>OY015311.1:93418808-94807837 GCA_955612985.1 Cheilosia scutellata
ATAAGTTGATTTAATTCCCCAATTATGGCTATGACTCTGATGGTTGAAACAATAATGTGTCAGTCTGCTGTTTAAACTGTTTATATTTAGCTGACATTTACATGTGGCGAACGTCACCTACATATTTTTTGATGTGCAGCAGTGGCGCGATGTCTATAATATCAACTTGGCTTCAATAAAAATGCGGGTTGAGTTGATTATACAAAAATTAACATGCAATCATAATAAAACTGGAAGGGGCTTGAATTCGCACTATTTATGAGTCAGAATGTAAGTAGGGTATGGTATATTGTAATGGTTCAAAAGCGGGAGAACAATTTAAGTAAATGACCGTTGCCGTCTTCCGGTTTAAAGGTTCAGTCTTTTTAATATTTTTGTTGGTCTCCAAGTTCACAGGTGTGCGCCATCTATGCCTCTGGGTTGGAGTAGAAGACTCTACGAACCGGATAGCTAGTCCATTTGCGCTACATCTTAAACGACTGACACGAACTTTTCTGGCCAGGTCGACGTCGCTGTAGAGTTTGCTGTCAAATGTCCTTCAAATTCCGTCAACACAAACGGGACCGAAAATCTCTTAATGACATTTTTCTTCTGCGCCATATAACAACACTGGGATGATCAGAATATTATATAGGCCTTATTAATCAATTGCCTAATGCATTCTCAGGCCAAAAAAAAAAGAGATCGGCGACCCTCATTCTAATTATTCGCTTGATTTTTGATGTGATGTCATTTTTAGAGTTTATAACGGAGCCGAGGAAGATAAAGTCCCTAGTGACTTTCCGCCCGATTCGTCGATGTTGTATTTCCCTTAATTTTTAAGAGCATTTAATAGGTTCTGCCCTCGTTTACGACTAAACCCATTTTTATCGCTCCTGTCGCAATACTTGCAAACACGTCAGTGACAGGCAGCTCGCTGTGAGTTATGCCAATAACTGTCATCTGTCATACGGAGTAATTCAATTAGACCAAGTTAAGTCCATTGTGATACCACGAGCAGAATCGAGCGGTTATTTCCGCTACTCTTGGAACCATTTTGAATTCTAGAGGAATTTCCGCATTTTGTTGATATCCGTTTCGGCAATACCCGCAAGCTCCCCAAAGAAGTATACTCTCCTATAGTTAGTTATACCTACATAGTATGTGAAAAGGTGTTTCCTCCTCCTCCTCCTTATCCATGCAATTGTGACAAAAATCAGACTCGTATGCAAGCAATAATTGTACAAACATGTGAAAAATTGTGCCTGATGGTGTTGAGACGCCGCCTCTGATGTGCTTGGTTTCACTCGACCACCACAACAAAACCCCTGGTTCGACGATGAGTGCCGGCAAGCACAAGCAGCGAGATGCATACAAAGCAGCGCTGCAATGAAGGACCAGAAGCTCTACGCGCTGAAAAGGAAAGACGAGCACCGGCTTCTATCAGGAAAGAGAACGAGAAGCTCACGAATCGAGGAAATAGAGAGCTGTTACTGCAGGATTGAGGTTCGGAAGTTTTACAAAAGGATAAAAAGAACCTGCCAAGGCTTCAGAGCCCGAACCGCACCCTGCAAGGATGAACAAGGGAACATATCGTTGTAGAATCGCAGTCGATACTGATGATATGGAAGAACTACTTCTACAGACCGTTTAACGGCGAAGACGAATTAAATCCCGCTGTCAGGCAGAATGAACCATTCAACCTGGACGACAAAGACCAATAATTCTGTCCACCCGACCTGGACGAAGTGAAGATAGCCATATCTAAGCTTAATTCCAACAAAGCCGCTAGAGCAGAGGGCCTAACCGTCGAGCTATTCAAAGCCGCAGGCGATGACTTGGTTAGGAACATTTAATTTGACATCAAAAATTTCGGTGAGATGTTTCCCGAGCTTTATGCAGCTGTGATCGTTCTCCAACGTCGCACAATTTTCTCAATGATCTGGAAGGCGCCATTCAGTTGGTTTCAGGCGTTCTCACAACACGGCAAACAGGATCTATGCTGATTAATCGGCTAAACGTGCACTCTGGTCAGTTGTTTCAGCATTCCTCTCCCTTTAGCGGGGTTGTTGTGGGTGGTAGTTAACCCTACCGTATACGTCGTATCCTTCTGCTATGGGCTCATGTAAAGGTGCCTGTCCATTTGAGAGTAAAAATGCTGCGAGCAGCTCTCAAGCAGCTCTCGAGATCAAACTCGCAAGTGGACATAGTCTTGAGAGTAGTTCGCGGAGAGTTAAATTTTTACTCTCGAGATTCGAGCCTTTTGAAAGTCACTCGCTAGTGGACACATGTTCTGATCACTATCGGAGATTAGCTCTCAAAATTCCAACACGGTTCGTATTTTGCGAGTAGCTGTCGAGAGTCGACATGGCAGAACAATGGATATCGATGGAAATAAATCAACTCATAGCGTTACCAATACACACTCACGTACTGGTATGGCTTCCCTTCACGCTGGTTGCAACATAGTTAGAATACATTTTAACTAGTAAAATAAATATCAAGTGGACACGGTTATGAGAGTACTCTCAGGGAATCTACTCTCAAAATGTTATCGAAGAACTCGCGAGATTAAAATCTCGAAATTATAACTCTCAAATTGACAGCCACCCGAGAGTAACTCTCGAGAGTTTACTAGTGAAAGTACTCTCAAATGGACAGGCACCTTTAGACTTCAACTTCTGAGTCTCATTCAGCTAGTCAATTCCCAAAGAGAAAAATATTGTTGCTATGGTGTTTTCTTCGTGGTCCAGACGGTAACACGCTTACAGCTTTAGCAAGTCCAAGTTCGGATAGAAAAGTGATGTGTATGAGACAATTGCAATGACTGGACACCGCCCAGTTGATTCCAATCACCGTCTACCCTATGTACTTCTACAACACCCAACTCTGTGTTCTATAGATTTTTGGTCTTCCGATTTTCTAGGGAAATATTTTCGCCGAATCTATCGTAGAGTTCATGAATCTGAGAGTGGTTTGGATCCTTATAATAGTTTCTTATTTTTTCAATTATTTAATCCCCACCAAACAAAATTCCAAGATGTGATCTGGAGTTTCCGTTGTTTCGGTTCGGTTGCAGAATCTGCAGAGACTTTTAACTGATATACCGATTTTCCTTCGGTCTGTCCTGAGTCTATAATGACCTTTTAGGAAACCTTTTGCTAGGTAAGCTTTACGTACTTTAATGTTACGCACGAGACTTGTTTTTTTTTTACTGATGGTTGTAACCTAGAACCATTCGCCTAGTAGTTCAGCACAGTAATTACTGGGAATTACTGGGACTGGGATGCACTTATACATTCAGATTGTTGACAATTCGTCTTAAGCTCAGGTCAACTGTCTTAAAATTTTGCCAATGCAAGTGTCTGTCGCGAACTGATGTGGCAACTCGGACCCTTCCTCTCTGTTAATGGAATAAAATTGAATTGCTTAACATTATCCTTTGTAGCGTTCATCATTATCTAGAAGAACTTTTCTAAATTTAACTTGAAGAAGATTATAGGTGTTTGAGTTAACTTTCAAATGCGAAAGTGATTCGGAAAGTTTGTATAGCCAATTTTAAAGAATACTCGTCTACATTATTAAGGAATTAGGATTGTCTGTTGTAATTTTTTTTTTTAGAAAAGTTTCTTTACTGATGACTTATAAATAACACGTACCATTTCTCCTTACTACCAGGTTTAGGTTTATCAAAATATTCATAATTTTGCTAATTTATTTTATATTTTCTTTCAGGAGTTCATATTAAACTTCATCTTACAATTCTCTTTCTCCGCTTGATGCTAACGATTTCCTTTTCATATCACTAACCTAATTTAACTTAAGTAAACAAGCTAGAATTTATTATGGACTGGAATTGGGCTGTTGGCGGAATTACCGATGAAATACCACGAGTTGCCGGTCCGGACTGCATTGACTATATGACAAATCGACGCCGCATTATTGAATCGGTGGTCATGACAATTTTGTGCCTCCTGGTCATACGATGGTCCTGCAAACATATGGATCCCATCGAAGTGCCAACCGAACCTCATCAACCACATTCGCCCATGAGATTATTCCTTCTTATACTTATGTGCTTCATATTTGGAGTTGAGATGGGGTTTAAGTTTGCCGGAGAATCTGTGATATTTGCCCTGAATCCATGCCATATCCAAACAATAATGCAAGTATGTTTTCTCGGCAGTAATTTTTATCTCCCAAGCTATCTATAAAGTTCCACTTTTCAGATATACGTTTTGGCAGCGAAGCCGAGCAAATTTACGATAGCCTTATTTAGGATACAAATGAACTATGCGAATGGGCCGCTACTTGCGGCCTTGTTCCCTGAAGTCGAAACCAGAACGTATGCATTCGAACAGTGTACCTACTGGATACAACATGCCTTGCTGTATATTATTCCCGTGTATATATTAAGAAGTGGTAAGATTTAATAAGCCATAAACCAAAGTTGTATTTAATAAAATAACATTTGCAGGAGCTTATAAGGCGGAAAAGCTAAGCGATTATTATTGGACCGCAATCGGAGCGGCGATTATGTATCTTTATCATTTCAATTTTTTGACATATATGTCAGTGGTAAGATCTTTTATCGTATCTTTAGTTTAAATAGACTTTGAAAATCCTTTGCTTAACAGCGCACTGGAATCAACCTCAATCATATGCTTTGTGCAGCCGTAGCCGATCCATTTCAAGGCAATAATTATCGAGTAGCTGCTGTGATACACGAGTCAATTCTATGCCCGTTCCTCAATAAAATGACAGTCCTTATATTCGCGAAGCCCGATGTGAAGCCTTCATTAGACTTGCGTGTAATAAAGAACGTGCAAAATAAGACACAAGGAGTGGAAACTCTCGAAAATACAATACCGACTACCAAAATTGATTAGTATATAATAAAACAATTAGTTACTACAATTTATGTTGTTAATATTATCTATGTAGCTTTAGCTTAGGTCATAGATATTTATTTCAAATTCGTATGTCCAAGACAGTGAAAAGTATTTATATCCCCCAGAGTTGGGGCATTTTAAGATTAACTTAAATTTAATTTACACATAAATGGCCTTACTAATAATCATTTTTAATATTAAATATTTTGTTACTCACAAAAGATAATAACGTATCGAAAAATTCGCCATTGTTCGAAAAATTTAACCTGTGTAGGTCTATTCCAGAAATAGTGGGAGGTCGCTTTGAAAGCGTTAACTACATTTCGACTAACTTCGCATAGGATGTGCGAAAATTATCCTTCCAGTATTTTCATTTAAATGTCAACTCAACTACTTTCAAGTCTTTCCATTGACATTTTTATTCTGAGTCTACTGTTTCCTTAAGTACTTAGCATTTATTTTCCGACAAATTGTTATTTAGTTTAGTAATTAAGAAAACAATGTTATGAATTCCGTAGATGTATTTTTATATTAAAGAGTTCTCTGTTTTCTGAACTAAAAATATAATGAAAATTGATAAAAATTGATCGTATGTCAATTGCTCTAAATAGCTACCTACTCGGCTAATTTTCTGACACTTTGAAAGTGTTGAAAAGAGAAGTTCACCAAAGTCCAATTATAAAACCGGGATTTATCTATTAATTAATTGAAATTCAATGTTTAATTTCCTCTTCAACATTCAAGAAAAACTCAAGAAAAAGAAAACGTCAAAAAATTCGCCTGTTGGATAATTTATTATCTTGCTAATAATACTATACTATTTTGACAGTTTGAAATTCGTTTTCCACAACGATAGTGTCAGAAACCGATCCGAGGATAATTATTTAGCGCAATTGATAGGCGGTCTATACCTAAATGCTTCTTTCCCGATTGAGAATTCTCACAAATACTGAATAAACATTTCTTCGTAGCTCATTAAAGAAGGAAGATTAATTTTCATTTTATACAGCACTAACGAAATAATATAATTCAATAAAACAGTTTATTTTGATCAAATTATCTTTGGCTGAATCTGTCAGCAATCTGTCACCAACAGTGAGCGTCAAAAGTGGGTGAATACCGATGCAATTTTAAGTTTTCTTTAAAGACTATTCACATGAGAGCGACCAACTACATACGAACGATTGAATATTCGCGAGTTTTGACAGTCCGTTCACATGAACACCTTTCTTGATCAGTTCGCGGTAGTTCACGGCACTTCGAGAATTTCAGTCATCCTCATCAGTTTCTACAGCAATTTCTCATTTGAGGTTAAGTTCGAACGAAATTTTTATTCGCTAGTTTGTGGAACGCGAATTAAACGATGTGGATTGCGAATAAACTTTGACAAGGGTGTTTTCGTTCGCGATCGCGGCAAAAAGTTTGGAATTCGAAATTTCGTTATTTAAACTGTTTATAAACTTGTTTTCTTAATACGATGGGATAATTAATTATCGTACTCTTGGAATAGCAAAATGTGTAATTTTCTGTTCATAAATGCATCAAAAGTGGTCTGTTCGCATTTCATCAATTCGTTCGTTCGCTCCCATGTGAATGGTTCTTTAGGGTCTTAAACAGGTGTAAAAATCCAATATTCAGTTAAAAGTTTTATAACGAAACAACAAAAACAAAACATATTTAATTTCGACAGCATAAAATACATTCTAGATACCTATTTACAAAAAAATAAAATTGTTTCCAAACTTCCAAAGACAAATGAAAACAGCATTGGTGTCCACTTACTTTTGACGCTCACTGTATGTATACGTCGTATCTATTGGTTTTAAAAACGAATTGCCTTTTGAAAAGCGCTTTACGCTTTCGGAAATAGGATGAGGACAAATCTCTTTTGGAATAGACCAACTGAACACTAAAAATGATTATTAGTAGCGCACAAAGACTAAACAAACAAACATTAGGTATA
This sequence comes from Cheilosia scutellata, assembly GCA_955612985.1. Classification (NCBI taxonomy): domain Eukaryota; kingdom Metazoa; phylum Arthropoda; class Insecta; order Diptera; family Syrphidae; genus Cheilosia; species Cheilosia scutellata. The sequence goes on from OY015311.1 coordinate 93,425,643, forward strand.
CTGTGTACAAAAGAAAAATGTAATTCTTAACAGCGCATGAAAAATCAGAAAGAACAGCAAGAATTTCAAAATTGTGATTGTAAAAAATATTCATAAAAAAACACAAAAAAAAACGTTATCAATATAAAACCAAAAGACAAATAAGTAGATTTTAATTTTTTATAAGACTTAAAAAATGCAATCGGATCATGATGGCAGTGTAAATAAAAAAAATAATAATAAATATTATAAAGCTCTTGATCCATTTGCTTGCTTTCATTGCAAAAAGTGATGGTACACAATATATTAAAAATAAAACAATTTCCAAAACAAGAATATATTCTATTGCTGGACTCAATTAAAACTGTAACATTGGTTTCTATTTTTTTTCCCAAGCTACTACCGAAAATATTTATCATAGGAATAAATGCTTGAGTTATATCGTTTATATTTCATTCTTTAAAATTAAAATTTAACCATAGTTCAACGAAAATGAATGATCAAATTCAAAAAGATGCTTTAAAAAATAAAATAATGTACCAGAAACAGTATGCGTTTACTATCAACATGAATAATAAAAAAAAAAAAAAAAACAAGTACGTTAGGCGAATTTTTAACTTTTATAAAACCAACATGTATTTTATTACAAACAATACAATGGTGTTAAGAAAAATCTCTACAGCGTATAATGTCTTTTATTTGATACGTTGCAATAAAAATGTTTGTGTATGGAACTAGGGACCAACCAAAAAGGATGGGTAAAAATGGTAAATGTGAGTAAATCGACTGTTATTTTGTGCTTGAGTTTTTTGTGTTTTTAACGTCTTCAAAAATAGGATTTATTTTATGTTTTCGGAATAATTTTATAATTTACTATAGTACTAGCGGTCCCGGCAAACGTTGTTTTGCCTGCTAGTACATTTTCATTGTCCGTCAATTGTTCTGCGGCTGTTTTATTTAACCGATCTGTCTGGACTGATGCTGTACTCCGTGTGCTTCGACCGTTATTTCCTTAGACGTGTGCCCAGGAATCCCACCCACACTTCGCGCGGTTGTTTGTTATAACTTTACAACTTTAGCTCCCACGGGTGTCGAGAAATTTATGAGCTTCTTGCTTTTTAATTTTTTTTTGTTGAGTGTTTATTATTCCAAATTTTATTCATGAGCTTTCTGCTTTTAATTTTTTTTATTTATTGTTGAGTGGCTATTATTTGAACTTTTGTGGAATCGCATCGCAGCGCCACCTACCGGGTCCAATTGTGAATCTAAACCACCCTTAGACCCATTCAAATACACACACAAAATTTCATTAAAATCGGTCCAACAGTTTAGGAGAAGTTCGGTTACAAACACGTACAGAAGAAATATATGTATAAAGAAGACGATCCACAACGATACAGACTTGGCCCATGCTGGATCGCAAGCGCTCTTATAATACTAAAAAGATCTATTACGTATAAGAATAATAGTAGGGGTTTAGGTGTTATTACATAATTAGGATGCTGTGCCCTCATATTGGGCCTCTCTGCAACCGATTTCTACCAAAAATGCATATGGAAGAGGCGGAGAAAGTGGCTATTCTTCACCTATTATGCATATGCCACAGCTCTCTCATCACGAAGAAAACTTCATTTTGGAAAAATACTTTTTCTACAATCTCGGCGAACTCGATTATATGTACAAGCATCAGCTGCCTCCAACGCTTTATTCTTAGCTCTTGGTGTTTCAAGGGATAGTTTTGAGATAATTTGATCCCCTGGTATAACAATACTCCTACGCAGGCACACGAGGATGACTATGTTACAGACCTTATAGACATAGAGAAACCCAATACCCAGCGATGGTTTGAAGACGAGGTACGACGCCAACGACAGGACTCCAGAAATGAAATTTATGGTAGGTATGCCTGCACAACGCCTTAATCGGAGAAAAACTACGTAACCTAAGTTGGAACAAGATATAGCAGAAGTTACTATATAGCCCATTCTCGAACCCAAAGTTCTGAAACATTCTAGGTGTAATTGATAAAATGAGTATTGAAACCAGAGAGTTGACAGTTGATTTTTAAATACTGGTAAGTGAATTCGAAGTATACAGAGCTGTGTATTTATATAATGTAAGCGGAAAGTAAAGCTGGAAAATAAGTGGTTATTTTTAATCGATTAGGCATTCATTTAAGTTCAATTGTTTTGTTAAGTAATAATTAAATTACTAGAATAATCAAATCAGTGTAATAAAAGTCCCCATAAAACAAATATGTAGGTACAACGAAACTAAACAGCACAATAATTATAGATCCCCCACAATTCCAAAATAGACTAATCGGATCCTGGTTATCTCTAGTAGGTATCGGTACAGAATGGATTGCTGATATTAAATTTTTTTTATTTATTTATTTTATTTTTGTGAGAAATAGATCCAGTGTTTCAGTGTTGGATTGTCTGGCATCCATCCGTGTGGGCTCCACTACAAACTGAGTAACGTGGCAATGAATGTCGAAGACTTTCGCTTGTTTTCCTGCCTCGTCTGCTTTATTAAGCAAGCGCTTAGGGGTTGGCCAGTTTAAACCGAATCTCAAAATATTAAATTCAAAATCTCGAAAACAAAATGTCGAAAAAAAATTTCGAAAGACAAAATCGAAAACAAAATACAAAATATTTTCGAGATTTTGACTTTCGGCACTTTCAAGAATTTTGTGTATTTTAAGAGAAAAATATTCCAAAAACAAATATTTCTTTCATAAAGGTTTGCGAATTCATGAGAATCGCGGAGAAGGAACATTTTCTTGATTCTCACAGATTTAAGTATGTACCTAATGCCAGGACCAGACTTGTAACGCGTTTTGTGCCATGGCTTTGGGCACAATACACTACGCTGCGACACAATACACGAGACAAAAATGTTTCTACACAATATGAAATACTTCGCAGTGATAGCGACACAGCAATCCGCAACACTTCACACGTTAGAAGTATGGTTCGGGCTAGGAGAGGAGAGATTGTAGTAGGGGAAGTGAACTAGTGAATTACCGTCCTTTTAAGAGCGATTGGAAATCGATTTCAACAATATGAAATGTCATCACAATTTGTGTTGGCCTCGACTCCAGTAATGCGTTTCGCCCCGATGTGGTGGGTGGGCTCATCAGTAGACGACCACCACATCTGATCTAGACGCACTGTTTGCTCGATTTTCACCGAGACTATACTGATTTTCAATCAACAAGTGACTGTGAATTGATTGAAAATCAGTATAGTCTCGGTGAAAATCGAGCAAACAGTGCGTCTAGATCAGATGTGGTGGTCGTCTACTGATGAGCCCACCCACCACATCGGGGCGAAACGCATTACTGGAGTCGAGGCCAACACAAATTGTGATGACAATCGTACACTCCAACGTTATTCAATACATAAATATGTTTATGATTGAAAGTAGTTTGATTAATATGAAATGTTTTTGCAACATCTCGAAATTTTTCGAAACTTTTCAGAATTTTTTTTTTTTTTTCGAGATTTTGGTTTCCGACATTTTTTTTTGCCTTCGATATTTTTTTTTTTTTTTTTCATTAACTTTTTTTCAGTGATCTTCCAAAAATCTCGATATTTTTTTTCGAAATTTTGTCGATTTGCGATTTTTTAATTGGGGAAAAGTTGCGTTACCAGCGCGCAGTGAAGTAGTGTAGTAGTGGTGACCAAATGGCAGGTGGAATCGCTAAAACATATGTAAACAGATGTAGACGCGCGCATCAAAGCTGAGTGGCAGCTTTCATACCACTTCGGCGCCATTCCATCGCCCCGCCAAATGTTCATCACTCCTTCCGATGCCGCCTATCACTACTTGGTCACTACGCCCCTGCCACATCACTTGAGTGTGCGCAGCGCATTGCTTTTTAGAATATCGTAGTCAATTTATGTTGTGAATAATAAGTTCGCATCGCACGCCTGCCTGTTGCGCCACCTATTTATTTATTTATTTTATTCTAATTAATAATGCAAAAGGGATATAAAAAACTTATAAACGGAAGTTGAAGTTTTACCTGAAGCTCTTAGATTGTCCCCCACTACACTATGAGGGTTATCACACAAATATAATAATAATAAAGTAGGTAGGCTATAGGGCAACTTCGGACAAACAAATGCAAAATGGTAACAAATTGTGTTTTCAGTGTTTATTAGAATAAGAATTGAACAAAATCATTTATAGTAGGGGAGCCCATGACACTAAATTTGGATTTACTCGAGCGTCGTGGGGTCCTATTGGATTTTGAAGATTATATAGTAGAAAGAAAAAAAAAAGGTCATGACATGAACACCTTTTCAGGTACTCAACAGGGTGTAAGGTATCACCCACCCCATATGCTAATCTTTTCTGTCTCATTTGTCCGAATTTTTTTTTTTAGGTATGTACATTAGTATTCAATGATACCTAGGTTTGAAAATCGAAATGCTCGTAGCTTTCTTCCGCTTCTCACTTTTACCATTAGACTTTCAATCTATATAAGTAGACGCACCTCTGTTCCTGAATTGGATTTCTCTGGACTAATGGAAATGCATTGATTTTTGATTCTCACTATCACAAACCAGTAAGAATAGACCGCCGACTTCCCGTGCACCTACCCGATCCCCCTCGGAAAAAATTACCCTGTCTGTGAATACGTGTAAATGTCAAAATTATTGGCGGTAATGATTTTACATGCCATACCATGGGCCTAGGATTTTTGAAGTAGGTATGCGTGCGTTAATGGCGCTCCTTTGATTTTGTACAGCACCAATACATAAAAAATCCTGGGCCCGCCGGCAGCTTGTAGGTAAAGTCCGTTATGTGGGAGGAGTCGACGGTCTTTTCTTACTGGTTTGTGCTCACTATGGTCTATGAGACGTCATTATCCAGGGGGGTTATTCACAAATGCGAGGCGATTTCAACCATAATTTCAACCATCTTCGCTTTTGCTTATTCTCAAATGCGAACTGTGCTTTCCAGTTTTTTCCAATTAAACTTCCAATTTTCCATTTATTTTCCCAAAATTTTGACAGCTTTTTCCCGTCACAAGAATTTAGTTTATTTTTTATCCGCAATAAATCCGCCAGCAATGCGTCACCTACTAAATAGCTATCGCTTTTGAATGAAGCAAATCGCTTTTGGAAAAACAAAAATACCAATCCGCCATGAAAAGCGATCCGCCGCACATTTGGGAATAAGCCCCCTAGTGCTTGCTCCACAGAAGTATGCGTTTGTCGAAGAAAAACTTTATTCTAAAAGACGAGGTTATTTTATGTTTGGGAAATTATTCACCCTTAAGGACTATTCGTGAGTTTTGACAGTACTTTCACATGAATATACTTTTCTTGGTCGCGTCGCGACAGTTGGCGAATTTCAACCACCAGTTACCAGCAATTTCTTATTTCAGGTTAAGCTCGAATGATTTATTCGCTAGTTTGTGGAACGCGAATTAAATTTGCGAATATAAACAATTCGCGCCAAGGGTTTGGAATTCGAGATTTCGTTATTTAAAACGATGCGATGGGATAATTAATTATCCTAATCTTGGAATAATAAAATGTGCAATTTTCTGTTCATAAATTCATCAAAAGTGGTCTGTTCACAGTTCATCAATTCGTTCGTTCGCTCTCATGTGAACGCTCCTTTAACGTCGATCGGGCAAATACAATGGATTGGATGTATAAATATCCTTCCTTATCTTTACAAGCTTTTTTTTTTCTTCGTCACTGCTTTCAAAAAAAAAACAGCTCAACGCTATTTATTTTTAAACAATTTTATTAATTAATTCACCAAGTAACTAAATTAACATACGAAATAAAAATTCGTCGACTGAAATGCCAAACCAAATGTGTCATAGTTTGTGGAATGTATGTGAAATGTAAGTGTTCAGAGAGTTGTGTCGTTTCAGTTACGCAATGCGAAATGCCTCGAATCGATAGGCCAGACGACGACCATAATAAGGCTGATTGTCTTTCCGGCAACGTGGTGCCAATCTTCCCCTATACAGCTTAAAAGAACTTTGAGGATTGACGATTTTTAAACATATCGGTTATCAGGTTCCATCTACTATTTTCTATATATAGAAATACGACAGATCTGTTTATATGACATTAATTGTTTGTGTTCATGAAAATTTGGAAAAACTTTTCGTCATCACCAGCTGATGCAATTCTAAACTATCCAACTAGGTATCCATTAAAAAAAATCAATGCGTTTTATTTTTTTGCTAAATTTGAATTCATATTTGTATTTGTGTTTTCATTTGTTTCGTATCTTAAAAATAATTAATTAAAATATCAATCTAAAGGTTTGTTGTTTTTTTTTTTCATCAATTATTATGAGTTTGTTATTTTTTTTATTTACATTCTACAAATTGTTGTTTAAATTTATTATTTATCTGTTTGTTATTTTGTTTGTATGCAGTAATATTTATTATTTTCTTTTTTAAATAAAACAAAACTCAATAAACTCAAAGCAAATAAAACCAAAAGAAAAACACGTGTTTTGTAAAGTACCAACAACAGAATTTTGGACTGCAAGGACAGTTATAATTCTAACTATGCTTATAAATACTAGTCAGCTATAGTACACAAACAAACATTTATACATGTAATGTATATAAAAAGTGTCTTATATATATGCATTTATATAAAATTTGTATAACTACAATATAATTTTTAAGTTTAATTTTCTCATATATATTTCTTGTATTGTTTTCAATTTTCAACCAAATTATAAAATGGTAGAATTCGTGAAAATTTGCCTTCAAGGTAAACAATATACTTATTTCTCCATTTGGGAGTACATACCCAACTGTCTTTAAGTTATTTTCTTTATAATTGTATATTGTAGATGTATACATTTTGCTTTAAATAACTGCCCAATAAATAGATGAAAAAAAAAATAGTAAAACAAAAATAATGCACAACTCCAAAAATAAAACAATTTTTTCGAAATAATTTTTTTTAATGTTAATATACATAACTTGTATATATATAATTTTGATCTCTTTAAATACTAAAATCTGTTGTATAAATATATAAAATGGAAAACTCATTTTACAACACTTGCTGTGATTATAAGAAAAATAAATTTATCTCCACATAATAGATATGCAGTGCTGAGAGTTAATTTGTGTGTTTGTATCAGTTAAATTATCAGTTTTTTTTTAGAAGAAGAACATAGTGTTAGACGTCTGCAAATTAAAGCGTTTCAAACAAACTCGAAAATAACACGGAGATGCGGGACACAAGTCCCTATCTCATATATAATTTTGCGAATGCAACTAAAGAAGTAAACAATAAAATAAAATATTTAGTGAAATAAACTATAGACAATAACTATGCGGTTATTATTATTATTATTTTGCTTTGTTTTCATTAAATATATATAAATTTGCAAACATTTGCGTTACCCCTATGTAATGTTTAATTGAACGCATATTTGTATCAATGCTTGCAAACACTTGAGGATAGTTTGTCATCGTCTTCTATCGGTCTGTGACCGATCGGTACTTTTTATCGCTGCACACAACCCAATATACGCAAGCTATGCGTAATCGCATATTTAGTCGATATCGCTGGTTTCTATGAGATCATCGTCGTCCAGATCAGGAGACTGATCTCTAGTTCTCGACAGGCCAAGGGAATCGTTGGTAACCTCGATATATCGCATGTCGTCATCCGAATCGCAGTCAATTGGATTTCCACGACCGTACGCTGCAGGATAAGGATTTTTAATTAAATGAATAAATGCATACAAACAAAATTTAAATAAGAAGCCATGGGTGAGTGTTGAGTTAGGATCACATCATGGCTCTATATACTATAATAGGATTCAAACACATATTGATTTAACAGTGTACAATATGCAAAATGTATTCGGCCCTAGCGGGGTCTCCGCTGACTCCTTCTTGGCGTTACAAATGTAATGGCAAAGTGAATATACCTTCCTGTGGAGGGTATAAAAACAAGCAACAAATAGGAAAACCCTGATGGAGCACGAAACAACATCCTGTCAAATCAATGCGTCGTCGCATTTTAATTATTCTTTCCGAAGACGGATACCTCGAATGTAATATGAGTCTCCGACCGACGAAGTATGCGTTGCGGAGAATTCTCCGTTTCGACGGATACCTCGTCAGGACAGATTATTCCATTTAGTACGGAATATGAGCAAGAGTTAGTTCTGTTGTTTGCAATGCGAAGCAGATTTTAAAACAAAGCGATACGTCATGCGCTGGATGGGATAAGAAATGTATAAATATAAAACTTCGACAGATATTGTCGTTAATGTAGTCGGTGTTGCTGAGTTGGCACAACCGATGTTTATATGAGAAAAGCGTAAAATCTACTATAGTAAGTGGAGGCAAATAGTAGTTGAAAGTTGATTTGTGGTTTGGTTAGGACGTCTTGCCATTTTACGATGCCGATAACGCCAGAACAACGCGTGCAAATTGTGAAAACTTATTTTGAAAATCATTGTTCGGTTCGCTAAACTTATCCTGCGCTACGTCCATTTTACGGTGGGCATAATCGTCCATCTGAGCAAGTTATTCAGAACACGATGAATCGTTTTCGCACCACGTACACTCTTCTAGGTTATAGTGGATAAGAGGAAATCCAGAAGCCTTTATCGAGACGCCCTTTCATCAATTAAAACTCACTGTTTGGTGTGCTTTATGGGCTGGTGGAATCATCGACCCATATTTCTTTAAGGACGATGCCGGCCAGAATGTTACCGTCAATGGAGAGCGGTATAGAAACATGATTTCTGTCATCTTCGTTCCTCAGTTGAATGGCATTGACGTGACAGAGCTTTGGTTTCAACAAGAAGGCGCAACATTCCAAACGGGCCGCGACACCATCAGTTTATTGCGGCAAATATTTGTTGAGCGCATTATTTCGCGTAATGGACAATAAACAACAATAAAGACCCGCTATGTTATGAAACGTTTCAAATCGGTATTAATTTTTTTGCGAATAGTATTATCTCATCTTTTTTTTAAGAGGTTATGACTCCTCTTATAATGTAGTGTGAAATACACAATCCGGGCATTAAGGAAATAGGGACAGATTAGACAGGAGATACCGATTAGAGATAGTTATGAATGAATCATACAACCGAAAATAGGCTTAGGTACTCGTAAATGTGGATGGGCACTCTTAGAGTGACAAGTATTGTTGTTGAATTGTTGAAGTGTAGAAATGCAGCTGGCGATTTCGTTTGAGCATTGTTTGTTAAAAGTGGGCGAAGTACCACTTCGATTGATGTGCTGGACTACTGTCCGAGGGATACCTTTATGGACTGTTGCGTCGACTATTTAATTATTTTTATTTATTGATTGTTAAAATAACGATAGAACAATAAGAAGACATAACATTTCTACGATGTTTCTCAGTATTGGTATTCCGAATATGTAGTTTTATCGCAACATTTCTATCCGGTATAGGCCAGTCAAACCGTACATCCAAAAAAGCTAAAATCGCAAAACGGGAAGTGGTTCTAATTTGTTGATATGTTATTCTTTTAGTCGAGGAGAAATGAAATTGCACCACATCTGCCCTTTCTGATAAGGAAAAACCAAATTGTTTGTATTTCTCAAATGTTAGCCAAGTGGCTGAATGAATTTCAAAAGTTTAAGCCGATGCTGGAGGGAAGTGCTTTGTCGCTCTGTATGGAGAGAACGCATCCATTGACACTGCAAATCTAAACCTGCAAATCTCAGTAAGGCTGCCGGATAGTTGCAGTGTCTCTCAGTCGGATATTCTAGCTGTAGAGATGGATTCAATATTCGATAGGAGTATCGTAATTTATATTGACAGCCTGGCTGTTTTTTCTAGGATTATTGTAATATTTTCGTGCTTTTTTGATGGTTATGTCCGTAATAAAATTTACATTTCACCGTTTTCCCTAGAGCTCTAGCACAGGGTGTAAATTTTCGCTAGGGAGAGAAAAAACGATCTTTCAATGCAATTCAATTGTAATGAAAACAAATTTGGAAAAAATTACAAAAGTGGAGATAAGTTCTCTGATTGAAACTAGGAATAAAGTGAAATAAGGCTTTACGCGTATATTATTCTGCGAAATAAGTTTATTTTTGGGATGAAAAGAAACATAAACAAAATGACCCTTTTGTTTTGCTCACGCTAGATCCCTAGCTAGCGTTCCTGCATTTGGAATATTATGTGCTAGACGTCTAGCGGCCAATGAAACTCAGCCATTGTATACAAATTATTTTTAGCTATTAAAGTCAACGAATAAATCAAAATATTGGTCATAAAAAAACTATATAGACAGGAGACAACTTAGACGGAAAACGAAACATACCTTCTATGTATTTCCCAAAATTGGGTGGCACTAATGTCTTGGCTTTCTCAATATCTTCGTACGTACAAGTGCCCTTATCGAGATCTGAAATACAAATTTAGCTATTAGCGTCACAGTTCCCCAAAACTACCATACTCAATCGTTACCTAATAGTAAGCCCATTTGCTTCAGTACCTCTGCATCGTCGTGCATTTCAAATTCATCATTAAATTTAAAGATGTACTCAGATCTGTAAAGAAATCAAACCATATTAACAGCAATCAAATTTCAAATAAACATCCAGCCACTTACTTATCATTTGTGACGCTGCAGTTGATCTTCGTTGATTTGTGCGTATTCACAATTATGAAGGGCAACTGAATTGAGGAGTTCGGTGTTGGAATGATACCCTGCCGCTCAGCCTCTTTGTTGCGTTCCACTAGACTTTTAAACGAAACTTGTTGCAAGAGTAACTCCTGTAGCTGCTGCTTTTTGGCTTCGATTCGTTCACGCGTTTCGGCATTCTCCTTTTCCAGCGCCGTACATTGCTGCAACGAATACAAAAATTGAATTTCAAACAAATTATCAATCACATTTCATAAAATCAAAAAACAAACCTCCACCGAGTTTTTAGGCAGACCAATCCAGCGTATTTCCTTTTTATCTTTCGCTATAATATCCATAGCCATCAGTACATTTAAGGCATCGTATACCCGACGTCGGATATTCTTCTGATCACAGTTTGCCGAGTCGTAGGATTGATTTTTAACCTCTTCGGCCACAAGTTCATCGGCCACCTCATTGTAAGTGGTGGTTCCCTTCTCTTTGACCTTTTCACAAACCTTCATTGAAAAATGCTTTAGTCCTTTACCCGTTTTTTCTGGTTTTCGTTTTCTTTGTACTGACTGTGCGCTCGTGTGACTAAAATAAAACAAAAGCATTATTTGACTATTTGATTTATTATTGTTTTTTGAACTTACGCTTTTGATTTATAATGTGTGGGCTGACTACTATTAACAAGATATTTTTGATTCTTTCTTTCGGTCTTGATGACTGGTTGCTGATGATAAAAGAAAAACATTACAATTTGTAGAAAGCCATTTGAAATTATTGCAGGCGACAGTTTGTCAGTAAATGAACGTATAATTGAATAAAAGGAATGGAAGATTATAATTTAGTCGTAGTTGGTACTGTATCTCGTGTGGCACGGTTCAGTTGGTAAGTCCCTGCGCAAAATCAAAAAAAAGTGTAAACCCAATCTTTATCAAGGTCGAAGTTCGCTTTATGACACCAAACTCTATCCCATGTCTTCTCTAAGTCTACAAAGCATGTGTAAACGGGTGTAGTAAATCAGTGTAGTATACTCCCAAGATTTAGCAAGGGTTGTGCACCAGCCCGCACAAAACGCACTGCTGTGTTCCGCATTCGAAACTTTACAATGGCCGCGTTCCATTGACCGCTAGATGGCTAGCGGCATGCCAACTCCATATAAAAAAAAACTGACATCTCACCATTTGCGCTAGAGCTCTAGCACATTTTGTGAAATATCCTTTTCTGGGAAATTTTTCAATCTAGCGCAAAATGAACTGCTAGATTGAAAAAAATAACGAACTGCCAAAATAAAGGGGAAAGCGCAGAAGTCAAATATTTCCAATTTGGTGTAAAATGGGAATTCAAACTTCTATGTAATTAATATACATCGTATTTGTTTATTTAAATTATGCGTTCCTTCATCAGGGATATTATGTGCATGACGACTAGCGGTCAATGGAATGCGGCCAATTTTAATACAAAATCGGCTAACAATCTTTATAAGACAAACAAACACAATCATGGTAATTAAGGTATTAAAGAAATGTCACGAAAAATATTACGTTGACGTTTGTAAAGTTTCCGATAAGCTCATTTTATCTTTGATGATGCCCTCTTCCTATTTTACAAATAAATAATTGTTTATCTCTATTTCTTTTATGTCCCCTTTTTCCCGCATTAAAACCTCTTCTACCCATTGGTAAACTTTCTTATATACCCAAACTTCTCAAAAGTAATTACAGTCGAACTTCCCTAAAGCGAATCGTTATGTAGAAAATTCCTATACAGAAATTAGACTTCTTGTTTTTTGAAGAATTCAGTTATTTTAGTTTGGAATTTCAATACAGAAAATTACTGCTGATAAATTTGTTACTAAGCTAATCGGCTCGCTGGGTATTTCACAGTCAGCTCGATGCTCCCAGATTGCGCTTTGTCCCCACTTATACTCGAGAGCGTCGAACTTACCATGGAACAAATCCATTTTTGCACTCGTACAGTTGCAAGGGTACTTAATGACCTCAACATATTTAAATCCGCTGGTCCAGACTATATTTCCCCCATCGTTCTGAATAGGTGTTCTTCCACTCTGGCAAAACACTGCATAAGCTTTTTCATCTGTCCTATTCTCCTAGACTCTTTCCGAGTAGGTGGAAAACAGCACTTGTCCAGCCCGTCCCTAAAAAATGCGAATCTTCTTCTCCCATCAGTTACCGACCCATAACACTTACGTCCATTCTTTCTAAGGTCATGGAAACGCTAATAAATCGTCAGCTTATGAAATATCATGAATCATGGAACCTCCCCAATGACCTGCAGTACGGTATTCGTGGCAACAGATCCACTGGTGATTTGATGACTTATCTCACCGAGAAGTGGAGGTAATCACTTCGGTGAATTTTGGCACCAAGCTCTTTTGTCGAAAATGCGTGATTATGGGATCGATGCGACTCTTATTCAAGACTACCTTTCTGGCCGTTCAATTCAAGTTATTTTTTTGATGGTTTCAAGGCTGAAACTCACCATATAAATGCTGGTGTTCCCCAAGGCTCCGTTCTGTCTCCGACTATCTTTCTCTTTTTCTCTAATTTTCATTCCTTCGCTGATGACAGCACTCTTAGTTCTCATATTATTTCCAGGACTCACGTCCCTGCACTTCGGCCGTAGAACTGGAACTGCAACGTATGTTAAATTCCGACCTTGACAGCATTTTAAAATGGCGTTCAGCCAAAAAAGTGGAATTTAACAATAACAATGTCTGCTGTCTCTAAAAGAAACCCGAATCTAGATCCATTATCCATGAATGGCACTTGCATCACCTAAACCGAAAGACGTTCCATTCTCGGTATGTGCGTACATGACAACCTTCGTTGGAATGACCATGTACACGAAGTCGCCAAGAATGCTGCGAAATGTCTAGGTTTTCTCAAACGGTGCAAGAAATATTTTACCCCTTCTGATCTGGCTACATTATAAAGGGTGTTTTTTTTAAGAGGTATATAACTTTAAGTTGGCAATACTATTTTAACTGGCGGTCATTTTGTCAGTGATTTCTTTTTAGTTTGGTTTGGCATTTCAACATGAATAGACTGACGCCTGAACAACGATTCCAAATTGTTCAAATTTATTTTAACAATCATGGTTCCTTTCGAAATACGTATCACGCACTACGTCCATTTTACGGTCAACATAATCGTCCATCAGAGCAATTAATTCGATTAACTATAGAAGGTTTTCGCACCACGTTTACTCTAAATAACGTCGTACAGTACGTACAGAAGAAGTCATTGCTGCTTTAGAGAGGAAGACCCGAATCAGTCTATCCACACAGGAATTGGATATGTTTCCATCCACTTTAGGGAAGACTTTGCGGAAAGATTTTGGTTTGCTGACAAAATCCAACTCGTGCAAGAATTGAAGCCACATGATCAACTAGTAAGGCGTAGATTCGGTGAATGGGCCCAAAACATGATTGCCGTTGATCCTAATTTGCATAAGCGAATTTTGTTTAGCGATGAAACTCACTTTTGGTTGAATGAATACGTCAATAAACAAAACTGCCGTATTTGGAGTGATGATAATCCTCAAGTGTATATTGAGACACCGTTACATCCACAAAAACGGACTGTTTGGTGTGCTTTATGGGATGGTGGAATAATTGGTCCGTACTTCTTTAAAAACGATGCTGGCTAGAACGTTACAGTCAATGGTGACCGCTATAGAGCCATGATTACTGACTTTTTCGTTCATCAATTGACCAACCATGATGTGCAGGAGCTGTGGTTTCAATAAGACGGCAACATGTCACACACCTCGTTCAACAATTGATTTATTGAAGGAAACGTTTGGTAACCGCATAGTTTCACGTTGCGGAGCCGTGAATTGGCCTCCAAGATCGTGCGATTTAACGACGCTTGACTATTTTCTGTGGGGATATGTGAAGTCGCTAGTATACGCCGATAAGCCCGAAACGATTGACCACTTGGAAGACAACATTCGCCGCGTTATTGCTGATATACGGCCACAAATGTTGGAGTCATCGAAAATTGGACCTCCAGGTTAGACTACGTCCGAACCAGCCGTGGCGATCATATGCCAGAAATCATATTTAAATTATAATGCCAGAAGAATTATCTTTCGAATAAAGTAAATTTCATGTCAATTTAAAAAAATCATCCATCCATCCATTTCAAAGTTCTATACCTCTAAAAAAACACCGTTTATAAGGTGTTCATTCGCCCCAAACTTGAGTACAATTCCCATATCTGCTCTGGTGCGCCGAAAACCATATTGCACCTACTGGATAGGATTCAAAATCGTGCGTTGAAACTAATCGGAGACACGAATATCGCGAATTTTATTAATTCACTTGAACATCGCAGAAACGTTACGTGTCTCGTACTGTTTTATCGCATTTTTAACAAATATTGCTCAAACGAAATTGCGAGCTCCATTCCGCCCCTTCCGCAATTTAACCGCAATACTCGGCTTGCCATCAGTTTACCATTCAGCCTTTCTTCGGGCATACTATGAAATATAGAGACTATTTCATAAGCCGTACAACACGAACGTGGAATGCCTTGCCCAGCTCTGTCTTTCCTCCTCAGTACAATTTACAGACATTTAAAACCAATGTGCATTGGAATGTCCTATCTTCTCTATCCCAATTTCCTCAATGCCCCCGCTGTGAAAATCACATTACACTATAAGAGAGTAGTCATATCATAACCTCTTTAGAGCGTGTGTTCAAAATTTGATCTTTTGGGGAATCCCCTATGTTTTACATTTTTCTCGGTAAATAGTTTTATTAATATGCCGAACAGAAAATTATTTGAAAAAAAATTTGTTATATAGAGACAAAAACGCAAAAGCGATATCAGCTGCAAAATTTGTTCGTTGTAGAGAAAAAATCGCTGTATGGAAATTCGTTAGAAGTAGATAAACACACTAAAAGTAGAACGAAAAATATGTCTACATACTTGAAACATTTCCTAATGAAGGAGCTTCGGTGTATAGAAGTTCGTTATATAGGGAACTTCGACTGTATATTACAAAGACTTACAGCCAGGTTCCACATTTCACTTTCACTCGAAATGAAATCGAAATCGATCTGAAATGAATTTTTGTGTTCTACATTTCACTTATTCGATTTCAAAATTTTCAGAATTGAGGCGAAGTGAAATTGTTGTGTTCCACAAATCGATTTTGACGATTTCCAAGTGATTTCAAATCGATCTGGGTCATTCGATGTGAAATAGTGGAAACGAAAAAACGCGATCAAAAATGTAAGTAAAAAATGCAATTTAAAACAAACTTGATAGGCTTATTTCAAAAAAAATATATTTAAAACAGGGGTAAACATAAAATACTGCGAAGGAAGGAATATTTATTTATTTTATGGAGCAGCGCATAAAGATCTCGCAAGTGGTTTTATGGAGGGTGATCGAGTTGTAGCGGAAGATTTGCGGGAAAATTTAAAAAATGAGCTGAATTGTCATTGTCCACCACAGAAGGATGCGAGTGGATGGAAAAAGGTAAAAAATGGAAAAACAAAAAATAGATCACTGATAGATATATATCTCAGCCTTCGTCTTTTTATTTTTTTCTGTGTATATTTATTCCTCTAAGTCTGCAATGCCGCAGCAACTAACACAGTACTCATAATAAGATCCGTTTATAATAAAACTAATATTTTAAAACACACGAACAACAACATTTTATTAACAAACAATTTTCCAAAATAAAACCACTTTTACGATGTCCCAAATGGCAGATGTCGGCTGTCTGCAATTTCACGAAAAGTGATTTCGAAAAAAATTCGGAGTTACCGAATCGCTCGAAATGCAGAACACTGAAAACGAATTCACTCGATTTGCAATTTCGATTTCATTTCACTCGATTTCTGGAACCTAGCTGTTAAGCTTTTTATTTCCACTAACCAACATCGATTTCCAAAAGGTGGATAAACTACAACTAATCTCATTGAGTGCATATTGTTTGCCCTTGCCCTCTCACCCCTAGAACGTGACAATTAAGACGACTTTATTGCGATTGGTTTTAATCAGATATTACATTAATTAATTATTTTCAAATTGTCTCCCCCCGGTTTTGAGCCCAGTTTGCTAAAATATAATTTGTACTTCGAAAACCTTTTTTAAAGATCGCTTTTGGTTCGTCTTATCAACCCTTTTCTTGGCTACATATGTTCGACAAGGAAGTCATCTAGATTGTCTTCTCTAATTAACGATCTTGATAGGGTCAATAAACCCTACGTCGTTGAACGTTGCCATAACCGGCTAGGGTACTTGATTGGTAAATACATGAACCATCGGTTTTTGCAAAACATATCTTTTCTCAACGACCTGTCTTACAAAGACAATACTAACAAAACAGAGGACCAACTAAATTCTGCAATTTAATTAATTTTTAATTTCCGTGCTAAGCTTCGGATCTTCTTTGGGCGATCACTTTTGAAATTTTAGTAAAATCGATTATAAGCAGTTGACGCTTTTTTTCCCCCGATTAGCTTATTGGAAGAGTAGGTGGTGACCATCAGAGATTAAACTTTATGCTAACAAATACACAACTAAAATTCCTTCACATGCCTTCACCTAGCAAAACTGATTCAACACCAACCATTTATCCCCAAAGAGCTAAGCTTATTTCGTGTAAATACAGTCTTAAATTTAATCATTTCACTTACACTTACAGTATGTGGCGTCTCATATTTAATGATAGGACTTGGTGTTTCATATTTTATTGTTGAGGTCTGGCGTTCAGAAGCTCCTTGTGCTGTTATCACGGTATATGTTAATTCATCTGCAAATTGTATGTTCGTCGGCTTACAAAACACTTGAAAATAAATTAATCAACTCACTATCCGATGGTTGTGTATTGTAGCTGTGCTGCATTTTCACGAAGTGTGCTTGATTCGATCCATCCTTCATAATTAACAAGCCGAAAAAAAACAACAAAAAAAACAGAAAGGGGACTTTTTTAACACATTTTCGATAACACCGCCAACAATCTGATATTTTTCACAAAAATTAAAACTCAAAAGAAAAAAGAAACATAGAAAAACTTGTCTCCAAAACTTACCAGTTGGGTGTAACCTCCTCCCATACTGGAACCGTGTGTCGTGTATACACTACTGGTGGAGCTCATCGGTTCATGTTCCTGTTTGATTTCGCCACTCTTTAGAATCTTCAAAATTTTTCCTAATCACACACGTCAAAACAAAATGTTTGTAAAAATGGCAAAAAAAAATGTGGCTTGTCGAAATGTGTAAACTCCCGCAATGCACAAAAAAAGTTTTTCTTTTTTTTTTTTGTGATTTTCCCAGGGTATTCTTATTAAAAGGTAGTATATTAGAAAAAAGCGCGATTATTTGTATCTTCTTCGTTTCGGCAATTCTTGCCTATGTGGATGACTAGATATTTTATGCTGACGCACAATGTTCAATATATTAGAAGTGCATTTCGATCCAATTGGGAAAATCACTGTCTTTCAAAGAGAAATGCACATTGCATGCGGCATTTCATACATAAACTTACCATGCTCATCCTGGACAAAATAATTTACTTCATCTGCCACCGTATGTGCCATAACAATTGTATCTCGCGTAATTCCTGCCGCCCGAATTTCTTCCACTGAGACCACCTACGTTTCGAAAATACACCTTACCGCCACCGCAGTCTTAAACAATTGCGTTTTGATTACACGAAATTTATTAATTTTTCACTAGACCCCAGCTATGATCTTGAAAATCATACAAATCATTCAAAGAAAAAAATTCAGGGGGAAATAAATTTCCGAAAAAAGAGAATGAAAAAAAAAAGAACTCGAAAGCCCACCACACAGCGCGTAAGTCAAAATGGCGAGTAAAATCCGTGTGCATACAATTTTTTTCGCAAGTATTTCACGCACTAGATGGAACAAAATTTTTATAAATTCGATATTAAAATCTTCAGAAAAAATTCAAGAATCTGCTGAGCAGATTTTATTTCACATGGCTTTAGAAATGACCGAGTTATTCATCGGTGAAATTTATGATATTTTAATGCAAAACTACTAACTTTGGGCAAGCAGCTGATTCGATTTTGTAGGCGAATGTCGAAGCGCGCGCCAAACGACGAAAACACGCATCACATACTGCGGCCGCTATCATCGGGAGCGCTGTGAAGTTGGCATATAATAAGCCGGATGCAGAGAATTGGTACGTAGATGGCGCGGAAGAAAGATAACATTTTTGGCGAAACTGCAAATTGTATGAATAAAAGCTGAATTTACATAAATAGAAAATGGATGTTCTTAATTAAATAACCCTGAATTACAATGGTTTAGGGTTTTTTAAAGGAATTATTAGCGATTTACAAATTTAGCAAAGCTTGCAACCATAAAATAAAATTAAATTGATGCTAACTTCGGACATGTTGAAATTGACATGATTGCAGCTGTCAGCTGATATGTTTACGGGTAAGGTTGACGTTACGCATGTTGTCAACAAAACAGACAGGATAAACCGGTGATTAGACTTTTTGAAAAAAATACGTTAGGTATAAAGGGATTTATATAAAAATATATTACAAAATGTTAAACTTACGTACGATTTGAAATGAGTCCTTTCTTGCACCTTGGAAGGATTCATTTTTGCTTTATTTCAAAATGAGTTCAGTCAGACGGTACCTCTAGTGTCTAGTCAATTTTATATATCTATCTATATATCTATAATCTTTATAAATACAAATGAAATTATGTTTGTTGGTCATAGCATCACTGAGAACGGTTGGACCGATTTGTCTCTTTTTTCAAATCTTCATAATGGTCCGAATAAGGTTTATACGGACAACAAATTTGAAAAGTGTCCCTGGTAAGCGGAAAAAGGGCGTTGGCACCTCCCATACAAAAACTACATTCAAAATCGTATATGTATCTCGAAAACCAACCGATTGAGCTCAGATGGCGGGATCTTGACACCCTGTAATCATGCAAAACAGACTCGGCCACGGACAAATCGGAGCAGGACAAAGATGGTGTTAAACGTAGATCACACATCGGGACCGCTAATAACTATTGTCGCAGTTGCATGGATGAGGAGGAGGAGGAAACACCCTTCCACCTACTATGTAACTTCGCGGCGCTATCCTCGATTAGAAAGCAAACTCTAGGAAAGTACTTTTTCGGTGAGCTCTATTGCCGAAACGAATATCAGCAAAATACGAGGATTTCTCCAAAATTCAAAATGATTCCAAGAGTAGCGAAAATAACCCACTCTGCTTGTTACCACAAGCGCAATGGACCTTAATTGGTCTAAGTGAATATTACTCCGTATGTAACGAATAATTGCCACCTAACCTAATCTAACCTAGGTCCGGGAGAGTGTTCCTATGAAGACTGGTTAAAATTTAATATAGGGGCGTGACACCTCCTATACAAAAGAAAAAAAAACATTCAAAATCGTATATCTCGAAAATAACCCGCCAATTGAGCTCTAATTTTCAGACAATCATATTCGTTTCTATCAAATTTTTCTGAATACCTATCATCGAAGGAAAAACTCATCAGCAAAGTGTTCCCAAAACATCGGTCGCAATTATTTGAACCACGATTGGCTGAGTGAACACGCGACATATTAGCTGCGAAGAATAAGGACGTAGATGATTTGAATTTCATTATTCAAAATCAAATCGCTGGGACATTTCAATTCCATTCGTTCAAATCGGTTGATCGCGTAATGCAGGGTTTCCACTTGTCAATTTGAAATTAACAATTGATGCATTTTTATGCGGAATAAAAAATTGGCAAGTGCAAATAACGAAACATTGCTTCTCAATGAATTGACAAGAAGCTTTTGTCAATAACTGACAAAGCACTTGAATGACAAGTGGGAAGTAGCTGAATTGACAAACAAATTGTCACTTTGTCTATAATTGAGAGTGAAAATTAATTGGCATCAAGTTCATAAGTTTGTCAATCAAAAGACACATTTTGATAGGTACCTAGGCCAATCTTTTTACATGGCCCGGCCCTTTTCATACGAATGTTTCTTTTTTTTATGAATGATGGTTTAACCCTTTGCAAAATAAATTCGAAGTGTTCTATTCATTTCATACGCATTTTACGTATTTTTGCAAATTTCGTTCAATGACATAAACGAGAGCTGTAAAATTTTGTCAATCAACCGACATATTGTATAGAAACCCACCTTAAGCAAAAGTAATCAAATGCAAGTTCAAAGGCAAGTTATTCCAAAAATTTCGATAATGAATCGATCCGATCCGAATCCGAGTGCAGCAATACAGCAAATAGTTTAACAGAAAGTTGTACAACAATAGGCGTATTTTTTTGGGAATCTATAGCTAGCTCACTTTTAATTTTACATGCAAAACTGTTATACTCACTTTGGTTTTCTTATACTCACTTTTGGTTTTACATGCAAAACTCGTATACTCACTTTTGGTTTTGTTATACTCACTTCCCAAAAAAATACGCCTAATGTTATCAAGTGCTTCGGTGACGGCTAGACTATGCGCAGGCAAATTGTCTTAGCTGAAATCATATTGAATCCAATATGTTGAGTATATATTTGTTGGGGACATGAATTTACGAAATTTTCAACCATACACTTTTAAAAACGTGAACGTTTTCGACAGTTTGCTTGTAGGTACAATAATTGTTAATCGTGTCTTGTAGTGGTGCAAAAACCATTGTTAATTTATTGTTAAAATTCGCAAGTTATACAATACTTGAAGTTTTGTGGTAGAGGCCCCAGTAGGTTGGTTAAATCGGTCTAAAGGGGAAAACCAATCAAACCGAAGGCACTTAGGAAATCCGCACGGTACCTACACTGAGACGAAAGCGGAAGACTGTCTCATTTTCCGAGTAACCAATTAATGATTGGGTCATATACTCATATCAGATAAGCAGCGGTTGTGCAGGTTGAGCATGATCTAAACCGCAAAACTCAGCATAGCTGGAATACTACATATCGTGGCAACAGATATGAGGCTATCAAATATGTAATGCTGTAGCATATTTTAATGGACTTAAATCGCGGTACTGATGGACTGTACACATAGCTTTAGTTAAACAGAAACAGGGTACAACCAAACCATCCGTTGCTGCCAACTCTGGAGAAAATCATCTTTGAATGTCTGGCATCGCCGCATCGGTAAATATTCCTACACCTTGGCGTACGGTTTGAGTGGGCTTTTATATCAAAAACTATCGAACCCCCGCACTTCGTACTGAAAAATAAAAAATCATTTCAAATTCATTTAAATCAGTGATAAACAGTTTTTATTGTAATGCTCTGTGGTACACATTTTTTGTTGCTGGGTTGGCTTCCATGACTGTCAAAAAATAGCGCCACCCCTTTATCCAATTTTGACCAATCTTCATAAGCATACTCCCATGTCAAACCTAAGATTATCTGTAAATTTGAGCTCCATCGATTCGGTGGTTTTCGAGATATAAGATTTTGATTTTTTTTTTTATGGTGCCACGCCCCTATAACTCATGAACCAATACACATACAAAGATCGTATATACTTATATAAACCATGGTATATTGACGTCACCTTTCAGGGGAAATATCCAGAATCAAAATCGGTTCACGGATTACAGAGAACATTAATGACAAACACAATCTAACTTATTTTTATACCCGGTACCACACTGTGGTGAGGATAATTCACTTTGACATTCCATTTGTAACGCACATAAGGAGGCGTTGTAGGTATGACAAACTATATATATTATTGATCAGCATCACTTTCTTAGTCGATCTAGCGATGTCTGTCTATCTGTCCGTCCGCACGATTACAGCCGTAATTTAAGAGCTATCGACTTGAAATTTGGTACGTAAGCTTTTATCCACCAAACTACCCATACCTCCCATATAAATATATAATTGTTTAATACTAAAATATTTTTTACAATAATACAGGGTGTCCCAGTTAAGAAGTATAATCCTTTAAGGGAAGATTCCTGAAGTTCTGCCGATCAAAAAATTGTATGGCAGCGGGGGGTCTATTTTCATCGTATTTCCCGTTGTATATATAATAGTTTACGCAGTGCCAACAACATTCTTCAGCACCAGTCTCTGAGCTAAAATTGCACATAAACAAACTTTTGCTGATTTGCATTATAGGCAATTTTTTTTTAATTTATTTTCTTAAAATGTTAATACAAAAATACAAAATTCATAATAAATATTTTAAAATTTTCAACTAAAGAAAGAATTTAACATTTTTAGAATTAGGTATCATTCTGTAACACTTGAGTGACTAGAGGCGAATGAACCATCAATTATTAAAATAATAACATTTTTGTGTTTCATGTGGGGTAATTACAAAAAATGTACTTTAAATACAATTTATTAAGGGCCGATTTTTCAATAGTCAGATAGCAAATCAGATAGGGGTTAACTGTCAGATAAGACATAAACCCATTTTTCATTAGTCGAATAGCAGCTATTCGAAGAATATAACATCTAACTGTCTCATAAAGTTATCTGCCCGTTTCTGAGGCGGATAAAATATAACTCTCGAGTTAAAGTAGGAGAACTGTCAAATTTTTAAATTGTAAAGTTTTTACAAAATTTTGTTTTGGGAAATATGTATCTACATATTAGGCGTATTTTTTTGGGAAGTGAGTATAACAAAAGGCGTATTTTTTTGGGAAGTGAGTATAACAAAACCAAAAGTGGGTATAACAATTTTGCATGTAAAACCAAAAGTGAGTATAACAAAACCAAAAGTGTAAAGTTTTACCAGTTTTGCGTGTAAAAGTAAAAGTGAGCTAGCTATAGATTCCCAAAAAAATACGCCTATTGTACAAATAGATCTTTTCGATTGTATCGACGATTTTATTATTGAGGAAGAAGAATTAGGAAATAATTAAATTACTTCAACCCATCAACAAGGAAACAAAGAGTAGTGAGAAAGAGACCTAACCATTATGTACAATGAATGGGAGAATGCAGATTTCGAACTAAGATAAACGTCAAGCTATGGACATTGACTATCTTATATGCTTACACACAACAAACTGGTAATCAATCTGTCTCTCTCACACCCACTTAACCGTCGAATAGTTATCTAGCTGTTATTTTATGATTGAAAAATTCAAAACTGTTATCTAGTAGATAAAGAGTGAAATAAATTTAATCGTTAGATAGCTATCAGCCGATTTATCTGACTATTGAAAAATCGGCCCTAAAAGAAAAAAATTAAAAATTTAATGTGCATATATGCAAAATAAAGAAGATTACGAAATATAAGCTGAGTTCAACAACATTTTGACCATAGAAATATCCATACTAAAAAGCCATTTTCTAATTTTATTGAAAAATAACGCGGGTTGTGTTATTATTCTTATTTCATATGGTAATTTGTTAAAAAGCCTAGGCGCCGCCGCCGTATAAAATTTCAAAAAGTGAGTTTTTCTAGCTACAGGGATGTTTACAACTGCAATATTATTTACTCTTAACCCGTAAGCACTTGAGCTTCTGAGAGTAGCGCTATAACCGCTTCGCAAGAAAAACACCTTTAGTTTAGAACTTTAAAAATGTAAAAATGACTTATTGGTAATACTCGGAGATTGTAAAATAAGGGCCAACTATTTGTTAATCTCCACGGATGGCTCCAAAACTAGTCAAGCGTCCGCTGCTCAGGATCTTCGTGGAAATCGACTATAGAACTATGCCTCTGGTTTTTCAGGGGAGATTTATGCTATCCTAATGGCTGCCGAATATAGTGTTAGGAATAGGTAGCGGTGTGGGCGCAGTGGCACTGTGATTAGTGTGCTGGACTACTGTGCTAAGAGTACCAGGTTCGATCCCCGGAAAAACAAATTACATTATTAAGGTTTTTTCCCACTGAATAACCTCTCGCGAACGTCTTACAAACGTCCGAGAGTACCTATATAACTGTCCTGAAAAAGCTTTTCAATTCAGCCGTTTCGACTCGGCATAAAATTGTAAGTCCCTTCCTTCCAGAAGCTAAGGCCTTGTGTGGCCTATATACATACGAGTATATGGACCTGTTGCGCCAAAATCAAATGTAAAATAAAATTATTTTATGAAATAAGTTGTTGAAATCCAAAACCTCGTCATCAATTATGGTGGATTTACATCATCACGCCACGCAATTTTGCATGACTTCAGAGAGAGAGATCCGTTACCTACAGTCAAGGCTAACAATCTGTAAGAGTGAGACCCCAAATCTCCATAAAAAGTTATGGCGGCCAACTGTGGTCTCACTCGTACACATAATTATCCTTGATTGTGAAAAAACTGATCTCTCTCTCTGAAGTCATGCAAAATTGCGTGGTGTGGTGATGTAAATCCAACATTTTGCGGTATCACTCTTACATATCAGGCGTATTTTTTTGGGAAGTGAGTATAACAAAACCAAAAGTGAGTATAACAGTTTTGCATGTAAAACCAAAATTGAGTATAACAAAACCAAAAGTGAGTATACCAGTTTTGCATGTAAAAGTAAAAGTGAGCTAGATATAGATTCCCAAAAAAATACGCCTATCATTAGGCTTGACTGTGGGAAACAGATCTCTCTCTCTCTCTCTTTCTGAAATCATGCAAAATTGCGTGGCGTGGTAATGTAAATCCACCATAACTCTTTGACGTTAGCCGTATTTTTTTGGGAAGTGAGTATAACAAAACCAAAAGTGAGTATACCAGTTTTGCATGTAAAACCAAAAGTGAGTATAACAATACCAAAACTAAGTATAACAGTTTTTCATGTAAAACTAAAAGTGAGCTAGCTATAGATTCTGAAAAAAATACGCCTGTTGATGTTTTGTGAAAAAAAAACCTGGGTTAGTATCTTAAGGTTTGTCCACACCATATTAACATTCAGAAAACGTTTTAGAAACATTTAATTTAAGAAAACGTTTTCAGATCATTTCAAAAATCAAAGAATCTGATCCAAAACTAGAGATCTGAAATTACTAATTAATATTCTAGATAATGTTTATTAAAGGCGTATTTTTTTGGGAAGTGAGTATAACAAAACCAAAAGTGAGTATAACCGTTTTGCATGTAAAACCAAAAGTGAGTATAACAAAACCAAAAGTGAGTATACCAGTTTTGCATGTAAAAGTAAAAGTGAGCTAGCTATAGATTCCCAAAAAAATACGCCTTAATTTGTGTCGGAGGGGGTCTGTGTCATAATACCTATCACTCTATTGTGAATTGGTGCTCAAATAGTTGAATAAAATTCCCATCTAGAGCTTCACAAAGCAACAACTTTCACAAACTGTCACTTCCAATTAGTCACCAAATTGACGTTTAACCATTATTTTTGTGTTTTCAACAAAAACAAATGTTTAAATAATTTAGTTATTTGCTGAGAATATAATTCCAATTTAAAAGAAAACATTTTAAACTTCTACATAATAAGCAAAATCGCAAGTTTACCTTAAAAGAACAACATAAACAATTAGGGGAAAACAAAAAAACCCAAAAAAACAAATCGATTATTATGGTTGGTATTATTGACGAGTCTTTTGTGAAATTTCCAATAAATTCTCGAATAAGAGTGAATGATAACAGTGGCACTATCAAATATGTTGGAGAGGTAATTTTCGTTTTCGCAAGCAAAATACATTTTTAATGCATAATTCTGTTTCACAGGTAAATGGTTATGAGGGTATGTGGCTTGGTATTGAGTGGGATGATCCCAATCGTGGTAAACACAACGGAATCATAAAAGGACAAAGATACTTTCAGACCGGACATCCAACATCCGGAAGTTTTATACGCCTCGGAAAAGTTGCGGCATGTGAATCTCTAGAGGAAGCCGCTAGAGATCGTTATCTCAATTCGACTGGAATTATTTTGGACAAAGAGTTGTTGCGGGAAACTCAAATGCATATGCAGGCGTCTCTAATGGAAATTGTTGGCATGGACAAAGTTGCCCGAAAACAAAGTAAATTCGAACAGCTGACAGAAATAAGTGTAGATGGATCAAATGTGAATTCGGCTGGTTATTTAATGGAATTTGTTAATTTGACAACTCTTAATTTGAGTCGAACTTTAATATGGAATTGGCAGACTGTGGCGGATATAACGTCACAAGTACCTACACTGATAAACTTGAATTTGAGGTACGTTGTGCGATGATAAAGAAAGTCGTTCTTAAATGTTTTTTTTTATTAATTTATTTGTAGTTGCAATCGCATGAAAGTGCCTACAAATGAACAAATTGTGGATTTGGAATCTTCTTTTCGGAATTTGGAGCATATTAACTTGAGAAACTGTGGATTCAAAAATTGGAATGATGTCAAAATGACTGCAAAGCTTTGGCCAAATATTTTATCACTTGGATTGCAGGAGAATGATATTGCTGAACTGACACCTGTCGATTGCATGGAAATATTCAGGAATTTGCGGTAAGTACCTACCCGTTTGTAAATGAGTTCTTTAAAATCATGACTTTTGGTCTTTTCTGGATCGTGCCTCTTTATTCAAAATGTTTTGCCAAAGTTATACTTACGGCATCTTGTAGACGAATGCATTGTGGTTTTGCACAATGCGCAAAGCGAAAAGCGGTTGTTACTCTTATACGTAGTTGTTGATAAAATCTGTCTTTTGCAGTGACCTCTCTCACTTTGAAAAATTCTTATCTTACTCAAAAATGTCTTCTTCTACAGTATGAAAATATCTTTTGCCCGTTTTTTTTTTCTTTTCAGTGAACTAGACTTGCATCGTACAAAACTCTGCGACTTCGATCAGATTGTCAAACTTGGAAATGTAAAAACCCTAAGCTCATTAAATTTAATGGAAAACGGCATTGATCAAGTGAAACTACCCGATTGTGATCCAAATAGGAAATTAAACATATTCGTTGGTTTGGAAAAATTGAATCTATACTACAATCCGATATACGATGAAGTGAGTTGTTTTCCTTGGTATTTAGCAGACAATTTATTTAACACGATCTTCCCCTGTAGATTGGCACATTTAATGAACTCGACAAACTGCCGGCTCTAATAAATCTTAGTATGACTCCACATTTAAAAAGCGACTTCGATGAAATGTTCTCCAAGGCAATTGCAACTGTTCCCCAATTAAAAGTCATAAATAAAATCGAAATCACAAAAGAAGATCGACGCGGAGCCGAGTATGATATTTGGAAGAAGTACGCTTTGGACTGGTTGCAGAGTGAGAAAAATCCCGATTTAAAATTGATGTTCTACAAGA
Source organism: Cheilosia scutellata (assembly GCA_955612985.1). Lineage (NCBI taxonomy): Eukaryota > Metazoa > Arthropoda > Insecta > Diptera > Syrphidae > Cheilosia > Cheilosia scutellata. Next base: position 93,453,460 of record OY015311.1, read on the forward strand.
AGCATCGTTCATACTCATTATTGGTTAAAAGTAACTTAAGACGTATGTTTCGCATTTCGTCATTAACATTTTGGTTTCTTTTTTAGAATATGGATCGCCGGCTGATTTTATTCCACAGAACATGAAAAAGGTGTCAGCTTTGATAAAGCTTCGCATTCAAAATAAAATCACCGGTGATGTGTGGGAGAAGAAAGTACCTCGCAAAATATCCGTTCAAACTTTACAGGGATTGATTATAAAACATTTCAAGCTCGAGAACACAATGCCAAAGCTATCGTATGTGGATGCCAATCATCCAGATTTGGTGGTGGAATTGGAGAATTCCTCGAAGAATTTGGACTTTTATTCTATTCAGGAGGGTGATACAGTGACAGTGGAGTGGTAATGGGCTCTAGCTGGGATAGAAGCGAATACAATGCACCGTTATAAAAGGCAATACACTCTACAGGGCATTCGGTTGAATGTAAGAGCGACGTGATTATTATGTATTAACATTTCTTTAAATTTTATGCATTTTTATTTTTGTTTTATTTTTTTTATTAATTCAGTGAACAGTTTTTTGTCCTAACTTTTTGTTTATTAAAAAAAAAATTTAATTGAATGCGTTCTCTCATTTCTTTTGATTTGATTTCATTCTTTGGAGAAATGGTCTATTGAAGGAAAATAAAATGTTCATCACAATTGGAAATGTGGTAGTTGTACTTTTTTTTTAATACCTATTCTAATTTATTGAATTTATTAAGTTGCGCTAGCGTCCACATTGTGGAACAACATTTAACACTTATGTACTTACTTGGTAGCCTTATGTCGTTTTCGGTTGGTCGTCCAGAACCGTCTTGAAGAACTCTCCGCGATTCTGAATTCAAATCCAGAAGCAAATTTCTCTTCTTTTCAGTAGAAGAACTGTCAGTTGAGTGTCAATCGAACGTTTTCAGAAGCGTTCGGATTGCTTCCGGACAATTCTGAACGACCAACCGAAAACGACATTACAGTGCCGTGTGGATTCAGTTAGAGCGGTCTTTATATGCCTCCAGTTGGACACTCTAAGTTCCAAGTTGGTTTAGGCTATTTCGGGGTCCCCCCGGTTCGAAACCCGGAAAAGTACAAATTACGTCTTACAAAAGTACAAATTACATCTTAAGGTTTTTTACACTGTGCCAACTCGCGAACGTCTGACAAACATCCGAGAGTATAATTGTCCTCAAAAAACTTCTCAACTCAGCCGTTCGGCTTCGGACTCGGCATAAAATTGTACTCTCCCATTCGTCCCAAAAATTAAAAACTCGCACAAACGACTGGTTGTGCCAACTATTTATTTATTTAATTTTTATTGTCTGGCAACGCTCTTGTATACAAAAGTTAAGGGCCCAACAATCTCCGTTGCGGCAACGTATTCGACTGACAGGACAGGTTGATAGAATACACAGCTGCTTATGGAAGGTCAAGGTGACCCTTAAGGAATGCACGTGCCGGATAAACTGGGTTTATTTTCTACTTTTCTGTCCGTCGCATCCGTTGACATTGTGCAAGTGATGAATTACTCTTGGCAATTGCAGTTTCCAGGACTAAGGCCCCGACCCATAGAATCCGTCGCATCCGTTGCGTCGACGGATTGACGTATTCGACGGAACGAACAGTCCCATAGAATCCGTCGCATACGTTGTTTTCTGCAGAATTTTACAGTTTCTCTCTTTATCTCAATATTTCCACCAATGAAAGTGCTTACTCTCACGCTGTGCCAACTGTCAACGGATGCGACGAATAGAAAAGTAGAAAGTAAACCTACTTTATCCGTCGCATCCGGCACGTACTTTGCTTATGGGTCACCTTCCATAAGCTGCTGTGTATTCTATCAACCTGTCAGTCGAATATGTTGCCGCAACGGATGCGACGGATTCTATGGGTCGGGGCCTTAAGAAGGTAAAGCTCTCACGGACAACTAGTCAGGAAACTCCCGAGATACAGCCTGAACCCTGAACCACTACGTTCGTTGCTGTATAGATACAATGTACAACAAAAGGTAAATAAATAAATATCATTCATTCATTCATTCACACAGCGCTATCGCCTTATATTGAAGTCTGCTACATTATTTCTAGTCTTATTTAGTTTTTATTTTTCGGCTTTCACATTTTGATTGCAGTCCTTCTCAAACTATTCAAAATAAAAACTATAAACGATTGGACGGTGTAAATAAAGTCGTTACTAAATATATAAATAAATTAAGAAAATATAACCTAGTTATTTATGTATATGCAACGAAATATCGAATCCCAAACGTTTTGCCGAGAACGAAAATATCCTTGGCGCGAATTGTCCAACTAGAATTGTAAAAACTAGTGAATAAAAAATTCGTTCGGACTTACCTCAAATAAGACATTTTTGGTAGAAACTGATAGGTATCTAAAATTCGCAAAATGCCGCGACAATGAAAAATGTTCATGTGAACGGACTGTCAAAACTCGCGAATATTCGTTCGTAGGTAGTTGGTCGCTCTCATGTGAATGGTCCTTAAAAAAATGCTTTAAGTTCTTTTCTGTAATAGTAGATAGCTAGGTACAATTTCTTGACTGAATGCATCATCTGCTCCAAAAATGTTAAATGAAGTGAATGCGTCCCTTTGCTATTGGAGAGATTTGATTTGTCACTACCCGTAGAGATATTTGACATTTAAACGAAGTGATCTGTCGTAGATTCTTTATCGAAAAAAGAAGTGATTTTCTTTAATTTTCTGACCGAACCTAAATTATATATTATTCTTAACAAAATGAGAATTCCATTTGGCAAAAGGCATGCTGAGATCGCCACATCCTTGTGAGTATTGTTGCATAGAAGGAACGGGGTTAAACGTTTTGCCATTTCTCATAAAAGGTATTTCCATAGCATAGTTATGCAACCGTCTATGATTTTTCTACTGGGAACAGCAGGACGTAATCTAGTGTTTCCCATTATTTAAATATTCAACTGAAATAGCTAGTTCAAGTTCATTAAATTTATTTCGAAAATGTATTTTTTGTATGTACTATTCCAAATCGACATAATTTTAAAAATTCGCAATCAAGGCATGTTATGGTCGTCACTTTAGCACTGCAGATGCCGTATCAAAGTACAAATAAAAACTTGGATTTCGTCGTTATTTTTCTCGAATATGTATGGAACTTATACAGTTCCAAACAAAATCGTTCAATGTACTGCATTCCATATATTGTTTTACATTACAAATAACAGCATCGCTCTAACGTCTTCGAAATGAACAATATACCAATAGGTCCACGTGCTGTTTGTCCATTAGGATGGCTCACATAAATAAGTAGTATTGTTCACTAGTTACTAGTATATATGTATATATATTCCGCTTCCTATCAAGATCGGTGAACCAAAGGTTTCACCAAGAGTGACCTTATGCAAACATTTAATATTTGAACACCCCAAAAGGCGTATAAGTATAACGTATACAAATCTTTAGAATAATACGAATGGAACAGAAGCAAGTAATTTGTTAAGAAATATAAATAGCTCTTTGTATTACCTAAAGAGGAATTTATTTAAATGCAGAATGACCCTTCACTTAACACAAGGCGTGAACTGATTTTAAAATAATTTGTATTCATCTTTTATGTACTCACATCATCATTTGAACATTAAACATATCATTAACAAAGGGTATTTAAACAATTGTAAACCCTTCATGAAAGTCTGCATATCTATAATGCTATTATTTTATTTTTCTAGCATCCCATCCTTAATTGGTTACGGAGGAGCCGCTTCACTTGGTGTTCTTTACTTCACAGATTGGAAGCTTGTCCTTCAATATGTCCCATACTATGGATCAAAATTCGAAAAGACCGAAGAATAAAACCAGAATGTTAGTCAAAAATATTTAATAAAAGTGTTCAAAGTTTAAGATGTTTTAGTTAATTATTTAAGTGGCTTTTGGAAGCAAAGAGTCAGTCTTTATTTATACATACAACATACTATATTCGAGAGCCCTAGTCATGGTGATGATCCGTGGTGCCTCCTATAAAAAACAAAAACCATTGCAGAAGATATTTCTCGACACAATCGAAGATAAAATTATAAAATTTGAAACATTGATGCTCATTTGCAAACATTTGAGCAATAGAAATTATGAGCTCGGCCGTCCGCTTCGGCTTTATCAAAGAGTTTTTTGTTTTTGAATTCAATTCAATGACGCCTTGTTATTGTGTGTAGCCATATCCAAGTCGTGCATTGGAATGAAAGTCATGTCCATAAATAGTGTGTCCATATGCACAGAAAATTGTCTCATAAATTTGAGTATTCTCTTTCCACTCGCATCAGTCGTTACAGTACTCGAGCGAGGGTCAATGAATGTACTGTAGTTGCAATATACAAATACAAAACATTCAATAAAATTTTATTCCAGGTAAGTAGCTACATCAATTTGATTTTATAGTTTAAATTACATCTTTTTATTTGTCGTTACAGATTGCAGATTAAACTTGAGCAACCGAGAACAGTGGCAATTATAGTACGTCGTAGTCATTATCTTAATTTGAATTAATTTTTAGTTACTTTTACGGACTGTAAACTGATTATTATTATTCTTTTATACTTCCACAAAGAGCTGGTCATTCACATACTCTGTGTCCAGCTATTTCATCTTCTTCAAGACTGAATTTAGATAGTATCGTAAACTGTGGTGACCTGTAAGATATCCTACTAGTTTAGGTTTAGGACTCTATGGTCCCGGTTTTCGTCCGGGCAGATGCACAACCGACATTCATAGAATGGTACTTGAGAAGGCTTTGGGTCTCTTGGGAGTATGCTACATCTGTTTACGATCCTCTCTTGAGAGCCATTCAATCTATTTATATAAACTGCAAAAGCTGTTTTCGGGTAAACGGCGTTAAATCAATACCTTTCACCGTGGGCGTTGGACTTCGCCAGGGGTGCGTCTTGTCTCCTCTCCTTTTCATTACTTATATGGACTGGTTACAGCGAAGAACGTTTCGAATTAGAACATCTGAGGATAAGTCGTCGACTTGGCCGTTCTTGGGTCCTCTCAAACAGAACTCCAACGCGTACTCGATCGGTTTGTAGCAGTTTCTGTTGAAGCTGAGATGAAGGTAAACGTGAACAAATCTGAAGTGATGGTCATCTCCAGAACGCCTGTTCAATGCACTCCGCATATTAGTGGAGTCCCATTGAAACAGGTGGAGAAATTGAATGCCCCATTGTGTAAGACAACTATAACTACAGAATGGGGAAGCGAGGAGTAACAGAGATTCTAGCTTGTTTGGGATTGACCCTGACAATTTCTGTTGGGAAATTTTGTCGAATTTCAGTCTACAATTACAGTTGAGTTGTCTCTTGGTTGTATTTGTCATACACAACACAACCATGATAGAAAAGTTATCTGCCAAAAATCAACAAAGATGGCGGTGGTTGTCTATGAGTTGTTAGAGTTTGGTTGTGTGAAAGTTGAGTTGACCGTAAGAATAAGTTTGCTTCGGTGGTTTGGTCATGTTAAACGCAAGTCCCCAACAAAAATCCCACGACGTTCTGTGGAACCCGTACCATCAAGCAGATAGACCCAGGATGAGATGATTAGATCAAGTTCATAATATCTCCTCTACCCGTATAGGGAGTATAGGGATTGCCCTTGATGATTTCGAGTCGATGGCGGAGAATCGAGAGCTATAGAGGGCCCACTTGAGCAACCTACCCCCGCGACCCACTTAATGGATAAGCGGACCATCGAAAATGAATAAATGGGCATTACTGTTAAAGCGCTGAATGGCTCGCTTGGCCTGTCTTAGACCTGGAATATTCTCCTCATGGAATAAACTGATTTTCTCCATCGGTATTGAGACCATGTGGTTTGGTCTGTGAATACAAGCTCCCACACACGATTCCATTTTAGAAACAGCGGTATAGCACTTTAGCCCGTTTCAGCATGCAACTATAGGGAGCTACTCGCAGTTATCTCGCAAGAAGGCTCTTTTAGACCTTCGCTACTCTTAGTTGTATGTATTCAATTAATAGAGAGATGATCTTATACGTCGGTGCTATTGCCTTTGTTAAAAAGCATTCCCACTCTTTTTTAAATAGTTTCTAGGTCTTCGTTCCAGCATTGCACGCTCCTTTTGGACACTGATCCGCGCTTTACCTTATTACAATGTACATCGTCGCCATCAATCGGTGTTAGGGGAAAAACAGGTAGCAGATCCGCTTTGACCGCTAAGTACTAGACAGCGGTCAACTAAAGGATCAGCGTAGTAGTGGAGTGGGTATAGTAGGTAGTAAGTTAATACGACAAAACGATTCTGTTTCCATATATTCAAAGCACTATCATTTGACCAACGACTGAAATCCACTTGCTCTACGACTACGAGACTTAAAAATATTCACACGCTTTTGAGTACGGGCCCTTCAGCGAATTTACATAAGCTCTGTCACCATATTGTATCAGAAGACCCCTAAGCAACGTTGCCATATTCACAGTTTTAACTGTAAATTACAGTTTTTTTTAGACAAGCTTACAGTTTTTAAAATGACCTCCTAGTACAAATTACAGTTTTTTTTTTAAGTTCAGATTTGAAAGAATAAATTAAAATGTGCTTTAAATCGTAGTGCTTCGTATTTAAGCATGTTATTTTATTAAAAATGAATTCTTCTGTGTTATTTTTGTTTAATAAAACTAAAAAACCGTAATTTCAAAAAAATCGTTTGGTTTTTGAAGGTTACAGTTTTTTGATTGAAAAAGTTTTTTTTTTGGGAATTTACAGTTTTTTGAAAAAAAAATCTGGCAACATTGCCCCTAAGTTTACTTAAATTTTTAAGACACAATTTGTAGACTCTACTGTGTTTGTAATTGGATTAAGGACACAATGGCGACTCTAGAATTATCCACAATCTACGATTCGATGACGCAATTATAAGTTGACCAAAAATACATAGAGACTTCCAAAACGGAATGAATACTCTGATGAAATCACATAAAAACGCATAATGCTAACGAACTTTTTTTCACCACTCTTCGTAGGTATCCCATTCCATTATTCGCATTGCTGCTGTTATAAACATTCTATTTTTAGCACAAACAGTAGAAGTCAAATTGCGAACACTTAAAAGAAACTACAAACAAAACAAAAGCCAACCAAAGCGAATTGTCGCTGATCGAAATATGGTACATAATTCGTATTATTTTGGTTGATTCTTCTTTCAAATAATTATCGCAACCCAAAGTCAAAAGTCACATAAGATTTGTTTGTATACATACGAATACTGAGCAGACTTTGAACTAAAAACTACCTATCTGTCTGGAATGAATTATTTATTTACAAATTACAAGTTCTAAATGTATTGTTTTGACTCATCGTCATCACCATGAGGGCCAGAAGCAGCAGGCACGCTTGCGAATTTTTTTTTTTCTTTTGTGAAGATACTCGTGTTATAGATTGAGATGAGAGCAGATAGGGTTTTCTATGACGTATTGATCTTGTTGACTATTAGGCGAGCAAAGTGACTAATGAGGGTTTCTCCAAACATCATTACTCGGTCGATCCGTTTTCACGTAAGCAATTCTTCTGATGCAACAATTCTGAGGGGTTAGTTACGTCTCGTCAGAAAGTTTAACGATTGCAATGCCCTTTTGTAAAGTTTCCAACTACAGACTGGTATGAGTCTCGTGGTAGGTATTCGAATTTCAGACTTGCACAAGCGACCTAGACATCCGAGAGGAATGGGTCTAAAATTCAATTCTGTTGTCCCTGTGCACTCCCTGTGTATAAACACAGAACTTGGTGAATACAAAACAAATAAAAAACGACATCATCAAAACAATTCAATGTACCTAACTCTAGACCGTCTGCGCCGCGTCGTCGCATGTTGCCGATATAGTGGGTGCCTTATTGACTTTTATGTCTGCAGTAAAAAAAAAGTCTGACGTCGCAAATTTATTATTTTTTTATCTATGGATTAGGTTACATAAACTTATACCTTTTTTTATAGTAGTTGGCTGTTTTAGTTGTGGCTTCAATTTCGCACGTGGCGTCATTGGTGTCAAAAGTCTTTGTTAAGATAATTTGATTCTTCAGTAGGGTGTCATTTGTTGATAGGTTCATTGTACAACACACGCTCTTTCTCAATTAGACTAATCACGTCAGTGCAAAAGAACTGATAAGATTAGTTATGTCATCTCTCATCAGTATTTTGCGTTTTTATTGCATGCTACAAATACAAATATGTATTTGTTTACTCTGTGCAGTGAGTCTGATCGGAAATGCTAAATTATGATCTACGACGCACGGACGTTTCTGAATTGCGCAATTGATTTGGCACATCATAACCTAATGCAAACGACTCGTGCAAAACATTTGCTTTTGTTAATTATTGTTATCAAGCAAAGCAATAATTTGTAATGCATTATCAAGTGAGGTAGGTTAAAAACACTACTTTTACCCATTACGTAGTGGTCTATATCTGACCATACATAATAAAAGTCTAGTTTCGTTGTTTAACAGACAGGTACTATTATACTATTCTTACATAGTTGGTATGTGGTGATTGCTCAGACTTTGTATAGTCTTATGTCAGAGACGCACAGGATTACAGAATGCTTTGACGCTTCGTGAGTCTACAATTATGTGGCCTGTTAACATTTTTAGGTTGTTATTACTATACATGATAATATGCTTCGAATCTCTTTAGGTTATAGTCCCCTAAAAGTGGCTTGAGTTAGCTCAGGCATTGAGTATTTTACAAAAATTATAGTCCTTTGTTTAAGGTATGTTCCCCTATCGCACAGAATAATTCAGGCCCTATGAAGATTTCGTTAAGCTTCGCCTTGCCAGAGAATCCGGCATCATTGTCTATGATGCCTACGCGGTCCAGTGTTTAGCAGACTATTATTTCCCAATTTGTTAACCCCTCATAGGCATTCCCACACAAGCTGAATTAATGATATAGGTATAAAATATATAGGTATATAGAATTTGTAATTTTAGTTCCTGGGCAAACATTCCTCAATCACATTTCAATTCTTCGTTATATAATCCTTTCCAAATTTGAATTTCGTAATGCTATCATTGAGGTATAATTTCTGTTTTACGGGGGTTGAGCCTGAGATTCCTCGATCAAGTCCACTACACCCACTGCTAATAGTATCTGTTCCAAATTGCTAAAGCATGTTTATTGACCAATTAATATAATGTCTAAAAAATATTATAAAAAGCTGTAATGATGTAACCTCAAAAACATTCAACGTATTCTAAATAGCTATCAATTTTAATTCCATGCTAATCACTCTTGTGAAACATGCCTCAGTTTTGTAATAAATATGGATTTTTATCGATGATAAAAATGTAACAATCTAGAAACCTAACTGTTATGTTATCAAATCTTAATTTTGTTTTGGACATTGTACCCGGTATAAAGGTAATTATTTTCATTATCCCGTCTGTCCAATACACGGTTTGCGTGTGATGCTCAAGTAGACCTCCGCATATTTCTCGATCTTCTGGCACAGTGTCACTATGCCAATCTATATACGGGTGTCGGTGTCGGACTTGATCCAACCATCTCATCCTGGGTCTAGATTATAGAGGATAATGTTTGGGATAATGGAATAACAAACCGGCAGTGATGGTTATATACGAACTAAGATAGCATGGACTGCAGCATAAAAGCCCTTGCAATATATACTTACTTACAAAAAAACACTATTGTCCCTTCATCATTATCGAAGCTCTGACATGAACAGCACATCATTTTTAAATTGTTGCTCTCTTTGCTGCTCTTATCTCATATTATTTAATTCATTATTTAGTCTTCAATGCGCTAAATAAATCGCAAACTAACTAAAAAGCATCGCAGTATTCAAATCAGATAAACAAAAAAATTATTTCATACATACTCGTATCATTAGGTTCGTCGCGTGTGCTTTGTATTATATTCTAAACATGTCCAGAATATCTTTCAGCAACCAGGGCATCTTGTTTGATGTGATATTATGGTTTATAAACGACACTTTTGAACTGAAAGAGAAGAGTCAACTCAAAGATGTCTGCCGCTATTTAATTCGTGCTTCTTTTACTTACAAGTTTGTAAATCCGTCGTCAGAAAATACACTTATTTGACTTGAGTCTTAGGATCATCTATCTATCGAATTATTGTTGCTGCGCATTTAAGCGATAGTTGCTCCAGCATTCTATTTCATGAAATTGAACTGGTCTTCGTTTTGATTTGTAAGTCAAAGTTCGTCAGCATTTCGTTATCATCTAACAAAGTGGAAATACAAATCTCTGTCTATTCGGATTTATGGTACTTGTGCCTATGGGAAAACACCGCTCAACACAAACATCGATTGCAAACGACAAAAAGAAAACCTTCAAGTGTAGCCCAGTATGAACAAATAAAAAACAAATCGAATTCCAATATTTTAAACATATCTTTTATTTATTTATTTTTAGTGCAAAATAAAAATTAAAACAACAAGAGAGCATCATGGTTATAACTTAATTTGATTGCTCTCTTAAAAATTGGTTTCCCGTTGCATCCCACACTAATATATGCATTTCTTGCTTTTTACTTTAAAAATTGTTTACACTCACGCTATGTCAATAATGAACTGTATGGTTATTAATCAATTTTAAATTTTTTAGCATATGGCTCGTCGTCCTCTAGTCAATTGAATTCTAGATGTTTTGGCTGTTCCCATGAGAAGCAGTCACGTCCGAAATGGCCATAAGTACTCGTGCGTTGGTAGATTGCTTGACGTAAGTTGAGATCCTTGACTATTCTGCCTGGTCTCAGGTCAAAGTTGGCTTTAATTATGTGCAAGAGTTCGCGTTGTGTTTTATGCGAGGTGCCATAGTCGAAGACGGTAATGGAGAGTGGTTCCGCTACACCAATGGCGTATGAAACTTGTACCAAACAGCGCTTGCAAATACCTGCTTTGACGAGTGATTTGGCGACCCAGCGCGCTGCATATGCTCCCGAACGATCTACTTTAGTGAAATCCTTACCCGAAAATGCGCCACCTCCGTGAGCCCCCCATCCGCCGTATGTGTCGACAATGATTTTACGTCCTGTCAGGCCTGCGTCTCCCATTGGGCCACCAATAATGAACAATCCGCATGGGTTAATGTGAACAATTGTGTTTGCATCGAAGTATTCCTCTGGTATTACCACTTTGACTACCTTATCCATGACTTCCTTTCGCAGATCCTCGATTGTTATCTTTTCTGAATGTTGCAGTGACACCACTACCGTGTGCACACGTTTGGGCACGGTTGATCCTCGTTTGAGAATATATTCGCAAGTAACTTGGGTTTTGGAGTCAGGTCTGGCCCACCAAAAATCTCCGGCTCGTCGTAATTCAGCTATCTTCTCGTTCAGTTTGTGGGCCAAAACCACTGTCAGTGGCATACACTCCTCTGTTTCGTCAGTTGCATATCCAAACATTATTCCTTGATCGCCTGCCCCAATTTCATCTTCCGAGCGATTAATGTGAACTCCCGCTGCGATATCTGGAGATTGCTTGTCCAATGCTAGAAGTACGTTGCAAGTCTTGTAGTCGAAGCCCTTTGATGAATCATCGTAGCCAATGTGTTGGATTGTGTCTCTTACGACTTTCTGGTAGTCGACGGATGCAGTCGATGTTATTTCACCACAAAGTAGAACCATGCCAGTTTTTGCCACCGTCTCGCAAGCCACTTTGGCGTTGGGATCCTGCTGCAAATGTGCATCGAGAATTGCATCACTTATTTGGTCGCACATTTTATCGGGATGTCCTTCGCCAACAGACTCAGAGGTGAAGAGAAAAGATTGGCCGTCCTCCATGTCATATTTACCATCATTGCGGCTAGAGTATCCATTTAATTGGGGTGTACTGTTCGAAGTCTCCGGCATTGCGTTATTCTCTTACGTATCTTTGGAGTGTGCGCTCAAATAAAAACTTTTGGAAAATGGTGTTTTTTTAATTGCAAATTAGTTGTTTTAGGTATTTGTTTCACTCGCAAAAGTTTATGTTAACACGTTGTGTAACTCGATACGAACTATTGTACAATACACGTGCTACAATCCCGCGTGCTTCCAGACCTGACAGGTTACAACCATAGAATTAGAATTGAAAATTGTATACCTTTTACGGGCTATATAAAGCTATCGCCCGAGGGGGCAGACGATTACGACGACGGCGGAACAAAATTTCTGACAAGAGTGGGATTTTGGTGCGTCCAGGCAAGTAGCATAAGCAGAAATAGTTTTATTGAATGGGGATGCAAAGGCACGTGTTGGAGAATTTAATTATCACAAAATAAATACATCGACTTACAGGGGGGTGCCCGTCAGCAGCTAATGTTTTCTTTTTCGCAAGAAAAATACTCAAAAATAGCGCCGGTTCGATCAAATTTGTAGAAAGTCCAAACAGTTGAGAATAGTTTGCTGCCTGAACGTACTTGAATTTCCCCTTAACTTGCAACTGGATGGGCTCTTTTCACTGCAAAAGTAACAAAAATGGATGAGTTCAGAGATGCTTTCAGTACTCAAGTCGGGGCGTAGATAGGCGGATTATGTAAACTCTTCGGGGATCTGTTCCCATAAATATTTGTAATAAATTGAGTTGATCGGGGTATTATGAAGCTGTGAAGGGATAAATATTTTCACCATTTCTGGTTATAAAATAAAATGAAAAAATTTGTAAGTAAAACTAAATGTTTAGCAAATAATGCTTCGGAGACTCAAAAACACAATCTAATAGTTTTTGCAAAACTAACATTTGTGAGTAGCTCAAATTATACATGGAAAGTCTTCGCTTTTAATTCTATGGGTATACTTCAAATAATTGTGAGCTTTTCACACAATGGAATTCTCTAAGCACAGCGACTCACCGATGTCTGTGACAGTGAAAATAAAATATTGACTTAATCCACTGCACATTGAAAACTTAAAGCTTTATGCACTCAAACATCAATTGAATAGACATGGGAACTTTTGTGTTGAATTGCATCCATGATTTAACTTCCGTCGCAGCAGTCCGTAATTATTGAAATCTTTAAAACAATTTGCGATTTATTAAATTCGACAATATCCACAAAATTAGTTTGATTTACCACTGTTATCTACATCATTTTATAGTTTCTCTCTTTATTTTAATATTTCTAACTAATGAAAGTAGTGCTTCCTTTCACGCTGTGTGTGATGGATAAAGTAGGGTTACTTTCTTCTGCCAGTCGAATACGTAGCCGCAACGGATGCGACGGATTCTATGGGTCGGGGTCTTCGGACGCAACTGGTCCATTATAAAACAATGACGTCTATCTTTCTTTGAAATCGTGCATAAAATAGAATGCGTAATGATGTAGAAGTACCATAATGCGTGCTCGTGAAGTTTTAAAATAAGGGTATTTCATAACTTTAGCATTTGTGTAAAATGGTAAGTTTACAACACACTTTAGATGAACGCCCCCAATAACTATTGCAAAAATGATGGTAAACAAATAATGATGATGATTTGTATTATTTTATTTTCATAAAATCTAAGTTTTAAAGATGCCAAAATTGTCTTTGACTTTCTCAACAATCGTTTGTCTATTGCGCTGAAGAATTATCCTCGGCCAATTTTCTGTCAAATAGTAGGCGTATTTTTTTGGGAAGTGAGTATAACAAAACCAAAAGGGAGTATAACCGTTTTGCATGTAAAACCAAAAGTGAGTATAACAAAACTAAAAGTGAGTATACCAGTTTTGCATGTAAAAGTAAAAGTGAGCTAGCTAAAGATTCACAAAAAAAATACGCCTAGTGAGTGTTGAAAAGAGAAGTTTACCAAACGTTAGAGATTTCTCTATTTTTACGCTTTTAATTAATTGAAATTCAGTGTTAGGCGTATTTCTTTGAGAATCTATAGCTAGCTCACTTTTACTTTTACATGCAAAACTGTTATACTCACTTTTGGTTATGTTATACTCATTTTTGGTTTTACATGCAAAATTGTTATAATCACTTTTGGTTTTATTATACTCACTTCCCAAAAAATACGCCTATTATATTGGAAATTCGCATGTGCATGCGAATGTCTAGTAAATCGCTATAGATTCTCAAAAAATACGCCTGTTATATATTCTCTTGAACATTTTAGCAAATACTAAGCAAAAGAAAACGTCAAAAGGATTTGTTATCCAGCTTTTTTATTTTATGGGTGCAATGTCACAATAGGCGTATTTTTTTGGGAAGTGAGTATAACAAAACCAAAAGTGGGTATAACAATTTTGCATGTAAAACCAAAAGTGAGTATAACAAAACCAAAAGTGAGTATACCATTTTTGCATGTAAAAGTAAAAGTGAGCTAGCTATAGATTCCCAAAAAAATACGCCTAATATCGTTGTGGTAAGTTTACCACGTTTACCATCTTGATTTATAACCCAAAGTCACGTCTTAAGTTTACCAACTTGTTGTAAATTATTTTCCATACAAAATATTGACAATTCGTTTTTTTGAGAATCTATAGCTAGCTCACTTTTACTTTTACATGCAAAACTGGTATACTCACTTTTGGTTTTGTTATACTCACTTTTGGTTTTACATGCAAAACTGTTATACTCACTTTTGGTTTTGTTATACTCACTTCCCAAAAAAATACGCCTATTGTATTCACTTCTTCTAGATTCATTAGTGGAATACCTACCCAGAATGCATGATGTAGCGTACACTCAAGGGTTGTTCTTTTCAATTACCCATTGTGAACTAACTGTTGGTTATATTGAATCTGACCAATTCAAAATTCAAAAATGTGATGGAAGCTCCATTCACCCAAAGAAAGAAGGGTACAATTGGATTTTTTTAATTCAATGCAAATTCTGTAATGGCTTCCTGTTCTGCATCCACGACTGCGATCACGATGTAAAAGTATTTTTAGCATTTAACTCAAAATACGCGATATAAATTCGTAAAAAATGTGAAAATCTATACGTTAAGATATTGCAAATAAAATCTAACACATTAATAGTGATTGGATCCAGTGAAATACCAGTGAAAAGAAGAATAATTCTGACCATATTCCAGTTGTCTTTTTTTTTTTATAAAACACCTCTTGCATTCTTTCTGTTGTTTCCTAGTGCATTTTTTTTTTCCTTTTTTGTTCTTAATAAGTAAAGGAATTTGAAACAATAGTGTGATTAAATTGAATGGAAATAGTTTGCTGATAAAATGGATGAAAGAACATTAAATGATTTACTTGAATGTTCTGTGTGTTTGGAACGACTTGATACGTCTTCCAAGGTCCTGCCATGTCAACATACCTTCTGTCGCAAATGCCTTGAGGTGATCTATTTCATCATACATTTTTAAAGAAGAATGTGTGTATATTATATCTATATCTGTCTTTTTAGGTGATTGTCGCAAGTCGACAGGAACTTCGATGTCCGGAGTGTCGTGTGTTGGTCGATACAAAAATAGATGAATTGCCACCCAATGTTTTGCTAATGAGAATTTTGGAAGGTAAGTTATTTAAATAAATATGCTTATGCATTTGACGTAGTATTAAATCAGTAGTCTTTAAGATAGATGAGTGGGTAGGGGAATTCTATTGAACAGCATATTATGGTCATACCTACAGACCTACCACTTATTGCTATGTTTTAATTAGGTGTAATTTTATTAATTAGAAATGCTACCTACCTACCATGGTTATTGTTTTTGTACTCACAAAGAAATATTTGTAGGACGACATGCAATTTGTCTATAGCAGCGGCTACATTATGGAGCGTAGTACCACCTACATAGAGTTGGGTCTATTATTAGATTTTAATATATTGCACGAACATACCTGTTCCACAATTCATTGAGTACTGTCCAGAGAGTCGTTTTGGCTAAGGTACAGCCTGTGGGTGTCGTTGACGTCTTATATTTATTTAAGATAATTAAGATTTTAATATTATGTATTTCGTTCAAAAATACAGGTGCTCACCTAAAACAATCCTGTACTACACACTTGTGGATTCTCTTAAAAATCGCTTGGTTCATAAATATAAAATTATGAAATTTTAAAGATTTTTTTAAATTGTGGTACCTAATGATAAGTCTTGCAATCCTGCTTAAAAGCAATATTCTAAATACAAATTTCAACTTTTATTAACGAAGCAATAGGACAATTTGAGAATTCAGCCTACACGGGGACTACATACATTAAATGCAAGTCACAAAAAGGCAACTACAAATTGAATGTAGGTATGTAGTTTTTGTGGCAATAATGTAGCTAGACGTTAAATTATTTAGAACGACAAAAGAACCTACCAATATGAAAAACAATTAGGAATTTCGCATAAGATTGGCAACTTCGTCGATAGCCAGACAACAATTAAGACACAATTCGCTTAGGTCTACGCACAAGCTTGTAGTGGATTGCAAAGAGTTACTGGCTAGACGAGAGTGACTTGCCCATTTCTTTTGAATCAATCTCCTCTAGGCTTTAGGTCAAAATAAAACAGTTTTTTTTTTCACGACGTTTTGTCCCTGTTTGTGATCACGTTCCACGTAGACGTGAGAGAGAAGCTGTACAGTGTACATGTTGTATAATATCCGTTTTTGAATCGACCATTACATTTTGTCCAGACGTCGCTCAGTAAGAAGTCGCAATCAGTACGGGTCACTGGCCACTAGCAACACACGATACCAAGCTTGGCATATTTTGTAACACCCAATGCCGCGGCTTCGCAGATGCAAATGAGAGTGAAACAATCACCCCTATTCCCGTTGGCGTTTGTCGAAACGACTCGTATTTCACTTCGTATTTAAGTCGGTGTTTTTAACTTTTTTGAGACAAAAGAATTGAAATGATTGTGCGCACATAGAAAAGGAAATAAAATTGTTAACAAAAGTTAAAAAACAAATATGAACATCGTTTTACAACGACACGAAACATGAGTCGTATACGACAAACGTCAACGGGAATAGGGGGTTGACGTTTTGTGGGTATCCGGCACTAGCCAAAACACAGCGCCATTCTACTATTTACTTGAACATCGTGAGTATGCATACAAAAAGGATGCCACCACAGTAGAATAAACATGTCGGAAGATAAGGGAATAGTGAAATAAATAAGTCCTTTCCCTCTCTACGCAAATACTAAATCATTTTTATTGCAAATCCAGTTATGTCTCACTTCCTACAATTGCACCCCACAAGTCACTTTAACAATTTAGAATTTTAGCAAAAACAACGATAATATCTGTTGTGGTGTGTTTTATTTATTTCTTCAATCGTTTCCTTATTCCGTCTATGCTTGGAAGTAGTATTGCGTATTCCTTGTCTTTGGCAATGTCAAAAGGGGAAATGGTAAGAATTTCAACAAACAACGATATTAAATGAAATTTCCGCAGTCTCTTTCTTCAATTCTTTGGTATGCAGAAGTTTTTGCATAAGGCTTTACAGTGTCTACTTTTCGAACTCCTGTAAGAAGTACATATCTACAAATAACTTAAAAAAATCACGAAAATAAAATACATAAATGGTTTCTGAATTATGGAGGAGGAACTAAGAAACAGACAGACGTTGCATTTCATACAGTAGTATCGATTATGCGACTATGCCCATAAGACCTTTGCTGATCCGCTAAATGTTGCCATTGGAGTCCTAAGATTTTTAGTTAGTTTTTATATTCTATTACTGCTTTCACATAATGCTTTCTTCTTTTAGGTATGAAAAATGCAGCCGCAAACCAACATAACATCAATAAATCGCCAAAAATCATAAACCCCCCAATGTTACCGCCCGAGGGACATCAACTTGTTAGCGCTGTTGTAAGTGGAGGTGGAGGAGGCGTTGGTGGTATTTCCATCATTAACGTCATTGACCAACGTACGACGTCCAATACAAATGGAAATCAAAAAGATAAATTTATAAAGTGTCCTGCCATTGATCGTATGTCGCAATCAGCGCCTGTTCAACAGCAGCAGCCAAAAAATCTCACTATTAATGACTTACAACAACAGCAGCAACTCCATCAATCATTTCCGCCAAATTTGCAACAACTAGCGCAACCACAACAACAACAACAACAGCAGCAGTTAAACACATCTGTAAACACTGAAAGAGGATACGTTCCAAGAGTGTTTGCTCTGTACGATTTCTTGTCGAAGGAGCCTAACGACTTAAGTTTTAAAAAAGGCGATGTCATTCTTTTAAAACGAAAGGTCGATGCTAATTGGTTTGTTGGTGAACTCAACGGCCGAGAAGGTACCTTTCCAATAAACTACGTTCAGATTATCGTCCCCCTACCCGTGCCACAGTGCATAGCATTGTATGATTTTAAAATGGGACCAAATGAAGAAGAAGGATGTCTTACCTTCAAAAGGGGCACAATGATCCATGTGTTACGCCGTGTTGATCACAATTGGGCCGAGGGCAGAATAGGTTCCTGCATAGGCATCTTTCCGATTGCATTTGTCGAAATGAACGCCCTAGCCGAACAGTTACTAGACGGAAGTCTTGGTCAAATAACGAATCATCAGCAGCAAATGGTCAATGCAACGCCAAGAAATCTTCCTCCGATACCATTTGAGTCGAGCGCAAATGATTCGACCAGTAGTTCATCCACTGTCACCACAACAAGCCCCAATTCGACATGCAGCAGTAATTCTAGTTCGAATTCAATCCCAAGTAGCCCTGGATCGAATCCAACATCGCCACAAAACAATTCAGCAGTTAAGTATCGCGACTACAAGGAAAAGAGACATTCGCTGAACGCTCTCACGTCGGGCGCAAATTTAAGCATTATCCAATCGAATCGGCACTCGGCAGAAATACTTAGTGTACCCATTTCGGCGGGACAGGAGTCCAATTCAAATCAAACCCAAAGCAGTGCAGCAGCGCAAAGTTTAAGCACGTCGAGGCCACGTACTGAAGTAAACACGCCTATGCGTGATCAAAGCTCGGCTCCAACGCAAAGTCGAGTGAATGTGCTTAAGACTGGAGGTCAACAGAATGTTCCACCCACGTTGCCGTGGGGTTATCTAGCTTTGTATCCCTATAAGCCACGTAAGAGCGATGAACTTGAGCTTAAGAAGGGCTGTGTATACATAGTCACAGAACGGTGTTTAGACGGATGGTTTAAAGGAAAGAATTGGCAGGATATGTCGGGAGTTTTTCCCGGAAATTATGTTACACCGCTGCGAAGTCGAGATCAGCAACAACTTATGCATCAATGGAAGTTCGTTCAAAGTAGTCAACCAGCGTCGCCGCAGATTCAAAGTCCGAATAGTAACAAAAATACAATCGTCACCCCGACCGCCAATGGCATCAATATTTTGGAGAACATTAACATTCGACTGTGTCAAATGTCGAGTGTTCCACACCAACCACCGGAGTTACCGCCACGGAGTGCTGGCGGGGGTCCGTCATCAGCATCATCGTCGTCGTCCGTATGGGCGAAGCCATTAGGCCATCATATGGAATCATTTTTCGGCCGTAAGTCTGCAAACGGACAACAACAAGTGCAACAGCAGCAACAGCTTCAACATGCAGCCGCTCTGGCAGCGGCTCAAACGGCCAAAAGGCTGGCCAACAAGGATTCAAAAGAAAAGCACACTCCCGGTCAAGAGAAAGACAAGCCGAAAGACCCGCATGCCTCGTCATCCTCGTCAGCGGTGAGTTTGATGAAACGGCTTACAAATATTAAACGATCCAAGTCACCCAGTTCGAACCAAGCCACCAATAATCACCCAGTAAACTCGTATTCTATGGATAATCCATCGTTTGAGGATAGTTCAGCGCCAGCAAACCAACCTACAACTACGCAACAGCCAACAGCTCAACAGCCTCCCAACGCATTAAATGATCGTATGACGAACACTAATGTAGCGCTACATCCCGTTCACGTGAGGTAATAGAAATCTTTTAAAATGCACCCGCACACCAATCATTTGACTATTTCCTTGCAGATCTGGTTCTTGTCCAAGCCAATTACTTCAAAGTCTCCCTGCTGACTTGAGTGGCGTATACATTTCGAATGATTCAAACCAATCATCATTCGGTTCGCAGCGACTTAAAGGCAGCAAAGAACGACCTCAACTACAAGGGTGAGCCAAAAATGTTAATTTTAAAAAGATTTATTTACAAAAAAGTACTAGAAAGTGTTTTTTTTTTTTTTTTGTTTTCGTGCAAATGTACAATAATAATTATAAATTCTTCTGTTAGCTTACGCCAACAGGTTGATGGAACTTTTCGACTAGCCGCACCAGGAGGAGGTACCTCGCTTCTCATTAGCACATCATCGTCCACCCCATCGAATAATATTCTTCTGAACAAATGCCAACAATCAGTGTCTACATCCAGCGCCCAACAACCCGCCCTTATACATCATAGAAAGTCTCAGAGTCTTGATGCGAATACGATATCAACTCAATTGTCCAACAATCCACAACAAGGAGCTGCAAAAGGATCAGCACACATTCGAGAGAGGTTAGTTCATAAAACTAAAACTTTGCAGTTCTTTCAGGAATTCTAATCGTTATTCGGATTTGGTTTTGGTTTGGTTTGGCAACTCTTTTAGCAGGTTCCGATGTATAGTGTCGTACCCACCGAATAGTGAACTTGAATTGGAACTGAACGTTGGTGACATTATTTATGTGCATAGAAAACAAAAGAACGGCTGGTACAAAGGAACTCATTCCCGAACGAATAAATCGGGTTTGTTTCCGGCTTCCTTTGTGGAGCCTGATATATAAATTTGTTTTGTTTTTTTTTTCTATTTTATTTAATATTCTTTGTTAAGAGAGTTCTTAAGCAAAAGTTGCCAATGTAAAGTTGTTCGAATTTTTTTTTTATTTGTTATTTTTAAAATGTATCCCACCTTTAATGAATTTTGTTTTTTTGTTTCCAAAATTTGTCTTAAATGCTCCACCACCGGTTGGAGGTTAGATTCAAAAGTGAAAAAGACATCCATGACTTTTAATTTTAAATTCATTACACTTGCATAGCCATCATTGTCCGTACCAATGTTCGGTGCGTCATTATCAGCAATTATTATGTATTGAAACGTATTTTCGATTCTTACCTTAAAGTGTGGAAATGCTCCGTAAACATTGACATTTGATAGACTGCTGTTTTTCAACCCCGGAAAAAACAAAGGACAATGTTGACCTCCTTTGAGAATTCTTCTCTAAGAGGAAGAACAATGTTAGGAAATAGTCTTAAAACATTTGCTTTTCTGTCGATTACCGCCTCTAGTTCCTTTAACGTATCATCATCCCCGATGATACCGTCAAAAGACACCAGACCCGGCAGGACATAGAATGTTAGAAGAGTGTTATTGCCGACTTGGTGGAAGAATCTCCCGGTAATGCACTCCTTAATTTCAATTTTCCCCAGCTGCTGAGTGCACTGAAAACGGTTTTTGGAGGCGCGTGGTTTTACTGGAGGCGGACGGACTAATGAAATTCTTGTTCGCCCCCGTATCGACAAGGAATTTCAGTGTGGTTCCATCCCTTATGCAGTACCCTATATATGGTACGCTGGATATCCGCCTGTCATAAAATTCACGTCTTCCAGATTTTCGTTCACTGCCTCGACATATCTGTCGACCTCATTCGATGATTCCGGCGAGTCTTCATTGAAGGTTTGCAGGTTAAACATCCTCTGCTGTGTCCGATGGTAGTTCTCGCACCATGCCCGCCTTTTGAACAGTCTGTAGCCCTGTGGTCGATTCGTGTAATTAACATTACGTGACTGAGTCGATTGTTCGATTTCCATTCTTTCATGTAGCTTGGGCCACTCGGCCTTGGAGGGATACCATTCTCGCGATAGGGAGTGGAATACGTTTGTTGATTAAACCTGTTGGAACTAGGCCGTTGCAAGGCATGCCTTGTGTCCTGTTTGAAGGTTTGATTTATCGGTGCGGTTACCGTATTTGAGTTTGACGGGGCGTGTATTGTATGGTTGCGATAGTTGAGATTCTGAATCTCCAAGCATGCCGAGTAGGCTTCTTGGAGAGTTCTTGGTTTCTGAATAACAAGCATCTTTGAAATTTCGCCGTTCAGGCCTCGAATAAAGACATCAAAATCCCTATTTCGGTAGGTTTCAACTAGAGGCGTCACCGTTTTCTGACTAAAAGTCTCTGTCTTGATTTTATTTATCAGCGACAGCTGATGGTTAACTGCCGCATAAAATTCGTCAAGTTTGAGACTTCCTTGAGATTATTGATTGAGTCTCTTTTGTCTGCATAATGCAGGACATTGCTTGATTGTCTGTCAATCATTGTCGAAGATGTTATACGAAATAAGGGCTGCGTCAGCAGATCGCCTGATCTTTTACCTAATATGCTGAATTATAGCACGATACAAGGGGTTCGATTTTATTATTTCGTAATCCCTTAGAATGGTTTCGACGACATGGGCCCACGATATATTATACTGAGTTAGGTCGCCTTCGAATGTCTGCAGCTCCTTGACGCAGTCAGCGAGTCGACTAATGTCTTCCAGGTCAGATTGGTTTTGGGGTCCGCAAAGTTCAACTTGATCTATGACAGGCATTGCCTCTCGCACCTGCCCGTCCTCAAGCGTTTTGAGGCGTGTCTCAAACGCTTTGAGCTGTGCAAGGATAGAGTTTACTGCGCAAGTTAGCTCAGTTAGTGACTTACTTATAGGTTGCTTGGTTAACTTTTTGATGCCACTCACGTTCATATTCATATTCATATTTATGCCCCTATTATGTAAGACAACTCAACTTAGTTGAATTGAGTTGTCTTCAATTCAACTCAACTTTCACACAACACAAACTAACTAACAACTTATAGACAACCACTATCATCTTTGTTGTGTTTTGACAGACAACTTTTCTATCAAGGTTGTGTATTACAATACGGACAATACCGAATTTTCAATTAAATAAAACCAAGTGACAACTCAACTTTAGTTGTAGTTGTCTTACATAATAGGGGCATTATTCAGATTTTTGGACGCCAGTCCCTGCTCGGGACCGTTAGAAATATAAAAAAACAACGCCAACTTGTGGTTGGCCCAACTTGTTCATAATTTAAATGAAACAATCGTTACCACGTTATAAAAATTGTTACATTCACCTTTAACTTCTTGAACACGACTTGACAAATCTGATCTGTTAAGTATGCGCGTTTCTGAAAGTGTTAACTTGCTTAGTATTTATTGCTTAAATTTGTATTTCGAGAGCAAAAACAAGCAACAAATTGGAAAACCCCAATTTAGCACGAAACAACATCATATCAATTCATTTTAATTTTTCTTTCTGAAGAGGGATACCTCGAATGTAATTTGAGCCTCCGACGGAGTATGCGTTGCGGAGAATTCTCCGTTCCGACGGATACCTCGCTAGGGTCCAATACTTGAAAAAGAAATGAGCAGATAAGAGAGCATAGAACATTTGTTTGGCTCAATTCTCAATCACTGTGTGTGTGTGTCCACTCCACTGTGACTGTCAACTTAACTTATTGTTCACTCAGCTCACTCTTTCCGATTTTGTGTCCTTTTTGGATTTAACATATAACTAATGTATAAATATAATGTACATATGTGTGGGAAAGGGAAAGCTCCCTGCTCATTGAAATAGCAGAGTGATTACTAGCAGCTATCGCAATAGCAGTCTATTGACAAATATCCGAGAGTATACATAAGTGTTCTCCTGGTAAAGGTTCTATTATTTTATTTAGTCGTGCGGATTCGGTATAAAACCTTAGGTCCCTTCATAGTGAGTTTTCACTAGAGATTCGACAAGCTCTTGACTTCTTTCGGTCTATGCTCCGTCATTTTTTTAGATATGTAGTGTGGATTGAAGAGTACGACTTATTGACCCCAGCGTCATCTGATCGAAATTAAATGGACGTATAAGTGTGTTTTATTAAACTAACAGAATAGTGTCTTATCTTTTCGAATCCCAGCCGAATGTAACAGATAGCGAAGAACGCTAGGCTCCTTTAAAGTAGTTTATGCAGGCTCACGCGCTAGTTAGATTCGCAGAACTATGTCCATAATGTCCTATTAGATTGGGTAGACGACACGGCTAGGCTCCAGCTCCTTTACCACCGATGAGCCTTTCTTTTAGGTCACTTATTCCGCGACGTTTTGCGGATAATGTACCGTCCTACCTTCCAGAGACACTTACCCATATCTTACCTCCGTTGGCGATGGATGTTGTTTCACAGGTTCTACTCATTTGTTTTGTCCGTTGGTCTCTTAGAATGTCGTTGCTTTCCCAAAAGCCTCTTTTTCGATTTACTGATGGTTTTGGGATCACACCCTTCCTACTTGACTACTCTGCATCTAGCATTCCGTAGCAAAGCCTTTCAAATTTGATGTGGGTTGTGCTCTCACTCTAATTCTAGGCACGGCAGCACCAGCTGTTGCGCAAAAGCATTGCTCATTGAAACCACTATGGCTTCGGAGATAGATACAGGAACAGCTATCCCAGAAATCTTCTCGATCATGGTCTTACGATTATAGTTATATCCTTAACCGGAGTCTTACCCTGAACACGCTGAGAGTTCAAGCCTGCTTACAAGTGAGTTTTAATTTTTTCAATTTAAATTTTTATAGTATTTTAGAAATGGTCAACTCGGGCAGAGCCGCCATACCCAGATAAGGATAATTAAAACAGGGCCTGGTCAAGGCGCCTGAGGTATGCCATTTTATTCGTTTTACCGCCAACATTGGGGTAGTGTTTGCTTTCTCTTGTTAAGAGTTTGAGGACTACTTCACGATCGATTTTCATTTATAAATAAAATTTGTTGTCAGCGGTCATGACTTCATGTCGTCATTACCACAGATGGCGAAAGAAGCGAATAAGCTGTCACCGTACAGTAGCTTTCCTTTTTCTTCAATCAAGGGCTTGGGAATCCACCCTATTTGGGCACTTCTTCGTTTGTTTGTCTTCATTCAGCCTGTCATGGGTGTCCCTTTAGGCGACTACCTCTCCGACACAATAACCATGCTAACTTTTGCAAAGACTCAATGGCGAACATTTCCATATAGGTACATAATATTATCTATTGTGACCGTCAAAATATTTAAGTTGAAGGTTAAACATGATTATTTGGTAAGGCCCATTGTAACTTAAAACTGCGTATTAACGTCAAAAATAACGCAAAGTCAAAGTAATCACCCGACATACAAAATTGGTATCATATTTAAACAGGTGAAATAATTTCGTCATTCTGAAAATTTGAAAAATGTTTACGGAGCGTTTGCACATAAATACAACGAACTGCATGTAAAAGTTATATTCATAAGATCATAACCTTTATCTAAAAACTACCGCACAAACTTATATGTTAACCTTTTAAGTAAAAGCCAAAGACTTTCCCCACTATTTTCCAAAAAAGATGTGTGACTACATAAACAAAACATAACATATAAACTGACAAAAACGAAACGAAGTGTAACTTGTGGTAAGAGTTTACCTTTTTTTTTATTGGCTATGATTCTCGTCAAAAGACAGTGGCAGCTAATTGTGACAAGTGTTGCCTTAATACAAAAAAAAAAAATAAAACATTAAATCTACTTAAGACATTTTTATTTATTACATTTAAATACAAATTTTTTTGTTTACATATTATGTACATACATAAGCATGGAAATCTCAAATGACATAATATGTATTTTGTTATCATTGGAAATGGCACAAACTTTAAGTGACTCACATTTTCTAGCTGCAATATTCTTTAAAAGAATTTAAAAAAATAAATACCTAATTGAAAATCATTTTAGTTTTAAAAATATATATTAGCTTAAATAAATAAATATAAAATCGGATAAATTTATAATATTTAAAATAACAAATTTAATACATAATAGTAATATAAATATAATAAAAGAAATTATGATAACAAATTAACTCAAATATTCTGTTATTAGTTAGAACAAATAAAATGATGAATTTCACTATTATTAGCCGCGATATGTTTTTGTAGTTAGTTGAATGTAAAATTTAGCAAAACCCATAAGAAACAAGTTATAAATAAAACTTTTGTAATGCCATTTTATTCGTTAAGAACTAAGACAAAATTAAATGCAGTAGACTCTTAAAAATTAATTTAACGAATTATACATTATTTATTTTGCAATAAAATATGTAGATGGTAATAGGCACTGAATTGAGAGATCTCATCTTGTCTGTTTGAATAATTATAATTAACGATGTGCGATTTGCTTGTGTTTACCTTGTAACGTCCCTGTTTTTGGGTGGATGAAGGTCCTCGGACTTGTAGGCCCCACTCTCTATTAAACTTTCTGCTTTAGGGTGCACGTCGAGCTGACGGCTGAGGGGTTCACTAATGATCTGATGATATCTTCGGTTGTTTCTAGCAGAAAATTATATTTACTTACGTTCACATTGAGTTTTTTTCTGTTTTCTTTATGGGCTGTCGTTCACCGGGCACCTCTATGATAGGCTTAGGTAACATTGGCCTACTCTACCCACCCTTCCTTAGTCCTCATAAACATATAACAAGGGCTCCCAATAAACAGAACGTAACCTTGGAATCAAAGGCATCAAAGGTATCCAAAGGCAGTTATAAAATTAAGGTTAAAAAATGAATGCAAAAACATATGTTCGATGTCTTAACTGGTTTTATTTATTTCGATATTGGGTTACAATATTGTCACGATGCCGAATAAGTTCAGAATAAAAACGCCCTGAGTTATTTTTAGAGCTTTATTGTTTTAACGTACAACACGGCCGGCGGCTACAACGAGACTGACTGGATTTGTAAGGAAAAGGAAAATATGGGAAAATGGAGAGAGGGACAACAATATGATGTCGGTGTTGCCGATTGGTTATGGTTGATGATGATGACAATATTTAAAAAAGGTGAATTGAAACAAAAATCTTCATTTTGATTACATAGTATGTACATATGTACCTACTATAAAATCAGTCTTCTATTGTTATAGTTAAATTACGTTTTAAAAATGTATTTTACAAAAAGCCTTGCTGTGTTGAATTTACAATATCATCATTGTCTATAAAACTATCACCTTCCCCTCCTAATTTGCCATCGTACATATTTTTATTTAGTTTCATTAGCATTGAGGAGCAGGCATAAATTTTGTGCAATCGCCACAATCATTTCATTTCCTCTTTTGCCATTCAAATATTGGTGACCGACTGGTTATTTAATGAATTTCTCAGTTTTGTTTTAATAATACCTAAATAATCGTTCGCAATCAGCATTAGCATAAAGCAGGCAGAGAATATTAAAACAAATTTCGAAAGGTTATAAAAAGACTTTTCGCCATTTTCATTTTTGTAATCCAGAAGATTACCCCAAAATATATCTGGCTCTGTTTGCTGTAGGATTGTATCTGGTAATTTACAAAAAATTAAAATTCGCCATTCATTGTCTATTGTCTGCTACTCCATTTTCTTTGCATAGGGGCAAAAGTTTTATTTAGGGGAAAGTGTTTACCCTTCGTACACTTTTTGCATTTTTGTTATTTATTTAACAATTAACTCACTTCAGTAACTGGT
The DNA here is from genome assembly GCA_955612985.1 of Cheilosia scutellata. NCBI lineage: Eukaryota > Metazoa > Arthropoda > Insecta > Diptera > Syrphidae > Cheilosia > Cheilosia scutellata. The sequence goes on from OY015311.1 coordinate 93,480,935, forward strand.
TAATGCACTTACGTGTAATAAATATATCGTAGTTTATTACAAAAAAGTCTGAAACTAGTATGTAAAACGGTTACAGAGTTATAGAAATTTGTTTAGGATTAGATATATGTACGAATGTACCCCATCTGTGGGGTACTTTCGCACAGCAGATGGGGAACTTTCGTACAACATGGGGAGGATACAGGGTATTTAAAAAGTTTATTTAACTTGCTAATATTTATAAACTTATTTATAATAATTTAAGACTTCGGACAAATTATTATAAAACTCTGTAACTGCAGTTTTATTAAAAGCGAATGATCGTGCAGCACTGGTGTTTTCTGGCTTTCGCAAACTGAGATTTGTATTTCGTTCCCTGTATTTACGCATCCACTCTAAGCCAGCCAATTGATTCTCGTCCCATTTCGCTGGATACTTTAAATCAAATGCTTTTGCGTATTCATAAGCAAGCTTTCTAATTTGTACCGTGTCGTTAGCCCATAATGCATTGTGCAGCAATTAATTATGTAATCATTTAAACGCTCCTCTTCTTCCAAGGAGAAGACTTGCAAACTGGTGAATTTCGAATGGAAGGTACGTGTCGGTCGATCTTTATTAATGCCATCTCTGAATTTCTTTACTCTGCTTTGCAAAGTTGTTGCTTTAATGTTGTATTTCAACGCGGCTTTTCGATAAGACAACCCTCCTTGCATTACCTCTTCAACTGCTCGATTTTACATAACTATTTCGACATGAAAAAGATTTCTGCAAGATGGGTCCCGCGTTTGCTCACAATCGACAACAAACGCATTCGTTTGACAACTTCAAAGTTGTTTTTGGTGATGTTCTAGAAAAATTCGACTGAGTTTTTGCGCCGCGCCGTTTTGTAACCGTGGATGAAACCTGGATTTACCATTAACAGATTCTTCATTAACTTCATGGGTTCGTGTAGATACCCTTTTTTTTATATTTCCGCACCATGATTCTGAAAGGTAATATTTATATAAAAAAAATACCCCAATTATAGAATTCTAATGGGTTATATTTTATTTCAATAAAATCTCTATTTGATGTTTTAATTGTAATTTTCATAAACAAGATTTAAAGGGGAGCATTCGTACGCGTACGAATGTGCCCCTTGTATTGCTGTCCGAATGTACCCCAGGCTATGCACAAAATAAAAATTAAAATTTTTTATAAATTATAATTTAGTATTGAAATATTAGTAATTCAATCATAAAATAAACACTGTTAACATGAATTTGTCATCACAATTTTGCTAAAAACATGAAATATTTACTCACAATGCGATCGTAAACTTCTGTAAAAAAATTACTCCCAGCGCTCGGAAACACGTTACGTCTTGTCAGCTCTCACACCGTTGCACAACTGGCTCGAAGTTCTTTGAGCAAAATGGCACCTGGTTCTGGTATGCCTATGCACACAAGCAAACACGTGTGTGTGCGCTGTTTAGTTTTTCGTTCATACTTACTGTACGAATGTGCCTCGTGTACGAAGGGTGACCACTCTCCCCTATCAGGGGTAGCAATGAGGGAAAGTTCGTTCTTGTAGAACAACAATCAATGACATTTTTTGACAAATGTGCAAGCTTTGAAGAACTTTGTCCGAAAAGGCATACCTTTGACCCAATTGATAGCAAGCAACTTGTAAAAACTTGCGATAACGGTCTTTGAAATCAGCAATTTGCCAATCTCTTCGTTTATCAGATTGAGGTCTTGCAGAATTATTTAAAATGTATTGTACCTCTTCCAAAACTTTAGATCCTAGGTAAATTTGGTTGTCCTGAATTGATTGTTGATTGTGTTTCGTTTTTTCCATTTAATCTTTAAAAAGCCTTTTGGGAGAAATCTACTTAGATACTTACTTAGATACATAAGTATCTATGCGGGGTGCATAGAAAATGAAATAGTGGAGCTTGGAATCCTTTTCGCGAGCGAAACGAACCACACACTCCAATTAAAATTTAAACGCACTTAAACACTTCGAAAAATTAAACGCTACTTCTTTGGACGCGGGGTGCATAGAAAACACATAAAAAACAATCAAACGCACTTACCCGACATATTTTTTGCATGTATTTTAGTTTTGGCGTGATTTTTAAGCACAGTTTTGGTAGCCTTAAAAATTATATCGATCTAGCAGCTCTGCGTAACCTTACCTGACCTTGTTTGCTAGCAAAACCCACCTTGGCCTTTTTCGGCTTCGATTCACCAGGAGAAATCCATTGTTTTGACTGTTCCTTGGTTTCTGGTGTGTTGTGGTAAATCCAGGTTTCATCCACGGTTACGAAACGGCGTGGCGCAAAAACTCAGTCGAATTTTTCTGGAACATCACCAAAAACAACTTTGAAGTTGTCACACGAATGCGTTTGTTGTCGATTGTGAGCAAACGCGGGACCCATCTTGCAGAAAGCTTTTTCATGTCGAAATAGTTATGTAAAATCGAATTCGCTGAGCCATGTGATAAGCCTGTGGCCTCTTCAAGCCACAAACCACATTTAACATACATTATCAAATCCTTGGGAACCTGGAAGGTTTGATTAAAATTCGTGCAGCCAAGCACACACTTCGGTTCCCACGATGTCAGCTTTCTTGATGTTCCTGCCATAATTTATTTGTCCATATCCATCTGTATATATTTTATTTTATTATTATTGTTTTATTAACAAGTAATGATAAAATTACAGCTAATACTAATATTAACGAGCATAGCTGCGAGGACTATTAGCTCTATGGTATTATATTTGATTTTCACTTTTATATCTTCGCATTATAAAAATTGGTTGATTTGGATGATATTTTCATGATTTGTTTTTTTTTGTAACAATTCATAGATTAAAGTATTTTAAAACTTTTAACTATTCTACATTGATCTAATAAGTGGTGTATATCTAGGTTAACATTGCATGATTGGCAAACAGGGGGTTGTCCTTTTTGAGTAAATGTTGATGGGTAACCGAAGTATGAACCATCCGTAGTGCAGACGACGTTTTTTTGCGGAGGTTGATAGTTTTTTTGTGGCTTTTAGGATGGCGAAAGCTTCTGCGGTCAACACCGAGCAATATTTTGGTAGGATGCCAATACTAAGGATGTAACCGTTGTCAAGTTAGTATGTGGGGGCTTTACCAACTTGTAAAGCTTTGATCAGCTGATTGGAGTTTCAATAGGAGATTTGATGCGTTCGAAAAATTCGATCTCAATTTAAGGTTTTTTTTGTTGCATTAAAATCAATTTTTTTTTCCTGATCCGTGTGAATTTTTAAAAATCGTCATATTTTTTTTAAGATTTTCACAGACTCACTAATACCAATGTGTATAACATACGGCTGAGGTTTGTGAAATTATTTAATGTCGGTTTACTAAATGATTTTGAATTTAATCTTTCCAGTTACAATTGGGAAAAGAGTCGCGAGATGTGTTCAAATAATTTGGATTTGGTAAAAGAAAAAAAAGGCATTTTTGGCGGCTAAGTTTTTTTTTGTGTATTCTTTTCTTTTTCATGGTACAATAGATAAACATAAATCAGGTCCATGTCCGCTTTTATGGCCTAGGCGATTCAGAAATTAAAAAAAATATATATAAAAATTCTTTTGTTTTTCACAATGAAACCATATATTAATCCTAAAATTCAATAAAACACAAATATAAATAACATTTGCGTATTTCTGCTATTTAAATTCTCGTTTTGACGTTCACTTACTATGCACCTTTACAACGGACTTTTCAATGTTGTTTTCACCATCGATTGGGTGAAGAGTCTATAATATTTGTCAAGAAGTACTTAGACAATATTTGCCAAAATTCATTTGTTTCGCAATAAAAACTTAAAGGACATTTTATTAGAAGATCGGAATTCATTTAACAAAAGACTACAAAAACGAAACGCATTCAAAAAGGGATTGTTTATATCCAAACTTAATTTTTTTCTGATTTTTCTTGTTGTGGGATGTGATGTGATACTTATCAAAATGTGGTTTCCGCATATAAGTTTGTCATCTAGCATATTGATGTTGGCGTCATCTTCATCGTCCGTTGTGTTTGGGGAATAAATCAGGTTCACTTACACTTGTTGAATACATTGTTTTGGGCTGAAACATTGTTTTGAATGACTAGGAACAATAACACTATCTTTCAGCCACTCATCAATTGTCTCTTTCACTACTCCATTTTCTAACGGAGCCAATCTTCTTGCGCGTATGTAAACCGGATTCGAATTCGTCAAAATAATTTTCGTCTGCACACTGCTTACATTTTGCTTATTCGGTTTATACATATCAATTAGGTCTTGGATCTTACCTCTGTCTGTAGTTAATTGGTGCATCAATCTTATCTTTTCCTGCGATTATTTTAATTCTTAAAGTTTCACTTTCATCGCTCACCAATTCCTTCTTGAGTTGATCGACTCTCATCTTTGTAATGTTTTACGCAGTATGTTTTATGTTTTACTTACTATATTTTATTTAATATCAAAAAGGTAATTTTACATCAAGTATTTTAGGTTTCTTTTATGGACGCTATCTTTTGTAATAAAGAATAAAACCAAAAACGAAGAGTGTATTCAGACTTGTATATAAAATGTAGCGAATGGCTGAACGGGCGCGTTCAGTGGAGACTACATTCCCCCTCGACGTCTAATCCATTTCCAAGTCATAGTCCTTCAAGTATGATGGTGGCTTAATATTTCGTTGAGGTCTTGAAACGTTTGGGTGTTGTCTGGCGCTGCTTCATGCTGTTGACCTTCTTGATTGTTGACATTGCCATCTCCAACGTAATCATGACTACTACCGAAAGTTGAACTTGAACTCTAGTGACCAGCAACTTAAAAAAATGATGCATTTTTTACGATAGTTGTGTTGTCTCGCTTTGCTTGGATTTTGGTACCATGTATTTGTGTGACGCAGTATGGATTTGGATCAAAAATCGGAGTGAGTTTATTCCGTCGTTGTTGTTTGCAAATAACTTTATCCCCAGTCTTGATGTTATGTTTTTTAGTTCGTCTAGTTAGATCTGCATACTTTTGGTTCCTTTGACGGCTTCTTTCGATCGATTTTTTGATGTACTTCTGGCTTTTCGCGATATTTTTGAAACTTATTGCTGGGAGAAAGTTCTTTACTTTCCTCCCGAACACAATTTTAAAAGGGGACGCTCCTGTCGAAGAGTGAGGTGCTGAACTGTAGTTAAGAAGAAAGTCCTGAAGTTGATATGTGAAATTTTGGTTTTCCAAATTACCACAGATTAATTTTTTTTTTAAAGACGGACGAAACGCTCCGTTGTACCATTACCTTCTGGGCAATATGGTGTTGTTTTATGGTGATCAAAACAATATTGTTTAGAAAAGTTGGTAAATTCTTTTCCATTGAATGGAGGTCCATTATCCGACGTGATCTTGTCTGGAACTCCAAACGTAGCGAACATTCTCACCATCACCTCCTTTACTGACTCAAATTTAGTCGAATTTACAATTTCCGCTAACGGAAATTTAGAAAAGTTATCAACTGCTATAAATATGTATTTTCTATTGGGAAATGGTCCCGCAAAATCTACTGAAATTAGTTCAAATGGTCGACTGGATGTTTAGGGTACTAAAATGGGATCGCGATTATGGGTATCTGTCACTGTTTGACATTATGTGAAATTGCTTTATATTATTTATATTTTCACAATGCCTAAATGACCCTTAATGCTAGTTGGATTGCTGTTGAAGTTCTTCTGGAATGACCAATTTTGTTCCCCGTAAAACTAAACCATTTTTAGTTGAAAGCTCATTCTGTATTAATTCATAGCTTTGAAACTCCGGCTCGTTGAAAAACTGCTTACTTTGTATTGCATCTACATATAAGTTTTACTAATACCAGATCAGCTTAAGTGCTTCCTTGACTTGTTCAACAGATATTGCCTTTGGAACGTTGTGCTGTATAAGAATGTTTATGTATTCTTCAATTTTGTTTCGACTTGCCTCGTTATCTGATGGCACTGGATGTCTCGATATATAATCTGACGGATTTGTTTCGCCTTTTTGATGGACAGCTTCAAAACTGTACTGTTGTCACTTTAAATATAATCTTTCAATCCGTGCGCTACCAATACATTTATGATTTTTAAGAATTGTTATTAACGGCTTATGGTTTGTATGTAGCCAACATTTGTGCCAAACAAATAAATATGAAAGTGTTGCATAGCCCAACTGACTGCCAACATCTCTTTTTCAATTTGGCTGTATCTTTGTTCTACCTCTGTCAGAGACCTTCTGCCATAAGCGACTACCTCTGTCACAGTTCTATGTTCTTGAGATAATATAGCTCCTAGGCCATGTGGCCTTGTTTATTTGTGTCAAAGAATTTGTATTTGTTTTTACCTTGTCAAACGACACCATGTTTTCTTTTTAAGTGGTCTCGTAAATTGGACGAAATACGAGAGAGTATTTATTTATATTTACTCCTGGCCACAAAAATTGCATGTGCAAAATTGCCCTTTTTTTGTTGAAAAGATTCAAAACCGACGATTGGTTTTTTCTATTCATATTTATAAACAGGGAAACTGAAAACACGAACAACATGAAAACTGTATTGCAATGAAAATGCCGATGCGGGACTTCGGACTTCCCCTATTAAAGCAGTGATAGTTCAAAACAATCGATTAATCGATAAAACTATCGATGTTTTATTAACACTAGTCGATTGTAAATAATGTACTGTAAACCGTAGCGACCTGCTCTCTTCATCTTCATCTGCATTATAGAATCTTGATCATTTATATTTGCACACGTTGCGCAAAGATCTTTTTTTTTGTGTTAAAAAAAATGTTTATACATATATATAATTATTATAGAATATTCTCCTATAATATTTTTCGCTGAAAATTTCAGTTATGCTACATTCTCAAATAGACAAATTGCTATCTTGTATAATTTCTTGTTACACTTTCGTATATAGTGGGATTCCATTACTGGGAAGCTTGGGCTTTGTACTAAAGCTATTCCTGTTTCACTTGTTTTGTTGCCAGCCACTTGACACTTGAGCTTCTGATGGCTGTATTAATATAGATCCATTTAAAATGGAAAGGTTCTTTTCAAACAATATTTTCTCATAATGTGTTACCCTTATTGTCTTTGTCGTTTACGACTTAAAAACGACACGATTTTGGTATTGGCGACTAAAAATAAACGACTTCTGTACCGGCGACGATCGACAAATGTCGTCTGAAATGTTAAAAAATGAGATTGTATTTTTCGACGACGATCGTCGGTATTGCGTGAGGCGTATTGTGACGACATTTGTCGTGAAAATTATACATTTAAGTCGTAGATTTTTTTGCGGAAGACTGGATGTGGAGGTATTTAATTTTTAATAAACGAAAAGTCACTTATAGTCCCTTCCAATCCAATGGATTGAATATGGTTCGAATTTCCTTCCTTATCTTTAACAGCTCTTTTTTCTTGCTTTCTTCTTCGTCACTGCTTTCAAAAAACATCTCAACGCTATTCATTTTTGATTTGTTTTATTAAATAATTCACCAAGTCACAAACAAAATAACAGACCAAATATAAACATAGCTTGTGGGATGTACATTTTATGTGGAATGTGAGAGTTGAGAGAGTCGAGTCGTTTCAGTTACGCAATACCAAATTCCAAATAACTCGACACGACAAATGTCGCCAGTCGTTTGCGACAAACGACGACGACAATAGGGGTGATTAATACCTTAATACCTTAATTTATTTCGTTTTATTTCTAAAAATTTCCTATGTAGTACATTATACTCACACCTTCCATTAAAGTTACCATTTTTGGTGACTTTTATGCCTCCAGGGTTAAAACTTTTCTACACAACGACGATTCGATAATAAAAAAAAAAACAATCTTTAAATTTATTTTAAGACGACACACCGTGTTCCTTACTTTTTATAATTTTGAATCCACTCGCACATTTTGGTTTCGGATTATAAGTTCTTGGAATCATTTGTGGATGTTGTGATATGGAGTTATTGAACTTGTATATTTTCTTTAGGAATTTATTCGCATTTATTCGCGCGGGTTGCAGAAATACAGTTCAGTCAGGTCAAATGATATTGTGGCCTGATTGGAATGCATTTTGCTTATCGTTATGGGTGCATTCTGTAACTGTTAAACTCAATCGTCATTCCAGCATCCTGCATCATCTTCGCAGATAGTAAGTTGGGGGGAATATCCTTACTATATAGCACATTTTTCAGTGTAATCTTACTTCCAGGGCTGCTAAGGTTTGCAATTTCAATCGCGACATGTGTGATGCCAAATTTTCATACTCAGAAAATAAAGTGATGTCTTTTATGATATGATCTGAAGACCCCGAATCTAGGAAAAACTCTACCGCGCTTTCGTTTACATTTTTATTTACTTGCCTCACCATGAAAACAAATCCATGTTCTGGCTGTGTTGTTGTTACTATTTGAGCTTGTTTATCTTTGTCACTATTTTCACTAGCAATTCTGGTTTCCCGCCTGTCTTTTTAAAAAGAAACAGGGGTGGGATTCTATAAAAAACGAAACGAAAAGCGTTTTCGTTTTCACTAAACCTGTCTCTATTGTCGAAACGATAGCGTTCGATCGTTTTCGTCTTACATAATCTGGCCCCAGAATTTCTTTAAATGCCCTAATTTACCGCTATGAAAGCATTTTGGGTTTGACTTAAATTTGTTTTTAAATGGCTTCTTTACGTGTTTGCGCATTGTTTTATTTTTATATTTATTGTCCCACGGCTCTCTATTGCCAATGGCCTGTAACACTTTGGCACTTGTATCTTTGTTCACACCTTTTAACTTAATTTCCTGATCAAGAAGTCGTGTTTTCACAAATGCTAATGTTAAATTATTTTCAAATATGGTCTCTATTGCCGTTATAACTCATCATAACTTGGTGGAAGAGTTAAAAGTAATTGGGAAAATTTGTCCATTTTGACTAATTTGGCTCCTGACTTGACTCATGGCGTTCAGTAATAAGATCATCAAAGAAATTAAAATGATTCAGTAGCCGAGTATCACCTTTTAACTTTAATGCCAATAGTTGCTTTCGTAGTGAAAGTTTTGATGCTAAACTTTTCCTCTGGTAAATTGCATCTAAATTTTCAAAAATCTGCTTAGCTCATTGTTGGCAAAAGCTAGGAACGAATCACTCAAATACTCTATTTTAATGTTCTCTGCATTTCTTTCTGCCCTTTTAATAACCTCTGTCACTTCTTTTTGTTCTTTGTCAATCACTTTTAATAAATCGTTTTCTTCTAAAAGTGCCCGCACTCGAAACTTCCAGATTGAATATCTACTTTTCTCTGTCAAATGGTTCACTTGTTTTGTTGCCAGACACTTGACACTTGAGCCTCTGATGGCTGTATTAATATAGGTCCATTTAAAATGCAAAGGGTCTTTTCAAAGAAATGTTCACATAATGTAGGTAGAACCGCATTTCAGTAGTCACCCTTATTATCGTTGTCGTTTATGATTTAAAAAAAACGACACGACTGTTTGATATTGGCGACAAAAAAAAACGACTTCTGGCGCGGCGACGATCGACAAATAATGTCGTCTGAAATGTCAAAAAATGTGGTTTGTATTTTTCGACGACGATCGTCGGTATTGCGTGAGGCGTTTTGTGACGACGTTTGTCGTGGAAATGATACGTTTTTGTCGCTGTTCTGTTAACAGTAGGCTTTTCCAAATACTGACGAATGTCTATGATAGAATCACTCATGGGAGTTGTTACCTTTTCATGTCTTATATTTGATGAAAAGAGCAATTCATCTATTTTGGACATGCTTCGGATATGGTTTGCTCTGGTGGCACTGCTTTGTTGTTGCTTCGACTTCATATGTCGCATACTCCTTTTGTAGAGCTTGAACAGCACTGTCAGCTTCTTGCGAATTTCTAAAACCACTTTTTTTAAACTTAGGGTCCAATAATGTGGACAGCATGAGAGGCGTCCTATGGAAATAAACTTTGAGTTGGTAACGGAGGTGAAAGCTTTCCGATTTTAGTCAAGTGCAATTTAAATTCGTGGCTTAAGTTTGTAACTGCTTTACTGGCAACAACGGGGTTCATGTATACGTTGTTTAAAACGAGGATCTGAGAGCGAAGTATACCACAGCAGAGGGTTCTGCACTACTTTTGCGCTTCTGTCTTTGCTGATCAATAGCTTTTGTGATAGAACTTTGGCTCGAATATGTTTAGGGCTCAGATTTTTTAACCTACTTTCAATTATGGTCAATAGGGGGATAACGAGACTTTCTGTTATGTACTCGCCTCTCGAGATCTCCATAGTGGCCTCATCGAAAGGTATTATGATATCCAATAGTTCTGAAACAATTTCAATTTCTGCTTCAGAAATTATTCTCGGTGCATTTTTGATAATGGGATTTGCTAAAACTTGAGCAATTAATGGTGACAGTTGTACGAACCTTTTAGCATGTGGTAGCTAGAGTTCCACCTTTTTGGTACTGATTGAACCAAAAGCATTACATTCCTTTTTCTGCTATACCTTTTCGTACCTGTTCCGCCCTCAGCTTCCAAAAATAAATTCATTACTCTGTCTTGTAAACGTGACAATATTTTTAATTTCACTTATTAGAACTCTTAAAATTTCGTTACTTCTATCATCTAGAGGCCATCTGTGACTAAAGTTAAGAAGATGGACAAAACAGTAAATACTCTTTCCATCCCCTAACAACTTCCTCACACCTGCGATCATGTTAGCACCCTCATCTGTGCAGACACCAACTATTTTCCACTTCGGTATGTCGAAGACTCGAAGACCATCGTCAATTTCAGAAGCGATGTAGTCATCTGTATGACTCTCTCGAAGTCGCCGAACTCCCAGCATTATTGCGTCCAGCTTGCTTTTGTTTTCGTGAGAATCTGTCAGTAGAGACTAGAGAGTGAAAGTGCATTAGGTACAGTAAATAGAATTAATAAAACTAAAGTACCAATAAAATGCGCTGTCATTTTTTTTTTTAAGGCCAGTAGCCTTAAATTTGATCCGAGTTTAATTATTTTTTGTGTCAATTTTTTATTCATGAGATAAAATCAACTGAATGGTTGGGAGAAGGTAATTTCAAAAGTTTGAAAATAAGGCGCACCTTAGTATATAGAGAGCGGTAATAAAATCCTCTATTTTCTTTTCCTCTATCTGGTTTCCAGAGTTGAATTTTGCACGTTCGAAGATAACGTTTCACTTTAAGATGAAATTGTTTTCGAAGGCTGTCTTAACTGCGTATATTTCCCTGTTGTTGTCCCGCAAGTTTATAGGGAAAGGAATACCTCGTTGTCCTGTGGACCCATTAGGTAAATAAGAGTGTTCTGCTGATCATTGCTCGGTTTGTTCGCTTCCACATTGGAAAGTGAACTGGTCTGAAATTATTATCGTGTTGAATAATCGCAAAAGTAAAAATTTTTTTTATTTAATATCCCGCTGCCGCTAATTTCCCATTAAGGTAGGGTGTAATTTTTATTTTGCCCAAAGCAGTTATCCGACTAATGTACTAAGTTTTCTACCCGTTTTGCAGCGCATAGACTTAGGTAGATTTTAAGACTTGCATCGGACCCCCTGTGTGCTATGCCCTCATGCCACAAATAACAAAAGTTTTTTTTTTTTTTTTTGAATACAGCTCGAAGATGGTGAAGTATAAGCAAAGCATTCTCCTTTTATAGAAAAAGGATGAAATATCGCCACATGGCAAAAGAATAACGGCTTGCAAATCCATGCAAATCACTTTAATTTTCTCGTTCGTTTCACACATCTTCTTATCTGATTCTTTTTCCTTTCTGGACGGTTCTCTTTCATTTGTACATGCCTGAAGTTTTTTTCTTGCATAAGAACTTTTTTTTTTACTTCTGTTGAATTTTCATATTGGAAACACTGAATGCATTGATCTTTTTTCGGTTGAAAAAAATCCAATCTTGAAGTTATACCTATAGTTTAACATTTTTTCGTATGAGTGTTATTTTGCGCATTCTACCCCATCTTTAATGCACTTTTCCTTGTACATTCTGTACATCGAGCCCATATTCAAACTCCCATCAATGTACTCTCTTTTTGTCTGTTGCCTAAGACGTGTCCGTTTCTCGAGATAACACGTTCACCGAACTGAGACTTCAATAACTCGATTGTTGCACCAGCTGTGTGGCTTGTGGCACCGTCTTGTTGGAACCACATATTATCACTGATGTCCAATTCATGCAATTGCTCAAAGAAATAACATTCCAGCATGTCTCTGTAGCGAATACCATTTACCGTAACGTGTCGCTCATTTTTATCGACGAAAAAAAACGGTCCAATGACGCCCAATGACTTTTTGTGGATGAAGTGCTGTTTCATGAAGCACATGAGGCTTCTCGCCTGTCCAGTAACGCATATTTTGCTTATTGACGAAGCCGTTTCATCGTGTAGGCCAAGATCCGTACGCAAAATTCGCAACACTGTCTTCTGCGAGAAGCCCAATTCTTGAGAACGCCGTGAAATGACTGATTTAGCTCGTTTGTCTACTGGGACGAGAATTACGGCCGAAAATTGGCGCTAACGCTCTTAAACTCGGACTCGGAATTTCAGTAGTAAATTTTAATTATTTGTAAACGTTATTCCTTCGTCATCATGATGAAAATGTTGAATTTACTGAATATTTTGACATTGACAGTTGGGTAATGAATGACCCTTTATATTATATTTTGATTGTAAATCATCAATAGACATATTCTCGTGCCCTCTTTCTTATCTTCGGAATATTCCAACAAAAACGATTAGGTTTTCCTATTTCAAAACCTTAAAATTTCGATAAATTTTATTTTTGATTTGACCAAATTTCTGCCGGTGACTTTTCTCCAGTGCCTTTACATGTAATCCGTTTTATTATGTAAGCTGCGTGCCATTTTTATTCAGCCGATCTTAAATATTATTATTTAAGTAAGCTTTAAAATCATACCGTGCATTTTTTTTTCAAGAGTCTGCTGTATACACAAAAATTGAGTTAGGAATTTTAGACTTGAATATATAACAAAAAAAAACAAAATTGACAACATGTGATCTTTTTTATATTATATATAAATATATTTACAAAATATTTGCCTGATTAAGAACATCTTTCTATGCATTGTTTTTATTTGTACTTTTGTTTACAACTTTTTTTGTTTGGTTCTTATATTAAAAAAATTAACATTATATTTAGTTTGTAGGTTTTTGATAAATATATTTTCTTGTAACATTTCTCTTAGATTTTAATTTAAATATCAATAAGAAAAATGTACTAATAAAGACTTAAGCACAACCTGAAGACGTTTAATAAACAAGACATTCTGATGAAAAAGTTTTTAATAAATAATTGAAATAACAAGAACATACTGATAAACATAGAATATAATTTAAATTACTAAAACTGTGTTCATAATCAACAAAAAAAAAGTCTATACGACAAACAAAATATTAAATATGCATATATGTTTTTCGATGTTTTATAATTAAATAATAATACATAAAAAAAAAAACAAAAATCAGGAATAACTAAATAAAAAAATAAATTTGATTGTTAAACGTAAACCTTAACCTAAGTGCATATATGTAGCTAATAAAATTATTAAATAACGACAAGTACTCTCAGTAAATTGTAACACCAACTCGAATATTTTTTACTTAACTAAAGAAATACATTACTTAACAAACCTGACGTAAATCTTAGCAGTGTAATATTAAAATGTTTCGAATAGAATATTAAATCTTAACCATACGAAATCTCAAAAACTATAATATCAGAGTTAAGAATAGATAATAATAATTTTAACTAACAGAAACAAAATATATATCTAATACCTATATGAATGTAAATTGCTGTCGATATTTTAAAATGGAAATGAATAAACTTCAAAATGCAAAAATGTGTACGAAATGAGTTTTTTTACCCATAGGTTAAATTAATGTCAAATGATTTTTTTTAACAATCCATAACAGCTGTACCGCAATTTCGGCAATTGTGCAAACATTCTTTTTTTCAGCATGACCTAAATTCTACCGCTATTTATTTAGATAAATTTCCGGCACACAAGTTGGTATAAAAACGTCGCAGAAATTTGAAAGACATATTACTTCCATAACATTTGCTACGGAACTATATTTTTTATAATCAATATGAAATTCATTGTTTTTGTCACAGTGCTTTGCGTTTTACTGGCTACCATCCAACAAGGGCTATCACAGAATACCCTGAAAAAGGGAAAGAAGGGCGGAATGAATAAGCAAAGCATACTCCAAAAGGCCATAGAGCAAATGCAACAATCGAAACAAGGAAATTCAGAGGGACCAATTCGCGGAAAATTTAGCATTTGATTGAATTGTGTTATAAATTTATTAGATCAATATGATAAATAAATGATAAAAAAAAAATTTACAGACAGTCTTTTATTTTGTCTGGCTAGTGCGCTCTCTGTACGTAGGCTTTCCTAAGCTATGTGCACAAAAGATGACTAATTTATGCACAGTCCAAACCTTCAATCGTTGAATCATGAAATGACTCGCAATAAGAAGGTATTTTTGAATATGCTGAATTGCTGAATGCTGATATGTAATAGTAATAGGGAGCTTTATTATCTAATTTGACATGTCGTGTCTCGTGTGCTCCTTCTTGATGAGTATGACAGCCTATACTTGGTTTTGCCTTATTCACATCTCAACAGTCATCATTTGATGTGCGATTTGAGAGAACAGTTATTATTTTGGAACTGTAGCTATTTCGGATTGCATTCTTAGTTTCTACAGCAGTTTTTAATTTTATCACTTCATGACAACATCTAATGTGATTCTTGAGCTCATCATGAAAAACTGCTGTCAAATTTGTACTAAAATGTACCTACTAAATGATAAAACCTGTCACCTATATTCATCCCTATTCCCGTTGGCGTTTGTCGTAAATGACTAATCACCCCTGTTCAGATTATTTTTTAAACTTTTGTTAACAATTTTATTTCCTTTTCTATGTGATCACCATTATTTCAATTCATTTGTCTCAAAAAAGTTAAAAACACCTACTAAAAAAGGAAGTGAAATACGAGTCGTTTACGACAAACGACACGGGAATAGGAGTGAATATTTACGTTCGAAACGACCAAGAAGATTTTCATCCTCCTTTGAGAAGGACTGGAATGATTAGGGTCCTCTATGCAGTCTCTTTAGTGTTTCTTGACAAGGCCTTACTAGTCAGTTGTCTTCTTAGGCCAAAGAAACAGCGGTTGGCACACAAACCACATAGAATAGACCGTCGACTCCTCCCACATAACGGACTTTGCCTACATGCTGCCTGCGGGACCAGGATTTTTCATGTAATTGTGCTGTACAAAATCAAAGGAGCGGCATTAACGCACGCCTACTTGAATAATCCGAGGCCCATGGTATATCATGGAATAATCATTGTCGCCATTGATTTTGACATTTCACACGTATTCACAGACAGGGGAATTAATTTC
The DNA here is from genome assembly GCA_955612985.1 of Cheilosia scutellata. NCBI lineage: Eukaryota > Metazoa > Arthropoda > Insecta > Diptera > Syrphidae > Cheilosia > Cheilosia scutellata. The sequence goes on from OY015311.1 coordinate 93,496,401, forward strand.
GGGGAGAATCGGGTAGGTGCACGGAAGTTGGCGGTCTAGTTCTATGAGTTGGCAAGTGTAACTCGTCGTTTGATTTCCGCTGCGGTGTCATTGTCGGACAAAGTCCCCAACCACCTCCAAGTAGTAGCTGTCTATCGTGTTGTTCTGTACTATTTTCATATTGACGCTAGCATGTCATAATTGAGGCTCTGCGAAATAAGGCCACAATGAAAAAAATATGAAATAAGGCCCCAAAAAATTATACAGGAAACAACAACAACGATTTTTAATACAATTTGGGGTGTTATTTCCTTTTTTGGGGCCTTATTTCCTAATGAAAATTGGGGTATTATTTCATTATGAAATAAAGGTCCCAAAAGAAGAAATGAAATAAGATCCCAAACGAAAACGTATGGGGGGGCATGCTGCCAAATTTGGGGCCTTATTTCATTTTCGCTTTTGGGGCCTTATTTCCTGCAGCCCATAATTGACACGATTTTTGACAAGTGTAGTAATAGCCTAACGGTCAATTCTTCGTATATACGAGTATTCCTCTTGAAAAACCGTTACTGTCAAGAAGCAAACTTCGACCTGCGCTACGCCGAGTCAGCAACGAGCTTATGTTAGGTTAGGTTGCAATTATTCGTAACATAAGAAGTAATACTCTTGGAACTATTTTGAATTCTGGAGGAACTTCCGTATTTTACTGATATCTGCAAGTTCCCCGAAGAAGACTATAGAAGTATTCCTTTATTTGTTATAGAGAGTTTCATTATCGTGCCTTTACTTGCTAGTTCTTCTGCTTTATAGTTATTTGGTACGTCTCTATGACCAAGGAGTGCAGGGACTCACCACAGCGTTGGCGTCCAACTACCAGAGAGATATCTCATTTAAATTATTTACGACAGTGCATGTTGCATGACCAATTTGGATCTTAATGTTGGTGATTCGAGTTCTTTAACCCAGATATGCCTGATGTCCTACATGTAGGACGGTCAGAACATGTATAAAATTGCAGAAAACTATTGACACGTGTTGCTTGGCTACTGGTTTAGTGCATTGATAACAAGTCATTCTACAATGCAGGGACTAATTTCAGTGCATTTAGTGAACTAAGGCGTGATATAATTGTGTTTGATTTCTACCAATTTTAAAAATGTCAGAATACGGCATTCGCTTCGAATGTTACGTACTTGTTTTTATCGTAAATTTAGTTTTACAAACGTTACAAGTTATGTTTTAGAGTAATAAAATGTTACTCTTTCGTTAGTAATAAACATATCATTTCTTAGAATTACGTTTCACTGTGTTATTGGTACACACCGTACGGTGTACTATATGTAGGACGACAGGCACATATACGTCTATGAAAAATTTTTTTTCAAGGGTTTTTCATTGAATGAAGCTCTTGCTTTTCTTGAAGCTTATAAGGAATTCGCAAGAAAAGTGGACGACATTACAATATTTCCATCAAATAATGCCTGTGCGGAGTTGATGGATGAAGATTCCGGTGGTGAGGAGTTGGTTTTCGTCAGTAACTTACCAGGTTCTCAGTTACAAGCACCTGCCGAAATAACATTGAAGCATAGAACCATGGATTTTTTGATGGCGAGCTTTTGAACTTATTCTTAGCGAAAGCAACAGATATATGTATATCCGAAAAAAACAGGCAACGAAACATACAATTATGCGAACTCTCAAAGCCTTTGTTGTAGGCTTAGTTCTAAGTTTATACATTCAGGTGCCACGGAGGAGAATTTACTGGGAGCGAGAGAAGAATGACCACAATGCTTTGGTTGCAGAGGCAATTATAAGGGATAAGTTTGAATATATATTTTCAAATATTCACTTAGCTGACAACGAAACCCTGGACCAAGCTGACAAGTTTTCAAAAGTGAGGTCCTTGTGCAAATACATAAACAAACGATTTTTAGATAACGCTCCAATGGAAGAAAATCATTCTGTGGATGAAGCGATGGCTGTAAGCAGTTTAGACATGGCAAGTCTATTAGATATGGCTACAAATTGTGGGTAGGTACAACAAGGTTGAGATATGTAAACTGGTTTGAACCATACCAAGGCGCATCTACCAATTTGAATAAAAACCGCTTTCTTATGCGCGTGGACTTCCATCAGCCTTCGAAGGAGCAAATATACGATACGATCGCTTTGACCATATAGTAACACCACAAGACAAACAAACGAGATGTGCTTTTTGTCATACAAAAACAACAACAAGATGTTCTTAGTGCGATGTTGGACTTCACGTGAAGTGCTTTGTAGACTTTCGTAAGAAATAAAATTTTTCTGTCGACGTACCATATATGCCTAACGTCATATATATAGGACGGCGGCCATTTTGGAAATATATGTATGAAATTTTTGAAAATGTGTAAAAACCGTTTTATTTGCAACATATTATTACAAATATTACAAAAAATTTTATTTTTAAAGTGTCAGAAAAGTTTAGGCATATCTGGGTAGCTAATGTCTGTCGGTGTAAAGTCTGAATGCAGTTCAGCGGCTTCGCGAATAGGCAAAACTTTTGCCTGAAAAACACTACAGTTTTTTGGTAGTTTTAAAGACTGGTTTACGGTGAATGGAAAAAAAATTCCGACTCCAATTTCGTCATCTGTCTTAGACCCGGTCTGTGTATACTCGTATTTCCAGCATGATTTCGTCAATTACCGTATTCTCTTCCCTGTCGATCGGGGGTACTGCTATTGTGCCAACTGCTTTACTTGGTAGGTAGAATCGAGCTACAGTGTTGAAAAAAAACTCCAGCCTAAGACCCAAAATTTTATTTTAATAAATTGTTATCTACATTATTTCAAATACATACTTGTGTACCGTAAAAAAAAGATTGCCGAAACCCGGGATTGAACCGGGGACATTTAGATCTTCAGTCTAACGCTCTCCCAACTGAGCTATTTCGGCGGATACATATACATGAGCTACTAGACCAAATCGCCTTTGAATTAATTATTTTTTATACTGATAGCTACTACCTTATCTTGACTCTTTTATAGGAATAATTTATAATATTATGACAACCTTGTAGATAGATTTGGTTTGCTATTCTTTCTACCTACTATCAGTAACCACAGAGAAGTTTGGACTTCTTTTCAACTGGGGTGTGCGCTTGTGCCTACCTTACGGTATGCATTTGTGTACCATTTCAACCAAAGCTTTCCTCAACACAGCACTGTTGTGCCACTATGAGTGGATTCCCCATCTGGGAAGCTGTGAAGTGATAAATGTTTTCACCACTTCACTCTAACTAAAAGCGATTCTCGTTGAAAAAATTAAAAAAATACTTCAAATCGTTTTCATATGTCAACTTTTTTTTATCTCAAACCGTTCGTTCTAAGAAAGCGATAAGACAGTAAAAGAAAATGTTGAACCTTTACGAAACCAAAAAAGTCTATTTAATTTGAATACTTAGGGCAAAACTAAGACACTGCTTGACACTTTCTAGTAGACTATATACCTAGAGTTGTTTTAATTGCGTGTTGAAGATTCTGCTTTACTTTGCGTATAAAGGTGTTCAATAAAACACGCATATAAATAACACTGGTGCATATAACTTTCAATAATTCAATTTAATTTTCTTTATAAAGTCCTTACCGCTTGTACAGAACAGTGCTTTATTGCGCCTCACTAATAACAAATTCTAGTATGTATAAAATCTCACAATTGCTTATTCAAATGAAAGTTGAAACTAAAAATGGTAATTAGTAAGGTTTACCTTTTCTTCCACACCACTGTGATTCACGCCGCCGATATTATATTAATGTCCTTCCGTTCAGGCAACATGCCAAATTTTAATATTGACCACTTATTCCTGCTAGAATAAACAAAACTAATTTTCATAAAATCATAAAGCTTTTCTTATTTTCTTAGCATTTTCTTAGCCCAAATAACTCTAGATGAGATTCAACTTCATAACACTTTACGAAGTGTCTATTCGGCCTTTGATTTTGTACTGACTGACGTTTACCGATGTTCGGGTTCGGGACATGGCTACGTACCTAATCAACGTAACGTAATCACAAAAACATTTTTTAGGACCCAACATTAAACGTTGGGTCCTAAACGTACAGCATAATGTCCGAAAATGATATACTGCAGTTTGAAGCCCTTACCGAGCGAAGCGAACCAGATAATATATCTACCCCAATTTGACGCAATAAATTCTTTGACGTTTCGTTACGTAATCGTGTCCCGAATGACGCACAGTCGAATAGGAACACCCAAAACTCTAAAGAAAACGTTGTATAACACTATTTAGCTTCCTTAATTATTTTATTCACAATTGTCCAGAGTCTAATTCAATGGAAAAAAGATCGCCATACAATTTTAAACAACACATTTCATTTGTTTTTTAATTACTGAAATAAATAAAAACGTATTATACGTATGTATATATAAAAGCAACGATTATTGAGTTGATGGAATAATCCCAACACTATTGCCTATTAATCTGATGCTTCTCAAACTAATTTTTTCTACTATACGCATTTGATGTACTAGTTATTTGTTTTATCTCCATTTTTTTAATATTAGCCCTTCTTCTGAATGTATATCGTCTACGTTCTTTAATGCCGCTAGCCTTTTCGTCTATTTGAATACTTGAAGAAATCGTTGGTGTTTCTGTAGAAGTTGTGTTTTTATTTCGCCGGTTGTACTTTGCTTTAAGAGTTTTAGTTAAAGGAATTTTTGTCGTGGAATTTTGTTTGTGTGAACCATGTCCATACCCGCGCTTTCTATAAGGTAGTTTAAAAACATCCATTCGCTTCTTCAACAATTTTATGGGTCCTGTGTCAGCTGTGTCATAGACTACAGGAACATTTTGGGAAGTGGGTGTAATTGTTGGTATTTCAGTAGTTACGCTATTTGTTGTCGAATCCATATCGGGAATGGCAGTATTTTCATTAACTGTAGTAGTTTCTAAGTTATCTAACTCAAAATATTCAGTGGATTCATTTGGAATGTCAGTTGTCGTCATTATTAATGTAGCTCCTTCTGGTTGTAAGACATCATAATCTTTCATTGGTGTTGGTGTCATAATATCAAGCTCTTCACTAACAGGATATACTATGTGTAGGTCTGTCTCATTGCCAATATTTTGATAACTTAAATTAGTATCTGAATCCAATTTCCTACTTGCAAATGTCGGTTTTGATGAATTGATGCTTCCTTCACTTAATGGATACACAATATAAATGTTCGATTGTACTTCATAGAAACAACAGAGTCCGAAAACCACAAATAAAAACTTTTGCCTAAAAATAGTTTTGCGTTAAAAAAATGCATAATTCGAATTTTATTAAGTAGGTAGCTACTTACTCAATTTGCTGCAGCATGGTGTTAGTGCAATGACTTGCTTCCAAAAACTGTTCAAATGTGCTTTGCAACCAAGGTATATGATGGCTTAACAAGTGGAATGACGACCCATCATTTTATAAACACGTTTCTTTTCTTCTTAATACTGTTCGCAAGTTTTTGAAAGTAAGCGTTTGTATAGATACCATAATTTGGGTAAACAATTATATCATTCTTTTACATGCCCTCAACAGCTTTTCATAAAACCTGTGTTCTTTCTTAGATCGCGTTATTTGCACCCATAACTATCGACATTTAAAGCCTTACTTGTAGCATAAAAGTAGACACAGTATGTGATGTAAGCTATACTTTAACAATTGTTTAAAAAGCATTTTTATTTTAGCTATCTGTAGGTAAATAAAATGTCAAAATAAAAAGTAATTGCTTTTTCCATTGTAAAAGGAAATGACAAATAAGAGTCGCTCGAAATGTGATTTTTTAGAAAATTTTCCGCTGACAAGTCGGGAACAGGATGTGTCATAGACGGGCAATATTTCATACTCTTCGTTAGATTTGGTTTAAAGATAGAACTTTGTGTCCTTCTATTAAAGTTCACTCATGAAGACGGATTTACTAATAGATTCAGATAAATCAAGTAAGTAGACGGGCAGTAATATATCTTCTACCGCAATGAAACTTCCGCAGAGTCAATGTTCGAAAGTTCTACAAGAGGTTAAAACTATCTTTTCAAAAATAAAAGGTCCGGACAGAAGATGAACATGGAAATGCTGTAGTGGATTCAGATTCCGTGCAGACTAGGATGAACCCATAGGTCTCTTATTTCTGCAAAAAAAAAAATAACGACTGTAACTAGACTTCCAATGGACTTCAAAAAGATAAGACAAAAGAAGAAGGACTTGTTAACCTAGTAACTACCTAACTACCTTAAATTGTACCTACCTAAAACGAGATTGACCTGCTTCTGTAACTATATTTGTGCGCTAAATACTTCTTCGGCTCCAAAATGTTTCCTTCTAAATTTAATTTTAGAAAATAAAACTTTTGGTTGACGTTTTTTCGTAATTTTATACTTTGCTTACAAAGAAAACTATTTTTTTGTAATATGGAAATGACAACGTCTGTCGGGTCAGCTACAGTATTATAATAATGTTTTCGCTGTCTTAATAATTGTAAAATACTTGACATAAATTTAAAATAGGTAACGTATATTTACAAAAAAAAACAAAAAATTAAAATTGCGGTTGACTTATGGGAATTGGAAAGCCAAATTTTCTACGCAGGATTTAACAAATGAAAGAAGGAAAGTGGTAAAAATAAAGCTCGAACGACTCTGTTGGAGATACATTTATTGTGGTTCGATATAACCGTACCTTCAGAATAAATTTGATACCTATTAGTACTTTTGTATTGCCTCCACGTATTTTAAACCAACTAGCAGAATACGGTAACTCTACGTTATGCGAACTGTCATTCGGCCACGTCAGCCCACTTATCGTAACTGACCAATGAAAAACGACCAAATCAGTAATAGTTGAAGAGGAGCAAAATAGAGGAAATAATATTGCGTTCCATTATAGTTTCTTTAAAGAAGTACATCGAAATCGTACTATATCAAATCTTTAACAGATCTTAATCCGTAACATTTTTTCGCAATTACTCGGAAATGAAAAGAAACAAGCAAACCAAATTTTTTTGGATAAAACTACTCCAGCTATAGTCGTCGCGGTGTGATCTTACATTTGATTACACATTGGAGCAGAGAATGTTTATAATTATTTAATAAATAATCGACAATTAGCTACATTTTTAATAGTCAAGTGTTTTAAAAAAAAGAATAATCTACAATGTCTACGGCAGTTTTTATGACCGTTCCAAAGTACGTCGCTATTTCGCCAAATCCAATATCAGCGATAATAGCACCAACTATGGCAACAAGCTCCAATTGCGGAACATCATCTTCGGATGAGTCTACAGCTTGTTTGCGTGGAAAGAAACGTCGCCTGGATCATTTATCATGGGAGGAAAAATTACAAAGGAAGTAAGTATTTCTAGAATATTCCAAATGGAAAGATGACTCATGATGCAATCTCTTTCGTAGAAAACTCAAGAACCGTGTAGCAGCACAGACTTCCCGCGATCGAAAGAAAGCGCGCATGGAAGATATGGAGCAGCATGTCACTGAACTCACCGAGAAGACAGAAATTCTACAAAACAAATGCGATAGCCTTCAAGCCATTAATGAATCCCTAATGGAGAAGAACCAGAAACTGGACAAAGAAGTATCATTTTTAAAACAACAACTCGAGCAATTACAAAACGCACAGCGACAACACCAACAACAGTCGGGCAATTGTGTTGATTTTGATTCCATTCTCAAAGGATCTGCAGTATCCATTTTTAACCCTCTGCCGCAGGGAATGAAGGAATCTCAATCGACTACACAAAACGACCAACAGCAGTGCCGGCGCAAATACCAGCCACCCTTGAGCGAGAGTTCAGTTGCAGCGCTCTGGAAGATTGTAGCGCTTTGCCTTCTATACAAGACATGCTCGAAGATTTCGACGCCACTAAACTGGAAGAGCTTGCCGAAAGTCTACTCGCAGATATCACTGCAGACATGGAAAGAAGCCATCCAGAAGGCCACACAGATGCTACCCAAAATGCAGGCATCGCAGAGCGATTGTCTGGATCAATGGTGGGGACCACACCAGAAATCCTGGAATCCAGCCAACATACAAGCCACAAGGATATCAGCGTGAACACGGATACGGTGTCACTTGTAAACACAACAGAAGCACCTGTAGACACAGGTGAAACTATATACGGGACCTATGACGAGAAAACGAATTCCATAACAATAGTCGTCGGCGATGATTCCATCGCTATGAACGAAGCAGTCGAAGAGGTGTATTGTGAGGGAGAGGAACCGCAACATGAAGAGATTATAGAGTGTGGCATGACCTCCGATGATATAAACGATGACGACGAGGATTTTGATCCAATGGAGAAATTTTTGTCGATTCCTGCCGCTGCAAAGAGAAATAGTATGAAGAGTCCTCTCTCGATACACTCGTATTCCGATCCGGGGTACGAGTCAATTGGTTCACCACAGAGTGACATTGGCAGCACGATATCAACGTTTGATGAAATGGTTTGGAATACTAGTATATCTGAGCTATTTCCTTCGTTAATGTAGGATGTATACTTAGTTTTCGTATTTCTCAAGGCTATGCTTTTGTAATCTAATTGCGAATTTACTCCCATGTCCAACTAATTTATTTAAGTTTTAAGATGTACACCCCGGTGCTTAAAGTATTGGAAAGCTTTAAGCAACAATTTATTTATCTATTGTTCTGATAGTTATAAGGTCCCTGTAAATAGTAGAAATTAAGGTTAGAACTAAATCTAAACTGTTGTGCTTTAAGTGATTAAAAGAAAATAATTTAGCAGTAAAGTTTGTGGGTTTTTTAACTGAACTTATTTAGAGGTTTCAGGTGATTGTGACGGTATTATTCCTTATAAATTCTTTCGAATGTGAGGAGCAGAGTTACTGCATACAGGCCCTTATTGTGATTGTCGATCAGCGATCGTCACGACAATTGTCGATTGCGTCGATTGATTTTAGCTATTCGTACGCACAAAATTTGTTCACTTCCAAGAGAAAGCATCGACCAGACATTTGTAATCGACTACAAGCGACTGTCAAATCAACAAATATCAATCGCAATCGACAATCAAAGTTGTCTATCGATCGACAGTTGTCTATCGATCGACAGTTGTCGATCAACGATCAACTATCGACACTCACAATAGGGGCCACAGACTTTATAGAAATTCAATCTCCAGAAGAGAACTCAAACGCGAGTCTCTCTTAACGTTAGAAACAATTAACCTAAGTCAAACACACATTTTGAGATGTATAATGGAAAGAACCTACAACCTTTATACCGAGTCCGAACTGCTGAATTGAGAACCTTTTCCAGGACGTTTACTCTGGGATGTTTGTCAGACGTTCGTGAGGAAAATGGAAAAACCTTAAGGTTAAAACCTTAAGCTAAGGCCTGGTAAACGCACTCGCACGGAAGATTGGCAATTTTCATTCTAACAGCGTCAAGAATTAAGCAAACGCTGGGTATACAATATTTCAGCTTGATCTCTTTAAGTGTATTCTCATGATGAAATTTCCGATTTTGAGGAACATAATTTTCGTATGAAGATAATACGACATCTCATCTTTAGGGACTGCTCCTCGGCCAATGACTTGGTATTTTTCTATTATATTCTATTATCTGGGGGCTTATTCCCAAATGCGCGGCGGATCGCTTTTCATGGCGGATTGGTATTTATGCATTTCCAAAAGCGAATCGATCCATTCGTCACAAGAATTTAGTTTATTTTTTATCCACAATAAATCCGCCAGCAATCCGTCACCTAAATAGCTATCGCTTTTGAATGGATCGAATCGCTTTTTGGAAATACAAAAATACCAATTCGCCATGAAAAGCGATCCGCCGCGCATTTGGGAATAAGCCCCCTGTACCTTTCAATAGAGTGACCATGCCATACCCTCCCGAGCAACCGCCCTCTAAACTGTCCATTTTCGTGAATTTCAAATTTAGATAACAAGTCATGCTGAGGCTGCCACTTGTCTGTTCCATCCACTATTCAATTCGACGCCTGCACTCGATGATTTTAAAGTTTTGAAATTGTCGGACCCCTATTATGGATGTTGATCATTGTGGATGTTGTGTTCAGAAAGACGAAGGGGAAAACCCATTTAATGATCATCATGATCACATGTTACGAAATAAAACGAAATAAAGGCAACGCTAATGGTGTTGGAATTTATATTTCGATTTATATTTCTATCTTAAAACAAGGCATCCAGTAAGGATTTCATGTTCTGCCATGTGATTCTTTGGAGGTCGTTGATATTGTTAGCGATATAGGTTTGCCAAATGTCTCAACTAAGTCGGATGTGACACGTTCAGTGATTTGCTTCAATTTTCCGTTCCCTTGGCCGCATATCAGGCGCTCTATCCGGGCCGTGGGGCAAATAACTTGAACTGATGCATAGATTGTATCTTAAATAGAAAGAAAATGTTGATGATCCTTATCATGTTCAATTAACTTTATCAAATCCTACTTTTCTCTTCACTGTAGTACTCCATCTGACTCTGCAGATTGTATGGTATTTCCTGTGGTAGATAGTCCAATAACCTCGCACGAACACTGTCGACTATCAAGTCAACAGTTGGCTCATCTGTAAATACATCGCTGGCGTAATTCCACGGCCTAGGCGTTGCCTGTCGCAAGAGATAACTCTGGAAACGGAAGCTCTTCAGATAATTCGCCTTAAGAATCAACAATTACTTACCATTATTTCACCAAGACCATCACCAATAATAGAGGAAACCATAAAGATATCCGAAAAATTACTCCAACCAGCTTCACGTGCTCTCACATCTACTAGAGGTGGTGCATCCAATTCCTTAACCTTTTTAGGTTTTCTTGTTCCCGACAGTGTATCGTTTGACAATTTCTTCACCAAGTCTAACAAAATCCTCTTCGATTTGAGTGCATCAATTTTATTAAGAATCAGAAAGCTTGGTAGCGCTGGATATGCTTTTAGGGTGTCTAAAACAGTAGCATGAAGCTCATTTCTTGTCCAAGAGTTGGAAACATCGTGCATTACAGCAATAATTTCAGCATGTTGGATCGCATGGCGATAGGAACTCTTAAAACTCTGTTCCAAGTTGTGTTTATTGATTTCTTTTTGAGTTACCAGTCCAGGAGTATCATAGAATACCAATTGGGTGTTCCCTGTTGTAAAGATTGCCTTATTGGCCTTACGAGTTGTGTGCACTTTAGTAGATGTTGGACATACCTTTCGGAAAAAAACGACTATAATATTCACAAACGCTCTGTATGTGTTTTTTCTATTGAATACATACTCTATGATGAATTAGACTGTTAATGAAGGTGCTCTTTCCGGCATTTGGTACACCAATTACTGCAACGTGCAGCGACATTTGTTCGTTTTTTATTTTTTCATTATCTTTGTGTAGAATGGCAGTCATCGACAATTTTTTGGAATTTATGAACAATAAACATGTTGGGTACTTTGATTTAACTCCATTTAGAGTTAATTGTAGGCATTTATTTAAAAAAATTGTCATTTTTGTAAAATAAATTTGAGTTGTATGTGGAAGCAAATGTTATGCAAAGTTTTTGTTTTATGTGAAATGTCAAATGACCATTTGTCAAAAATGACTTTTATTTTTTATATTGTGGTATTGCCAAGTGCTAAAAAAATAACTTGAATCGTTTTCTATGACCCTGCTTACATCAGCATCTTTTTCAGGTGCTCAGTTCATAATAAAAAAAATTAATTCAAAAAGTAAAAACGAATGTAATGCCGTTTTCCATTGGATTTAGAGCACTTGTGCAAATAATGATTTCTTTATGAGATTTGTACTTACTTGCGCTAGCACAAAAACATTTCATATTTGTTGAACTGAAATTTGTTTTTAATTACTTTTTAGACAACACGCTGTCTGCGGAAAATTAAAATAGAGAATAATTTACATTAAGCCGTAATTAATCTCATTTCATATTCCATTCGGCAAAAAATCTGAAATTTGAGGGCAAAATCTGAAAATACCAATGGAAATCGAAATATTTAAGTATACGAACGTCCGATACGTCATATTTTCAGAATTTATTTTGACACAATTTAATAATTTTAATAAACTTTATTTAAAGAAAATCAAAAGGTATTACTTCAGAAGAATAAAACTTATAAAATACTTAGAGACCAATATTCCTTTATGTCCTCGCTTATGAAAGGTCAACTTAGTAATGAATCAACGTCGACCTATTGCCGTCTTCCTTTTTGTGGATACTTAACGAAAGGACACCAACACACACACCAGTCTCTCACTCAGCCGTCACAGACTCGTCCATTCTGACTTTCATCGGCGTCCTCGTCGAGGCCGGCATCCAACCGAATCCACTGCTTCATCCTATCGGGAGCACATACGGACGAATATGGTTTTTGCACTCTTTGTGCATGTGGTATATCAGATATTTGATACCGATCATGGGGCAGTACTGCGGATACTATATACGGCCCCTTGTACCTGGGCTCCAACTTTCTTGAAGTTCCTGAAGCAGCAACTCCATCATTCAGTAGCATTACGAGATCACCTACAGCATACTTTTTTGCTCTTTTGTGTTTGGAATCCTGTCTCTCCTTCTGCTTCGCTTGACTCTTGGCTATGGCTTCAGCTCCTCGGTCTCGTATTAGCTCGATGTTTCGCGGTATCTGATTTAGCTCAACACCCTGTGATAAAACATCAGTCCATGGATTCCTTGGAATATATCCCATAAGCATTTGTTGAGACGTAGTTTTGATTGCTTCGTTATAAGTGTTGTTTACTCCCCATTGCACGATCTTGACCTTTTGGTCCCACCGTCTTTCGTCTTCTACTATAGCGAGTAGTGCCTGCAATATCGTCCTGTTGTAGCGCTCTACCTGTCCATTGGCTCTGGGAGTTTTCGTTGCGTTAAGTACATGTCGGATTCCGCGATCGGTTGTATATTCTTGGAATAGTTTCGAAGTGAACGCAGTACCTCTGTCTGTTATGATGCGCCGGGGGTTGCCGTAAATAAATGATGTTTCTTGAAGAAAATTGAGCACGGGCTTTGTTTGTGTATTTGGCAAGGCTTTCATTAACAAGAACTTAGTGAACGAGTCGACCAACACTATGAGGTATACGTTCCCTTTTGTAGACTTAATAAATGGCCCTAGATGGTCCACATGTACTGTATCAAATGGAATACTTATCTTTTCGATACTATGTAGTTCTCCCCTAGGTTGTATTTCATTTTTGTTATAAGCACATTCCACGCAGTTTTTTAGATATTTTTTCACGAATTGTGTCATCCTTGGGAACCAATACCTATCCCTTAGATGCCTCAACGTTTTATTTTCGGAGAAATGTCCCAGCTGATCATGGCTGCCTTGTACGACGCGCTGTCTAATCCCCTTTGGTGTATAAAGTCTGGACTCGTTATCTACTCTTCTATACAAACGTCCATTCTGCAGTTCATAGTCGTTATGTATCTGTTTGTCATTTTCGTTCAATGGTGATTTTTTGAGTTTTTCAATTATTTCGATTACTTCAGCATCTTGTAGTTGGAGTGTGTATAGCCAGTCATCCTCGCTTATATTTATTTTCAGTACGTCCATATTTACAACGTCGGGTTCTGTCGCTTCTTCGTATGGTTGTCGAGAGAGCGCGTCAGCATGCGCCATTGTTTTCCCTGGGCGATGTTTAACCTCGTAGTTATATTCCTGCATTTTGAGCCACCAGCGAGCTATTCGAGGAACCAATTCTTTTTTCTGCATGGCTGTTTTGAGAGCACTGCAATCAGTAACTACTACAAACTTCTTACCCAAAAGATAATGGCGAAACCTATTGGTAGATTCAACAACAGCAAGAGCCTCTAACTCATAACTGTGATAAATGGCCTCCTCCTTTGTAGTCTTCCTGCTAAAGTAAGCCACCGGGTTGATTGCGTTGTCTTTAAGTTGCAACAATACTCCAGCTAGTCCACGGGCACTCGCATCAGTATGTAGTTCATGTTCCGCGTTAGAATCGTATAATGTTAGCACTGGTTTGTCGGACAAATTTTTCTTTAGTTCATCGAAAGATTTCTGTTGCTCATCATCCCAGCAGAAAACGGAATCTTTTTTTGTTAGCTTAGTCAACGGAAGAGCAATGATGGCGAAATTTCGTATAAACTTACGGAAGTAGCTTGTTAGGCCGATGAATTGTCGTACCTCGTGTTCGTTCGTAGGTGTCGGAAAATGTTCTACGGCATTCGTTTTAGTTTTACCAGGCCGGATGGTGTTGTCTTTTATAATATGACCTAAGAACTCTATCTCCGTCTTAAAAAACGAACACTTCTTTAGGTTTAATGTCAGGTTTTCTTTTTTGAGCAGTCTTAGAAATTTATCTAACTTCACCATTCCGTCAGTGATGGAATTAGATGGAATCACAATGTCGTCCATGTAGCTAATAATTGTGTCCGGCTTCATTCTTTGGACGATGGTGTTCATCATCTTTTGGAAAACCGAAGGTGCGTTTACGAGACCAAACGGCATCGTCAAAAACTCATATAACCCACTAGGAGTGATGAAAGCTGTAAAATGGGTATGCTCTGCTTTAATGGGTATTTGATAATAGCCGGAAGCTAGATCCAAAGCGCAGAAGTACTTGTACCCAACCAATTTGTTCAACTGTTCTTCAATCAGTGGTAACGGAAATTTGATCTTCTTCGTCAATTTATTCAGTCTCCGATAGTCCACGCACATTCGATCTTCACCATTTTTCTTTTTAACCAAAATTACGGGAGAAGCAAAGTCCGACTGTGATTCTTTAATGATGCCACAATCTAGTAATTCCTCAATAATTGAGTCAAGTCTTCCCCTTTTTGCATACGGGACTTTGTACGGTTGATACACAACAGGTTCCTTTTTTTCCAACTCTATCTCCATCGTGGCTAAATTGGTGCGACCAAGTTCTTTTTTTGTAACCGCAATAGTTTGACGATATTTTTCTAGGAGTTCGTGCAACTGTTTTTTGACGTTAGTGCACAAATCACTGTTCACTTGAACATCTGTCATTAAAATTGTCGGTACCTCATTTTGACAATTACTTACTCGTTTGATGATAAGAGTCTCTCCGCGTTTAATCAAGTCACATGCGGGATTATCAAGAATGTCTTTGCCAATTAAGATTTCATTCGAAAGACAATTGTCATCCACCACCATGGCATGAACTGGAAATTTGGCGCTGTCTATTTCGATAGTGCAAAAAACGCTGCCAACCGGGTGACATATCCCTCCACCGAAACCTCTTAAGATCGTATTGCATACCTCTATCTTCGTTTTCATTTCAATCGCAATCGTTTTGGGAACTAGGGATCGTTCACTTCCTGAATCAAGTAAGGCTGGATATAGTTTGCCATTTATAGTCACGTCCTTGTGATAGCTATCGGCTTTCTGCTTATCATGAATAATTTTTACCCAAGAATTGTTCTTTTCTGTGGTTTTTTCAGTTTTGCTTATAACACGCGGATTGTTATCTGGAGTAGCTGGATATTTCCTCTTCCTCGGTTGGTTGCATTGCCTTGAATAGTGTCCGACTTTATTACAGTTGTAACAAGTAACTGGATTCCGCCTCGGTGTTGGACGATGAGGTTCTCGGAATGACTCCACACTGGTCGAAGGTCGGTCAAGAGTATTTACTTGTTTTTGGTACCCGCCTACCGGTCGTTGGCGCGAACGTGAATTTGATGTTATGCTATCGTACCATTTTATTTTTTGAACTAGCTCGGCAATATCATTATAGCTTCCGGCTGCAAGGCTTGAACTCATTTGAGAGTCGTTTAGTCCAGTTAGAATGTATTGTATTATTGTCTTGTCCGATAGGTTTATACGCTTGCCCATCATGTTCATTTCGAAACAGTAACTTTCAAATGTTTCATTTGCTCTCTTGGTTTTCGTGACCAGTTGTTTGTGTATCTCCACCTCGCTGTGTTGTTGTGGAAAATTTGTACGTAATCCACTTGCTAGTTGAGTCCAGGAGCTAGATACCTCATGTGTGGTATCCCACCAATAACGGGCAGGACCTTGCATTCTGGGACCTACCGCCATCAGCAGCGCCCTTTCATCCCAGTCATACATTTTTGTTAAACTTTCCACCCTGTTCACCCAACTATCTGCAGACATCGAAGATATATCTCCTGGGGAAAAAATTGGTATTGCCTCTGCTATTTCCCTGACGCTACAATTGATTTTCTGTCTGTTTATGACGTTGGAAACAGATGGTGTTTGTCGCGACTGTAGATTCATTAGCTTTTCCATTAAGTCACGTTCTTGCAGCAACATTTTTCGTTCTTTTTCCAGGATTTCTTTTTCTCGGCGTATAATGTCCCATTCCCTTTGTCTCAGTTCTTCGTCATTTACTGTTGTAGAGTTAGACCTGATCGATATATTTTCTTCGTTGGGACAACGTGTCTCGGATGTTTCAATTCGAATACTGCTTAACTGAAGTTGCCGATGGTTTACAGTTTCCGGCATTCCTTGTCTTCTTTCGAATTCCTTCAATCTATTCGCTAGTATTCGTTTGGTGCCGGTCGTTGTCAGTCCCTTATTTCTAAGCTCACTTCTAAGTTGGTTTACGCTCATCTTGTCCATATTGCTCTAGATAGTAATAGAGAGATGTTTTGTAAATCAACTGTTAAAATAAGAAAACGGCAACCGAATATCATGACGCATTCTACTTCTGTTTTCTAAATTAAGTTTGAATTTTACTGTCAAAATATTTCTTTATGCTAAACATATATTCGGTTTTATCGCTTTCAGTGGTATACATAATGTATCTCATTACATTTAAAAACAATGTAATATTAAAACGAAAACAAAACTCAAAGCACAAACTCTCTGTTAACAATACTCCATAAACTCGTGTGTGTTTCTCGTGTCAAATCATATCATATCAATCTCAGGGTCAAGTACATGTGTTATAATCAAATTCGACACAGAATAGTTTACTCATACTGTGCCCCTACATGCACATTCTGTGTCTAGGTATTCATCATGCTTTTCCGTATGCCGAAAACGCACTATTACCCCTTTCAGTCAAAATGCAATCTACTTCATTGCAACAAACGAGACAACAGATGCCACATACTCTTTCGTAAACCGAAAGCGCACATCCACATCTGCCACTCTCCACACAAGTTCAATCTCCTTATGCATACTTTCTTATTCATCTCCTTTCATCATGTACTACTAAGCACATTACAAACACGAACAAGTTTAATCCTGTGTAGAGACGACAAATACTTCTTCGTATACCGAAAACGCATCTGTTGACGCTGACCACAGCAGAAATAACCGTTCTCTTTTAACGACTGCGAAAATACGCAGTTTCCAAACCAAATTCATCTAAACTTCCCCCTTGGAACCTGCTCGATTATCAATCAATGCAATCCAATAACTTTACAAAACCTTTAGGCACGACACCACACAATTACTCCATAGCCACTTTGGTTGAAACCACGTAAAAGAAAATTGTGTCTGAGCTTTGTTTCGTTGGAAAATTAATTACATGAATTTATATTTCACACTTAGCTTAGGGTGTAGGTTTAATATCTCACTTCTGATCTTTGACACAATTTAATAATTTTAATAAACTTTATTTAAAGAAAATCAAAAGGTATTACTTCAGAAGAATAAAACTTATAAAATACTTAGAGACCAATATTCCTTTATGTCCTCGCTTATGAAAGGTCAACTTAGTAATGAATCAACGTCGACCTATTGCCGTCTTCCTTTTTGTGGATACTTAACGAAAGGACACCAACACACACACCAGTCTCTCACTCAGCCGTCACATTATGTAATTTCAAAATTAATAACGTAACCAAATATTCATTTGATATCCCAAATATATAAATCCTTTTCTTGAATGTCGGAAGTGTCAAATAGAGTGTGATTGTTGTAAGCAATGCCGAAGATTCTACTTCAGGTACATATTTTTTTACTGAGAAACAGTAGATACGCGAAAAAGTACATAACTGACACTCGGTCATACCGCGTCTAACTGATTTCAGGGAAACCCTTATCACAGGATAAAAAGTCGCTCTATTATCTGTCAAACCGTATGAAAATTTGTTTCTAAAAACAAAAAAAAAAAATTAAATTTAATAAGTAGAAACTGATATTTATTTAAGTTTATAGGTGAATTTAAGAGAAGAAGTATTTAAAAGTAAATCTATACCAAAGAGCAGGTATAAAAATAAGCTAATAAATAAATTTTAATTCTTTTAAAAATCGTGCGGTCTAAAGGCCCCGACCCATAGAATCCGTCGACTGACAGGTTGATAGAATACACTATCAGCTTATGGAATGTGACCCATAAGCAACGTATGTGCCGGATGCGTCGGATAAAGTAGGTTTACTTTGACAGTTGGCACAACGTGTAAGGAAGCACTTTCATTGGTAGAAACATTAAAATAATGAGAGTAACTATCAAATACTGCAGATAACAGTTAAATCAATCTTATGATGGCAGAAGAAATTACATTAAAAACTGGGTGGAGCACTGTGGAGTTCCTTATTCCACATCGTACAGAAACCCAAACATATCTATGCACAGAATCACCAGAAAAGTTCATAATAAGGGTATTCATTTAAACGCGTAAAAGCCTCATTAACTGCGTTAACTGCAGAAATTTACCACCTCGTAAATCAACTGTCAGATTTGTATGGAGAATAGTTTACGCAGGGGACTTATTCCCAAATGCGCGGCGGATCGCTTTTCATGGCGGATTGGTATTTTTGTATTTCCAAAAGCGATTCGATCCATTCGTCACAAGAATTTAGTTTATTTTTTATCCACAATAAATCCGCCAGCAATCCGTCACCTAAATAGCTATCGCTTTTGAATGGATCGAATTGCTTTTGGAAATACAAAAATACCAATCCGCCATGAAAAGCGATCCGCCGGCATTTGGGAATAAACCCCCAGCGGAAAGTTACGCAAATCACAAATGTCAAACTTTGACAGACAGTCGTATGAATTATTTGTTTGACTCCAGATTTACAGTTGATTTACGCCATTTACGCCCTAATATTTCCAAGGGGTGCTCACTTAGAGCACCGTAGAAATTTATAGATTTACGAGCTGCATAAATTTATCAGATAAGGTGAATACCCTCTAAATGATCGGAAAGAGAATTTTCTTATATGATGGACGGAATCCACCGCAAAAGGTTGGATATAGAAAAAGTGTAGGTAGGTATATATGTAACGCACCTTTACTTCCAATTAGACGAAATCGTCAAGCATTTCCACCGAGCGATCTTGGATAATATGGCTAAATTTTGTTATCCAATTCAGCATGATTGGAATAAGAACTGTTACCTTAGATCCACTGCTGGGGGAACAGAATGATGGTTTATAGCCGAGAACTCCGAATACTCCTCGAAACTTTTGTACTTACCTTTGTAGGGTTATAACTTTGGGGAAATTTGTTCGAGTAACATTAGAGAAAAATAAAAAAGGTAGCGCAACAGTTCCGGGTAGGCACCCTCGGCCTGGCTTCTCGAAACCGCATTCGATTGTATTCATTTTTCTTTTATTATCCTCTCAGAGGTTTGTTAGACATTAATTTGCGAGAGAAAATATTTTTAAGAAGCAATGAAATTGGATATTTTTGAATCTGGACGAAGGGGTAGCAATAAATATTTAAATACCTACTCTTTTAATGTCCTCTTTTTTAGTTAACTAATTTTTACTTTTCGAAGATAAAAACAAACTCCGAAACTAATACCTATATATATTTATTTTATAGTTAAAACTACTAAAAAACGAAAGAGGAGTACGTATAGGAACGATTTCTGTAATATTTACTAACGTTACCAACGTCTACTATCTTCGAAGCTAACTGTTTAGGCGTTTGCTTACATTATGTACATTGTCATGCAATCATTTTCACTTCTTTGCACAACAACCTGCATCACCATTCGAATATAATATAAACCTATCATTCCCTAACCGCTGAATTCAATGATTATAACCACAATCTACGTCACTTTCGCCAGGTAATTAATTGAATGAGATAGATCATAATATTATGTTATAGATGAATCGATGGGAACGCATACAAATCTAATACTACTTAGTCAGCCTACATTGAACGATTATATATTGGAATAGCAGTCGTTAATAAATTGTTGTTCTATAAACTGTTTGGATGCGTTATTATTAACATACATAGTGCAGAAGTGACCATTGTATATCTAAACGCGTTTCATAAGAAATACTGTCAATTTGCGATGTGAATACCGACAAAGCAAATGCAATTTCAAATACAAATATTTTGTTACCATCAATTAAATTAGACAATGTCGCCACATGCACTTAGTACCTACTTATGCTTTAATTTGCTAACCTTAAATTATTTGTTCATAGATAACTTATATATATACATTTCTGTCGGAAGTAGTGTTCTAAGCTCGTTCGCAATTTGTATTTATAGCGCGAACCAATTCACTTGGCCAACCGTCGGTTGCGCAGAGAGAGGATTTAAGAGAATATACACGACACAAAACAAAACACAAAAACAAAATACACAGAAACGAATGGAACGTGATTTATTAGTGAAGCTTTTAAGTACCTTGAACTTTGTCTTGTTAAGTTCAAAGATACCAACTATAAGGGCAGGTCACTAGAGACATCAGCCACGCCCTCCATTGTCGGCATTGTAGAAAAATCACTAGCCGAGAAAGATATCACAATTGTAGCCTTTCTAGACATCGAAAGGAATTTCAACAATATAGAGATGGGAGCTATAACTAACACAATTGAAGCACTTAAGTGCACCTTGCAGGTTGGAGTATTGTCATCCCAGCTTTGGCTGCTAACAGTGAAGGAAATACTGGTCCTATAGGGAAAGCGGCTGCCAAATTATAGCCAAATCGGAAGTCATTGACAGTTTATTTAACGGAAAATATCTTCAAACATTTCGAGAGTTAACTACAACTACACCGGCCGGCAGTCAGTCAGGCCAAGGAAGACATGTTTTTCTCCATGTCACACTGCTCCCTCCCTGACGGCAGCATGTCAAAAATTATAAATTATATAATTATAATAAACAGAGTTCCATCTAAATGTGAAGAATTTGACACTTAATGTCATTCTCACACTTAATGCGTGAGACTAAGAAGAAGCGCTCGTACTTGAGACCACTCTTCATACACACTTTCTAATTTGACTGATGAGCTTATCAATTAATCATCGCATAAATTCAAAGTATTATAACAAATTACTCATACCCCAGTCAGGCCTGACAGCTAGTAGGCACTCTGTCTGTCTGATTGTAAACAAATATAAATGTATAGTTATTACTTAAAATTTCATTGTTCTGTTCAATTCCAAGTTCTACGTCTACAAAAATACCTATATACGAGCTCTTTGGAGACTTACGTCGACGTCAACTTAGCTTGAAGCAGTTGCCTGCCCGCACAGGTGGACTCCGCGCCGCGCTTAGTTGGATAGCAATCTAGTTGTAGCTTTTGCGGTGAGCACACGTTCCACTATAGCGCGTTGAGTATCGCTGTTAAAGTATCATCAATGTTGATTTCGTTCATTTGATTTGTATTTGAAATTTATATCGACATGAACAATACGAAAGATAACAAACGCATGCGAAACAATTCAACCAATCACGCTAGGAATTGATTGCCAGCATACTTCTGCCCTTCGATTGGACCATGATAAATGAATACCAAATACCCATCCTTTGCATGCTACCCCCATTCTCCAATGCATTCAGTGTCGGAAAAATATCAATCCTTCCTATTGAAACTGTTATCACAAGGAGCAACAGTTGCAATAACAATCCAGCAACATGTGTCCTGTGTACGATGTCCTTGTGGTGAATTTGTGGAATGCGCAGTGTAGTCTTTTCTATTTCGTGTATGATCTCTACAAGTGGAATTTCCTATAAAAAGGCTGAGCCCGTTTCGTTTTGGTCAGTTATTTAAACGTTGTCCTTAAAATCGGTTAAAAATAGAAAAATAACGGTGAACAGTGAAAAAGTGTTGGTGAAAAGAGGACCATTTTATATCACTTTCTTTTAAAGTAATTTCGGTTAAATTGATTTTTATTTAATAGCAATTTTTTTATTGTGTTAACCTCATTTCATTATTACATTTTAAAAGAGTTAAAAATAAACCAACAACATTTAGATTAATGTGATCCTGACGATTTCTGTTATTTGAAGTTTTAATGTAAGTTTGTTGAATTAAAAATTATTTTTAGACAGTGCTTTTTTTAATAATGAAAATTTAAGAAAAATCTGACAGAGATATATAATATTTTCAAGACAAAATGTAACTTTTCATATTGTTTGCCGTTTTGTAAAAAATGGAAAAAAGATGTATTTTTTTTATCTGGTTATGTTAAACATTTTAATATTAATATTTTTTTAAATTAACCAATAATTGTGTTAGAAAATATTCAAAAATATAAATAATTCACGGTTTGAATAAAATTTGATTCGAAAAAAAACGAATTATTTTACGGAATCTTTCAAAATCTCTAAATTATAACTTATGAATTAAATTATTAAAAAGAAAATCTGACATTTTAAAAGCTTTACAAATCATTCCATAGTTCAGCGAATTTTTGTTAAGTTCATATACCAATGTAGCTGTATGCTCAATATAGGAAAATACATATTTTCTAAGTTATTATTGAATATCTAAAAAATTTAAAAATATTTCAAACTTTTAAATCGATAAAGGTATAATAAAGGCCTTTCTATCATCTTTTCATTGATATAATAATTATTGTATAAGTTAAATTAGATAGAGTTGTTTTTGCTATGAATACGCATACAAATTATAGGTAAATTTGAAAGTTATACAAAACGATACAGAAGTTTTTTGGTGAAGTTTGTTCAGACAAAAAGGTTAAGGAAAAATTTAAATATTTTTGTAAATATTTTTCCTGGTGATTTTGTAACGCAGTAGGTATTTATAGAAACCAAAAATGATAATTGAGTAATGGTTTTATAATTACAATTGACGATTTATTAAAGACAAATTACAATTGTGTATAGTTAAATTTTTTAAAGATATTCAAAAATAGTGTAAATAATTATTATTATTTGACTAAGTTGATAACTGATATTATGTAGCTGTTTTTTTTTTTCAAATTTGGTTAATAAAAAGATATTTTTTGTCTAGGTTAGCTAAGGTTGTGACTTCATCACAGTAGACTTAGGCACCATACTGGGCACATCGCCATCTCTGGGTAATCATCACGGTCAAAACCCAAACATTTAATTTTTCTACAGAATCTAAGAATTGTTTCATATTTGTCTGAGAAACCAACAACTATTCCGAACAATAGCTTGACATTAACAGAGAAGATGAGCCTCTGCGGGCCTGCGGCATGTAGGTCCTCGCAATACCTATGCACGTGCCCGTATAAGTTAAACCTAATGGCGTTAGGTGATAACGCCCAAAATAATTTGGAAATAAAGCCCAACAAGAATTTGCAGTTTAATACGTCCCCTGCCCCTGCAACTCCACTGCTTGGGGTCACTCACCTAAACAGTAGAATAAAATAATGAAGGAGATTTTGTACCACATAAAAACCATGCAACCCAATTTCGCACATACTCCAAATCCGACAGTGACCCCAAGCAGAGGAGTTGCAGGGACCGCAGGGGGCGTATTAAACTGCAAATTCTTGTTGGGCTTCATTTTCATCTTGTTGTTTATTTTTTGGGCGTTATTTCCAAATTGATTTGAGTGTTATTTGCTTGGGCCTTATTGCCTAACGCCAAATTTAGTTTCCTAGCGTGCTTCTTAAGAAAGCAGTGCCCAGAGAGTATCTCTCTCACCATTCGTAGCTTTGATCTGCTGAGTTTTAATAATTCTTTAGATTTTTTCCGATTTCTCTCAGGCGACAAGGCTTTTGAGATCCTGTGGCCTTCTATATGTGACCATCTTATGTCTGCCCTATTTTAAGTTTTCTCGTATACAATTCTGATGGCGAATGCTATTGGTGGGGTTATGCTCTCAATTGTTTCAATATGAGGGAGCTCTGCTCCGTTTTTGTACAGAATTGTTGAGCGTCTCTATAACATAAACCTAGTACTAGTATGTCGTGTAAAATCGTATCTTAGTTTGCCATTTTGAATTCTATACATACGTTGTGTAATGCAGAATAAACATTTTCAAACAAATCAACTTATTCTAGGCTATATAACTACATTTTTTTTGTGCTCCAAGATTCTCCATCTTACCTTTAAAATACCCATTGTTCGCATATTGCTTTCGAACGCATAAGCAATTGCATGCCTACAGACAATTTGTTGGGTTCCTGTAACGTGTTATATACACCAGTCTTCCCTGGATATGCGGAATCACATGTCGAAATATTTAACCGTATTAGACAGCACAATCTTTGGCCAGCTGTCTCCAGTTTCGCACTCTAAGTTGGTTAAGGTCCGCTTACTACTTACTTTTCACCTGAGTGGCGGTCTTTCTTTACTACGCCCGTCCATCAGGTGCGGATTCGAAGATCTTCTTAGCCTTGTCTAAATCCTTTTTTTTACATGAAAGGTCTCGGTAAGTTGTTTACCGACCTTAAGCAGCAGCGTGTGTTCTCCATCGTCATCCTTATTTATGGATTTGGGAGCGATGCCAAAATTAGTCATTGCTCTGTATATAGCTGGTCCCTATAAATGCTATCATAGGCGGTCTTAAAATCATTTAAAAGGTGGTGGGTATCGGTTTTGGGACAAAAGAATGTGACAATATTATGCCGAGTCCGAACCTCTGAATTGAAAATATTGAAATATTGAAGACATTCGCGAGAGGTAGCACAGTGAAGAAAAAAACTTTAAACGGGTCATTTACGTTGAGATGGTCGTAAGGTTTTATAATGTAAAAGGACCCTTTATATTTAAACGGTGCGTGGCAGACAATGTAGACCACATTGCAAAGTCCGTAGAGATTTTCAACGGAACTTACTTATAGTCTCAACTTAAATCTAGCCGAACTGCATGAACGTATTGAAGTAGGGTTTCAATGTACGCTTACGTGGATTGAACCTGAGAGCCGTCGCTAAGCACCCCACCACACTAAGCACTGGGTTACTGCGCTCACTATAAACTTGATACTCGCAGAAATTCCAAATCTGTGGCAGATTGCTATGGCCTATTAGGTTTCTGGGATAGCTGCCGCGATTTTCAAAAAGGTCATTTACTCTTGCAGCTTCCGATGCCTTCTATGGCCCAGTTCTTAAGGCAACCGGAGTAATTATTTGAGACGAGTGCACTATAACTCACAAGCAGCTTTTAGAAGCCATTCGCTGAGCACTTTTGTCCCGATCATTTAAGCCACTGTAGGCAAGTCGTATTCCGTATAATAAGCTTACCTATCACCCTGTGATGCGAGCACACATACCGATTTTGTGAACCAAAAATATCAAAGCCAACCATTTAAGCTAATTATATAATGAACGAACTGCGATCTACACAATTCCCATCTACATGACAAAATGCTTCGACGTACCATTTGAATGCAGCAATCATCTCTATGCTTATTAAAATCAAATCACCGTCTGCTGGTGTGCGATCGTATTTAAGTATAAATTAAATTTGCAAGCCTCTTTCAATCTGTCAACATATATACAATGACATCCACCCCAAAATATCATGTGACTTGAAAGTTCTTCATCCAATTATTGTACATTTGCCATAACGGTGTAGGACTCTAACACCGCATACGTCATGATGATTTTTTAATTACCCTTGCTGTAAACAAAATTCTTAATCAAATAGTCACCCGCAAAATGCTCCAAGCAATTTAAAGCGATTCACGTTTATGGATCCACATGTTTTGCAATTAATCCAAAAGGCATCTAATTCAATTTAAATGTATATTTTGGGAAAATTTCTGCTAAATGTTTAGCCAAACAAACAGTTAATTTGTGCAATCCGAGAGATACAAATTATAAATTGTTGGGGCTAGAAGACGTTATGAGGGTGGCACACGTAATCCCCCCCCCCCCATAGCTGTATTTATATTCTCATGCATATATGTATTCTGAGTAATGTTTCGCCTACAATGTGCACTAGGTCTATGCAATTTGTTGATTGCCCATGACATTGAAAGGGCAACATTGCTACATCGTTAGGGCGGTCGGTAAAAATGTAAATTTAGTTAAAAAAAATGAATGTCCTAGGACCTAGACTATCCAAGTATACAAACTCTAATCGTTTTGCATTTTGTTTTTCTATTTTCGTTACAGGATGTACCAATAAATATTCTGTTCTCGTTTGTTTGCTGTCTGAATGCAACAGGACTTGCATGTGGCCAATTCCAGAAACACTGCTGTAGTCCTTGTATGCTGCATTTTTTTTTCCTCGACGAGAGGGGGTGTAACTAGTAATAGATACACTTTCCTCTGCCTAATACACGAGTAGTGCAGCGGACGGTGCTAAAAATGACGAATGAAGAGTTGACAACAAGTGATAGACAAAGGGAAAACAGTAGCAATGATGTTGCAAACAACACACAATGGAACAAGGCAACCACGTCGCCAGCTAATGCCGAGAGGGAGGATGAGTCAAATGAGGATGAAAATGATGAGACAGCAACGAAGGTTACAGATCCATTGGCACCGAAGTTCATTAATAATGAGGTAAGTTATAAAATTGTATACAAATTTAGGGAACTCGTAATATATTTAGTCTGTTTTAAATATCGTTACAAATATCACGGAATTCAAAGCTTCTTTCGATTACTTGGGTATGAATGACCTACCCCTCACATACTGCTATTTTACTTGACATTTTTTTCCAAATCATTGATGATCGATCAACCACGGATCGTACGTCTATTTTAATTGGGCGGTTGCTTGCAATTGACAGTGTTATTTGTGGTGACAAAGTTTATAATTTTATCCTATGGATGTCTATAAGAATATCCTTTGCAAGTAGACAAAAATTTCGCCCATCAAAGCAAAGCCCCTTCTGGTGCTGCATCAACGACTTGAAGTAGCCGATCTTTAACGCTCCGCGGCATGTAATAGCCAACAGCAGTGATACTGATATACGCCTGATTGTTCCAGAACCAACAACCCACCACATTATAACAACAACAGTACTGTACAGTGTAATATGTCATCCTTGGGTTCTCTCAGACTGAACTTCAACGCGCATTCTTCACGAGTGATGGCAAAATGCTAAGTTTTCCTGTAGGATTGGTCAGGCTGATTCAATTTTGAGACAACTTGGTCATTCTGTTATTAGGATGACTGAACTTCGTGTCAAAGCTAAGCTGTCAGTCTTTAAATCAGTGTTTGTTCCAACTCTTACCTATGGTCACGAGGTTTGAGTAATGACCAAAAGAATAAGATTGCGGATACAAGCTGCCAAAATGAGATTTCTCCGTTGTATTGCTGGTAGAGATCGCATTATAAATACCAGAATACGTGAGGAAGTCAATGTCGAGGAGCTACTTTTACGGACGGGGCGGTCCATGCTTCGGTGGTTTGTTCATGTTAAACGCATGTCCCCGAAAAGGATTCCACGGCGTGCTATGGAATCCGTCCCATCAGGCAGATGTCTCTAAGTAGACCCAGGATGAGATGTTTAGTCCAAGTTCATAATCTCTCCTCTACCCATATGGGGATTGCCCTTGATGATTTAGTCAATGGCGGAGAATCGAGAGCTATGGAGGGTCCACTTGAGCAACCTACACCCGCGACCCACTTAATGGATAAGCGGGCCAACGAAAATGAATGAATGAATAAATGTATATTTTAATGTATCTTTAAGTACCAAATACATAGTTTTTTTCTGCTGTTCTTTTACTTCTGTTAATCGTAGCTGAAAAAGATTTCCCACATCATTTTTAGAAAATTTGTCAACGATAAAAGTTTTATAAAAGAAAACAGTGTTGAGAAAAATGCATTTTAAGTATAATATTGGAATAACAAATTTTTATTTTGAATTTATGGATCCATTATACTTTTTTGTGGCTGCCACCTAAGTAGAGGTCTTCCTCTACTGGCGTTGTTCCTCTGGGTTAGAATCGAAGACTCTTCGGGCCAGAGTATTACTGTCAATTCCTAGACATCTAGTCGACTGATACGTACTTTTCTGACCAGGCCGATGTCACTGTACAGCTCGTAGAGTTCGCTGTAAATCTCCTCTTCCAAAGTCCATCAACGACCGAAAATCATTCGAAGAATTTTGCGTCCGAAAGGACCAAGAACAATTTCATCCTCTTTTAAGCAGGACTGGGGTGATGAGGATCTTATATAGAGTTTCTTTAATGCCCAGTTACAGTCAGAGTTTAAACTCTCGTTTTGGTTTAAACCTTCGTTCAACAAATTTTCGGTTTCACAGTGTTCGTTTAAACCCAAAGTGGAGTTCAACTCTCGGTTTAAGTTAAACGCCTGCATTCTGCCGTTTAAACTTTCCTTTCCTTTATTTTGACAGCTGCTATTTCATACAGAGATATGAGAGAGAGAGAGAATAAAATAGATAAATTGTCTGGGTTTTACACTTCTTGAATTTATATGAGTGAAAACCAGAGTTATGATTAGTTTCAGCATTACTCCGGCTCCGGTAACTGTTAAAAAATGTCATCAGAATATTTCAATAGATTCCCAACCAATATACTTTTCAAGGAACATTAGATAGATTTTTGCCCAAACAATGTAGACAAGCGTAAATTGTATTGAGGTTTTTTCAATACAAATTAATTATTTTAGTGTGTAATAGACGATTTTTTTTTTTGTAATGCTACCAGTGATTTCTTTAAATTCTTGGCGAACAAAATATTCATATCTATACATACTCAAATCTTTCACATTTTGTTTTGGCTGAAACAAGACACCACCTACTCTATATGCTTTATACAATCCAATTTTGTTGTCCGATTTTGAACACACTTCTCGGGACAATGCCTGTAAATTTGTTCAGTTAAAAGGTTTCGTAGTTCATACCATTTTTGTATACAGATCTAGATTACATTTTTGTTAAAAAAAAGTATAACCGGACCAAGATAGCGCAGATTTTCGCAGAAACACCAGCAAAAAACTTTACGCGTACCTATTACCAGACAATGACCCTAATTAGAGGCTCATAAAAACCTTTCAATTTTCATTATCATTACTGGCGCCGCCGTGTGATCGGATGTGGTAAAAACCCAGCGAGTGACAAGAAGCAGTACCTGTGATCGCATCCGTCCGAATGCCCACTACATTTCAACAACTAGCTACATAATTATTATTATTGAAAAAAAAAAAACAAAATTAATTACATACTGCAATAATTAAATGGTGAAAGTAGATGACAGTTCAAACATGTGTCAAAAATAAATCAATTCACTTCGTTAATACCGAAATACATAATGTAATAATATTG
Source organism: Cheilosia scutellata (assembly GCA_955612985.1). Taxonomy (NCBI): domain Eukaryota; kingdom Metazoa; phylum Arthropoda; class Insecta; order Diptera; family Syrphidae; genus Cheilosia; species Cheilosia scutellata. The sequence continues at coordinate 93,525,764 of OY015311.1, forward strand.
CACACATTTTCTTTTATTTACAAATGGTAAAATAGACAAAGTTGAGAAAAGCAATAACCATTTATTTGATCAAAAGTGCGCTGGTAGAAAAATATCCCCTTAAGGGAAATTGTTCTGCGCTTCCACAACTGCGTTTAGTTAACTGGCAGATTATTTTGAACTGTGAAACTGAACGAGTTAAACCAAAAGTTTAAACTCTCGTTCAGGTTTAGTTAAACTTCAGTTTAAACTCTGACTGTGCAACTGGCCATAAGCGTTATTGGGGTTTAGGAATACGACTCACAATATTGGACAGAGTGGTTATGTTTATGATACGAAGGGTTGACAGGCCAACCTTTGCCATTTTACCCACCGGCATGTCTCGGGTTCTTGACAAATCACTGCATTTGAGAGGCCATGGGAAGGAAAGTTGCAGTTATTAAAAATTTAGATGTAGCTTAGTGTTATCTTAGATTAGCGTTTATTTTTGGTAGACTACGCGTAGTTTAGGCTAGTTAGGCTAGTTAGTTCTTTCTCATCGGCACAACTACTTGAGCCGTTCTCTTTCTTTCCTTACAACAATTTTTTTATTTTTGTATCAATGTGTCCGTCTGCAAACTCGTTAATGAAGCTTTCTTTCTTCCTATTAATCTTTTCTCTTATCACAAAACAAAAGGTGTGTTGAGCAAGTGGTATACGGTGCGGGGTCAAGAACAACCCCGTCCGACGAGTTGATCAATACTCATCTGTCATCAGTAACAACGAGAAAATACGTGCGAAAAAGTAGTACAGTGATTTGAAACGGATTATTGAGCACATTTTTCAGCCCACAAAAGTTCCTTACAACCTCAATGTCCCATTGAGCCATTTAAATATTTATGTTGATTCGTTTGGCAGTCAATAAAAACATATTTTGATTTATTAAAACCAAGAGAACAGCTTTTGGTTCATTAAAGTATTTGCGACTAAAACAATTCAAATTGGAAACCGTCTAAATTTCTTCGTATGCTAGCTTTGCCTACAAAAAGTTCCAGCGAACTTCCTCTCCCCACATCAAATAAAAAAAATACAAATTATTTTCCTTCATTTTCAGCGGGTCCTTGTTGTGTCCGTTACCGAACGCCGACGCGAGACGTGGGGACAAAAAGCAGAATTCCTGTTGGCCGTTGTCGGCTTTGCTGTCGATTTAGGCAATGTCTGGCGATTTCCCTATATTTGTTATCAAAACGGTGGCGGAGCATTCCTCATTCCATACTGTGTGATGTTGGTATTTGGTGGATTACCCTTGTTTTACATGGAACTGGCATTGGGACAATTTCACAGGTGTGGCTGCTTAAGTATTTGGAAACGTATCTGTCCAGCGTTAAAAGGTGAGTTTTCTTTGCGTTATTTCCTGTTTCGATTTAATTAACATAATTAATCCCAGCTGACTCAAAACATTTTTAATTTAAAAGATAAATTTATTGTTTCCAATAAATATTCACCGTATTTATCATCCATCTGTGTTCAATTGTGTCTACCTTCAGTTTCTTCCCTAGAGGGTGGTTTGTAATTTTGTGATCGCTATATAGTTGTTATTCACTGACTACACTGAATCCTTGAACGTGATTCTTCTGCAACAAGTTGAAAAGGGCGAGGCGACACAATGCGTAAAATGATGATGCCAATAAGGCACGTTGTGTTCTATATACCTGTGTTTTACTTGGTCTTATTTTTTCTTTGTATTTATCTCTATTCCTTAAAAGATATAATATTAAAATCAGTAACATCAAAAATATACTGATTTTGTACATTTTTTATGGTTTTAAACAAGGACATCGGCTAATTTTACTGGATGGCAAAACACCCTTGGGTACTCACTGATAACGTCTTCTGCACTTGGAATTGATGCGGGTGCCAACCGAGATTTCATTACATTTAAGAAGTTTAAAATATGTCATATAAAGACTTTTACTCGAATCCGAGATACAGAGATGCAGAGATAGGATACACTTTGTAATTGCCAGTAAATGTTATACATCAAAGGCTATGTCAATCATTTCCTTCATCCATTCTCGTGTTTACACATTGAATTTTGTTCAAATAAAACTCGTTATAACCGATGATGATGACCAAAATCCAAAAATGAATGGCAGGCGGTAGCAGGATACTATGTCAATACTGGGATACGTTTACCTACACATATACGCGGATATAATGTCAATAAATTCAAAAATGTATTCGATTTTTTATTGGGCCCCTTGCCTATACATTTGTATAGCGGAATAATGTTGATAAGTTTTGTGGAGCTGTGTTGACTTTTGAAAACTCGTGAAAGGGTGGTTATTGACCTGAAATTTTGTCATGTGTCGCGCGCATAGAAAAATTGTAAATCGTAAGAAATTCATGAGTCCTTATTTAATTAGCGGAATCGACCATGTCTAACTGGTACTGGAGCTACATGTGTCTCTGTAAACGTTTCAACTGTGCCGTGCGATATATTTCTCTAAGCCAGATTACAAAGGAATTCCTACAGTCGCATTCGCCACTTCGAATTCGAACGCACTCTCTTTCCATTGAATGGAATCATTATTTTGAATAGAAAAGCCGTGTGCCTCAAACAATTTCCAGCCATAGTATTGCATATCTATACCTATCTATAGGTAGCACGACACGACATTTCTTATGGATTTTTCTTGGCTACAAACTTCTTCAAAGTAACTAATGGTTGATATAAGGACTCGACTCTATTCGCTTTTGCAGTGCATCCGATCCAGTGTGTAAACACACTTTAACTAACTTTCAATTCCATTCCCTTGAGGGGGTTTAGCGATTAAAACTATACAACTTTGAAGATGGTTTTTTTCTTAAGTTTGACTATTAAAGATGAAATTCAGAGTTGAGGCGTCCGTTTGAATTGAATTTGATTAACTCCCTATATAAGAAGGACCAACCTCTTCAATAACAAACTCCAAATTTAAACGTTGTACAGGATAGATATGTGTTTATGTGTAAAGGCAATCACCGCACATTTAAACTTGACACCAAGAAGCCAGTTTGTTTGCTCGGCATAATCAATTTAATGCCGATAAACTTCTTAGAATACATCGTCGTCGTCATCGTCTTCATCGTCGCCATCATCGTGCTACTACTGACTGTGCTGAATGTCATTTAAGTGAGTTTCTCAGTTCGTTAGTTGGTTCTGTAGAAGTCGTGTGCTGTTCGTGTTTTTAAAATTTGGAATTTAATTATGAAAAATTAATCGCACAATGTTAGGAAAGACGTATTTGAAAAGGGAATCGTATATATCGTATGCGAAGGCGTATAGGGAGTTTTTGAATGCAGAAATAATTGGGACATTTTCGAATGTAGTATTTCACTAATAGGGCGAGGATTGTTAAGCTCGGGAAGTGTTTAAAGATTTAACTTGTTTCTACATATTAGGGGTGTTCGATGAGAGAACGTTTTTATGATTTTAGTTAATCGTGTTTCTAACTGACAATAATTTTCATTTTTAGCTTCCATACAAAATTCTCGCTAAAATTTAGCTGAGGTAAATTTAAGGAAATCCCTTTAGCCCAGCGATATGCAGCTTAAAAAATCAAATTTTCATTTAGTACGTTTATTAATGGTTCGGCGCAATTTCTCAATCTAAATTTTGATACGATTCCTCGTATGTATTACAAAGCTCTGCAAATTCGTTCGTACTAGAATATAGTGATAATCACCTGGTCTAGCAAAATCGAATGTGAGCTCGTCAGGTTTTTTCTTGACTAGATTTGTCGATTATACCCCTGGACTTGGTAAACTAGTGTTTAGAAACGACCCATTCTCTACGTGATTTTTGACATTGGGCCTTAGTTAGTTAGTTTAAAGGGTGCCGTGACATAAGGCCAAGCGTCATAAGGCCAAATCTCCAACGGGTCGCGGCGGCGCGTTCACCGCGATCTCTCTTGCCCGCAACGAACGCGCCGCCGCGTCCCGCCCGCCCCCTTCCCCCCGCGCCGATAAAACATTTGATTTTAATCTATTAATATAGTAATTTATATATCCACAGGTATTTCCATTCTTGTTTGTCCTCTTAGATAAGAAGTCATAGAAGAGTTACACAACTATGCAGTTTGAAAAACAGTATTTTAATTTTAAATAACTTATTAACAAAATAACTTAAGAAATGTAATTTTAAGAAAAATTAAATAACTCCTAATAACATTGAGTGAAATAGTTCTTAATTAGTAATTTTTTCATTCATATGAATTTAGGATTTATTTCATGATGAAAAAATTCCTAACACTAACATGCAATAAGTGAAAATTTGGCTTTATTTCACTTTCCCGATTTGGCCTTATGACGCTTTATCTAAGTGTCATAATGCCAAATGCCAGAATTTGGCCTTATGTCACTTTCAAATAGCGACATAAAGCCAAATTTCGAGATGGGGTTTGGGGAGCTATTTCTTTGCTGGCTATACTCATGTAAACCATTTGCTGCCGGTTAGAAAGCTAAGAATGTTAGCGGCGGTGATCACTGAGATCAATGAGAACATATTGTTTCCTAAGTGGGCCATTCTTAGATTGGCCAGTCAGGGCAACTGAAAAGTGAGCGACGGACTCGTCCTCCTCTTCGTCTCTGTAGCTTCTGCAGAAGTCATTGTATGGCAGACCGAACCTTTGCGCATGTCTGCGTAATATGCAGTGCCCGGAGATCACATTAACGACTTTCGAGATGCGGGATCTTTTAAGTCGAAGTAGCTCCTTGGATCGCTTTGTGTCCAGAGCTGGCCATATGCCTAGCAGTATCAAAGTATACTAAATGTTTCCATCTGAACCCTGCTCTGCTTGCTGCGTCGGAGTGAATTATTTGTTTAACGTAGGAAAGTGGTGCATACACGTTGTGCAGACTTATACTGTCCACGCCAGAGGAGCCTCGCCTTGCTAGTTCGTCTGCTGCACAGTTCCCTGGGATGTCACAGTGATCAGGAACCCAGAAGAGGGTGAGGATGTACTGTCCAGCTATCTCGTTAAGAGATACGCGGCAATCTTCCACCGCCTTAGATCTTATTTCGCTGGATGTTAGGGATTTGATTGCAGCCTTTCTATCAATGTATATGACGATATCCCTTTGTGATACCGAATTAATCGACAGCCACGCTGTAGCTTGACGGATAGCTGTAATTTCGGCTTGAAAGACACTGCAGTGTTTCGAAGACAGAAGGATAGACCCAGATTCAATTCTTATGAAAAGACTCCATCGCCACTCCCTCTAGTGTCTTAGAACCGTCTGTGAATATTGACAGCGATCTGTGTAGGACATTTTGTGAATCCCATTGGTTCCTGTCCGGTACTACGTGGGTGAAGCCCTTTCGAAGTTGATTTTCGTACGCAGATAGTCAGTAGTAGTGGGCAGGGGGATGGTCTATAGAAGGATGCTGGCGTGCCCAGACGGTAGCCCTCTCCAGTGTTTCCCTTCCCTTAATCTGATAGCCACGTTTGTGGTATATTCTTTACTGACGATGTCTAGTGGAAGTAAGTTAAGCATATGATTTGCAGAGCCGGAGGTTGGAGATGCCCTCAGTGCGCCCTTGATGCACAGGCATGCCAAGCGTTGATTCTTCTCTAAGTCCTTTAGATTGGAACTTTTGTTCAAGGCCGGCCACCACACAACGATGCCATATAGAATTATCGGTCTTATGACCGCAGTATAAAGCAGTATGAAGACCCCATCTAGAGCCGACAGCCCTTTTGCAGGAGTATAAAGCCACTAGTCATTTCCCAGGCATTTGGTAATTTTTATTATTGTGACTTTGGGCCGTACCAATAATCATTTTTATTCTTCAACTAAAATATTTTGACCGTGACAATGGATCATGTTATATGGAAACTAGCTGAACCCGGCATAACCCCGTTTTGCGCGCAACAGTTGTCCACCAGACGTCAAGACACTCCCAACGCCACCTATCGTAAAATCGATTATCCCGCGATTGTCTTTCTGCATAAACCTAAAATCCAGCAATCGAGCAAAAAAAAAAATCATGGTTTCACCCCATAGAAGATGTTTTTTGTATGGGAGGCGCCACTCCTTTGTCCAATAATTTGGCCAAATTTCATAGGAACTATATCCGATACCTAAAATTGCCTGAAAATTCGGTCTCAATCGTTTAGGTGGTTGTATATAAATATAAGATGTTGAATGTTTTTTTTTTTTGCGCCACGCCCCTTTCTTAAATGTTTACCAATCTTCACAGAAACACTTCTGGGCCAATACTTAAAATTGTCTGTAAATTTGAATTCAATCGATTCGGTGGTTTTCGGTGAGATAAAAGATTTTGAATGTTTTTATTGTATGGGCTGTGCCACGCCCCTTTGTCCAATTTTGACGATATATACTTAACATGCTATTCTGATACCTACCAAATGTACACAAAAAATTTCATAAAAATGTCTCCGTTTCGGAGGAGTTCGACCACAAACACGGTAACACGAGATTTTTATATATTATATATTAGTTAACCTGAACACTAAAAATTATTATTAGTAGTGCGGATTGTCTACATGTATATTGTATATTCAACATTTTTAAATAAAATATATGAGCAAATGCATATTTTCTTTTAGAAAAAGAAATGTTATAAATTTAAGCTCAAAAGCAGAAGCCCAGATTTTTTAATTTATTTTTGGTTACGTATACGCCCCCATACACTCTTGGAGTAGAAGAATTTCCTTCAATACTGTATTTTGGGTTTTTAATCAAAATGCACAGTTTTTATAATAGGTACTTACTTACTTACTTAGGCGGCTCTACAGTTCGGGGTGAACCGAGGCCTCAGCTAACAAGCCTCTCCAGTTAGCCCGGTCCTTAGCTAACTGCCTCCAGTTGCGCACTCCTAGTCGGTTGAGATCGCCTTCGACTTGCGCGCGCCACCTAAGGCGAGGTCTTCCTCTACTGCGTTGTCCCTCCGGGTTAGACTCGAAGACTCTACGGGCCGGAGCATTTGTTCCCATCCGCTCTACATGTCCTAGCCATCTTAAACGACTTACTCGCAGTTTTTTGACCAGGTCGATGTCGCTGTACAGCTCGTATAATTCGTCGTTGAATCTCCTTCTCCAAAGCCCGTCAACGCAAACGGGACCGAAAATTCTACGAAGAATCTTTCTCTCGAAGCGACCGAGGATATCTTCATCCGCTTTAGATAGATTCCAAGCTTCAGCGCCATAAAGCAGGACTGGGATGATCAAGGTCTTATACAGAATCTCCTTAGTTGCTCGGGATAGGGCTCTACTACTCAATTGCCTTCTTAGCCCAAAGAAACAGCGGTTGGCAAGAGTTATTCTTCGTTTAATTTCTTCTGAGATGTTGTTGTCAGAATTTATAGCAGAGCCGAGGTATACAAAGTCCCTCACTACCTCAAAGTTATAGCTGTCGATCGTGACGTTTTGTCCGATTCTACGATGTTGGGTGTCCCTTCTTGTTGACAGCATATACTTGGTTTTGCCCTCGTTGACCGCTAGACCCATTTTAGCCGCTTCCGTTTCTATACTAGCAAACGTACCAGTGACAGCTCGCTGTGTTCTACCAATTATGTCAATATCATCGGCGTATGCAAGTAATTGGACGGACTTTTGAAAGATCGTGCCTTGTGTGTTGGCCTGTGAGTTTCGGACAATTCTTTCAAGTATGATGTTGAAAAATTCGCACGACAGCGCGTCACCTTGTCTAAATCCTCGTTCGACATCAAAGGTTTCGGTGAGGTCGCTACCGACCTTGATGCAGCAGCGAGCTTTCTCCATCGTCATCCTACACAATCGAACGAGTTTTGCAGGGATGCCAAAGCTAGACATGGCTCTGTATAGCTCGTCTCTATAGATGCTGTCGTACGCGGCTTTGAAATCGATGAAAAGAGTGGTGGGTATCGATTTGGACTTCTTGTGTTTTTTCCAGGATCTGCCTAAGTGTGAAAATTTGATCGACGGTGGACTTGCCTGGCCTAAAACCGCACTGATAGGGGCCAATCAGATTATTTACAAATGGTTTAAGGCGTTCACACAGTATGGCAGACAGGATCTTGTATGCGATGTTAAGGAGACTGATACCTCTGTAGTTGGCACAGTTGAAGGGGTCTCCTTTCTTGTGGACCGGACAAACGATGCTGAGATTCCATTCATCAGGCATGCATTCATCTGACCAAATTTTGGAGATGAGTTGGTGCATGCTCTCTACTAAGTGATCTCCAGCTGCTCTAAAAAGCTCGGCAGGTAGACCATCAGGCCCTTTTATAATAGGTAATTTATGTAAAACAAAAACATAAAAAAGCGGCGTTCATGAATAGCGACTGAAGGTTTGTTTCACTTTAGAGACAGCAGACAGCATTGAGTTTTTGAAGTAAGTATTTAATTCCACTCTATTAGCTGAACCCCATTTTAAACATCCTTAATTTCTGGAATTAAGGAAATAATATAAAAGGCAACTATTTGAAAGGAAATCGGCCTCGGAGTAATAAGGAAAGTTTCGTGCACTTTATTTAATTGAAAACTTTTTGAGAACTCTCGAATATTTTAATTTGCGCCCTCTTTGAGCTTAGGGTTAACTATTACCCAATTAACATCAAGAGTTAAACAATCTTAAAATAAACATCTATTCGTATTAAGTAAAAGCATTAGCTAGTTATGAAATGCAAATGTCATTTTTTTCATAATAACAAACATTTCTTTTACTTTTCTATATATCCTTTTCAAAATAAAAATAGAACCAGTGCTAAAAAGAAATTATTTTTTTACAGGTGTGGGCTATGCCATTTGCCTGATCGACATCTACATGGGCATGTACTATAACACAGTCATTGGATGGGCCGTTTATTACCTATTCGCATCGTTTACGTCCAAACTGCCGTGGACATCGTGTGAGAATCCATGGAACACGGAAAGATGTATGCCCGTCACCTCGTCAAATTTTACAAATCTAGCTACCACACCAGCTCGAGAGTTCTTTGAGTAAGTCTTTGTGCAATTGTTGTCCTTCCTGAAAGCAAAACAACTTGGCAACAGGAGCAATCAAATAGATGCAGAAATTGAAGTGCCAATGAAGTTGTGTGCTTATTTTTTTTTTAATGGCATACGCCAACAATGGTCAACGATGGTCTTCCATTACCTACAAGAGGACATATTTAATTGTATCCTTTTTATTTCGCTTACTTTACAATACATTTCTTTTATACGTTATTTCTCTTCCAACAAACAGACGAAATGTACTTGAACAGTATAAATCCGATGGATTGGACTTTATGGGACCAGTTAAGCCAACGCTGGCGCTCTGTGTCTTTGGAGTGTTTGTTTTGGTTTATTTCTCTCTTTGGAAGGGTGTTCGGAGCGCTGGCAAAGTGGTTTGGGTAACTGCATTAGCACCCTATGTAGTGCTCATCATACTTTTAATACGTGGAGTGTCACTGCCTGGTGCCGATGAGGGCATTAAATACTATCTCACTCCCGAATGGCATAAGCTTAAGAATTCTAAGGTAAGCAAGAAGTAAATTTGAAGGTTAGGTATATGGGAAATTTTGCCGAAATTGTGACTTAGTAAAATTGAACCAGTGCCCTAAAAATGGTTATTAGAACCGCGCTGTTGTCAGTGACAACAAAGAAGTCTAGGTTTTGAGGTTAGAGGTGATCATTGAAAGCAATACTGACAGGTGAGAATAGAAAAGAATGGAACACATCAGTGAAACGATTGGGTTACAAATTAGAGAAACAAAATCAGCTGTTCATTGAAATCGATTTCAATCAGTGAAATAATAAAAGTGGATTTAAAGAAAAGTTTTAATCAGAATTAAGTAATTTCTTTTGAAAAAAAATATCCATAATTGATTAGCTTTATTTTGATACCAATTAAACCCATATTGTTTGATTAAGCGTCTTAAAATTGGAAATTTTTCTGTCGCTTAATTCTGTTGCTGAAAAAAAAATGTCTGTCCCTATCTGTTGCAAATGTATGGGCTCTGTTTCCGTTTTTGTACTTTGTCACTTTGTGCCTTAAGTCCTGCTGCTGAACAAGACGGCCAGCCAGCTAAGACCCCAGTAATAGCTTTCAGTAAAATGCAAACGAAAAAAATTGTTTTGCTTTTTTGGAGGACTTGATCTTAATCGTTGAACTCAACCTTGGTCTTAAAATGTTGGTATTGAATTATAAAGTTAGTTCGTCAAGAAAAATTTAAGCAATTTTATCTCTAATTTTTCTAGAAAATGAATTTATTAATTTTTCCGTACTTAAAACTTTTCCTGTTCAACTTCCCAGTCATCATACAACAACCCATATTTGTTCGGAAGAAAGTATGCCTGATGATTGGAAGTTCAGCATTGTTTGTCCCGTCCTCATAATAAAGGGCGTCCCATAATTCACGCAAAACTTGAATTTTGCGCCATTAAATAGAACAGTGATGCCAACGGAAAAAAATAGCAATGTAACAGCTGACAGCTCGAGGTTAGTAAAAATGGAGCGCTATACGAAAGAACAACACATTTTCATAGTTGAGCAATATTTAAAAAATAATGAAGGATTGTCATTTGGGGTTCAGAAAACCCACGAGTAATTATTGAGAAACAAATGTATCCACAACGCGTGAATGTTTGGTGCGGATTTTGGGCTTGGGGCATTATCGGACCATTCTTCTTTGAAAATGCGGCTGGTCCGGTAGTAACAATTAATGGTGTTTGTTATCGTGACACGATAACCCAGTTTTTAAAGCTTAAATTACAAGATATGGATGTGACCAACATGTGGTTTCAACAAGACGGTCCACATGCCATACAGCCAGAGAAACAATTCAATTACTGCATAAGTCATTTCCTAATCGTGTAATCGGAAGTTTTTGCGATCAGAATTGGCCATCCAGATCTTGCGATTTAACGCCATTGGACTTTTTTCTTTAGGGTTTTTTGAAGTCAAAGGTCTAAGCAAACAAACCCACGTCCACCAACGCCTTGAAAGAGGAAATTGGGAGGTGTAATGAAATTCAGCCACATTTATGCGAAACGGTCATAGAAAATTTCAATAAAAAAGTACGTACTTGCCAGCAAAGCCGTGGCGGCCATTTATCCGATGTGCTATTAAATTTTGCGTGAATTATGATGACATATCAAGGGTGTCCCATAATTCACGCAAAATTTAATTTTGATAGAAAATACAGAAAAGTTTAAATTTTTTATTGATTCATAGAGTATGTATACAGATTGGTGTTATGTATGGAATATGTCATCAAGGGTGTCCCATAATTCACGCAAAGTTTAAGAAGGTTAAATGTTTAAAAAAAATTGGTAGGTTCACTTGCCAAGATTTCAAATTCTAATATATTGTATAATATAATGAAGTTATAAAAAAAACTTACCAAGTAAACCTACCAATTTTTATTAAACATTTAACCTTCTTAAACTAAGAATTTGGCGTACATTTAGATGTCATTACTTTTCGTGGCTGACTAGTTACGCACCTAATTTTTGCTGTTCTATATAAGATAACTTGGCTCTTTTTTTTACATTTATGTTTTTGGTGTGTTTTCACTACTTTTTGCAAAGTTTTTTTTATTAAATTTCACAAACAACGTTGAAATGTCTTCGCTTTTTAATATGTCATCAGACACTGACTAAATCACTTTGGCTTTCTTTCTTATAAACTATTCATTAAAATTATATTCAGCAGGTAGATTAGCTTCTATTCATATCTTAAGTGGGCAGATTCCACGCTCTTAAATGGACAATTTTTAATTTTTGATATTTCTCCTTTCGTGAATAGAGACTATACAATTTTAAATTTTGTTCTTTCTGTAGACTGCAAGTCCTTCCGCTCTACCAAATTTCAACATTCTACGGCAATGAGAAGTGGCCCAAATAAATAATAACCGATTTTCAAAAGTGGGCGGATACCACGCCTCCTGAATAGAGACTATACAATTTTAAATTTTGTTCTTTCTGTATAGACTACAAGTCCTACCGCTCTAACAAATTTCAACATTCTACGGCAATGAGAAGTCGCCCAAATAAATAATAACCGATTTTCAAAAGTGGGCGAATACCACGCCTCCTGAATAGAGACTATAAAATTTTAAATTTTGTTCTTTCTGTAGACTGCAAGTTCTTCCGCTCTACCAAATTTCAACATTCTACGGCAATAAGAAGTGGCCCAAATAAATAATAACCGATTTTCAAAAGTGGGCGTATACCACGCTCCCTGAATGGAAACTCACAAGTTTTGGACTTTTCCCAGTGTATCCACCACAGGATCTAGAATTCTGCCAAATTTCACGATTCTAGGATGGCCGGAAGTGCTTCATAATTTTGATGATCATCATCTAAGTGAGTGAGTGAGTGAGTGTCAGTTACGGTTTTTGCGATTTTTGAAGTCCTGTATGTTGAGAACCACTAATGCTAAAGAGAGGAAATTTGGTGAGATGGACCTTTTTAATGAGCTTGGTAAATTTTTCAAGTTTGAAGTTTTTGTCTAAATTGGTTCCGAAGTTAGAGGGGGTTCGAAAACAGCCTGAGTTTGTTCCTGTAAAAAGGGTAAGTGCCTTTACTAGAGAACTTGTCTGGGGCACTACCGTGCTCTTTGATATTTCCAAAGCACGGAATATGGCATAGAGCGTGCCCAAGATATTAAAAAAACGTATAACTTGAATTCAGATTATCAAAACTACAAGACTAAACCGACGCACCTTCTGCATTACGTTGCTTAAATTTAATAACAAAAAAATTGCATTTCTAGGTATGGATAGACGCAGCATCTCAAATATTCTTCTCGCTTGGACCCGGCTTTGGAACGCTTTTAGCTCTCTCAAGTTACAACAAATTCAACAACAACTGCTATCGCGATGCCTTGATAACAAGCAGTATAAACTGCCTAACTAGTTTCTTAGCGGGTTTCGTGATATTCTCTGTTTTGGGGTAAGTCTATTAGATATACCAATACCATATAAAAATGTTACAATTGTAACACACTCTTATTTTATAGCTACATGGCGCACGTACAAAAAACTTCAATTGATCAAGTGGGTCTGGAAGGCCCCGGACTGGTCTTCATCGTGTACCCAGAAGCAATAGCCACAATGAGTGGATCAGTATTTTGGTCAATCATCTTCTTCCTTATGTTGATTACACTTGGTCTGGACAGTACTTTTGGTGGTTTAGAGGCAATGATAACCGCGCTTTGTGATGAATACCCGCGAGCAATTGGAAGACGACGAGAACTCTTCGTCTTACTCCTATTGGCTGGCATCTATTTGTGTGCATTGCCAACCATGACTTATGTAAGTTTACTTTTTCTATTTAACTGTATATCGAGTGTCGAAATCAATTAATTACGGGCGGCTGTGTACAGCATTAGAAATCCATTAGCTTGTCCACACTGTGCGGTTGTCTGTTTGTCTGTGCGAAAAATAGGCCAGATCATGCCTTCAAATCAAATGGTTCATTAACTTTGTCAGAGGTATCTTCTTATACAATATTCATGAGACTATGGTATCTTAAACCATTGATGGTAGTTCCTATGCACAGCATCCCTATACACTGAATGTGTGCTTCCTTGTGTCGTTGGTTTTAAGCGAATTGCAGTTGCTGATATGTTATTATAAATGTGTGAGAAAAGGAGCTCTTAACCTCATGAGAGGGTGGCGACTCATAGGAGAGGAGATAAACATTCCAAGTCAACCACCTTGATGTTGCCTTTCGATAATAAATCGGACATGGACAGGGTGGCTCTCAACAAGTAGCACACATCACTTAGGAGTCCTATCTCACCTGGAAAGTGATTTGTGTTGCAAGTGGCATAATGGATTTTCACTATATTTGATTAAATTAGAAATTATAATTCTGCCTTTGAAGACGAAAAGGAATCAAGCGGAATGAGTACGAATGTTTCTTGGAAAATATATGCGATTTAATGATGAACATAATGTGGGGATATGTGGATTGTAGAGTGGTCCGTCCGTTTTGTTTCATTGATTTTATTTCTATTGCATAAATGGTTTGCGGAGATATGGAACGTTTTCTTTATAGCTTTGCCCAATTGCCAACAGTTTGTGAAATTAGTTGAACTGAACAAGGACATAATAAAGAATTACTCTTGTAAACCGCTATGCCAAGAAGTCTCGTGTCGTGTGGAGTTAGGTCTATTCCACATCTTCATGTGGAGTGGAGTTTCTGTCAGACATTGTTGGTATATGTACCTACTGAGGAGGTGGAAGGTGAAACTATGTATTTTAAAATTAAGTGATATACATAGAATAAGAAATGCAAAAGGCGCAAAGACATACATGCTGCTGTTAAAAAGAAAAGTTTCTCCAACTGTGAAACGACTCTAAAACTATGCAATTTTAGCTACATAGCCTCTTAAACGTTTGCGAAGGGAAAAAAAAATGAAAGGAGTTACATGAAGCAAACTTTCGCTTTTGCGTGATTTCTTTCGATTTTTTAAAAGCGAAAGCGTTTTTCGTTTCGTTTTTTACAGAATCCCACCCCGATTACCGGTGGAGGTTTGCTTATACACAGCATCTCAGGCGTTTAAATGCACTGTCTTTTTTCAATGAACTTGGCACGATTTCTCCGTAACGATAAATATATAAGACTATACGATTGAAGCTAACTGTGATTCTAAACAAAGGTTTGGATTCAGCTTCATCACTTCCGTTGCCTTCTTAGGCCAAAGAATCAGCGGTTGGGAAGTGTAACTCTTCGTTTGATTTCTGGTGGTGTCACTGTCAGCCGAGCAGAGGTAGACAAGTGATTTATCACCTCAAAGCTGTCTATCGTGACGTTCAGTCCGATTCGTCGATATTGTGTGTCCCTTCCTGATATCTCGCTCTGTTCTGCCAATGATGTCGGTAGTCGATGTCGTAGCGTATGCACAAACTTTTGGAAAATTGTGCCACTGGTGTTGGCTTGCGAGTTTGGCACAATTTTCTCAAGTATGATGTTGAAAAAGTCACATGACAGCGCAGTACCTTGTCTAAATCCTTCTTTGAAATCAAAGGTCTCGGTGAGGGCGTTCTTCATCGTCATTCTGCACAATCTGACAAGTTTGACAGGGATGACAAAACTAGACATTGCTCTGTGTAGCTTGTCTCTATAAATACTGTTATACGCGGCCTTTAAATCGATAAATAGTTGGTGAGTATCGATTTGGACTTCTTGTGTTTTCTCCAGGATCTGCCGTAGTGTGAATATTTGGTCGGTTGTGGACTTACGGGGCCTAAAACCACATTGATAGGGACCAATCAGTTCGTTGACGAATCGTTTCAGGCGTTCACACAGTACAGCAGATAGGATCTTATATGCGATGCTGAGGAGACTGATGGAACAGTTTAGAGGGTCTCTTTTCTTGTGGATCGGGCAAACGATGCTGAGGCTCCATTCATCAGGCATACTTTTCTCTGACTAAATCTTAGAGACGGGTTGACATATATGCTCTCAACCAGGTCATATCCCGCTGCCTTAAAAAGTTTGGCAGTCAAACAGTCCGATCCAAAAGCTTTGTTGGACCTAAGCTTGGATATTGCTATCCTCACTTCATTTTGGTTAGGCGGACGGAAATCTTGGATTTCATCGCTCAGGTTGAATGGTTCATTCTGCGTGACATTGGAATGTGTGTCGCCTTCGCCGTTTAACAGTCTGCAGAAATGGTGTTTCCATATCCTCAGCACCGACTGTGACTCCACTACAAGGTTTCCATGTTTGTCTCTACAGGTCTCTGCCCGGGTCTTGTTCCCGTGACAGATTCTTTTTACCTTTTGGCAAAACTTCCGAAAATTGTTTCTAGAGTAGCACCTCTCTATTTTCTCGATCGCACATTTGTCATATTTTCATCCGGATGCCGGTGTTCTTCCCTCCGTTTTTCTCGTATAGATCTCACGAGTCACGAGTTGCTCTCGTCCTTTTCTGGACATTATATACGATTTGTTGTATGTATTTGTTTCTTTTCAGGGCGGCGTTTACCTTGTGAACTTCCTCAACGTATATGGACCTGGTTTAGCAATCCTATTCGTTGTTTTCGTCGAGGCAGCTGGTGTCTTTTGGTTCTACGGTGTAGACAATTTCTCCTCGGATGTGGAACAGATGTTAGGAGAAAAACCAGGCATATTTTGGCGCATTTGCTGGGCCTACATAAGTCCAATTTTCTTATTGGTAAGTATATTATAATTTGTGTATCTAGTTATCCACCTCACTTAACATTCATTTTACATCTAGTGCATCTTCATCTTCTCATTTCTTGGCTACGAGGACATGCTCGGCGAGGAGTATAAATACCCAGATTGGAGTATTACTGTCGGTTGGGCGCTAACCGCCTCCTCTGTACTCTGCATTCCAATTTACATTATCTACAAGGTTCTTTCGAGCAAAGGAAATTGCAGGCAACGATTGCATACGGCATTTAAGCCAGAAACTGGTATAGTATCCGCTTTGCCGGGCCAACAGGGTACTGCAGTGTGACATAATAATGTCGAAAATCATCAAAATATTTTAAGTAGCATTTACCAACAGCCATACGCTTCACCAACAACAACAACAATACCTATTACGGATAATAATCAAATAAAAAATAATTGTTTAAATAATTCTAACCTATATAATAGTAATGATAATGAACAACAATTCTATGCTAATTCTATAGATTATAGTAGTAGTGGTAGTAACTTGAATCAAAGCACTACAAATAAGTTAATATCTGCTGCTAGAGCTGAGGACAATAATTATTTAATACTCAGCAGTTGTAAGCCATTTAAATTTTCATTTGCAAGCGAGTGGCTCGTTTAGACGACAAGTGATTTGTTAGTTATTAATTTTTTTTATGGACATGACAGTAGATTTATATACTAGTATGTAAGGGTTAATTTTATTTTGTACAAATTAATGCAATTATTTCTTCTTTTTTTTATGAGTAAAATAGAAAACATTTCGCCAGTTGGGTAAATTGTTGGTTAACATTTAAACAAACACATGTTTCACTATGTTAAGACAAGGTTTTGATATTCTGAGAAATAATTTCCGAAAGGGTATCTATCAGTCCCGGGTATGTATATCATTGACTAGAAAGGTTCTCCCGAAAAACTTCCCAAGCTGTTCACAGTTTTAGGTTCTATGAAGTCGTATTTATTTATTAACAAATCAAATTTTCCTATGATTTTAATTAAATATACTAATTTATTTATTTATTAGAACTAAGAACTATTAAAATTTAACCCGATAGTTGATCTAACAAAATGTTCAATGCTTAATGGTACCTAATGCTTTCACTAAAATCTAGAAATAAATGTATTTAATACCTACCTATATGTATGTATTAAGAATTAAGAAAAACAAAAAATTTAATATACATATAATTGTTATATCTAAATATACCTATACAAATTAAAAATAGGCAAAATCTACGTATGTACTAACAAAAATTTAAATTAAAAAAAACAAAAGTGCTTTAGACATTTAAGATAAACTAAAACAATATAGGTGTAAAATTTGATATGTTTCTAAAGAACTATATACATAAATGAAATTTATAAATACATATTTACATGTTGCAATGTTTATAATAAACTATTTTTGTTAATTTTGATATAGCATATAGGAATGAATAATACTCTTGTACAACGTTTTATTTTAAACCAACATTTTATCAAATATGTGTGTTTACTATATATCGCATATTATTTTTTTATATAAGTCGATTTAAATAATTTATTGTATATATTATTTTATCTTAGAAATATCTGCAAGCAGCCATTTGCAGAGATTTTTAAAGGATAACATTTTGTAATTATTTTCAAGGCATAAATCTGCAATCAGCCATTTGCAGATTTATGCTTTTTTTCCCATATATGTAATTAATTTAATTTTAGTATTTGTTAAAAAATATATAAATATTTTAATTTAAAGAACATGAATGCTTTTTTATTTATTAGTACAAATACTGGTTGTCTTATTTTTGACCAACTCCATAATGTTACCGAATTCTACATTTGTGAGGCACGGAAGGTCCGTTGTCAAATGTGCTCCTTGAATTGTGTTTCGTAGCCTCGCTGCTGCTAGACAGTGGTAGTGAAGTGCTTCGTTTGGTCCCCTACCTCCAATTGGGGCAGAGCGATGTTTTTGAAACTTACTTTATTTACAGACCGGAGTCGACAGCCAGTTGGGTTCCTAGATAACTGTCTCTAGTTACGTATACGATGTTAGTTGAAGTCATGGACACCACCCATCAGAGCTGGAGTCAAAGTGCGGCACAATTCATATGAACTGTGTAACTTAACCACACACATTTTTTACTTGCTTTATTTACACACACTATAAACAGTGAATGTATTATATACAAGCACACAGTCTGGATATGAAGTAAACGGAGATAGGTCTTAAGTATTTGTGAATTCAAATGAGGAAGAAAGCAAAGTTTGACAAGCATTTATTCCAAATTACTAGCCCTACTTCCTCGTCATATAAAAATGTAACAGAATATTCATAGAAACATCTTCGCGCCTTCTTTTAAATAGGTACATACTTGCAAAAACACTGACAGCTCGTTGAGTTCTTTCCATTATATCATCCAGCAGTTGAAGCGTCTTTTGAAACGTTAGCTTGGTAGTTTCATACATTTGCCTAAAGAATCATGTTAAATAAGTTACATGAGAGCGGATCACCTTATCTTAAGCCTTTTCAAAGCGATAAGTGATGTTCTTTAATTATTTATTGCAATAACAGCAACGTACAATTTTCTTACAGCATTCGTTGAGTGATGTGGCGTGATGGATATCCGCATCCGTATTTTGGCTACTACCAATTAAATTATTGGATGAGATGTCCTCCTCTCCGATTGTGGCGTATAAGTCCCTATGAAGAATTATGACGTCGAACTTCGGACACTTATCAAACATCATTGTCACAATGTCATCGTGTGAAAATCATAAAATGCTTCCTTGGCGGCGACATCATTCTTCCTTGTGGAAGCCTGGATACAAATCCACATGACGTTTTAAAATTTGGTCCAAAAATTCGAACATAAATTCCAAAAGCAGAAATTGTATGAGGGGGAGAGCCAATTGCATTTTCAAATTTGGCCCTGATGCCGATTGTACGAGTAATAAGGTAAGCCTATGACTTATTGCCTAAGTGTTCCTCTCTAATCACAAATCCGTATAGGTACAAATAGGCGCTAATCTTGCTCCTTGTAGCATAGTATCTATTTTTTTGTTTTTCTCATCGTATTTCTCTGCGTTTATGAGTTAGCTCCATGTTCTTATTTAATTGCTGGGGTCGCCAACATTTTGCATCATCCATATCCGAGGTTTGTCGTAACTACATTTTCCCGGAATTATGTCCGACTTACATTGCCCGAACTGGACGAAAGGGCCTCATAATCAGGTGTCATTAATCAAGTGTGCAGACTGGTCTTAAATAAGTCGAGAAAGCTGAAAAGGAAGACAAACTAAATATACGAGTATGATTGTGCAGCACATTGTGGAATTAAAAGGAAGACTTTCTTCAAGCTTCAACTGGTTCCCGAAAAAATTGAGAATTCTCTGCTTCTAGCATTATTAGACTATTATACAAAAAAGTAGACTCTGATAGCCTAAATATTTGCTGACCTATATAGCACAAAATATATTTTAGGTGGCCAGAGGCTCAACTAATAAGAGTTTTCACAATGCATCGCATGGCTTTGCACAGCAGAATATTGCATTTCAAATTGCTACTTATACGAAGACACAAAAATCCGAAAATGTAAATTTAAATCCTTTGCTTTGCTTTGTAATTTCATTATGTAACAGTCGTTTTTAACAGATGCTGCTGCTTCAAACACAACCCTTGTTCTGAGCTGCCTATTTGAACACACAATTTTCATGGTAATATAAATGAAGTGATGTTAATACTTACATTATTACCTATAAGACGAAGACCTAATCTGCAATCGCACAGGATCATACAAACTTACCCTAAATGCAATCTCTGAATACACGATGCACGCATAAATTGACCGAAAAACATTCAAGGGGAAGCATGGTACCCTTGAACTACAATAATGTACCTTTAATACAAAGGTGAAAATCCTGTACCAACTTCTGTATCGTCCTAGGTACTCATTCTTAGAAAACAAAATTTGATTCTTTCGCAGGACCTTTTTTTTTTCTTTCTTTGTTCATAAAGAATGAAATATAAATAGCATACCCATTGCGAGTATGTCACAACTGTACTAACGAAACAACAACGCAATACTGTAAATACCCTTTGAAGAAGAATAAACGCATAAGGAATATACTAGAAATACATTTTTATTTTTGCGCCAAGTTGAACAGCTAGGTAGAGGTAAATGTAAGCACATCGTCATCGTCACATCACATTCAATTGTAACAAGAAATATGAACGATGTGAAAAATCTAGGGATAAACCGATCAGTAGAACAGCATGACTACGTTAGGTATTTATGTATCTACCTACGAAGGAATATAAATTTTGTACTTAAAACTATAAATACCTATGAACCTACTAGGTAGAAAACATCACAAAATAAAAAAAAGTAATATTTCCAACGTATTTAGACAAACTCACTGGTGACAGCTCGATGAGATTTTACCAATTATGTCGGTATATGACATTAAGGAACTTATAAAGATCGTTACCGGCCTTTAAATCGTCATTATTCTCGCAAGCGGACGAAATAGATCTAATGCATACCAATCTTTAACTGCTCATTAATTCAAAAGTACTCAACAAAAAAGAAAAATACATTATACCCAAGCCCAACATCCTTAGCCTTAAATCCCCACTTTTTAAAAATCCACAAATTGATTACGTATCCCCATTCGAGATCCAACAAATCAAAAATCCTCAAAAGTTTTTATATAAATATTTAAAGAAACTTTGCATATGCCTAACCTCGCACCTATTCCAAATCCAACAGTGACCTTCAGAAAGGGATTCCAGGGGAGCAGCATAATGGTCATTGGGAATATGTGTACTCGAAATATGGGGAATCTGCTTTAAGAAGTTTTTTATAGGGTATTTTGGTTTTGGGGTTAGTGTACCCAACCCTGTGTGCGAATCTAAGCGATGCTATCTTTCATTTGATATGTTTATGTACATATAATGCGGATCGGTTAAGCGCTGATGCAGAAAAATATATGATAAGTTTAGCCCAAGCGTATTTAAATTATAGATTAAAAGAAATTAAAATTGGTATACCTCAAGCCAGTGTACTAGGGCCAGTGCTATACCTATTACTTACAAATTATCTTTCAGGAAATTAGGGCGGTAGGTACTAATTCTCTATATAAAATGATATATAGTGACCGTCAAAATAATTAAGTTTAACGATTAAAATGATTATTAGTAAGGAAATGATCTATGTACATATATGGTCAAGTTCGCCGACACCCCGCTTTGATGCCCGCGTCTACATTTGCTTACATAGGCTTTAGCGATTCCACCTGCCACTTAGGCACCACTCCACTGCTACGCCACTGTCACACCACTTCCAATCGATCGTAAGAGTCGGAGTGATTTTAAGTTTCTGGAATTACAGTTTATTAAACTAAATAATTTAATTAAGTTCTAAAATCTAGGACCAGATGACGTAAAATGAAAAAAAAAATAAACGGCATCGTTTCGACAAAAGCGTCTACATCTATTTCCGCAGAAATGATAGACGGCTCTAGCGAGGTATCTGTCGGAACGGAGAGACAACTCTTGTAAAATGATTTCTTTCGGTCGGTTTAATTTTACGTTATTTGGCCCCCTGTTCCTGTATGGGGGTACGGCCTCCCGTCACATTTACAATAAATCGAAACTTTCCAAAATAAAGTAGGT
This sequence comes from Cheilosia scutellata, assembly GCA_955612985.1. Classification (NCBI taxonomy): domain Eukaryota; kingdom Metazoa; phylum Arthropoda; class Insecta; order Diptera; family Syrphidae; genus Cheilosia; species Cheilosia scutellata. The sequence continues at coordinate 93,547,546 of OY015311.1, forward strand.
ACTACGGAACATAGATAAGAATAATGCAAGTTTTATTTATGTATATTGATATGCTTGAATATGATGTTAAGAAGTACCTACATCAAAGAAACAACTTCTCAACCATGTTAAATAACAAAACTACTTAATCCTCGAGCCATACGATCAGAAGATAATGCCCGCTATACAGTGATCGCACTTAATATCGATTCTCAAATATTCGCCCAAAATATACTGGGCCTTACCAATAATAATTTTTAGTCTTCAACTTAAATATTTTGACGGTCACAATGGATAATTTTATATGGAAATGTTCGCCATTGTGACTTCGTAAAAAGTAGCCTAGACACTAAAAATGATTATTAGTACCTACCGCGGACTATCTACAAACGTTTGTAAATTAATACATACCTACTCACTTATCGATTCTCACTCAACAGAAAATTGCACATTCTTGGAATGAGGTTAAGTTCGAACGAATTTTTTATTCGTTATTTTGTGGAACGCGATTTAAATGATGTGGATTGCGAATAGACTGCCAATTCGCACCAGGCTGTTTTCGTTCGCAGCAAAAAGTTTGGAATTCGAAATTTCGTTATTTAAACTATTTATAAACCTGTTTTCTTAATACAATTTGACGGGATAATTAATTATCCTCCTCTTGGAATAATAAAATGTGCAATTTTCTGTTTATAAATGCAGAAAATGGTTTGTTCGCATTTCATCAATTCGTTCGTTCGCTCCCATGTGAATGGTCCTTAAGACTAAAGTTCCGCACTGTTGACCACATTCGTTAAATGCCGCGTGTTATGATGATCATGTTTAGCTTATTCGTCGTTTTTAATGAAATGCGAATAAATACTACTCCTTTTTTTACAGAAGGCTCCCCCGTTTATATACATATTCTCTAGTTCGGCTCTATAATGTCTCTTTCTTCAAGTAGGTATGCTGATAATCTGGGCGCAGAGGCTCAGTGGTTAGTGTGCTGGACTACTGTACGAAGTGCGAGGGGTCCCAGGTTCAATACCCGGAAAAACACAAGTTACATCTTAAGGGTTTTTCCACTGCGCCACCTGTCGCGAACGTGAAAAATCTTCTCAATTCAGCCGTTCGGACTCAGCATAAAATTGTAGGTTCTTTCCTACAACTTAATTGATATAATATAAGCTTAAGGCCACTTGCTCATTTGACAGCAGTATTTAAATTTATTCTTAGCGTTCTACGTAGGGAATCAGTACTGACACTGTTAAACACTCCTTCAGTGTCTAAAAATGCCGCTATTATGTATTCTTCTGTCATGTGTTTGATAATTTTTTCTCCCATGTATCGGCTAAAAAAAATTTAAGGTAGCTGCAATTTTGTTAAAGTAAAACTAGATTGACGAGGAATTAAATGCTTTTAGTGTGAGCCAACCATCGCGTTCGCTTGCATTCAAACTAAATTCAAATTCAAATAAAATGTTACATCCATCGTACGACAACGCACAAAACGATACAAACATACCTTCCAAGCAGCAAAGCAAATGTCATACAACTGCGCCGTTCCCAAAATGTATTTTCACCTCACCTTGCTCTACATGACAGTTGAGTGAATTTCCAGTGATGAGTTTTAACTCTAAAAAACATAGAAAATGTACTGTCTAACTTGAAATTACTAAAAATCATCAATAAAATCAAATAATTACTAAAACATAACAGTTTTGCAATCCAAATACAAATGCGTCTAGATGCGTCGAAAAGTCCATCCATTGATATAGAAAATTTCAAAGCATTTTGGTGCACATGTACCCACCACCTTGTATCAGTTGGTAGCAGCTATCGCCTAGCTTGGCAAATGGCAAACATCCGCTTTGGCTGGGCATTCTGTTCGAGAAGTATTTCACGTACTCATATGCGTTGGATGGCGTTGCTATATGCTGGGCTTGTGCGTTGGCATACATTATCACGAGTTTCTGTATCTACGTGAATTTTCGCTTCGAGAGAGCAGATGTGGATGAGGGGAAGAAGTGCCGAGTGCGGTTAGAGCAGAGCAGGGTATTCGTTGTGTTGCGTATCTGTGTAGAATTCAATGGGAAATGTTTGGCCACTGGCCCCGTATTGAAATGCTTATGTGTTTCTCGTTGGGCTGTGCGCTGAATTTGCCTTCGGATTAGGTCGTTAGACTTGGCTGTGTAGTATGACGAAGGCAATTATTTTGAGGAACCCAACGACAGTGTTGCTTGGTATAGAAATTTTATGACTTTCTGGTACTGACTAAACTGACGAGCTGAGCGCAGAAGGGGTGTTTATGTTGGGTTTATGATAAGTATTAACAAGTCTGATTCCTTGGTTAGGAATGTATGTAATATGTATTTACATTATGTACTTTATTTTTATAAATTATTATGTAATAATTATGTAGGTACCTACTTATATGTGTCCACATAATTAGATAAGAACCCATTACCTTAATACAGATAGATAGGTTAGGTATACCATTATACCTACCTACCTATGTGTATGTACAAATATGCATTCTTTTCTTATCTTACTGATTGCGTTACATATTTTTATTAGGATTTACATATTTTAAGTAGGTACCTACATTTTCTGCCGAATTTATTTATTTATTTATTTTATTAATAATATAGGTACCTACTTATAAATAAAATTCTTGTGTTTTCAGATAAAAAAATTAAAGCAAATCATCTTTATATTCGATTAAATGTGCTAGTACACAGCATGTAGCAAGCCACATACATATGTAGCTCTGACGTCAATATATAGAGAGTGCACAAAGAGAGCTTGTACACGGCATGTACCCATTGGGACCATTCGCTGACGTAAAAATGACGTGGAGGTCCGTTTCGATAACAGTCCTCTAAAAAAAATTCTGATTAGGGCCTAAAAAAGTTTTATAAGATCGAATAGCAACCGAACAAATATTCACAAATTTTGACATTTTATTGTCTGTGCACAGCGAACCATGGACTCCTTACTCCTACTTAATCAAAGACTGCTGTTAAATGTGGTTTTCCATTAGGCGCATCCATTTTTTTAAATGTTATTTTTTTTGCCATAAAACAGGTGTGATTTTTTTTTTGCGCTGTTTGACAACCCAACTTGCGTGTTAGCTACATCTCTTTCAAATATTGGACGCATTAAAAGCTCTAATCGACTAGATTTGTCTTGACTAGATTGGCAGGGAACGTAAAAACTAGATTGGTAGGAAACGTCACTTTAACTAGGTCAGTCACACAAAACTGTTCACGCGATCAATCTAAGCCATCAAAATTCAGACATTTGCGGCAGCCTGCTGTCAGACATCGTAAAAAAAAATAATTTTTAAGCTTCCTTTTATGTTTTGAAAATGTTTTCGGCTGAATGACATTAAGACAGTTGTCTAGAGCTATATAAAAGTATTATCTGCAAAATTTAATTTAGATAAATAAATATGTAGATAAATTTTTCGCAAAACCATAAGTCATGTCTAACACTTTTCTGTATATTTTTGAAGGTGCTAGTACACAGCATGTAGCAAGCCACATACATATGTAGCTCTGACGTCAATAGAGAGTGCCCAAAGAGAGCTTGTAAACGGTATGTACTCCTTGGGGCCATTCGCTGACGTAAAAATGACGTAGTGTTACATACGTATGTGGCTTGCTGCATGCCGTGTACTAGCACCTTAACACTAACAGCTTGTTAACGTGATGAGTCTGAGTTGAGTTTTTATTGTCTTAAGGACTATTCACTACCTACGAACGTACGAATATTCGCGAGTTTTGACAATCTGTTTACATGAATACGGCAGTTGGTCGCGGCAGTTCGCAAATTTCAGTCATCAGTTTCTGGATTGCGAATAAACTTTGACAATTCGCGCCAAGGGTGTTTTCGTTCGCGGCAAAATCTTTGGAATTTGAAATTTCGTTATTTAAACTGTTTATAAACTTTGTTTTCTTAATACATTTTGATGGGATAATTAATTATATTCCTCTTGTGAATGGTCCTTTATAGATATATAGATTTTAATTGGTACAAATATGTATTTATTCCTGTTGACAGTCGTTGCCAGGTGCAAAAATGACAGCACTGTCTGGTGCAGTTGACAAACAAATTATGTCAGAAAATGGTTCACGGATGGCTGGCATTTTGCCATACATTTTTATCGAAGCTTATCGTCAATTTGACTGTATTAAAATTTGTATATCTTCAGGCAAATAAAATAAAACTTGTTGATGCAGCAGGTCCATATAGGATCCAGACAATTTGTTCCTTGTTCGCGTATTCAAAGATCGCTCGCATGCGCTCTAACACAAACAGAGTTAACGGTCAGTGTCTTTTATATTTTTAAAATAACGACAAAACGCGAATTCAATCAGCGCCCATGAGCCATTATATCATACGGATACGACCGAAATATTAGTTATTTGCCTCATATGACAGTTAAAAATGGATAATTTGTTAATACCAAATCCAATTTACGTTAATTTTTTTTTATTCAACTAAAAACATTAATAATTAGCAGATGCTCGCCCAAATGCTATACTCAGCTATGCGTATCATCACAGCGATAAGATTTTGATACCAACGTTCGTTTGGTATAAGGTGTTTTCATGGATAGGTACTTGAATGAAGAGCAATGCCAGAATCAAAAAATTATTAAGTCTAAAAATTTATTTAAGGCGGACAATGGATTGGTACCATTTTCTACATACATAAGTTTTTATATAATTCTTTAAATCAATTGAATTATGGGGATAATTTTCAAGTGTGAAGTCTGAAATTACTTTCTTTTTGAGAAAGTTATAAAGAAAAATTACAATTTATCGAGAGATACAGCTATGTACACAATTTTCGTACCTATTATTATTTATCTCCCTACTTTTAAAATGAAATGTAAATGACGTCTACCAACTTGGTGTAGAAATAAAGAATTAATAATTTATAAAACGATGTTGTCATAGATTAATAAAAAAACAGGCTAAACATGCTTGGGTTATTGCAAGGGTCTCAGTTCATATTGCGTCATATGTATCATCAAATATGTACACGATCTTCAACTACATTCTAGATTGTTAGAACTTAGAAGACAGAACAAATATTAACTGATAAGGCCCCCTTAACAAGACTATAAAATATACATTATGGTATTTTATACGACCTGTCAAATCACATGTCACTTGTGTGTTGTATACGAACGCAATGAATGGTCCCCCAAAAATTATTCGATTCCAAACCGGTATATAATGAGCAATTTGAGGCTGTTACAGCCAAATACCGCCCTAACAATGTTCACTCATGACCTTAGCAAAATTTATATTAAGTATACTGTTTTGAATTAGGCAAGACTGAATACAGTATTCTATCAACAAAGGAAACGTCTATTACTAAAAACATACGTCACTTTTGATAGCAAACAACTTCGAGGTGGTCAAGAAGTTCATCTACAGATGGGTTCAAAACTCTTGACTCAAAGGAAGAAATTTACGTTCTAGAAATTACGTGCTTTATGGTGCCGTGTGCTGGACAATTAAAAAGAAGGATGAACTTATGGTAGTCTCCTTTGAAATATGTAGTCCCAAAAACCAAATCGAGCAATTGATGATAGAGCCAGGATGATTTTTGAATCCCAGAAAACCGAACCTCCGTTTCAAAAACTAAGCCATTGCAGATCCCAAGCTGTATAGCTGGAAGCAACATGTCTGGGAATGCTGAGGATTGAAGGCTGAAGTGGTTCAAGCAGAGACTTTTCAAGTTTGGTATAACTCGTCAAAAAAATATAGTAGGTAAGTGTTGGTTAGGTGAATATGTAAAAACTTGTTTATCCATTGTACGCTGCTAATTTATTTTTCAAAGCATAAATAGAATTTTCAAGACTCAGGTTGTGTGCGACTGGTGGCCGTACAGCGACATCAACCTAGCCAGAAGAGTGATGGGAAGGTCCAACAACCTGGCTGTAGAGCGAATGGGCGCTCCGCCCAGAAGATCTTTGAATCCACACACGAGGGACGACACAGTAGAAGAAGAGCGCCAACCAACTTGCCCTCAGTTTCATAGTGAACGTTTACACTACACTTTTGGTTACAAATTCAGTTCAACAATTAATTTGGTTTCACAATTTCGTTTAAACCTTTAACAGAGTTCATATGTAGTTTAAGTTAAGCGGCAGTATTCAGCCGTTGAAACCTCAGATCACTTGACACAGTGACATTTCAATTTCAAAGCTACCGACTGTCAAAAACACAAATATTTGACGCTGTTTTGTGTTCTTTGAAAGAAAAGACAAGGGACGATTCTATTCATTACATTTTCGCGTTCGACATAGAACCATACTTCTGGGGCTTTCCCAAGGAAGCAGCGAGACTGGCCGCCTCAAACAAACTTATTCCATAAAATTAATATTTTGAACTTTGCGTATAGTCAAAAAACGAAAGATTTTGAGAAGCTTGTACTAAGAGTTTCGAAACTAACCATTCGCGCAAAAAATGTATGTTTTCGAATATCAAAATGCCTCCCGACTGGTGTTCTTTCGTCCTAGAACACCTTCACTAATAGAAAGTCCTCTGTTGGGCGCCATTTATCAAATGGAATAAGGGAATGACATACCCGTACGGATAACATTTTCAATAGGTCCTAGAACTCCTTCACTAATGGAAAGTCCTCTGTTGGGCGCCATTTATCAAATGGAATAAGGGAATGACATACCCGTGCGGATAACAATTTCAATATGTACCTATCATTCAAAAGATTGTTGGTAGTTATGAATGGATCTAGTAATTTGCATTAAGTCATTGTGAGCAGGGTACTGTACGGCCGTACGGTTCGGTCAGAAAGTTGGAAACTGGATGGAATCTCAAGTTTTCGAATCTAGGTATAATAATTCATGGGTTTTTATAGCAGTGCCAGATATCTTTCCGAGTTCTGGAACTGGGTCGAGTAGCTTAAACTGAAAATAGATTTTTACTCTGATTACAAATATGTAATATTGTTTTTTCAAATGTTTTGGCTGCGATCATATATGAGTTAAGCTACTGAAATATTTGATAAGAGCAACAGATAAACTTATCTTCTCATTTTAGTATTAACTGGCAACACCGAATGTTTTTTGTTCCTTCCAAGATATTCAATCCGCTGGCCCGATACGTTTCAGCACCACCACCACCCTAACATTTACAACAACAATTTCCATCCAGCACTCAACTGAATACATTTTTCACATCGTTCACCCTCAGCATCCCCCCTGAAGACACTTCCTACGTTCTGCAGCACCTCAGCCGGCAGAAGAATAGTAACACACAGCAATATGCTTTCGCTTTGGCTTCCATTCCATACATATCCATACGAAACGAAAAAGACCCCTTGTGAGAGAATAGCTCTTCGCTCTATACACCAACCGTCCGTATCCGTAACGCCGTAGCCGTGTTACAGCTACAGCAAATCCATGAACAGAAAAAAATTGCCGTATGTATGTATGCCTTTAATGGTAGCTTGCCTGCCTGCCTGCCTGACTCTGCTGGTTTATGCTGTTCGGCCTGCTATCTACTCCTCTATAATACCGAACCACCACGTATCTGAGCTGAGTATCTCCCATATTCGCAGTACTATCTGTATCTGCTTCTGCTCTATGGCGGCTCGGCCATGCAAAATCTGCGTGTAACTTTGTATGTGTGCGTCACATCTTCCCCCTTGCGTCAACCATCTCCTTGATTTCTCCTCTACCGCCTATCAACCTCTCATAGCTCATAGCTCATAGGTATACTCATATCCATCGAGGGGGTAAAAGGGAAAGAAGAATATTTGTACTGTGGCTGTGACTCTGGCACTCTGGCAGGCACAGCATAGAGATACGAGATACATTCAATTTTGCTTGGCTGTTTGTTCCCTGTTCGTCGTTCGTTCATCGTTGCTGGCTGCTTGCTTTGGCTTCGGCTTTCCCATACAACAAACTCTACCACCGTCGTCGTTGTGTATTGCATAGTACTGTACAGTACCACAGCAGTGTGAACGTGAAGAACGTCGACTAGTACGAATACGAACGAATAATATTCAACGAAAGAAGAGCAAAAATCCAACAGTACAAATTTTCAAGCAACGTTTTCTATACTGTGTGTGGTGGAAGTATCTCGTACTGCTTGCTTGCTGTGCTGTGCTTTGCTTGGTCGTTTTCCTCACATCTGAGAGAAGAGTTTTATTCCATACAAATTTCTTGGTCAAAATAAATTTTTAGTGTCCATATTCAAATATAAATTACTAATTTAAATTATTCAGGTGAGTGAAATTTGTTGTTCTACAATTTATCGGTAAAACCAGTAGGTATTTTATTTTTCCAAATCCGCTAAAATTAATGGCGTTTTATTATATAAAATTTTGAAAAATCATCGACCCATTTTGGCGTGGGTTTCTATGAAAATTTCTTTTCATTCAATTCCATGGCGATTTCATATAAATTGTACTGAAAATGGTCGCACTTATCGGTTCGCCGTGTTTTCACGAAATTTCTAAAATTTCTGCCAGTGTTGAAACGGGCAAATTGCATATTCGATAAATATGATTATTTAATAATTATTTGATAAAAAAATTACGTCTCAAAAACGTTTTCGTCATCATAAAAAAAATTCTCAAAAAATTGGGAAAAAAAAAACTCGAACACGAATTATATGTGTATTCGTTTCATATAGTGGGTTGGTTTGCCTTTGCTTGCTGCTATAGTCGGCGATTGCTCTTTACGAGCGTTTGAGGACTTGGAACAGAGGCGGGGAGTCGGCAGGGCAAGGGAGCCGCATTGGTGAAGGCGACAGTGACGACGACGGTGATGATGATGTTGATGGGTACATCCAAGGGGGAAATGTGACACGGGGGGGGACACTCACTACTCCATTGATAGAGTGAAGGGGGGGTTGTTCGAGATACATACGTATTAACGTACGGCAGGGGAAGGAAACACTTCTACTGTACTGAGCAGCACCACAGTGCCAGGCCAGTATATTAGTATAGTATAGAAGTACTTAAGGTATATTTTAGGTTGAAATTTTCTTTCAGATAAATTTTATTTCGTTTTGTTAATTATTCTGTTGTTTTCGCATTTAATCTGGTATTTTCCTTCTTCGATTTGGTTTGAACCATCATGGCGGCCGGCGCGCTGAAAAGAGCGCATTTTTTACTTATAAACTATAGTGTAACCTTTGTGTGTTTGTTAAGGTGTGGACAGGGGGGGGCAAAATTACGAATATACACATCACATAGTGGTGTGTTTAATTTTATTGTCAAGAGTTTGGCCGACAACCGTTCAATCGAACTGATAAACCAGTGCCAGTGCCAGTCCAAAAAAAAAAACAACAATATGAGGCAGCCATGATGTAGATATGTACACCAAAAAGGGAGAGAATATTAAATAATGAATAAATCGGATTTGCTTTTCTGTCAATGGCTGCCTTCCGCGCGCGCTTTTAATTTTTTTTTTCTCGAAATTTTATTTTTCGATGATATTTTGTCTCATTTCATGTTCGGCAACCTCTCACCTCTATTTGGTACAACAAATTGCAATTAATTTAATTCAGAATTGGAATGGTTTTTGTCAGTTTGTGCAAGTAATTCGTGAAAATAACTTTAATATTCGTTAAAAGTAGCCATTTTGTATAATTTGAAAATTATTGTCAGGGAGTAGGTATTGCAACAAACACAGGGTGGGCTCAATTTAGGTACAGTTTTAACTAAAAAAAATATGTTACCTATTATAAATACATAAACAGTTGCAACAACAGCATTGGCATTTAAATTAGGTAAATCTTGGTTTATAAAATAATAACATTAAATAAAATTTAAATTAAATTATAATACCTATATTTTTGTATAAATAAAACAAAAGCTGCTATTTAAAATCAAATCAGGGGGTGTTATTCCCAAATGCGCGGCGGATCGTATTGAAAGCGATGCCTCAATTTCGACCGTCTTCGCTTTTGGTTATTCTCAAATGCGAACGAGGCGAAAATGATATTTCCAGTGCTTTCCAGTTTTTTCCATTCTGAGTTGCAATTTTCCATGTATTTTTCCAACACTTTGACCGCTTTTTCCCGCCACAGGAATTTAGTTTATTTTTTATCCGCAAACAATCCGCCAGCAATCCGTCACCTATACAGCTATCGCTGATTCGATCAAATCGCTTTTGGAAATACAAAAATACAAATCCGCCATGAAAAGCGATCCGCCGCGCATTTGGGAATAAACCCCAGAGTAGCATTTAACAGTTGGTTAAAATCTGTACGACTAAAATCTTGCTTTGCTGAAGTAAAAAATTATTTATATGAGATCGAATTACTAAAGTACTATTCATATTTAGAAACTTTGACATTTCCTTAACATAAACACTTTGGTGACAATTTGCGAATTTCGGCCATCAGTTTTTTACAATTACATTTTTGAGGTTAAGTTTAGAACTAATTTCTGTTAATTTGAGGTTAAGTTTTGAAATAGTTGCGGATTTATGTATCGCGACTATATTTTATGGGTTGTAAATAAAGTTTGATAGTACTCGTCAAAAATATTTCAATTCGTTAGAACATGTTTCTTGTCTTATGTCGTTTTCCATTGGTTTCACTCGAGGATTCACTTATTCTGAAATTCAATGGAACAAGAAAACTGCTTCTGGGCGACTACACTCACGTATTGGTGAAACGTCAAAAAATATTGGTTGCTGCCAGCTGGGTTATATAAAATACATAAATTGTACTTGTGTAAGTGCTTGTTGAGTGAATTCTGTTTTGAAATAGAGAAGCGAAATTCTCTTTTCATTATCGACAGAAATTCGAAATACACAAAATCAACTAAGAATTAGCAAAAAACCATAATACACACAAAATGTTGAAAATCTGCTAAAATTATACGTTATCAGCGCTAAATTCGAACTATAGAGGTCTTTACCTACCTAATTATTATTATGGATTTTACTCTTGGCATCTCAAGAACTGTGGTTATTCCAGTTTCATCCAAGTTGTATATTCTTTCTGGTCCAAAGTTGTATTTTTCATATTGACGCTTTAAAAAAAATGGGCCACTGGAGCCTTTTTGAACCCATGTAGATGACCCATGCTTGCATTCTCAGGCTTGCGTAGACTAATGGAGCTATTTCGCCTCCTAAACCCAGTGAGCCAAGCCTTTCCTGCTTGTATATTCTCATTCCAGGAATGGGGGTAGTTAATCTTTTTTTTTTTTTAACGTATGTGAATACAAATTGCTTTGTCATTTCAAATATCATTCCATGATGAAGTATTGAGCATTTTTTTTTTTAACAGACCACCAGTTCACTTTCCTGGTCTGATGTCATAACCTGGCTGTGCGAATATTTAGAGCTCTTATTATCAATAACAACATAACTCGGATTTTTAATCTATACAAAATTGTAGTACGATTAATGCCATATTTTCGTGATGCACTGCTGGATGTTTCAGACCCATTTTCAATGTCCATAATCGCATTCCGCAAGTCACTTTCATCCACATTGAGGTCTAGATGTTTTCGTTTGTACACATTTGGCATGTTGAGAATCTATTAATTAATAGCTTAAATTTTATGTAAACGGAAGTAGGATTTGACAGGTTGTCAAATGCTCCAACATCTGCACCGTCAAATCATCCCCTTTGATACCATAATCTAAAATTAAAAAAAAAAATAAAAAACATCCAACAAAATGAGCTCTTTACAAGACACATACAAGATTTTTAAATTCCGGACTTTATATTAACTCCAGTAAAAAAAATTACAATGTATAAACTTACCTTGAAAGTTATATCCAAAGAAGGCTATCACTGAAAGAACACGTGCCACGTGCGCTCGTCGTCGTTCATATCTTTATTTCTATAAAAATGTAGCGTTGCCAATCACACTGCTTTTATAAAAATAGCTGTTGTCATATTCTGCATGTCAAATCCACTGCACCTTACCCTACAGGGCTGGCTCAAACTACTCTATTTTTTTGGCTAGCTCGTAATTCTTGAAGAATCTCCGCTCTTTAAATAAAAAGATGATGGAACTACATAAGTTTATCTAAATTTTTTTAAGTAGTAGATCGATAGAAAAAGCATCCGAATTGGAATTTTAATTGTTTAATTTTAATTTACAAAAACCGTGCTTTAAATAATTTTTGACAAACAATTTTAATCTCCAAAAATTTAGGAAATCTTGAAATTCAGATATTATATTGAACTGTGTTTTTCAAATATCCGATCTATTTTTTTCGAGAAACATATTTTTTTAGTGTAAAACATATTTCAACTTAGAAGCTATCTGAAAATCAGCAGATAATTTAATACATAAATTATATATTTGTAACCGGTTGATACCTTTAATACAGCCTTTATTAATACAATAGCGTTTACAGAATCCTTGCCTTAACCGTTATTTTTTTGCGAATGTCAACAACATCTAAGTCAAACAACTCAAGTTCCACAGTGATTGGATAATTTTGATTATATTTTGAAGATTGACCACATTTAAGTTTCAAGACACCCTGTCCTGTCAAATTATGTATAGATAACCGAAACCAAAACCGATCGTTCACGAGATTCTGTGTCATGCGCACAATTTCATATTTTTCTGACTTCTGTCTGAGCTATATTTTAGCAATCATTGTTATTGATATGTTTTTTCTGTATTTCTGCGAAACGTGTTTTTACTTGTTATATTAGAGATAAGAGTGGCAACTTATTTTATTTCGAACTGCTTAATGATTCAGTATCTTCAATATAATTCTTATGAAATATTTAAAGCTTGTGGCACAAGTAACGAGATTCATATATTTTCTGTTAGCGCTAATATTTTATCATTTGTTTTTATTTTAAAGTTTTATCAATTATTTATTATATTTTGTAGTATAATTGGGGTTCAGTTTTTAGTACCAATATGAGTAAATGTCAGTCCAGTAGTAGTAGTGCATGTACCTACATTCTTTATCGCACTCTGCGCTCACAAAATGGCGCCAAAAGTTATTCCACTTTGTATATTTCACAACTTCTGTTCTTCTTTATTGCCTTTTCTCCTGATTCGGTGGTCATGCTGTCGTTTGAAATATTTGCAATTTGTTATCTACCTACATCTATTATCTTCTAGGTAAAATGTATTGGTTTCGTGAAAACATCTGAAACTTGTATATGGGGCATGGGCCTCTTGTTAAGTACATAAATTATACTTTATTTTTGATTAAAATACCAAACTTCGATTATTATAAAATTAAGAAATCAATCTGAATTGAATGTTATGAGTTCAACACTTACAAAACTCTAACAAACTGGCTGCACTTAATTATTTAGGCCATGATTAAACGGTGAATAAATATTCCACAGCTAAATGTTTAAAGTGTTGTTTGTTTACCATGAAATTGTAAACAAATAAGCCTAGGATACCTTATTATTTAAACATTTCTAGGCCGTGTGTCGATTGCGTTAAGTGATTAACCTCGGCTAATTTGATGACACTATCATGATGACCAAACTGTCAAAGTCTGTTATGTTTGAATAGGTTAAGTTTGACATTACAAGGAACAGAAACGTGAAAATTGTGTATAACTCGGTTATATGTATAATTTGCTTTGCTTCCTCTACATTTCTCGGTATCGATAGACAAAAATAAGTTTTTTATATATTTAGGTATCTAATCAGTACCTACTACCACTAGCATTTTGCGACACCGCATTGTCGCGATGCGCGCTTTTTTTTAGGGTCCTCTTTTCAGAGTGTCAAAGCTTAAGATGGCTGGTGAATTGTTGACAGTGTGTTTTGTAATATTATATGCCGCATATCAGTAATTCCGTGGTATTAGCCTTTTTATTATTAGTATGCTGAATATGCTGCCCACTTTCATAAATGTGGCTTGTCCTGTATAGGTGTCGGCAATGTAGGTATGTGTAATGTGTATCTTATTAGAAGTGATTAACTCATTGGAATTATTTCATGCTGAATTAGCCGAATACTGGATGTTTTTTTGTGCAGGGGAACCAAATAAATTCAAAGTGATTTACATTGAATTTTTGGATCAGGTCAGGATAAAAGAACTTGGCAGTCGAATATAAACGGAAAAACAATTATTTCTCAATGCATCGGCTTCGACTTCAAGTTTGAGGGCGGAAAATGTCTTCTGCGTTGAATTAAATACGTGGGTTATAGATTTGTTTTGTTTAGAATTCGGTTTGTAAAATTTAAACCGTCCATCTCTATTAGTATTTTTTGTTTTGATGGTTCATATTTTTTTTTAATTGTGTCAAGAAACATTTGCAAAAACCAAAAACGTTTTGTGAATTTGTCGATGACAACTCTATTTCTATTTAAGTCATGTGTCAATTGCCTAAATAATTATCGTCGGATAATTTTCTGACACTATCGTAGTGGGAAACAAAATAATCATATAGGCACATTTTTTGACTTGAGTTTCGCTAGAATGTTGACGAGAGAATAAAACAATGCATTTAAATTAATAATAGCGTGAAATTCTATAAATATCTGTTTTGAGAATGGATTTTATTTGAACTACTCCTTTCAAAACTTTCATGAATGTCTGAAAATTAGCCGAAGATTATTATTTAGCGCAATTGCCACACGGCCTTAGTATCAAAAGTTTAAAATTTTGACTTCAAATAGATATTGAATTGAAAATGAAGGTATGTGTTAAAATCAAACAAAATTTTGAGTATTTTCTAATAAGTTGGCTACAAATAATTTGTTACCTCAAAACAAGGGATATGTTAACAAAAAAAAAACAATACTGTTTGTTATTTAAGGGATGTTCAGTATACAACCAGATTGTCCTGTCATCAATGACTGCGCATAACTTCTTCACCTGTTGCTACAACAGATTTCCACAGATGCAATATTACAACTTTGAATTTAGATACAGTAGGTACAAATTAGAACAAAAATGTCCTTTGTTATATTTGAAAATTAATATAAAAATGCTGCAACTTAATGACCATTCAAATGAGAGCGACCAACTATCTACGAACTAGCGAATATTCGGGAGTTTTGACAGTCCGTTCACATTAACACTTTTCTTGGTCACGGCAGTTCGCGAATTTCAACCATCAGTTTCTATCAGCAATTTCCAATTTGAGGTTAAGTTCGAACGAATGTTTTGTTCGCTAGTTTGTGGAACGCGATTTGATCATGTGGATTGCGAATGAACTTTGACAGTTCGCGCCAAGTGAAATTTCGTTATTTAAACTGTTTATAAACTCGTTTTCTTAATGCATTTTAATAAATGGGATAATTAAAAATCCTACTCTTGGAATAATAAAATATGCAATTTTCTGATTATAAATGCTTAAAAAGTGGTTTGTTCGCATTTCATCAATTCGTTCATTCGCTCTTATGTGAATATTCCTTTAAACTCCCAAAAATCAAAATGTATGTGATTAACAGAATGTCAAAAGTGATGCGTCAGTGGATATTTATTTTCTTTTCTTTGAGTCAAGTAGAAGTTTGACACTAAATGTGGACGTCAATGGCCGCGTTCCATTGACCGCTAGTCATCTAGCACATAATAGCCCTGATGGAGGAACGCTGGCGCTAGAGATCTTTTCCCAGAAAAGGATATTTCACAAAATGTGCTAGAGATCTAGCGCAAATGCTGAAATGTCAGTTTTTTTTATATGGAGTTTGGCATGCCGCTAGTCATCTAGCGGTCAATGGAACGCGGCCAATAACTTGTGAATGTAGCGATGACTGTAGTTTTAGGCGAAGTAACAAATGTCAATTTCAAATGACATTGCCTGGCTAATATTCTCTGTCCACAGCCCACTGTTGCTCTCGACACAACTACATGAGTGAATTATGCACTGAACTTTTTTTTAGCTACATACCCAAAGAAAGTTTTGAAAACTGTTCTTCTATCCATGGCAAAGTTGTATGTGTATACAGTGGTCCAATAAGAGAAAAAATATGAGCTAAAAATCAATTTTGTTGTTGATACACATACTTTTGGGTCTATTATTTATTAATTTCTTTCCTTTCAAGCAATCGTTTTAAAAACATTAATTAATTTATGTATACTAATCGCAGAAAATAGGAAAAAATTAAAATAAAAGTCTTCAATAATCGATAAGTTAGAGTATCCAGAAAAATAGGCGAAGCTAGTTTACACAAAGCATAACCAGGCAAGCATATAGAACAAGAATACCATGTCATGGAGAAAATATTTTGTACGTGTATGCATTAACCAACAACCCCTGGAAAAATTATTCACTCCATACACTACAACTACTATCAGTGTGCCACCCACAAAATATCTTTTCATCCCATCATAGCATTAACCCTCGGTGTGCCGTTGTTGTTGTTGTTGTTGTCATTATTGCTAGGGTAGATGGAGTCATGCTCCATTCACATTGCTCTTTTGCGTTGATGTTTGGGGGTGACTTTTTTATTCTCGCTGCTATAGGTTTGTTTCAGTTCTATGGGTAAAGGTACTGTTGCTACTTTACTTTCGGTTTGATGTAGCCGAAAAGGGGGTCAGGCGTCGAAGACTTCTATTCCAGCGTATGCCACTGCGAGATTGAAATGTATCCCTCGCTCTCAGACAAAGGGAAAGGTAAACAGCAGATATTCAATGCGTATCATAGTCGTATGTGCTATTAATAATACAAAATCCCGGGGTAGATAAAATTGCTCGGGTAGGAGCTACTTGAAGGGTTAGGTTGGTAGGTAATGAGTTGGCTGCAAGTGGGCGAAGTTATTTAACTGTCGGTCGTCATGCACACCTACAACCAACTATCAATATAACATATAATTACGCATGTACAACAATACGATTGCTAATTAATAATTAATGCTGCATTAATTCTACAACACACATTGATAGTTGTGCATTTGTATTGTTTTGTGTCAGGTTGAAAGTTTCATATACATATTCGGTTAATGGACTATATTCACCTGATTACACCAATATACATACAATGTATACATTTTAAAATGACATGTATAGATATATTCAAATTAATCCTCCAATCCAGGGAGATGGGGCAGAGTGCTATTTCACGAAAGACCACTGACCGCTGAATGTTTGCAATGAGGTACAGTACTATTCACATTTACCTATCTGGCAAATTTAATATAGATGTACTTTGTCATCCTTTTTTGGCACAAATTTTATCTAACCATTACGAGGTGTTCCGGGCTATCGGTCCAGAGATGTCGCCCGGAATGTTACACTCGACGTTTATAATACATGACTGCTTTACTCCTTCATCACATTGTTATTTTTTTCCAACATTTTACGTTCAAATTGTCCTTTGACTGCATGTTAGCGTTTAGAAATTCTCGCTGAACAATTGTGTCGATATGTAAGTAACATTTGTCAGAAAGCTGTTACAAATAGTATATATTTCCCAATCTTGGTTGGTTGGTGAGAGGGTTCGCTCTTCATTTAGGCCTTCAATGAGTCGTATCAGGTTCGATCCCCGGAAAACCACAAATTACATACATCTTAGGGGTTTTCACTGCCCACCTCTCACGAACTTTTGACAAACATCCGAGAGCACAATTGTCCGGAGAAGTTCTTTCGGATTCGGCATAATATTGTAGGTTCTATCCATTCGGTGAAAAATGAATAAAGCACATACAAACGAATGGTTGAGAAGAGAATAGACCTAGGGTCCTATATGGATCTGTTGCGGCAACAGAAGCTGCTACGGAGTCCAGAGCACACATTAGGGTATCAAAGGATTATCTAGACTGTGCTCAACTATTAGGCAAACTAACAGTTTGCACCATTATCGTTTGGCATATGGTTTTGTTTTGTACGGCAAATTTGTTCATAATATAATTTACTCAATAGGTAATTAGTTTAATTTAATTTTTTTTCCATTCTATTGCAGTAATTTGTTAAAAAAGCAAAAACAAGAAGAAAAATGACTACTGAAAGGCCAAAACGTCCACTATCAGCATATATGCTGTGGTTGAATGAAAACCGGGAGCAGCTAAAGAAAGAGAATCCAGGCAGTAAAGTCACCGATATTGCAAAGCGTGGTGGTGAATTATGGCGAGCAATGAAGGACAAAACTGTACGTTTTATTAAATTAAATTTTGATTTGATTTTAAATTTGATATTTTTCTTTTAATTTAGGAATGGGAAGCAAAAGCCATTGCGATGAAAGAAAAATACACAAAAGAGTTGAAGGAATATGAAGCCAATGGTGGAACTGACACAGGCGCCAAGAAGCGAAAGACAAAGGCAGCCAAGCCAGCCAAAAAGATAAAAAAGAAGGAGACATCAGAGGAAGAGAGTGGCGAGGATGAAAGCGATTAGATCGTTTCAAATTCCTCTTTTTTTTTTAATTTCTACATTGTTTAAATGATTTCATAATTTTTACGTGTACTATTTTCTATTTCATTTTCATTTATTCATACATGTATGGAATGAAACAAAATAAATGCAAAACATATTTGTGTAGTGACATCTTATTGTATTCTGCTGATTTTGCAAAGCAAAATACAAAAGATACAACCTGCAGTTTAAAAGTTTAAAATATCGGAAAAAATAATATTAATTAAAGAACGAAGTAGGTCTTTATATATATATATATTTTTTCCTTTAGATTGTAAAACTAAATAAATATAAATATTTTATGTGTATTTAAACTAGTGAATAAATAAAACAAAAAATGACACAAACATTTCTTTTTTTCAACAAACTTAAACATACAAAAAAAATAGTAAAGATTACAATGTATTCTTTTCTGATAAAGGAAAGAATACGAAATTAAAACCAAGATAATCAGAAATGTCCGCAAGAGTTCGTATAATAAAAAAAGTATGAGCACATTGCTTAAATAAAAAAAAACTCTTTATTTCACATTACCTCATTTAACGTTGAATTATAACATTGAATATGAAAAAAGATGAGAAAACAAAGTCATGGGGCCTTTGCTTGCATAGAGGAAAAATATTAATTCAAGTAAAAACATGAACATAAAATTTGTGTAAAATTTTAACGAAGATGCTGTAATTGCAACTGTTGAGTTTTTCTAAAAAAAAAAAAAAAAAAAACCAAAACAAGACAAGATATATAAAATTCAAAATCTATTTTACTAAGCAAATTAATAAAAGTGAAGACCCAAACGAATTTCTTAAAGAAAATAAATATATATTTATGTAGGGATATAAGTAGGTAGATATGATGTTAAGCGATTTATTTTATTTTTCTTATGAAAAGCAAAACATTATTATATGCCTATTTATTATCTTTTATGTAGGTGTATGAATGCGTTTTTGTTTCCTTTGAGTTTCTGTGTTTTATTAAACTTTTATGTTTAATGGGATGAACATTAAAAAAAATCTTAATATGTAAGTTTACGTGTAAAAAAAATGTCAAGCAGAAAAAACCTTTTTCCGTGTAATAATGAATAAATAGAATTTAAATAAAACTCGCATGAATTCTTGTTTTTTTTTTTTAAGAAAATGACTCCGTAATCATTCATTCTACTCTTTGAGTTTTTTTTAAATTAGTGCGCCATATCTTAGAATATTTAATTGTCATTATGACGGTTGTTTTAAATAAAACAAATATACAGCTAGGTTCCAGAAATCGAGTGAAATGAAATCGAAATTGAAATTGCAAATCGAGTGAATTCGTTTTCAGTGTTCTGCATTCCGACCGATTCGGTAACTCCGAAATTTTTTCGAAATCACTTTTCGTGAAATTGCAAACAGCATCTGTAAAAGTGTTTTTATTTTGGAAAATTGTTTGATAATAAAATTGTGTTGTTCGTGTGGCTTAAAAGATTATTGCCCCTATTATGTAAGACAACTCAACTTAGTTGAGTTGAGTTGTCTTCAATTCAACTCAACTTTCACACAACCCAAACTAACTAACAACTTATAGACAACCACTACCATCTTTGTTGTGTTTTGACAGACAACTTTTCTATCAAGGTTGTGTATTACAATACGGACAATTTTGAATTAAATAAAACCAAGTGACAACTCAACTTTAGTTGTAGTTGTCTTACATAATAGGGGCATATTTTTATTATAATTTTATTATCTTATAATGAGTGCTGTGCTAGTTGCTGCACAGGAGAAATAAAAAAATAAAAAGACGAAGGCTGAGAGATATATCAAATCCCTTGGAAATTGCAGATGCTGCGCAAGTTATAAAAGCTAAAAATGAAAGTTTAATTTTGTCAATTATTTGTCGTTTAATAGAGGTTCATTTCATACTACCGTCTAAATGTGTATTTCTAATGTTGTTGCAAATTGTTGAACCACACCTTCAACAATATTCAATTCCTGCCACTTTGCAGCTAGCCGCAGTTTTGCGTTTTTACCGCTCCATAAAGTGATTAAATATTCCCCCCTGCGCAGTATTTTTATGTTTACCCCTGTTTTAAATATATATTTTTTTTTAATTAAGCCTATCAAGTTTGTTTTAAATTGCATTTTTTACTTATATTTTTGATCGCGTCTTTTCGTTTCCACTATTTCACATCGAATGACCAAGATCGATTTGAAATCACTTGGAAATCGTCAAAATCGATTTGTGGAACACAACAATTTCACTTTTTCTCAATTCCGAAAATTTCTAAACCGAAATCGAATAAAGTGAAATGTATAACACAAAAATTCATTTCCGATCGATTTCGATTTCATTTCGAGTGAAAGTGAAATGTGGAACCTAGCTGATAAATATAAAATGACTACAAAATGACGCTACAGTTTGGAGTAAAAAGTAAGCAATTGCCTCCTTACCCAATTGCTAAAATAAACTAGACTACCGAAAATTTGTCGACTTTTCAAGAAAGTTTATATATGTGTTCACTGTAATTTCAAAAAGTTTTTCTTAAAAAAGTTTTAGGCGTTTACGACAAACGCCAACGGAAATAGGGGTGAATGTATGCACAACGTACCAGATTTAAAAATGTTTAAAGAGCAGGGGCCCTACTCTCTATTTCGTTCCGAAAGTCAATCCTGTTCGAAATTCCTTATCGTTCCGCTTTTGAATTCGTATTCGTAATTGCATTCCGCTTTCTAAATAGAGAGTACCAAATATTCGCTTTTGGAAAATTTTCCTTTCGGAACCAAATACAGAGTAGGGCTCCAGACAAGTAGCTATGTGTTTATTTTATAAAAGCTCTTCAGCTCTTTCGTGTAATTTTTTATTTGCAAAAGTCATACAAAAATTAAAAAGTGATGTTGCCTTTGAAAAAACTTTCAGTGAGAAATTCAAGCATAAACCACAAGAAATAGGATTTATCCTTAAACAACTCCAAATATGTACATAATAAAAAAGGCTCGCCATGAAAATCAACAGCTACATACCGGAACGATACGTTTGACTGTAAAACTTTAGCCTGTATTCACAGCAACCCGTAAATGCAAAAAGCACGTATTTCAAAAGCCTGTAATACAGAAGCCCGTAAATGAACATTTCCAAGAAGCTCGTATTTTTACAGGGGTCAGATCAGGTAAAATAAAAACGATTTAACGATATCCCTTTTACACATGCTGTCTCTATCACGAATCTTAGGAAATAAACAGAGACTGCTATTTTCGATACGATGCCGTTCGATCGTTTTCATTTTACGTGATCTTGCCCCAGGCTTTTTCGCACTCATTCCAAATCCTACAGTGACCACAGGCAGGGGTTTGCATACCATTACGGTCTTTTGTTTTATGGGCTTTTGGAAATATCGAGGTGTGCGAGCTATAGAGTGTCTGAATTAGCGGGGCTGTACTGTGTGTTATTTGTTGTTTTTGGTTAGGAGAGGTTTTCTCTACTGCGTTGATCCTATGGGCTAGAAGACATTTTTTTATTTGTCGACTAGCGAAGCCCCTGCACAATTCGTAGTGCAAAATAGAAAAATAAAAAAATCAATTTAAAATTAATTTAAATCTAAATCAGTTTTTATTACAATGCTCTGTGGTACAAAACATTTTTTTTGTTTTTCCAGAAATCGTATTGCCTAGATAATATTCTTGGCTATCAGGAAAATGCATTATGCAATGCATATCAATGTTAGAAAATTTAAAAACTTTGCCTTCCAAGACTGTAGAAGAATAGGGTTTGAAATTTTTTTTTTTGTATGGGCGGTGCCACGCCCTTTTGTTCAATTTTGACCAATATTCACAGGAATACTCCCAGGCCAATACCTTATATTGTCTGTAAATTTAAACTCAATCGATTGGGCGGTTTTCGAGATATACGATTTTGAATGCTTTTTTTTGTATGGGCGGTGCCACGCCCTTTTGTACAATTTTGACCAAACCATCATAACAGCTATTTAGAGGTAATATCAAAGATTCTCTGAAAATTTGAGCTCAATCGCAGCAAAACTTTCGAATTTTTAAAGAATCCACAAACCAACATAACATTTTTATATACAATGTACATATATAATATGAAGACTAGCAATTCTTCGTTATTGTTTGCATTTTTTGCGATCGAATGGTAGGTATACAACGATTAAAAATTAGGCATATTTTTATCAAAGTAGGTACCTACCTTCTGCCCTATAAATAAAAATTAATGTTTGTTTGGTCGTTTTCTATGCGTTCCTAAACGAGTTGGTACAAGCGCTGTCTACCAAATCTTTTCCAACGGTTATAAAAAGCTCGGTGGGTAAAGCGTAAGATCCAGCATCCTTGTTGGGCTTTAGCTTAGATGCTATCCTTATTTCGTTTTGATCAGGTGGACTTCGTTGTCTAAATTGAATGGTTTGTTCTGCCGGTTCTGAACTAGATTTTTCGTACATAATTGGTTTTATCACTTCTACAGGTTTCTACGGGATTTCCTGGTCTGGAACGTTCTCCTTACATTTTGGTAAAACGGTCGTACATTGTTTCTGCAGTAGCATCTCTCAGATTTGTCGATAGCATGCTTTTCGTGCTCTTTCTTCTTCTCCTTACAGAGGAGCTGTGATGTTCCGTCCTTTTTTGCTTGTAGAACTCTTTTGCAGCACCGGCCGCTTTATAGGTCTGTTGTTTTGCTGCATTTGCTAGTCTACTCCACATATTTTGTCAAGCCATAAGTTTCGTGGTAGATGGTCCTGTGAAACCCAGCATATATCAGTCGTTTTTTGGATAATCGCGGGTCGTTATTCAGTAACGTCTACACAAATCTGTGTATAAGTTGTGCAGAAGCACGTGGTCTGTTCAATGTACGAACTTCTCATATAGTCCAAATGAGTGGCGCCCCTTGAACCACTTACGTCATCGGGTACCAAGACAAATTGCTTATGTGTGTGCCGAGAAGATTCAAATCACCTGGTCCGCCTCATTTTGTATTGGCGCATAACTTTTATGACGTCACATTCCTACGAATTGGTGTAGGTACGACTACTTACGTCATAAGACAACCAACAACGAAAACACATTTTAAGTATAGATCAACCCTCTGACAGATAAACCTCATGAAGTACTTACATAATATTATGATGCCATATTATTGTTCACATCTTGTTCTTTAAAAATAACCAGGTCTGCTTAAGCTCACCATGCCGCAGTACAGAAACCCCGAAACTTCAGACAAATCTAATACATAGTGGTTTTACGTTCTCGACAACAGGTTCCATAAGGCTTTCATGTAATAAAACAAATTTGAATTCCTTTCGAGTAAAATTAATAAAAACAACTCAATTTATAACGTCATTTAATGTAATAGAAAAATAATTCCATTTTATTAATTTATTAAATATAAAAAGGAGGTCCATTCCATATAGGACCTTGGCTTTCTCGCACCTATTTGTTTGGAGTAGGTAGATATTTATTATTTTAACTAATGGACGGCTCTAGGATTTTCAGGACAGTTATATACTCGAATGTTTGTCAGACGTAGCGCAACGAAAATATTTGTAAGGTTTTTAAGGTGTAATATGAATTTGTCGGGAGTTAAACCTGAGTCCCTCTGTCAATTGAGTAGTAATCAAGCACACTGAGACTGAGACTACGACATGATAGCTCGCGACAGATAGCTCGCACGAATCGGTAGATAGGATTTGAGTGTTTTCCATATTGTGACTGTGATTGATTGAACGGAAATCTACTCGAGAGCAATCTAATACAAATACATATTATGTACAATCGCCGATTATATATAAAATAATTATACAAGACAATAATTAGGAACAGAAAAAAAACATCAGAGGTGTACAAATTCATCCTTTTTTCATTAATTTTCAATGGTCCGCATGTCCATTAAGTGGGTCGCGGGTGAAGGTTTCTCAAGTGGACCCTCCATAGCTATCGATCCTCCGCCATCGACTCCAAATCATCAATCCCCATACGGGTAGAGGAGAGATAATGGACTTGATCTAACCATCTCATCCTGGTCTAGCTAGAGGACGTCTGCTCGATGGTACGGATTCCATAGCTCGTCGTGGAATCCTGGTCGGAGACATGCGTTTAACATGACCAAACCACCGAAGCATGGACCGCTCCGTCCGGAGAAGTAGCTGCTCGACATTGAGTTCCTCACGTATTCTGGTATTTCTTATGCGATTTTTACGGGTCACACCAGCAATACAACGGAGGAATCTCATTTCGGCAGCTTGTATTCGCGATCTTATTCTTTCGGTCATTACTATTAAACCTCATGCCCATACGTAAGAGCTGGAACAAACACCGAATTAAAGACTGTCAACTTAGCTTTGTCACCAAGTTATGTCGTCCTAGTAACAAATACAAACAGTATACAATTGCTAAACAAAAATTTACATGCTTTTAAAAATCACACTGATAAATTCAAATTATTAAATATATGAAGTAGGTACCTATCTAAGCAACCAAAAAATACCTAATTACATAACTATAAAACTAACCAGAAGACTCATATTCATACTGGATACGAACAAATGGTCACCATACGAAAAAGTCTCCAAAGATAAAAAATTATACAAAGCATTTAAGCTGAGCAGTAAGCAGTTCGGTATCCCTGTCACAACTTCTTTCTAAAGATCTTTCCTGCAACAGCGTACTAGGCTTAACCCGGATATAGGTAGTTATCTACTCTTATTCTTCTCAACGTAGGATAGAAACACGTACTTATTTAGTTTCCATTAATTTTAGCTCGGCTTAAAAGAAAGATTTAAAACTTAACGCGTTCATCGGTGCACCAAAGTACCTTTCTATGTAGAAATTGTAATAACACAGGTTGGAGAAGCACAACCTTACCTACCAGTTGCGAAATATCCTTTAAATAATATAGTAACTTTTTATTTGAATACTAGAAATATCAAGTACCTACCTAAAAAAAAAAACAATCGGGGGTTGAAAGATATTTTTTAGTTTGAAAAATTATAGATATTATTTCCACGATCATTATGTATTTGTGCAGAATAAATGTAATCGTTCTTGAGAAGCAAGCCCTTATCGCAGTCAACTTATAACGGCATAGGTAGGCAGGTACCAGTTTAGTTCGTCCCCGATTAATAGAATAATAGGGGATCTTGGCTGAATTAGCCCACACAGATTTATCATCTAGCGACAAACCTCCAGAAATTCATAATTTATAATGATTGCCGACAGCTTATCAATTAACACGACTGCACATTTTAATTTGACCTTTCGAAGCGATAGCAGATAGGTAAATCTAGATACCTAAGTACACGAAGTACCTACCCCATTCCTATCCCAAACTTTACCCATGGAAATCATTCTGATTTGACTTTCCTGCGTACCATAAGTTCTGCTCTTTTGCCTTTTCTTTATTCATCGCATCGAGATTCGAGACCGATCCAACAATAACAAAAATGTATTGCAATTGCAATTGCAATCCCGGTTCCGATTCCCGACAGCCGAGATAAATTGTACTTTCCCTTTTGTTCGTTTCTTCATGCGTTTCGATGCAGAATAAAGGTACATTTTTGGCGCGAAACGTAACAGATGGTTGTTGTATTTGTCGAAGTTGTATTGAATTCGAAAAGTAGGAAACCATATATTTTGATATAAGAAAATGAATTGCATACTCACATATTAAGCATTTTATAGTTATCCTAACTATAGATATGCCCGTTTGCTTCTATTTAAATAGGTCACCTTTTAAATTAAATCAGTCGCTTAGAAATTAGTATAGAGTACGTGGGTTATCAGAAGTACATTCCGCCAAAAATAACGAAAATGAAAACAAAAAAACGGAACATGCACAAAATAATCAAAAACAAAAACAAACATCGTAACAGCAAGACGTTTCCACAGTACGACGCAGTACGACGACGTACGGCCAGTTGAATTTCCGACGTTTATCGTCGCACAATATCCCACGATGTTTCGTACAAGCCGTCGCATGCAGCGTACAAATTCGTTGAAAACGAACGAAAAATGAGAGAAGCACTCGTAAACGCACACTAATAAAAAAATTACTCCCATTGGTATTAATATTCAGCACTACAGCGGTTAACTCTCTCTTGAAATTCTATTACCCCTTTCACCAACACCTACTAACTTCATCTCTCTCGATTCGTACACCGGTTTTCCCCTTTTGAGATGAGCTGAAGGCCTGTTTCTTATGCTGCAAACAGGATAATAAATTTTGTATACACCTTTTGCTGCATTACTCATCCTTCCATATTCGTAAATTTTAAGGTTGATGTAGATTTAGATGTAGGTACCACGGTGGCGCCCTATCAAAATCGACCGATGATTTTTGAATGTCTCGTTTAAAATAGCTATCATTTCTCAGTTATTCTTTTTGCCCTTTCAACGTTCGTAATTGCTCTCTAATTTTCTTTCCAAACCTTCAACTTAAATATTTTGACGGTCTCAATAGATAGTTTTATATGCAAAGGTGTGCCATTGTGACTTCGTAAAAGTTAGCCCGGACCCTAAAAATGATTATTAGTACCGCGGATTGTCTAAAACCCTAGCTAAGTTTTGTCACGGAGTGCCTTGTGGATATAAAGTGTCACTGGAAAGCTGTGTTAGTTGTAAATAAATTCCTTGAAGAATTCATCGATGCGAAAAAATTTTCTATTTTCCTTGTCTGCTATTCTTTGATCTAGGTATTCATTGAAAAAAAACTCATCCCTAACACAACAAAACAAAAAAACAAAGCGATCTGTCAAAATTTGGCTTGAGAAAGTGTGCCGAACCATTAATGGGCACGCTAAATTTTGACAGATCGCTTTGTTTTTTTGTTCTGTTGTGTTAGGGATGAGTACAATCGTAAATGATTTTTATCTGGATTTACGTACCACTCGGTTAAAAGAATTGGCTTAAATATAGCTTAGTTAAATTTTGGAGAACACTTTGTATGAGAGCTAAAAGTTAGCTCCAGCAACGTACTAAGCTTAAAGCCAAACTTACGGGATCAGTAATAATCTCATTAGGTTGGAACACTTAGGGAGCTGGTGTCAGCACCCGCAAAATAAAAAAAAAACACTGTTTTTACTTTGGGCACCGAAATGTGCATAACTGTCATGAAGAAGGTATTTCATTTCGGGAGCTTGTAACAGCGATCTTAAGGACTACTCACATGACAGCAACTAACTACCTACGAACGAACGAATATTCGCAACTTCTGACAGTCAATGCAAATGAACAAATTTCTTGGACTCGACGGTTCGCGAATTTACCTAAGCCATCAGAAGTTCGAACGAATGTTTTATTCGCTAGGTTGTGGAACGCGGTTTAATGCTGTGGATCGAGAATAAACTTCGACAACTCGCGCCTAGGGTGTTTTCGTTCGGAGCAAAAAGTTTGGAATTCGAAATTTCGTTATTTAAACTGTTTTTAAATTTGTTTCCTCAATATATTTTGATGGGATAATTAATTATCGTAGTCTTGGAATGTGGAATTTTCTGTTCATAAATGCATCAGAAGTGGTTTGTTCGCATACCCAAATCTCATGACCATACGTCAAACATCGAATTAAAAACCACCAATTTATCGGTCCGTGCGATAACAAAATTACCTAGCTGTCTGAGTTTGAGGAAACCCATGGATGACAAGTCATAAGCGAAGAAGAAATGACTTTCCTTAGGTCATCCAATACTCGAAACGATTTTGAGAAAATGATGCGTAATATAGTATTCCATAACGCTTCAACAGCGCCCTGAGATGCTTGCAGATGTAAAATTGCTGCAAATTGTAGTCTTCTGGAAATATATCCCCAGGAAGCGAGTTCCAAAGTTTGCTTGTCCTGTAACAGAAGGAGTCTTGGAAATTTGATGTCCTCGCGGTTGTCAAGTGTACTGTATGGTCATGAGCATTAGCAGCCTGTCTTGTGGGGCGCCCAAAAGTTGCATTTCGAGTGATAATGTCTTTGAGTCCATCGGAACATCTACCATGGAAGTACCTGTAGAACAAGCATAGGTCAGCGACTTGTCTTCTGTGCACCAACGGTTGTAGATTTGATTGTAAGTGTAGGGTCTCCAATAAGTTATTGCTAATAAATTTGACGTAAGTCATATACGATGGTCGATTCTAAATTCGCGGAAAGGGCCCAACCCATAGAATCCGTCGCATCCGTTGCGTCGATGGATTGACGTATTCCCCTCGGAACGAACAGTCCCATAGAATCCGTAGCCGAAGTCCGAACTTGGAATCTTTAAAACCAATTTGCAATTATTAAATTCGAAAATATCCACAAAATTATGTTGATTTAACTGTTATCTGCAGCATTTCACAGTTTCTCTCATTATCTAAGTATTTCCACCAATTAAAATGCTTCCTCTCACGCTGTGCCAACTACTGTCAACGGATGCGACGGACAGAAAAGTAGAAAGTAAACCTACTCCGGCACATGCCGGATCCATATGGTGGATGTACCTGCCTCGAATCTAATTTGAGCCTCCGACGGAGTAGGCGTTAGTGACAATTCTCCCTTCCGACGGAGACCTCGCTAGGGCCGATTTATAATCAGATTGCTCTCAAACATTTGCAATCTTGAAATGGCCAGCACAATTTCTTGATCTTGTTGATAAGTATGTAGTTTCAACGGAAATTTAAATGTTGCTAAAAAGATTGTTTATAAAAGAGAATAGTAGCCAAACTTTGAGATAGACAATTATTTAAGTCTATCATTACATTTCTGACAATAAAATACTCACTCATAAAATGATAGGTACAAGGTACCTACTACCTACCTAACCTACGCCCTTTCAATTTGAATATTGCTGACTAACATTGTTCAATAGTTAGTTGTTGGCTTTTGGCTAGTATGAGAATAAACACCTGTAGCATGGTAAAATTTAAGCTACTACGTAAGTAGAAATTGATCACTAGAATAAAACGTTTTTCACCTCGTTTGCCCTAGTATTTTTATCTTTACCTACCATTGCCGGTAAGCCAAATATATTTCCCCGTTACATTCAATTCAAAACAGTCCGCCATTCTCACCAACGAAGATGATCAAAACAAAAACTTCAAAACAGAACAGCTCTATCCAAATCAAACACTACCTACTCTCAGCAAAATTATATTTCACCAGAGCACAGTATACGAATTTCCGACGCATAATATGCCGTCGCAGGCAGCGGCGATGTTTTCAACGCCTTCTACCGGATGAGACACGCACACGAGACAGTCAGAAAGAGCGGCAAAGAGGAGAAACATAGCGTAAAGGTAGAAATGCACACTACTGCAATCAACCCACACTACCAAACAGCTCTCACAATTCCGCGCAGTTAATTGCACACACACACCATACTCCCTTCATACATGAATGCAGCTGCCATAAAATATAAACACTTTCCCTCTCTCGCACACCAATTCCGCCGCTTTGTCCAGGCAAATGTGTGAGAGGATTAGAGGAAACCTCCTCAGCGAAACATAAAAAATACAGCCACCAAGCGAGTTTCTTCTTCTTGTGCATACTTTGCCAACGACTATTTTACATTCGTTGACTAGAGTTCAGTTCAGTTTTGTTCATCGCTCGCCGGCAAAGGAAGGACTCTTGCATAAAGTTTAAAATAACAAAAAGTTTGTTTTAAAATAAGTGTTGTTTTGTGAAATATTCAAAAGAAACTGCCGAAATTTGTTTAAATTACTGCAAGACAGTGGATAAACAAATAAATTCTCAATGTAAGCATACTTTTTCCCATGTACATATATTTTCTTCGCTGTATCCATATTTTACCCTTCATCTTGTTTTGTTTTGCGCGTGAAAATTCGTCAATTTTTCCACAATATCTCGTGAAGTACACCTTGAATTTTGGAAAAATCAACGAAATCGCATAGTTTTGAATCCATTAATACATTTTTCATTGCGGTAATTAATGTATTCTTTGAATTTCAATCGAAAAAAATTGCGCAAAACTCGTATACCTTGCTGGTTTTGGCTTTCTCTATACAAGCCAACGAGGAACCAAAATGGTCGAACAAAAACCGGAACGACGCACCAGCATGCATATTCGATTTTATTAAATATTTCTGTATTTACTGGGACTTTTAATTAAAGAATACATTTTTCTATTATGAAATTTAATTTCAAATTTATGTTTTATATATCGCCCAATTGGTTTTCATTGAAATTATCCAGTTTTTTCCACATTTTTCTCGAACCCATTTTTCTCTACTCGGTCATCTTCCCTCTCATATAGAGAGTTGATGATGGTGGCAGCTTGGCTTCGTTCGCACATACGAGGTACAGTACAGTACTTCGAACAAAATGTATGAAATTTTTCGTAATTTGCTTCGGGAGTGTTCCATTTTAGTTGAAATTCATTGATATTGATATTTTTTCGAATGGTTTTCTGAGTAAAGTCATTAAATAGTTTTCATTTTCTTGGAAAATTTGCAAGAAAATAAATTTTCCATAATGGGAACATTGTAAATAGAATCGAATTTGGCGCCATTTTTTGTACTCAATACGACGACGGCGGCGGTAGTAATTTTACAGTCTGTATGTGTGTTTGCTTGGGCAAAATGACAGATGTGCGCGCCCCCATAGAGAAACGCTTGGTACCTACTTTGTTTTTCTTGAATGAACAGGGTGATTGTTCCTTTGTGATGATATCGTTTTTATTTCGAATCTATAATAAATATATTTATAATAAAAACAATTACAAAACTGTAATAATTGTTTGTAGATTGTATAGATCTAGCGTTTTTATTTTGTGTGACAAAAGTACCTACATTGTGAAAATCGGATTGCAGTAACCTAGCATAGTTTGGCGCCTTAATATCGCTTGATGTACCTATGGCTGCATTGATAATTTTTGTTGGTAGGTAGGTACATAGGTATGTACCTAACTAGGTAGGTATGTAGGTATTTAAACAAAATGTAGGTACCTATTTGTACCAATTTATCATAGTATAGTAACAGACATTTCCGCATTCTGTTTTTTTTGTTCTTTTTTTATTGAAAGGTGCATTTTTTTGTGTGTAAATTTACTTTTACAAATCTTGCCGATTAATTTTCTTTGATTAAAATAACAGCGTTCTCAAGGGAGTGTGGTTCCTGCTGTCAAAATAATAGGGTCATAATCTCAAATGATCTAATGACCCAAATGCAACATGACGTAATGATCATCTAGCAAATAGGGCAATCAAACGACAAGCACACCATAATCGACTTAATGCTCATAGTCATAATACTGCTAAAATTTGGTGATGGCATTGCCGACTTTCTGTCGGCTGTTATGTCTGTTTCTATACAGTGTGATTTCTTTTTTCGAATTTATCGTTTGCGTAAATTTCCGTATTCAGTGTGTCTTTTTCTTCATTATGCTATTTGTTCTGTGAAAGTATTAGTTTTGCCTCGTTCTTTGGCGTTTTTTTTTATTGTCATGTTTCGTGAACATAGTGTTACCATTCATTGGCCGCGTTTTATTATCGCTAATGATAACTATCCCATCCCATCCTCCTAAAAGGAGGATATCCTCCTTTTTTAAACTAAAAATTGCAAAACCTCCAAACCTCCTTTCTTACTCGAAATCCTGCTTTTACCCTCCAATCATCCTTTCCTATCGAAATTATAATATGAATCTTTTCAACGAAAAATCAAATAAAATGTTGCACCTATGAAAGTGTTGAAAAGATAAGTTTACCAAACTCCAATCTTAAAATGGAAATTTAGAATTGACCGAAACTCAGTGTGTCATTCAAGCCCAAAAAAAAACCTCAAAAAATTAGCCTAATAATAATTTAATATTATGTAAAATAAGCAGGATAATTTTTTGACAGCTGAAAACTTGTTTTCCACCACAATAAATAAATAAATAAATAGGTGGCGCAACAGGCGGTAGACACCCTACCCCTAGCTTCTCGCAAGCATTCGTTTGTGTGAGTTTCTATTTTTGGAACGAATGGAAGGGACCTACAATTTTATGCCGATTCCGAACGGCTGGATTGACAAGCTTTTTCAGGACAGTTATACTCTCGGATGTTTGTCAGACGTTCGCGAGAGGTGGCGCAGTAGAAAAAAACACTAATAGTGTCAGAAAATTATCTAAGGATAATTATTTATCGCAATTTACATACGGCCTTGAGAAGCAATATGAATTTATGCCAAATGTCATCAAAAACAAAATATAATGTGGCTAGCAACAAATAGTTGACGAAGGTGAATTTGAGGAAATGTACTCGGAATAAGATACAGACAATATTTAGACGTATTCAGTCCTTTAATTGAAATTTAAATATTTTTTTCACCATTAAAAATACTGATCCTTCTTACACCTGCCTTTTTGGCAAAATTTGGAAGGAAAATCCTCCTTTTTGACGAAATTGAGATGGGATGGTTACTAATGATAATGAGTAATGATCTGTATTCATCATCCCCTGAAAATACAATTTCCACTACAACGGATTCTGTGATAGTTCTTTCACATAACCCTAAATAACTAACAACTTATAGACAACCACTATCATCTTTGTTGTTTTTTGACAGATAACTTTTCTATAAAGGTTGTGTATTACAATACGGACAATACCGAATTTTGAATTAAATAAAACCAAGTGACAACTTTAGTTGTAGTTGTCTTACATAATAGGGGCATATTTCATCAAAATCTGTCTAGGCATTTAGGAGGAAATAAATAAAATTCCTCGAACCCGATTGCAGCGCCACCTACCGTGTCCAATTGTGAATCTTAAAAATCCAGGGACGCACTCAACCACACCCAAAATTTCAGAAAAGTCGGTTCAGCCGTTTAGGAGAGAAATAAGTGTTTCACTTTTGATTTACGTTTCATTTTTTTCTGGCTAGGTGTAACGCTAAATAAGTTTCACTACAAAAAATTGTAGTGCACGACTGGATTACACAGAACTTTCTCCATTCGTTCCTTTAGTAGTTGACTTGTATTCAAGCTAAACAACTAAATTTGTGTTGATTTGTAACTTGAACTTCTAATTTAGAAATCTTCGTTGAGAAATTAGGTACCCGTAGTAGGTTTGCCAAAATTTCTTGAAAAAACATTTACACATAGCTCTGGTTGTAATCACTTTCAAATTTAATATACAATTAAGGAAAATATCGATTAGTCTTATAAATAAATTCTCTTAATTTCAGTTTAATCAACTAACGCAAACAAAAAAATCCAATAATAAAAATGGGAGACAAACCAAAACGTCCTCTATCCGCATATATGTTGTGGCTCAACAGTGCTCGGGAAAATATCAAGAAAGAAAATCCCGGAATTAAAGTTACAGAAGTTGCCAAGAAAGGAGGTGAGCTGTGGAGGGCCATGAAGGATAAGTCTGTAAGTACCACCACAACACCCCCAAACTTTCTCTCTTTCCTAACACCTTGTATCCTTGCCATTCTTTTTGATTAGGAATGGGAAGCCAAAGCTGCCAAATGCAAGGAGGATTACGAAGAAGCTGTCCGCGAATTTGAAGCCAATGGTGGCTCAACGGCAAATGGTGCTGGCAAAAAACGCGGCAAACAAAGTAAAAAAGCGCCGAAGAAGAATAAGAAGGAGGCGTCCGATGACGACGATGATGATGAGAGCGAATAAATAATTAATCACTCCCCCCTCCCCCTCCCTCACATCTCATGTCTCATCTTAATACAAAAAAAAAAGAAAAACCTAAAAAAATAATAAAAAATTTAAAAAATACAAAATACTTAAACAAAAAACTCTTTAAACTCATAAACACGATTGTTTAATTAATTTTATAATAATATTAATATAATTAATTATTAATTTAAAGAGAAAAAGAGAAGGGCGAAAAATTGAAGAGAAGCAAGAGACAATTTTTATGTTTCTTTCCCTTTCAAGGAATAATAATCGCGCGAAAGGGAAACAAATATGTTTTGACTGTTCTGATATGGTATATAAAATAATATAATACAAAGAAAAAATGTTTTACATTTCGTAAGTTTTCTTAATTTACTTTTTTTTTCGAGGGAGAGCATTCAAAATCTTTTTAAAAGTACAATTTAAAAGGTATCTTTTAGTTAAGAAACAAAAATAAAGTTTCTCGTAGTATACAGCTCTGTTCATGCATTTAATTGTAAATTAGAAAAACAAAAACAAGCACTCTCGACTTGTTCTTTAATACCATCCTTTTTTGTTTTTTATTTCATCATTCCAAACACCCGATAATGCATTTGTAAAAAAAAAGTTTAATAACATTCGAATTATAAATATAAAACGAAAACATGAATCCGAAGTACAAAACAACACTCAGGATTATTTATCTCTGTATCTCTAGTTTAAAAACAAAAAGAAAACTAAATAAACTTTAAAGAAAAACAAACGAATTGAAAAAAATATTTATTCTTGTTTTTTCGCATATATCTTGTATATCTATAATTTTTTCACATGAAATCGAGTGTCCAAACATTTGAATACGTTAATATACTTTTTTGTCGGTTTTGTTCTATATATTACTTAAAAAAAAGAGAAAATTTTCTTCACAGTAGCACGATTCTGAATATTTTGTGGAATTTTTCTTTTTCTTACCATTTGTATACAGGGCAAAACTGTTTTCAAGTATGTTATAGAATAGAAAACACTTAAAACGTCATAGAATATTATACATTCAATCGATATTCTCTTTTTCTTTTGGTGTATTATAATTAAACTAAAGAGAAAACAAAGTTTTTCTTTTTTGTAGAAAACAGAATTAGTAAGTTTGTATAAAAAAAAATTAATAAAGACAAGAAAATAAATAAAGCGTTGTTCTTTAAAATCTTTAAATCTATTTTCGTTTAAAAACTTGCTTTGGGCTTTTGGAAACTGATTACAGTGGAACTTCAATAAGTCGAACTCTCAAAATGAATTTTAATAACATAATCGTTTTGAATTGAAAGCGAGAAGTAACGGCGATTCTCGCTAACTGACTTGCGGCAGAAAGATAACGTCGCGTCGTTTATGACATGCCAACGGAGATAGGGGTGAATACCACAAGTAGCCAACTTCACGGAAGTTGCGGATCAACAGGCGCAACTGTTTTACAGCAAGTATACGACTGGGTTACATGCTACTTCCTCCGTCAAACTGAGGCGCTTATTGTGATTGTCGATCAGCGATCGTCACGACAATTGTCGATTGCATCGATTGATTTTAGCTATTCGTACGCACAAATTTCACAAATCGACAGTTGTCGATCAATGATCAACTATCGACACTCACAATAGGGACCTGGGCCCCTACTCTGTATTTCGTTCCGAAAGTAAAATTTTCCGAAAACGAATATTCTGTACTCTCTATCTCTAAAGCGGAGTGAAATCTACTACTTTCGGAATGACTATTTCGAAAGTGGAATTTTCGTACCTGGCAACTCGTTTCCGAATGTCAAAAGCATTCGAAAACGGAAAATCTGTGTCTACAACAAATATGATAACGAAATTGACTACGAATGACTACAATTTAAACAAACAAATTTAATTACAGGGAATCTTCGAGCAGAAATATTCACACGAAACAGAAACAATTCGAGATGTTGGTGGATTTCATGTGTTCTCATCCCGATTTGGCCAAGGGACATTTAAAAACCCGGACGCCAAGCAAACATCAATTTGTGGTAGAGGTTGGCATCAGAGTTAAATGTGGAAGGAAGGCCGGAACAGCAGTTGACCGTAAAGGAGCAGAGAGTTCATCTTGTATGGCATTTAAAACATACAAAAAAGCGTTCTTCGAAGTTCTGTACAAAACTAAAATAATAATTAATAGTTAAATAGTGAAATGAATCTTTGCCACCAATAAAATTTTACCTTTTATCACACATTTACATAATATTTGATTTGTCCCGTATAATTTTTCGTTCAATTCGTTCTTCATTATTGCCTGTATCCATCCAAAGTGCAACTGAATCCATTTTCTTTTGTTTTCTATTAAATTATTCTTTTAAAATTATAATTTTAAACTGGCACAAGTTCTTTCAAACACTAATCCTGCTGATGAAGTTGTTCCTCTATTTATACGCCTGGTGGTGTATGGCACATTCGCAGGTACTCCATACCTTTCCTTTCTGGGTTTCCCTTCTTGATTTGAATTTGCAGATTTCATGAGAAATAATTTGAGACTCGAAAAAACTAATCCGTAAAAGGGAAAAGTGTCTAGTACTTTTTTTTCCGTTTCGAATGTTTTACAGAGTACCAAATTAAAAGCGTAACGAAATGCACTTTCGAATAGGATTGACTTTCGGAACGAAATACAGAGTAGGGCCCCTGGGTTTCCCTTCTTGATTTGAATTTGCAGATTTCATGAGAAATAATTCGAGACTCGAAAAAACTAATCCGTAAAAGGGAAAAGTGTCTAGTACTTTTTTTTCCGTTTCGAATGTTTTACAGAGTACCAAATTAAAAGCGGAACGAAATGCACTTTCGTATAGGATTGACTTTCGGAACG
Organism: Cheilosia scutellata; assembly: GCA_955612985.1. NCBI lineage: Eukaryota > Metazoa > Arthropoda > Insecta > Diptera > Syrphidae > Cheilosia > Cheilosia scutellata. Next base: position 93,584,215 of record OY015311.1, read on the forward strand.
AAATACAGAGTAGGGCCCCTGGGTTTCCTTGAATCAAACCCCGTAGTGGACATTTTTGCTACGAATTTACGACGGATTAACACAACTATACGATACACGTATTCCGTATAACTCAATCCTATTTCAATTTAATTTTTCAATCCGGTAAGAGCGAAAACAGTGATTAACTTTCGATTCAGTTTGAATTCGATCTTTTAATTCGCTCAAGTAAACGTAGTAACTGAAAACGAATTCACTCGATTTGCAATTTCGAACCTAGCTGTATGGCTGTATTGTGAGTGTCGATAGTTGGTCGTTGATCGACAACTGTGATTGTCGATTGCGATTGATATTTGTCGATTTGACAGTCGCTTGTAGTGGAAATGAAAAAAATGTGTGCGTACGAATAGCTCAAATCAATTGACGCAATCGACCATTGTCGTGACGATCGCTGATCGACAATCACAATAAGATAGCCTATGTAGTTTTTGTAATTGCGTGCTAAAGTGACTACTTTGCTTAACTTTGCTGAGATAGATTTTCAATAACACCCGCCTATTTTATACCTAGTTCATTTGTGTCTTTACAGTAGATTTGACACGTTAATCGTCGTCTAATTTTTAACGTTTTCTTTAGCTTGGTATTTGCTAAGTAGTTGAAGAGGACTAAATTAGAGAAATCCCTGTTTTTATATTGAAGTTTGGTGAACTTCTCTTTTCAACACTCACGTACATGTCAAAAAAAATATAATTTTCTGCACGAAAACGATTTTTCTGGTGTCAAAAAATTATCCTCTTTCGGGAGCGAGTTAGTGAGACTTTCCTAAGTGTCAGAAAATTATGTGAGGATAATTATTTAGCGCAATTGACGTAATATGGTTTTCCATTGGGACAAAAAAATCATTTTTTTTCTTTTGACTTAGATCACTTTTCATGTTCTATTGGGCAAAAAAATCATATTGCCTCGTGAAAAGCAATTGTTCCGAAAAAAACGTATATAATGGACATGGACTTAATTTTGGAGCAATTACTATCATCTTCTTCTTCTTCTTCCTCGTCATCTGTGGATTTCGATTCTTCCTCGATATGATTATCTATATTAAGTTCGTATTTTTCAGTCAAATAACGCACTAATTCATTCACAAAAGCAGATCAATCTCGTTTCATGTGGGTTCCATGTGCCACTAAAAATCAGAGATCAGAAATAAAAATCGGATGAGCCCAATTCTACGTGTCGTTTATATTAAACGACAAATGGCGTTTTTTGAAATCGGTATTACATGTGGCGTTTTTCTAGGCGTTTTATGTCGTTTAACGACATATGGCGTTTAAGTAGTGTGGAACACAAGTTCTACAAACGTCAACACAGTTTTTCGCATTCTGACTGTCGTTTTAGTTGCACAAAACGACTACTAAAACGCCGATTATTGTCGATTACAAATTCTTAAACGACTAGGAGGCAAATTTAAGAAAAAACATGTTTTTCATGTGAGTTTTGGTAATTGTTTATATTTACGCAGTGATTTCATAATTCTCTTATGATTAAGGGTGAAAATAACAACCCCGATCAAATGAAATTCCAGCTTTTTGATAAAACATAATTTTTGCACAATTCCCTTCTTCTTCCGCGTAGGTAATGCATGTTTATCCATTGTGCGCGTAATTATTTTCTTCGATAACGGTAAGCATTTCTGTTAGGATTTTACTAAGGAAATCATTTCCTACATCCTTTTAGTAGCCACCTTCCTCAAGAAAACGCAATGTCGAAGCCAGTTTTTAAATGACTGGCACTGACAAAGAACTCCCCGCGGCAGGATGTTTATCTTTCACTTCATTTAACAAATAGACAAAGGCTTCTTTGCGAAGTCTAAAGTACATTTTGAATCTGGAAATATTATTGGCATTATTTTCTACCTCAAACTATTTTGTATTTATATGTGTATCTACTTACTTTGAATCTGGTAAATCCAAAGGATCGGTTTTTGACCTGATTTTTCTTCTTATATGTCTGCTCTTTTTTTGCAGACTCATATCTTCTTCGACTTTCGGCTTTCCAAAGATATGATCATTGCAATGCTATTCATGTTTTTTTTAGTATATAATATTACCACAATTCGAAATACTTTTGGTTTTTGTATGTCCATTTGAAATTTAAAACACAAAACATAAATACCTACCTACCCATTCTTGCTACCTATCTGTCAATTATCACTCAGCGGTTAGTGTGAAACTCATGTGGAATGTAAAGTAAATGAGAGAGAAGGCGTTCAAGGAATAGAATACCGATACTAAAACGACACTAAGGGCCACTTGCACCAAATCATTGGATATCCAAATAAACTTCTGAATAGCTAACCAAAGATAAACCAATAAATAATTACTTCCCGTCTTTGTGTTGCACCATTGCAAAATTATGCCTGAATAAGTAACCTTTGATTATTTTAAATTTGACAATACTACCAATATTAGAAACGCAACTGTCAAATAAAAGCTACAGACCTAGGTAAATAAACACATGAAATGGATGAAGTTAACAGATACATAATTCATATTCCATTATGATCCAAATTTACGACGCACCGCTGAAAATGTATTGTTGCTTTCCATAGTTAAAACATACATATCCCATCTCCCAGAGTAGGTATCGAGTATTCCTCGATTATAAACAACTTTGTTTTACTATTTGACGTTTGGGCACGACTATCCAGCCTTTCGAGACTGGATAAATATTTTATGAATTTATCCATGGATAGATAAATAAGTGTAGACCTGCAACCCAATTTTTACCTAATCAACGGAAATAGAGCTAAATAGTGAATAAAAGAATAAATACTGCTGTCAAAGGAGCTTGGTGCAAGTGGCCCTAAAGCGACTCGACTCAAAAAACGCCAGCTGTCGTTTAATATAAACGACACGTAGAATAAGGGTGAATATCTAATCTGTCACCACCCTTAAAGTATTTTTTATTGTATTTTTTTTAGTACGACTGTAGCTGGGTTAAAAAAGTATACCTAGTTCGTATCAAAACCCTCCTTATGTTATGTACAGTACGAACTACGTCATATCTTATTTCTTCAGTTTGTTGTCAATTGATTTGACGTTATGACAGTGAAGTATTTTGAGTTGTGTTTACAAATAAAATTTGGATGAAAAACAGCCAATATTTAATAAAATCTTTTATTAGCTAATCTAGTATTTGGAGTTAAATGTGATTAAAAACTACTGACAAGATTTTTGTAAATGATGTACATGTTTCACAAGGTAAGCAAATTATGTATAGCTGTACACAGCATGTTGATTATAGTTGGTTGCTCGTGTATTTACAGGAGGTAAATTAGTTCGTCAGTTAATAATATCGGTTATATGTATAGCTAAACCAACAAGTAATTGAATCGTATAGTTTTAACCATTGACATAGTTTTAACTATTTTGATGTTGATGTCTCGTGCATTTTTATCCCGAAATGATACATTCTGCTTGAAACAGTACTTTCTTAATAAAAACTGATATTTCTCAATAATTCCGCACCTAAAGCTAAGCTCAGAAAGTTGCCGGCAGTGATGTCGCTAATATTTTCGCACCCGAATCGTCTGTATGATTTCTATTGTCCTTGCTCATTTCCGATTTCATTTCGTAGTTATGATTTCCCACTTTTGCTAGGAAGCATAACGACACTTTTCGTTACAACCAGACATACCTGGCCCCCACATTCCTAGCACTAATTTTATTCGGGGTATATAGGTACACTCCTTAGGCTAGGAATACTGGATGCCCATAAGCAGTGGCTGCTGCATTTTACTGTCTGTACATTTTCTTTAAATGCATAGTTCTTTGATGCTTTTTTCATGTGGTTCTACTCAAGCTTAGAATTCCTATGTACTATGTCATTCGGTGGCCTAAAATGCTAGGCTATTTATTAACTATGTACACCCATAAATATAATGGCAATTCTTCACAATAATTCTTTTATTTTCAGGATTAATGCTGCATTGAACAATACATGTTCACAAACTTTAGAACAATGTCCATAGAAAATGATTTACACAAATATAAGAGCGTCCAAAAGCCACGTAGACTGACCTTTCAATCGAAATTAAAAATTTACACACAGTTTCATTTAGAACACTCTAGCATAATCTCTATCGCACGTAAGTGGAACATTTCAAAAGACACTGTTTTAAGCATAGTTCATGGAAATGCATTTGAGCAAAAAAATATTATTCTTAAAGCCAAACACGATATCCCATCTATGCCAACGTCCTCGAAAACCACAGTAGAACATGCAATTTATGAAATGGAAAAACTGCTAGGTATTTGGATTGAAGATCAATATCAAAGAAACGTACCAGTAACAGGACAACTTATCAAAGCTAAGGCGACAGAGCTGTATAGCACTGTCCAACAGGGGAATACAACTACACAATTCCAGGTTGACGAAAAGTGGTTGACCGGGTACCGGAATCGCACAAAATATATTAATTTAGAATTACCATCTGAATCTGATATCAACTTTCTGAAGCAGTTTCCTGCTGGTCTGAAGACACTAATCGATTACGAAAAATACTTAAAGGATCAGATATTCAATGTGAATAGGATGCTTCTGTTTTGGAAGAACATGCCAGACGGTACATATATCTCGCGAGAGGCGGAGGAAATGGCAAACAACAGAATAACTTTGTTATTAGGCTGCAACGCGAGTGGAGAATGTAAGCTTCAACCTCTAACGATTTACAATAGTGACTTACTGCTGAGCGTAAAAGATGCTCGCTATAGTAATATCCACCAAAAGAAACTGCCCAATGCCACTTCGTCCCTTACTCCTGCGATATTTGAGGAATGGTTTATAAAAGACTTCATTCCCGCAGTAAAATTTTATTGTCACAATAAAGGTATTGCATTTAAGATTCTACTGCTGCTGGATACTGCTCTTTGCTTTAGCCAAAACTTAATAGAACTCCACCCGAACGTACGGGTGGTATTCCTCCCGAGAATTATTTCCCGAAAATATCAGCCAATGGAACAAGGAGTAAAGTCGTTATTTAAAGCCAACTACTTGCATCTAACATTGAACATGGTAGCGCAGGCAACCCGAGGTGACACGGACATTACGGTACAAGATTTCTGTGAGTCATACACTATTCAAAAAGGAGTCTGCAACATTACTAATGCATGGACAACTATCCCACAACGTTGTCTTAGGACTGCTTGGAGAAATATATGTCCGCAATTTATGGACTGTCTTATTTATACGAAGCCTGAAGAAGAACTACTCTATCAGGATACCAAGAAGAAAATATTGGCAGAAGCAACTTTGCTGGGATTTGAAATTGATATGGATGATGTTGAGAATCTGATTCAATGCTCTGGAGCTGAACTAAGTTATCAGGACCTTGTCGTCATGGCAAAATGTATTGCCCACGAAGGCAACGAGATGATAACTGTCGATTTAACCGACGAGTTAGATAGCGAGCATTCTTCAGACGCATGTGTTTTCAGCACAGATTGCATAGAAGTTATTGAGGGCAATATTCCAGGGCAACTTCCAGAGGCAATGGTTGAAGGATCCACCGATTGTAGCGATTTGTCAGAATATCCGAATTTGACTGCTTTCAACTGCATCAACTTGGAAAATTCAGAATTGGTAGAACGACAATTCTTGGATTCCATTCCAAATGAAAACGTCGGCGAAGCTGAAGATGAAGAACCTGACGACATGTCAATAGCAAATGAATTTGCCCCTCTTCTTGAGGCAAATGTTGATACTGTAAAGAACGAGTCACTGCCTGACGATCCTTTTCATGATGAAAATACAGACGGCTACTTGAAAGAGGAAGAATTCCAAAATGAACCTGAAATGACCTCTAGCGTAATCGCTGAAGAGATAAAACTCGCATTCGATCACATTTCTTGCGCAATGGACAACGTTGATCCTAACAAAGCGCGCTTTCATCCTTTTCATGATGAAAATACAGACGGCTACTTGAAAGAGGAAGAATTCCAAAATGAACTTGAAATGACCTCTAGTGTAATCGTTGAAGAGATAAAAATCGCTTTCGATCACATTTCTTGCGCAATGGACAAATTTGAAAAGGTTGATCCTAACAAAGCGCGCTTTCAAGCGGTACGCAGTGCGGTTCATGATATGCTGGCATGCTACAGAGAAATGTTCGAAGAGAAGAAAACGATCCCATTAAAAATTTAGTACAATTTAAAATAAGTTTAAGATCAACTTTTTATTTTAAATTATTAATTTTTAACATTAAATTGTATACGATTATTGTAGACTTATAGACCATAATGTAAATAACCGTTGTGTAAATAGAACAAGAAATGAAGTATTCTGTAAAATTAGAAAAGAACAAGAAATGGAGTATTCTGTAAAATTATAATTAAATAAATCAAAAATTCAAAGCGACTTCGGGCTTCATTATTGTTTAAAAAATGGAGGTGGCACTGGACGAAGGAGTGTTGTGCCTCAATTGTGGCACCAGCGCATGTGTTTGTTTGTTCATCCTGCAAACAATCAAATTTAATTCTGAGATGCGTTTCACTTTTAAGGCGTTTGGTTTTACAAGATTTATTGAATAACTTTGACGGGTACGAAGTCGACTTTAAGTAATTTATATGACAGATATATGACATGACGTACACTGCTAGATTGCAATTGCAGGCCCAGTGGCACAGATCCCCGGAAAAACTACATCTTAATTTTTTTTCCACTGCGCCATCTCTCGCGAACGTCTGACAAACATCCGAGAGCCTACTTACATAATTATTTTGATATATCCCATTCCCTAAATGTATATATCGATATTTTGTGGCTCATCGATGAGTTTGTATCTCACATCCCTATTTGACAATAGGTAAATAAACTGTAACTGTCATCTGCAATTTGTGTTTACATATTCGAGTTGTCGTTATTACAATTGGAATTTTAAGAATTTCAAGCTTGTTTTATCTATCCTTACTGTATTTTAAATCTACTTAAATGTTTGCGGTAAATTGCTAATCTACACTCACAGTAAACATAACATAATTAGAGGTAATTATATATTCCAAGCACTCATTTTCGTTTCGTTCTGCGCATCAGTCAAAAGAGATACGAATTGGGTCAGACATGAAAATCGCATGCGCACGCATATTATTTCTATACGTTTATTTTCAGGATCACATTTAAAGATGCATGCAAGCACAACAAATCAACATCCTAATTATATTTTCTTCCTTCCGATTCCTTATTTTCGCTACATTAATTTAATTTTATCTACAACTACACAACATAATCTAATGGTCCATCTATTTCGCTCTAGTATTGCGCCCGTTTGACTGGATAACGCCCAGCCCAAACTGATTAACTTGATACATATTCATGCAGCATGTCGTCGGAGAGTTACACCAGTATACACCACCCGAAACGTCGTAAAATGGATATAGCAACCAAAACAGTAATATTCGAAAAATATCACAAGGACAAGTCTAGTATTTTGTCTCTGGCCAACCACTGGAATGTTTCGCCATCAACTATTAAAAAGATAATACGCGAGGAATTGATTAACCAACGCAAAGCACTCTGCGAAATGGAAAAGCTGCTGAGCATATGGATCGAAGATCAAATGCAAAGAAATGTACCAACCTCCGACTACGACACCCAAATAAAAGCCACAGAACTCTACGATTATATCAAAGAATTTTATCCAGCCATTCTTCAGCCTTTCATAGCGAACGATGAGTGGCTCGTCTGGTACAAGGAACGGTCTGGCTACAGCCACATCAAAGAGGGCCACGTAGATTCACTGCCAGAAGTTAGGCATTTTCCCGAAACCCTTAAAGCACTCATTGAAACTGAAAAATATCTGCCGCAACAGGTGTTCAATTTGGACCGGACGCTTTTGTTTTGGAAAAGCATGCCTGAAGGCACTTATAACTCGGAAAAGGCTAAGGAAATTATAAGTGATAGGATCACACTAGTTCTGGGTTGCAATGCGAGTGGTGATTGTAAGATTAAACCGTTTATGATTTACAAAAATGGTGTGCCCGGAGTGAATAATATTATACTTCCTGTACACTATGAGACAAATGCGTCGTCGTGGCTATCTGCGAGGATGTTCGAAGAATGGTTTCTAAAGCATTTTGTGTCTGAAGCGATGAGCTACTGCCAAAGGAAAGGTATTCCGTTCAAAATTCTTCTGCTTCTGGATACCGCTCATCGTTATCGCAAGCGACTGGTGGGCCTCCACCCCAATATAAGGGTGGTGTTCCTCCCGAAATGCTCTTCTCACCAGATTCAACCAATGGAGAAAGGAATCAAATCAATTTTCAAAGCCTACTACTTGGATTACACATTCAACATGTTTAGCCAGGCAATGCAAAGAATCCAACCTCTTACCCTTCAAGAGGTCTGTGGTGTTTACGGCATTCGAGTGTGTATCGCAAACATTAAAAAGGCTTGGGATGCTATACCTCGAAGCGTCCTTTCAGTTGCGTGGAGCAGCATATGTCCGCACCTCGTCGACCCAAATCTATTATTTAAAGACAATCTACTTTATATGACGCTAAAGAAACAAATACAAAATAGTGCTAAGAAGCTCGGATTCGATATGAACCTCATGGACGTCGAGAATGTGGTTCAATTCGCTGGAAGTGAACTGTCTAACAAGGCGCTCCACCAATTGGCTAAACTTATCGATAAAGAAAACAGCGAGGTAGCCTTAAATTCTAATAGTAATCACGCAGTTATTGCTGCAAATATCCTTACAGAACCACCCATTCAACCACAAACGCAAGGCACACATTGCGACGAGGACTTGACGGATAACAACACAGTTCGTACTGATTACATAAAAATAGAAACACAACCTTCAAATCAGGCTGCTGAAAAAGATGAGCCAGAGATACACTCATTTGATAACAGATTGTCTGAACAATCCGTGACTATCAATCTTTTATCAAATGAGGAAGAAACACTTGAAAATCCACTCGACATAGTGGATCTGAAAGAGGAAGAATACCAAAATTGTCCAAATGTCATTGTTGACAAAATAGAACTAGCATTCGATTACATTGCAATCGCAATGGAACAATTTAAAAGTGTCGATCGCGATGTTGAACGATTTGAATCGGTACGCAGAGGGGTCAAGGATATGCTGTCATGTTATAAAGACCTTTGCGAAAAAAAACAAACATAACGGAGATGGATGAATGGCGACAAATCATTAAGAAAACAATAGTGTACATAGAAGTTAGAGAATTTAGATTGTAATATGTAAGTGTTCGTCTTATTTGGAAAAATATATGTATGTAAGTATTTATACAAAATACTCGCACATGGACATGATCTGTAAAACAAAAGTAAAAACAAAAAATGTCGAATCAGGCTCGATTCTCCCTCAAACTCATTTTTTTCCATCCCATTTTTGAATTCCCTTCATTTGTCTATAGAAAAGACCTCCTATGAGTTAAAATACTACCCATTTTACGGTAGATGGTCGTCCTTTCCAGTCGACTTTTCAACGTTTGATGGACAAGTTCAAGTCAACCGGTGCAGTGAACAATCAGCCAACACCCATACCCGGCGTCTCCACGAGCTATTTTTCATAGAATGCCATATATCATGCTATGAGAATTGCTAGTGGAGACCACAAATAGTATTCTATGAAAAATGGTATTCCATCTATTGCTCAGGTCATAGCTTGCTATCGATAGTATTCTATGGGGTGTGCTTTCTTTGTCTGATACATGTGTTGTGTTTTCGTGTGATGTGTTGCTAAACTTTGGTTGCATTCGGGTCTGTGCTGGTATGCTAGTTCCCTCTATAGCTCGTCGGTGGGCGTGGGCTTGACCCTTTTTGCCTAGCAACAAAAAAATTTGTCATACCAGACTTGCACTTGCATCGAGGTGTTGATAGACGCTGCGAGAACATTTTTCTACACCCTCCCTACCTTTGACTACCACTCTCGCCTAAGTAGTCCCTTATGCCGCCACCTATAAAGCTTCTATGTCCTGGGCTGGGTTTCGAACCCGGGCTGGTGATAATTTGGCGTCACCGCACAATTCGTCACGCCTTAACTCGCTCGACCAAAGGCGGTGTTGGGGCTTGGAGCTCCAATTAACCTCCAACTGCTCTTATGGCGCTGCTTGGCTGTTAATGGCGGCTTTTCTTTGCGACAATGGCGGTGGTGGAGCAATAATTGCTGATTAAAATCGTTTCGATTTTCTGGCGCAATCCAGAACGGCTTTAGGCTTCTGGGTTTTTTTTTATTTCGGACAGCGCTCGTTATGCAGAAGCGCTGCCGTTTAATTCCTGCCTATTTTCCGTCTAAATCTACACGGGAGATTAGTATCAGTAATTTTGCCTAATTTTGTATTTTAATGCTTGTTCTATGTACCTGAATTTCGTATTTGTTTCTGCTTGTTTGGTATTACACAGTCTTAACACTTTTTGGTTTGTCTTTTAATCAAAAAATCTGCACTGTAATAGCTATACTTTTCACTCTTAGTCGAACTCAACAAGAGTATAATGGCGTTTGTACGGCCAAGTTAGAATTTAAAATGACTATTAGCATTACTAGCCGTTAATTTGAACGGCTTTCTGGAAAGCTTGGCTTTCTGGAAGTAATTTTTAAGCAGCAGTTATAATTGGTCTCTCCTCTCACGGCTTACAAAAAAAAAAACAAGTCTGCAACTTCGAGTATCGATCACCTCGAAGTGCGTTCGATTGCGAATTGTCGAACAGTTCTGTTACAGATGGCTATGGAAATAGTAAGCTATGAAATGCCCACCCTACATTTTATTGCATACTATTGTCGTTTTCGATTGGTAATCCAGAATCGTCCGGAAGCAATCCGAACGCTTCTGAAAGCGTTCGATTGGCACTCAACTGACAGTTCTTCTACTGAAAAGAAGAGACATATTTGCTTCTGGATTTGAATTCAGAATCGCGGAGAGTTCTTCCGGACACTTCTGGATTACCAATCGAAAACGACATATCATTCACCCCTATTGTCGTCGTCGTCTGTCGCAAACGACTGGCTACATTTGTCGTGTCGAGTCGTTTGGAATTTGGTATTGCGTAACTGAAACGACTCTACTCTCTGAACTCTCACATTCCACAAACTAATTTCTTTCCATGAGAAATGACAGATGGCGAGCTATGAAATATTGCTCGTGGAGACACGGTGATACGTCAACGAAACACTCGACGAAACGCAAGATAGGAAGAAAATATCGACGCTATTCGTAAGAGTGTGTAGTAGAGAAGAGCCCGAGTGTGTAGTAGAAGAACTTGGCCTTGTAGACAAAGGTTATGGCCCAAATTTTGGATGTTAATGACATGTAGGTTCAACACGACGGAGGTACTATGTGTCACAGCCGGTGCCAAAACATTTGGCAAAAGCGATTTGACGCCAGAGGTGACGTGAACTGGCCACTATGACCCCGTTCGACTTTTTCTTGTGGGGCTTCCCTGAGTCAATAAGCCACAAAACGGTCAATGCTCGTGAAATCATAGCCCGTGCAATCGGTCTAAATCAGCCTGTTCTATGAGACAGTGTCATCGAAAATTGGACCTCTCGGATGTCATAATAGGCCTTTCAGATAAAACTAAAAAATCGTTGGTATCTCACACACAACTTGTTTCTTCAATTTAATCATCTACCTGCTCTACTGGACAACCCGTTACAATGTACGTGCTCTTTACAAAGTTATCTATCGCTGCTTTGAAAATCCCCGCTGTTAGGCATTCTGCTCCAGGAGCCTTGTTGGAATTACATAATCCTCACTTCTTTTGGGTAGGGTGAGAGACCATTTTGATTAACTGCCTGACAGCGGAATGTTGGGTGTCTCCGCCGTTTAACAGTCTGCTAAAGTGTTCATTCCGTACCGTATTTCTATGTTCATCTCTGCAGGCTTATGTTTTGGTAATCGGCCCTAGCGAGGTATCCGTCGGAACGGAAAATTCTCCGATTTCATACGAATCGGAGGATTTTTGCGAGGTATTCTTCCTAACTGATATTTTGGACAGCTTCATACGAATTTTATTCCGATATGCTCCGACAGGAATTGGTTGCTGTGTTTACGATTTGCAGTGAAGTGTTGATAAATGAAAGTACAAGTACCTAATAAAAAAAACACATTTTAACAAAGTAATTGGTTGTTTTTGTTGCTTAAATGTGTGTTTTCAAGGCAAAAACAAGTTATTTTTTTAGTTTGCTATTATTCGATGGAGTACTGGTCCTTTGTACTGCCAAACAGACACCTTACTTTACTGTACTTATGTGGTTTTCCATTGGGACATAAAATCAATCTTTTTTTTGATCCGGATCACTTTTCATGTTCCATTGGGACAAAAAATCAATCTTTTTTTTTGATTCGGATCACTTTTTGCAGATCTCGATAATTTTCGAGATTTACACATACTCTCACTATAATACCAATATACCTTGCACAGCTGTTTTACGTCATTCAGAATTTGATTTCAAAACAATGTTACGAAAAGCCTCGTGAAAAGCTATTATTCAGAACAAAAACGTAAATAATGGACATGGACTTAATTTTGGAGCAATTACTATCAACTTCGTCATCATCTTCTTCTTCCTCGTCATCTGTGGATTTCGATTCTTCGTCGATATGATTATTCATATGAAGTTCGTATGTTTCCATCGACAAACGAAAACAATTTGCACAGCTGATGTACTGTCAAATAACGCACTAATACATTTACAAAAGCAGATCAATCTGCTTTCATGTTCCATTCGCCACGAAAAATCTGAGATCTGAAATAAAAATCTGATGGTCCCAATGGAAAACGACATTAGTTTTAACCAGAGCTGTAAAATTTCAAGTACCAGTACCAATACCAGTACCAGTACCGGGACTTGTACTTGTACTTCAGTCTCGAATACTGGTACTTGAAAAAGGCAAGTACCAGTATTTTTCAAGTACCTCGTCGCAAGTACCAAGTATCGCGTACTTAAGTACCAAAGTACTTGAGCAGTACTTCCAAGTACCAGTACCAGTACCTCAAGTACTTAACCAGTACTTTCAGGTATTTTCTAGTCTATTGAGAAATGTTTGTTTATTAACGTCAATTTATAAAGGAAAACTATATTGTTTCGTCAGAAAAAGGGTTTCAAAACCCTTCCGGACCGGAAACGGTAAGTTGCTAATCCAATTTCTGATCCAAAACACTTTTTCTTGTGATATACAGTTGCGTTCACGAAAATAGTAGCGCTGCTCTACACAAAACATGAACAAAATGAAACGGTACTTTTTCCGTTGAAAAATATAAGGATGCAAACTTTTAGTTTAGAATACAGAGAAGAGAATACAAATTTGAAAATTCCGTTACTTTCGGTCAAAATTAATTTACTTTTGACTATTTTAGAGAGATGCACTACTATTTTCATGAACACAGCTGTATATGTACATATTATATGTAGATATAATGAAATTGTGGATTTTTTTTGATCCACTATCACGTAAGAACTACTAACTCGATTGGTATGGTCTTTTTGGAGTGTAATAGGCTTTATTTGGTCAAAATTGGACAAAGGCGCGTGGCACCGCCCATACAACAAAAACATTCAAAATCTTATATCTCGAAAACCGCCGAATCGATTGAGTTGAAACTTACAGACATTCCTACGTGTTGGCCCAGGAGTGTCGCTGTGAAGATTGGTCAAAATTAGACAAAGGGGTGCGGCACCGCCCATACAAAAAAAATTTTCTATGGGGTGAAACTCGATGACGTTATAACTCGATAACCACTGGGCCGATTTTCATGATTTTTTTTGTTCGTATTGCTGTATTTCAGGTTCACGCAGAAAGAAAATTCCAGAAAATCTATTGATTATCATTTTTCGCACTTCACGAAAGAACATTATTATCTAAGGTCTATAAGCAATACAATTTCTGTGCACGGGCAAAGCCGGGCGGGTACAGCTAGTTGATTAATATATTTTGTAGCCTTTTATAAATAAATTCATTTATTTACATAAGCGAGTTCTATTGTTCCTGAAAACTGTTTACTATGTACCCTACAAACAAGTTTTTTACACTTAGACTCTAATAGAGACTCTCAATATTAACATTTACTAGACTATATATGCAATTATAATTAAACACCTGGTCGATGCTTTAATACCCTCCACTGCATAAAAGTCATGCAAAATGTTTGCCATGCAAGTAAGTATGTACCTACTGTACTCGCATGTGTCTAATATTGGCTTTATATGGGAGGTAACAGAACTACTTGCCCGACATAGCCCATTTTCAATACCAACCTGACGACGGTAAAAAGAAGTCCTCTCACAAAATTTCATTCACCTAAGTCGATTCGTTTGGACGCTATTGTGATTTCAACAGACAGACGGACATACAGACAGACGGACATGGCTAAATCGATTCAGAATTTGATCCTGATTCAGAATATATATACTTTAGGGGGTCTCCTGTGACTCCTTCTTGGAACTGATCAAGTACTTGAAAGTACTGGTTAAGTACTTGACGTACTGGTACTGGTACTTGAAAGTACTGCTCAAGTACTTTGGTACTTAAGTACGCGATACTTGGTACTTGCGACGAGGTACTTGAAAAATACTGGTACTTGCCTTTTTTAAGTACCAGTACCAGAGTACTGAAGTACAAATATAAGTACCTAGTACTTGTACTTGAGAGGACTGAAGTACTGGAATACTTAAGTATTTTACAACTCTAGTTTTAACGTCTTTCGAAGATGAGAAGGAGCTTCTGTGTTGAAGAGCTTATGCCCAAAACACACGTGCAGAATTCACTAGATTAGAACACAGTACACTCTTACACATCATTAGCCTTGACTATGGAAAACGGATCTTGCGTGGCTTGGTAATGTAAATCCAACATTAATAGGCCTACCTGGTTGCACTTAGTGATTCGCACTCACAAAATTTCCTATAAAAGTAATTTTTCGATTTACGAATTAGTCTATTAAATTCTTTTTGTTTCGATCGATACATATTTCAGTCTCTTCTAAGTTGGTTTTTAGAGACCGATTTTGGAGCTTCCTGGTTTCTTTGCGAATACACTGCAGTTCAATATTCCACCAAGGTACCGGCTTTCTACAGGAGTTTTTTGTAACTGGACACGCTTGTTCAAAACAACGGATAAGGACGCTGGTCAGATCCTGAGCAGACCTCTCTACCTCTTGTATTGTTCTTAGTTTAAGTTTTTCAATTATTATTTCCGAAGACGAATATCTCGAATGTAATTTGAGTCGACGGATACCTCTCTAGGGCCGATTTTGATATATCCCCTGGCCTAAATGTATATATCGATATTTTGTGGCACAATGTCATCGATAAGTTTGTATTTCACATCCCTATTTGACAATTCTAGGTAAATAAGCTGTAACTGTCATCTGCAATTTGTGTTTACATAAATTCCTGTCGTCGTATTTACAATGTAATTTGGGTCGACTGATACCTCTCTAGGGCCGATTTTGATATATCCCCTGGCCTAAATGTATATATCGATATTTTGTGGCACAATGTCATCGATAAGTTTGTATTTCACATCCCTATTTGACAAGTCTAGGTAAATAAGCTGTAACTGTCATCTGCAATTTGTGTTTACATAAATTCCTGTCGTCGTATTTACAATTGAAATTTTAAGAAAATTTCAACTTTGTTTTATCTATCCTTACTGTCTTTTAAATCTACTTAAATGTTTGCGTTGAATTATAATCTATACTATCATTTATAATCGTATATTGTGTTCTTTTAATTAGGTGAGAAATATACACCTAATTGGGTTTGGTTTCGTTTGCAGTTTTTGCAAGGGATTACATTGTTAGATTAGACTAGATTTGTGTTTAAATAATAAGCAAATTTAGGGGCAATAAAACAAGTGTGGCAATAAAATCCCTGTAATACTAGTTTCCAAGATTCTTGCCTATTAGTTATTGACGCTCGTCATCAATAGCTGCCAAACGTTCACTTGCTTCGTGATCAAAGCGGACTGCTTCCCTGTTTTTGGCTAAGCTTCCGTTGCCTTTCAGCGCCTGAAATGTGTTGCCATTAAATGCTTCAAAGATTTATAAGTCGATTCTCTTCGTGAGACATACGAATTTTTAAAATTTAAACGGAACCGTTCTTCTTTGGCATGAACCATTATATTTCTGCTAATACTACCAATGCAGTTTATTGTTCAGAACTACTTCTCCGACCACATATTCTCATCTGTTAAAGATGCATGCAAGCACAACAAATCAACATCCTAATTATATTTTCTTCCTTCCGATTCCTTATTTTCGCTACATTGATTTAATTGTGATAATTTTATCTACAACGACACAACATAATCTAATGGTTCATGTATTTCGCTCTAGTATTGCGGCCGTGTGACTGAATAACGCCGGAACTGATTAACTTATACAAATTCATGCAACATGTCGTCGGAGAGTGACACCAGTCAAAACCCGAAGCGTCGTAAAATGGATATAGCAACCAAAAAAGCAATATTCGAAAAATATCACAAGGACAAGTCTAGTATTTTGGGAGGATTTGAGGGATTGCCGAAGTCAAATAAGCTGCCGCGAAAACAAAATTCTTGGTACATTAACCAACGCACAGCAATCTGCGAAATGGAAAAGCTGCTGAGTATATGGATCGAAGATCAAATGCAAAGAAATCTAGCAATCTCCGACTACGATACCCAAATAAAAGCCACAGAACTCTACGATTTTATTAAAGAATTTTATCCAGCCATTCGTCAGCCTTTCGTAGCGAACGATGAGTGGCTCGCCTGGTACAAGGAACGGTCTGGCTATAGCCACATCAAAGAGGGCCGCGAATTCCACGTAGATTCACTGCCAGAAGTTAGGCATTTTCCGGAAACTCTTAAATCACTCATTGAAACTGAAAAATATCTGCCGCAACAGGTGTTCAATTTGGACAGGACGCTTTTGTTTTGGAAAAGCATGCCTGAAGGCACTTATAACTCGGAAGAGGCTAAGGAAATTACAAGTGATAGGATCACATTAGTTCTGGGTTGCAATGCGAGTGGTGATTGTAAGATTAAACCGTTTATGATTTACAAAAGTGACAAGCCACGCGGAGTGAATAATATTACACTTCCTGTACACTATGAGGCAAATGCGTCGTCGTGGCTATCTGCGAGGATGTTTGAAGACTGGTTTCTTAAGCATTTTGTGTCCGAAACGATGAGCTACTGCCAAAGGAAGGGTATTCCGTTCAAAATTCTTCTGCTTCTGGATACCGCTCATCGTCATCGCAAGCGACTGGTGGGCCTCCACCCCAATATAAGGGTGGTATTCCTCCCGAAATGCTCTTCTCACCAGATTAAACCAATGGGGAAAGGAATCAAGTCAATTTTCAAAGCCTACTACTTGGATTACACATTCAACATGTTCAGCCAGGCAACGAAAAGAGCCCAACATGTTACCCTTCAAGAGCTCTGTGGTGTTTACAACATTCGAAAGTGTATCTCGAACATCAAAAAGGCTTGGGATGCTATACCTCGAAGCGTCCTTTCAGGTGCGTGGAGCCGCATATGTCCGCACTTCGTCGACCCAAATCTATTATTTAAAGACAATCTACTTTATATGACGCTAAAGAAACAAATACAAAATAGTGCTAGGAAGCTCGGATTCGATATGAACATCTTGGACGTTGAGGATGTGGTTCAATTCGCTGGAAGTGAACTGTCTAACAAGGCGCTCCACCAATTGGCTAAACTTATCGATAAAGAAAACAGCGAGGTAGCCTTAAATTCTAATAGTAATCACGAAGTTATTGCTGCAAAGATCTTTACAGAAGCACCCATTCAATCACAAAAGCAAGGCGCACATTGCGACGAGGACTTGACGGATAACAACGCAGTTAGTACTGATTACATAAAAATAGAAACACAACCTTCAAATCATGCTGCTGAAAAAGCAGATGAGACAGAGATACACTCATTTGATAACAGATTGTCTGAGCAATCCGTGACTATCGATCTGTTAACAAATGAGGAAGATACACTCGACATAGTGGATTTGAAAGAGGAAGAATATCAAAATTGTCCCGAATTGGCGCCGAATGTTATTGTTGACAAAATAGAACTTGCATTCGATTACGTTGCAAGCGCAATGGAACATTTTAAAAGTGTGGATCGCGATGATGAACGATTTGAATCGGTACGCAGAGGGGTCAACGATATGCTGTCATGTTACAAAGACATTTGGGAAAAAAACAAACACAATGGTGATGTATGAATGGCAACAAATCATTAAGAAAACAATAGTGTGCATAGAAGTTAGAGTATTTAGATTTTAATATGTAAGTGTTCTTCTTATATGGAAAAATAAATGTATGTAAGTATTTATAAAAAATACTTGCATGATCTGAAACAAAAAAAAAAATTTCGAATCAGGCTCTTTTTTCCACCCTATTTTTGCATTCGCATCAGTTGTTGCCTATTGAAAAGACATTCTCTGAATTGAAATTTCTCTAAGAAATCTTTTCTATTGAGAAAAACAAAATCTTAAGTCACTGCATCGAACAATTTTATTATCAAAGTTGGTGTCCTTTTGCGGCAACGATGCGGGCATTTCGCCCATTTAACGGTAGATGGTCGTCCTTTCCAGTCGACTACTCAATGTTTGGTGGCCAAATTCAAGTCGACCGGTTCAGTGAACAATTAGCCAACACCCATACGTCAACGAAACGCAAGATCTGGTGAAAATATCGACGCTATCCATAAGAGTGTGCTGTAGAGCCCGAGTGTGTAACAGAAAAACACGGACATGCAAATAAGATTGTGGCCCAAATTTAGGATGTTAATGACATGTTGTGGGTTCAACACGACGGAACTACGTGTCACACAGCCGATGTTACAACATTTTACGCCATACAACGAAGAGGAGACGTGAACTGGCCACCGTGACCGTGCAAATGACCCCGTTGGACTTTTTCTTGTGCGGCTTCCTTAGGACAATAAGCCACCAAACGGCCAATGCCCGCGAAATCATCATAGCCCGTGCAATTGTTCTAATTCAGCCTGTTCTATGAAACAGTCACCCCTATTGCGAAGATCAACCATCAATCGGTTGACGATTGACAAAATTTATCAATTAAGATTGATATTGGTATTGCGAAATATAATTGATAAAAATGTAAGCTATTGTGAACATAACGCAAAAAAATAAAGTTATTGTGAATGAAAACTCAATTTTGACAGTTCTAAAATATTTTTAATTTCAAGAGTGATTGTTATGCCCAAAACACATGTGCAGAAATTCTGTATGCTTCACTGCATGCAGTACTGCAGATGAAACACATGTGCAGAATTCAATTTGCAGCGGTTGCTGTCAATGAGGGGAAAAATATGTGAGTGAAACAAAGACGACAAATAATTCCCGTCTCTCTTTTCCTCGTAGGCATCAGTAGCTGAATTTAAAAATTCGATGCTGCCAAGTCTACTTAATTTAATTCACTGCGTGCTATGCAGTGGATTTAGAAATAGAGACATGTTGCAGTGCTGCGGTGGCTGCAGAATTTACATTTGTTTCACCACATAAGAACATGTGTATTCTAATCCTGCTGCGCAGTGAATTCTGCACGTGTGTTTTGGGCATTACGACATTCAAACAAATTATTTAAACAATTATACATAATTACCGGTGTTAGAAATCTGCGATTGTGCAATTTATTTTACAACATGGTCATCAGTGGAATTACTTTTTAATGATGATGGCGAGACAAATTACGCGGAATTGGCTTCTATACGGAGGAGTTTGTGAGATGCATCTAATCCTTTGGAACTGGAAAAACGAAGGTAGGAATGAAATTTCCCAGGAATGAAATTTGTCTTATTCTGTCATGTTGTCATAACGTGTTTTTGAATAGAAGTTTGATCTTCTAAGAGTGTCATGCGATTCTATTGCAATGCTTCTAGGTGTTGCTTTTGCTTTTGTTTGAGCTGTTGTTTGTTCTGCTCTTTGGATCACATCATTTGGAGATCTTCCCTAACTGGAGCTCGCTATTTGCGCTGCATCTGGTACGTTCAACTCGAATTCATTACCAGGAGGATCCACGCAAGTATTCAATTCAAAGATACGAATCACAGCCTCTTCCATATCATTAATTTGGTGACATTGGTTTGGGCCACCGCCATCAGTCGCAGATATTTCGACTTTATTTTCAACCTTTTTCTTTTTTGTTTTGCATTTCAGGTCGATCTATACCTAAACAAATGTAGAAATTTAAATTGATCATAAAGTTATTGGAAATGTTGTATAAAGTACCCTTTGCCGTTTCTGTCAATCTCGCAAATTGTTCTTCGTCTGCGCACCAGTTTTGGAAATAAACCCTTTCGCGATATCAAAATTCTGCTCCATCAAATCAACCAATCTATTAAGTTACCTTTTATTACTAACTATTTTAGCTCTTAAAAATAACAATTAAAAACGTTGATCTTCAATAATTTTAAAAATACTTACATTTCTCTTTAACAGTCGTCTTTATCAACACCGAAATTCCGATTGATTGAAAAATTGACTGCTACCAATAAAATTGTTCACGATTGACAACCACAATACCGTTTTGTCAACCGACTATCGCTAATTGATGCACGTTCACAATCGATCAACACTTCATTGACAATTGATCGTCGCAATACCATTTCAAAAAAATTGGTTGATAAGTATCAACTATCAATTGATAGTTGATCTTCGCAATAGGGCTGAGTGTCATCGAAAATTGTACCTCTCGGATGTCAAAACCTACACACATTGATAACCCTTTCAAATAAAACTAAAAAATCGTTGATATCTCACATAAAACTTGTTTTTTGAATTTAATCATCTACCTGCTTTACTGGACAACCCATTGCTATGTATGTATGTGCTCTTTAACAAGTCATCTCCCGCTGCGTTGAAAAGTTAATCGGTATCCTCACTTTTGACTATCATCGGGTTGAACGGCCTGACTGCTGAATGTTGGGTGTCTCCGCCGTTTAACAGTCTGCTAAAATGTTCATTTCGTACGATATTGCCATGTTCATCTATGCAGGCTTCTGTTGGGGTATTGTACCCTTGGAATCTTGATGTTCCCTAATTATTTTAGCCCTTAAAGCTTGTTACTTGTTAATATCATACCAATGGCAAATCATAGTTTTCAAAAAATTGGTTTTGTGAATTCTGATCAGACACCTGAAACTTGATCATACATAGATCCTCGGTTCTTAGGTGAATAACCCAAAACTTCGTTCCAATTAACTTTCCGGACGTAGGTTATTCTAACGATAGTGAATGCCATTTTTTTTGCATAATCCGAAAAACCACTGTCACTGTCACGATTTTATACCCACCGCAGTTAGTCGCATCATCCTAACCTCAGTGAATGTGTAAATGCGAGGTGTAACGATTTTTGTCCTGACAATTTTTGTTGCAAACTTTTAGCCGAATTTAGTTAAACGATAGCTTAATTTTCGTCGCGCGTCATTGAGATCTCCTTATCTGTCCGTACTATATTGCCGCCGTTGCATACCAACGATACAACATTACGCAATACCTAATCAATTGTGTTAACAAGCCTACATCAAGTTGGCTTATCGTAAATCACGATTAAGAGATAAACTCACCAACGTGTATGCCGACTTCTTGTTCCACAACAACTAAAAAGCGGTTTCTTAATTTATTTTACTTGTAATTATCATTTATTGTGACTTTAATGAAGACTTTAATATTACGCTATATAATTATCTGTTATCCTCGTTAGAAAATGACAATATTCTAAAAATTTATAGTGTTAGACTCCGGCTCGCTAAAAACTCTTGTGATAGACACAAACAAACTTATATGATAATTAATTTATCTACTTTAACAACAAATAGGCATCGAAATTCAATTCTTCTTCGTAGATCCTTACTGGTTAATAAAAAAGTTGTTTGCTAAACTTTCGGGTAACCCTATGAGTGGTTTACTTATATTTCGTAAAATGTTGGTTGAAAGAAAAAACGAATAAATAAAAAAAAAACAAAAACAGAAATCATTTCTTCTTCCGGGTGGCATTTATTGGTTTGTCCTGAGATGATGCTTCGTTCGTCCAACTCTAAATCATTCTCTTTCGCTCTGGTATATCGCTTACGATCACCCCAGTTTCATGGTAAATGCTTACAATCTCTAACTTCCCAGTGGATATATTGTAATTTTTTGTTCTTCAAATAACTTTTTTTTCGCGCTTAAATTTGACTGGTAAATGGCACTTTCCTTAATTACGATTTAGCCAAAAGATTGCCTTCAATAGGAAGTACGCCAGTCCCATACAGTAGACAATTTTCTCCCGCTGTGACCTTTGTAAATTATCAATTTCAATCGACAGCACTCGTCGATTCAGTTTTCCCAATTGCCTGCGCAAGTAGAGTATCTCCTCGGGTGGTGTCAAGTCTCCCATTAGAGGTGTTCCCTCCCTATGACTAATCAATGTCGTATCATTGTTATAATTACCTGCAGCCCTCTTGCCAACACCAGAAGTCGATGTGGTCACCGCTTCTGAGTCAGATTCTGCTCGTGAACTTGTGCTGTTCGGATTAAAACCAATAGTTGCAGCGGCCGCATTCGCTCTTACGTAAGGTGGCGGGGATTCGGTGTCGTGTTGATAGTCACCATTGTTGTTTGGAGAATTGTCATCAGAGGCAGACGGGAAGTTGTGATCATTGAGTGTGATAACACGAGGTGGTGTTGCGACACGCACAAAGCCAGGATCCTTTGGTAGAACTGAATTTTCTAGTAAAATTTCACGGGGAGCCGATCTTGTGCCAAGGTGTTCCTCGTGACCAAGTACAACAATACGATCTGGAACGTTCATATCGATTTTATCATGGTAATTCCAAGAATTCATCATGCCATTTTGATTCGAGAGAAGCAAGTCTTCATCTGAATATTCACCGGTAGCCCTTATGCGTTTTGGTACTCGCATTTTGTCATTGATTTCATGGGCGTATTTTGCCTCTGAATAAAGTGCGTCGTCCTCGCTGAGACCGTTAAACATTCTTGTAGGACTTTGTGGTGTAGCCATTTATTTTGTCAACTGTGATGGAATTTTGTCCTGGATTGCTCCTGGGTAAGTAGTCTAGCGCAAACACTGAAAAAAACAAGTGTTATGTAAAGGTGAATTTTGGGTAAATCGTAATAAATCATAAAAAAATAGACTTACACCGGAATTTATGTAAAAATAATTTTTTTCTTCGATTTCTTTATGAATTTTTTCTTTTGTTCCTCCTTTTTCTTTTTCGTTAAACGACAGTTCAATTTTAGCAGTTGCAGAATTTGCAGCTGTCATTTAGATCAGGGTTGTTTTTTTGTTACAAGGCCCGAAATTCCGCTGTACAGATTATGTTGATTCGGATTTCGGAGTTCGGGGTAGGCACAACAATTACCCTGTTTACAAAATAGGAAAAAAATCAATGAATCAAATCGAAAGATTTGATACAAGCATCTCTTCAAATAGAAATGAAGAAATTTTCTCAAATTATTCAGCTACCAAATGACGTACACAAATTTAATGTAGGCGAATGCTCTAACACTGCCAATAGACAGAAATGGTGGGCATTTCATAGCTACATAAAAAAACCATCACAAGAAAACACAAACGTCAACCGATATCTCCACGAGCAATTTTTTATAGAATGCCATTTAGAATGCTATGAGAATTACTAGTGGAGACCATAATTAGCATTCTATAAAAAATGTCTTACACGCTGTTTCCACTTGCAACTTCACCCTTCTTGACACTTTCAAGTCTCCATGTAGTTGTTGTATTTATTTGTGTGATGAAGATTCTATTTTACTTTACTTTGCTGAGATAGATATTCAGTGAAACAAGCTTATGTCGATTGGACAAGAAAAATCACTCTTTTTCAGATTCAGAGCAGTTTTTCTGCTAGGTATATCTGTCAAATGCGGACGGAAAAAGGCACTTTTTTCAGATTCAGAACACTTTTGCGAATCTTCGATTCGAGAGCGAGATTCACGCATACTTTCATTAATACAAGTGACATTTGGAAACAGAAATTGCAAGTTTATAATCGGAATGTCTATTCGGACGTTGATTTTGACAGATTTTGACTACCTACGTAATCAAAGTGAAGTAATCATAGAATTTTCATTAAAAACTCTTTATAAAGATAAAAGTTGGACCCTAAACGTACGGCATAGTGTCCAAAAATGATTATACGTTTAGAGTATTTGCCGCGAGCGTAGCGATCCACATACCCCAACTGGACGCAATATAAACTTTGACATTTCGTTACGTAGTGGTGTCCCGAACAACGTCCGAATAGCAACACCCTTTAAAAATAGCTGACTGCCAAATAACACATCAACACAAATGCAAGAAAAAAAAGTGCTCTCATTTTATGTTCCATTGGGCAAGAAAAATCTGAGTTCTGAAAGCAAAACGATAAAAGCCCAATTGAAATCGACATTAGTGTGTCCATGGACAATACCAATAATACGTTACGAGATGCAATGCTAGCTAGAATGGCAGTATTTTCATTCGCTTCAACTCTAAATACAAACTCGGTATACATCGTTAATGAAACGTCAACTGGAAGCTTACGATATTCGGAAATGTTGTTCTTGTTGTTCTTGTTTGTGTTCTTTTCTTGTGCATTCAGTTTTGTTGAGCTCTATAAAAAATAGTTGCTATTGTTCGGATATATTCTAATAAAAACAAAACAAATTCTATCCAATTGTAAGTGAAGTAATAAAGTGCTACAAACTTAGGGCAATATTATCTTCCTAGAGCTACAAGTAAGTTATGTAGAATCACAAAATAATCGTTTCATAATGTAGTACACATTCGATAATTCGATTTGTTAGCTAGCTTACATCATTTTTTCTTTTCCGATTTATGTTTTGTTTTGGTCAGCTTTATTTGCCAAAGTTGCATTGTTTTACGCATGGCTGTATTGTTTCGAATTGCAATTATAACATTATTTTTTGCCTAGAAACTAGTTTTTGTTTATAAAAACTATTTTATGCTTCCTATTCAAAAGTAGGTGGTGTTCCACCCCAAAACATTTTTCTTTTTGTACAATTGGCTTACACAATGCATGTTTAGCAATTCCGATCAGACTTTACTAACTTCCAACAATATTGATTGCTGTCGAATGCAGCTAAATTATAAATGGAGACAGATACAAAACATAGTTTCGTATAGACACCCTCTTTGTACTTAATCGCTGTAATTAGGAGTGTTCCTATAGAATACATTATCGACATAGGATATATCTAGACCTAGTCATAGGTACAATAAAATTAACTATAAATGCATGTCAATGAGTGGACATTTTCAATTAATCAGGAAATACACTTATGTCTTAACATGTCCTCAATGCGTGTTATTTGTTTTAAGCAATTACATAATACGTGTGCTTTTAATTTAGATTTGCGTATTTGTAAACAAACCATTGGCACACTAATTAGTTTGTGAAAAAACCGGCGTTTTCACCATATGTACAATGTATACATTGTATGTATATATATCTAAAATAAATAAAAAAAACATGCGCAAGTGCTTCTTCGTTAACCGAGGTCGAACTCAATTTAGAATTGGTATTGCAAATGAGACGCTGATGTGAGGTACATACATAATTATGGTTAACTTAAGTATTCCAACTGTATAACTAGGGATGGTTACTTTGTCTGGAAGGTTAACATAACTAAAAGGTGTTCTAGCAGATTAAAGAGTTCACGTTTTTTTGGTGGAACAGCTATAAATCGATTATATCGTATGTGACTATTCCAGTCATTTATTATTGGGGTCCCGGGGGGTCCTTAAGTCTGTTGATGTTGTACCTAAGCATGCTAATCTGATGTCGTAGGATAATCGATCAGCGCGCACAAAGCACAAAGAAGTATCGTGTTTCTTAAGTGATACCTCGTACAAAAGTACTTCCTATGTTTCAAGGCGGTAGCGGACAAATTGGAGCTGCTTCCACATAGGTATTCGGTTCCCAGATAAATACGGACCTTTAATACTACACCAAGGTATTGGAAAAGAGTTGATGGCGGTTGATCTCTTAATGGGCCAACGACAGCAGCACATTTCGAAGTGGGTTACAGGGGCTGGTAACTAGGATGGGTATAATATACCTGTTCCATATTATACCCATCCCAGGTTGGGGTTTTCATCTATTTCATTTATTGCCTACCACAGAAAAAGCAATTATTGAAGCAACTACAAGCCTCCCAAAAGGACGGATTTTGACAATCCTCCAAAACAAAGTAACAACAATGACCTTTTGAACTGCGCATGGAATGTTGGTACACTCTGCAGATCACGTTTTGTCTAACAATTAGAAGGGGTTGTAGACTGCTAGAAGGTAGTCTATACCTGACTGCCATTCATTGCGATGGAATGGGCTGGATAAAAAGCGCATGAAAAACTGTCGTACCTATACATGTTACGGTGACGACTATAAAGAGTGGAGATAGTCACCCCTATTCCCGTTTGCATTTGACGTAAACGTTCGAAAGATTCTAAATAAATAAATAAATAAATAGTTGGCGCAACAGGCGGTAGACATCCTAGGCCTAGCTTCACGCAACCATTCGTCTGTGTGAGTTTCTATTTTTGGGACGAATGGAAGGGTCCTACAATTTTATGCCGAGTCCGAACGGCTGAATTGATAAGCTTTTTCAGGACAGTCATACTCTCGGATGTTTGTCAGACGTTGAAAGATTCTAATCCATGAAAAATGTATGGACGTTTTATCAAAAGGTAAATAGTCCGTTCCGAGGCAGCAAATCCCGTACAGAAGCTTGTATAGATGACGAAGAAAACATTTGGCGCTGATAACTTTAGTTGTATAACTTTAGCGTAGACCAGAATCCCGCTGTTAGGCTACCTTCTGCCTATTCAATATAAACGAAAAAGAGCATAATTTCTTTCCACCTAATCGATACAAGCTAAGCCCGTGTGTTAATTGCGCTAAATAATTATCTTTGGCTAATTTTGTGTCACTATCGTGGTGGAAAACAAATTTGTCTACTACTGAAAAAATTATCCTGGGGGCAAGATAATAAATTATGCTACAGGCTAATATGTTGAGGCTTTTTTGGTTGGGGTTTGCTACAACTGATTAAAAGCGTTGAATTAAACAAATTTTTGTTTTAAAACTGGGGTTTGGTAAACATAGCTTTTTAACACTCCCAAATATGTCGGAAAATAAGCCGACGTTAACTATTTAATGCAATTGACACAGGCATAGCAAAATCGCAGCTAAAGCCAAACAAAACTGCTCGGTCTGCCGGTTTACCCACCGAGCATTTTGGAGCGCCTAAAGATGATTTGACAGAGCGCATGCAAAAATTAATTTTCCAGATTTGCTTTGGTTTGGTCTGATTAATGAATCTCTGCGTTGTTTGTCCGGTTCTGCGATAACTACAGAGGTACCAGTTTCCCTAACATCGTATACAAGATCATGTCTGCAGACAAACCCGTAACCAGTTAATCTAATTAGCGCCTATCAGTGTGGTTTTATCCCAGGAAAGTCCACGGGAATCAAATATTCCCGGATCTTGAAAACAAAACCAAGAAATCTACTTTTCAATCGATTTAAAACATGACATGCATCTACAAAGACGTGCTCTACACAGCCATGGCTAGTTGGGGGATGCCTGCAAAACTCCTCCGTCTGTGTAGGATAATAATGAAGAAAGCTAGCTGTTGCGTCGTTAGCGGGTATTACAAAAGGCGGCCGGCGGGAACAAACCCATCCTTTAGTTTTCTTTTTTTTAATTTAGTTTTCATGCTCTCTACAACCATTACTTAAAGTTATCTGAAAATAAAAAAAGTAAACATGTGTTTTATTTCGACAGAACTATGTGACTACGTCAAATCAATTACTCAATCGATATGCTTATTATTATTACACATGCACGACATACATGAGTACTTTCGTCAAATAGAGATAGGAGGCGACATTTTGGTTCTTAGTGATGAAGTGGAAAGTTTAGTTTTCGTTTTTGCTGCAACATTTGAAAAGAAAAATAAATTAACAAAAATAGTTCTGTTAAAATTAGGTTTAAAGTGAATTATCTTTTTTCCTTTTTCCTTCCTTTTTTTAAATGGGAGTTCTTTGTTTGTATGCAAATGTAAGTGATGTTAGGATGTTTGGATTAATGTCGGTTATGCTTGCTATTGAACATCCAACATACATTTTAAACATGCATGGCGACTAAATATAAAATAATGTTTTATTTTCTGTTTTTTTATTGAGTGTTAGCATCTGATCATTCATTCGTATTTGGTTTGTGCATCAAATAAAATTGTTAAGCAAGTACACGACCCATTTATTAAAGTAGACAATTTGTTGCTACAATAAAATTGTGCACATCAATAAAAATAACAGCAAATACTTCGTTGAGAGTGGGTACATGATTATTCCCATCAGCCATGATTCATGTCCAGCCGGACACGCCGTTTTTTGTTGTTTCTATATTTTACAATCGCTCAAGGGGTTTAATATAATAATACAATACCCACTACGCGAACTCTTAATTTTAGCTTGTTCCTAAAGTTAGAAACTTTTTTTTTTAATTTCATTTTGCAAATTAACGTTACGTCTTGCAGCGGTGTCAATATAGGGCTAAGCCAATTTTCAGACATAGTGCCGTGTAGGCCAATGCTTTTCTATTGCATTTCCAAAGTTGTTATTCATACCTATCTTCGCCTTAAAATCACCTAGGAGGATTTTATTTAGAACATTGTTCATATGTTTTACTAGCTTTTGCCCGAGGCTTCGCTTGCGCAGTCCTCAGGATTTGTGCACAGAGATTCCTTCACAGTCAGTTAGTTGCCTCTTTTATATTTATATATCGCACAGGAAACCTACCTAAAGCTAAGTACCTAATTATCCGGCGTCTGCAATTTTTCATAGAATGCCATATAGCATGCTATGAGAATTGCTCGTGGAGACCACAAATAGTATTCTATGAAAAATGGTATTCTATCTATTGCTCAGCTCATAGCTTGCTATCGATAGTATTCTATGGGGTGTGCTTTCTTTGTCTGACACATGAGTGTTTTCGTGTGATGCACAAAGCAGTATGTGGTTTGTGGTGTGATGGCTATGGAAATAGTAAGCTAATGAAATGCCCACCCTACATTTGATTGCATACTATCATTATTTCTTTCTATGAGAAATGACAGATGGCAATCTATGAAATATTGCTCGTGGAGACGCGGTGTTACAATATTGTGAGATCTGCCAATGCTCTGACAATGACTGACAATGAGCTTACAATATCCAACTACCTTACAATACAAAATTGTCTGACAATGGTCTGACAATGACTTTTCTGACAACGTTGTCAGGTTGAAAATTGGGTGTTAACACGGTCGGAAGATATTTCTAAAATCGGAAAAATCAATTATCTTTATTTCTTATAATACACAAACCGAGTTTGAAGTCGATCGGATGAAAAATAAAAATTTTCCCATACAAACTTTGACCCCCCCCCTTTTTACCCCTTTAAGGGTTGAATTTCCAAAATCAGAGAAAGTTTTCTTTATTTTTCAAAGAGAGTACACAAGTTTTTTGTGACTAGTACTTTTTGTACAGCTAGCACTGTTGTTACTGAATTCGGACATATCAATTTCGACCTTATTGAAACTTTGATTTGATCAAACTTTCAAGAGGAATAACAAATTGCACCATTCTCGTGGATGGCCATAATAGCAACGCCCTCTATATCCTTTCATACGCCTTAAACATGTATAAAACTCTAAACGTCCCACCGGAGGCTATTGCGATGAGGTAATCCTACAACTAGCAGCGGTGGGTAATGAAACACTAACAGCCGTATAGTGAAGTGTTTAGCCTTCGGTGTGTTTATTAAACGAGCTATAATTATCGGTCTCTAGGGATATGAGTATATTACATATAAAATAAAAAGAACAGTAACTGAGGTACTTCTATGAATTCGACAGAGTTAACCATTTCCAGTTGAAGGTGAATGGAATTGCCTACTGACGCGACGCACCGATCAATACTGTATTTATCCGGCCAATTGGTTGGAGTAAAATCTCACAATTTTGTATAGCCTTCCCTATTCTATCTTTATTTTTCATAATTTTCAAAATAAAATCACTTACGAAACGTTAGCCGTAATGATTTGAAACTTTGCATGTTGGCACAGAAGTTCAAACAACGTCTTATGGCATTCCATATTTTACTGTACTTTCAGCATTTGTTAAAAACAACACACATCAGTAAAACTTATAATTATTATAAACAAACTATGTATGTACATACTTTGACATCTAATTAAACGTGTATTTCTTTTTTTTTTCAGATTGCACTATTACTACCATAAATCCATCATCGAAACTGCCATAACGCTTGGACACAAAAAAACACGTTATTATCGAACGAATTTTCATCTACGGAATTACGTATAACTAGAAAAAAAGACTCATCGGCCATTACGAATCAGGCAAAACACGAAAGGAATTAATATAGCCAATGCAAAGCCATTTGAAACTTGCGCAATAGTATCATTTTTAATTGTACCATTTGCATTTCAGTTTAATGTCGCGTAACAATCTAAACTAAACCTATAATAATCCCTCTCTCTTTTCTACTACGACACATGTTCAATTCAATTATTGTTATCAGAGAGAAAAATTAGTAATTATTATTTTCGAAAACAATCACTACTTGGCTTGGCACACATGCATTCTGATAATTTTCTACTAAAATAGTTTCTGCTCTCGCTCATCCGTCTCTGTTTGTCGAGACCTTTCTCAGATTAGATCTCATTTAGACTGATTTAAAATTTAACGTTCTCAGTGGATTGGATAATTGCTTGTCGTGGATTAATTGGAATTGAATTTGAGTTTTTCTAGTTATGCTTCTAACTCGTAGGCGAAAATTTATCAAAAGGTGATGATGATTATTACTATTCACACACATACTTACGTTTGTATATTACTAACTATGTATACTTTGTATTATTTTTGATAAGATTTTTAGTTTTTAATTATTATGATCCTAAACAGTTGACAAAACATTGTGTTTACATGAGAGACGACCACCACATCGAAGTGACATTGGTCGTCAAATTCTAGATAGATATAAAAATTACTATATACAGGCAAAGGAGAAGAGTGTTACAGCGAGTACTTTATTTATTACATACTATATTATTATTATTTTTGTAATTTAATTGAGTTTTGACTTGTGTGAGCTGCAAATGCAAGTTAGCAAAGCTAGTTAACTAGCCAGACTGGTATGCGGTTAATCATTTCATTCAGAAACGACGACGACAACGACGATGACAATGAATTGAACAACAATGCAAATAATAAACACAACAAAGAGAGCATTATCATATCCAATTTCATTTCAAGAAAAAAATAACAACAATAATAATAATAATAATAAGTTCAACTTGTGCCAAGTAATCGGTCAGTAGTAAAAAGTTGGTTAATCGCGCTTGATATGGCCCAAAGTGTGCATCAAGTTTGTTCTCTCGCAATTTAATTTTGTAGAGGAGAATTCATATTGCTAGTGTTTTTGGATCGAATTCATTTGTTTTGATTTTGTTTATTGTTTTGGTTTAGTTGAAGATAGCTATGCAATTATTTTGTGTATACACGCAGATTTACTTTCATTTTTGAGTTCATACCATTTCCGAAATGTATATTTAGCTTGGGGAGTGATTGATTTGAAATTGCAACCAAATTGAACTTTGGACAAAAGATAAAACAAAATATACAGTGCAAATTGAAAGTTAAACAAAAGAAATATTATATAATCGAAAAAAACATAAAAAATGTATGAGACACACAAGTTTTTTAATTTGCTATTCCGTGCTACAATCATTCCTGGAGTATTATTCGTACCATGGCTAACTGGGTTGTAAGTATCGCTCCATTATTTAGTTTTTATTTTGGATTTTGTTGTTCTCTCATTTTGTTTTTCTACACTGTTGTTGTTTGCAAACAATGTGATTCATTGATTTTTGTTTGTTTGATTGTTCAACCTTGTAGACATACTCCACAATGTGTATAAACGGTATGTGTTTGTTCAAAAATGTTGTCAATATGTTTATAAAAATGGGTTTCCTTTTTTAAGTTATGCTTTTCATTCACACACATTAGTGCCTTTGTTTTTAGTTGCATTTCATAGTTTTAATGACACTGATACGACGGAATATAACTTCCTTTTGAATACGGTACACATTACAATGCTTTCTTTTGTCTCTCAAGTTTATGTAAAATATTTTTATTTTAAACATTGTCTGGACGACAATGAAATGCAAGTTTTGAGCATTGAATGCATAATATATTTTGTCATGCATAATCTGGGCGCTCCCATGTGTGTGTTTATGGCGGGTGGAGTACACAAGTATCGTTCCTGATAGATGCGCTAGTTAAAGAATCAGTAAGGGTGGACTAGGGCGACGCACGGTGTCCAATTAAAATTGGGCATTTGTTGTTTGCTCGATTGACACCAAAAGAAAAACAATTCTTTTTGATCACATTTTACGAATCTGCATTTTTTTCCCACATTTGCCCTGTATATTACCAACATACATACAGTTTGACAGCTATTAGAGTTTGTTTAAGTTTTGTGCAATTTTGGAACAGTGTTTATACAGTTCAAGGTCGATTTTTTAATAACTTAAATCAAATACAATTTTAAGGGTCAGTTTCAAGACTATCTGATAAAGTCTCGGATAGCCTATTCGGCACTTATATGTCAGATAAAATTCAACTTTGGTTTCAAAGGTTTCGGATAGGGACATTTCGAATTGGGAGATCTGAAGATAAGTCATTTGCTCTTCGCTGATGACTTGGGCATCCTTGCGTCCTCTCAGATTAAATTTCAACGCGCACTCGATTATTTTGTAGCCGTTTGAAGCTGAGATGAAGGTAATCGTGAACAAATCTGAAGTGATGGTCGTCTCCAGAACGCCTGTTCAATGCACTTTGCATTTAAGTGGAGTTCCATTAAAACAGGTGGAGAAGTTTAAGTATCTCCGAGTCTTATTCACGAGTGATGCGAGGAGCAATGCTGAGTTTTCCTGTAAGATTGATTAGGCTGCGTCAATTTTGAGGCTGCTCGGTCATTCTTTTATTAGGAGGACTGAACTTGGTGTCAAAGCTAAGTCTATAATTCGGTGTTTGTTCCAACTCTTATCGCCGAAATGAGATTCCTCCATTGTATTGCTGGTGTGCCCCGAACTCAATGACGAGCAGCTACTTCTCTGTACGGAGCGGTCCATTCTTCGGCATATACACAACCAGGATCCCACTACGGAGAAGGAAGGAACAGACGCGTCTAGACCAAAGCAGCTTGCTATCAAGGATTACTTCGAGATATCTGACCTCTCTGATGTATGGGATAGTCACTAGTTTGCGCCTTCTTTCAAAACGACGACTTCCGTTTTGAGAGGATTGACTGTCCCTCGAACCTATACGCCGCCGCCGGACGCTCGGGTCACAAGCCCTATTACTGCTTGCTTCCTTTTGCAGTCTAATTTGTTGTTTGCTCGTATCCCATTGCAAACCAGATGAATAAAATATCCATGCTACGTGTAAGTTTTAAGTGGGAAATATATTATGGCCTTGCGATGAGTAATTGGTAATTGTTATTGTATGGACAGAAAATTAATAATGAAATAAATACTTCTGTGAGAACCAAAAAATCATTTACCCTAATATAATGACCCTCATAATCGTACATGTATCGAATTTTATCTTTACAATTGCGTACAAAATGAATAGTTACTGCTAACTTCAATTGTTTACAACTTTTGTTATCGTATTGCAGACTATGATAACAAAAAACATAATTATTGTTGTATCAAACAAAGCTTAATACTTTTTCAGTAACCAGATAATGGATATCGGCACAATTTATGAATTTGACAATTGTCATATTGCCAAAAGTAAATTTACACCGCAGTGAAAAGTGCTTTGTTTTTTATCCTCTCCTATAAAATGTTTCTTTTTATGTAAGTTATTGAACTGAACATTTTTAAACTATACAGTAGAAGTAGTAAATCGATATTTTAAACTTGTCATTGATTATATCTGACCTTAAATAAAATAAACCTGAAGACAGTTTGGGGAAATGGAAGTTTTTACAACTACCTACACAATTAATGAAAAAAATGAAATCAAGTCAATATTATCTATCGATTTTTAAAAGTGTTTAATTCTGTACAAGGATATTGAGAAATTACATGACTAATGGGTTTTTTTTATTCCCAAAATAGTCTTTAGTCATTGTGCGGGAGCATTATTCATTAGTTTCATGTTTTATCGTAAATATTTAAATAAACTTATCAATAATATTCTTATGATATGAATGCGTGAATGATAAAAAACTCTTTTGCTGTCATTTGCTTCTATACAAAAATGAGTCACTTGCCTTTCGCTATTGTACAGTAGCAACGTAGTAAATTGCTCGACGAGTTGTTATAAAATGTAGTACATACAACATACCTAATGATTCAAAAAGTCATAACACATGATCTCCTTTTTAATGCTCTGTCTTGTTTTTCTTTTTTTGTTTTTATTTTTAAAGAGAAATATGCAATTCACAATTATTGCCATTGTCTTAGATGTGTGTTTTTGCTGTTTTTCATAAAGCGCGACAATGATTCCAGAGTACAGCGTTTGCTGTTTAAGGTAAGAATCATATGGTTAAGGACAGTAGATTTCAAATTCCCTAATTGGCAATAGGTACATATATTAAAATTCAACGCAAAATCTATGCATATAATAGAGCTGTAGGGGGTTTTTATGGCTGTTACCAGTTGACGTGAAATCTACTGAACAGCTTTTGGTTAAACTGATTTTGAAATGTTTCTAAAGACATTTTTAGAAGGCTATAGGCTATTTCGTTCATTACCACGCCTACTTTTTGGAAGCGTTTTTCACCAAAATGTGTTTTTGTTTTTACTTCACTGTCTTTGTCTTGGCACTACTGAAATTATGTATTGTTAATCTATAAAAAAAGGAGAATCACAGCTTTTGCGTCTTTCAGTACTCACAAATAAATTAAGTGGTGCACACACACGTGCAATGCGTCATTTTGCCGCTAATTTAAATTCAAAAGAAAGATGTCAACCATGGAAGAATTTGATTTAGAATTATTTATCAATGAGATAAAAAGGTGTGCAGAAATATAGAGTGTTGCTTCCAAGGCATTTTCCCTTATATTTGTAAAGGATGTATAAAATATTCCTTTTGTTAGCCGATGATCAACAAAAGAATGTACTCAATAACGTCGTTTCTTTTTAAGAACATAGTTTTTATGCACTGGGAAAATTACTCGTTTCTTTTTATAAACATCCACTGCTGCAAGCCGAACGCGAATTGCAGATTGATTCCTGCGAGAGAAACCCGCATGAACCAATGCGTCACCGCGCGTTGAAATGACGCATGTGTGTACTGGGCCTTAAGGTTTTTTTCACTTCGCCACCTCTCGCAAACGTCAGTCTGACAAGCATCCGAGAGTATAACTGTCCTTGAAACGCTTCTCAATTCAGCAGTTCAGACTCGGCATAAAATTGCATCATTTAAAATGTTCAGTCAACAATTCGTTACATTAGTTACGTGAAAAGTAACTATATGGGTAAATTACTCTAAGTAATTACTCTAAGTAATTTACGTTGCCATCAACATGACGTAATGATGCAAAAAACAGCTGCTCATCTTGGCTTTCGAACAAAAAAAAACCTTTTGAAAGTATTTTTTATACCTCACCATAAGTTATTATAACAAACTCATATTTTTATTGTTTAGTATTTCTAACTTAATTTTAGCCTTACTAACTTCGACAGACAGACAGGAGTAGTGACTCAGTGCGGTTAGTGTGCTGGACTACTGTGCGAGGGGACCCAGCTTCAATCCCCGGAAAAACACAAATCACTCTTAAGGTTTTTTCCACTGCCAAAAATAAAACGCATGTTTTATCACGCACTTACCCACGTGGCCCCACTTACCGCTCACTGCTCACTCTGTCCGAGGTTGGTCTCTCTCTTTGTGCTTCGATTGGAGTTCGGAACTATTGCCCAACAAGAAGTATAAGAAGTTTCACTTGATGAAATGGCTTTAATTACTGCTAAATGAGAATAATAAGTTTCACTTAAAATAAAAACATAAACATCTCATCTCGGGTCGGAATTCGGGACCAAGTAAACTTCCACCTCACTCACCAGATAGTGGAATGTGACTCCCTTTTTGACAAATTTTTGACCATTGATTTTGCAATAGAAGATTAAATATATACATAGGTCCTGAATGCGTACACTACATATAAAAAAATACATTGAAAATGTATTCAAACTACATTTTTCAGCTGCTGGCAATTTTTTTATACCCGGTACCACACTGTGGTGAGGGTATATTCACTTTGTCATTCCATTTGTAACGCCCATAAGGAGGCGTTGTAGGTATAACAAACTATATATATTATTGATCAGCATCAATTTCTTAGTCGATCTAGCGATGTCCGTCTGTCTGTCCATCTGTCCGCACGATTACGGCCGTGATTTAAGAGCTATCGACTTGAAATTTGGTACGTAAGCTTTTATCCACCAAACTGAGGCTAAGTTCGAAGATGAGCAAGATCGGATGAAAACTACTACTACCTCCCATACAAAAATATCAGATTTATATAGCTTTTTATGTTAAAAATTAAATTTAAATAGCTACAGTAAAGATAGTAAGTTTAAACTTTGCACATATTGTTTTAATAATATTTAAAAATGTTTGACAAAAAATGAGCTTGGTCGAATAAAAAGTACCCATACCTCCCATACAAATATATAATTTTTTAATACTAAAATATTTTTTTTATTTTACAACTAGCTGTACCCGCCCAGCTTTGCCCGTGCACAGGCTTAGGTCTTAGATAATAATTGCTTAGGTCTTAGACAATAATGTTCTTTTGTAAAATGCGAAAAATGAGAATAAATCTATTTTCTGGAATTTTCTTTCTGCCTAAACCTGAAATATACAGCAATACGAAAAAAAAAAAAAAAAAAAAAGAATCATGAAAATCATATAAGACGTTTTTAGTATGAGAGGCGTCACCCCCGTATGTCCAATTTTGGCGTGGCGATATCGATAATGGATGTAATGTATTGGATATAATGTGCACCCTCTTCATCGCCCTCCCTCTCCTTGATCATGCTATACTTGTTTGTAATGCTGTATTACATTTTCTTTGTTTCCCTCTTCCTATGGAATCCGAACAACTATCTACCCCAAACCTACACTGTTACCATACACCATATCGAATGAAATTCTGAAATGAAACATGTTTTGTACTATATGTCTCTTCTCTTATGAAGATTATTAATATACCCCATGCCATACTGCCGCACGCACCCCATCCCATACATACCTACATATACAACTGACCACTGCGAATATATGTATATATTTTCACTTCAAAAAATAGATACGTCATATCAGAATGAAATTCCTACTGCGTTGCGTGGCGATATGCGATAATGGATGTAATGTATTGGATACATAATGTGCACCCTCTGCATCGCCCTCCGTCTCCTTGATCTTGCTACTTGTTTATAATACTGCATTTCCTTTCCTTTCCTTTGTTTCCCTCTTCCTATGGAATCCAAACAACTACCTACCCCAACCCTACACTGCTACCATACGCATACCACTTATCGAATGAAATTCCGAAATGAAACCTGTTTTGTATTATACGTCTCTCGATCATAATATACATACCTACATATATAACTGACCATAGCACTCACTGCAAAAACAAATCAACCCTTTTCGAATGTATAGTATACGTATTGTTTTTGTTTGACGATCGCAAAAGTATAAACATCCATTTGTAGCAAGGTATATGTGTATGTATATATTTTCACTTCAGAAAATACATTTTGGCTAAAAACTGTTCCTAAGGACGTGGCTATAAACGACATAGCCTATAGCAGTCTTACAGTCTTAAGGAACATTTTAAAAAAAGTTTCATCGAAATCTGTCCAGTAGTTTTTGAGTTTTTAGCTGACAAAGAAAAGTCCTACAGTTTTATTATATGTATAGATAATATAGTACCGGGTATTTGAGCTTCGGCATAGGCGAATATTTGTCTTACTGTTTTTTTTGACATTTCAACATTATTTGCCTTCCGTCACTTTGAAGCTTGTGGTTATTGCATTTCGATAGCATATGTTAAATTAAGGCCGTATGCCAATTGAGCTAAATAAATATCCTTGGATAAATTTCTGACACGTGGTGGAAAACTAATTTTCAGTGGTAAAAAAATTATCCTGCTCAGGGAGCAAGATAATAAATTATCCTATAGGCTAATTTTTGACGTTTTCTTTTGCTTGAGTTTTCCTAGAATGCTGAAGAGGAAATAAAACCAAAATTAGTTAATAGCGTAAAGTTTGATAAATATCTGTTTTAAGATTGGAGTTTGGTGAACTTCTCTTTCAACACTTTCATAAGTGTCAGAAAATGATTCGAGGATAATTATTTAGCCCAATTGACACACGGCCTAACCAGTGGGTTGAATTCTTTATTGAGTTCTTCTGCTGTTCGAATCCAAAACTTTTGCTTTTTCAGCTAATACCCTATTCACACCAAGCCGAAAACAGAGTTTTCGTCAAAAAAGTTTAGAAAACTCGTGGATGCATTCACACCGAACACCAACTCGTTTTCGTTTGACGTTTCAATTAGCTGTGAAACTAGCTATGCAATTTTTGTGGCGACTAAACTTTTATTTTAGTTACTAAACTTCGCTCGTATTGACATAATATACAAAAAAAATTATTTAAGCTACTTGATAATCGTTAACTTATGGTTAAATGCATAAAATAATTAACATAAGCAACAATCAAAATCAAAACATCTGAAAATATCATTTAGTTGTGGCAGGTAGTGCTGCCGTTCTAAAATTATAGAAAAAACGGAATAATTTGCTCTTTATGGTGCAAAGATACCAAGAGATTCCACATTTGTAAACAAAAACTAGAAGAAACGACAGCACTGAGAGAGACAGCTTCCTGTCAGCAGTTTTTCTGAGCTCGCTGAATGTTGCAAAAGGTGTGTCTCCTTCAACAACCCAAAGATTGTACTCGTTTTCGTGGCGTTTTCATGGAACACGACCTCAAGCAACTCGTTTTGAAAACTGCAATATGTATGGGAAAACTTCTGTTTTCAAAGAAGTTTTCGACTGTTTTCGCGAAAACCCAGTTTTCGGCTTGGTGTGAATAGGGTATTATTTTTGTAGAAAATGTTTTTAGAGTTCCACATGTATTCGTCATTGTGTATATCTACTTTTTCAATGATAAATTATACATATTGATCCTCCCAATTAAATTCTGTCATTTTGTCGCCTAACTTTTTAGGTAAATTTGTTTGAAAATGTGTGTTGCCTTGCAAACAATAATTGCTACCCCTTTCTTAATATCTACACTTTTCGTCTCTTTTACACGCAGTTGGCTTTTCAACATGATTTTATGTGATGAAAATGAACAAAAAATGAGAGAAAAATCTAGTGTCATACGGACTTTAGGGTCTGAAAATAGGTCTAAAAAACCAACAATCTGTAAAAAGTTTGATAACGAAATAACAATAATAATCTCGACAGCAAAAATAATTTACTGATGTTTAAAAAAAAGTTGTTTCCAAATTTCAAAGACAATTGAAAACCGCATTGATGTTCACTCACTTTTTAGGTACATAATGGGCGAATTATTGTGACCTGTTTTTTTTTTAATTTTAAATAAAACACAAAAAATGAATTTGGATAGTGGAAACTTTATTATGGCCTGAAAAAACACTCTCTGACATTTACTTTTTGAATATAATTTCGTGTAAATGTTGGGCGCGACGTGGTCCATGGACCATGGTCCATTTTGAGGTCCAATTTTGGATCACTGCTTCCAGCGTTGCCACCGGTATTTGTCTAACTACGCGAGTAAAGTTTGGTTTACAAGTCCTGGAACGTCGGCGAAGACTTTTGACTTCACATAACTTCAATGAAAAAAGCCAAAAAAATTTCTAGATGGACTGTTGACAGGTCCGAAACGCGAAATTAGTTGTCCACCAAAGTTATTTCTCAAAACAGCTGAATAATTTGCGGACATTATTTAGGGGTGAGTCTCTGATTTGTCAAATAATATTGAATAAGAATAACACGACACCATGAGGCCAGTTACCCGTGATCTGTCAAAAAAATCGTATTGAAAAAAAAGTACCATTATTTTGCATTATTGAAATATGTATGAGATTAGCATTGAATACCTGAATATGGTCTTTCGGGTACTTTTTGATTCAAGTACATAGAATACATCAAATTGAAAAATTAAAACAATTCGAAAAGCCGCCAGAGATCGAAAATTTACTCAAAAGTAGGTTGGTACGAGTTAAACATTTGCTTGCACAAAATAAATTTATTTCAAAGTGCACTGAAAATGTTCAGTTTGTATAAAATGAACTGATCAATCTTTTGGAAATATTTTCTTTTATTTTGCCTATATGACAGTTTGTTGCATTTGACAAGTTTATCCGTTTTCTGAACTTTCTGGTGACAAGCGGGCATTTATTCGTAACTCGTTATTTTGTTTTATTTTTTCACTCACTTTTTTTTATTATTTTGATGAGAAACGTGTATTATATAGACTTTGTGCGATTGCGGTGTGACTGATTTATATTATGCGTTCGATTTAAACCGAACATGGGAATGAACCTAATCTAAATTCTAAAAAATTCATTAATGTTGTTTTAATTGTCAAATAGTTTATTTTAAAACTACATTTTGTAACTTGTTTTAAGAAGCATGTTCTGCAAATGAATTACATATTTTAAAATGAACTTTATATTTTTAAATGCAATAAAGTAAATAATAATAGTACGCGAATGACACTATAGTCGATTCTATTAAAATATAGAAAGGAGAAGATTTGAAGACCATTTATTTTCTCTCAGAATAAGCGTGTATATTTTTTTCTAAGTGTTGTTTTTTTTTTTGCATAGGACTTTGTATTAAATGTTAATTGTAAAAAAATACAAATTCTCATTTGCAAGATTTTTAAACATATTTTTTAAATTGTAACTAAATTTTTTTTGTAAAGCAATGTTTAGTCATGCGTTGAAATGAAATATAAAATTGTTTTTGTTTTTTAAATTTGCTGTACATGTGCAAAATAAAAATTGATATGTTTATCATTTATTTGAATAACGAACTAAAGCAAGTTGATATAAACATGTATACAAATATGTATGTATAGCCTTTTATAAAAACTTTAAAAGTGTTTAAATAAGCCCAATTCACAAACATTTCACAATTTATATTGTTCAATATTAATGTTGAACTATTAAATACCGTTTTTTGAAGCTCGTTAAATTACAGTTCACCTTTTTATTAGGTCAAAAATAATTATTTTTTTTTTAGCACCAAAAATATTTTATGTAGAATTTATTTTTGTTAAGTTGCCTATATGTATTAACATAACAAATAAATTAATTTTCTAAACTTAATCAAAAACCGGATTAATTAAAATATAGATTAAAGGTCGACGAATCGCCTTGAGTGTGTCGATCGTGGAATAGATGCTTACATACTCTTAGATATGGATAGCTATGTAATTCGAAGCTGCTTGCCCGTGAAGAGCTTCTGTGTGTGACACTGCAGCCTTGCATCCTCTGCGATTACGGTTACGTTGCTTTCAGTTGTCCCAGCCAAGCCGTCTCTCATCCGCGATAACTTGTTCTTTGGAACGGAGGTTTGGTCTTTCTTGTCGTCTCAAACCGGCGGGCCTGCCTGCAACTTTATTGTCCGTTCCCGGTCGAATGTGGGCGACGAGTTTTGCTTTTTGGACATCCACATCTTTATACAGCTCATAGAGTTCACGGTTGTATCTTCTGCTCCATTCGCCTTCTTCGCACACAGGACCAACAATTTGTCAAAGGATTTTTCTTTTATAAAATCACCTTTCTCTTCTTGCTTCTTGGAATCGGGAGTTTTAAATTTGGTTTGCCAAACCGAAGTAGCAGCGGTTTCATAGGGTTATTTTTCGCCGAATCTCTACTAGTACTAGGTTTATGAATTCTTTGAAGTTTAAGTTTTTGCTATCAGTAGTGAGGTTTTGTCCTAAGTCTTGTGCTCGTTTACTCATGAATTCACTAATTTCGCATGCTCTTCAATTGCAGCCTCTTGTCCGTGTTGACTGCCCTGGCGGCTTATTCCCAAATGCGCGGCGGATCGCTTTTCATGGCGGATTGGTATTTTTGTATTTCCAAAAAGCGATTCGATCCATTCAAAAGCGATAGCTATTTAGGTGACGGATTGCTGGCGGATTTATTGTGGATAAAAAATAAACTAAATTCTTGTGACGAATGGATCGAATCGCTTTTGGAAATACAAAAATACCAATCCGCCATGAAAAGCGATCCGCCGCACATTTGGGAATAAGCCCCCTGTACACTATCTTCAGAACAAGATAAAAAATCCACATGGTAGTGGATCCCTTTTCCCAAATCCGGTGATGGTTTGGAATAGTTCGAAGGGGCTATACCTACTTCTAAATTGCGCTGTATGTTTCCAGCATTACGTTTCACAGTTGGATCAATTTTGCTGGGATCCAAAGTTCGGTTGTCTTCATAGAGCATATTGCTACCATATGCGGCTTTAAAGTCGATCAAAGGTGGTAAATCTTGACTTGAAATCGTTGGTTCTTTTAAAGATTTGTTTATGGTTCAAATTTACTGCTATCCATAATTATTACTCGTTTATGATATTGTAGCCATTTGTAGCCTTAAAATCGATTAATACTTTGATTCTACTTTGAGTTTTGTTGGCTCTTTTCCAGGCTGTTAGGGCTGCGGTTCGCCACATCGTCTGAATGGCCAGTTTTGCTATGAATTAGACTGCGACAATGAAATTCCCGTAGCATCATTCTTAGTTTTGGAGCCTTTGTTTGCCATCACAAACAACTACTCTTGATCTTAGCCCATGAGAAATTTGACTTATGAAGTTTTTTGTGACAGCTGTAATAAATGTAGTAGTTTTCTATTTACTTGATCCAATTTATCGCATCACATCGATCATAAATTGGAATCAGATTCTGGTGTAAAGAGACGACCAACCGTTTCATTTCGACTATGTTGCTTTATGTATGTCATTGACTTTAGGAACTACAAAATAACACTCTTTCAAGGTCCAAACGTACTATATCAATACATAATACATAATTTTCGAATATTCGTACTTATCTCTATTGAAAGTAAGATAACAAAATAGACATACACAGTAATTGTAAACAATGACTAAGTATAAACTTCAAATAAATGATAAACAAATCACATTATTTTGTGTTACATATAAATTAATACTTTTTTCTTTATAACATTGAAATCATTTATTAATTAGATCATTTTTGTTGTTTTGTTTATTTCCAGGATATCCCTTGTAACAGTACAACTATGTCTGCTGTCATTTCTAATAATATTTGTAGTATTTCCAATAATCTTCAGATACTCCTACACACTACAAAGAGGAATACTCTTTCTGACTTTCAGTAAGTAAATTTACTATCCCAATTGATCTTATGTAAGAAATATACCTTAAAATATAATTTATATCTAATTTATTAAATGCATACGTATCGTTAAAATCTTGTCGTCTCGAACCTGGGGGCTGGGATTCGAAAATCCTATTACCAGGAGCATATTATTGTAGTCGACGTGTTTTGACTTTTTAGACTACATCCACATCTTAGTACAGCCATTCGCTCTCGTCGCCCACAGGACCAAAAATCCGCCAAAGTATTTTGCTTTCGAAGGAGCCCAGTATCAGATCTTCCTTCTGATTATCGCCCAACACTCGGCGCCATAAAACAGAACTGGCAGAATAAAGGTTTTGTAGAGCACACATTTCGTCCTTCGAGTTAGGAGTTTTGAACCCAATTGTTTTGTCAAACGGAAGTAGCAACGGTTTCCTAGGGTAATTCTTCGCCGGATCTCCACTAGGGTGTCATTCTTGGAGTTCATGTTTACTCGCAGGTAGG
Organism: Cheilosia scutellata; assembly: GCA_955612985.1. Lineage (NCBI taxonomy): Eukaryota > Metazoa > Arthropoda > Insecta > Diptera > Syrphidae > Cheilosia > Cheilosia scutellata. The sequence goes on from OY015311.1 coordinate 93,628,252, forward strand.
TGAACTCCTTAACAACCTCGAAATTGTTGCTATCAATAGTAACGTTTTGTCCTAGGCGGTGGACAGATGTTTGTTTGTTTGTTGATAGCATGTAGTTAGTCTTGTCCTCATTTACTTCAAGGACAATGGATTTCGCCTTTTCTTCAATGACCTTGAAAGTGTTTGAAATAGTTCGAAGGAGCTACTTCCAAACTGCACATTGCACCGCGTGTTTTCCAGCCTCACGCGACACAGTTGAATCAGTTTTGCCGGGATTCCGAATTCGGCCATTGCCATATAGAGCTGACGATGTATGCTATCATACGCGGCTTTGAAGTCGTTGAATAGGTGGTGAGTTTCGACTTGAAATTCGTTGGTCTTTTCCAGGATTTGCCTCAGTGTGAAAATTTGGTCTATAGTCGATCTGCCTGGCCGGAAGCCAGGACTGGTACGTGCCGATTTGCAGAACGGTTTAAGACGTTAAGACACAGTACGTTGGGTAGGATCTTATATGCGACATTAAGCAGGGATATGCCTCGATAGTTCTTGCAAGACATACGATCGCCTTTTTTGTAGATGGTGCATATGGAGCTAATTATCCAGTCATCGGGCATGTTTTCTTCCACCCATACTTGGTTGATGATTCAGTGCATGCTCCCTACCAAAACATCACCACCGTATTTAAAGAGAACCGCTGGTAAAATATGAGAGCTTCGGCCTTGTTGTTCTTAAGCTTTTTTATAGCTAGGCCAACTTCTTCTATACTAGGTGGTGGAACTGGTTCTTCATTGACTGGACGTGGGCTCTCTTCTTGCCCTATCATTCTCTCTACATGATAACATTTCTTGTTTTGCCCTGCATCGTTTTCTTGTGTGCATCTCTGCCACCTTTTTCCTGTACACGTATTCATCAAGTCATCATCATACCACGGGCTCTTTCTCTGGGGTGGCTGGTACCCTACAGTGGTTTTGGCTACCTACTTGATGATGTCGCGATACTGACACCACTCATTTCTTCTTCTGGGCGATTCGCAGCTTCTTCTCGTTGGACAGTCGAGCTCTGATTTTAGCCGCGACAAGAAAATGGTCAGATTCGGCGTTTGCCCCTCGGAATGTGTGCACTATTAATACTGCATTATTGAAAACATTGGTGGGCGCAGTAGCGCAGTGGTTAGTGTGCTGGACTGCTGTGCGAGGGATCCCAGGTTCGATCCCCGGAAAAACACAAATTACATCTTAGTGTTTTTTTCTACTGCGCCACCTCTCGCGAACGTCTGACAAACATCCGAGAGTATAACTGTCCTGAAAAAGCTTCTCAATTCAGCCGTTCGGAATCGGCATAAAATTGTAGGTCCCTTCCATTCGTCCCAAAAATAGAAACTCACACAAACGAATTGTTGCGAGAAGCTAGGCCTAGGGTGTCTACCGCCTGTTGCGCCACCTATTTATTTATTTATTGAAAACATTGCCCAAAAGCTAGGGATTTATGCAAATGACTTTCCTAGAAGCTTCAGGAACGAAGAGGAAACAAAACAAACATCTGCCCTTCAAGAAAACTGATTCTTTTGTATGAGAACACGGTTCTTTAATAGGTTGCAAACAAAGACCGTGGATCAATTTTTTGAGATATTTTCGATGAGTTTGGTTAGGCGTTATTCGCTTTACTTGTTGAGGTTTTTATTGTACGTTTTTTGTGCGATTTTAAGATTTTTCTGTCAGTTTTTTGGGCGTTTTTTGACACGTCTGTGGGGATGTGTTCGGTGCGTTTTTGGGTAATAAAAAAGGGATAGAAAAGGGCACAAAAAAGTATCAAAAAGCAGGGCTATTAAGCCTTGATTAATGAAACGGTCAATATAGAAGATCATACACCAATAGAAGTACATTAGCTCGCCTTTTAGAAATAATAATTTCTTCATAATTTTCTTCCTTTCTCTACAGTAACATACCCCAAGAATTTGGATTTAAGAGATCCCAGCAGTGTCAATCTCTGCGCAACGAGGAATTTCTATTTGAATGTCAAAGATCCAGATGTTGAAAAGGACGATGGCGTTAAAATCGGCGTATGGCATGTGCTGCCAATGCATTTGGTTAAACGATTTTCGAAAGAGCTGAATCTAAATGAGGTAATGCTTTGTGTCTATTTAAACATTTTATTGAATAAGAAATATTAAAAAAATATATATTTATTTATTTTCAGAAATCTTTAGAGGAAATTCAAAATTCTACTGACATCGATGATCCGCATTTGGATAAAATGGAGCCAATCATAAAATCTGAATTCCCCCACGTTAATGCTGAGAACGAGCAAATGTTCTACGAACAAATGCTTAAGCATCCGGGGACAATTATGCTGTACTTGCATGGGAATACAGCGTCTCGTGGGTCCGGACATCGTGTAGATATGTATAAAGTTTTTAGAAAATTGGGCTACCATGTACTCACATTGGACTATCGGGGCTATGGAGACTCGGATAAAGTTGCGCCAACAGAAGAAGGTGTAATACGCGACGCAATGGCAGTATTCAATTATATAACCAATCGAACCAACAATCCAGTGATTATTTGGGGTCATTCGTTGGGCACTGGCGTTGGAACACATTTAATGGCACAGCTAAGCTACATGAATATGCCAGGACCACGTGCATTGATCTTGGAAAGTCCATTTACAAATATTAAAGATGAAATCCGAAAGCATCCTTTTGCCAGAGTGAGTATTTAACTGTTTTTGGTTAGACGCAAATACAGCTGTGGTCTCAATGATAACCCGACCAATTCTGATGAGGGTCTTCTATCGAGGCTGCTTAATGTTTTTTTAGATAGCTCTACAAAATTGTTGGTCTTTGTGGCCGAAAAATCGGCGTTTCTATAAGAGTCTATCGAGGATTTGCAATCACATTTTAGGAACATTGAACTCACTTATTCGTCAAAATCATCAAATGTATTTTACGCTCAACATTATTTAGAACAACTATAATCCAAAGGACTTAAACTAGTCTCTGTAAATCTACAGTAATGCATTTTTTTTCTTTCATATTGCAGCCCTTTAAAGATCTTCCCTGGTTTGACATCACCATAGCCAATCCAATGTACTCAAACTCATTACGATTCGAATCCGATCAGCATATTAGTGAATTTCGCCAACCAGTTATGATATTGCATGCCGAAGATGATTACGTTGTACCATTCCAATTAGGCTATAAATTGTATCGAACCGCATTGGATACACGCGGTAAAGCATGGGGTCCAGTTGAATTCCACCGCTTCGATGGATCACTGAACTACGGACACAAATATTTGTGTAACGCACCGAATCTACCAGAAATAGTTAAGAAATTTGTTGATAGTTATAAAAACGAGGTCTTTTAAAAACATATGAAAGCCAACAATTCAAATAAAACGTAAAATTGGATCTCTGTTGCGCGATAATTAATAGTGATACAAACAATTTGTGAATGAAAAATGTTAATTGTCAGTGTATTAATGTGTCGTATAAATGCTCCATGAACGTAATCATATTTGTAAGTTAGTAAATAGTAATTTTTAATTTGTCTGTTTAACTGAAGGGACACGAAGAATCAAGAGCTATATTGAGTTGGCTATTGAATTAGTGTTTTTAATTTAGTTCAATAACAAAGCGCCTTAAGTAATTTATTTATGTTTTCCCTTAACTTTAATTTATTTTTATTGTTTTATATAGTTATTCAACTCAGGGCTCAATCAAAAAAAAAAAAAAACAATTGTTTATGAGTGCATACTTTGTTTAACTGAAGAGGGGTTTCACTCAAGTACCAAGTACTTTGTTTTAAATGTGAAATATGTTATCATATCGAATGCTGGAATATATATCACACACAAAAGGCCGTGTGGAATTGATGTTGTTTATGAATGTACTCTTACAAAGCTAATCAAAATTTGATATTAACTGGAGAAACGTTGAAGACCATGCCCTAAAGTCGCAAACACTATTCAAAGGAATCACTTCAGACAGAAAAAAAAAATATAAATTCAATGAACTAAGGAGAGTGTAACTTGTTCGTCGATTTCGATCAACATTACAACGAAATGTTGCGCTACTATTGTGGCATCTTGTAAGCAAGGCAGTGCGATTTTTTAGGGTATCCATAGGAAATAAATGCATTCACATTTTCTACAACTATATATAAATATGTATCAGTAATTCTGAAGTTTCCAACGAGATCAAGCCCTACTCCAACTATATGTGTCTAGACTCAATGTAATTTCAATTTGTGAACATTTGATGAAATAAAAAGAGAAAAGCATAATTTGCTAAAATAGAAAATAAAATTATGTTGGAATTTTTTTAATGATAATTGTCTCATTTAATAATGTACCTACTACTAAGTTAACACAAGTCACTAAATTTAAAACCCGAAATGTTTTCGGAGTGAGAATTAATCAATATAATTAATTTCTTCGAATGTTAGTCAATTAGAAGTGTTCTGCCATTGAATAAATTTTATATGTACAACTGGTTAGCTTCAAAATTATGTTTTTTTCAGATCCATCTGTCGTAGAAAGGTGACTCTAAGGCCCCTATTGTGATTGTCGATTGCGATTGATATTATTTGTCGATTTGACAGTCGATTGTAGTCGATTACAAATGTCTGGTCAATGCTTTCTCTTGGAAGTGAACAAATTTTGTGCGTACGAATAGCTAAAATCAATCGACGCAATCGACAATTGTCGTGACGATCGCTGATCGACAATCACAATGAGGCCCTAAGCCTATGTGGAGACTATTATCAGGAAGATCACAAGAAGACATGAAGTTATACTTCTCAGTGCAATTGAATCGAACATTTAATAATAATAAGTATTTTGATAGGAGACTATGCAAATTAGAGCTCGAATGAATTTGACGCTAAACTCAGTTTGATCGAATATGAGAACACAAGGAACAATCAAATATGGATTGAGTAAAATCGAATATTTTTTTGTTTGTTTTATTTATTTAAACTGCTCACTTTGCGATTTTGACGATACCAAAATATTCTTTTCCGTGAATAATTACCCCCAGCGGATTCCACGATAGGAGTGATTGACATCTGAATGAAAAAAAAACCAGTAAGACAATTATCTTCGACTATGCCGAAGCTCAAATACCCGGTACTATATTATTGTAAAATAAAAAAAATATTTTAGTATTAAAAAATTATATATTTGTATGGGAGGTATGGGTAATTTTTATTCGACCAAACTCATTTTTTGTCAAAAATTTTTAAATAGTATTAAAACAATATGTGCAAAGTTTAAACTTGCTATCTTTACTGTAGCTATTTAAATTTAATTTTTAACATAAAAAACTATATAAATCAGATATTTTTGTATGGGAGGTAGTAGTAGTTTTCATCCGATCTTGCTCATCTTCGAACTTAGCCTCAGTTTAGTGGATAAAAGCTTACATACCAAATTTCAAGTCGATAGCTCTTAAATTACGGCCGTAATCGTGCGGACAGACAGACAGACGGACAGACAGACGGACATCGCTAGATCGACTAAGAAAGTGATGCTGATCAATAATATATATAGTTTGTCATACCTACAACGCCTCCTTATGGGCGTTACAAATGGAATGACAAAGTGAATATACCCTCACCACAGTGTGGTACCGGGTATAAAAATGAAATTGTATCCACCGGATTGACCTCCTTAACTGGGGCCTACGCCTACGCACACAAAGTGTACATGAATAAAACATCCCTTATATCCGTTCCGTTCCCCTGAGCTGAAAGGTTCCATGTTATGATTGACAAAAAAAATCATTTTGATTCCGCCAGGCATCCGGCTAAATAAATCCTATACGGTTTTTGTCTTCGACCGAAGACACGTTTAGGTTTATGGTATGGTTCACAGTCACTTGTGGCTGTGAAATCACATAATAGTCTCGGTAAACATCGAGTAAAATGTGCGTCTATGCAGATGTGGTGGTTCGTCTACTGATGAGCAGTGTTGTTCCTCTACATGTCGACTTTAATTGTCGACTTTTCAACGTAGACAATCGCGTCGACAATGTCAACAACGTCGACAATGTCGTAAATGTCAACAATATGTCGACAATGTCATCAATACCTTTCAGATCTGTCAATCTGTCATTCATCTGTAAACTTCAATCGAGAAAGTACACTTTTAAGAATTAATTAAAAATTTCTTTTCTTAAAAATTCAAATCCTGTGTATCATAAATATAAAACTTTAAATATGTCTGGTCGACCAAAAAACAAGGCTTTTGAGGATCTTCTAGGTTTTGTTTTGGTGAAAACAAACAACAAATACTCAGCACATTGCACAGTTTGCAGGAAAAATGAAACCCGTCTTCGCAGACACAGGTAAATAATAGTGTATTTTAATTTCCATTGATTTACCAAAAAATTAATGACCAACACAAACTATTCTTTTAGATGTCTGTTTCTGTTACAAATATTGGTGAAGGTGACAATCAGAATGCAATGGTTATCAATACTCTTGTGAGTATTTTCTTTTTTTTTGTGTTAAACATCATTAACTTACTTTGTTTTGTTTTTAAATAAATATATACGATATTAAATTAAAAGTTTATATACAAAACTTGCTTCTTTTTTAATGATTTATTAGGAATCACTTTACAGGAAAAATTAAGAAAAACGTTGTTCTAATAATTATCTACATTGTCTACGTTGTTAACATGGACATGTCGACAATTGGGAATTGTTTACGTTGAGTTGTCTACACGTAGACAATCGTGTAGTCTACATTTTTAGTCTACATGGCACAACACTGCTGATGAGCCCACCCACCACATCGGGGCGAAACGCATATTGGAGCATCATGCCACACATTATTATTATAATGTTATGATTGACATGTAAGATGTAACCAACAAAAAATACAATTTGCATAGGTATCGTTCACTTCGAGTTCTCCGGAAGATGATTTCGTTTGCTGGAATTTAGCTGATAAATGTTTTGCTGTCAGTGGAATATAAGCGATTCATAAAATTCGGAGGAAAAGCATGCAAATGAATACAGAAAGATTATGCAAACTTTTTAAAAAATCAAATTCAAATTTACTGGAGAAGAATTTATGTGAAATGTGCATGCTGCATGGCAACCAGCTTAGAAGTGTTGGAGATAAGCTCCTTAAATGGACAACCACGATGCCAAGGGTGAGTTTGTTCAATGAATAGTCAATAGTGAAAAATTTGAGATTAAATAAAAGTCCTTGGAGCAGCCAAGGAAATAAAAGGGAGCACGACGAAAATAAAAATGTTTGACGTCGATGTATTTTTGAACTTAAGTTATTATTTTAAGAACTGCTTTTTTCTGTGATACTTTTCCACAGCGCACTCTACGTTAAGTTAAGCAGGGATTTTAGTTAATGAATGTTTGGAGAGAAAAATTGCAGAGCAGCTAAAATTTAGTTTCGTTTGAGCTTTATTCTTGTGTTACCTGCTGAGGCTATATTTTCGTATAGAACTGTACACGTCAAAAACAATTTGACATTTCAATAATTCATTCTTACTCTCTCGCACTCATTTTCACTAGAAGTTCACTCTGCAACACCCATCCACACATTTGTGTACACAACACACAAGTGATTGTCTATCCTTCTCGCTCTTTCATTGAAATAAACAAACAATTCTGCACCGGCCGCAGCCGTCAGTCACGATTACACCATACCCACACTAATTAATGAAACACAAAAAAAAACACGGCTGGCCTGGTTGTCCTTCTCTATTTACTCCGAAAAGTTCATCCACGTTCATGCGTAGTAGACGAATTCATCAAGAAAACCCATACGAAAAATGAACCTGCATAAAATCGCTTTTGCCTTTGCTTTTTGCTTCCCCTAGCAAAGTAGCAAACCAAATCACTTCGTCATTCGTTGTTCACTCTTCATAACGCGTTGTAAAGCAAAAACTACGCGGAGCTGCAGTCTCGACTCGAATCCGAAGAAAAATCCTCAGCCTCCCATTTTTGACTGTGAAAACTAGTGAAAAAAAAACTACGAATCAAATATGGCTGACGTCGGTGTATGTGAATACTAGTGCTGTCGTAAAATTCGGATCTCATTTTCTCTTTGTTTTCTACCGTGTGTTACAAATTAGAAATTAAACACAAATTTTACATTCCTGTGAACAAAATTCTATTCGAAGCAAAGTTCCTAACAAAAGTTTTCCATGCAAATAAAAAGTTCAATTTCGAAAAAAATCTACACTTAAAAAAAAAACAAGTCAGTCTCCCTTTTCTTCTCACTTGTCACTTCCCTACTTTAATTCTGTGATTCCCTTTAGTTCTTGTTCGGTTTTTTTTTATACTCTCTTCCTTCGAAGATATCCATAAGAAGGGTGTGCTGTGCGCTGCTGCTTTGTGCAACGAAGAATAAAAAGAAAGAAAAAATCCCAAAAAAGTGTATTTATGAAATATTTGCATTCTCATCGAAGATCGAAAGAAAATAAATTAAAATATACCTAATTAGTGTAAATTTCGAATGGATAACGAATAGCAATAATCGAAAATTGTCAGTGAGTTGAAAGTTTGCTGCAATCCTTTTCCTGTGGATTACTGCCCATAAAAGAAGACGGGACATTGTGCCGACTTTTGAAGGAATCCTTAGAAAAAATAAGGTGAGTAGCTAGATATTGCCTTTTCGTGAACTTTTTACTAATTAATGTCCTCCTAAGAGGCAATAAAAAACAGCTGTCATATTAGAAAAAATATCGGTAGTAGAAAATTCTAAAAGGATAACAAAAAAAAAAAAAGAAGGAACCTGATTGGATGTTCTTTTTGAAAATAACATTTTCTAACAATCTCCATGCAGAACAAAAGAAATACTAATAAAAACAGGAGCAATCTCTGGGAGGAAACAAGAAAAAACCCATCATCATCATCATCACAAATCCTATAAAGACGGGTGGGGTTGTGCTATGTGCTCTCTGTGTACCATCAAATCGTCTGTTTGTGTCTCTTGCTCTCTGTGAGTTTGTTCCTGCTGCGCGGCTGATGCTACCAATTTATTTTTTTTTTTTTTTCCTTTTCCTAGCTCAGTGATGTGTGTACTCACAGCCGCCGCGTCGCACTCTCTTCCTTGAATTTCGCACAAACTAGCGCCTGCACACACCCCCAACCCGGTCGCAGCCGCAGCCCATCTATCCATCGATCCCATTTTTGGATTGGGAGTGAATGCAGAAAAAAAAAAGAAGAACAAACTGGGAACAGAAAAGTGCAGGAAACTCTGGTCTCTTACCTATTATTTCAAGTTTTTATTTGCACTACGATGTGTTTTTTTTTTGTTGTTCCTCCAGTCGGATTGTTTTGGCATTTTATGGGTTTCCTCCTTTTCCAGTGCCTAGCCTATGCCATTTTTATATATCTATACTTGGTTGGTGTGTTTGTTTTAATTCGCCTGCCTTTAATTACTGCGTTCTCTCTGTTCGTCGCCGCCGTCCTCGGCGTTATACCCATCTGGTGCTGATGTCGGTGTGGTGAGGAGACATTCCCTGAAAATAAAACAAAGCAAACCAAACAACAATCCGCTTTCAACTTCTCCCCCTTTTGTCCGGAAGGAGCGACCAGGTAGAGTGTTACTTTTTTTTTTTCTTGTTACTGGAATAGCGCTCCATTTTTGCAATGTCTGGCAGCAAATTTGTGTCGAATTTTCTTAAGTCTGCCAACACTTTCGATTTCTTGTTCTATTGCAACTTTTCTACGTTGCACTTTAAAACAATCCTTTTGCAGGATATGTAAGTGTTTGTTAATGCATTGCCTTTACTTTTCGCAGGTGTAAGGATTCAGCTAAGATTTTGCAAACCTTTGTTTCGTTCTTAATCATACAAAATTAATTGGTTAACTGGCTCATAAGAAGCCCGTGAATCCATACGAAGACGTGTAGAAATGAAGAAGGAAAACTTATAGTTGGCCTACCTAGCATGTTGGGAAACCACCTCTGCAGGCTGTTAAACGGCGACAACAACCCATATTCCACTGTTAGGGAGATCGAACCTTTCAGCCTGTAGGTACAATATTTTCGTTCACTCAAAATGGAGTGATTATAGCTGCTTATAGCTGGAGGTCAATTGGAGAAGAGCATCCGCTAACTTGATGTTGGAGGATGGGATGCATGACTATGCATATGCATACTGCTGAACCATATAGAAGGCATTATTCTCCTTAAATTTGCATATACGAGATTCTCTGCCATACTGTCAATACTTTCAGTACTTCGCCCACAATTGACCTCATTAGCGCCTCTAACCTAGAAACGTCAGCCAAAGATGTTTATACCTCGACAGTCGACATGATTTCTCGACTTTAAAACATTCCAAAGATTTTAAAATCTTCTGACAGAAATTATATAGGCGAGCTTAAAGAACCGAGTTTTGTCTAGTTGCTATTGGCAACCCTGTTGGAAAAATTTATCGTAAAACCTTTTTTTCCTTTTTTTGTAATCCAACTTGTGATCTCTTCAGTTTAAGGCTTCCCATTTTACAATATGGATCGGTTGTTTAACCACCGAACAGCCTCTTAGAATTGTCAAATGTTTTTGTTGCGATTCTGCCGAAGACACGTTTTGTGCTTTACAAACAGATTATGGTCGCGGATAACCGTCTTTTTAAGACGATCATTTCTAACACTCAAAAAATTCGGAGAAACTGTAGTCCATCATCGGAGCGCCCGGTTCTGTTAGTGTGGCAGACTCTGCGGTTGTCAACTGTACATAATATGTACATTGGGCGCTCCCACAACTAGTTCAGTTCAAGATCTTCTTCAGCGATGAATCTAATTTTTCGCTCGGAGGATAATATTAATATGACTAAAGCAAAATTGCTTCGAACCGAAACCTTCGAAACCACCAGAGGGCTTCGACAAGGCGATGCGCTGTCATGTAGCTGCTGCTTCAATATTGTTCTTGAGAGAGTGGTGCGCAACACCAACGCCAATACGAATGTCACCATCTTTCAAAAATCCACACAATGGGTGGTATGCAAAATGTTTTCGCTCAGTCTCAAATCTCACTTTCTATAGCTTTAGCTCGGGTTCGTATGCAAAAAGAAAATGAGACAGATCTCAGAGACTGAGCGTTTGCTAAACGAATGAGACAGATCTCATGTTTTGATTTCTTGTATGCAAAAAAAATGGCAATGTCTCACAAGAATGAGGTAAAGCTCATGAAAAGTCGAGACTAGAAATTTGTTGTCTCATTAGGTCAAATGGGTGCGTATTTGGACGTTCTCAGTGCCACTGAACAAAATCGGGACTTGAAAAGTCTTTATAGATTTAATCCGGTACAAATGAATTGAATAACTGATCACTTTTTGTCCAACAGAGAGGAATTCCGTGGAGGGAAAATAAGTAATTCTGTATTCTATAATTCTGTATTACCAAAAATTCTGTAAATCTCTTAAAAATTCTGTCGATATGATTGAAATTTGTTTTTTTTTTTATTCTGTTTTTCAAAATTCTGGAAATGCAAAATTCTGTATTTAATTCATTGCAACTTCTGTAATTAGGACAAGGTACAAAATGGTCCCAACACCGCTTTTTTAGTTCCGACATTTCAAAGTGGCATATCAACGATTTTAAAATAAGTTAATCCAGAAGTTAATGCAGAATAGTTAGTGAAGTTGCGGAAAAAAATGTTGGCGAAGTGAAGACTGGATAGAATATCCTGTGAATCTTTATATTTCCCGTTTTATTTACATCACATTTGTCTTTAAGCCTAGATCTGCTTTACTACACTCACTCTGTAAAGTTATCTTCGCAGAGACTGAGACAACGAACTGAGTCAAAGGTTTCGCATACCAAATCGAGCTTTTGCTCATTGCAAACGCTCAGTCTCAATACCTTTCGCTCTGTCTCACAGCTCAATCTCATGAGACTGAGCTTTGCTTTTTGCATACGAGATACGACCCAATATCTTGGATATGCAGATGACTTCGACATTATGGGAAGAACCAAACGAGCAGTGACGGGTGCCTTTTCCAGTATCGAGTCTGAGGCGAACAAAATGGGTCTTGTCATTAACGAGGACAAAACAAAGTATTTACTTTCATCGAATAGAGTCGATTCCCCCCGGAGACTTGGTCAAAACGTGACAATTGATAGGCATAACTTCGAGGTGGTAAATGAATTTATCTATCTGGGTACTGCTGTTAACTCTGCAAATGACAACAGCGCTGAAATCAAACGTAGAATAACTCTTGCTTTGGACTAAGCAAGCAATTGAGGAATAAGGCCCTATCGCGAAGTACCAAGGAGACGCTGTACAAAACCCTAATCATCCCAGTCTTGCTGTACGGTGCAGAAGCATGGACCCTCTCTCAGGCGGATGAAGGATCTCTTGGTATCTTCGAGAGGAAGGTTCTACGTACGATCTATGGGCCGGTTTGTGTCGACAGGCAAAGTAACATCTGGCGGAGACGATACAACCACGAACTATACGAGCTGTATAGCGACTTGCCACTGGTAAAAAAACTGCGAGTTCAACGGTTAAGATGGCTAGGGCATGTTGAGCGAATGAACATCGAAGCTCCAGCCCGTAAGGTATTCAACGCTAAGCCTGAGGGAACCAAAAGCAGAGGCAGACCTCATCTCCGGTGGAGTGATCAAGTTGAGGCCGACGCACGCCGACTTGGTATTCGAAACTGGAGGCAGCAAGCTAGAGATCGAGTAAGCTGGCGAAATCTATTACTTGAGGCCCAGGAGCACAATGCGCTGTAGCGCCATAACTAAAGTAAGTAAGTAAAGCAAAATTGCCATACCTGGGCGTTTGAAAATACAAAAACTGACTGTTCGGTGTTGTTCAGACAGTGTACTTTGTCAAAGGTACATCGAAATTCTTTTTGAATTGTATCATATTTAAGGTCAAGGCTTTGTTGTTCGTGGTTTGTTGTTTTTCGTATCACATTTTGTTGCATTCGTTGTTTTGGGACTTCATTTCGCAGTGCACTTCAAACTGGAGCCAGCTTTTGTACAATCTTTTTAACAAGATTTTACTACTTAAAATTTATCTTAACATTTATTAGAGCGATCTTTTAAATACTGATATTTCATTCATATGAATTCGCAAATTGCAGCTATCTGTTTTTTTAGACAGGATAAAGCAAAAGTTATTAAAATACTGTCAAATTAAAAAACAACAGTTTCGTATTGTATGCGACAGCAGTAATTCTGCTCTTTCAACTATTGAAATGTAATGTTATTTTAAAACGTTTCTACTCGAATAAGAACTATTAATTTAAGAAACGAAATTTAAAAAACGAAGTTAATTCTACCAGGCCTTAAAAAATAGGTAGATTTTAAACTTGAATAATTTATTATTTGTTTAATGAGTTTTGACAAAATTTGAAAATTGTTAATAATTAAGGGGATACTGTCTGATAGGTAGGCATGCCAGCAGAATGGGAGGACCCTATATAACGATTTCTATAGGAGCTGCATCGACGAGGAGGAAGAGGAAACCACAATTCTCCTCCTTTGCGCATGCCTACCTTAGGGGCTTATTTCTTTGAGGACCTGAGCGACCTGTCTCATACCGGTATTTGCTGAAATATCATAACGCAATTTACCTATTGAATAGACACCAATCGTCACCCCCTTCTGTGTAAAGCAGTAGGGTAGATTGCTTCGATCACCCGCTTCGCTCGACACCAGTCTCTCTCTCACAACATATACTAACTGTCAAAGGCAATAGGCGGGGGTATACTGTTTCGGTTACCCTTCGTCTTTTTCCCGAAGACAAATTAAAACCCTTACCGACGTCAAACAGTAGAGCAGATTCGTCTCCGTTCCGTACCAGCCACACTTCTTGAAAGCGAACGGTCAGAAGCTACAAGCGTGGGTTTAGACGGTTTCGGACACCCTTTAACTGTTTCTGAAGACTAACCACCAACGGGAAGAGCTGACTACGTCAGTCAATTTCAGCTTTACACGTCGAACATCCAGACTCGGTCAGAAGGGATAGGCTTTCGTCGTTCTCTCCGGTCACAGTCTTCTGATCTGATCTGTACCAGCCACCCTTCTTACTATAACAGACTGTCAGAGGCTGCCAGCGCGCGGGGGGTTAGACTGTTTCGGTCACCCCTCGCCTTTTCACCGAAGACAAATCGCGACCCCTTTTTTCGGTACCAAGCAGTAGGACGGAGTGCTTCAATCAAGCTTTTCCGCTCAGCACCAGTCAGGAAGCATGGATCGTTCCTTTTCGATAAGTTTTTGCTCCGAATTGAGTGAATTTAATCTTTTGATGTTCTTTATACAAACTGCAAGAATCACAAAAAAAAAAAAAATATTATTCCGGCAGCTTGAACTTGGATCAAACACCGACCACCATTACATCAGCTTTTATCCCAGCTTTGGAAAACTAATTGCCAGTTTTAGAGTGCTTAAGTCACGTGCTGTGGATATTCGCAATTCAAAACCCATGAGCTGAGCATGCATATCATTTTCATTATGCTTCGTAGTCCAACATACATTGCGTGCCTTATATCAAAAGCCGAGTCTTCTCATCGTTGAACGAACAAGAGCAATAAGTGCAGCTGTCATAGAACTGAGTCACATCACAGTTGATTTAATGGCTTAATGAAAACGTCCTACTAAGTGCTTCTCATACGTAAACATGACATGCGCTTTAATTCTACCAACATTTAGGTTGAGCCTGTAAAAAATAAAGGCAAGTGTAAAGCTTTAAATTTATGAAATCATCTCCTATCGAAACATTTTTACGGTGGGATTAGTTTGATGACTCATAAAAATTCCTGATTCATTTTCGAAGCACCATAAATATAAATTTCACTTCCCGAATTCCTCAAAATGTTTTTTTTTCCTTTTCTTCGTATTACATATGTATAACGAATGTCAAAGTAATACTGGCGTTTAAAAAGGAAGCGCTAAAAAGCCAAATGATTCATATTTGAAAAATTCGCAACAACTTACGATTTACGGACCAACTATAAAGATCTTTGTTTCAACCGGTCTCCCGAGAACATGAAGGAGGAAGACTACAGCCTACGTGTTAGCATATTAATTGCGACGCAACTGTGTTTGTTTTCCGTTCTCCACACAACTTAACACAGCTGACAATGATTTAATTATTTGAATTTCGTTTAATTGGAAAATGCAGCTTGACATAGATGCAATTAAATGAAAGTAAGGTTGCTGCTTGCTGTGGTTGGAGTGAATGTTCGTATATACATCTAGATGTAGAAAACCTGTCAACGGTTTTAAGACACGATAATGTATATGCGCTTGACTGTGCCATGCCCCCGTGTTAGTGGTTCTTTCTCCTACTGACATAAGTGTTCCGTGCACGGTTAGTGTGTTCTGTCGTTAAATTGCTCGTAAACAAGTTGAGACTGTTTTTTTTTTTAATTGAAACTTCTTTGGCAGGTGAGTTTTATATACCTAAAACGACCTTGATTTGATGGTTACCTGATGGCGTTGTCGCATGGAAAACTGCTTTTGATATTGACAGTTCCTACGGTGTTATTTTGTTAATAGAGTAACATAGGCATTCTAGACAAACTTTAATTTGATCTTACATTGTTAAGCGAACAGCTAACAGTTGGACGCCATGTAGGAGGTGCCCACTCATGGTTGGAATACAAAATGTATTTCTTTCTTGAGTTAATAAAAGTCTGTCGTAGAGTAATGCCAAAGCATATGTAATTAAATTAAATGATGTGCTAACTAGCTGAATACATTTTCTACAAATATCTCAGAAGAAGAAGCTGTATATTTTACATACATACGAGTATCTACATATATACAAAAACGTACGGATTGGCTCAGTTTCCTGTAAATTGTAAAAAAAGGGATCTTTCTCGAAAACGGTGGACACATCTCGAAACACTATACTAATTAAATTTGAAACTTATTTTAAAATCGTGTTTTAATTCTGCCCTAAGATTTACTAAACACGACTTTAGTACAATTTCTAGTACATACAATGAAAGTCAATTGTTGTAAGATTTTTGCAAAACTGTCAGCTTTGTTTCGAGAACAAATCAGCTGTTTATATATATTTTTTGGAATTTTTGGTAAACAGCTATCAGGAGTCAGGACGGAAATCATACTACATAGTCGAAAATAAATATAGTAGAGACTTCTGGCGATTTTATTTGTTTCGACTTTTGCGTTAAAGTCGGGTCTACATTTAGTTATTTGATGGCGTAATTTTGACAACGGGTAAATTCCTTCCAACACTGGCAGAACAAATTGATAGCGCAATAAAAGTCCTTGACAGCTGGACCAAGAACTGTGGTCCCCAGAAAACTGAACTGGTACTTTTCACAAATGAAATGGAAATACCGCTGTTTGCTACACCCCTCAGAATCTCTGATAGCGCAAAGTACCTGGGAATTATACTAGACAAAAAACTGAACTGGAAATTGAACACCAATGAAAGAATCAAAAAAGCCGCAATAGCCTTTTATTCCTGCAGCAGAATCTTCGCGAAGATCTGGGGACCATCTCCCAAAATTAACATCTGGATGTACACGGTTATAGTAAGACCTATATTGAACTATGGCCTATGCCAATCTCGTATGGTAGCCGACAACCAATAAGACCACTTACATAAAGGCTTTAACGAAGGTTCAAAGACTAGCGTGCATCGGCCCCACTAGTGCGATGAGGACAACTCCAAACACAGGACTTAGGCTATCCTCAAC
This sequence comes from Cheilosia scutellata, assembly GCA_955612985.1. Taxonomy (NCBI): domain Eukaryota; kingdom Metazoa; phylum Arthropoda; class Insecta; order Diptera; family Syrphidae; genus Cheilosia; species Cheilosia scutellata. The sequence continues at coordinate 93,644,892 of OY015311.1, forward strand.
CTGCTTCCGCTATAGACATTCTTATACAACTATCGGCCGCAATTATTGCCATGAGAATCAGCCAAACCGGAAATTGAACGAAGCAGGTCATTCGATCATCCTACAGAAATATTTTGGACATGTATCTATCCATCACGGACTACATAACGCCTTATGTAGAGTTTACAAGAGCTTTCTCGAGCGCCTATCCTACTAGGGAAGAATGGAGAGACGGACTCGTACAATTAATGCAAACCATAGCCGTATTTAAAGACAGTTCTAAAATGGACACGGGTAGGGTCTGGTGTCTTCTCCGATTCACTGGGTATATCAAAATCGATACGCCTCCCCGACCATAATAGCGTCCTCCAAGCAGAGGTCCAGGCAGTGACAACAGCAGTCCGACAGTCTGTGGTAAGGGCAATCCCACCTGGAGGTATTTCTGGAGTAGAGGCTAAACCAAATTTAAAAAATGTATGATGACATTGTACACTCCACCATTATTCACTTCAAAAATATGTTTATTATTTGAAAATATTTTGATTACCGTCTTTATCGACAGCCAGGCAGCAATAAAAGCAATAACTGCACCAGAAATAAAATCGAAGCTTGTGAAGTGCTGTCGCGAAGAACTCAAGGGTCTTGGTACACAGCACAAGGTACCGCTCTGCTGGGTTCCGGGACATGAAAGCATTCCAGGCAATGAGAAAGCAGACGAATTAGTAAGACAAGGTTCGACAGCTGTACAAGAACAAGCTGATCCCTCTATGAACATCCCGCCTTGCACACTCAAGCTTGAAGCAGGGAAAAAAAACACGAGAGGCGAACGCCACGTTAAATACTTGTAATACCACAAGAATGCCATGGCCGTCCTTATATGAAACCAGAACCGAGAGTATCATACGGAAGGATAGGAAATCCCTGTCCACCCTCGTAGGAATCATAAAACGGGGCACAATACCCTCCGGTACCACATGAAGAAAATGGACTTAACGGAAGAAGAACTTTGTAGAGGCTGCGGGGATAAGGCAGCTCTTGAGAACAACCCACTTCCTAAGTAAACGGCCCAGGTGTCCAACACACCACCCAATAACAAAAATGTTCTCAAAATTTGAGCTCAATCGGTTCGCTGGTTTTCGAGTTTTGCCATTTTGATTTTCCGGCTTTTTCTTTAGGGTTTTCCGGATTTTCTCCTTTGCTAAACTAAAAATAAATAAATAGGCGACGCAACAGGCGGTAGACACCCAAGGCCTAGCTTCTCGCAACCATTCGTTTGTGTGAGTTTCTATTTTTGGAACGAATGGAAGGGACCTACAATTTTATGCCGAGTCCGAACGGCTGAATTGAGAAGCTTTTTTCAGGACAGTCATACTCTCGGATGTTTGTCAGACGTTCGCGAGAGGTGGCGCAGTAGAAAAAACCTTAAGATGTAATTTGTGTTTTTCCGGGGATCGAACCTGGGATCCCTCGCACAGTAGTAGCACATATCTCAAACTTTGCTTGTAAAAATGTCTGTAACTGTATTAATTCTATTTAAAACTGTAATAAAAAAAATCTTTCCTAATTCAGCCTTCGAATGCACGGAACACCCACTAGGCAATTTTTTATTCCCAAAAAACATAAGTTGATCAACAATTTGTTGCCTAGTGGGGGATCTATCATAAAACGCCTCTAGAACTTTTCGTGAACAATACAAAGTTGGGGAATGGGTGTCCGCTCTAAAATTACATAATAAATTTGTCGGTTTTTATTTGAATATAATTGTAAATAACGCAATTTTAAGAGAAATTAAAGTTAGCCTATTTTTTTAATTAACTTTTTGTTAAGCATAACAAAGTCTTGATTTTTTTGGTAAAGAATCCAGTTGTTCACGATTATTCTTTTTGCAAACACGAATAGAATTCACTGTATGGTAAGGGATATTATATTTCTGTTCCGACTGTATTTTATTTTTATTTTTATAATTCTTAACATCTGGAGCAGAAGTTCCGGTTAGCTCATTTGACTCATACCTACAAATATTCGAATAGAATTCCTTATCATAAACCTTTAGTTAAATCTTTTGTTTACTTACCAACAAATAAATCGAATTCAGAGTTTGTCACAATTTCCTCCAAAAAACATATATTTGTTTCCATTGAAAACGGAAGGCAACTCATTGTGCAGCATTGCTTAGAAAATTTGTCGTGACTCCTCGTCTTATCTAGTAAACTTTAAAAAGATAGCATTTTGTCAACAAAGCATTTGATTAGAATCCAACAACGAAGAGTATTGAATGACCAATTTCAATTTAAACTCCAAATTTACCTATCTACATACATAGATACTTTGCGTCAAAGTAAAGTTCAAAAAAAAGTTATCTTATCAATAGATTTACTCAGGCGTACATTTTGAGGAAAATATAAATTCCTATTTGCTTATAAATAAAATCATTGTGTCATTGTGTCAAATGCGAAAGGAAAATAGACTATCGAAATTTAAAAATATTATTAATAAAGAGTGCAAGTTCCAGCTGTCCTTTTGATCAATACGCCGCCGGCAGGTATTATATTTCATTCTTGGTTGACGGTCTAGTTACCTTTCAAGGGGAATTCCAAGAATCAAGAATTCGGATCCGATTTTTTAATTGTAGTCCTATTTATTCAGATATAGACCAAAACTCGAAATGGTGCGGCACAGCTCGTATTCAGCTTTAAAATATTCAGATGGGAACGGAATGGTGTATCAAAACCTTTTTGTCTTTAGCGTTACGAAACTCATAGAACTCACGTCACGAACTGCGTTTTATCCCAAAGGTTTTGTTCATTGTAGAAAATCAGTTATTAAGTACTTTGAGTAAAACACTCTTGATTATGGTTTGCTTTCCAACGATGAAGCAAATGATAAGCTGCCCGCCGTTTGACATCTGATGTCTTCCTGCCCACTTGTTTCGATCAATAATGTAATACCTGTAACCAAGTGATGTTGGCAAATGGCCAAATGTATCGACGACGTTCGATATGTTTAAAACATTACGATGTCAAGTTATAACAGCCAATTGTAGAACTCTGTCATGATATCTGTTTTAATTAACATTTTTGACACATGTAAAATTCTGAGTAGAAGTGAGTTGAGAACAATTCCGAATTCAAAGGTTGACAACTTTGGGGTATGGTGTGAATGTGTTATTGGTACAATTCGGCTGAAATGCTAATTGCGCGAATCTCAAGCACACATCAAATGTTGAGACATACCTACACTAAATATGACAGTTTATACCACTTTATCGCAAATGCTTGTAGTTTTTTGCTAATTCGAAACAAGGCATGCCTTAATAGTTTTATTGACCATTTGTCTACTTTCGTTGCTTTTCTTGAGGTCGATTTTCAATAAAGCAAACATTTGCTCTTATTTTTGACCAAACGGACCGCTCCTGAAAACGTTTGAGTGTAGTTCTAACGCCGGGGGTGTGTCCAAAACACATGCGCAGAAAATTAGTTCCAAATCAACATAATGAATTCACTACTCACATGTTTTTGAAGAAAGCACTGGACGATGTCTCTATTTCTAAATCTTTTCCAAATTTCAGTGCCACCACAACACAAAAAGAAAAACATAATTCTAAAATAATATTTGGCAGCATTGACTTTGGACGTCTATTCAAAATGTAAATAAATAAACAACCGGATAGAGTTCGTACGAATGTAAAAGAAAATAAATGTGTCTATAAATGAATATTTATGACAACATCAAAAGATCCTCGATGATCCGATATGCTATACGCCCAAACCAAAACCAACAAAAAAAGAAATGACTCAATTGATGAGATGTTTCGTGAAGCTAAAAAGGAGATGTCGGATTTAGTTACTTTGGCTAAAGGAGCATTGAGAAAGAGCTGGCAAAAAACCACTGAAAACGTTGACTGATCTTTTCTGTGGAGGGTTTGTCAGACAAATGCTCGTAAACATTGTGAACTTGTCACCAGAAGCATTTTCGAACCTAATCCAATAGGCCGTTTTTCAAATGCCCGTTTATAAAAGACCGTACAAAATACGGGCTTTTTAAAAATGTTCATTTACTTGCTTCTGTATTACAGGCTTTTGAAATACGGGCTTTTTGCATATACGGGCTTCTGTGAATACGGCCTAAAGTTGTACGGTCAAACGTATCGTTCCGATTTCTTTACCCTCCACAGGAAGGTACATTACACTTGTAACGCGAAGATGGAGTCACCGGAGACCCCATAAAATATGTGTATGTATATGTACATAATATTCTGAACCACGATGAAATTCTGAATCGATTTAGCCATGTCCGTCTATCTGTTGAAAACACGAGAATGACATTTTGTGAGAGGACTCCTTTTTACAGTCGTCAGATTGGTATTGAAAATGGGCTGTATCGGTCGAGTAGTTCTGATACCTCCCACTCAAAACCAAAGTGTAGGTATTGTCTTTTTATATTATAAAATTTCCATATTTTATTTACATACGTAATATGTTTATTATAAAATAAAAAACCGGCCAAGTGCGAGTACACTCGCGCACCGAAGGTTCCGTACTTGGGCACAGTTGATGTCTTGAAAAGTCGGTTGTTCTTTGATTTGTTAGACCTCGGTACAGTTTTTTGTATGAAGGAAAATATTATTTTCACTAAAGCTTCAATTATAGCTTTCAGTAAAATGCATCCGTAAAAATACGAAACAGAACAAAACTGACACATTTAACCATAGCATATCATAGGAATTCAGTGCAATACTTTGTGAAACTGAATGAGAAGTTGGACAGAAAAAGTTTTTCGTACGGAAAAATTAATAAATTCGTTTTCAAGAAAAGTTGTAGATTAATTGCTTATTTTTTTAGATGAACTGACATTATAATTCAAAAGCAACATTTGAAGACCAAGATTAAGTTCAACGATTAAGTTTAAGTGCTCCAAAAAACAAAAAAAAAATATTTTTTCGGTTGCATTTTACTGATAGCTATAATTGAAGCCTAAATTACTAGTTACTCCAAAACCAGCTGATGTTATACCGGATGTTGTGTGCCTTCTTGTCAGCCTTCTACGTCAATTAGTTCTAGAGATAGAACTAGGAACAAAATTCGCTTAGTGGGTTCGGACAGACATCGTAGCGAAAACAATAAGGTTCCGTTTTGTCCCTATGGGAACGGAACCTTAAAAATGAACAACAAGTTTTGAAAATTTAGAAAACTGCGAAGCAGAAATATATTATATTATTATATTTGGAATTTATGTTTGATTTTAATTGCAATATTTGAAAAGTACATTTCACCCCTATTATGAGTTGAGACCTAAAATGTCCGTTCTAGCTTTAAAAATCATGCCTATTTCATTATACCTAAGTCCTAAGAGAATGTCATCAAAATAGTTGCTAAAAGCATTTGGCATTTGTTATAATCATAATGAATTTCATTAAAAAAAATAAATCAAAGCATTTTGCCAAAACTGTCTTTCGATAACCAGTCAAAGCTTACTAGCCCTATGTTACAATCCAATACAAAACTCTCTGAGTCATTCATTCTCATTCAACAAAGGAGTAGGGGGTGAGACCGCTAAATTTGTTTTCAACTTTGAATGATTCACCTTGAAAAATTATCGAAAACGTTAAACGTTTCACTTATTTTCAAATGACCACATATTTTCTCTCTTGCATAATACACGTACCTATACCTGCCTTCAAGGCAATTGCATTTAACAAATAATAAAATTGTTTACCAATTAACATAACAATTAACCTGATCGGTCCACATTTGAAATTTCAATCAGCATATCAGTCGATATTCGTACATTCATCGATTTGTTTATTGCGAATCTAAATATTTTCGAAGAGCCTTTAGATAGAATTTTGCACCAGCAAAATACGTCAGAGATTTTCTAGTTTCGATTGGTATTTTCGGCATCAATTTAGACGAAATTAGCTGCTATTAGATATTCACCATAAGTTGTTGGCATTTTTATGCCGATAGAGGTTATCATGTTCGAACAAATACACAGTTTCATCAATCATACAAAATGATTGGATTATATTTTCAAAGTATCTATTTATGTATCACTTATGGATTTTCTTCTTTGTCTATTGGATGATCGTGTCCGGTATAAATATTTTAATTTAAAAGTTTTGAGTCCGTAAAGATGCACCTAGTTTGTAACTATATGTGTATCGGTTTTGTGTTGCATCTATCCATAAATGAGTGCTGCCTGCGCATCCATGCGGTGGTGTGGATTTCAGATCGGAACCATGGATTCATAAGCGTTGCGGGAGAGATGGAGAGGTAGTTGGGTTATAATAATCTCCGTATACAGACATTAAGTATACTGAAGACGTCAGCACAGAGTGAGAATTGAAATTTTAGAAGAGGCGATAAAATGTACCTCTGCGTTCGCTGACTTTCTTTTTTTTTGAGTGAATGTGCCTGTCGGCTGGTTTATAGTTTGTAAGGAGGGGTGCTTTGGATTATTGTTATACTTGACGTAATTTGTGCATTAAGAGTGCATGAACATGAACAATATAAAACATTTGATAAAGACCTTGTGCATGACTTTCTTTTCCATTCTTATGAACGAGGGTAACAAGTGGCAGTGGGTACCTATCTAAATTGTGAGTTTTGTACGGACCGTGAGTATAGAACTGTAGATGTGGTTGTAGTTGACAATCAACCAGATTGTAATGAGTTATTAAGATCAGATCCTCCTCCAATGTGTCTCTTTATATGTACAAGGTGGCGCAAAATTAATCACCCTATCGGAAGTTGTTATAATTTTTGCAAATGGCGTCGTTTGTCAATCATATTTGACATTTGTGAAGTAGACAGCTGCAGTATACAAACAGACAAGCAATGGAGGGCTATACTCCGCAAGAACGTGGAATAATTGTGTCCATTTTTTTTTTTTTACCAATAATCAGTCGGTGGTGTTGACGTCGGTTTCCTAATCTTGTCGCGCCGACTGGGCAAACATTCCGGCGCTTACCTACTCGACTCAAACAGACTTTAGACTATGCAGGGCGTGGCCGACACCAGACGAAGAAACATCAACCAGACGACAGCGACGGGCCACGCAATTGGTCATCACCAGACGGACCCTACCTCGAATTTTAGTGAAAGACTTACACATGTTCCCGTACACAAAGTGCAAACAGTGCATCAGCTAATTCTGTTGACCGTCAGTCGCGTGTGAATTACTGTCAAACCATCCTCAGTCTCAGGAACGAAGAGGACGATTTTGTGTCGAAAATCATGAACGACGAGGCGCATTTCCAGTTCAACGGTTACCTCAATAAGCAAAATCTTCGTTTCTGGGGCACTACATCCACTCAAAGCTACTGTATGGTGCGACGTTCACGCGGGCGGGAGGAGTGATTGGGCAGTATTTTTTTGAGGACGCCATCGGCAATACTGTCACTGTTACTGGCGAACGCTACAGGGCCATGATAAACGACTTCTTACTGCCGGAATTGGATTTGAGGGGTGAACATGTGGTTTCGACAAGACGGTGCAACGGCACACACAGCACGAGCCACATTAGATATTTTGAAGGAAGCGTTTCCTTGTCGCGTAATCTCCCGTTTGGTGACATGGCCAGCAAGATTGACCAATTTAACCATCCCAGGCTTCCTTACTTGGGGTTTCTTGAAGTCGCGGACTTATGCCAACAATCCTTAGACAATCGCAGCCCTTAATGAGAATATTCGACAGGAATGCCAACAGTTATCACCGGAAATCTTGTGGAAAGTCATGAAAATGCGATAAAACGGGCGCAAATGTGTATCAACCCTGGCGGCAGCCAACATCTTTTCGACTTAACAGAAAAAATTGTGAAGGTCCAAATAAAGATTTCCATCACCCAAAACCATTTTTTTTTTATAAAGTAAAAAATGAATTCAAAAACAAAATTCCAAACCATAGCAGTGTCTTCCAATTCCCATCTGAGGTCTTGCGAAATAGTACTAGAAGGTTCCTGAAAAGCAGTACAGGGTAGAGCTCTCTTAGTTCCCTGGACATGAAGGCATTCCATGCGATGGGAACTCTTTGAATATGCATGAAAACCTTCTGTGGTATGGTTAATTTTCGAAAACTATCGTTTCGACACTAGAATGAGCAACGTACATTGACAAATCTATACCAAATGGCTCTTTCAACTTTCAAACGATCCGAATTTATGTACTTTTTTCCAATAAATTGAATATATGAAGAACATACTACATCGTGCGTCGAATGCATTGAAACGTTCACCTTTTCTTGTAAGCTAGAAGTATGTCCTACATTTTATTAGATAACCTCATTTGTGCCTTTTCGCCTTGTTCGCCAAACAACAATAAATTCTCAAACACCTTTTTTTTTTCTCAAGCACCAACACCATGTCGAGCTATAAAAATAACAATCCATTCAACGTCCTTTTGTCTGTACGACGAAAAGACGAATGTTTCCATCTGGTGTGCACGACTCGAAAGTATCTAAATTTTGTGTGTATCTTAAAGGAAAAAAAATCTCCGTTTATTTGTATTATGTAAATATTAAGCGCCATAAAGGTGATAAAAGTGGGAATGGGAAGAAATGTCCACTCTAAAAATGGATAATGGTGCAAGTGAGGATAATAAAAGTGGCACAAGCGAGAGGGAGAAACGGAAACGGAATACCTAACCAACATGAGAGATCAAAAGTAATTTGCATAAAAATCTTTTAGCGCCGAGCGGCTGGTGGTGTCTGTCGGAATGCAGATCAAAATGGCTTTAGCCAAACCGACCAACGACCCGACCCGTATCTAAACAAAGGAATCTGCATGTGGATTTTTACCGGCGCGTCTTATTATATACAAACACAACACACCAACATGTTGATGGATTAAAATAGTTAACTCCATGTGTTTTCCTTTCTCCTCAAAGTTGTATTTTGTATGGATTTTAAAGGAAAAAAAAAAAAGACGTGAAAAATTATTTGTTTCACCTCTTCTGCGAATATTTTACCCAAGGAAATGAGTCAGTTTCCCAGAGTTGAGCATTCCCTTATGTGAGTGTGGCGCTTGCCTACATTTAGATGTAGATTTAGCCTCATTTAGCCTCAGACTGTCTTATGGACTTGTGGGGTTCTTTGTGTAGTTTTGTTAAAGCAACCCTCAGGCGTTTTCGAGAGATGGTGCGATGACTCATGTTGTTAAAGTTGGATTTTTTTATTACGTACATATATTATTTGCAACCTGTTTTTTTTTTTTTGTTTGTGAATTATTTGCGTGGGATTTGCGTCAAATGCAACTCCTTTTGACAGTCGAGTTTTTTTGTTTCAAAATGGCGTTATAGCAACTCGAACTATTCCAAACACATAGGATGCTTAAAAGTAGAATTGCTATTTAGTATTAAACACAGTTTTCCAAAATCAATGTTTTAGGTTAGGTCTGTGGGCTTGCTTGTCCGTTGATGTGCCGGGTGGGAAGCTGGTCTATTTCTTGTACCTTCAAGGAATTTATACCTAGCGTTTTGAAGACAGCGATATAGGAAGTGGACTCCCTCATGACCAGGGCATCTACAAAATTGTAGGTTTTATGCACAAACAAAAATTACCAAAAGTACGTTCAATTAATAATTTTGCTCTGACATATACAATTATACACCCTTATTCCGAGTGGCGTTTATGACGATTTAAAATACGCCACTTTGAATTTTTTAAGCGTTGAAAGTAACAAACCAGAAACATTTTAACGGAGTAGATAGAAAAAAAACAAACATTTTATTGGGTGGATTTTAAAAGGTGAGTCTTCAAAAGGGGAGTAGATCTACCACAATTTCTTAATATTTTTTCAATCTACCACAACTACCACTGCAACCAAAATTCTACCACGTTTTGTTATTCTACTGTTAAATATTTTATAGTTCTCTATGATTTCATATCTCAATAAGAAAATGAAAGCGAGGCGCACTCTTGATGGATATTTTGATCATTCGTGTCGTCATTAACATATTCAGGCAACAGTTTCATATCCTAGCAAAACAGGCAATCTCCATTTCGTTCGGTAAGAAGATTTTGTTCCTTAGTGAGTTCGATGAAGAATTTCAAGCGATAGATTGACATTTGACGCCCTGGTCCTATGTTCATGCCTCCAATTAGTTTTTGTATCCTTTCCAGTAGGTGCAATGTGGTTTTCGGCGCACCAGACCAGGTATGAGAAGCGTACTCTAGTTTGGGGAGAATGAACGCCCTATATTATTGTAGCTAGATCAAAAGATCTTGCACCGTTTGAGGCAACCTAGACATTTAGCAGCGTTCTTGAAGACTTCGTGTATATGGTCGTTCTAAGGACGTGTTTCATGGACACACATACCGAAAATGGAAAGTCTTTCGGTTTCTAAGAGGTAAGGGCCATTCATTGATAATAGCTGAAGGTTTGGTTTTTGCTTTAGGGATAGCAGACAGCGTTGCGTTTTGGAAGCATTAAACTCCACCCTATTGGTAAAACCTCTTTTTATAATGCTATCAAGGTCAGAATTTAATGAGCTTAACATAATATGTTGCCGTTCCACTTCTACGACCGAAGAGCAAGTACGTGAGTCCTGGAATGAATATGAGAAGCTAAGGCTGCTGTCATCAGCGAAGGAAAAATTTGGATTAAAAGTTGCAGACAAGAAATAATTTTTTATGAAAATGAGAAAGAGAGTCGGAGACAGAACAGAGGCTTGGGGAACACCAGCATTTATATGGTGAGTTTCAGACTTCAAACCATCCAAAATAACTTGAATTGAACGGCCAGAAAGGTAGTTTCTAATCCATTGCATAAGAGACGCATCGACCCCATAAGCACACATTTTCGACAAAAGAGCTTGGTGCCAAACTCTGTCAAAAGCCTTTGAAATATCAAGCGCAACAATCTTCGATTCACCGAAGTGATGGAGAGATTGGTTCCACTTCTCGGTGAGATAAGTCATCAAACCACCAGTGGACCTGTTGCCATGATTACCATACTGCCGGTCATTGAGGAGTTTCCGTGATTCAAGATATTTCATAAGCTGACGATTTATCAGCGTTTCCATGACCTTAGAAAGAATGGACGTAAGTGCTAAGGGTCGGTAATTGGTGGGAGAAGAAGATTCGCCTTTTTTAGGGACGGGCTGCAGTAGTTTGCCACATACTCGGAAAGAGTCTAGAAGAATAGGACAGATGATTGTAATATTAATACCAACTAATGAGAGTTCTAACATAACTTATCCGACCAGTGATTGCTGGGATCGCACGTTACCTATATATTTGCTGATTTGTCTGTGACTACTTGTAATGGTGCATATAAATTTCAAATCTATACCACCCATTTCTTAAATCTACCACTCTTTTTTCCTTCCAATCCACCACATTTTTGAAATCTTAAGTGACAACACTGGAGTTGACCCATAGCCTAGACTACCATCAAAGAAATGAAAAAGGTTGGCAGAAAGTTTTTGTTAGAATCACTTCAAATCTTTTGTTGAGTGTGGGCTGTGCTAATCCTTATTTAAAATGTTTTCCTACACTTCTAGTAGCTACTCTCAGCCAAGAATCGCACATCCGCCGTCCGTAACTGACTGCGACCGTGTACTTTCCACGAGCTTATCATTTATTTCGTCCAATGAAGATTTTCTTAGACATTCTAAAAAACATTTTGAATCCGAAAATTATTTATTAAATTGAGTTTTTCAAATTAATGTTTGTCCTTTTACTGACTTTATATGTGGTAGATCAATTGGATTGGATTTTGTTGTTATCTGTAAACTAAGAATTTCTTTCGAATAGAATAAACAATAAAAAACTAATGCAACCATTTATCTGGCAGCGCTGTAGATCTGCAGGTTTGGATCGTATGTGGAATGTGAACTACTTACCGACGACGTCGTACCCTGTATCTTAAGGCCGAAAGGCAATAGTTATAAGGATATAGTTAAGTTTAGAGTGCTCGTTAAGAGCCAGTAAGCTAGATTAAGATACATGTTAGTTTTAAATTAGATTTAGTCATTTTTGTCTAGTAGGTATGTAAGTTAAATAATGAAGTAATAAAAATGAATTTAAAAAAACGTCGTACCCTGTCGTGGAAGTTTAGTTAGGGAATACATCTTCTAAAATAAAACGCTTCAAATATCGACAAACGTCGTGAAAGTAAAACGCCACTCGAAATAAGGGTGATAGTCAAGTTGATAAACGTAATTCTGGTGTATTGATGAGCTTTTAAGCCTTCCAATTTATCATTAGTCAAGTTAATTCTCATTTTTGAGTTTGTGTTGGACCGGTAAGTTAAGTAGATGATGTCAGCTAAACCACTCCAGGTGAATACTTATGATTGATGGCTTTTAAGGTTAAGGTTGTTCTTAATGATTTAAAGTCGGCCGGTGTGAGAAGATCGAGAGTTATGGAGATCTCCCATTTAAGCATCCTTCAATGGCATCTATGACAGAAATGCTTGACTTTAAGTATTTTCAACAATGACCAATTGATTTTATTAAATGTTTTGTTTGGACTTTAGTATCAGATTTTTGTACAGGGTGTCGCGGGACATTTATGTCTAAATTGAACATTTAAAACTTAGTATGTACTGTACATACTAGCAAATATCTTCCACTGTGACTCACACAGTGAGCAAGGCTTTTTCGTAAAATTTCGGTTGAGGTCCACTTATGGGGGGTCGTCGACCGTCTGTGGTAAAATTGAAAACTGCGGGCCGGAGTGTTGATGTCCATTTGTTGTATACATGTCGTAGCCATCTCAACCGCTCAATGCGTAGTTTTTGAACTAGGTGGATGTCGATCTAGGGCTCGTATATACAGTTCATCGTTAAATCGTCTCCTCCAAAACCCTTCAACGCACACGGGACAACCCGTACTCTTACGAAGATTTTTTTTCTCTTGAAACGCTAAAAATATCTTCATCCGCTTTTAAACGGGTATCCATTCGTAAGTCCAGGACAGGGATTATTAAAATCTCTCTTTTGCCTTTTGGTGAAACTTCTGTACATTGCTCCTGGGGCATCTCAACATTTTTTTGAACGCATGTTTTTCGCGCTCTTCTCGTCTCTTTTCCTAGTAGAGCTATTGAGCTGTTCTGCTCCCTGCTCGCAGTGCCGATTTATACTCCACTTCCTTTTCTGCGTTTGCTAGTCGAAATTGTTCGTCAAACTAAAAGTTTGGTCGAGTGAAACCCAGTACATTAATCGTGGCATTGCTGTTTGGCTTTTGTTAGTATTGCAATTTGTATTCTGCATTTCTGCAATAGCTGTTGCTGTGGTTGTATCTTTTCGACGTCAATCTTTCTCACAGTATTTCTTATCGTTCAGGTGTGTTGGATTTCCGTATTCGTACCTTGGCTACAACAAGGTAGTGCGGTTCGAGTCAATATTGACCGCTTGGAAGGTTCGGACACCCAGAGCACGGGAGGTGTGCCTTGCGTCGATTTGCTTATGTCAGCGCTACAAAAATTGTCATAACTATGCACTGTCTTATAGAGAAACACGCAACAATGCTTGACATAATTTAAACAATTTTTGTAGAAGATTTATGGACGAGAAGGAGGAGATCATTCGCTGTCTCCAGTTTCGCACGCTAAGTTGGTTAAGGTCCCCTTCCACTTGCGTGCGCCACCTGAGTCGCGGTCTTCCTCTACTGCGCCGTCCCTCGGGTGTGGATTCGAAGATCTTCCGGGCCGGATCATTCACGTCCATTCGCTCTACATGACCCAGCCACCGCAGTAGTTGGACCTTCACTCTTCTGGCTAGGTCGATGTCGCTGTTCAGCCCGTACAGTTCGTCGTTGTATCTCCTCCTCCATTCACCGTCTATGCAGACGGGACCGAACATTACTCGAAGAATTTTCCTCTGGAAGCAACAAAGAGTAGCCTCATCCGCTTTTGATAGAGTCCATGGCTCTGCACCATAAAGTAGGACTGGGATGATTAGGGTCTTATAAAGGGTCACTTTAGTTATTCGAGAGAGGGCTTTGCTACTCAATTGCTTTCTTAGCCCAAAGTCATAGGCGGCCTTAAAATCGATGAAAAGATGGTGGGTATCGATTTGGACTTCTTGAGTTTTTCGCCAAGATCTGCCGCAGTGTGAATATTTGGTCGATGGTAGACTTTCCTGGCCTGAAGCCACACTGTTAGGTTAGGCTGTGGACGTAGAATGGTATAAATGCGTCGGGTTTTGCTGAGAGCTATACTTCAACTTAACTCAACCTTACCTATAGTATCTTAAAAACTTGAGGTAAATCTGCTCTCCAGATCAAGGCGTTACTATTGCTAACCATGATACACATACATAATTTAGAGGTAACGAAAAAGAGGTCGGAGTCAATCCCAACTAGCTAGAATCGTTGTTACTCCTCGCTTCCCCACTCAGTAAAAAGAGAACAATTGATGGCGATTGTCTCTACACACAATAGAACCCACTGACTTGCAAGTTCTAGCCATTTAAACACATTTTCCCTATATATGAACTGACAGAAGATAACGAAATATGGAATATAACGATGTCAACAAAGTAGCAGCATAGAGAGGATATCCGCCGGTAATCCTGAAACTTAATGACCACCAATACACACACAATAATATCTATGAAAAACAATTTTTGTATCTTGTTCTACTCGCTTCTAAGACGTTATTAATATATCTACTGATGATGGCCGGATATCGTTTTAATAATATTCCCCCAAACATGCATGCATCCTTGACATCTCTCATACATACCATAAGACAATCTGATTCTGAATTGTCAATTAAAGACACACAAATTCCACACTATCCGTTTAATTAAAATAAATTGACAAATGCCAGCTCTCTCGTCACACTGCCTGTGTTTATATTTACATTTAATTCGGTGTCCATCATTTTATGAAAACCATGTTCTCCAGTGACCCCAATCAGAGCCCTAACAAGAACAAAACCAAACTAATAACACAGACAAAACGAGCGCTGCGGTGCGAATAATAATTTCCGGAACTTAATTCGTTTAAAATGTAGACTTTTTTTTTACGACTAATATATTGCGGTTTCTTGTTATTTATTTTTATAGAGATGTTTTTATGGCCATTTGGCTTTGCCCTTTTGACTTAATTCGGCAAATTAAAAATTAGATCAACTTTTTTATTTAAGCTAGGACTTTTTCTTTTTTTTTTTTTTGAATAAAGGGGCCGTCGAAAGTATGTGTTGGCCAAAAATTCATAATTTTTCAGGGTCAGTAGTTTTGGTTTTGTTTTTCATTGGTGGTATAATTGTTGGATTTATGACGTGTGATGAACAAATTTTCAATAGACGAGAGTTTGAGTTCTCATTTGTGGTAAAGTAACTGGTTAGACAAATAAGCTGAAATAAATGACCTGTTACAACAGTGGTTTCCAACTTTTTTTCACTACTTGCCTCCTTCCTGGCAGATTTGAAAATCGCATTAACATAGGACATATTGCAGAGAAAAAAAAGTGAATAGGGAAAGAGAGTACGCCAATTGTGTGGCTTGAGTCCCGAATTCTTTTTTCGGTATGAGCACTTTTATTCTTTGCATAAAAATGCCCCCTGATGGAACCGCCCCGCTCCTCAGAAGTTGGAAAACACTCAATATGAATTTACTCAATTTGAAATTTACATTTTGTATCCTCGAACAGGCATTCATATGTGAAGCATTGAACGTCTATATACTCAGTCGGGTAGACAATAGTGCAGAGGAGTGAAAACTGCATTGTATGCGGTCGTTAGCACTATAAGGCAGTCCCTAAACGACAAAAGAAATTGATACACACTTAAACCAGCCGCGTTTCTGGACACTGAAGGAGCATTCAACAATCCAAAATGTGGACATTAAAGAGCAGAGCTTCAATATTGAACAATCGTTCTTCGTTCACTAGCTTGATCTACTCAATGAATATAATTTTTATGCAAAAACTAGCTGGACCCTGGCAAGAGACTACCAAAGCCACCTATTGTAAAATGCGAATAAATCGATTTTCTGGAATCTTCTTTTTGCATAAATCTAAAATACTGCAATACGAACAAGCGAACAAAAAAATCATGAAAATCGGCCCAGCGGCTATCGAGTTTTTAACGTCATCGAGTTTCACCCCTAGAAGAAGTTTTTTTTATGGGCGGTGCCACCCCCCTTCTTGTCCAATTTTGACCAATTTTCATAGGAACTATCCCAATGCCTAAAATTTCAGCTCAATCGGTTCAATGGTTTTCGAGATATACGATTTTGAGTGTTTTTTTTTTTTTTGGTATGGGAGGCGCCACGCCCCTTTCTCCAATTTTAACGATATATATTTTACATCCTATTTTCATATTTACCAAAGATTGTATACACAAAAAATTTCATAAAAATCGGTCGAGTCGTTTCGGAGAAGTTCAACCCTAACACCGTAACACTAGATTTTTATATATTAGAAGATAGGTGAAATTGGCCTGCCCTTGGAGTACCTTGCCCCTTACTCTGGGTCCTCGTCATTAAGAAAAAATAATATTGAAATTAAAAACAATAGGGTTCAAAGAATCCCAATGTAATAAAAACGAACCCTGGCAAGGAAATAACACCCAAAATGACGAAAAACAAAAATTGTACGAGATTTTTTTGGGCGTTATTTCCAATTTGATTTGGGGGTTATTTCCTTGGTCGTTATTACCCAACGCCGACAAAGAGTGTGAAATATCTGGGAATAATCCCGATTAGAAACATTTTTCATTACAAACCAAATTTTAGTGAAAGAGTATCGATAACCGCGAATACTTTTAAAACTTGTAACCGAATCGTCAAACCGCTCAAAGCCGCGGATCTACTTGATATGGGATCAATATCCACCAAAAATATCGCTATCTACATTGATAGTCAGGCTGCGCTAAAGGCGCTAGAGTCCTTCATCATCAAATCTGACCTAGTCAGGAGCTGCCGCACAATGCTCAGGCATTATGCGCGCAGAATCAAGTCAGATTATGTAGGGTACCCGGACACTTTGATATTGAGGGTAACGAAAGGGCTGATGTTCTGGCCAAAACCGGAGCAGAGCTTCCACTTAATGAAAGTATTGAGGGCATAAGACCACCAATAGCCGTGGCCAAGAGAATCATTCTCGAGAAAATTAAAAATAGGGCAGATCAGAGATGGTCGGATATAGTGGGGCACAAGGTCTCAAAGGCTCTGTGGCCTAAGCTAGATCGGAAAAAATCTGTAAAATTACTAAAGCTCAGCAGGTCAAAGCTACGAACAGCAATAGGGATACTCTCTGGGCACTGTCTTCTAAGGAAGCACGCTAAGAGATTAGGTTTAACAGATACGGACACATGCAGGTACTGCGAAGATTTACACGTCGCAGAGGATATAACACATCTCCTTTGTGAATGTCAAGCTATTGCTCGGTACAGGAGGAAATACCTTGGAAGGTACTTCTTCGACAATTTGGAGGAGGTAGGCCTCGCAAACAAAATTGAAACAATTTTCAGGTTTTGTAGGGAAATTAATTGTTTGGGCGAAGTGGTTGAGGTTTTTTTGACCGTTAATGTTCCCAAGGGATGGCGATGGGCCCAATATGGTGCCTAGTCCAATGTGATGAACTCACACCCTACTCAAACTAACCGAATCTTCGGCAGAAAGTGAGAACCAAACCTTAACATAATTCTGTGGATGCAAACGGTCTACGATAGCTACATAAGGCAATTAATCTCAAGTCAATGACAATTCAAAGACTCGCATGTATAGAAAGTGATAGGCAGTGCAATGACAAAGATACCAACAGCTGGACTGTAGGCGTTTCGCAATTTGCTACCTCTCGACCTATAAATGCAAGAATTTGCTACCAAAAAAGCCTGGGATGATCAGAAGAAAGACGAAACTCGAAATCCATCTACACACATGGATTTAAGATGAATTGCGTAGAGGAGTTAAAAAACGTACATTGCTCTGTCAGTTTTTCTGATCACAGCAGTACAGTACAAAGCGGTCATTTTTATTGGCAGCCAGATGGGAATAAAATCATCTTAAAATAATCGGCGTTTTAAGCCCGAGCTTATGAGGGTTCTGTCTGTACTCTTCTATGTTCAGCTTTTCCCAGAAGGCATCTTAGTCAAACACACATGTACAATTTATGTACATACTTCAGGATGATTTACACATCGTTTACATTCCGATTCCGTGATATTGACGGACGGACGGACCATTAGATCTAAGTGTTTGTTGTTTTCGAATTTCCCTAAAAAATAAAATATAATACAAGCTTTACCTAATAGGGTGGACAAGAACATAGCCATGAAACCTTTGACTCATTTTTTGAACCTCAACTGTGGTGAACTTGTGACTGCCACTACACACACTCGCCGAATTATCGCAACCCCACTGGTTGATAGATGGCGCCTGTCTATCGATTCATTAGATTGAACAAGCAGCAGGGTTTCTCTGATACAAAGGCCGCTTATGCGAATGGTTGCTGTTCAACATGTTCCGACTCATTCAGTTTTTAACTAGATCTGTAAATATCTCTTTCACTATTCCTAACTTCAATAGTCTCTTATGAAGAAAAATCATTAAAAGCATCTCCAGCCGGTTGAAAGTTAAGTATTCACATAGATACCAACCTAAAGACAAAAAAAAAAATTCGTGTAAAGTGACTGACCTATAGAATATAACATTTCGCGAACCTATCTTCTTTCAAGATTATAATGGGATTTCGGCAAACTCTTAATTGAGTGTTGACTGTTGAGTCCCCTTTGAAGAGAAGTCAACGGCCTTGTACTGGCATCCCCCCAAGACAAACATGTCGAACTCAATTTCATTTCACGAAAACGTACTAAACAGACGAAGAGATACCGACTTAACGAGATACAGTCAACTGGTTGGAAACTGATCCAACTATTGATAATCAATTTAACTGATTCTGACACAAATGATCATAATGAAAGGAACAAAGGTTCTGTGGAACGGAAAAATAAAATATACAAAGTCCGATGAACCTTTAGGTGCGCGCAAATAACAAAAGCTATTGATACACTAGTACAAGTACAACAAGTACAACAAGAGCGTTCATTGCTCACAAGAAAACAAAATGTTCGATGGAAAAAAAAAATCATTGGATCGTAAACAAGTTTCCATCAGCCGGCGTGTTTGCCTAGGGAAGACCTTGAAATGTTTTCTTCTTTTTTGTTTTTTTTTTTTTTGTAATTTTCTGCATGCATAATTCAATTGAAGATATAGAGCGAACGATCGAGCGAACGAGTGTTGTATTGCAAACATACCTATCATGGCCAATTGAGATTGAGATTGATTCGATCGAAATAGATTTAAAAGGCAATTTACTGTCGATTATTTAAGTGAAATTGAAATAATGTGTATGAGTGTAAAATGGGTCAATCTAAGGTAGTCTTCCTATGTAGTCCTTGATTCTCTTGTTTTTAAATATTGATTTATTGATAGTTGATATAGGAAATCAATGTTAAATATTTGCTGTTACAGTGTATCTATACTACTGAGAGTCAGATTTTATTTGTTTCACACTGAAGCGGGCACAAATACAAACTACTCCATACAACAATCAGAGAGTATAACTGTCCTAAGAAATCTTCTAAATTTAGATTCCTATAAAATTGTAGGTCCCTTCTATTCGTCCCAAAAATAAGAACTCACAAAAACGAATTGTTGTGAGAAGCTAAACAATGGGACCTGTTGCGCCACCTAGAGAGTACCTACTAAACATGTTGATGATCCATAGTATAGCGATAGCCAATAGATAGATACCAAAATCGATTATAAGTTCCTCTCATTGCGCAAATAAATTGCGATAGTTTTAAGATGATTTCAATTCATTGACGTGTTTTCGAATTAGCGCGCTACCAGACTGCGTCGATATGTTCCAGATATTGAGGATACCTATTAGGGTGTGTCACTTTAGTATGGCGAAAAAAAAAGTTGTTAATTGTTTAATCTAATAGTGTAATCTAATACCTGCCAAAAGTGGAATTGGGATCTTAGGCTTCAGAATATATAAACAAATTGCGATTTTTATGAACTTTTGGCTCCCTCAAACCAGCTGAAGTTTTGGAAAAAATGTTGTTTGGTACTTAGTTGGTTTATTGTTCAGATAATGTTTAATGTTTTTGTAAAAAAAATAATTGAAATCGTTAAACATAAATTGCTTTTAGGAAATAAAACGAAAAACATAGATATAGCTTAATGCATTTATTATTTATTATTACTAGCTGTAGCTACACTCAACGAAAAACATGTGTCAAATTTACTTAAATCGAGTGCTAACTTGCATAAGCCCTAAGGCCGTTTTGAGCTTACTTAGTTTTAAGGCAAGTTGCGTTACATTTTTCTAGTTTTTTTATTTGCTAGCCTAAAGTGTATTAAATTATAGATGGCTTTTAGCCATAATCCTAATTATTGAAAGTCAAATTATTTATTTTATTATATTATATTTTATTTATATACCGGACAGTTTCACATTTTTTTTTTGAAGGCTTGCATTATTATTTTTGTTGTTAATATTACTGCATATTCGAATGGCTTCCATCAACTACTTTATTGAAATATCCCAGCAGTCACCAGTTTCATCCTAAGAATCTATAATAAAAAAATCCTTTTTTAAACATAAATTTCTTTGTCTTCGATTTTATTAAACAAAACTTGCCTTCTTCATTACATTCCTCGACAACATTTGTGTTTTTGTTCCATTGTGAGCAAACGCGGCACCCATCTTGCGCAAAGCTTTCTCATGTCCAAATTTTTAGTCAACATGCGATGTACCTATAGCACTTTTTGAAATGCCTACGATGTCTTTTAATTCGCGCAGTTTCAGTCGACGGTCATCTAAAACCATTTTGTGGATTTTTTTTTTAATATTTCTGGCGTCCTCGTTTAAACGTTGCTACCCAATATTTAACTGCTGTAAAAGAAGAAGCATACTCCCCTAGAGTAGAATCTAGCTCCACTTTGATATTGGTTGGACAGAGACCTTTCAAATAAAAGTATTGTATTACAGTAGTCCCCGGATTGTTGCGTCGGGGAAAATGTACAATTTTCAACGCATTTATCCGAGGAACGCATTTACGAGAATCCCGCTTAAGTGCGTTGTAAACGCAATAAAGCATTTTTATTAGCATGTTCAAATTAAAAACTGAAAAATACGAACAATGTTCGTTTATGTACGCCTCAAAAACTCGAAAAGTTTTGCTCCAATTCTGCTCAAACCTTTGATATTGGACCGAGATGGCTATTGTGAAGTTTGACCAAAATTCGACAAAGGGGCGTGGCACTGTCTATACAACAAAAATTCGAATTCTTATATCTCGAAAACCACCGAATCGACAAGTTCAAAGTTAAAGACAATCATAGCTATTGCCTCGGGAGTATTCCTGTGAAAATCGGAAAAATTAGGAAAAGGGGCGTGGGTTCGCTAGTTGTAAATAAATTAAGAGGTGATGTCAGTAGGACTTTGTAAAATAGACCGCTTTGATTGACATTGAAAATGTCTTTGGGTGCATAGTTTTTAATTAAATTGGAGAGAACATCTGTATGAAAATCTTCGGCACCTCCTACATCAGCAGAGGAGCATTCTCCATGGCGTCAATATGGCAATTGATTTGACAAGTGTGTAAGTCTAAGTACAAAAAGTTGTCCATGCTTTTTTTTGTGTGTGTTCATTTAACCGGGAGATTTTGTATGAAGTTTTACGAGAAGCATTACTTTTGTAGCGCAATTAACCGGGTAAGGTATTTAAGCGGTACGCATTTAAACGGGAAAAGTTAGGCACATTTGTTATGGAATGCTTTATTTGCTCAGTTTTCGGCTGAATTAAACGAGGAATTCAATTAACCGAGGGTCACTTATCCGGGGATCACTGTACATAACGACGACCAAATTTTTCCATAATTAAAAATTCACTGAAATCGTTCACTATTACTGGCTGCCGAGCACATACTAAACAGCTTAGCTAGCGTCATCAAACTTAAAATTTGAGCTTTATAAGGTTGGTACTTCCGACCATATTTATTCCTTACAAAAAAAAAAAAACAAAAAAAAAAAACCGCCATCTATCCGTCAGGTCGGGTACTTTTGGGACGACACTCGTATTTACCTAATATTGCTCTTATTCAAGATCTGACTATCATTCTTTGTTTTTGATTTTTTTTCTAACGACTATAAATTTATAAATAAGGCTTGTGGCCGGGCCAATCACTGAACACGGCTGCGGCATGGCTTGGCTATAAGGTATGGCTGCTTCTTCTATGACCGGCTGTATGTGGTTAGCTCAAGAGAAATACAACATAAAATTTAAAAAAATTAAATAAATTGTGTATTCTATTTTGTATTAATAAAACAATCGAGCACAGCTGGGCGACTCAGCTACTATGTGTATGTAAGTAGGTCGAACCACTTAAGTGACTTGATAAACTGAATACCGGCATCAATCCCCACAAAAGCTTATTCAGTTGACTATTAATCAAAATCGTTGACAAATTATATTTAATTTTTCAAAAACCCCCTCACATCCAATGACCGATATTCAATAACTGCCGTCGAAGACAAAAGAAAAAAGGCAAAAGACGAAAACAATATAAAAAAAACAAAACAACAAAAGATCATACAGTAGTTTATTAATCGGAATGGTTCGTGTTCAATTAATATGGTTCGAATAGTTTTTTTTTTTTTTTTAATTTTTGTAAACCTTTTCCACACTTCCATTGATAAACGTAAATGTCTCGAACGTGCTTAAAATTCAATTATTCGATCAATCAACGCGAGTTGTAGTCTCCGTATATACATGAGGATTACCATAAGCATAACCAACCCACACATAAACGTTGGTCTTCCCGCATACAAGCAATGCGCGCACAATTATAAAATTATGTATATCCAACGATTGAGTTTATCAGTGATATAGGAACTGCACAAGCACTTCACTGTTCCGTCTCTTACCTCATCCATTTAACGATGTTTCTTCTGATAAAGCAAAATATCCAACCAAGTAAGTTTTTCGGCGACCGGAAACACTTGAAGAGAGACACAATACAAACAAACTCAAACCGAGGGACTAACAAATGCACAACAACAAAGATAGATTTCTCCCCTGAAAACTTCAAGAATGGTTATAAATTGTCGCATGTCTGTCCCGTTACTAAGAGTCAATCAAATGAAACAAAGTTTGATCCAATCAGGGACTCTTTATCGAGTTCCACTCGAGTGAGTCCTACGACCTAAAAAATTCAAGAATTCATATTGCGAAAAAGATACGTCGAGCTATACTGAAAATCAAGCCCTCAACCATGATTGGGCCTCAGGAAAGGTCAAGAAACGGAAATTACATTAATTTTTCGGTTAAGATTGTGAATATTTCCACATGATTGCACCACACCCTGGCGTTCTTTTGGTTCCAGATAAATGCATGCAAATGTGTTTTTTTTTTCTTGAATGACCTACATTGCCAGGGCTCTATTGTTTATTTTGGAGATACCTACAACTACATACAACTTGCTTCAAGTGGGTCAATTTCGATGTGCGGTTTGTCGTAATGGACTTAGATACAAAACAAAGGAGAAAATTAGGACGAATATGGAGATTCAGCTGGATGGAGTATTAGCTGGCGCACAACCTTGCTCCACATAAGCTGTGCATGGTTGAATGAGATAACATTTTTGGACTGCGAAAATAATTTAGTTTGTGGTTCTTGGCTGCCCACAGCTAAAAAAGGCGGTAAACATGCGATAAGGAAGTGTATGCGGATGTCAGTCGAATAAAGAAGTATGCGGACGGCCGGCGGCGGCGGTAAGCTCCAACTGTAGGTGGTTTTTCTGGATAATCCGAAATTGCATTTTTGACGTAATCCAGCGAAGGCTTTTGGAATTATTTTTTGGAAGACGTTTTATTTGAAAAGGAAATTTATGCATTTGCATTCGAAACCTAATATCGTTGGTAGTTGAGAAAGCTTGGAGGCTTGCAAGACCTTCCTTCAAATGCAAGTACATATGTATATATAGACCAAGTTTTTTAAGGTAGGCTCCGAAGTACGATCGAAATGCCGGCTCTCACCTGAGACCCATTTGATTTCTTTACACACGAACACAGCGTGTAAACGGTTATAAAACTTTAGAGTGTTATGGGCGTCTCATCTCCTCTACTTTTCATTATTTCTTTGAGCTGGATGTTGCAGCCATGCCGCGTGTGATGGACCTTTTCAAATTGGTAGACCCATGTGAGTTACTTGCCGACATTTGGAAGCATCCGAAAAAGAGCTACCTGTATCTTTCTAACGCCATCTTTCTAACATCTAGGCACGGCCATGTTTTCAATGTTTATTAAGACAGCTTCGGTCTTGTCAGATAGTTTTTATTTTTCTTGTCGATTCGGTGTAAGTACCAGAACTCTCTCGTATACAATATGATAAACATGAGAGGTCCGAAGACTGCGCCTTGTGGGACTCTAACGCCATCGTCGGTCTGTCTGGTATCTC
Organism: Cheilosia scutellata; assembly: GCA_955612985.1. Lineage (NCBI taxonomy): Eukaryota > Metazoa > Arthropoda > Insecta > Diptera > Syrphidae > Cheilosia > Cheilosia scutellata. The sequence continues at coordinate 93,669,286 of OY015311.1, forward strand.
AACTTCCTGTTGGTAAAGTAGTTCGTGACTATATTTAAGAGGTACATAGTATGTGGCGTGATCGGTGGCAATAGTGTAGTTGTTAGAGTCATTGCTTGTAACACGACCTGACCTTCCTGAGAAACGAATTCCTTCACAGTTTCTCCATCACTACACCAAGAAGGGTTTCTGCTTGGATCGGAATTGGTCTGAGTGCTCCAGGATTTGGAATCACCTTTTAATAATAAAAACAAAATGACCAGGTCGCTCCTTGCCAACTTGCCGATATCGACCGACAGCAGAACTCGATTCTCTGAATCTATACTGATCGTCTGTTATAGGTCCGCATAGCCCTATAGCTTTTCAGAATCATGCCATGTTTATTTGGTCATTTAAGTTTTTTTCCATAATGTTTTGAAAATGACCACTTTAACCGTTTGACCCGAGCCGTTTTAAAAAAAAATCGTTCAATGACTCCTTCAGCGTATAAACAGTGGCTTTGAGGACTTTCAGTGAGCCTCTACTACATCTTCAATCACGGCCGAACGAAAAATACGAGGCGTTCCAGGTCTTTCTCAGTCCCGTGTTGCTCAAGTCTCTAAGGTTTCTGCGGCTAAACGAATAGTGGGTGCCGGGCGACCAGGAAAATGGGTACAAAATGCACCTTGGCCCAAAATCACTGATGAATTTTCATCAAAAACATAGCGACTATAACGATTATTTCACGTTCTTCAAAATTCTAATTCTGTTTGCTTCACAAATGTTAAAAACGAATTGACATTCGACTCCATTTGCAAAATGTATGCCCTTTCTGATATTACCGTACATTAAGTCCCAAAAGACCTTGCTGATGGGCTTGCATAATGCGAACCGGATCTGCTATAGAAGCTTTCAAAGGACTAGCATTCCTTCATGTATTAGAAAGTAGTACGCACCTTAGCAGGTTTGATACCAACAAAAGAAATAAAGTATTCATGACCATGACCACCTAGAACAAATGACTCTGCTGTATGAACTTCCGTAACTTGACACGATCTTGGCAGTTACATATAGCCATCGAAAGATGTTATGCTCCAATAAAAGGGTCTCCGCGAAGATCGCTAACAGGAAAACATGGTTAACTTACTAATTTGCCAAAACGGCCTAAGGTGGTATACGGATGGTTCTAAATTGGACTCGATGTAGAGCTAGAATCCACGGAACAAACCACATGGAACAAATCAAGGGGAAACGCCACATTCTATTCCAGGCAGAGGTCCATGCTATTAAAGAATGTACCAATCATATTTACAACTTTCATATTAAAGGCGCGACCATTCATATAAAGGGTGTCCCATAATTGACGCAAAATTTGAATTTTGCGCCATTTAATAATTAGTACAGTGATGCCAACGGAAAAAAACATAATAATGTGACAGCTGACAGTTAATGGTTAGTAAAAATTGAGCGCTATACGAAAGAACAACGCATTTTCATTGTTGATTATTTTAAAAATAATGAAGGCTTGTCAGCTACAGTGCGCAATTTTCGAACAAAATATGGCCGTCATAATGATTTAAAACCATCAACTGTGAAGAGAATAATTGAAAAATTCAGGGAGACTGGATCAATTAGTGTTCTTAAACACTCTGGGTGTCCTGTCACAAGTCATTCAACAAAAAACATCAAAGCAGATCGCGAGAGTATTGCTGACAGTCCAGGAACATCAATTCGGCACCGTAGTAAAGAATTGGGCATTTTGAGAAGCTCACTACAGCGAATTCTCACAAAAGACTTGAAACTCCATGCTTACAAAAATTCAATTGACTCAAGATCTGAAGACTACTGATCATGCAGCGCGAAGAGAGTTCGTTGAATGGATTTTGGAACAACAACAAGTGGATGTTGATTTTTCGAACAAAATCATCTTCAGTGATGAAGCTCATTTTCATCTTGATGGCTTCGTTAATCGTCAAAATTGTCTCATTTTGGGCTCAGAAAACCTACTAGTAATTGTTGAGAAACAAATGCATCCACAACGCGTGACTGTTTGGTGCTGATTTTGGGCTGGGAGGCATTATCGGACCATTCTTCTTCGAAAATGCGGCTGTTCTTATCGTGACATAATAACCCAGTTTTTAGTGCCTAAATTGCAAGATATGGGTGTGACCAACATGTGGTTTTAACAAGACGGTGCCACATGCTATACAGCCAGAGAAATAATTCAATTACTGCATAAGTCGTTTCCTAATCGTGTAATCGGCCGTTTTTGCGATCAGAATTGGCCAGATTCAGATCTTGCGATTAAACGCCATTGGACTTCTTTCTTTGGGGATTTTTTTAAAGTAAAAGGTCTATACAAATAAGCCCACGACCACTAACGCCTTGAAAGAGGAAGTTGGGAGGTGTATTAATGAAATTCAGACACATTTATGAGAAACGGTCATAGAAAATTTCAATAAAAGAGTACGTACTTGCCAGCAAAGCCTTGGCGGCACATTATCCGGTGTGCTATTCCATACATAACCCCGATCTGTATACTCTATGAATCAATAAAGTTATTATGAGTTCCCGAAAATGAGGGTGTTGAGGGAATCGAAAAATCTGATGAACTGCCCCGAAGAAGATCAGTAACCCCCTTTACAAAAGACCTAAACCTTTCTGCATTGTTCCTAAATCACTCTTAAATTTGGCTGTAAAAAGCTGGGACACATAAACTGTATCTTATGTTGGGAGAACATACAAGATCTGCATGAGCATGGTATCTAAAAACTTAGTATAGGCTATCCTACAGACCACGCTCTCCGATACCAAATGCATCTTGTCGATTCCCCCCAGAGTCCTGTCGACTGTCTTGAAGGTGATGAAACAACATTCACTTGGTACAAACGACTGTGTGTCGTTTTCTCTGTTGGATCGGAACGAAAGAGAATCATGCGATATGCATGTGGTTGTAAGCAACAGCGACAATGTTTTCTCTGTAGACGGCTTATATTATCTTTATATAATATAATTCTTCTGTACGTGTTTGTAACCGAACTCCTCCTAAACGGCTTGACCGATTTTAATGAAATTTAGCGTGTGTGTTTGAATGGGTCAAAGGATGGTTTAGATTCACAATTGGACCCGGTAGGTGGCGCTGAGATCCGATTCCACAAAATTTCAAATAATAAACACTCAACAATAAAAAAAAAAAGAATAAGCTCATGAATAAAATTTCAAATAATATACACTCAACAAAAAAAAAATCATGAAAAAAATAAAAATCATAAATAAAATTTCAAATAATAAAACGGCAGCAGAACAATTGACGGACAATGAAAATCTCCGAGCAGACAAAACAACGTTTGCCGGGCCCGCTAGTAATTATATAAATCTATGCATAACCTAAAATTCACGGCGCTAACGGAGTAGCTAGATAATTCCTTATAAAATCGTAAATTCGTTTTCCAAATGAACATTGGTCACTTTTCAGATAAAAAAAATTCTTTCAGTAGGTATCCTAGTGCCCAATTGCAGTTCTTGAAAATTCGAATGCCCTCCAGCTGTCTCTTCCCGAATTCCAATCACGTTCAACTGACGGAATTAATGTGTCTTTGCGCGCCCGTAGGCGATATTGCATCCGGAAATAGTGCGCAACGTGGTAGCTGTAAGTGTCTACACAAAATTCTCAACATTAAGGTTACTTCCCACACACATAGCGTCCGTCGTCCACTGCCCAATAAAGTAATTGAATAAATTTTATGAAACCTTTTTCCGGGACAGGAACTCCGTTGCATTTTCAACGGATGACCTTCATTCGCTTGACCTTAAGTATATATTTCTTCAGGGTCGTCCCGTCCCTTTGAATTTGAATGCATTCTCTCCATTCAAGACAACATTTTAAAGTGAATACAATTTTATTCAATTAAATAAAATCAAAGGGCTCTTATCAATCTGAGACTGCACTGCGACTGATATGTGACTTCTGACCTACCCTGCGATGATTGATTACAACGAGTGGCTACCCTGCTTGCTTTTCTGCCCACCATCTTGTTCATTAATCTAATTAAGCAAAATGCATGACAATGATTTCAAAGAGATGCCATACACAGAAAAAGAAGAAAAAAATATGAATCAAGTTATGACAAGGAAGAATAATAAACTGAAACCGTGAACAAGAAATTGATGATAATTGTCGTTGGACTATAGATACAATTGAATCGTTTAAGATCACTGTATAGTCGTGTAATTAAGGCGCGCGCCGTCTGTAGTTTACTTTGTAGAGTGTAGAGCCATCGTTAGAGAGAAGAGATTTTTGGGTTTGAACAGCGACTTATGCGGGAGTCTGTTAACTTATGAAACGGCCTTTGCTTTATGTCGGCATTTCTTTTATCTTCTTTTTAATTTTCTTTGTCAGTACCCAGAACTTGAATGTGGTTTAATGAGTTTTTCAAAATTTGTAATTTTTCTCTTTTTCATTTACTTTCAGGTACGTTAATGAATGTCTTAAATCCCACCTGTTTTTGGTAAGCGTTTTTTTACTTTAATATTGAAAACTTTATACGGGCGTCTTGCATTTATGGTTTTAAAAAGCCTATACTGTCAACGAGGAATGTGCCAAATTTTAAGCACTTTGTTGAAGAACATCTTTCATTTCGGTGGGTTTTTATAGCTGCTGAAAATTAATAGCTGATTTTTAGTGTTGCCGCTTGTAATGTTGTCGGTGAGGAGTGGATTTTTAACTGTGAGGGGAACTTGCGCAAGAAGCGCGCAATCAAGGAAATAGAGAAATGCTACTCCAGGAGCAATATTTGAAGGTTTTACCAAAAGGTGTCAAGGTAACAAGACCGGATGAGAGACTTGTAGAGATGAACAAGAAAATCTTGCTACAACCTGGACGATGAAATTGATCCTCTACCTGACAAAAACGTAGTGAACATGGCAATATCTAAAGTCAAGTCTAAAAAGGCTGCTGGATTAGACGGCTTGCTAGCCGAGCTATTTTAGGCAACGGGAGAAGACTTTGTAGAGAACTTCTACACCAAGTCGTTTTCAAGACTTAGGTTAGGTTAGGTTAGGTGGCAATATCAGCAAGCTCCCCGAAGAAGTACTCTCCTAGAGTTTGCTTTCTAATCGAGGATAGCGCCGGGCAGTTACATAGTAGGTGGAACGGAGTTTCCTGCTCCTCCTCATCTATGCAGCTGCGACAAGTCATTAGCGGTAACTCCAAGCCTTGCGGCATGTCTTCCTATTACACAGTGGCCTGTTAGTACTCCGACAAGAGTTCCGATATGTTTTATACTGACGTTTAACAGGACCTTTGTCCTGCGCCGATTTATTCGTGGCCAGGTCTGTTTTGCGTGGTTGCAGGTGTCAAGATCGGGCCATCTCTCATTAGTCTGTTGCAGTGCTAGTGTGGAGATGTTGTATCTTACCGATTCAATTGGCACATGGGGGCAATGTTGGCAGATTTTTTTTTTTCAAAAAACTGTAAATTCCCAAAAAAAAACTGTATTTTCAACCAAAAAACTGTAACCTTCAAAAACCAAACGATTTTTTTTTAAATTACGGTTTTTTTTTAGTTTTATTAAACAAAAATAACACAAAACAATTCATTTAAAATAAAATAACATGCTTAAATACGAAGCACTACGATTTAAAGCACATTTTAATTTATTCTTTCAAATCTGAACTTTAAAAAAAAAACTGTAATTTGTACTAGGAGGTCATTTTAAAAATTGTAAGCTTGTCTAAAAAACTGTAATTTACAGTTAAAACTGTGAATATGGCAACGTTGCATGGGGGTCTCCTTTACCAGTAGAGAGTTCCATTTTCGTGCCGTTCCTTGCTAGTTCGTCTGCTTTACAGTTACCTGGTATATCTCTATGACCAGGGACCCAGCACAGCGTTAACGTGCATATATCCGAGATCTCATTTAAAGATTTGCGGCAGTGCCTGACCAATTTGGATCTTAATATTGGTGATTCGAGTGCTTTAATAGCTGCTTGACTCTCGGTGTAGATGACGATGTCTGAGTTCGATATCGATCTCACCTTCAGCAGTTCAACGGCTTCGCGAATAGCTAAAGACTATTTCAAGACTTGGTGGGAAGAAAGTATTCCTGATGAATGTAACCTCAGCATTGTTTATCCGGTCCACAAGAATGGAATCCCTTTAAATTGCTCTAACTTTGGTTTTTAAATTGGCAACAATGTTTCTACAGTTGAAAGTTGATTTGCGGTGAGTACGTTTTGCCATTTTACGATGAATAGATTAAGGCCAGAATACCGCGTGCAAATAGTAAAAACTTATTTTGAAAGCCGTGGTTCTGTTCGCCAAACTTGTCGTGCGTCCATTTTACGGTCGACATAATCATCCATCTGAGCAAGTTATTCGGAACACGATGAATAGTGGATAATACCTACGCATCCCTAAAGGGGACAAACAGTGCGAACAGAAAAAATTATTGCCGTTGTGGAGCGCAGTGTTGAGGAGAATCCGAATGAGTCACATCAATTGGAGCTATGCCCATACGGTGCAGGGAAATAAGTCCCCGGGAACTAAGTCCTCTGAGGAAGCTAGTTCCCACCTATTGGGAAATAAAACCACTTTCGTGAGTTTTCATGTGAGTAGGGAACTAAGCACACTTTCTTGGGTTTACTGTCAGACTTGCAGTATATGTGCGAAATTGCGTATATTGAAAGGGAAATAAAACCACTCTGAGTTTTCGGAATTTATTTCCCACCTTACATGGGAACTAAGTCCACCTCACGAAAGTGGTTTTATATCCCACTAGGTGGGAACTAGGTCCCTCAGTGGACTTAGTTCCCGGGGACTTATTTCCCTGCACCTTCCCATAAACTTTCTGAACGATTTTACGGAAAGATCTTGGCTAAAAAGCTTATAAACTGCAGCTTGTGCAAGAGTTGATACTGAGTGACCATTATACGCGTCGTAAGTTCGGTGAATGGGCCGAAAACATGATTCAGCTTGGTCCTCATTTTCAAAGCAAAATTTTGTTCTCCGACGTTGGATGATTTGAAAGTCAAACATTCACCGTGTTATTGCAGATGTACTGGGGCCGCTCGATAAAGTTGTCGAAAATTGGACATTACGATTGCGCTCCATTCGAACTATAGCCTTGGCGCGCATATGCTCGAAATTATTTTTAATCAGTAATGGCATAAAATTAGCTAGATATCATAGACCAGAGGTTCCCAATCTTTTTCATACTGCGACTCCCTAGAGAGGTTGAACTATTTTTGCGACGCCCTTCTAAAAGCACAGATATTTGCAGCTGATCTTACTGAAGATTCACTAAAGGGTTTTTGAATAAGGACGGCTTTACGTCGAAATATCGTCGTCCCATATTTATGGAAATTTTGCTTGTTCACATACCCGCAGTCATCTAAAAATGCATCTCGTCGCTAAAGATGATTTTTCGGCCAAAATTGAGGTCCTCTTCCAAACGCTCCGAAGCCAAGTCAGCGAACAAACGGCTTTGTCGATATTCATTAATCATTAACGTTGAGCTCCTGGATTAGGTGGATCTTGTATGGGCGTAAGCCCATGCCCCGATGCTAAATTCGCCAAGTTGGAATCTGCGAAAGGCCGATTTCTTACGCACGTCAAGGAATTGACTGCCTCGGTTTCTCCTGTACACTCATGGACCACGGCAATGCTCCTGACGAATTTGGCTGGCAACTATCCGTACCAATTGAAAATCCTTATTTTATTTTGAGTGCCAGCTACGAAGCAAGACTGATTGGAAATAAGGGAAACACAAACGCGCTTAATCTTCAACTATTGGATTTCGCTTCGACCTTGTTCTTAGTATTCGTAAAGAGAAACGTTAGGGAACTCCTGTCATAGACATTAACATATAGCTTCAAGTGTTTTATTTCATATTGAATTTGTATACATACCTCTAAAAAAAAACACCCTTTACTTAGATGTTTTTCAGACGTTTGGGAGAGGTGGCGCATTGGCGCATATTATATTTATTTGAGGACATTTTTTGGAATAGGACAAATCAGACAAAGTATTACCGATAATAAACCATCTAAAAGGAATTTATTGGTCAAATATTCAAATACAAGCACTTAATACACCTACCTAGTTCCTCCCTAGCTATACTGACTATAGTGTATATCTAAATGGGAAATTTTCTACTTCATTGATTGATTTTGCGAAAAGAATGATTGATTTTACTCATTTCCTAGGATTTATATCGATCTATTCCTGTGGGAATATATAAATTATTTCAATACAAATTTAGTTTGATGGTCGATTTGCAAGGTAGTCTTGTGTAATATACAACTGTTCAGTTTATTGAAGGGGATTTAGGGAATCCATTTCGTTTTTATGTAGTTTTATGAGTTTTTATCAATAACTCAGTAATGACGTCTATTTATATCTGTTAGAAATGCCTAATCCCATTTCGGGTTATACAAAGCCTTAAGCAGACATTCTTATGCTTTGTTTCAGTATTGACGAAAGCAATGAGGCGTTAAGAACATTCTGTCAAAGTCTCCCTCTACACGTGACTATATAGAAATAAGCTCCATCAGGGAACGGGAACGTCTAGTCATGAATGACTTCGGTTGCTTTTAGAAACCCACTTTTCAGAAAGTACTATTGATTACGCCTTCACTCAAGAACGGTTCCATTCCGAAATTCAACTTATATCAAAGGAAGGTCGTCCATTCAAGTTGTTTTGATTTCAAGTCTGAAACTCACCATATAAACGCCGGTGTTCCCCAAGGCTCCGATTCTCTTTTTATTGTCCGAAATTATCTCCTGGTCTGCAACTTTTAATCCAATTCATTCCTTAGTTGATAATAGCACTCTTACCTTCGGGTATATTAAATTCATTCCACAACTCTTCGGCCGTAAAACTGTCCGACTTTGACAGCATTATAAAATGGGGTTCAGCGAATGAATGGAATGTGATCCTTCCTAAACGTAATACTCTCTGCTGTATCTAAAGGGAAAGCTAAACCTTCAGCGATTTCCATGAACGGAACTTACATCACGGAATTTGAAAGATTTTCATTCTCGGTATGAACCAACCTTCGTTGGAATGACCTCTTCTGATTGATTGATTCGAGCCAAAAAACTTGGGCGTTTTTTTTTTGTTTATCCAAGAGGGGATAAGATCCCAAACCCAATGCATTCCATTGTAAACACTGTGGAAAAATCAATGACCAGCAAGGCATTTACAATGCTAAGATTTCCAAACATTCAACAATATAAAGATGAGGGCTGTAACTGCCACACTTGGAAGCTGAAAGAGTGACGTAAGGCTAAGTCACACATTAATTTAGAAGCTGTCATTCTGTAAGCATAAAAGGGCAACTCCGTGGAAGGATGGAGTAGGTACCTATACCGCAGTTATGGCTGGTAAACGAAATACTGATGAGGATGACCCTGAAGAAAAACGGGTGCTCTGTATAGCCTCCGCGAACGACATCGTCATTTTAGTTCTCGGAAAATACCTTCACCCAAGATCCTCTGACAGTCTTCGCAGTCTGATTCTGGATAGGAAGCTGCACGTATCAAAAAAAGGAAGCTATTGTTATTCTATCTATACATATAATAAAACTATAGGACTTTTCTTTGTCAGCTAAAAACTCAAAAACTACTGGACAGATTTCGATGAAACTTTTTTAAAATGTTCCTTAAAACTGTAAGACTGCTATAGGCTATGTCGTTTATAGCCACGTCCTTAGGAACCGTTTTTAGCCAAAATGTATTTTCTGAAGTGAAAATATATACATACACATATACCTTGCTATACAAATGGATGTTTGTACTTTTACGATCGTGCGAAGCGAAAAGGACAAACAAAACAACACTATTTGTTTTCGCAGTGGTCAGTTACTGACTTTTGGTTTGCAGGGTTGTATATGTAGGTATGTATGGGATGGGATGTATGGGATGGGGTGCGTGCGGCAGTATGGCATGGGATATAGTATTAAGAATCTTCATAAGAGAAGAGATGTACATATAATACAAAACAGGTTTCATTTCAGAATTTCATTCGATATGGTGTATGGTAACAGTGTAGGGTTGGGGTATGTAGTTGTTCGGATTCCATAGGAAGAGGGAAACAAAGGAAAGGAAATACAGCATTACAAACAAGTAGCATGATCAAGGAGAGATATATCCAATACATTACATCCATTATCGATATCGCCACGCCAAAATTGGACAAACGGGGGTGACGCCTCCCATACAAAAAACATCTTATATGATTTTCATGATTCATTTTTTGTTTTTTTCGTATTGCTGTATATTTGAGGTTTAGGCAGAAACAAAAATTCCAGAAAATAGATTTATTCTCATATTTCGCATTTTACAAAAGAACATTATTATCTAAGACCTAAGCAATACAGTTCCTGTGCACGGGCAAAGCTGGGCGGGTACAGCTAGTATAATATATACCTATTAGGAAAATACGGCAATTTCTCGATGGTTCCTCAAAACGGTTCCTATAACAGCGGGCATAGCCGACAATGGTCCTAATTTGGTATAACTGAATTGCTCCGAATGTGTCTGATGATTGCCACCTATCCTAACACAAGTTGGGCAAATATTAAACAGAGTAAAAGCCGTCCTCCCCGAACATGACGATGACGACACGTTTAAATAAATGTATCCTTCTTTTTTTTTGTCTCTTGCATAATTTTCTCTCTCTCAAGGACACTATCTATATCTACATACAGACTTTCATAAAAACTTCTTGTACGTGCACCTTTTGGTGTGCAGTGTGTACCCGGCATTGGCACACATTCAGAGCAGAAGCAATTCGTAATTAAATCTACTAAATGCCCTTCACCCTCGTCCTCTGGCATACAAATGCAAAAGGAACCGCATACATTGCCAAATAAAATAAAAACTGTATTCTTTTGTTTTCACCAGACCCTGACTGGTATGTTAAATTTTGATTTGGTTTGTTGTTAACAAGTTTTCCAATTCAATTTTATTAATCAGCACTTATGACCACTTACCATGGCAGAATTAATTACTATCGCACGTTTCACCTGAAATATTCCCCAGTCATTGTAGGCAAATTAAACAAAAGATGGAAATTACTATTGCATGGCATAATAACAAATCGCAACACAGAAAAAATGATTCACACTGTTCGGATTGGGATTGGGATTGGGATACGGATGACACAATAAAAACAAAACCGGTAACCGGCACAACTTCAGTTCGCTACTTGTTTCGGAGCAGAAAATTAAAAATGAAAATGTCAACTTGTGTGACCTCATTTCCATGAAGGAACAGGGGAAAATTGCTTTCAAAATGTGCAGCTAATTACGTACTCGAGGGCATTTTTGTACGCTCTCCAAGCGCTCAAATTAAATAATTAATCTTGTTCGTTCTTAGACGTGGAGGTGTGGTGCGGTGTTGTCACGGTTGGTATAAGGAACTTTTCTTATTATTCATCACCTTCGCTGAAAAAATAAAATTAAATGCAAAATTTACCCAGGTGTAACAATTACTACTGGCTCTTCACGAAAAAGTCCCGCAGAGCAACTACTATACCACAAATGAGCAAAAGTATCTATACAGCCCAGACCACGAGAAAAAAAATCTAGATTAGTTAAAAAGGTGCATATTTAAACAGCTGCTACTGCTTCTTTTATTGTTGCTTCTACTAGGGACTGTACTTTCGAAGACTTTATATAGTTCTTTCTGGCTACTCCTTGTTATCTTCGTATCCTATTATGCCATGTTTATCTTGCACACTGACTTGGAAGAGTAAAGTCAAATATAAGCTACTATTTGTACAGTGCGTGTTACAATGTGTTGTGTTATATAACGACGCATTCGCATTACGATAAAAACTTCAATATCTGTTTTTATTGATTTAAAAAAAAGCCAGGTAGCTAAACTGACATACAAACAGCTCTATAGCAGTGAAAGTAACCTTTGAGACCTTATCCTGTCATAATGGCCAGATAGTTGAGCGTCTTTAAGTAGAAATAAATGCGCGGGAGTAAGAAATGCACTGTCGCAGTTTGCCTAAAATAGCGTATCAAAGGAACTTTCGCTACATTTTAATAGCAAAATATGTAGAGACATTTTTAAACTAACTAGGGGCATGTCACATAAGTCGGCTCTCACATTGAGGCAACAATCAATAAGCAACTGGCAATAGGAAACACGCAAAATTATCGCTCACAATTATTTTACTTTGAATTAAATTCGAGGTCTCACATCAAAGCTACTAAATATCGTTCGAACGAAAAATGTTGCTGATTGCTTATTGGCAGTTGCTACAGCAACTATAGTTGCTTATTGCTTGTTGCCTCAATCTGAGAGCCGCCTAAGACAACAAGTATTCTACAACTGGAGCATTTTAGCTTTGCTTCTGTTTTCCACGCTTTAATCAGCCCTATCGAGGTATCCGTTCGGAAGAAAATCCGAAACGAAAGTCGAATCTCTTCGGAACTCAAATTGCGTTCGAGATATCCATTTCGGAACAAAATAAATGAAATACATACATAAACGAGTGGATTTGACATTTCCATAATTGGAAAATATTGTCGGAGAACTTCGAAAGAAATTTGCCGTGCAGCTGTCAAGAGTTAATCGCATAACGCGGTATATCGCAATGCGGTGAAGTGCGCTAGATGTCGTCGGAAAATTTTTCCGAAAGTAAATCGTACAAATTGGAGAAAATGCCATTCCGAACGGATACCTCGATAGAGATTGTTTTGTGTTACAGGTTACAGGGGCCCAAAGTTCTATCCTCTGAGAAAGAATGACAAAAGACTCAGGGCCAATTTCAAATGATCCGGATAAAGTTTCGGATAGTTAGCCGGTACATAACGCTATTCATCAGATAAAAGTTGCTGATAATTTTTTTTGTTTCATCGTCAACGTTTTTGATAAACTAACTGGTCGAAAAATATGGGTAGGGTACGTCTGTCTGCATCCAAAAGCCCGTCTTACAAAAGCCAGTAAATCAAATGCCCGTAAAACAAAAGACCGTAATTGTATGGTGGGGCATGCTGCCCCCCTGCAACCCCCCTGCTTGGGTTTACTGTCTGGCTATGGGATGGGTGTAAAGAAAAAATCTCGAATTTACTTTTTGTTTTCGAGATTTTTTTCGAGATAGAGTCTTTCGAGATTTTTGTACTTTCTAGATTTTGACCCATTCAAGATTTTTGCATTCGAGATTTATCAAATTCATTTTCGAGATTTTGACCATTCTAGATTTTAGTCGTTCTAGTTAACGTCATGATCCCAAACAAGGGTCTACCCCGATATCTCGAAAAAAAAAAAAAAATCTCGAAAACAAAAATCTCGAATGTAAAAATCTCGAAAAAAAATCTAGAGAGCATAATCTCGAATAACAAAAATCTCGAAAAAAAAATCTCGATACGTATGGGGGGCATGCTGCCCAGCTGCAACCCCCCCTGCAACCCCCCTGCAACCCCCCTGCAACCCCCCTGCTTGGGTTTACTGATTGCCTATGGGATGGGTGCAAAAAAAATCTCGAATTTACTTTTTATTTTCGAGATCTTTTCGAGATAGAGTCTTTCGAGATTTTTGTACTTTCTAGATTTTGACCCATTCGAAATTTTTGCATTCGAGATTTATCAAATTCATTTTCGAGATTTTGACCATTCTAGATTTTAGTCGTTCTAGTTAACGTCATGATCCCAGCCAGAATAAATTAAATATGGACAACAATGGCAACTATGGTTTATATGCATAGCCTAAATAATTGACTTCGCGTTGGAGCGAAACATGGTGGTAGGAAGCACCATCCTACATTTCGACATACACAAACAGACATGACTGTTCCGTGATTAAAATGCGATAAGCCAGATTGATCACATTGCGATCGACTGAGGGCACGCTTCCAGACGTTATCACATTCAGATTTTCAGAAGTGCCAACATCGGCTCGGTTTTACCTAGTAGCAGCCAAGGCACGCATGGGAATAAATCATACCTACAGTCCAAATGGGCGCAGTAGCGCAGTGGTTAAGTTTGCTGGACTACTGTGCGAGGGATCCCAGGTTCGATCCCCGGAAAAACACAAATTACATCTTAAGGTTTTTTCTACTGCGCCACCTCTCGCGAACGTCTGACAAACATCCGAGAGTATAACTGTCCTGAAAAAGCTTCTCTATTCAGCCGTTCGGACTCGGCATAAAATTGTAGGTCCCTTCCATTCGTCCTAAAAATTGAAACTCACACAAACGAATGGTTGCGAGAAGCTAGGCCTTGGGTGTCTACCTGCCTGTTGCGCCACCTATTTTTTTTTTTTTTTTTTTTACAGTCCAAATATTGGGCGAAAGTTCGATTTCGCAAGGATGCGATTGTATAAGATTGCCAGAGCAATTGTTTTTTTTCTCAATCCTTCAAGAAGTTTTCTGCAGCTAGACTTAAGACCGGAAGATCAATGAAAATGGTATCGTTGCTATGTTTGAAAACCATGGTTCGATGACGATACCCAGAGAGCTCATTCGGCTAACCAAGAGGCATATCTCGCAACGCTGCAGACAAGGCCGAGAGAAAATCTGATTATGACAGTATGACACCTTTGGCAGAAGAGAAAAAAAAGAAGAGCACAAACTCTTCCAAAAGAAAATACGAGGAAGACGAGAGTCGATAGAAACATGTCAAGGATTTGAAGCCCGAGCCGAAGCCTGCAAAGACAAACATGGGAACATTGTACATAGTAGAGTCACAGTTGGTCCTGAAAATTTGGAATCGACATGTTAGTCTTGAATCGAGAGTTATGGAGGGTTCACTTGACCAACACGCGACCCACTTAATGGATAACCGGCCTTGAAAATTAATGAATGAATGCATATTAGTCAATATGGTCAAAAACCTGATCAACCCTTGTCAGCTCCATAGCCCCATCCTGGTATATGGCGCAGAAGCATAGACTTTACTAAGTGCGAAAAGTTCTCCGTATAATCATTGGTCCAGTTTGTATATGGCAGAAATATGGATGAGAAGGTATACCTACAATGAAGAACTGTAGATTCAAATTATGTAATTGACTAATGTTGCTGGGACATGTTGAATGTATCAATCTTAAATCTACTATAGAGAGGGACGACACGTCAGAGGGCGAGCCTATCTCAGGTGCCGCGCTAAAGTGGATAGGGACCTCAACGAACATGGCGTGCGAAGCTGGAGACAGATGGCAATCGATCCATCTGCCTGGAGAGGTATGGTGGTTGATAACTCTAATAATTGATACTCTGATATTCAGCTAGTCTTGTCTTGTAATAAAACGAAAGTCCTGATAGGTAAATAAAGTGAAGACGATTCAAATGGACGTTTTCAAATTTCGATGATCTATTCTCAATGTTTTGAAGTCTGTTGACGTGCGTGGACTGTGTCATAACTGACAAACGTCTACAGAACTGACTCTTGCGCAATCTACAATCTATTCCTTAAACGGATGTTGTCACTCGAAAAAATGAAACGATATTCCTTACCAACCCTAGATATGTCTCTCTGTACTGAACATCCACCTCCGCAAAATATGTGGGTCAATATCGCTGTATTGTATAACAAGTCAACAGAGCAAGTATATCTGAGATCTCTGGAAGGGAAACATACGAGCAGGATGAGAATTTACTGCGAAATGAGAATAATCAAAAGGGAAACCCCTGCCGGTCACATTGAATCTAAATTGAAGGGAAGGGAAGGCACTGTTATGTTTAATGGTCTTGTTCTTCGTCCACTTTCCGTTTCCTTTTTGTATGTTGTCCCCTTTTCTATTGTTCCCTTTGCTATTCAAAAATTATTTCAAATATCATACATGCCGGAGGTGGATGTGGTGTGGGCGCTTTCAAAGTTAGAAAAAAAAAAATCGATGTATGGATTTTATTCTACTGCGTTTTTAGAAGAAGGGCAATCCCTGTTAGTTAGTCATGCTACAACGAGACGAAGCGCAATTATTATATATGTCCTGGTGCAGGGTATTTTCCAATATAAATGGCATTTTCAAAAATAATAGAAACCCATCAATAGTATGTTTTGTATCCTGGCACAAGGTCGATCAGAGCGAGAGATGCAAGACGGGGTTCACTATATCCGTTCATTTAACGACGAACGTAGTGAACCCCCGAGCAGTGTTGCTTGATGTAGGAAACGACAGTTTTTGTCGTTAAATGTTGTCACCAACAGAAAATGTATTTAGCAAAAGCAGTCGCAGATATACATAAGATTTAAGGTATAAAATGATAGTTCAACACACACACGTACAAAGTTGGTTGATGGTCTCTGACATTGAAAGTCCAACGGTTGCGAAATAGGGTGTTGGCTGCGCATCCAATTAACTTGTCAGAAAAAATTAACGAGAAAAAGTAAGCAATGAGACTTACCTATGTATATGAATACAATGTGGATTGTTTTTTTGGGAAAAAAATGCAATTAGATGTGAAATTGTGTAAAATTTGCACGTAATGCGCTTTATACGCAAATAGGGAGGAACAACTGGGAATTTTGCCAGAATTTGGATATGAAAAACTTCTCCCAAGTGAAGATGTTTGACGAGTTGAAAGTTGGGTGGATTTGCAACTATCGAATTGTGTTTTTAATCTCTAACGCCGAGGATCCTGCTCGGGCTAAATTTTATCTCTTAAGCCCAGTATCCTACTCGGGCTAAATTGTATCTCTGATACAAAAATGTTTACAAAGATAAAATTTAGCGAGGCAGTTTAGCAAAGTAGTACCCTGTTCAGCAAGTATACACATTCGTCCTTCGAGTGCTGCCAATACAGAGTGCGCAATATTTTAAATTGTTCTACTTTGCTGCAGCCTCATTTAAGCACAACAACATACGGAAGCATCTGAAAGCGCAAAGGAAAAGTTCAATTGAAAATCCGTCAGTCACTCTGATGCTCCCAAATAAATGAACTATCAAATGCACGTATCAGATCCACTATGTCAACAATTCCCTTTCATTCTTTATACACGCGCTCTACGGTTGCACAGCACATCCCATTTTCTACATGCGGATAGTATATACACACAATCCCCCTTATTGCCAAATAAACACATTTTCTGGAACCAGATGTGCTAAATAGCTTATAGTTTGTTTTCCTTGTTTCGAATCTCTGTGAGATTGTCGGCCATAAAACTAGGCCAAACTATATGAAAAAAAAAAAGTTTCGAGTAAACAAAAGCCATCAGCAAAATCTCATTAAACTTAACACACAGAAGCAACATGACACCGACGAGGACGACGACATAGCAAAGACGCAACGCCGCCGCTGCTGTGCGATATGTCGAAATATTGTTGCAGGAGGAAAGCTACCGCAACAACTATTACTGGGGATCCACCCGAACGTCTTTCTTGTGTACATCGCTCAATGTTAGTCCTTGAGTGAAGCGCGACACAAAGAACATTTTCTAGATCGCAGATAAATGGATGCGGTTGGATGGAGATGGAGTTCGTCCTGGATGACATTTTTAAAATATTGTTTTTTTTTCAGCTTATCGCGAAACATGAAGTACTTTAGTCACATAAGGCGATGAAGAAGGAGACAAATCAGGGATTTAGATAAGAATAGAGTGCAGTGCGTGTATGAGGGGGACTCTTTGGATAATGACGACAATGATGATGTAGACAAGGCACATCGTCATCAAAGCCAGTAATGCCAGAGGAGTGCCTCACTCCTCCTTTGGCGGTGCGAGTACTAACTACAACCGGAATCCTTTATCGAAAGGATTGCTTTGTTCAAGGAACAGATACGTATGCGACTTTAAACGACTTTTTGAGTAAATGGATCAGAATTTGTAATTTATTGAGAGTTAGGGAGAGTTCGCTAGTGTTTTTGTTTTTGTTGTGAAGAAAAATACCGCCAACAGCAAGTAGTTCAAAGTATTTATTGAGGACACTCTGGTATGTGCTCTTCTCCTCCAAAGCCCGTCAATGCAAATACTTACTTACTTAGGCGGCTCTACAGTTCGGGGTGAACCTACCTCCAGTTGCGCACTCTTAGTCGGTTGAGGTCGCCTTCGACTTGCGCGCGCCACTTAAGGCGAGGTCTTCCTCTACTGCGTTGTCCCTCCGGGTTTGACTCGAAGACTCTACGGGCCGGAGCATTTGTTCCCATCCGCTTTACATGTCCTAGCCATCTTAAACGACTTACTCGAAGTTTTTTGACCAGGTCGATGTCGCTGTACAGCTCGTATAGTTCGTCGTTGAATCTCCTTCTCCAAAGCCCGTCAACGCAAACGGGACCGAAAATTCTACGAAGAATCTTTCTCTCGAAGCGACCGAGGATATCTTCATCCGCTTTAGATAGAGTCCAAGCTTCAGCGCCATAAAGCAGGACTGGGATGATCAAGTCTTATAGAGAATCTCCTTAGTTGCTCGGGATAGGGATCTACTACTCAATTGCCTTCTTAGCCCAAAGAAACAGCGGTTGCCAAGAGTTATTCTTCGTTTAATTTCTTCCGAGATGTTGTTGTAAGTGTGAAAATTTGATCGACGGTGGACTTTCCTGGCCTAAAACCGCACTGATAGGGGCCAATCAGGTTATTTACAAAGGGTTTAAGGCATTCACACAGTATGGCAGACAGGATCTTGTATGCGATGTTAAGGAGACTGATACCTCTGTAGTTGGCGCAGTTGAAGGGGTCTCCTTTCTTCATCTGACCAAATGTTGGAGATGAGTTGGTGCATGATCTCTACCAAGTCATCTCCAGCTGATTTAAAAAGCTCGGCAGGTAGACCATCAGGCCCTGCAGCTTTGTTGTTCTTTAGCTTGGATTTAGCTACCCGTACTTCGCTTTGGTCAGGTGGGCGGAAGTTTTGTCTATCATCGTCTATATTGAGTGGTTCGTTCTGCCTAACAGCGGGATTCTGGTCTTCGTCGCCATTATAGAGTCTGCAGAAGTAATTTTTCCATATTCTCAGCACCGACTGTGATTCTACCACAAGGTTTCCCTCATTATCTCTACAGGTTTCTGTACGGGATTTTCTGCCCTGGCACGTTCTTTTTACCTTTTGGTAAAACTTCCGTACATTGTTCCTGGAGTAGCATCTCTCAATTTCTTCGATCATACGCTTCTCGTGCTCTTTCTTTTTCTTTCTGAGGATCCGATGTTCCTCCCGTCTCTTTTGCTCGTAGAGCTCGCGAGCAGCTCCAGTCCTTTTTCGCAACGCCGCTTTATACGCTTCTTGTTTTGCTGGTGGTGGTGGTCGGGTGAAACCCAGCACATCAGTAGCGGCCTTGATGATGGCTTCCTGGCAGTGTTGCCACTGGTCTTCTGCACTAGCTGTTGCTGCGATAGGACTGATCGAGAGGCATCGGGATACGTGATCGGCGAAGATTCTGGCCGTCTCTTGCGATTGCAGTTTTTCGACGTCATACTTTCTCACAGTATTTCTTTGTTGGGGCGTGTTGGATATCCGTAAAATTGTTGGTCACTGCAAATGGGACCAACAATTTTACGAAGAATCTTTCTCTCGAACCCACCGAGAATATCCCTATCCGCTTTATATAGAATCCAAGCTTTATCGCTTGGATGTTATTATCAGAATTTATAGCAGAACCGGGATAGACAAATGCCCTTACTCTCAAAGTTATAACTGTCGATTGTCCGATTCATCGATGACTTGACAGCATATACTCAGTTAGCCTTCGTTAAGCTTCTTAACCGCTTCTGTTTATAAAGAGTGTTTTTCAGAGGTATACAAATTCAATATGAAATAAAACACTTGAAGCTAATGTTAATGTCTGTGCTATTAGCTTTACTTAATAGATAATTTTATGCCATTACTGTTCAAAAATGCATATTAAGCTAAAATTTTATCCCCCTTTTCCCGTCGGTAATAACTAGACCCCCAAGCAACATTTCCAAAATCAGAGAAATTGATTTTCTTTACTTATATAGAGTACACAAACCGAGTTTGAAGACAATCCGATGAAATTGACTTTGAAAATTGCACTCTACGAACTTTGAGTTCCTTTTCCCCCCTTCCTGGGGCGGTATTGTTCCTGTTTTGCGCATTTATAGCCGAATGGATCAGCAAATGTAATAAAGACGAATTGGTAAATATTATGAAGACATACGTTTTTGACCATTTGCCAGTTTCGTATATTTTTTAGCAGGAGAACGATCCTTAACTAACTTCACGCCTAGTGAAATGTTTGAGGAGAAAAAAATACCCGTTCTGAGCTGGCCCGCCCTCAATTCCATTGAGAAATTGTGGGCTGATGTTGAGAGAAGTTTGGGCTCAAAAAATTCTATTAAATTATTCAAAAAAACATCGAACAAGTTTGGAGGAAAATATTCCCTAAAAGATGTCAAGACTTGGGTATTTGGTATGCCAAAACGCTGTTCAGCTGTTATCTATACATACATATAATAAAACGGTAGGAATTTTCTTTGTCTCTTAAAAACTCGAAAACTACTGGACAGATTTCGATGAAACTTTTTTTAAAATGTTTCTTAAAACTGTTAGACTGCTATAGGCTATGTATATAGTCACGTCCTTTGGAACAGTTTTTAGCCAACAAATTTCAGTGGTATGGTAACAGTGTAGGGTTGAGGTAGGTAGTTGTTTGGATTCCATACGAAGAGGGAAACAAAGGAAAGGAAATGCAGTATTATAAACAAGGCGTACTCGACAAACTACTAGTTTTTATTTATTTAAAAACCCGATCCTCATTTCTTTATTTTATTTTATTGTTTTTTAGTTTGCTGTTTCTATAATTCCCCACGAAATTCGAATATTTTTTCGAATATGTTTCTATATTTTTTTAAGGCATTTTTCAAATTTTTCAACTTGGTCATACTGTATACTGAAATTCGATAAGTAACAAATGCTGAAAGGCATTCCAAGGAAACTCTACAAGTTATCCAATTACCATGCAAATATTAGAACTCGTCATGCTCATCTCATACTCGAGTCTATAGTACGGACACAAGATGGACCGTCGCCGTCGGTATTGTGCATTCATGCACGTTACCCCATTTACCGCTCATTTTTCATTCTGTTCGAGTTGGGGTCTCACCACGCACGTTATATACCCTCCCGTTCCTGTTGCTTTTTCGTTTCATCAGAGTTCGACTGCTGCAACAAGACATCAGAAGTTTCACTTCAAAAAAACAATACAATTTTGATCTTCTTCCTGGAATACCATACAGAATTTGCATCCCCAAACGGGATTAAAAACATACATATGTAGTCGTTATGTGGCCATTTTAAAAACGACGACATTTGCTACGCCCACATCCGAATTATCTCGAATTCGCACTTGCCTTGAAGCCAACAACCTCTAAACTTGAAGTTTTGCAATGTGTTACCTCGATAAAGCATATCGCACAACCGAGTTCCGGCTAAAAAAAAAAATAAAACTTTTCGTGTTTATCTCGCTCAACTCTTATCATTTCATGGGCACATGAACCGTACATAAATGGGAGGTGGATATACGTTACGTATACACTATACACTATGTTCTGTCTAACTACAGATATGCTGACGCCTCCCCACACTCACTGACCTATTTCCAGTGATGTGTTCTTTTCCCTTCTACACTCAACAGAAAAACCATAGAGATTATGGGTTCCATTAGAATGACATTCTCTACGCATACTCTGAATTCGCGTCAGCAGGGCGGAAATTTAAAGACATTTTCAGCATTGCACCATAGCTTCCATGCTCCAATTTTCGTATATATGTTCCTGCTTGGAAAGGACTCACCCAATAGAAAAAAAAAAATTTAATATGTATAAAGGAGGCGATTTCCTTTTCTTCTCTGTGAAGACATTGAATATCCACGTATGGTACCACTCAGCTCAAATTGGAATTTCCATGTTTGTTTGTGCTGCTTGTCCTCGGTGAATCACCCCCAGAAGTACGAAAACGACATAAAAAGGACACACACGTTCTCACACCATCTTGCATTAGTCACCTACGCGCTGCGCTCTGATGAAGTTTTATCTGAATCGCGTTTCCTTTCTGAGAATTCGTCGAGGTTTCCAGAATTTTGAGAATTCTCTCCACAGGATTGTATGCGCGAGAGGGTCGTATCCGTGTCCTACTTGCCTCCGTCGATGTTTGCAAAATATTTTAACACGCCCGGCGGCGGCGGCGGGCGGCTGGCGTGCAATTCGCATTTGAAAACATTTCATCGGCTTAATGAGAGTTGTTTTGTTTGGCAGCTCACAGGATTTGGCTTATTCCTGCTGCGCCCACTCATTCCGAGGGAACACATTTAAATTGGTATTTTTATTTCCACCCTGTTCCTTGGTCTCATTGTTCGGTGTACAATTTCAGGATATATATTTTAATGAGTGGTAAGTGTTGTGCTCAAAAGTCGCTCTTCACAGACAGGTGGAGGGTACTTGGGTTGGCCTGCTGCTGCTTAGAAAAAGGTTGCCGTAGCTTGGTGTACGAGTATGAATGGGAAGCCGTATTAATGTTTAAGTGAATTTGTCGACACAGGGATAATTAACCCGACTGCTGGCACACAAGTTAATATTTGATTTTGTTAAAGTGATGAAGGAAGTGTGCTATGCTGAGTTTGTTAGTTTCTTTGGTCAGCTGAGGGATTTTTTTTGTTTTTTTTTCCAGTTTGGGTTGGGAGTGTAGACAGAACATTGGGAGTAGGGAGATAAGGAATTAATTTGCATAATGACAGTAGTTACATTCATTACATAAAACGTTGTTAATGATGGTATGGTTAACAAAAAAAAATTAATCTTCCTTGACAACCTTTGCTGAACGTTATCGTGGGCAGATTAAGGTAGTCCGTTTTATACTGGCTTACTCCAATTAAAATGCGATGGGAATTAACGGATGATTGCTTATACAGTCTTGCGTATAACGATGCATGGTATTTAAGGCTTCTTTCTGTCACATAAAGCTTGGAGAGGATGTTTCGCAATGTTGTGAAAAGTGTAGACACACAATTTGCGTAGGTATAAAATTCCATCTCGCACTGACAGTTGTACCAAAAACAGACATACTTACTTAGATGGCGCTAGGTACAGTTCGAGTGGACCTGATGGGTCTCAATCAATTCTTGGTTGGTTGAGTCTCCCTTTTACTCTTGTTTTTACTTGTGCCAGCTCTTGAGGAAGTCGCAGTTTGACTGTATTTTCTCAGAGCTGTTAGAGAGGATCCACAAGTTGCAATTTTGTTCAGCTTCTATTCAATGGTTAAGCCTCGGAATGTACGGACGTCGAAGGACGCAGTCATTTTAAAGAAAATGCTCTCATCGGGACGTGGGATTATTATTTGGCAGTGTTGTTTTTATCTTCTTACTAGCCATGACCGTGGCTCCGCCCGCCGATTTGTTTTCTTTTAAATAAAAATAAAATTTATTTGAGTTATCATATATCAAATCTATAAATGCGAAAAATAAAATACATACATCATATTTTAACAAACTAATAAAACACTAACACAAACCCTTACGGGATAAACATTGAAAACAGAGTGGTTAATTATATTTTTTGCGTTGTTCTATCATGTATTTTATTGTATTATGGTTAGATTAGAAACAAACCAGTATGCAAAATTTCAAAGTCATAAGTCAATGGACATAATACATACAGTGATCGTCAAAAGTGAGTAAACACCCGATGCTTCTTTGAGTTTTCTTTTGGTTCTGGAAACAGGTCTAAAAAACCAACAATCTGTAAAAAGTTAAAAAAAAAAAAAATCTAAAAAATTTAAAGACAGTAAAAACTACTTTATAAATATTTAAAAAAAAAATGTTATCCAAACTCGAAAGACAAATGAAAACCGCATTGGTGTTCACTCACTTTTGACGCTCACTGTACATAGATTTATGAGTATAATGGCAAGCGTAGTAAGGTCGAAATGGAAAAGTTTGCACCCCATTTAGTCAGTCAAATAGGACGAATTTTGAAACACGATGAATGGGGCATGTAAAAATGTTGACTTATCGATCAACATACAAACTTTCAAGTTCATACGGCTATTGGTTCGAGAGGCCCCCCTTATTTCCCGTTACCCCTTTACTCCTGAGCAATTCTCACCCACCCTAAAAAAACAGAAAAAAAATCATGAAAATCGGACGAGTTATGGAGAAACGAACAGACGGCCGTTGCATTTTATAAGTAGTATGGATGGATGGATGAATTGAATATAGAGAAAAATTGGAGAGACTAGTAGGCTTTGCAAAATAAATTAGTTTATAAAATCAAAAAAACAAAAAAAAAAAAAAAAAAAAAAAAAAATAAGGAAAAAATTAAACATAAAGAAAATCATCAATTCAAATCAATTTAATAAATACTAAATAGTTAATAATAGTTGCCAGCCCCTTTAGTATACTGAAGATAGTCACGAAATTGGACGAATTAGAGAAGAGCCAAGTTGGCAGAACAGTGCAAAGTTCGAACTGTTGGTGAACGATCAAGATGTAACTATTATAAAATTACAGATTCAAGAAGAGTGCATTTTTATCAAATATCTGTACGAAGCTACTGAAAAGGTAATTTAGTTAGACATAGACCGAGAGCCCACAGTAATTTTTGGGTGTGATTGATAACACCAAATAACTCACATAATTAGGTAGGTCTTAAGTAGTTGTTCCTAAATGTTACCGTCTTGCATGCTGTAGTGGGGGCCATTGTGAGTAACCATGTCAAAAATGCATTTTTTTTCTGAATTACAAATAATTGGTATAACAACTTTAATATAATTTCAAAATGTAGGGAACGATATGTTCCCTTGTTCATCCTTGCAGGGTGCGGTTCGGGCTCTGAAGCCTTAGCAGGTTCTTTTTATCCTTTAGTAAAACTTCCGAACCTCAATCCTGCAGTAACAGCTCTCTATTTCCTCGATTCGTGAGCTTCTCGTTCTCTTTCCTGATAGAAGCCGGTGCTCGTCTTTTCTTTTCAGCGCGTAGAGCTTCTGGTCCTTCATTGCAGCGCTGCTTTGTATGCCTCTCGCTGCTTGTGCTTGCCGGCACTCATCGTCGAACCAGGGGTTTTGTTGTGGTGGTCGAGTGAAACCAAGCACATCAGAGACGGCGTCTCAACACCATCAGGCACAATTTTTCACATGTTTGTACAATTATTGCTTGCATACGAGTATGATTTTTGTCGCAATTGCATGGATAAGGAGGAGGAGGAGGAAACACCTTTTCACATACTATGTATAACTAACTCTAGGAGAGTATACTTCTTTGTGGAGCTTGCGGGTATTGCCGAAACGGATATCAACAAAATGCGGAAATTCCTCTAGAATTCAAAATGGTTCCAAGAGTAGCGGAAATAACCGCTCGATTCTGCTCGTATGGTATCACAATGGACTTAACTTGGTCTAATTGAATTACTCCGTATGACAGATGACAGTTATTGGCATAACTCACAGCGAGCTGCCTGTCACTGACGTGTTTGCAAGTATTGCGACAGGAGCGATAAAAATGGGTTTAGTCGTAAACGAGGGCAGAACCTATTAAATGCTCTTAAAAATTAAGGGAAATACAACATCGACGAATCGGGCGGAAAGTCACTAGGGACTTTATCTTCCTCGGCTCCGTTATAAACTCTGAAAATGACATCACATCAAAAATCAAGCGAATAATTAGAATGAGGGTCGCCGATTTCTGTGTTTTTGGCATGAGAATGCATTAGGCAATTGATTAATAAGGCCTATATAATATTCTGATCATCCCAGTGTTGTTATATGGCGCAGAAGAAAAATGTCATTAAGAGATTTTCGGTCCCGTTTGTGTTGACGGAATTTGAAGGACATTTGACAGCAAACTCTACAGCGACGTCGACCTGGCCAGAAAAGTTCGTGTCAGTCGTTTAAGATGTAGCGCAAATGGACTAGCGATCCGGTTCGTAGAGTCTTCTACTCCAACCCAGAGGCATAGATGGCGCACACCCGTGAACTTGGAGACCAACAAAAATATTAAAAAGACTGAACCTTTAAACCGTAAGACGGCAACTCGAAGCAATACTGATGAGGAATTGAGGAATTTTATTATTAACACTATAAAAGCCATAAGGCGTCTGAAAAATAAATTAGTTTATAAAATCAAAAAGAAAAAAAAAAAAAAAAAGAAAAAAATTAAACAAAAAGAAAATCATCAATTCAAATCAAATTAATAAATACTAAATAGTTAATTATATTTGCCAGCCCCTTTAGTATACTGAAGATAGTCACAAAATTGGACGAATTAGAGAAGAGCCAAGTTGGCAGAACAGTGCAAAGTTCGAACTGTTGGTGAACGATGTAACCATTATAAAAATTACAGATTCAAGAAGAGTGCATTTTTATCAAATATCTGTACGAAGCTACTGAAAAGGTAATTTAGTTAGACATGTTTATTTTAAGTTTAGAATCTTAACAGAAAATGTGTAACATCGTCACATTGGTTCGCGAACGCCTCGGCTTCAAGAGTATTTCGCCAACACAATGGGAATCAGATCCACGACAATTTGGTTACACCTGGGTGCCACCAGGTATAATAACATCGTCAAAGGTCCAGCGTTACTTTGTTAAGATCCCTCAGGAGAAAGTTCCAAAACTCTGTTCAAACGGTAATATGTAAGAACCTTGAATATTTACGTCTCTGCAATTATTCAATCAGCTTATTTACGGGTTTAGTTTGTCCATTTGTATTGGCGCTATTCTACGATACCCGGAGGCCCAGAGCTTAGCTTCAAACAGGCCGAGGCCTGTGCTAATGTGTCTAATACATACATACATACATACAGTATGGATGGATGGATGAATTGACAGTAGGCTGTATTTCACAAGTTTAAATTTCAGTCTTTTGTCTACTTCCACTGATAGATCTCTGCATCTGAACAGAAAACTTGTGTTGCTTTCTGAAGCAGATGTCACGGTACTTATACTCTTATTGTCGTGGACCATCTCATCAGACCTATTGACTGGGATTTTGCTTTGAATGTCTGCAGTTCGTGGCCTATCGAAGATTCTCTTCCTAGATGCTTTTATTCGAAAGTAAAAAAAAAAATTAAAAAATTAACGTAGGCTTCGTGTCGCGTCGGTTATAGCCATCAGAAAAGTCCATCCGTAAAAAATGAAACACAACAAAACTGAAACATTCAACCCGAGAATTTCATAGGAATTCACTGGAACCTGTTGTGGAATTGACTGAGAATCCGAGATCTGATTGCAGCAGATCAATTGAGTTAGGAGGGGTGACCCAGACTACACGAAATTCCAACAAAAACTCATAAGTCCTGTCAGTTTACGTAGGTACGTTGACTGAGAGTCTAAAACCTGTACCTATGTACTTTAATTTTTGACCCGTGAGTGTAAATTTGGATTTCTTGTACGCTTGTCTTTTGGGTATATGAAAATAATAGTTTTTTCGAAGTTCTGATGAATCTAAGAAGTTCTTTGAAAGAACAGCCACTATAATGGCTTTCAAATATATGAACAAAACTGTCTATATGAACTTGGCGAAAAACTAGAGATTCGTCAAAAGTCGTAAAATATTACCCAGTCACCAGTTTTAACTGCTTTCGTGTTTATGTCTTATATTTAAGAAACCACGAAAATAACTATTGTGCAGTTGGAATATGACAAAGTCATTAACCTTTGTATGTCCTTAAATAGAACTAACTACATACTCCCCCCACATGTCAAGAGGAAACCAAAATTGCAAAAGGCACAAAAGTGTAATTTTATATTTAGTTGCAACTTGCAAATCCTTTTGCATTGCAGTGGTAAAAGTTGTTTGCTCTTTATTGTGCAATGTATACACCCCACCTGTGCACACCGGTTTGCAAAGTTCCTCCTATAAATCTTTGTTTGAGTATTACACAAGGGTAGATGACGTGCAGTGGTCTACTTCTTGCGGGCATACAAATTTAACTTTATTCAATGTTGTCATTGAATTAAGGAAAACTTTTACCGATACATTGATGGGCGTGGCGGGTGGGTAACTAGCACTCAACATTGCAAACCAGTTTAGTAAACGTTTAACGTTTCCTAGCAGAAATTTAAAAGTGGTTTGAATTATTTACAGTAGGTAATCCTACTCCGTTTACTTGTTTAGTTTATTTAAAATGTGCTACAGTTTAAAGCAGACTACAAAAGCTTGAAAAGTTGTTTTGTTTTTTTCATTTTGACATTTAAAACGATTGAACGATTAATTTGAAGATGATTTGATGAATAAAGGACTAGGACAGCTTCTACACTCTCCAGAACTTGAAGACTTTAAACTGGAAAAGCTTAAACCCACAGCGGGTAAAACTTGACCGCATTATAGTCAAAGCTAAATAATTATTTTTTAGAGAATAAACTTGATATCAGAGAGAAGAAGAAATCTTTTAGGTGTTGATTCACTTGGGAGACTCGACTTCTATATAGAAACCAGTACAAGGACACCCGAAGAAGTTTCAAATTGGCTGTTCAAGTAGATAAAGAACAAGCATGTACGCTGTAATAGGAGCAGACCATCTTCTGTCTTATAGAAATGAAGCTGAATATCATTGAAAGAGTCAAATTGGCAAGAATGGCATGGCTGGCAAGAATGTCGATGTAGGTCATTCCCGATAGATATAACGCAGGCTGCTTCGTTCGAGATTGTTCGTAATCCTCTTATTGTTCTCATTGCGCAGAGCCGGTATGCTGAAGAGAGCTTTCTCCTTGTTTTCTTTGTTTTTCGAGCCCTCGCCCCGGTGCAGCGTATACAAGTATTGAGCTGATCACTCTGGATACCCAGACCCTCCCGGTATATCCAAGTCCACCGATGTTTGGCAGCATCCGGTAAAGAGCTGCTTGCAAATGTGAGGCCTTCCTGCCTGTGCGTTTGCAAGTTTAGCATTTTTCGAGCATTACTCCTAGGTATATTATAGACTCAGTAAATCTAATTAGTTCTAAACCCGGAAATTTGCATATTCCACAGACTTTCGGCTGGTTATCAAGACAGCCTCGGTCTTGTGGTCAGCTATTTCTAAGCCTTCAGACTCTGGCCATTATTTAATTTTGGCAACTGTTTCATCCGTAGCAGACTATCTCGTGGATGTGTTTGGCCACCGTTACCACGGCGATTTCGTCAGCCAAACCGATCACCTTAACTCCTTGAGGCATAGTTAGTCTCAGGACTCCGTACACCGCTTCCATTCTGACCAGCGATCTGCTATAGCATGACAAGTTGTCCGAGTTAAAGGGATTTTTAACGTCCAGCGTCACAATCGCGCAGTGTTTCTTTGTCCCCTGATGTATCTACTACCGCCTTTATGGCATCGACGGTAGAACGCGGTTTGCTAAGTCCATATACTTATAATCTGACAATGGTCCTTTAGTGGGTGGTGTACCCTGTTCAGTACAGTGTATACATTGCTGTATGCCTGTGCGACTCAAACCTGTGGTTTTATTCCCTATTGGCTTGTGACTCCCATTCTTGTGGCTTCGTGCCTTGTAATAGGATGATCAAAGCAAATCGTCGTCATGTACCTGAGCAGCAGAACATTAAATATTTTGGTTGGAAGCTGCATACGAATATACTGATGTGTCCAATATATTTATTGCGGCATGTGTGGACCATTTCTGAAAGGTTTTCGTCCTTAAAAGTCAACATCCTTCGACCAATGTCTGATCAGACATTTTGCCGTACCTTAAGCCCCATATGTTAAAGTCTCTATAGACCTGAGAATGTCCAAGTTTCGTGCGACACGTGAGTTGGCCTGAGATGATCCAAATGCATTTCTAGAAAATGGTGATAGGAATTGCAATGGTTTTTGTGTTTTATCTGTATCTATTTGATGCAGAAAAATAAAAACCCCATTTCCTTTCGATGATAAGCATTATCGCAGTGGTTTCTGATATCATTTAGGGATATCTAATATCTTAATGTGAAATTCAGTCAGGTGACTATAAATGATGAATGTAAGGATCACACGCACTTTCAAAGTATAAAAATTCAAATCAATCTTAATTCCCATCCCTCTAACCACTCCCTTGACATTTTTATGTTCCCACAAGGACTAAATTGGTTGTTTCAGTTATTGAATTCTTGTTATTAGTACATTTTTTTTAAACTAATTAGCAAAACCATTTCACTAATGGGAATAGGAATAGTTTATAAAATATTATCGTGTCATGCCAAACTTTTCATCCAATTGAACTCCGAAATCCACTTTCTATAACATATCAGCGCACACCTCTCCCAACTATCGATTTCCTTAATTAGGTTTTTATTGAAAGTGAATGTAGGTAAACAATAACAAATTGAAAAACGAGTTTTGCGAAATACAATATCGCCTTGGAATCGTTCCAAAATGCCAACAGGACAACGATGCCCTGACCCACGTACTATACGGCAGCCATTCTACCATCCTATAGAACGCTCGCCCAGTCTTGATGAAAAATCGATAAACGACAATCAGAGAATAAACGGCGTCGTACATGTGTTGGCGTAACACTAGATCCTTCCTGTGATTGGGGTGAGCCTCAAACTGCCATCTACTTTTAGCCACCAGTTTTTTTTTTTTTTCGTTGTTGTAGGAGTGTCCTCTGGGGCAATAACCTGATTTCTGTCTCTTACAGAGCTCACTATTTCATCCATCCCTCGGGATATATTTTATATAATATAATTTGTTTGCCATTCGAATGATGTTGGCGTTGAAGCACATTCGGATGTGAACTCCGTTGTAAGAGAGTGGAAAATGGTAAAGTCAGTCTATTATCATAAGACATTAACCTCATTCACTTTGTTTGGTTGGCTTTGCGCTGTTTCGCGCAGTTGTTGCTTGGCTTTTGTCGCACAAAAGAAAACAAATTTTTCAAGAATGCCGCACTCGAAGGGGAGGAAAAGGAATGTTTCGCAAATCGCCAAACCACAAATGAGAAACAGATGAAAATGAAAAGAAAGAAAAAGATGGACAAGGACATGTTAGTGGGCTTCTTGACTTCTTGAGGTTAGTCTAACAAGTTTGCTATTTTTTTTGTTTATGTTGCATTCTCAAGAGATGTTGCTCGTCAGCTGAAAGTATACCATTAAAAAATATTCACTGCATCAATATTCAAGTCATCAATTTGTGGTAATATAATTCAATTTCATTGTGTGTCCTTAATGGAGCCAAATTTATCAATTCAATGGTGTGGCATTCATTTAAAAAAAACAACGAATAGTTATGAAAAGATTAGGGTTAGGTTCTTAGGGGCCCATACACGGTCTCGCTGCAAAATTGTCTGGCAATGCTTTGATCGCTGTTCGCTTGTCAGTGTAAACCAAATACTAGATATCCCTCTCGGTTTTTGAAGAGGGATGCCGAAATTTGGGAAACCATGCGTTTCGCCGGAAAATATTAGCCCGGTTCCACAAAGGATCGGAAATTCAATCACAAGTTTTCGAGGTAGACTAGAAAATACAAGACCGGAATTCAATAGCTTTGGTTAACATAAATATATATTATTTTATAAAAAATTATGTACTAGAGTTCATGTACTTTGACGCGAGCGAAGCGAGCCATTCACCCCAAATTACTACCATCCGCGTCTTTTGTTTTCCCGGCTTGTAAAGGGTTTTGGCACGAGTACGATAACTACGGCGCCAAAAATTGATAACGGTATTTTGTAGAGGGGTAAATACAAGCATTTTTTACTATGGGAGGGGGGGTCTATCTGGCTTCGTTTAGGCGGGAGTGGCAATTTAAAAAAAATAATACTTAAAATGAAAAAAAATTAATTGAGAAACAATGGCAACACTTACAATAAAGAACTTTATGAATTTTGTAAGCCAGGAATCTGTTCTTTGATATTATTTTTAAATCAAGTTATAGCTGTTAATAGTTTTTGAAAAAAATACTTTCAAACTTGAAATTTAAGGAAAAAAATTAAAAAAAAATGTTTTATGCTGATTTTTTTCAATGTTGAGCAAATAGATACTTAATTTGTTTGTAGTTTTTACTGCCTAAATCAATTCTTAATCGAACACTCAAAACCAGTTTGATTTATGTCTTATCATTTTTGAGAAAATTGAAAATTACTTTTATATGTTGCTCCGCTTAGAGTACAAATTGCTACCCTTGCGCCTTGAAATGCGTATGGGGGGCATGCTGCCCCCCTGCAACCCCCCTGCTTGGGGTCACTGTTGGATTTTGGGATGGGTGCAAGGCTGAGTATATGCAAACTTTCTTTTAATTATATTAGTTTACCCAATATCAACAACATTCTTCAGATACAATCTCTGGCCAGAAATTTCACATTGGTAGACAAAATGTTGCTGATTTGCATTTTAGACAATTTAGAACGAATTCCTGGCTTTGAAAAATACTATAGTTCTTTGTGGTAAGTGTTGCCATTCTTTTTTAATATTTTATTTTAATTTTATTTATAATTTTTTTTTTAATTACCCCTCCCGCCTAACCGGAGCGAGATAGACCCCCCCTCCAATAGTAAAAAATGTTTGTATTTAACTCCTCTACATAAATCCGTCATTAGTTTTCATCGCCAAAATTATTTTACTCACCCCAATTTTTGTCCTAAAATTTCAAGTTTGAAATTGTTTTTTTCAAAAACCATTCAAGGGAATAACTTGATTTAAAAATAATATAAAAGAACAGATTCTGGGCTTTCTAAAATGTCATAGTCTTTTATTATAAGTGTTGCCATTGTTTTTTAATGTTGAACAGCCACCTTACCACTGGTGGGGGGATAGCTGTTTAGTAGTCTTTACTTTAATTGCTAAAGTTCAACTCATTTATTTTACTTTAATTACTTCCTATTTATACATAAATTTTGCTTACTAACATTAATACATTGCGGGTCAATAATTGCAATGTCAACTTTTGGTCGTATGCTGCCCTTTTGCTGAGTCCGCTTGATGGTAACATGTTGTATTATTGCTTCGTGGGTCATGCGCTGGGAGTAGGTCAACATTGTGCCTTGGTGGTGCTGAGTTGGGTTTTTTGGTCATGCACTTTAAATGGGTCGATGTGCAATAATTGTACATTCTGCCGCGCCAATTAAACACTGAAATCGGCTACCGTGAGATGTCTTCTAGCTGGTTGTGGTTGTGCTTCTGTTTCTTGCTGTTCCTCTGCGCTGATCTTGCGGCGGCGTCGCCAGACGATGTAACCAATAGTGCTTACGGCAAATACTAACATTACGGCATAAGTGATATTGTGGTGGATGTCGTGTGGTGTTGTATTCCCCGGTAGTTGCTCGTGCTTTTTTAAGTCTTCGATCCATTGACTTACTGCGTTGAGATTATCATGGTCAATTTTGAGACTCATCCTTGGGATTATGTTTGCTTTATTTCTTGTAGTATTTAATAATATGTGTGAAATATTAACAGATGGGATGAATGACGTATTAACACGACTGGAAATCTTATTCTTGGATAAGATTGTCATGGTGTCTTGCTTGACAATGCAATTAGGTTCTATTGTTAGTATTCCGTCGTCTTTAAGTGTGGTTTCGAAAATCTTCTGTCCACAAATTATATTGATAGTGTACTCCTTTTCCAACACGTAGATCCATTTATTTGCGTTGTTTAGCTGAATCCATACAGGATGTGGCTCCATACTTCGTAGTGTACAAAATGGTGAGATTTCGTCTGCATGTGTCAATAGTTCCATTTCGCACCTGCTTATGTTTGATCTTCTATTGTATGTTGGATGCTGTTGGTGGCATATGTATTTGTCATTATTCTGAATACATCTTATTAATTCGTCTTTTGTTATTGTGTAGTACGCTTCTCGAAGCAGGTTTACTACTAAGTAGTCAGCTGATGGTTCGATGAATATGTATTCCTTTTGATGAACAGTTGGTACAGGTATCACCTTAAAGATCTCATAATCCTCTATATTCGCCAAGGGTATCGTTATCTCAAATACAACGTTTTGTTGCATTACTCTGCCCTTCACAGTAAGAAGCTTGAAAAACTGTAATAAGTTCGGCTGTGACGCATCTCCTGCGATGGCTAATTGTGGCGGCAGATGATTCCTTATAGTGGTTAGTTGTGAGTGAAGCTGATCTGGCGTTAGTATGAGCGGATTCATTTTCCCATGGTGTATATCGATCAAGACATCGATCAGAGCATTCTGGGCTTGTTGGTAGTTGAGCATTGCTAGCGTGGCGAATGTTGATAGTGATAAGAATTCTACTTTGGCATTGCAATCTTCATTGGCTGCTAATACATCGTTTGCTAGGTTTTCGAGATGAGTATGAAATATTTCTAACTGCTGGGTTATTACTTCAGTGTCTTTTTGTAGAATGTTTTTTGTTGATTCTATGATTGATGTCTGATTTTTGACCATACCAAGTAGATGTTTTTCATTTTCCTTAAATGACTGTATTTGGTTTTCGTATTGCTGAGCAAAGTCTTCGTCCAAAACTCCGAATAGTTTGTTTGCTACCATACCTACGAAATCAAAGGGGGATCGTTTGGCCCTAGCCTCTGGCTCCTTTCCGACACCTTGTTTTAGAAGTAGATTATTGTTGTTCTTTATTATACTTAGCTGGTGATCGAATTGATTTGCTATTTTTATGCACTGAGTGTATTTCTTAAAGCCGTCCGTGTTTTTCCTCTTACAGAAATCGTTTAGTCCGTTGATGAGTTCTTTAAATCCTCTGTATTCGCGCCAATAATTTCCCAAGTCATAATATACTAGAATTTTCCACTCATTTGTTACTAAATTGACGTTGCCAATCTTCTCAAAATATATACCAGGCCGATGTTTGAAGGGCGTTGTTGTAATTTGTGTGGATCCTTGATGTGGCAGGGCTACTATCACGAGCGCTATAGATAGTAACAGTGATGGAAGGGCTACTCGTTTTATTCTGCTATCATGCTGTTTATTGGATTCATGTGGCCGCTTCCTCTCTTGATGACGTCCTATTAGCTCTTCGATAGGTGGTCTCGACGGAATGTTAGTAGGTCTAATTTTATTCCTCTTGGTGCTTCTATACTCCTCGACCGTTACTTGGATGTGGTGACTTGATACTGTTTTAGGTATATTTTTCAACGTTTCAATTCTATTCGTCGATGGCTTCACCTTGGTAGCTGGAGTTTGCATGATTTCTTTCGTTTTTCTGTCAAGGTTCGTAAACTCGTCATTATCGGTAATTGGTAACAAACAAATTTTTGTTACGGGTCTCTTATAGGTTTTGTTGTGCGTTTCTACCGTTACCACTCGTACTAGACCATCAGTCCCAGCGTGTGTTTCTACTACCTTTGCCAATTTCCACTTAGTTGGGGGAAGCTGCTCATCCTTGATAAGGACAATGTTTCCAACCTTTAAATTCCCAACAGTTTTCGTCCACTTGGATCGTTGTTGAAGTGTTGCTAAGTACTCAGTGCTCCATTTTTTCCAAAATTGTTGCTGCATCCGCTCTAAGAGATGCCATCGAGTTAGTAATCCCATTTCACTGTCTAGCATGCATCTTTCCGGTGGTGCCAATAGGGCCGTGCCGATTAGAAAATGCCCTGGTGTTATCACCTCAGTCTCCTCTGGGTCATTTGAAAGTGGGCATATTGGCCTTGAATTCAAACATGCCTCTATTTGAGTTAGTAGTGTTGATAATTCCTCGTATGTTAATTTGTGCTCGCCGATAGTTCGCTTGAGATGGTGCTTGATCGATTTTACCCCAGCTTCCCACAAACCGCCAAAGTGGGGAGATCCTGGTGGAATGAAGTGCCATTCTGTATGATTGGACGCTAGTGTATCATAGATTTCTTCATTCCACTTCTTGGCATCTTTTACATTCAACTGTAGAATCTTGTTAGCAGCTACGAAATTTGTTCCATTATCACTATAGAGGTGTCCAATATGACCTCTTCTCGCGCAGACTCTCTTGAAGGCGGAAACAAATGCGTTTGCGGTCAGGTCACTCACTGCTTCTATGTGAACTGCTTTGGTCGCTAAGCATACAAATATTGCTATATATCCTTTATAGGATTTATTGCCCCTTCCTTTCGTCATTCGTATATCTATGGGTCCTGCGTAATCTACTCCTGTATGCAGAAACGGCCTGTTATTAGTTACTCTTGGCTGTGGGAGATTTCCCATTAGTTGATTGCTAATTTTGGACTTGAATCGAAAACATATGGCACATCTATGAATACTTTGTTTGACTGCGCTTGCTCCGTTGATGATCCAATAGCGTTGTCGTAAGTGTGCTTGTGTCAGTGTGTTTCCCCCGTGCAGTGTTGTTTTGTGAGCATCTTCAATTAGCATAGTGGTGAGAGGACCAGAATGTGGAATGATGAATGGATGTTTCTGCGTCGGTGGAATATCTGCTTCTGTTAACCGTCCTCCTACGCGTAGCATATCGTCTTTGTCCATGAATGCGTTAAGACACCGAAGTTTGCTCTTCTTTTCGATTTCTTTGCCTCTTTTCAGGTGTCTGATTTCTTTGCTAAACTCTTCATCTTGTACCTTTTTTATTATATTTTTTGTTGCTGACCATATTTCATCACATGTTAATGGTCCTAGGCGTTTACCATCCTCAGATGTTCGTGCGTTGTGAATGAACCGTTTACAATAGGCAAGTACTCTTGTCAGTCGCCTCAGTGTGCTGTATTGTGCTAACATCCCTTTAATACGATCTGGTTCTTGTTCGTTTAATGTTGTTAATGTTTGCGTCTTGACTTTACGTTCTTCTAAGTCCGTGTATTGTTGTTCAGTATCAGTGTAGGTTATTTCTAGTTTTGATAGCCATTTTGGCCCGTTCCACCATAATGCGTGTCCCTTGAGTTTAGAGGGACATATACCTCTGGACGCACAGTCTGCTGGGTTTTCTGTACCCTTTACGTGGTGCCAATTTTCTGCGCTCAGAATTGCTGTTATTTCCGTAACCCTGTTTGCCACGAAATTCTTCCATTTAGTTGGGCCTCCTTTTATCCAGGCGAGATTTATCGTGGAGTCCGACCAAGCATGCGTCTCTATGTTTTCTATTTGTAGTGCTTTTTTCGCCTTTTTTATTAGTTTGGCCAGAAGCACTGCTCCATTAAGCTCTAGTCTGGGAAGTGTTATTTGTTTGATTGGTGTCGCTTTGGTTTTCGCGCATAGTAACGTCGTTAGTACTTCACCAGTTTTAGTGATTACCCTACTGTAGACTGCGGCAGCATACGCTTTTTCTGATGCATCGCAGAAACCATGCAGCTCAATACGGTATTTCGTCTCGTATTGATTCCATCGTGGTATGCTAATACTCTCGATATTGTAGAGATTTTCTTTGAAGTTCATCCATCTTTTTGATATGTCATCTGGTAAATTTTCGTCCCAAGATTTTCCCGATAACCACAGCTCTTGTTGAATCAATTTCGCTGTAATGATTATAGGTGCCAGCCATCCTAGCGGGTCGAAAAGTCTTGCCATTTCTGAGATAATAATTCTCTTGGTAAGGTTTTTAGTGGACGGGTTCATGTTTATTTTAAACTCGAATGTATCGGAGTCGGGTCTCCAGTATATTCCCAATGTCTTTATTGCCTCACATGCTGTTACTTCGTATATTCCTTGCTCCTGATCTTCTCGTTTTATATCTCTTAGTAATGTTGTTCTATTTGATGACCATTTGCGGAGTTTGAATCCTCCTTTTTGCATTAGCTGTATGATTTGATGTTGGGCTCTTCTTGCCTCCTCCAATGTGTCCTCTCCTGATAGTAGATCGTCTACGTAGAAATCTCGCTGTGCTATCTTTGATGCAGTCTTAAGGTTGTTTTCTTCGTCTACGGCCAGTTGCTGTAATGTTTTTATAGCCAAGTACGGTGCTGAAGATGTTCCGTATGTCACTGTTGTAAGTCTATATTCCTGTATTTGCTTTGATGGTTCTTCCCTCCAGAGGATCCTTTGAAAGTCCCTGTCTTCTTCCGCTATCTTTATTTGGCGGTACATTTTCTCAATGTCTGCTCGGTAGACGTATTTATGTTTTCTCCAACGCGACAAAATGCTATATAAATCCTGTTGCAAAACTGGACCTGTAAGCATCGTGTCATTTAGGCTTAGCCCAGAGCTTGTTCTTGATGATGCGTCAAACACCACTCTTGTTTTGGTGGTCGTGCTATCTGGCTTTATTACTGCTTGATGTGGCATGTAGTAAACTATCTCGTTGTTTGACGTAGATTTTACTGGCTCCATGTGTCCAAGTTCCAGGTATTCTTTCATGAACTTCGTGTAGTTCTTGTGTAACTCAGTGTCCCGCGTAAATTTTTTCTCTAATTGGAGAAGACGGGCTAATGCTCTGTCTTTTGATTTACCCAATTTACCTGTATCGTTTTTGAATGGAATGCGCACCGTGTATCTTCCTGTTTTATCCCTCTTGTGTGTGGTTTTGTAGTATTCTTCACATCGCATGTTGTCTTCTGTGGTAGCTCTCTCTTCTTGTACCTCTTCCGTTTCCCAAAACGATTTCAGTTGGTTGTTTAACTCTACGTTGGATACGTGGCATAGTGTTGCTTCGTTTCGT
Organism: Cheilosia scutellata; assembly: GCA_955612985.1. Taxonomy (NCBI): domain Eukaryota; kingdom Metazoa; phylum Arthropoda; class Insecta; order Diptera; family Syrphidae; genus Cheilosia; species Cheilosia scutellata. The sequence continues at coordinate 93,707,611 of OY015311.1, forward strand.
TTGTGTTGACAACTTCCTGATAATATCCATCCTAATTGAGTGTTTTGGGCGACTGGAGTTCCGACGTCTCCCTTTACGACGCCTTCAAGAATAATTTCTTGGAAGATATCTGCTCCGATTAATACGTCCACCGATGTCTTTTTGTTAAAGGATGGGTCGGCTAGCGGTAAGTGCTTAACGTGATCCCATCCACGTACCGTGAATGATTCGTCCGGCAACGGCTTTGTAAGTTTGTTCAGTACTAACAATGTTCCCCATATTTTGAAGTCTGACGGGTAGATTGATGAGATGTTTAGCTCAATTTTACTTGTTGCTGTTGCTGCTTTTGCTGTCCCTAGTCCTGTAATAGAGGCATCAGCTCGAATTTTTTGCAGCTGCAGTCTTTGCACTGCGTCTTCCGTAATGAACGACGATTGGGACCCCTGATCTATTAGCGCCCTCAAATAGTGGTCACATCCTTTCCAGTTAGTTTTTATTACTGCTGTTGCCAAGAGTATCTTGTTACACTCCATACCCGATGCGAAATGGGATTGTTGCTGCTCCCTCTGATTAGTTGTCTCGTTTGAGTGCAGCAGAGTGTGGTGGCGTTGTTGACATTTTTGACAGGCTTTGCGTGACTGACAATTTGCTGTGACGTGGTTGCCTCCAAGGCAGTTATGGCACAGTTTTTCTGTTAGTACCACGTCTTTCCTTTGCAGAATTGGCATTTGAATAAATCTCCTGCATGTCTGTAGTCGGTGTTCCTCGTTGCATAACTTGCAACAAGGGTTACTTGTGGAATGATAATTTTTGTATACATTTTTCCTTGTGACTACTCCATTTGCTTTCTGCATGTGTCTTTCGTCTTTTTGGTATTCTGTTTTGTTCCGCCGTCCTTCTAGGTTGTCAAGAGCATGGAACTTGTTTTCTATAAACGTTAGGAATTCGTTTAGTGATTGTAACGCCTTTGGGTCTTTTAATGACTGCTCATACGCTTTTCTTGTCTCATTGTCCAGTTTTTGAGATAGTATGAATACGATAATTGGATCCCAGCTTCCAGTCTCCAAGCTTAAGCCTTTCAGTGCATTTATGCACTCTGTTGTTGTATCGTGTAGTCTTCTAAGATGCGTTGCGGATTCAATTTGACTATCCTTTTGATTTAGTAATGCTTGTATTTGTGCATTAACTAGTAGTCGGGTGTTCTCGTACCGATTTCTCAAGATTTCCCTTGCCTTGTCGTAATTGCAGTCCAATATTTGAAGATGTTGGATTATTTTTGCCGCCTCTCCTGTTATGTTGGTCTTGAGATAATGCATTTTCTGAGCATTTCCCAGTTTTCCGTTGTTGTGTATTGCCTGCTCAAACAGATCGTTAAATGATTTCCATTGCCTGTAGTCTCCATTGAATGTCATCAGCTTTAGAGTAGGTAGTTTGAGCTCGTGATTTGTTGTGGTGTCGCTAATCGCTTCTTGATGTGTGCTGTTTTGAGAGATCATTTCATTTATTTTCTCTTTTACGTTCACCATTATTTCATTGTATTTTTCTTCCAGTTGTTCGTACTCTGTGCAAATTTTAACGTATCTTTCACTTGAAGTTGTTTCCGTCAGCTCGACTATATCGCTGTGCGTCTTTGTTATTGTTTCCCATTGATTTTGCAGAACTTGTTGGCTATGTTGGTAATAGGCTTTCGTTCCCTGCCCGTTTTGTTCTACCCTGCCAACAGATCTGATAAATGCCTGTATTTGGGCTTCTTGTCTCCTAATTCTCTTGTCTTGTTCTCCAGACAGTTCGCCTTCTTGGTCTTGGTTGTCTTTTTCCTTTCTAATTGTTGTGTTTAGCTCGTCACTCGCGCCCTGTGTCGTCATCTGTCTCTTCTTTTCTTCCTTGAGTCTCTTCTGCTCTTCTTCCAGGATTTCGTCTAGTTTGGTTTCTAATTTCTGCCTTAGGTTGTCAACAGTCGACTTCACAGCTGCATAAAAGTTCGACTCCGTATATGGTTGCCTGTTTGTACAGTTCGGGTGAGCCTTTATTTTGTTGTCCGTCTCCTTGAACTCCGTCCATTGGTACTCCAGGTCTGCTAGTCTTTCCCTCACGAACTCTTTTGTTCTTCGTAGTATTGGCTCTTTGGTGTATTTTTCACCAATTTTCTTAATCCATTCCGCCCTCTCTTTCTGTATCTCAAAGAGCTCTTCCAGTTCTGTCATACTTGCGTTGATCTCGTTCGACTTTTGCTATTTTCTTCAATATCTGCTGGCTTTGCAGCTTCCGTAATCTCCTTGTAGTTCGTTGTTTCTCGAAGGACCAAATGAACAGCCACCTTACCACTGGTGGGGGGATAGCTGTTTAGTAGTCTTTACTTTAATTGCTAAAGTTCAACTCATTTATTTTACTTTAATTACTTCCTATTTATACATAAATTTTGCTTACTAACATTAATACATTGCGGGTCAATAATTGCAATGTCAACTTTTGGTCGTATGCTGCCCTTTTGCTGAGTCCGCTTGATGGTAACATGTTGTATTATTGCTTCGTGGGTCATGCGCTGGGAGTAGGTCAACATTGTGCCTTGGTGGTGCTGAGTTGGGTTTTTTGGTCATGCACTTTAAATGGGTCGATGTGCAATAATTGTACAAATGTATTTTTTTCCATATAAAGTATTATTTTCTTTAAATTACCCCTCCCGCCTAAACGGAGTAAGATAGACCCCCCCCTCCCATAGTAAAAAGTGCTTGTATTTAACCCCTCTCCAAAATACCGTTATCAATTTTTGGCGCCGTAGTTATCGTACTCTCCCCAGGGTTTTCCAATAGGAGGTGTTAATTTGGTATTCAAAGAAAAATGCCATTTTTTGAGATAAATGATCGGATGTTTATTTCATAATAAAGAGGAAGGTATGCCGTTAATAATGAAAAACAACATCAGCCTAATGGCCACCACGAGCACGCTTACAGGACCATATCCTTTTCATGAAATTTTCCATAACCAAATCGCAAAGTGGCTGCCCTATGGCCTCGATGGAATTCCGGATCATTTTCATGCATTTCAAGCACCCAATCAGCAAAGACACGACGTTGTTGATGATCGGCCGGCTTGAGTTCTTGTGTTAACTGAACTTTATAAGCCTTAAGACCCAAGTCTTTATGCAAAATACGGTGTAATGACGTTTGTGGAATGCCCAATTCCAAAGAACGACGAGGAAGGGTTTTCTTCAACACTTTGGGCTACAGCAGCAATATTCTCAGTTGTTCTTGAGCGACGTGCACGGGTTTTATTCTTCACATCACTAACTTGTCCCAATAGCTCGAATTTTTCCACCAATTTCTGTAGGTGCTTCACGACGACCAAAAAATGCTTTAGTTTTGCGAACTGTGACTGCAAGATTTTCACCATTTTTGTAGTGAATTTTAATAATTTCAATGCGTTGTTGAAGCGTGTATCGTTCCATTTTTAGTAATGGCGTAGTTTCTACTTGTCAAATGTCAAAGAATAAAAGCTTCAAAAGTGAAAGCTACCGAAATAGCGGGCCATTCACAATAACACCTCTCATTGGAAAACCCTTATGCCTTATTATACAGCCTTTTGTATTCCGTGCTTTTCGAAATAGGCATTATTTGTAAACAGGTTTTGTATTCCAAAAAAAAAAGGAACCCAGGCCCAAAACTCGATATGACTTTGAATAATTCGTCCTTGAATATGCCATCATAAGCGACATTACAGTAGAAAACAAATGGTGCATATTGATTTGGAATTTCTGGTTTTTGTCTGGGGTCAAATTTAAGATAACAACATTTCCTTTAACTTAAATTTAGCTGCAATTTATTTACGCGGCTGAAAACATTTATTAATTATTTAACTTTTTTATTTAGATTTACTTTTCTTAATCTAATTTTTTCTTTTTCCCTTTTTTTCAGAAAACAAAATACACATTTTTGCTTCCGTGGAATAGAATAAAACAGCCAATCGAATGTAAAGGATTTTCGAAATAAGCATTTTTACTACTTAACGCATTTCTTCAAAAACATTCAACGAATATCATTTAGCATTTTGATATATTGTTTTTTATACAATGACGTAAGTATATTCTTAAAATTAATATAGTTTTGTTTTTTCTTTAAAAATAAACGTTTTGGCACTATGATTTTTGTCGCTATTGATATGTTAACTGTTTAATAAACTGAAACTCCTATTAGATTTTAACTATTTCTTATTAAAATGATACTTTGGTTGAACACCTCTTTTTGACTTATAAAATTAAACATCAAAATTTGTGCACATTTGGTAAGAAACGAACTTAAATAAAAAAACGACAAAACGCAACAGTTTGGGGGACTTGACAAGTTAAGGCTCATGTCAAATATCAATCTAAATCTAAAGGAACGGTTGAGGTATATTTTTGAGTCGCTATGCGTTTAAATTTTTTTCATAAAGTATTTATTTCTCCATACGCCATAACGTGTTTTTTTAGATTTTCCCTGACGATTAATCTTATGGGACTTGTAAGTACCCCCAATCCCACCTGAGCAGACATTGAAGGTAAACTTTGACATTTCTGAAACTAAACAAATTGTGAATTGACTATTTCGTCGAATATTTAAAAAAAGAGATGTACGTGAATCGGAAAAAAGTAATAAAAATAAAAATACATGTCCTATATAGCATATACATATGTATCTACTACAAATTTACCGAGCATTTATCTGTGCTGTGGAGAGAAGTGTGGTCCCTAAAATTAAACGCGAGCAGGACTTATTCACGACAACAAAAAAACAAAACAACACTATCTGTTAAAAATTTGATTGCGATAATGTGTCGTACCATTGATGGGAGCGCTAAATTTTGACAGCTACATGCAGTACAGTCTGAAAATTTGATTTTGATAATTTAATTAGAAAGCTTACATTTTTTATTGATTTATAGTATGTATGTATGTAATAGAGACATTAGCACAGGCCTCGGCCCTCATTGAAGCTAAGCTCTGGGCCTCTGGGTATCGTAGAATAGCGCCAATGCAAATGGACAAACTAAACCCGTAAATAAGCTGATTGAATAATTACAGAGACTTAAATATTCAAGGTTCTTACATATACCCGTATTTGTCAGGAACATAGGATGTGGAGGTCCCATATCTTGTAAATCTTGAAATTACTTCGATTTTCTAAATCTCTTCCATATAGCTTTGATTTTTGATGTTGTCTAACCATATTGGGAATATTGACCCGTTAGATCCACAGTTTGATTTAATAGTCAGACAGCTTCGCTATGAGAGCTCTGCGTTTTTAGAAAGTAAACCTTGGCTCCGCGAGGTACTTTTAAAGCGTCTGTTTGGGAAACCGCTGAGCTTAACATATCCACCTTGCTGAATCTGTAGTCCAGCCAAACTCTTGCCAATTGCAGAGCATCCCGATCTCTCAGACACCACACTACAGGTGTCAACTACGGTGGATGTGTCGGAGTTGTGGTCGTGTGCTCTATAGCACAAGGGTTGTTCATTGAGAGCCCAGTGGCTGCACGATCTATTTGCTCTTCTGGTTGCCCAACAGCAAGGACAGAGGTTGATGCGATTGCAGAGGCATCAGTCTGTAAGTTTTTATTTATTTATATTGATCCCACGAGTATCCGGGAAAGAAGCATCACCCATGCCGGAGCCCGGTACGGCACAGGAAGGCTGGTTTAAAACCGAAGGTCGCCTTGTATTCAGAGTCCGCATATTAGCGACTAAGCACTCTCTTAGCCACGCATCCCTCAGCATATATGCTGTTCCACCTTGGATTCGAGATTTGATAATGCGGTTTACTCCCCATAGGCAGTTCTTAGTTATTTGCTCCTCAACAGCCTGTCTGCCATGGGTGACCCTTCAGACGACTACCGCCTCCAACAGCATAGCCCATTGAGTCATTGCAACATTAAGCCTTCGCACCGGCGCGCTTATATGATTGCGCACACGTCAAGGTCCCTGCGCCCCTAGCGAAGGCTTACATTTTTTATTGATTCATAGAGTATACAAATTGAGGTTATGTTTCCATACATAGCACATCGTATAAATGGCCGCCACGGCTTTGCTGGCAAGTATGTAGGTACTTTTTTATTGAAATTTTCTATGATCGTTTCGCATAAATGTACTTATCTACTGATTACAACCTCCCCCAGGTTCAATTCAGTAAGAATTTTGAAACCTGCATACTCTCCAGGACTGACTGGGAGAGTGATGCAGTCTCTCACAGGAGATCCGTCTGCTTTTACACAGATGGGTCAAAAACGGAAACAGGAGTAGGGGGTATTTTCTCCCAAGATTTAAATTGTACGATCTCATTCCGTCTTCCCAATCACTGTAGTGTGTTCCAGGCGGAAATAATGGCGATCAAGGATGCCCTGTCGTGGCTATACGGTATAATGTAATATCTGCAAAGGATATCGTGATTTTTACCGATAGTCAAGCCGCGATTAAATCCCTGGACTCGGTAATCTTAAATTAGTCTTAAGCCAAAACCACCCTCAATTCCCTCTTAACGAGAAAGCGCAACAATTCAAAATTCACCTTATATGCGTGCCGGGCCACAGGGACATTCCAGGGAATTGCAGGGCCGAATTGAAGCTGCATCATGTATACAAGGAGCAGGATGAGACAATTCTTCACCTCCTATACACGTGCCCAGCCTTTCAGCTCGTAGAAAACTATATCTCGGAGAATACTTCTTTGACAATCTTGGCGAACTTGCTAATGCAAGCATAAGTTGCCTCCAACTTTCTCAGCTCCTCTTGGTTCAACGCGTAGTTGTGAGATCATTAGATCCTGTGGTATCACAATGGGCCTCCTCTGGCCTAAGTGAGGCTGTACTTATTGAGGCCTCCCACTCTAACCTAAACTAATCTTCGCATAAATGTGGCTGAATTTCATTAATACACCTCCCAATTTCCTCTTTCAAGGCGTTGGTGATCGTGGGCTTGTTTGCATACCCCTTTGACTTCAAAAAAACCCAAAGAAAAAAGTCCAATGGCGTTAAATCGCAAGATCTGGATGAAAATGAGCTTCATTACTAAAGATGATTTTGTTCGAAAAATCAGCATCCACTTGTTGTTCCAAAATTCATTCAACGAACTTTCTTTGCACTGCATGGTCAGTAGTCTTCAGTTCTTGAGTCAATTGAACTTTGTAAGCATGAAGTTTCAAGTCTTTCATGAGAATTCGCTGTAGAGAGTTTTTTGAAATACCCAATTCTTGACTATGGTGCCGAATTGATGTTCCTGGACTGTCATCAATACTCTCGCGGACTGCTTCGATGTTTTATGTTAAACGACTTGTGACAGGACACCCAGAGATTGATCCAGTCTCCCTGAATTTTTCAATTATTCTCTTCACAGTTGATGGTTTTAAATCACTATGACGGCCATATTTTGTTCGAAAATTGCGGACTGTAGCTGACAAACCTTCATTATTTTTAAAATATTGGTCAACAATGAAAATGCGTTGTTCTTTCGTATAGCGCTTCATTTTTACTAAGCCCGAACTGCCACCTTTCACACTGTTGTCTTTTTTTTCAGTTGGCATCACTGTACTATTAAATGGCGCAAAATTCAAATTTAGAGTTGCGTACCGCTCGGCTAAATGGATTTGCATGCAATTTTGCTTAAATTTTGCTTAGCTTAGCTAAATTGCAGAGAATTTTTTTGTTTGGGAGCTAAAATTTAGCAGATTACTAAGCTTAATTCAATAAAATGTAAAAGTATCGCCAACATATACAAATAGGCTAGCAGGGAGCACACTGCTTAAAAATCGACGTCATTAATATATAAAGTCTATCCACCTCTTTTCAAATCGATTTGACAACAAGAATTAATATCTCCAAGCTTATGACACACGATAGATAAATACAGGTTTACAGACTAGTAGCTAATTTTTTTTTACAAGTCTATCACATTCCTCCCTGAACTACTCATAGTTTATCTCCCAAACCATGATTGTATCTAACCGTTCTATTGTGCTAATGGTTTTTTTTTGTTAGTATCTAGTTGCTTGCCTACTTAGCCCAGTGGTTGCCGGTTGTCGTCGTCGTCGTTGGTCGTCGCTGTCGTTCATTTTCGCTTTATCGTTTCTCATCGCCGCATTTTAGTGTAATGATATTGGGGTATATGCAGTTTGCAGTTTGCAGAAGTGCAATGCAATGAGTATATGGCATTTTCTGCGTTCACTCAATTAAGGCCGGCAAATTAGCATATTAATCATACCGCATATACAAACACGAGCGATTGAAATAAAACACAATCATCACTGGATGGGTCATATAAAAATGCTAATAATGCACATTACCCGGTTAGATTTCACAGAGAATATAAATCCGAGACGCTTCACCAACCACACCGACAACGACGACGACGACGATGGACATGTTGGGTGAGCTGAGTCTTTTTTTTTCCATACTTATTTTAGTTTTTTTTTTTAGTTGTTATTCTGGGAACGAAATGGAGAAAATTGCTTAATAAACGTTGACACTTTGTTGTCATTTATGGGAAGGAAGTTCGAGAGTGATTATGATTATATATATACTTTTGGGGGGGAACATTAAATTAATTTTCAATTCATCAATTTAATATTTACTACCTCTATACCATAATATTTTGTCATGATATTGTTCATATGTCAGCACATCGCACTTCAAAGCCCACTTCCTTTGACCCAATTTCGTCATCCTTTCAATTATTATGAAAAACCTCACTCTACGTGAAGCACTCCTAAGTTTCAGAGGAAACAGCTTTTAATTTTACTAAAACTACAAAAAAAGGAAAAAAAAAAAAAAACTGAAACCGCACCCTAAAATGAAATGGAACCTAAATATTTATGTACACAAATGAAGTCGACGACGCCCATAAAAACACACAAAAATAATAATAACGCCCTTGGGGATGAGATTACATTCTAAAAACTAAAATATATATACAAAAATGTCTTCCTTTGGAGGATCAACCTGTTTGTTATTATCCCGGTGCTCGACCCCTCCCTATGTGTGCGAGTGTTGTATGTTGGGTGACCTGACCAGGCGAGGCAGAACAGCTTAATTCATTTGAATTTCTATCCTTTGTGTGGATGTGTCAAAGTTTTCGCATTTTAGAAGAAGTTAAATCGAGGTGTTGGGTTGGAAAGTCGTTTTGTTTAATAGTTTTAGAAACGATAAAGTTGAGCTCACTCCATCACCACCATTAAAAAAAATTGAGGATATAGAACGTAATTGAAACGAATTCCGCCATCTTTTAGATGAATGCGTTGGCTTCGCCCATACTCCAGTAGAAGAAAACAACAGGGATCAGGGATTTGAGCTTCTTTGAAATAAGCGCAAATTTTAATTCCTTTGTGAGTGTCAACTACAGCATGGATCGAAAGTTGATGTACACTTTAATTTTTTGTAAAAGGATGTGTGAACTTTGACAGCTGACTACGGCCATGTTGTTGATGTAACATCTGTCAAATTGGTTGTTATTTATTTAGTCTGTCTTGCCAAATCAACATGGAAAATTATAGCGTTCACCACGCATGTCCAAAATGATTAAATTGTTTTATGAAAATCGTTTAAAATTGTTGAAATATGTTGTCTGTTCGAGCTTTCGTCCTTCCGAGAGGTCCATTCTGTATGAATGGGTTCGTCAACAAGCAAAATTGTTGAATTTCGGATGATAACAATGCACACGAGATCCACCAAATTGCAATGCATCCAGAGAAAGTCACTGTTTGGTGTGTATTTTGGAAACGCCGCATTATCGGTCCATACTTCTTTCAGAACGACGGTGGCCAACCCATCATCGTCAACGGCGACCGCTATCAGTCGATAATAACCAATTTCTTTTGGCCCCAATTGGATGATATGGACCCCGACTACATGTGCTTTTAACAGGACGGCGCTATGTGCCACACAGGCCATGTCACAATGGAAATTTTGCACAAGCGGTTTCTGTACATGGTTATCTCACCCAGCGAAACCGCGGCGGACATTTGAATAATGTTATATTCCATATAATGGCATAAATGGACCTTCTAAATAAATAAAAAATTTCAGTGATATCTCACTTACAGTTGGTTTTATTAAAATTTAAATATATAAAACCCTTTATAGCAAAAACGAAGCGAAGACCGAGGGTGGTAAGCATCATTTTTGTTGTAACTTTCCTATATCAGGTCTTGGGGCTCACTTAAATATGAAACGCAGTTCTGGCAGAGAGACTAACAGAATTTAGCCCTTTCACAAAACAAAAGCATTCAGAATCAAAAAATTGTCAATTTTACTGGCGTTCCCTATTACAATGATGTATATGTATTGTCGGAGTCGCGATTTCCACAAGCTTTCGAAGACGGTGGTGTCACTGATATGTATTGGGTCGGTTGAGACTGGGAATTCGGCGTTAGTAAGAGACAGAATATGTGCGAGAGAGAGATGGATGGGTTGTGCGATGGAAGATTGATTTTGTTGGTTTTTTTTTTGCTGTGAGTTGTTGTTGGTTGTTTTTTAGTTTTGGCAGTGAGTAGTGTAGGTAGTTTTGGGAAGGCGGGGGTGAGTCATTGTTTGGCGAGTGTTGATTTGTTTGCGGATGCTGACAAGAGGGAGAGGGGTTGATAGGCTGACAAGGGGGAGAGGGTTTCATATGCGCTGACTGTGTTGTTGAGAGTGAAAAATCTGAATGTTTGGCTCCATGGAACAATAGACGAATAAATTGCACTGCTCAGTCAGAGACTGTGGTACCGCAGAGTAATTTGCCCCGATATGATTCCTACGAGGGAGGAAAGGGATTTTCTACCCTTCCGTGTATGAATCTCTCGGTTCTGGTTTAATTGAAGGATGGCCATAACATTCCTGTGGTACTACAAGTTTCTAGCGCGGTCCACTTAGCGTTCGCCTCTCAGGCAAGCTATTCTCCCTGTTTCAAGCTTGAGTGTGGAAGGCAGAATAGCCTGCTGCGAGACAGCTGTTGAGATTGCTAATTCGTCCGCTTTCTCATTGCCTAAAATGACTTCATGTCCCGGAAACCCGGAAACCTTGTGCTGTGTACCAAGAACCTTAAGTTCTTTGCGACAGCATTTCACAAGCTTCGATTTTATTTCTGCAGCAGTTATGGTTTTTATTGCCGCCTCGCTGTCGACAAAGAAGGTAATACCTTTAGGTTAAAAAGGTTATTTCCTGGGGTCTTATTTCGCGGAGCCGCAGTCGTGTTTTACCTGTGGGTTAACTTTAGAATCGAGTTCAGTTAGACTCGGGTTTATAGTATGAATATGCCCCAATATGTTTTTAAGCAGTCTACAATCTCCGTTTATTGTTCGGGTACATGCGGTTTGTTAAAGATCTAAACATTCGACATGTAAAACGGAAAGTTATTTTTCTCGAGGTGTAAGCCTTAACTTGGCAAGGAAGTGAAGTAGTACAAATCGCAACCTATTACTACAGGTTTCCTACAGCGAAAATGGTGTTCCCACGGCAGAAGAAGAACTTTTCGATAGGAATCAACGGCCGCCTTAAAACAACAAACACAATCAGGTGATGTTAAATTATTCTGTGGATAACTTACTTGGGCTACTCGTACGGGTATAACCGGGCCCTTTCTGCCCAACAATTGCTGTTACTAGACTTTCCTACCAAGGCAATTATAATGCACTTCATGAACAGCAACTTTCTCTACCTTAAAAAAGTAGGCCTTCTTTTTAAGGACAACGGACCTCTATACTGATATTGATGACATTTTGGGTTATAATCCAGCTACTATAGTGTGCAGATTATCCCAATGGCTTTACCATTCTTAAATATAGTCCTAGATTAGATGACAAGGTTTCCCTTACGTTCTTTCCTGTTTTACGTTGTGTGTAGGCAGGAAAATCGGATGCGAAATGGGCACACATTATGTCAACGTGGAGTGAAAAAAGTAAATCTTCCTGTATTTTCCATCTTCTTTTTTTTTATGCAGAATATTGTTTGAAACAAAGATATATCCGAAAGGATAACAGTTCAATGGAGTTACTGTCACAAGTGACTCTTATGTCGTTTTCCATTGGTTTCACACGGAAGATTCACTAATTTTGAAATCCAATGGAACAAGAAAACTGCTTCTGGTCGACTATACACTCACGTATTGGTGAAACGTCAACAATTATTGTATGGCTGACTTGAAATCGAGAAGCGAAATTCTCTCCTCAGAATCAACAGAAGAGTATTTTTTGCGCCAAATGACATTATTGACATCCACCCTCTGTCCAACGCCAATTATAGCTGACCGATATAAAGTCGCCCCAAAAAATAGAATAAAAACAAAAACACTCGCGTTTCAAAAGTGCTTGAGTAACTTCCACCCCACGCAGTTTCGTCACCTCATAATTATGTACAAGAAAAAGTAATTCTCCGGTTCCCGATAAGGCAGTAAAAGGAATTTCTACAAACAGGAAAAAGCGCTCTTATCAACATCTGCAGTAGATTGCTTTTTTACCCAATACTGCGCTTTAAGCAATTACAAGAAAAAACAATTACGTCGCGTAGAGGTAGAAGGTGTGACATGAATCTCAATTGAAGTGATTTGTTTGTATCCAAAGAAGTACGAATTGAATGAGGACCCAGGAGCACACAGAATATTCAATTTACAAGTCAATTACAAGAGAAATGTAATTAATGTTACAGGGCCAACAACAGTATACCGTACTCGAGTAATTATTTACCAGGATTAATTGATTTCTCAAAAAAAAAAAAAAAAAAAAAAAAAAAAAAAAAAAAAATAAATCAACTCAATTTGTTATTTTTGTTCGTTTTCGAATGTAATAGGTTAACAACAGGTTGTGATGTGTGAGCGTCGTGATACTCATAAAGCAGGCTACCGATTATGCAGACGAAAGCTTTTCGGCAACTTGTAGGTAATGATAATAACGCCGCCGGCTGTATGAGTTGAGTCAGTATTGCACTCAAAATGATGTTTTGGAGTTTTTTTTTCGGCATGGAGTATCGTAGCTAAAGGCGGAATTAATGGCGATAAAAGAAGTCTTATCTTGGCTCAAGAAAAATGTGACAGCCAAGTAGACATCAAATCCTTGGATTCGATCTCTATAACTTCTCTAGTAGCCCTTGACTGCCGATCGTCTCTTACGGAGAAAGCCGAACAGTTCAACATTCACCTACTAATTTGGATGCCGGGGCATAGAAACATTCCACGGAATTGTAAGGCCGATGAACTCGCTAGAATAGGAACAACTCAACCCATCCTGCCGGATAAAGGCACCCTAGGCATACCAATCGCTACCTGTAAACAAAAATTGAGACTGGATGAGATCGAGAGTGCAAATCTTAGGTGGACAAGTGGCACTACTTGTCTAGCGACAAAACAAATTTGTCCTAAGCTGGATTTGAAACCCTCTAAGAAATTGATTTCTCTCAACCAACCACCGTAGCTAAAACTATTTCAGAGAAACGTCGGCCCTATGACGGCGCCAATGGGAAGAATTGCGCCTGCTTATAGGTAGCCCTAGGTAACATAGAAATTTGCGCAATGGTTTTATACCGTATTTAAAGTTTCAACATTTCAAAACAATGAATATATTTTTTGTTATAGCTTCTGATGATATTGACAAAATGGTTTTCGCCTAAGTCGCACGTCTCCTTTCTTGAGGATGGGGTACACAACGCTCAGGTTCTATTCATCAGCCACGCATCCATGGGACCAAAATGTACCTAGAGGTAACTTGGTGCTCCTATACATACTTGACGGACTTTAGTTTGGATATCGCTATCGTCACTTCGTTTTAGTCGGGTGATGGATAGAAATTTCGACTATCATTGTCCCGATTGAACTGTCTGCTTCCAGTAGCTTACTCCTAAGTTGGTTGAGATCTCCTTCCATTTGTGCGAGCCAACTAAGGCAAGAATTTTCGGGCGGGTGTGCTAGTGTTCATTCGCTCTTCATGTCCTAGCTGTCGTGACACTGACTGATGCCATATTTGTGACTAGGTCAAGAAATCTTTGCCTTCAAAGCTGGTCAACGCAAACCAAACCAACAATTTACCAAAGAATCTTTTTCTGAAAGAGTTGAAGCTGATGCAGCGCCATAAAGGAGGAGTGAGATGGTGAATGTCTCATACAGTTCTCTCCGCCTAAAGAAACAGCGATTGGCAACAGAAAAGGCCATAAAAGTCGAAATAATCAAATATCTAGAAGGAGACCTGTTAAGCTACGTAACGCACTTATGGACGCAAGCAATTGAACAACACGGCGAATCCAAAGCCGTAGCCCTGGACATAACAAAGGCATTTGACCGAGTCTGGCATAGAGCCCTATTAGGCAAGTTAGCGTCTTATGGATTACCACAACAACTCTGCGGATGGATGCAAAATTTTCTTCTGGGAAGATCGATCCAAGTTGTTGTAGATAGTGTATCATCTAATTCGTTTGCTATCAATGCAGGAGTGCCCCAAGGATCCAACTATATTTCTTCTCCACATCAACGATTTGCTTGGATCGACAAATAATAATTTCTACAGCTTTGCTGATGATAGCACTCTTATATCCTCCATCTCGAATAGTGGGCCAGTGAATGCGGCTACATCACACAGTCAGAGATGTGAACAAATTAGTTCTCTAAATGATGATCTGGACAAAATCTTGAAGTAGGGAAAAGACAAACTGGTTGTATTTAATGCAAACAAGACACAGCTGACAACATTTTCTAGGAAAAATGGATCAACAGTTCCTCAGATCCAAATGGATGACCATCCAATCCAACCCAAGGACTCAATGCATGCACCTTCTAGGAGTCATAGTCAATTCAGGAATCACATGGCAGGATTAATTATCCTATATCGCATGATCGGCGTCCGCTAAGTTGAGCTACCTATTTAGAGCAAAGAGGTACTTTAGCCCCAAGCAACTTCTCCTTCTCTACAAAGCTCAGGTTAGACCAGGCCTGGAATATTGTTTTGTTTATTTAAAAACAAAACAAAGTAAGTTTATGATGTTTAACAAAAAAAAAAAAAATGTTTCAGTTCTAAACATATTCAATTCAAACTAAAATGTATTATACAAGAAAATACTCACAAGAGTATTGATAACCATTGCATTCTGATTGTCACCTTCACCAATATTTGTAACAGAAACAGACATCTAAAAGAATAGTTTGTGTTGGTCATTATTTATTTGGTAAATCAATGGAAATTAAAATACACTATTATTTACCTGTGTCTGCGAAGACGGGTTTCAGAAGTATTTTGAAGATTTTTCCTGCAAACTGTGCAATGTGCTGAGTATTTGTTGTTTGTTTTCACCAAAACAAAACCTAGATCCTCAAAAGCCTTGTTGTTTGGTCGACCAGACATATTTAAAGTTTTATATTTATGATAAACAGGATTTTAATTTTTAAGAAAAGAAATTCTTAATTAATTCTTAAAAGTGTACTTTCTCGATTGAAGTTTACAGATAAATGACAGATTGACAGATCTGAAAGGTATTGATGACATTGTCGACATATTGTTGACATTTACGACATTGTCGACGTTGTCGACATTGTTGACGAAATTGTCTACGTTGAAAAGTCGACAATTAAAGTCGACATGTAGAGGAACAACACTGGGCCCATCCCATCGTCCTTCCTGGATGGCAGTCTTCTGCTACTTCTTTGTAGCAGTCGTCAAGAGTAAATCCATCATTATCGGAGCCTCTTGGTTGGTATTTAATCCCCACGCACCAGCCCCAACTTGGAGGGCCAGGCCCTTTTTTCACCCTACAACAGCAGGCCGGATATTCCGGTTTCAGTAACCCACTTTTTGATTTTTGACGACACCGCTGATTTAATCCAGTGAATCTATCCGCCGTACGTCCTACATCTTAAGGGGCTTGTGTTAGACTAATAGACTTCTATAAGACTAATTCAGTCATTTAGTATTTTGACGTTAAAGATACTATACAAACAAACTTGACGTCGTACTTAGGAAGATGAAAAAAGAAAAAACCCTACCTTGGCTGCATAATAGTACTCCTCCGTGGGGCTCTGTTGTTGCGATTTCGGTAGTATTGAAAAATTTCCAATTGCTTAGAAGAAATATCCTTTTTTTGTGAAAACTCCAATGGGGTGTGGGTTTTTAGGAAGGTAACCTTAGTTTTACATTACAGACATGACAACACATTTAACGTAAAGTTTCCTAAACATTCTCAATTTTAAAGTATAAATGCACATGAGTTTAGTTCCTTCCTTATGCTGCTAGAGTGCAAACTGTCAGGGATGAGGGCGTTTCTGAGCTTGCAGCTCAAGTGCCATTGTATAGTTAACGTTATTCAAAACTGCAGATATACAAAAGTGGGTCACCTCATTCCGCTATACCAATTGAAATTCCTGACAACTCACCTACTTTAAATGATAAGCGATAAATTCCCATCAGGAATGCTATCCTTTATAATAATGATATTCCATAAATGGTCTTCCTTTTTGCCTCCACAACTCCTGTGTCTGTACTGAAAGCAATCATTGTGGCGTGGAATTATAATTGCTATAGCAGAGTATTCAACATGCCGAAGCACATACTTATGACGAAGCTGTTGGCATACCTTTTTTCCTTTTTTTTGAGTATTTTCCATTCAATCCAATTGCAAGCGCTCAACTTTGAATTTCTATTGAAGAGGTTCGATGAGTTCTATCCATAGGGATAGATGGCTGGCTATTAATAGTTAATAGCGTACAGAAATATATGCGCACACACAGTAAGTGGAGCGGAGTGTAATTTGAATGAATACTATCGATAATGGTTGAGACCCCTCCAGGCTATTGATATCCAATTAAAATCAGAGAATGGATCTATTATGGATGCTAATTAAATTGAATATAAATCTATTACACAGTGACAAGTTTACGGGGAGTGAACTAGTTTCCCCATATTACCAAACAGTTGGAGTAAGGTCGATCTGGTTTAGGGGCCAATATCAACTTAAACTGGAGAGGTTAGGTCAGTGCGCACAATTATTTAGAACTCGCTGCGTTTTTGTTGTTAAATGCCTCTTTGAATAATAATCTTTCAAGCGTTCAATGATTAATTCCCTAGACGGATATACACATTCCATTCCAGCACCCAATGTCAATGAAATGCATACTTTTTTCTCTCTCTCTCTCTTGTTTCCTTTATTCGGTAGACCCTTCCGCCCAATTTGATAACAAAACAAACAAAAGAACGTATACAAATCTATATACACACGCTCATTCTCATTTTTAATGAAAAAGATCATGACCAGCATGAATGAGCAAAAGCTTGAATCTAAAGAAATTCCTCGTCTCAGTGTGGTTTCATTCGTCGATCTTTGCAATTGACAGTATTTGTGTTCCTGTTCCTAGTTCCTTCTCATTACTTTCCCATTAGTGCTGATAACAAGTTTCGATTGCATTACAATGTGTCATCGGTCTCTGGTATAGAAAAGTCGTTGTTTCTCAAAGTTATTCGGCAAAAAAAAATCCTCTCGCCCCATCTATCTCGTAAATCCAATCCTTATTCGGATAGACAAAGAGGACAACCACGAGGGAGACAATGTTGAAAAAGTTGGGCAGTAAAAAAAAGTCCAAAGAATCGAGAAACAAAGAAAAACTATCATCAACGCAAAAAGATGTTGCAACCACAACGAAGAGGATAGTCGAACTCAAGGATACGAGTATATCTCCATCGCCATCGTTGCCGTCATCATCATCATCATCATCCTGTTTGTCGTCCATGAACAATGCAATTGCAACAACAACTAATTGCAATACGAGCTCAGATAAAATAATGGATTCAATAACCAGCAATGATGATGATGATGGTGGTACTGCTGTTGCTGATGAGGAGGACTGTGGTTCCATGGAAGAGCATCTTTACTATTCCATTTCAGAATTGGAAGCTAGCTTGGCGATAGCAACTTCTCCGATTGAGTCATTAGCCCCAAAGAAGACAAGTAACGTTTGGTCAACGACCGCCACCAATAGTAGTGGTGATGGCGGCGGCGGCGGCGGGAGTGTCGATGAGCCATCGATGAAGATGACGGCTGAAGAAGTCGCCGCATTGTACTCGCTGCCAGTCAAAATATCTATTCGAAATAATTCAACGATTCTACGAAAGTCTACAGCTGGTGGGGTCATGATGAGGCAGCAGCAGCAACACCAGCAGGAAGACAATATTTACCGATGTGGACCATCAAATTTTGATCGAGGAGGAGGAGTTTCGTCATCATCGGGGGGTTTTAGGCCGCAATCGTTTTTTGGAAGTGCACGACCAAAGAAGGAACTCGAATGTCTGAGTGGAGATGGAGTGACTTTTAAGTGGTATTTTGGATTAATTTTTTTCTTTTTCGTGTGAATTTTTTTAGTATATTTTTAAGTGAATTGGGTCACGTTATCGAAAGTACATAATTTACTGTGGCCTCGTTTAGATCACGATATCAATATAAGAGTAAGAATTGATTCAGCGGGTGATGATGCAAAAATCAAATTGTGCTTGGCGCGTAGAAAATTGTAATCAAAACGGACAAGCGCTCAAAACCAGAAACAAAGAAATATTGCAACACCGAAGCTGGCTATCAGAAATTATGTTTTTTAACTAGCTTTCTATAGTACATAGGTTTCGAACATATGTGTTCTTTATGCATATCACTTGAAACTGAGAGTCCCCTTTTTGCTTGCCCTTCTGGTAGATAAAACCCGCCTTTCATGGGGTTTTATATTCTTCAACTTTTTGCAAGCGAACTTTTTATTTTTTTCATTTTCTTACCCACTCCATGGGTAGTTTTTTTTTACTGTCGAAGGACTTAATGTGTCTTATTAGCACCAATCGACAAGCTTTTTGGCCTGACGCATTACTTGTGGCCGCAGTGTCTCAGTGGTTAGTCCCAGGTTCGATCATAGGAAAAACATAAATTGCATCTGAGGGTTTTTTTTCCAATTCGACACCTATCGCGAACGTCTGACAAGCTGCTTGCTGGCCCAAGATTTTTCATTCATTGGTGCTGTACAAAATCAAGGGAGCGCCATTAACTCACGCATACTTGAATAATCCTAGGCGCATGGTATATCATGGAAGAATCATTGCCGCCATTGATTTTGACATATCACACGTATTCACAGACAGGGGAATTAATTCCGGGGAGAATCGGATAGGTACTATGAAAAGTACAGCTTTGCCTTGATGTTGGCAGGCCACAAAAGGTTTCTGGTACTTGTTGAGCTTTTGCGAGTTAGCTCATCAGATCTTTCGTTGTATTCGAATCCCTCGAATCCCTTTTTTTTACGTATTCCTCTCTGTTTCGAATTGCGGGCAGTCGAAGAAAACAGGCTCCACATCTTCCTCAGTTTGGATACAGTATGGACAAAAGGCAGTGTCATCGTGTTTGACTCTGTAAAAGTACGCACGAAAACACACATGTCCACTTAGTAGTTGCGTTGTGTAGAAGTCTGTTTTTGTCTAATCCATGGTTCATCGGTCTTTTTTTGATGTGCTCCAGCGTTGTTGCCACTTTGCCATGCTGTTTGCTCTTCCCGATGAATTCGCTTCGCTGTTGGTTAACCCAGACCCCTGGGTTGCTATTTTCATAAGTTTTTCGCGATTCTTCAGCCAGTATGTCTATTGGGATTAACCCTGAAATAGTATAGGCCGCATCATCTGATATTGTGCGGAATGCACTGCAAACTCTAATTGCGCAGAGTTGGTAGGTCGATTTAATTTTACGCCTATGTGACTTGACTTGACTCACTACTCTATCTAAGAGTCTCCGTCGGCTGTATCTCGGCCCTCCGTGATTTGGCATGATGCGCACTAGTGCCCTATTCACTCGCGAAGCTTTGCCACGAACATACTCTAGGTGTTGGCTAAAAGTAAGTCTTGTGTCAATCATGACTTGGAACCCAGAGGAGAGTGGCTTTGTTGTGGGCAGCAAGCTGCTCTATAGGGTTAAGATAGTTCCACACGAGTCTGGAGTTGTATTAATCAAGACCTTTAAGCGGTGTTTGGCTGGCTGACAGTGGATGTGCTGATATTTGATATTCTGAGAATTCATCTAAAGCATTCCCTGGTACAGAGTGCAATTGCATATACTTCAGTTCACCCGTTTTTGTGTGCCCAAGGAAGCATTGCAGGATAAGGTCCACTAATTCCTCCACCAACACCAGTTGCCATTTTAGAACCGTCCGTGTAGTATATTTCATCTAATCTGGGCTCAACAGCCTACAATACAATCGATCCGGGATCGATATTTCCTAGCACGGAAAAGTTGACTTTTGCATTTTTCCACAAGGTCATGTTTTATAGCGTACAGTGCGGGCTGGTG
This sequence comes from Cheilosia scutellata, assembly GCA_955612985.1. Classification (NCBI taxonomy): domain Eukaryota; kingdom Metazoa; phylum Arthropoda; class Insecta; order Diptera; family Syrphidae; genus Cheilosia; species Cheilosia scutellata. Next base: position 93,727,866 of record OY015311.1, read on the forward strand.
TCTTCTTAAGTCGTATGTGTACAGGACAGAGGTCTAGGAATTCCGCTAAAGCTACAGCGCTAGCCAATATTTGTACTCTTTAAAGCGTTTTTTTTTTTTCAGTTGACGATGTGTCGTAGGTCCAAAAAATACTTTTTGGAAGAATGCATTTTTAACCTTAACCCCCCAGGTTTAACTGAATACTCTGGAGTAGCAATTGCCTTTTAAAGGGAATTTTCTACGTGATGGGCGTTCCAAATCAATTTTTACGTTGTTTTATATTCTTTTTTGGAGGTTAAGATTTCATCTTCTGGTAAATGGTATTATCGTAGTTCCCTCCTTACGACACCAGTTCCATACTTTATGGCATTTTGCATGAGACATGAGTTGTTTCATGTCTGCCCCTGATGATGATTACTAGAACCTACAGTTGTTAAGTCTATCAGAAGTTTATATATATATTGATTGCCCATAGGATGAGGGTATTAGTACTTCTACTTGAGTGTCCTCAATTTTTATTATTGCAGATCTTAGTCCGAGTTTCCATATTGGAATAAAGAGACTTCTGGGTCTGGCACTATCCTCCTTATAACTGGAATAATCAGGACACCGCGCCATTGCAATTATGCTCCGCAAATGGAGAATAAAGTCGCAGATATTTATGCAAAAGTTTACCTAACCTAACAGGCTGTCAGATACGAAATCTCCCACACTTAATTTTGAGTATGTACTAACGGATTTCGATGTCGGTCAGTGGGGAGAGTACGATAACTACGGCGCCAAAAATTGATAACGGTATTTTGTAGAGGGGTTAAATACAAGCACTTTTTACTATGGGAGGGTGGGGCCTATCTTACTCCGTTTAGGCGGGAGGGGTGATTTAAAGAAAATGATACTTTAAATGGAAAAAAACTACATTAAAAAACAATGGCAACACTTATAATAAAAGACTATATCATTTTAGAAAGCCCGAATTCTGTTCTTTCATATTATTTTTAAATCAAGTTATTACTTTAAATAGTTTTTAAAAAAAACAATTTCTAACTTGAAATTTAAGAACAAAAATTGGGATGAGTAAAATAATTTTGGCGATGAAAACTAATGACGGATTTGTGTAGAGGAGTTAAATACAAACATTTTTTACTATGGGAGTGGGGGTCTATCTTGCTCCGGTTAGGCGGGAGCGGTAATTAAAAATAATATTAATAAAATTAAAATAAAATATTAAAAAACAATGGCAACACTTACAACAACGAACTGTAGTATTTTTCAAAGCCAGGAATCCGTTCTAAGTTGTCTAAAATGCAAATCAGCAACATTTTGTCTACCAATGTGAAATTTCAGGCCAGAGACTGTATCTGAAGAATGTTGTTGACATTGGGTAAACTAATATAATTTAAAGAAAGTTTGCATATACTCAGCCTTGCGCCCATCCCAAAATCCAACAGTGACCCCAAGGAGGGGGGTTGCAGGGGGGCAGCATGCCCCCCCATACATATTTCAAGGCGCCAGGGTAGCAATTTGTACTCTAAGCGGACCGACATATAAAAATAATTTTCAATTTTCTCAAAAATTAGAGGACGTAAATCAAACTGGTTTTCAGTATTCGATTAAGAATTGATTTAGTCAGTAAAAACTACAAACAAATTAAGTATCTTCTTTCTCAATATTGAAAAAATCAACATAAAATTTTTTTTTTTTAATATTTTTCCTTAAATTTCAAGTTTGAAAGTATTCTTTTCAAAAACTATTAACAGCTATAACTTGATTTAAAAATAATATCAAAGAACAGATTCCTGGCTTCCAAAAATCCTAAAATCCTTTATTGTAAGTGTTGCCATTGTTTATGAAATTATTTTTTTTAATTTTAAGTATTATTTTTTTTTGAATTGCCCCTCCCGCCTAAATAAAGCCAGATAGACCCCCCCTTCCCATAGTAAAAAATGCTTGTATTTCACCCCTCTACAAAATACCGTTATCAATTTTTGGCGCCGTAGTTATCGTACTCGTGCCCGGTCAGTAACTTAAAGAGATTTGGTTTGTTCTATTTATAAATCTTTTCCATGACACACTCAATCATAGCTTAACCTAACCTTCAATAAACCCGAAAATCTACAACCATCTAAAGGGTTTTCCAATAAGAGGTGTTATTTTGGTATTCAAAGAAAAATGTCATTTTTTGAGATAAATGATCGGATGTTTATTTCATAATAAAGAGGAAGGTATGCCGTTAATAATGAAAAACAACATCAGCCAAATGGCCACCACGAGCACGCTTACAGGACCATATCCTTTTCATGAAATTTTCCATAACCAAATCGCAAAGTGGCTGCCCTATGGCCTCGATGGAATTCCGGATCATTTTCATGCATTTCAAGGACCCAATCAGCAAAGACACGATGTTGTTGATGATCCGCCGGCTTGAGTTCTTGTGTTAACTGAACTTTATAAGCCTTAAGACCCAAGTCTTTATGCAAAATACGGTGTAATGACGTTTGTGGAATGCCCAATTCCAAAGAACGACGAGGAATGGACAAACCTGGGTGTTCTTCAACACTTTGGGCTACAGCAGCGATATTCTCAGTTGTTCTTGAGCGACGTGCACGGGTTTTATTCTTCACATCACTAACTTGTCCCAACAGCTTGAATTTTTCCACCAATTTCTGTATTGCGGTCCGACAAGGTGCTTCACGACGACCAAAAAATGCTTTAGTTTTGCGAACTGTGACTGCAAGATTTTCACCATTTTTGTAGTATGAATTTTAATAATTTCAGTGCGTTGTTGAAGCGTCTATCCATTTTTAGTAATGGCGTAGTTTCTGCTTGTCAAATATCAAAGAATAAAAGCTTCAAAAGTGAAAGCTACCGAAATAGCGGGCCATTCACAATAACACCTCTCATTGGAAAACCCTTTATAAATATAAAGGAGGAAGTTAGGAGCAACTCAGTCGTCGTTCATATTTTTGTTGTTCAATTAATACAGAACCGCATTCGTAATTTTAAAATGATAAATTGCAGTCGAATTGTTATTCGCATACTTCTCTCAGTAAAATTTTAAAATATCAAATTTGGAATAAAAACGCTTTCAGCCTAACCCAACATCTCTCAGGGTAAATGTTTTGAAAATCATATATACTTCTTTCTAAATAACGCTCTACTGATTTATCGTGCAGCATCCATTTTGTTTGTTAGTTCATTAACCCGACCGTTGGATTAAAATTTATTGATCATTTAATGATTTAAAACGTGCTTAAAAAGCCGCCGTAAAAACCATGACATTTCTTACGATGCCCTCTTCGTTATTTAGCGCGCCGAAAGATATTACTTCTACCAGGTGTTCATTGTTGTCACACCGTGCCTCCATCGGCGGCGGATGAAAGTTGGCATGCGCCAACCCTCCACACTAAAGTTTCGTGCATTTCCTTGCAATTTGTTTAAGTTCGTTTACATTGTTTTCAGCCAACTTGTAATAGTTGTCTTTGACCCACGCCATCATTACTGCGAGTCATCGGCGTCTTTACGCGGACGTAACAAGTATGTTATGTCTTTTAACACGCTTCTCCAATGTATCTCTTAATTAAAGCGTTTAAATTGCTAATGCAACAAGCTCCGTAAAGTGTGTTTCCTCTTCTGTTGTACAACAGCTTAGAGCTAATTACGTTATGTAAAGTCTACAATGAGCAAACACAATATAACGAGGATACTTCCCATTGTTTCATAATCACGGCAACCTCGAAGCCGGTTACAGTTAACTACTATCACCACTTGTGACTCATGCTGTACTTAGGTTTTACTTTCCTTTCGTCGAGTGTATGCACAACCAGTTAGCCTGAATGTCACTTTTACCTGCACAGCAATATGAACCCAACCGCACACATCTGCATGCGTTCTCAATAATGGTCTTGCTGCAGGCAAATAGTCTGGCGAAATTTGTTCCACTTTATCCCACTAATTAGAATATTCCAGCGGGCATTGGGTTATTCTTTTAATTTCCCAAGGCGCTCTTGCTTTCAGTTTATTTATTTTTCTTGTGGATGTAGAATAATGTCCTCATTAGAGTTGCCTCATCCATCTTAATATCGTTTTCTCTCTCTCTCTTTGCAGTGAACAAAGTATTATTGGGGCTCGCGCCTCGGTCATGGTGTACGATGATACCCAAAAGAAATGGGTACCATCGGGCTCATCATCTGGTCTCAGCAAAGTTCAAATCTATCATCATCAACAGAATAATACATTTCGTGTGGTTGGCCGGAAGCTGCAGGACCACGAAGTTGTCATCAATTGTTCCATACTAAAGGGATTGAAATACAATCAAGCCACAGCGACATTTCACCAATGGAGAGATTCGAAATTTGTCTATGGGCTGAATTTTTCCAGTCAACAGGATGCGGAAGCGTTTGCACGCGCTATGATGCATTCGCTGGAGGTGAGTTGTTTTATTAAATTACAAAAGAAGGATGATGGATTAATTAAAATTGATTTGTGCTATTTTTAGGTGCTAAGTGGACGTGCAGCAGCAAATACACAAGGGCAGCCCATAAACGGGAATGGCTATGAAGAGGATATGGGTTATCGAACGATGACACGCGAGGATGCAGCAATATTGCAACAGCAACAGCAATTATCGGGCAATGTTACACCCTCAGCACAAACGCCAACCTCACAGACGAATCAAAATAACATACCACAGAGCCCACCGACGCCACAGGGCCATCATCGCACAAGCAGGTTAGTTGGGTTTGGATGTTATGTAATTCGATTAGGGACTTGATTAGATATGTGTAATTGGTGTTTAGTTTTGTGTTAAGCTTTTTAGTTTATTATTGTCCAATAATGTCAGTCGGTGAGTTGATAATCTAATGAAATGGTGGACTTGTTTAAAGTTCTCCTATATTTGAGATAAATCCGATTTTGTACTTGCTTTATGCATATACAATGCTTCTGGTATAGTTTGGGGCTGTGACCTTCAATATGTAATGAATAAAAGGGCTGACGTGTGCTATAGCACCGATTTAACATTGGGCGCAACGTCTCGACCTCATCCAATAGCAGCAACATACTTTAGATTCAGTTCACTTAAAGTTTCTCACAAAAACCTTTTTTTTCGTTTGCGCTCGACTCCTCAAGCCAATTCACGGCTCGATGGCTCTGTTAACCCTCTTTATACGATAGCAGGGTTCAGCTGATGAAATTGGAGTTGCATTGCAAACTGGTTGTAAGGGAGGAAGCCCTTGTCGGACTGGGTTAGTATTTAACCGAGACATACGATTCTATAAATATTCGACTGACAGGAAATTAGTCCTCTGCGTATGCTGGAATCCAATCCAATTTCTTGAAAGCTTCTCGTCGGGGATTAAGATTAACCGCCGTCAACATAACCAAACCATCTTACTTCCAATATGTATAAAGTAATTTGTTTCACATGAACTCTCAATCCGGTTGAAGAAATCTGGGGAATCTTTTGTTTTTGAACCGAGGAGCCGGAGCTTAGTTTGATAGTATTACCCGCTGAATTCCACTACAGGTTGAAACAATACATCTTTTTGATGTGTAATAAAGCAGCGCTACAGTTTGGGTGAACCTAGGCAGTCTTGAACCGTGTCTGACATTGTGACGACTACGGTCGTTAAGCTTTGTGGTATATATTATTCACACTAGTGCCAGGAACTACACAAAAGGGTGGCTTGATATCCACACATTAACTACGTTCTAGTTCCCCTCTTCTCGGCAGCTCATCGGCTTGGTCGATTCGCCCTATTCAGGGGTCAGATTACGTAAAATAAAAACGATTGAACGATAACGTTTTCACACATGTTGTAAACAGAGTCTGCTATTGTCGAAATGATGTCGTTCGATCGTTGTCATTTGACGTGATCTGGACCCAGTGTTCTGCCTACATAATTCAGAATCGATGTTACATAATACAAAGTCTTTCTTGACTGCGGTGTCGCAGCTTTAATGCATTTCGGCTTTACTTATTCTTTGGTTCTATAAGAGACTTAACCTCTTAGATGCCTTAGCCCGTAGAAAATGCGATTGGTAAGGGTGATTCCTCGATTGATCTCTATTCCGATGCCATTTTGCGAGGGAATATTGCAGCCCAAGTATGTAAAGTTTTTTTTAATTAAAGGCATATTTATCCATCGTGATGTATTGCCCCAGAGTCGCCGATGTTTAGAGTCTTTTCTCGATTCCAAAATAATATTTCTTTTTGTCCTCATTAGTAGCCAAATCTATCTTCGACGCCTTTGATTTAATACTTGCAATCGCACTACCGAACGCGTTTTTCTAAGAAGTTACATGATAGCGCATTACCTTGTCTTAAACTCTTTTCGAGATCAAAGCGTTCGGTGGTGTTTGAATCTTCATCCTGCACAGACAAAAGATTTTGGAATAAATGCTGAAACGTGACATTCGCTTTGTATAAAAAGTCCCTACATACGCTACTGTAGGCGATTTTAAAGGCGTTGAAGATGCCTTCACATTTTGTCGATTGACTTTCCAGGCCTAAAACCGCATAACGTTTACACTTATTATAGTCACTCGAACTCCATTTTCCTTGATAGCAACATGTTAGTAAATCCAATCTGTTGAAGTTGAAGCTCAGAAAGTGCTTTGTATGGATCGCAATGTTAGTTCACAATTAATAGAATTTTAGGCTGCACGAACCTTAGGATCGTAGCAAATACATGACCTGAAGTAGAATTAGTTTCGCTTGCTCTTCATTCAAAATAAGTAGAAACGCGCAGCTTCTATAGACTTTGAATTAATTTAGTTTATCCCAACATATTCTATGTTAACTTCTGCCATCTTCATAAGTGTAGAGTGTTGAAAATCCTGTAACTATAGCCTTATTCAGGCTATTGAAAGCCCACTCTAAGTTAAAATAAATCAAGAAAGAACAAACATAGCAATTTCTTAAATAAACTTTCACTTGACTTGACGTATTGACATTGTAAGGACAGAATTTGCTCACGCGTTCTATGGTGATCCATCATTTTTGCATCAAAAATATCTGAGTGATCTTGCAAGCATTTATTTATTTATTTATTTATATAACCAAACCACACTATCCTCCACTCACAACTACATGCCACATCTTAGTGAAATAAGCAAATTTTTTATAGAAATAATTTTAATTTTCTAAGAAACACACACACTACATGCAATTTTGATTTTTGATTTTTAATTTAAATGATTTGTTTCGTTGTTCTTGTTCTCTTTCTCTCGTTCTTGCACATTCCCTTGTGTCGATCCTTTTAATAATCCTTCTCCTTCCAAACGCCCTGCAAAATTATGAAACGAAACATAATGAATTAAAGAAATTCCCTTAGTGCACCACCGGCTCCACAACCACCTCCGATGTCGATGCCACAACAGATTTATGGTCAAAATCAAGTAACTGGCAATGGTATCCTTCAGCAGAATGGCGTTATCGGTGGTGGCGGTGGTGGTGTTGGTGGTGTAAGCGTTGGCATGATGCAACCGCCACAAGCGCCACCAATTCCACAAGGAGGTATTCCACCGCAGCAACAACAACAGCAGCAACCACAACCGCCACAACAACAGAATCAGTATCATGCCCCACAACAGCTCGCACAACAACAGCATCAGCATCCAGTGTATTCATCACAACAAATGATCAACAACTCATACCAGCAACAGAATCAGGTAAGCGAAATAACCTTGTTTTCGATTTTTTCATTGTACAACAAGAGGGAGGAAGAAGCCTCTCCTTGTTAGACGTCTTCATAAATGTTTGTGTTTTGCAACGCTTTTCAATGCATTTCCTTATTTCTTCTTTTTACTATTTTCCATTTATTCTTGGCTTCGCATCGCCATCTTTCTGCTCTCATCATTTGTGTACATAGTATCAGCAACCCATCTATGTGTCATCTAGTTCTAATCCCAATCTAAATCATCATCAATACTCACAACAGAGCTTGGGTGGCGGCAGCGGAGGGCCTTTACCGCCAATACCTCCACAACAGCAACAGTCACAGCAGTCAATACAAAACGGCCCCATATACGTTTCGTCACAAAGTCAAGGCATTCCATCGTCAGCGAGTTCCAATAGTGTAGTCTATGTTAGTCAACAGCAGCCACAACAACCGCCACCGCAACAACAGCAACAGCAGCCGCCACCACAGCCACCGCAACCACCGCAGCCACCACAAATGCCGCAACTACAGACATCTAGTGGCGGACAATACGGTCAAACGAATGGTCTCAGTATCGCAGTGACAGAAAATCTGTACAGTCAAATTCCAGCGGCACCACCAATAATGCCATCCATGGCAGGTCCAAGCAACGGTATTCCTATGCCACCACCGATGATGAATCGAGCTGTTGCACCAGGCGGAGGAGCACCGGCTGCTCCACCACCACCACCGGCGTTTGGCGGTGGCCCACCAGTATTTAATGGCGGCGCTGGAGGTCCGACTGCAGGTGGTATACCACCACCACCACAACCTCCAGCTGCTCCGCCCGCACCGCCAATGATGGCTGGTGGTGGTGGCGGTGGACCATCAGCACCTCCACCGCCGCCACCTCCTCCAATGGGTGGACTGATGAAGAAAGACGATCCAGCAAGTGATTTGATGGGTTCGTTGGCAGCGCAATTACAGCAGGCACGACTTAAAAAGAATACGGTAAGTGAAGTGGGTCCATGATCATTCTGAAAAAATAAAATAAAACTCATCAATCTTTTACAGCCTGCACTTCCACCGGCTGAAAATAGCGGAAGCAGTACTTCAAGCGGTGGAAGCGGAAACTATGGAACAATTGGTCGTAGTTCAAAGGGTATGGCTTCCATGATGGACGAAATGGCCAAAACATTGGCACGTCGAAGAGCTCAAGCTGAACGCAAGCCAGATGTAAGTTGAAACAACATAAAAGACTACTAATTTCTTAGTTGCTTGTATTTTTCCATTCTAGCCTGATCCAATGGAAGAAGCTCAGAATTCGAAGCAACGACCTTGGGAGAAATCAAACACTTTGCCACATAAGCTTGGGGGATCGAATTCGAATGGTAACTCCAATTCGGGTAACAATAACTCCTCGAACAGTGGCAGCGAATCACCGCGACCAATGAGGAAACGTTTTGGCAGTGCCAGCGAGGAAACGATACTTAAGGTGAGTTTGAACGAAACCGATTGAACTTCTACTGACCATTAAACTGGTCGTATTTTTAGACGTGTACGAGTTCCTACTGTCTGGTAATAAAGTATAGGACTATGTGTATCTAGTTTTATATTAACTTTGTCCAAAAATGTACTTACTTACTTGGGTGACGTTAAAGTCAGGGGTGGACCTGGAGCTCAACCAATACGTCTCTCGAGTTAGCTCGGTCTTTGGACAACTGCCTCTAGATGCACACTCCAATTGGGTTGAAGTCCCTTTCCACTTGTGCGCGATATCTAATGCGAGGTTTTCCTCTACTGCGTGTCCCTCTGAGTTGGAGTCGGGCTGGAGCGCTAGTATCCATAAGCTCCAAGTGTCCTAGCCATCTTAGGCGAATGATGCACAATTTTTTAATGTCGCTGTATAGTTCTTTGATTAATGTCCTCCTCCAAAGCCCTTCAACGCAAACGGGACCGACAGTTGTATGAATAATTTTTCTCCAGCAGTGACCGAGAATATTTTCATTCGCAGCATCAGCGCCCGAAAGCAGGGGTGGGGTTCTGTAAAAAACGAAACGAAACCCGCTTTCGTTTTCACTAAACCTGTCTCTATCATATCTGTGGCAATAGACAGAGACTGCTATTGTCAAAACGAAAACGTTCGATCATAATCTGGCCCCAGAATCTCCTTAGTTTTCCGGGAGTTTAGTTTTCCCCATACGGGCAGAGGAGAGATTATGGTCTACCTAGAGGACTCCATATCACGTCTTGGAATATTAGTTTGGACTTACAATGACCTAAACCAACGAAGCATGGACCGCTCCGTCCGGAGAAATGGTTGAACTACATTGAGTCCCTCACGTATTCATGAGTTCTCTATACGATCTCTGCGGGTCGCACCAGCAATACAACTGAGGAATCTAATTTCGTCCTCGATATTATTCTTTCAGTCATAACACTACCCAAATCTCATGATTATAGCTAAGATTTAGAACAAAAAAAGAATCAAAAACTGAAAATTTAGCTTTGACTCCAAGTTTAGTCCTCGTGATAACAGAATGACATAGATGGCTTAAAATTGACCCCAGTATGACCAATCCAACTGGAAAACTCAGGACTGCTTCTTCCATCACTCGCGATGTAGGCCCCGAGATGCTTGAACTTCTCTACCTGTTTTAATGGAACTCCACCAACAGACAGTTCTGAAGGCAATCATCACTTAAGATTTATTCACGTTTACCGTCATCTCAGCTTCAACACAATACACAATACACACAAACACACAAACTTATGTGCGAACTGATGTTGAGTCTGAAATTTCCCAACGACGATCAAGCCATCCGGGAAGAGCAAATGACTTATCTTTAGGTCTCCCAATTCGAAACGTTCTTGATTCAACCCAATGAATTCAGACGAATTTATTCAGTCATTACAGAGTTGCTAATTTCTTTCTGTTTAGCGCGAGTGCTTTTGGGAAGTCGATTCCGTATGGGAGTTAAAATATTCACAATTGATGTGAGACACTTCCAACAACTAGGCACTGCCAATCAGCGCCTATTCATGCAACACCCAACCACCTATCTGTTTGTGGTATAACTTTATTTAGCACCGACCTTAGTTACAACGTTCTGCAATAACCAATGGTCTAACCTACTTTTTTTATTGCCCCCACGAAAGTGTACATTTAATAACAGTTTACCCCTATACATTTTGATCTATTTTAGCAAGTGAATGGCGAAGGACTCTCTCTAGCGTTGTCGGCTGATTTAGACAGTTTAAAGGCTGAACTTGTGCGTGAAATGCGATTAGAGATCCAAAAAGCAAAACAAGAAATCATAGATGGTAAGCCAATTACACACAGCATCCCCAAGAATGATCAAACTCTCATGCTAATTTATTTTTTCAGCTATAAAATCGGAATTTAATCGGAGGTAAGAAGAGTACCCCACGATCAACAAAAACAAAAACACACACACAGACACATACACTAAAGAAACCTAAAAATTACAAGTTTTTTATATAAATATAAATTTTAAGTTATACATATTATAAAAAAAAATTAAATAAAAAAAAAGTAAAACACGAAAACAATGAACTGAAATTATATTAATTCGCTATAAAAATATAAACAAAAAACAGAAATATGAATGAAAATCAACAACAAAAAAAAAAATATGTATGTTATTAATTAAAAGCAAAAATCAACTGCAAAAAATAATAAAGAAAATTAATAAAATATTGATAAATAAAAATATTAACTATTACATACTTAAGTTGAGTAATAAATGGAAGAAAAACCAATAAATAAGGAAACGATTATTATTACATTTTTAGATTCAAAAGACATCGGTAGTGTCAAAAATTAGTAATTTATATCCATTATTATAATATATATATATAAAATTAAAATTAAAATTAGTGTAGAGAAAAAAAAAATATCGTATGTATTTATATATATAAATGTTTCTTTGTTTATTTTGTGTATAATTTTATATTTTATTATTTCTTTTTTCTTTTATTAACTTTATACAATGTGAATTAATATAATATATTATATTTGTTTGTGTTGAAAATTTGTTCTTCTGGAAGACACACATTTTTTGCCACTATGTTGCTAATTATGAAAAATCCATTTGTGCTGGCAAAATAAATTTGAAAACAAAAACACACAAACACATACATTTTTACTAAATAAACAAAAATGACTACGAAATGAAAACAAAAAAATTTAAATATATATATATAAAGTAAATATAATAATAAAATGAAAACCCAACTTTTTTATAAATAATAATTATAAAATATTATAAACAGAATAAAAGAAAAAACAAATGCTTTCTAAATGTTACTAAATACAAGTATTTAAGGGAAATTAAATTAAAAGAAATACACACAAAAAAAAAAAAAATGCAGAAAAGTATCTATACATTTTTTATGACGTGTTGTATAGTGGAGTAGAATCTCGATTATGTGCCTGTTTACACGAACTCGTTTGATTTGCTGCTCTATTATACGAAATGAAACTCGAAAACGAAAGTTCGAGTTTCATAATAGTTCATATCTTCGAATTTGGTTCAACAATTTTCTAAGAGGGCTATTTACAGCATTTTGAGATGCTGTACGCTGCACTAGCGAGGTATCCGTCAATACAATCTTTGTTAATTTTTAGAAATTTCTCCCTTTAAAACTAGTAGGTTGTTGTGAAACGAAAAATTCGATACAAAAGTGACAAAAAGTGAATAATTGTAGTAGATTACTTGGTACTCTCTTTTCGCACAAAATTTATTGTCTGAGACATTAATTGCTTGCAAAAATTTGACATTTCATTTTTTCGGTGTTTTTTTTTTTGTAATCTCATGAAGTGGACGATATTGAATTTTTATATTCCGAAGAATTGGAGCAGCAATACCAGGACGAAGGCCCTCCACTATTAGCACAGTACAGTAGCAGCAAAGAAGTAGAAGTAGAGCGAAGAATCAAAAGAAGATCCGATATTGTTTTTGTATTGATATCATTTTTAATGTCCTCGTTTTACATTTTTATAAACATCCTTAATTGTAATAATTGCTTTCAATTACAAAATACAAGTTTTTGCTGTGGTCAAATGTCCATGTCACTTGTGTAGCAGCTGATGGAACTCTACACAAATTATCCGCTGTCTTTTTGCAGACCTTTCGCTGTGGAATTGGAGACCACTGGAGCATTACAGCAGCGTACTAAACTTTATCTGTCAAACCCAAACAATTTTTGTTCATTTAGCTAACAACTTGGAACGCAGTTCAGGAGAAAATAAAATTCAGTTGTCAAAAAGTGGCATAGAGGCCAATCTGGTTAGTTTTCGAGAAACGCCAAAACATTTATGCCAGCATAGGTCCATTGTAATACCACGAAAAACGGATCATATAAGATCTCTTTATTAGTTGAACCATTTTGAGCTCTTTAAAAAGCGTAAGAGGCTTCTCATATCTGTGTTTGTCAGATCACCTAAGTGCTGTTATCGAAGGCTCCCATTTAACAATAGTTCACTGCAAATCGTAAACCCTCCATAAATGTAACTGGAAAAACTGTTCACGTGACCTAACCAGGGGTCGTATTCCCAAAGGCGCGGCGGATTTGTATTTTTGTATTTCCAAAAGCGATACTCTACAAACAAAGCTACAGCTGTTTAGGTGTCGAAATGATGTCGGATTGTTTGCGGATAAAAAATAAACTAAATTCTTGTACCTTGTACATTGAAAAAGCTGTAAAACGAAAAAATATAAAATAAAAATTGGAAACTAGAATTAAAAAAAAGATAAAACACTGAAAAGTGAAAATATCAGTTCGCTTTAGAAATAAGCAAAAGCGAAGAACTTTGAAATTGTGGTATCGCTTTCAATACGATCCGCCTCGCATTTGGGAATAACCCCCCAATTTGAGCTAATTGGAATCCAATCGAATTATCGAATCCGTGAACGAGCACTACAAAAATCGTTCAGTGACGTATCGCTCGCTTACTGTGGCGTTCCCCTGATAACCGACACTCTTAACAGAACAACTTTGTCCAAGGGAGAAGGTTATACTCGTGCTTGCAAAGCGCTGTATGATCTACTCTCTTTTTCTTTGTTGTTGAAAGGTTTCGTTATATCCAGAGCAAATTCGATTAGTTTAAGAATTTGCATAAGGTTTTGAATTGCATGGTTTTTGTTGCATCGTTTTTGTTGACTCGACAGTATTTAGATATTTATACGGCTTAAAGGTCTGAATAGCCCACCACAATTGTTTCTGGTTAATGAGATCAACTACTTTTTTTCCTGACGTTGCATGTCCGTGTCCGTCCTCTGTGGAAGTGGGCTTTCAACAGAGCTTCCAGTACCTATTGACTTTCTTAAGAACGCTAGCCTCCTTCAAAACAATTTATGCAGTCTCGAAGCCTTGTCAGTTTGACATCTCCAATCACAAAAATTAACAGTCCAAGAATTTACAAAGTCACCCTTCGGCTTTTCGAAAAAAAACTTTAACCAAAAGTGCGATTCGCAACAGCCACATCCGCCTCCTAAATGAAATATGCATGAAATTAGGTTGACTGCTTCGGTCACTTATCGAGCCTGTAAACGAGGCATTATGCACATTGTCCAGATTTTCTTAAATAAATTTTTTGCACGCGGTAACATTACGTCCAGCCCACCTTCCCCTTCCCTTATGTGGTATCACAATGGACCTACATTTATGATTGGCTGTGTGTTTTCCTAGACAGAGACCTAACCTAACCTCACCTACCCTTCATAATGAATTACAAATACAATAGTACTAAAAAATAGGTACGCGAATATACATAGATCATTTTATTTAAGTTTATTGTATTTTATTTAAACGCATTTTTTACATTGTAAATTTATTTTACACACCTAAAACCTCTTCGATAATATGAACTTTTTCTGCATTAACTAATTCATGTAAACGTGATTCTACTGTATATATAAATACCAATATATCTTCGAAAAATGCCCGAATTTTTTTTATTTAATTTATATGTTAAGTATAATATAAAAATAAAAGCAAATTTACAATTTTTTGACAAATAAAACAAAAAAAAAATTAATTTAAACGCAAAAAAAAGAAAACGAAGATAAATAAAATGACTTATTTTATTACATTTAGATATACCAAGTGAACTCTACAACAAATTGAATAATATGATTTCAAGAGATTAATCCAGCTTAGTGTGGATTACTTTGAAATTGCATGTCGTTGCTACATAACAAAATGAAATTTTGGAAGTGGTTTGATTGAAAGAGTTTGATTGAACTTAAGTGGATATCCGTCCATTTTGACACTAGCTTAAGCCTACGGCATAAATTCCGGAACGATACGTTGGAACGAAACCTTAGCCCGTATTCACAGATGCCCGTAAATGCAAACACAGCATTTCGAAGTTGACCGTAAAATAAAAGTCTGGTAAAGGTAATACAGAAGCCCGTAAATGAACATTTTCAAATAGCCCGTATTTTTTTACGGTCATACAATTACGGTTTTTTGTTTTACGGGCATTTGATGTACGACCTTTTGAAATACGGACTTTTGTAATACGGGCTTTGGGATTGCAGGTAAACGTACCCTACCCCACAAATTCCTATAATGGTTGTTGACCCTTTAGGACTTTCAATTACGATTACGATGAACTCTAATAGTATTTATTTTTCTGAACGCTCTTCGACTCATATGTCTACATAGTGTTGAGTACATTTTTGGTGTTCAATTTCAGCAGAAAAACAGAGTTCGGGTAAGTAATTTAGTCAGTGTCGGTGAAGTGAAGTGTGCTTGATTTCCGCGGCCATTATTAAGAGAGTCTCGTCAAAATAATCTTACCGCCGCGCCGCATAAAATAGTCTCAGTTTGACGAAGGCTTAAACTGTAGAAATCACAAGTCGGATGACATTCAAGTTTGACAGCTGATAAGGAGATATATTTTCCAAACCACGAACTGAATTTGGATAACCCTTTACTATTTACGGTTTTCTATTCGCAATCACCATGTTCTTAAAAACTAGAAAGTCAGTACAGTGTGCTACAGAAATCCGAAGATCTATCACGTTAATGGCTCTAACTTAGCATACTTAGCAACATAGAAGGGGCTTTCAACAACGTACACACTGAAGCAATTCTAGAGTACCTCACGGAGCTTGTGATAGAAAATCATCTATGTCATTGGATTGGTTATATTCTACCAGATTTATTTAGGCAACCAGTCATCGACTATCTCTCGAGCCGACAACATCGTTACTCGGTCAGTGTACTTGCTCAGTGTTCTCGCTCATTTAAAGTCGGTGTTTTTCCACTTCCCGCTATCTCAATAGCATTCTCTCGCTCTAACGCGCGTTCAGTTCTTCCATAAAGTTAAAAAAAAAAACTTACACGTATAGTGGTAAAAGTAATACAAGCTAATATGGCCCAAGGGCCACGTGATGTGCTAGAGGGCAATCCATTCAGCATTCTTTCTGAAGGAATGCTGTTGGAACCCAAAAATAAAAGACGCAAAAGACCGATTTTTGAAAAGCTTACTCCCCTGACTCCTGATTCTAACCCAAAATTCATAGTTATCTCCCCCTCCGATCTAACAAAACCGCTCTCCAACTTCAGCGTGTTTCTTCTCAAAAAGGCAATAGACAGCATAAGCACCTCATATGAGAGCATCAACCAACTGCGTGATGGCAGCCTATTAATTCTGGTAAAAACAGAAAAAATTGCTAAAATCTTCCTATCTAAAAAGAAACTCTCTAATGTGTGTGATATTTCCGTTAAACTCCATGACCAGCTTAACACGTGTAAGGGTACAGCATACGCGCCATGCCTAATCAATGTCCCTGAGAAAGAAATTGTTGAAGAAATGAGTTCACAAGGCGTAAGGGAAATATATAAATTTAATAAAACTGTTGATGGTAAGCAAAGCCCATCTGGCCTAGTTCTCTTCACATTCGACCTTTTCCGACCCCCCACTACTGTAAATGTTGGTTGGTACAACATCAAAGTAGATGAATATTACCCGAATCCCATGAGGTGTCGCAACTGTCAAAAACTTGGTCACACTGCAAAACGCTGCTCTGGCAGTCCCTCATGCGACGGCTGCAACCTCCCTCCCCACTCACCGGATAAATGTACACGCATCTTATGCGCCAATTGCTCTGAAAGTCATCCATCGTCTTTCAAAAAATGCCCCAAATTCATTCAAGAAAAGGAAGTACTTAAAATTAAAACCATCCGTAAATGTACCATGACAGAAGCCAGACAAGTCCTGAAAGAACAATATCCTCCTCCACCATCAAATCTAACCTATTCTGATGTTGCAAAACAGTTAATCCAAAATGAACCATCAAATAACCTAACCAAACCCATGCAAAACAACATTGAAAACAATTTCACCACAACCACTAACCTAACCTCACTCCTAAATCAACATGTACCTGCAACAACTACCAACATGCAAAAAGAAAAACCGCAATATCCCGCTCATACACCTTTGGTAACAGTTAAAGATGATTCCTGTACCCAAATGTCTACTAACCACACAATTTCACACCAGTCAAACCAGGTTTCACACAATATCCCCCCTCATCAATCCTGCCCAAGTACCTCGCAACACATACAAAAACCTAATAATACTACATTAACATCCTCGCCTATATCTAAACTAACTCAAGATCAAATAAAACAAAAGAAATACTTTCTTAAACAACCTGAAAAAATAGATGAACACGACACATAAAAATAAAACATATCCTATAACCGACCCCGACGCCCATTGCCTGTGTCAACCGAGCTCGTCATTGAGCTCCTTTGACTCCGACAGTGGGCGTCGGGCTCGAAACGTTCAACCCAAAAACTTATTCCAAAACGGCTTCACACAGTATGCGCCTCAGCACACTGTGCAGAAGACCCCTCTTACCAATAATAAAGCTCAACTTAAGATTCTACAGTGGAACCTTAAAGGCTACGTAAACAATTACGATGAGCTTAACCTACTTATTAATGACCAATTACCCAGTGTTATATGCCTGCAAGAAACCCATTGCCCATTTAAGTCCACTCCTATTCCGCCGAAACTATTCAAGCCTTACTTTAAAAATCTCCCCTCCAATACAACTGCAAAGCAAGGTGTGGCTGTGTTAATTAAAGAAAATATTCCGCATAGAGAAATCCCTATCAACTCCAGCATAGCTTGCGCAGCCATAGAAATCTTAATACCGGTAAAAATTTCCATCATCTCGTTTTATATCCCACCAACCCAATCCTTTTCGAAAAATGAACTTGAATCGATTTTGAATCAAGTTAGCCGTCCAGTTATTTTAGCAGGTGATGCGAATTCGTGGAACATTCTTTGGGGTTCTACCACAACAAATAATAGGGGCAAGATTATTGAAAATTTCATTACAGATTATAATCTCTCTATATTAAATGATGGCTCACCTACCCATTTTTCCACCCACAACTCCTTCACGCAAATTGATATCACCTGTTCCTCCCCTGACCTTCTTCCCAAAATACACTGGCGCGTTTCCGATCAACTGCACAATAGCGACCATTATCCAATCATTACTACCGTAAACACAGAACCACATGCAAGGAAAAACCCTCCCCTCATTAGATTCCAAGTCGACTCAGCAAAATGGGCAATTTTCGAAAGTGAGATAACAAAATTCTTAAATGACAAGCCTATATCGAGCAACCCTAACAAAGAAAGTGCTGTTATCCAAAAAGCTATAAAGTTTGCTGCCAACACAGCTATCCCTCAAAAGACTCCTAACCACCACAAACGCGTAGTTCCCTGGTGGAACAAAGAACTCGCTGTCCTCCGGAACCTTAAAATGGAAGCTTGGAAAAAATACAAAAAGAACATAAGTCAAGAGAACCTGATAGCATACAAAAGATCGAACGCCAAATTTCGGAGACAGCTCAAAGTCGCTAAAGCAAAAAGCTTTGAAGATTTCACCTCCAGCATTAACCCCGACACTTCCTCATCAAAAATTTGGAACAAAATAAAAAACTTAACGGGTAACCCGGTCTCGAATACCATAAATTACATTAAAACACCGACCCAAACACTCTCTGACCCAATTCAAATTGGCAATCACATTGCCCACTACTGGTCCAATTACTCAGACGACTCAAATTTTACAAACATCTTCATTACACAAAAATACGCAGCCATTAATTCCTCCGTCGAGTCAGCGAGCAATTCACATGCTGAACTCATCGAAATTAATATTTCCTTGATCGAACTTGAATCATGTCTAAGTAAACTGAAAGGTTTGACTCCCGGCAGGGATAGGATATCGTACCCCATGATCAAAAACCTTCCGATAGAAGCTAAACAAAGGCTTCTTAGCCTTTATAATAACATCTTTAACACAGCTGTCATCCCACAAAGCTGGAAAACAGCCTCCATATTTCCCATTCCTAAACCCAATAAAGACAAATTATCAGTAGAAGGTTACCGACCAATCTCTCTTCTTCCATGCTGCGCTAAAGTACTGGAAAAAATAATTGCCAAGCGAATAACTTGGTATGCAGAAACAAAAAATCTCTTCAGTCGTAACCAAGTCGCATTCAAGGCAAACCGAGGCTGCACCGACGCCCTCCTATACATAGACAACTATGTCTCAAAAGCACTGAGCTCCAGAAACCATGCGTCCATACTTACCCTTGATTTCGAAAAAGCGTTCGACAGAATAGGAACACATGTCGTTTTAGTTAAACTTAAAAAATGGGGCATTGGCCCTAAAATGTTTAATTATGTAAAAGCATTTCTAAACAATAGAAAGTTTTGTGTTAAAGCAAACAATTGCTACTCTGCCACCCTTCCTCTACATAACGGAATCCCCCAAGGATCACCCCTATCCGTTGTCCTTTTTGCTGTTGCATTTGAAGATATAGCTGATATATTATCAAAGCACAAGTATCTAAGTCACTGCCTTTACGCTGATGATATATACATACTAAGCAAATGCCAAAAAATAAACGAAACAAAAATATACTTGACTAACGCACTTAAAGACATCCTGGAATGGACAAACTCTTCTGGGGCCAAACTCTCGTTGCCAAAATGCAAGGTTCTACATGTTTGTCGCAAACAATCTTGTACACCGCTAGATATAAAAATAAATAACGTAGAAATAGAAAATGTTAAAAATTTAAGAATCCTAGGACTATTATTTAATCAAAAATACAATTGGAGTAGCCATTGTTTAGAGCTTAAAAAATCTCTTGCTGCAAGGTCTAATATAGTTAAGTATTTATCTTGTAAGAAAAGTAGTGTACATATTAACACCCTTTGTAATATAACTAGACTGCTAATATTAAGTAAAATCGATTACGGCATCTACATTTATGGAAACACCTCAAAATCAACTCTTCAAATCATAAAGCCAATTTACCATCAGGCAGCCAGATGCAGCATAGGGGCCTTTCGCACCACTCCCATTAGAAATATATTGGCTGAAGCCGGTCTCCCTACTATCGAAGAGAGAAAGGATGCAGTAATTGCCAAGCTTTACGCAAAACTCACCTTTACAAACAACTCCATACTCGATCAAGAAATCAACCAAACGCTGGTACGCAAAAGGGTAAATAGAGTCCGTTCTGCCATTTCAAATATATTAAGCTTTAATTCAGACCTATTACCACCAAGACGAGACCTTATTAACTCTACAGCCTCACAACCCCCATGGCTTATCGATCCTGACTCCTTTATAATGGATTTATCACCATACGAGAAAGCGGACACAAATAACGTAGTATACAGGAAGTTATTCTTGTGTATCTCTGAAGAACTAAAAGCCAAAGGCTGGGAGTTTATATTCACGGATGGATCCAAAACCCCGGACAACACATCTTTTGCAGTAACATCTGACGATGGCACTACGCTAAAGCTTGGGATTCTCCCACAATTCGCATCCATATTTACTGCGGAAACCTTTGCTATCCTAACAGCCATCCAGGCCACCATTAAAACACGAAGAAAACATGTGATATGCACCGATAGCCTCTCCGCCATAAAAGCTATCGCAAACGCAAACAACAACACGGGTCTGATAACTAATATTCGTAGTTTATTAATTAAATCCTCAAAATCCACAAAACTTATGTGGACTCCCGGACATGTTGGGATTAGTGGTAACGAGTTGGCTGACGAAGCTGCTAACTTCGCAAACAAAGCTCCAGTGTACCTATTCAATGCTTACACTAAGACTGATCTTATCAAACACATAAAGAAGAGGATGTTTACAAAAGAATTAGCTGATTGGAGTCTATACCGACACTTCTACGCAAATACTAACCCCACAAAATCACATCCACTATATCCCACAAATATTCCAAAAGCCAAGATCTTAAAATTCGTTCGACTTCGACTAGGACACACTTCAGCCACCCACCTCTACCTACTGAATAAGGAGCCCCCACCAACCTGCGAAAACTGTCACACCGCCTTAAACCTACAGCACCTACTTCAACACTGTTTCCGAACAAGACCATTCATCCACAGTATACTGGGAGGAGAAGACGTAATCGAAATTTTAAAAAATCCAAACAAAAACAACATCGAAAGAATCTATGAATTTCTAACTAAAACAGACATACATGTATAAATAGTTTATTATTAAGATAATTTTAAGACTAAATTTAGTATCATAGAGCGGTAGGCCTTTGCAGCTAGTAGCTCGTTAAATTTAATTTATTAAACTGTAATTTATTACTTTGTTAATAAATATATAATAATAATAATAATATTTAGGCAACACAAGATAACAACATTTTTCATCAGAGGTACACCCAAAAGCGGAGTAATTTACCTCAGCTTCAGCTAATTTAAGAAAGAAATCGAATTTGAGGACAAAAGATACTGGTATCAGGTAAGTTCCCCTCCATAATTAGTGAAATTATGGAAATTGAACTAGTGGAGTGAAAATACCCGACTTCATCCTTTCTCGCAGGTATATCTGAGAGTGATTTTGGATCCCAAGTTCCCAACTGAAACTTAACATTGAACAATGGCTAAAGAAAGCGTGCAGAGCTTTCTACGTACGTAATAGAGCCTTTGGAAAAAGACGTGGCCGGCAATTTTTCTAAACTGATCCTATAGATGTAGGTACACATCCGTGGTACGACCAATCCCCACTTATGTTTTATGGATCTGAGAATAGCTTCACATCATAAACACCGCAGCACAAAGCGCGATTAGACTTAGAGGGTCGGGGCGTCAGACTCGTACTACCATTACATTACTAGGCATATTTTTTTGGCAATCTATATAGCTAGCTCACTTTTACTTTTACATGCAAAACTGTTATACTCACTTTCACTATACTTTATTTTGTCTATGGTTTTACATGCAAAACTGTTATACTCACTTTTGGTTTTGTTATACTCACCTGCCAAAAAAATACGCTTACTTTCAAAACGCTTTTCACAAAACATGTTGAAATACAATTCTCTATTCTATACGATTACATAGACTGGCTAGGCGGGCTGAAACAGGAACTCGAATTTAACAATCGATATAGACGGTCAAAGTTGAACTGTGGAATAGTTACGGCTGCGGGTGTATTTTCACACACAAAAATTACTCCGAGGCAAAAGTTTAGACATATTCATTGACACCTATAAAACCTCCTCAGAATTCCTATTAAGGGCCAACGTCAGATGGAGGAGGCGGACTAACTCTGTCATATTCAGAAAGATATTGCCACTATAAAGCAAGGGAAAAGCAACCCATCTTTTAAGCAACACTAGAAAAGATATCGCCAGAATAACAGCGATCACTACGTGGACTATATAGGGGAGTAGACGTTAGACTGGTCATCCTCATACAATACCTAAAAATATTCTCTCATTAACTATCTATACGTCTATCTGGCATTATCTAAGATCACACAGCGAACTCTTCCTCCCTTTAAGAAGCCTCGACGATTTTTTTTTAACTCAGGTTACAAATAAAAATTATTCAGTCAATGTATCATTTACTTTAAAGTTAATTGCTTAATTTTGCTTTCCAAAAAAATTCAAGTTCGTTAATAAAATAAAAAATGAAATATGAAGAAGCTCTTCAACAAATTTAATAGTATTCAATTCAGTCTTGGAATCTATCTTGGTTACCGGGTTACGAATGCGCTGCTGCTTAGCATCTTCTTCTTCAGTCATCTTCAAGGATTCATGATTGATTGTAGGTAACATCAGTTTTGGAAAATCATCATTCATCAGCATGGACAGAGTCATTACATGGCAAGGCTGAAATTCTGTAAGTATCGTTTGCATAAACTATAAAATTTGGTTACAACAAGAGTTCCTCGATTTTTCTGATGATACTTCGTAGAATTACCTGTAGGTTAAGGAGTCTATTTCATAAAAACGATGTGCCCAACGTCATATAGATTCAACATTGATTCGTCTGCTATACATTCGTCTTTGAATTTCTTCTGCTTATAGTATTGGAGCTGGCAACGTCTGGATTCTTCACTGATTGTGCAGGAGGTAGTACGCGGCATGTAGAAAGCCACATACTTATGTAGCTCTGACGTCAAGAGATAGTGACACGTCATATCGTACACATACAGTGTCACAAAGAGAGCTAGTACACGGGATATAGCCATTGGGACCAGGATGCTGACGTAAAAATGACGTTTTTGCTACATAAGTATGTGGCTTTGTACCACCTTTACCCCCAGTTTCACACTGGAAGTTTAAACTAAAGTTCAACTGAACCTGAACGTGAGTTTAAATTTGAAGTTCAACTCGACAAATCTAATCTGAACTTCGTAGGCTGCTCAAGTGGACCCTCCATAACTCTTGATTTTCCGTCATCGACTGTAACTTACTTATTTACTTAAGGTGGCGCTACAATCCAGAGTGAATCTGGGCCTCAACCAACAATCTGTCTCCAGTTTCGCACGCTAAGTTGGTTAAGGTCCCCTTTCACTCGGGTGCGCCACCTGAGTCGCGGTCTTCCTCTACTGCGCCGCCCCTCGGGTGTAGGTTCGAAGATCTTCCGGGCCGGACCGTTGGCGTCCATTCGCTCTACATGACCCAGCCACCTCAGTCGTTGGACCTTCACTTTTCTGGCTGGCGTCGATGTCGCGTCGCTGTAGTTCGTCGTTGTATCTCCCCCTCCATTCATCGTCCGAATCGAAGAATTTTCCTCTGGAAGCAACTAGTAACAGTAACCTCATCCGCTTTTAATAGAGTCCATGCCTATTCACCATAGAGAAGGACTTTGATGATTAAGGTCTTATAAAGGGTCACTTTAGTTGTTCGAGAGAGGGCTTTGCTATCAGAGGTGGTGTTTCTGATGGCTTTTTGGCAATGTTACCACTGGTCTTCAATGCTTGATGCTGTCTGGATAGAACCTCTTGAGAGAGACTCGATCTGAGAAGGATCTGGTGATTTTTTGCGATTTTAACCGTCCGACATCAAACGTCCTCACAGTATTTACTTGTCTTGGCGGTGTTCGGGATATCCGAAGGCGTACCTTGGCTACAAGACACCTCTCGGAACGTTCTGACATCCATAATACTATGGAGGAGTGCCTTGCGTCTATCGCAATGTATGGTCAGTCAATCTAGTTGACGGTTGATTGATCGGGAGATCTCCATGTGCCCTTATTAATTTCGAGATGCGGCAACCGCGTACTTGCTATGACAGCCCTTTTGCCCCGCCGCGAATTCGACCTAAATCCGTTACCGGAGGTGTCGACTCTAAGGCCCCTATTGTGAGTGTCGATAGATGATCGTTGATCGACAACTGTGATGGTCGATTGCGATTGATATTTGTCGATTTGACAGTCGCTTGTAGTCGATTACAAATGTCTGGTCGATGCTTTCTCTTGGAAGTGAAAAAATTGTGTGCGTACGAATTGCTAAAATCAATTGACGCAATCGACAATTGTCGTGACGATCGCTGATCGACAATCACAATAAGGGCCTAAATCATCAAAGGCAATCTCCATTCTCTATACGGATGGAGGAGATATTATCGACTTGATGTAACCATCTTATCATGAGTCTACCTAGAGGATGCCTGCCTGATGGTACGGATTCCATATAGCACCTCTGGGGACCCTATTTGGGGATATGCGTTAAACATGACCAAACCACCGAATCATGAGGACCGATCTATGCGAGTTCCAACAGCAATACAACGGATGAATCTCATTTCGGCATCTTGTATTCGCGGTCTTATTCTTTACCCAATACTCATGATCATTGTTAGAGTTGGAACAAATACCGAATTAAATACTGAAAACTTAGCTTTGACACCAAGTTCAGTCCTCCTAATAACATAATGACCAATTTGTCTCAAAATTAACCCAGCCTGATGAAAACTCATCATTGCTCCTTCCATCACTCGTGAATAAGACCCCGAGGTACTTAAACTTCTCCACCTGTTTCAATGGAACTCCACTTCCACTTAATCTCAGCTTAAACATAAAAGGATACAAATTTGTCGAGTGCGAGCTGAAGTTAAGTCTGAAATTTCCCAAGGATGACCATGACCAAGTCATCAGCGAAGAAAAAATGACTTATTTTCAGGTCTCCCAATTCGAAACGTTTTTGATAGTTTAATTAATACATTACTTATTTAAATTTGATATTATAATTTTTGATATAATAAGGGTATTCACTTAATCAAATAAATTTATGCAGCTCGTAAATGTGTAAATTTCTGCGGTGCTTTAAGTGAACACCCGACGGAAATTGTCATTGCGTAAATCGACTGTATCTGGAATCACACAAACCATTCATATGACTGTCTCTCAAAGTTTGACATTTGTGATTTGCGTAACTTTCCGCGGTTGATTTCCGAGCCCAAATCGTCGCGGAAAATTATGAGGTCTGCGTAAACTATTCTCCATACAAAATCTGACAGTTCATTTACGAGGTGGTAAATTTCTGCAGTTTACGCAGTTTATGAGGCTTTTACGCGTTTAAGTGAATACCCTTAATGAAACTAGCGAAACCCCTGCACACTTCGTAGTGCGAAATAAAAAAATTAAATCAATTTCAAATTCATTTAAATCAGTGATAAACCAGTTTTTATTGTAATGCTCTGTAGTACACATCATTTTACAAATTTTGGTTCCCATGATTGACAGAATAGAGTTTGCAATGTTTTTTTTTTTGTGTATGAGGCGCCACACCCCTTTGTCCAATTTGCCGAATCTTCACAGGAACGCCAAGACCTAAGATTGTATGTAAATTTGAACTCAATCGATTTGGTGGTTTTCGAGATAAAAGTTTTTTTTTTGTATGGGAGGTGCCACGCCCTTTTTCCAATTTTCACCAATCATCACAGGAATACTACTGGGCCAAGACCTAATATTTCGGTGGTTTTCGAGATATAAGCTGTTTTGTATTGACGGTGCCACGCCCCTTTGTCCAATTTTGACCAATCTTCACAGGAATACTCCTGGACCAATACCTAAGATTATCTGTAAATTTAAACTCAATCGATTCGGTGGTTTTCCAGATATAAGATTTTGATTGTTTTTTTTGTATGGGTGGTGCCCATGTAATAATGGTTGCTTATCTATCAACATACCAACTTTCAAGTTCATACGGCTATCGGTTCGTGAGTCCCCCCTTACTCCACGCGACTCCTTTACTCCTGAGCAATTCTCACCGACCCTACGGACTAAGTTGGCCACACATCTATAAATCAGAAAACAAATCATGAAAATCGGATGAATGGTTCTCGAGTTATGGAGAAACGAACAGACGGACGTTGCATTTTATAAGTAGTATGGATGGATGGATATGGATTAACATTTTTTTTTATAATTTTTGAATAACTTTTTTACTGAATTTACTGTTTGTGAAAAGTAAGAGCGTTTTTAAGAGATAACACAAAAAAGCTTTCTAATAACTCTGTGTCTGTATCTCTGTCACAACTTACACTCATACCACAACGGCAACCACAACCACACCACCAGCAAGCAGCAAGCAACCAGCCAGCAAGAATACCGTTGTGGTGAAACAAGTGTTTCGTTTCCTCTGTTTTCTTTCTGGTGCTACATAAATATCATGCGATTGCGATAGTAATATTACTAGGGAAGGGAATAGCCTTAACATGCCATACGAGATACGAATACGAGTTTTCAATGTATGGTTGGTAAGGTTACCAATCTGATTAAAAATCAAGAGAACGTCTCTATTTCACCACAGTGCATCTCTTCAAACGTTATTCTAATTACAAAACGATTCAAGAATAATATCTAGCTTCCAAAAAGTATAGAAACATTCACACAGTCACACAGCCAGCAACAGCAACACAGCTTTGTCGCCTTGTCGGCCGAAAGTTCCAGTTTTACACTCAGTCTTGCTTTTATTTTCATTCGAGTGAGGTACGTGGCGGATACGCAACAACGACGCATAGTTTGCGAATTAGATTTTCTATATATCGACGGTTAAATTGGATATCTCTCAAAATATCTAAACGAATTAATTAAAACAATAAACGTAAAACCAATATTCGAATATTTTTATTACATACGAGAAAATCAAGCGAATAAAAGAGCCCTTTGACTAAATAGTCCACTTCTGCATTGATTATTATGACCAAATGGGTTGCATATTGAAATAGTTTTCAAATTCGTTGGCCTAAACCAAAAAGGACAGATTCCCATTTAAAAAACCCCTCTCCCAACTGTAACACTACATCTCCTCAGTCCACGTCCTCGCTTCGCTACATCCAAAAGGAGAGGGCGACCAAAATCAAAACCCAAACCAGAAAAAAAAGGAGCTTGATTCATAGTCGCTCGTTTGTTATTGTTGTTATCGTTGGTGTTAGTGTGTAACTCAAAAGTGCGCTGGATTGTGTGTAACTTATTGATTTCGATACTCGTATAATTTTGTTTATTTTCTGCTGCAAATTGTATGCCCGTTGTATAATAATTTCGTTTCCCTTCTCCCGAGGATATCTCTGTTTTGATCAAGTGCGTACAGTAGTAGATATAACTTACAATCTTTTCCTTTTGTAATTTAAAATTATTATTCTTTTCAAGATTTTTACGTTGACACGAAAGTAAATATTTAGATTCAACTCATTGTATTTGCATCCCTTGTCTGTTGGCCTTCGAAAAAAAAAAAGGAAAAAATTTGTCGACAACAACAAAAGTTGTGTCTTCTAAAATTTCTCAGGGGAAATAAAAAAAAAATTCAAACGAAAAAAATAGAGCAATTTATTTTTAAAAGAGGAAATTTTAAGATTTTCGAGTGAGTTTTGTCAAATTTTTCGATGAGAAAAATACACACATAATAAATTCCCGCACGAACGTTTTATTTCTAATTTAATTTTTTCAGTTTGCTCATCTGAAACGTTTGTTGTCAATTGTTATTTCTTTTTTTTTTTTTTACTTTTATTTGCTTGATTTTTTTTTCTCCTTTTTAAACACCGACTATCTACAATATTTTTCGAAATTATATATGTGTCGCTTTATTATAAAAGAAAAGTTAATTATTATTTATTCGTGATGCTTATATGCTTTGTAATTTCAGTTAAATAAAAAATAAAAAATAAATAAATCGTTTTAAACGATTTACAAGAAAAATTGTGTGTGAAATTGTTAAAGTTCAACAAAAAAATAATTTTAAATCTATTTTCTTTCTCTTTTTCTTCTTTATTTTTCAATAAACAAAAAAAATCGTTTAATTAAAAAAATTAAAAACAAACAAATTGTGCAATTTAATTCTAAACAAAACGAATTTATATACGCTCATTGGATTTCATCAACAATCAACGGATATCGACTGTCTGCGCTTGGATAATGTATGTAAACATTTTTTTGTAAATTTGCTTTATAAACATTCTACTATATTGTTTTGTTGATTTTTGTTATCATTGAAATGTATTTATGCTCAGTCGTTAATGTATTTTGCAAAGTCTACAAAATTTGAATGGTGACGAGATTGATCGTCAGCAAGTGGATTGCATATTTGAAATCGGTAGGTGCAATCACTAAAAAATTTACAATATGGCTTTAGCTTCCGGTATTAGCATCACCCTTGAACAATGTGCGAGTAATCTTAACCTACCACCAAGCGAATCAAAAGGGGTTCGTGTAAAATATAGTGCCTTTGAGAATTTGTTGTCGATATTGTTTCCATCAGTTGAAAGCATTATACCTACAGGTTCTGACCGCTGCGGTAATTCGAGGACAGTTTTATTTATTTTTTATTGATTTCATCAATACCTCTGGCCGCATAAAGTGTCCTTGGTGTGTCCAGTTCAGTCCAGCACACAATATGTGCCATTGAAAGTCGTTGACATTTTGAACATTTTAAAATTAAGCGTATTTTACATATTACATGTGAATGACACTTTGTTCATGAAGTAAATTTGAAAGCAGGTGTTTTAATTAAATTTGTTTACACTGAGTATTGAGTGTGGAAAATAATCAGGGGCGTAGCGAGGGTTCGAGCCGTGAGGGGGAGACTTTCTTTGAAATGCCGACTTATTCTTGGAACTTGCCGACTGTAGATATAGAGTTATAACGTCATCGAATTTCACCCCATAGAAGATGTTTTTTGTATGGGAGATGCCACGCCTCTTTGTCCAATTTTCACAGGAACTATCCGGAGCCAATACCTAAAATTGCCCGGGAGGCACCACCCACCTTTGTACAGTTTTGACCAATCTTTACAGGAAGACTCCTGCGCCAATATCTAAGACCGCCTGTAAATTTGAGCTCAATCGAGTCGGTGGTCTTGGACATATCGAAATGTGCGCCTACAGTGCCACCTGTTGAGAATTTTCCGACTTTTCTTTTTTCCTAAACCTTCGCGTAGCAATTACGAACAAACCCACAGAAGGAAGTATTCAATTTGGACCAGTCGTTTTTAAATTTTAAGGAGTTCAGTTGGCAAATTCACCGATGACGACTGTCCTTTTTAAAATCGAAATGAAACTCGGCAAATTTTAAGGAGTTCAGTCGGCAAATTCACCGATGCCGACTGTCCTTTTGAAAATCGAAACTCGGAGAAGGTAAGGGGTTTCGCCCCCCCTCGCTTCGCCCCTGAAAATAATGATTTTTGAGTAACCGCCATTTGCATTTTCACATAACTCTAATGTGCGTAATGAGTCAACCATAATAGAATTGCTTCGGAGTAATGTTGCGCCAATACGTGATTACCCATGAATTGTTTAGGCTAATGCCACACGAGCTCCTTCAGTATACAAAGAATCTTTCAATCAATGAAAGAACCATGGGTACACGAACGCCCGCAACCAAAAAGGAGTCGCTATGGTCGCACGAACAGTTTTGCCAGCTCATAAGCTTTTTCATTTCCAGACACACATCTGTACCCGGGAACCCAGCATAGTCTTACGTTGTGCTGTGCGCCAAGAACACGTAGCTCTTCGCGACAGCAACTTACAAGCTTCGATTTTAACTCAACGGCAGAGATCGCTTTTATTGCCTGCATGAGGTGTTGCCATCATTGCAACCTATTTAGCAGCTGTTGTCACTGGCAGTACCCAGTAGCTAGGCTTGGAGTACGCTGCTGTTATCAGGAAGTCTGATTGAACTGGATAGTCCGAGAAGTTCGGAGTAGAAATCCGCGCCAACGCCGATTTCCATCTTTGATCCATCCGTGTAGATATAGGTATGGTTGATCCGATGGATGTCGGTTGATTTTCGTACCACTCGTCCCTGCTGGGAAAACACGTGGTAAATAGTCTTGTGAAATCTAGCCTGGGATTAGTGTAGTCAGTGAATACCTACTGCATACTGCATGCAGCATGCATAACGTGACCAACTCTTTGACAGGTCGACACTGTAAAACCGATACCGAAAAACTGTATAAAAACTGTACCAATTTAACAGCGAATTATTATGATTTTTTAATTATTCAAATAACATTTCTAAGACAAGGCGCGCACCGAAGTGGAATATGTATGAGGGGCATGCTGTCCTCCTGCAACCCCCATGCTTGGGTTTTCTGTTGGATTTTGGAGTAGGTGGGAGTTTGAACTGCAAAAAAACTGCAGCCTTCACCTGCCACTTGGACACCACGCCATGCCACACCATTTCGCTGCGCTACTTGTCTTATAATACTCGCCGAAACCAACAGACAAAATTAAAATTCAGAGGAAGATGTAGTTATATTATATCTATATGAAAACAGTCGATCACATTTAAGAACGAATACGCGAATGAGATGCGCGGTCAGAAAATCTGCGAGGGCAAGTATACTCCACTCGTATCATTCGCACCTTCACTGCTTTACATTGCACAGAGTGCACCCGTGGAGTGCAAAAAACAGTCATTTGTTTTTTGATTTCGGTAGGTCTAGGTCTTTTTTTTCATGTAGGAAAAACTGTATAAATGCTGTATTCTCATCTTTTCGCTGTATATGCTTTTCTGACAATTTCGCGCTGTATCGACCTGCTAAAAAACTGTAGTATACAGCGAAAAACTGTACAGTTGGTCACTTTAAGCATGCATAATGTATGTAATTTATTGTAATGATCTACATTGGTAGTGATCATATCGCTCCACGATTAGCGTATAGCGAGAAAATGACATTTTGTTGCTTTATTTTCGTGACTCTTGGGAGTGTTTTTAGTTCCAGCTGCACTTTTAACGGAGAAACAGGAACATTACCAATCTATTGTGAAGCACTTCTTTGCCATTGTACACCGGCTCCATTTAGAAGGTTATAACTTCTCCGTGTTGGGGTTATCCGACACTTTCTTATTACATTGGTATTTATTGCATTTCATATACAATTTGACGGCTATTTAACAAAATGGTAATGAGGTCTATTCCTTTTATTTTAAATCTTACAAATTTTTACTAATTCTTACGAATTTTTACTCAATGTCGTTCCTTAACTTCGTAAAGCAACTTCGAGAGAGGTTCTCCCCTGAAATTCTTACTAGTTTTTACACAACTAATTTCTTTGATTAAGAATTAAAAAAAAAAAAACTGTCAGTCGCCTAAAAATTGACAGATGACGATTATTTTCATTTATGTTTTGATTTCCTGTGATATGAGAAACAAAGTGGTATAAAAATGGTATCAGAAATCAGAATCAAAAGGCGGGAAAATAATGTAGTTTTTTTTCTCTTCTCGAATGCTTGTAGTTCACTCTTCCACATACCTACTTGGATTCATACTAACATGCAATTTATGGAAAAACAAAATGCATCTGTCATTTTTCATAGTTACTACAAAAGCGTTCCCTAACATTTTCGTAAGTTTTTCTCTTTGAGAGAGACTTCATCCCCACCACTGCCATTTTGACAGTCTTTTCCATTTTTAATACAAAAGTAAAGGAACAGACCTATTAATATTTTAGTATGTTGGCTCAACAAAAGGGGCCCAACGGCTTACAATGAAAAATGTTTTAAATAATTAGATTTACATAAATTGTGAGTGTTGTCTCAGATTCATACTCGTATTATTTGGGTTGTCCTCAGGCTCTTCAAATCAGGGTGTTGATGTCCCTGTGGTGTTTGAGAGTGTTGTTCATCTTGATGTTATCCTCGATGGTGGGTTGTCTCCGTCAATTCGTACAAGGATATAGTTGTCTTGTCGGTGTCTTTTGGGAATAAATCCTCGTTTAGCAGAGCCAACACATTGAGGTACCGATGGTCTTATTTGTACTGGTTGTCTGCAATCCTTCGGACTATAAGCAGTTTGAATGGCTGGATCTAGATGTATTCTCGATTATTCTCTGAAAAAGTGTGACCATGTACTTTTCCAGTGAGTGGTTTGATACTGAGGCTGGCATCTTGGTAGAGTCTTGAACTTCGGATATTTTTCTTTCGAATTAGATCGTAGTGGACATCTGTTCAGATCCTTAAAAAGTTTTCTCTCAAAAATTGGCAGCTTTTCTATGTACGTTTTGGAAATGGTGTACCAAATGTGAAAGCGGTATGTTACTATCGGTCTTATAAGCTGCTTATCAGTAGCAGTTTTGTTTTTTTTACTGAGTCCGTTCTGCTTCTTCATCAGTGGGTATGGGTACACTCGATAAAACCCGAATGCAGCCTTCCTGAGAACAGGGTTCAGGGGTTTATTGGTACTAAGTGGCCAGTTAAAGTTGACTCCAAGATATTTAATGTCGTTTGTGGTTGATAGCCATGATCCGTCAGGTATAGTCTCAGTGCCACGTTTCGACCGTTGGTGGCTGACCTGCCTCCACTTCTTCCTCTGATGGATCTTCTGGATAAAGATCGGATTTGGCCATGTTGATCCAAATGCCCCATCTATGGTAGCTTCCTGGCGTGGAGTTCAACTCTTTGTGTTGCTATATGTGGCGGGATCGTCGGCGAAAAGACAAATGTTGGTTATGTTCTCGAGCTGAGGCTGATCGGATGTAAAAATGTTGAAACTTGAAAGGCAAGCGGAATACACCGACTGTAATGTTTTTCGTTTGTGAATGGCTGTCTTTTATTTGGACATGGAGTGAAGAAATCTAAAAATTATGTTAATGAGAGGTATACGAAAACGTAGCTTTTTATGTTTATGAATATGTCCTTGAATTCACATAGAATCGAATGCCTTCTACACATCTAGGAAGCATGCCACTGTGACTAGGTTGCTATTGAGAGCTTTTGTGACATTATAGTGGAACTTCATTAACGGGCCCAATGTAGAACCTATTTCGCGAAATTTAAATTGAATGTGCGGTAAAATTTTGAGTTGGTTGCAAACATCTTTCACTCTCTGCAGTATAAGTTCCTTCAGTTCTTTGCTCATACTACAAAGAAGAGATATCGGCCTATATCCTGTGATTTTGCGTTGCGTCAGACTCTTCGGTGGTGGCTTTGAAAAAGTGTGAAAAGGGAAAAATCATTTTCGTGCAAGTACTTTACTTTATGCCGAATGTAGTTAAGTCTTTAATCAAAAATGTTCCCCAAAATCAATAAATTTGTTGATAACGATTAACACAGAGCTTTGTATTTCAAATAAGCGACAATACATTTTTGTTAGTTTGTTATAATTGTTTACGACGTCGATTACAAACAATTTTACGCTATAGTTATCTTAAGGATGTGTCGCCGTCACCTGAAGATCTCAATGATTCCATTTTGAAAACAATAAACACACTTATCTATAATTTTGCAACATCCACCACATGGGCCTATTAACTCTTCGAAGCATAAATCAAGTCGCATATGGTGCAATTTCTGACACATTTAGGGGGTTAAGCAACATTTCAAATACCAATACATAAAATGACCTGTAAATCTCCTTTTTGTGTGAATTGTATAGTCACTTGTGAGTGTCGCAAAGGATATCTAGAAGAATGTCAGATAAAGAATGAAAAAACCTCCATTGAGCTAGAAAATTATACTACACCTACGTGTTCATTCGCTGCTATCATTCATAATTCATCATAGAAACGTGGTACATGCGGATATTCGTATACATCTACGTTAACATCTACTGCTTTAAAAACAAACGCAACTTACGTGTTAAAAAAAAAAAAAAACCATAAGGGGTTGGGCTTTTCTTTGTTAATCACAACTCGAGGGTTGATTTTCCTAACCTACTGCCACCTTTTTAGTTTGCATTTGGTTTTCTTGTACAAAATGTTAAGGAAAACATCTCCACTGCGCAGGATAATTCAAAGTACATCATTTCTCTTCACTGTACACATTTGTGAAAAAATTCTCTTTAATGTCAGAGGACTATGTCATCATGGTGAAGTAATTCTTCGTCGTTTTCTCCGTAGTCCTTGTGATAGTTCAAATTTTATTATTAAAAATGTTACCATTAATTTTTAAGAAATTAGACCGACTTGGTCCTATGGGTCTCCAAAAACTTTAGATCCGAAGTAGCACCACTATTGGAAGGATGGAAGGAAATGTCAAAAATACCCGAAACTTTACTAGTACCGTAAAACAATAACTGGTACTTTAGCGCGATATGAAACTGCTAGGTCACTTAAGCCAATTTTAGGCAAAATTGAGTAGTAGCTAAATTTAAATGAGGCGTGCTTGAATTTATCATTTTTAGCCAAATTTTGTAAATCAAGTATAAATACTAGTCTACAACTTACAAACTTGTCTGTTCTCCTCAAATCATCTTCGCCACACACAACATCCCTGCCTACTACCCTTTGACGAACATTAACATATTTTGCATCAATCGTTTCGTACCTTAACTACGTCATATCCGCCGGCAGTTTTGCGTTTATCCCTACGGTTGTTGTTGTGGTAAAAATCGGATTACATGTAAAGCAGCCATTGAGTTTCCTAGGAACTTCTCTGTCGCCAGTCACTTTTCAAACCTGTCAAAGTTGTATTAACCCTATATCGGATTCTCTTTTAAACATGTGCCATGCTATGAGACATGAGCTTGAGCCTGCGCCATGCCAATGCCACTCTTCTCTTTCCATTGAATATCATTTGCATTTGTTTTCTTTTGTGAGGGCATTTTGTGCTTTAAATTTCACCACACCACCATATGACGTGACCAGAGATGGTTTCAGAATTGATGGGATTGTTCTGATAGCGAATATGGTAAAATAGCGGAAGACAGTGCTCCGCGTTCATGCGAATATAAATTTATCTGTAGACGTATAGATGGCTCGGTACTATTCAGTAAAGGTAATGTAGGTATACATACGTACATTGTAAGTACTTGACTCCTTTATGGTGATTCCATTGAATCTCGAGTAGGTGAAAAGGTGTCATAAATATACAAACATTTTATTTTGTGATAGGGAATAAAGGTTTTCTCTCGAAGAGTGTATGATGGATTTAAATGTTCAAGGAAAGTGGGTGCATTGCAAGGTATATAGAAATACATGGTATGATATTGCGCATGTTTGTTTGCATCTCTCTCTTCAAAGTGACGTCACCAGACGACAAAACATAGGCAACAGATAATAATTTATTTAATTTGTTTACTATTCTATTACACTGAAAACAGCACACAAAACATTATTGTTATTAAAAATGAAACTTGGGCACAGAAAACTACCCGTATTTCAATATATTTTCACAGAAACGTTAAAATCGTTGTCGTCAA
Organism: Cheilosia scutellata; assembly: GCA_955612985.1. NCBI lineage: Eukaryota > Metazoa > Arthropoda > Insecta > Diptera > Syrphidae > Cheilosia > Cheilosia scutellata. The sequence continues at coordinate 93,763,479 of OY015311.1, forward strand.
GTGACGTACATGCGCAGAAAAAACGAAAAATTAATCGCGGAATATCATACCTTGTAGTTCTATATACCTTGGGTGCATTGCATACAAATGCAATATGTATACGTATACCTAGTAAGAGTTTAAGACGCTATATACGGATGTGCGTATTCTGGTTGATTTTATTACCTACTATAAGCCTCACCTGGACAGAAACTGATGCGGAAGGCCCATTTCACACATACCCGCCAGCCGTGTAAATAGTTGCTCTATTTGTCCAGACGTCGATGGTGTTGATCATTTTAAGGGTGCATCGGTTTTTTGCCGTGGTGCCACAATGCTACAGATCTGGTAACGATGATCTGATGTTTCGTCCGAAATAGGTCGGAAAGACGGAAATAGGAATTTGCTTATTGATTCTTATTGTACAAAGCCTTTATGCTGATGAGAGCTCCCTTATTATTTCCATCGTTGTTTCAGCGTTAAGAATAATTGGGCTCTGTTGTCCACTCGGGATATAGATGGGGTATTCAGGGCCACCGATATTTGACAGCATTCGGGAAGAGCTGGGGGGTTAGTCCCAAATGCGCGGCGGATCGTATTGAAAGCAATGCCTCAATTTCGACCGTCTTCGTTTTTAGTTATTCTTAAATGCGAACGAGGGCGAAAATAATATTTCCAGTTTTTCCTATACTGAGTTCCAATTATCCATTTATTTTTCCAAAACGTTGACATAGCTTTTTCTCGTCTTAGGAATTAAGTTTATTTTTTATTTGCAAACAATTCGCCAGCAATACGTCACCTAAACAGCTATCGCTTTTGAATGGAGCAAATCGCTTTTGGAAATACAAAAATACAAATTCGCCATGAAAAGCGATCCGCTGCGCTTTTGGGAATAAGCCCCCTGCTCTCATCTATGGCGCCTTCTTACTGGCCTACTCGAAGTGCGTTTTAAAGCTTAATCCAGGGGTTCTCAATCTTTTTCATACTGCGTGCTGCGACTCCCTAGAGAGGTTGAAATATTTTTGCGACGCCCTTCTAAAAGAACAGAAATGTGAATAGAACCTGATCTTTCTGAAGATTCACTAAAGGGTTTTTTTTTAATAAGGACGACTTGACGTCGAACTATCGTCGTTTCTTATTTATGCCAATTTTGCTTGTTAACATACCCGCATTCATCTAAAAATGCACCTCGTCGCTAAAGATTATTTTTCGGCCAAAATTGAGGTCCTCTACCAAACGCTCCGAAGTCAAGTCAGCGAACATACGGCTTTGTCACTGGTCATTATTCATTAACTTTGAGCTCCTGATGGATTAGTTTGCATCTTGTACTTGCGTAAGCCCAAGTCCCGATGCAAAATTCGCCAAGTTGGAATCTGCGAAAGGTCGGTTCTGCGAGGAATTGATTGTCTCGGTTTCTATTGTACATGTACACTCTCATGGAGCGCGGTAGTCCTTAATTTAATTTTGAGTGCCAGGCAAATACATGAGTGGCAGCCACGAAGCAAGTCTGACTGGAAATGCGGGAAACACAAACGCGCTTAATCTTCGACTGCAATGTAATTATTGGATTTCGCTTCGACCTTGCTCTTGGTATTCGTAAAGAGAAACGTAATGCTTTTCCTTTGTTCGGACTCAGAGTCTTACAGCAGTGAAAAAATAAAACTTGCGAGTTGCGACGTCCCAGATCTAATCGTTTGGTTCCCAACTTCGAAATTTGCATATTCCATAGTCTTTCGGCTGGTTAGCCTCGGTCTTGTGGTGATATCTGATTACCTTAACTTCTTATGGTAGCATTCTTCGTCATACATTACGGCGGTATCGATGTAGTAATGTACGCCATATAAGCCTCAGTCTGGTATCCTAACACCTTGTCGGTAAAGTAGTTTGTAACTCCCGTTTCCATGCTGGAACGCCTGTTCAATGAAATCTGTATGTTAGTGGATTAGGTACCATATTAAGGCACGTGGAGAGGTTTAGGTTATGTTAGGTTGAATAGGGCGTGAGTTCATCACAGTGGACTAGGCACCATATTGGCCCCATCGCCATTCCTGGGGCACTTAACGGTCAAAAACCTAAACCAATTCGCCCAAGCAATTAATTTCCCTAGAAAACCTAAAAATTGTTTCAATTTTGTTGGTGAGGCCAACCTCCTCCAAATTGTCGAAGAAGTAGCTTCCAAAGGCGTTTCCTCCTGTACCGAGCAATAGCTTGACAGTACCCGGAGAGTATCCCTATTGCCATTCGTAACTTTGATCTGCTGAGCTTTAATAATAATTCTACATATTTTTTCCGATCTAGCTTAGGCCACAGAGGCTTTGAAACGCTGTGACCTACGATATCTGACCATCTTTGGTCTGCCATATTTTTAATTTTCTCGAGATTAATTCTCTTGGCCACGGCTATTGGTGGTCTTATGCCCTCAATAGTTTCGAGTTGTGGAAGCTCTGCTCCGTTTTTGGTCAGAACGTCGGCCCTTTCGTTACCTTCAATATTACAGTGTCCGGATCTGACACTGACACAATCTGACTTGGTTCTGCGCGCATATTGCTCTGAGCAGTGCGGAGAAGTTTAAGTACCTCGGAGTCTTATTCACAAGGGATGGTAGGAGTGATGATGAGTTTTTTTTTTGTATATTATATATGAAAAATGCGCTTGTTCTTCCCTATTTCATGATTTTGACTCAAATAAGCTTCTCAATTCTTACGTGTCATAAATCTTATAAAAATACACATAACCACAATCCACGTCTGAATCTACACTCTTGAACTTGTAAGCAAAAAGATTACACTCTCTTCAGCTGAAGTACAATCGCATTCGAAAGCCTCGGAAAGTGTTATCTTAATCACTTCTAAACAACAAACATAATTGAGTCTCCCTAGCCACAATGGCGGCGTCAATATAGAAGTGTCATGGTTGTCCATTATTCCCACAGCTATCTTCATCTTTTCAGTTAACATGAGTAGGTACCTACTTCAAATGTAATACAACAGCTTGTAAAATGACGTACTAAATGTCAAACTGTCCCTCGTAATATGGCAGAAGGTACCTTAAAGTTATATAAAAAAGAATCCCGCTAATTGTTTCTTCAATGGGATTGCTTCAACTTTATATTCAAACAAACAAAAATAACAATAACCACTCGTATGGAATTTTAAGTAACCAAAATGTGTGAGAGAATTTCAAAAAGGCTAAGAATGCCTACCCACTCATACTTGGACTTGCCAGTAGTATGCCAGTTGCCGAGTCCAGTCAGTCATAAAGATATCTAACGATATTTTTAGTTTCTCTTCTTTTTTGTGCGTTCTGTTTTTGACAGTATGATGAAGAAAGGTTACGTCATTCAATCCAAAGTAATTTTTTTGTTTCGCTCAGATTGTAGCAAAATTTGCGACGGAATTCCCAAAGCAACACAAGAAAAAAAAAAAAACATACAGACGGAGAAAGTTTTGAAAATGAGGTAACCTCTTGACAGTGGCGTCATCCTTTACAGTTTTTACATAAACATACATACACACCTACCTATTCACATATTCATGCGGTATAGGCAAGGGAGAGCATGGTATTTTGTTTCGAGGGTTGGTTCATGATGGCTTGGAAGTTTGGAACTGCGGGAACCACGACACGCTGTCTATGTATACGAGATTTTAAGTAGATTATGCTTGAGGTTGGGTAAGGGTATACAGCCAGCACATAGGTGAAATATAGGTCAACCAAAATTCTAACATTTCTTAGGGGTGAATCGATATTTTTTGTTATGAGCATGGGGAGTGGGTGGAATGAGGGAGGACTGATATGGGGGAGGGACTGCAGTGAATTTACATTTTGTTTTTGAGAACGTATATATAGGGTGATGACGACACCAGTCGGCATAAAAATTGAGTTGAAAAACATTTTGACGAGTTGGCCAAACGCATATACATATCTACAGTTTAGTGTACATTGTGTACCTGATAGAAATACTTAATTAAAGCAACTTTTGGCTATAGTGATTTACCCAAGTTAAAATGGAACTAAGTATTAAAAAAATATTTGATATGGCCCCAGCCCCAGCCCCATATCTATATTCGACAGGGATTGGGACAAATAATGCAGCAGGGATGTTAGTTACAAGGGATACGTTTTAGCTACCAAAAACAAATAGATTGTGCTGGAGTTTCTGATGACAACTGGCGGGACTGTGAGAGGTGAGCCTGCGTGTCATCTATCACCTGTCACCCTATTATGTAGGCATATACCTTAGAAATAAATCAGATTACCCATCGTGCCATCGTCTGTTGGTAGAGGTGAAAGGTAGGTTTGCTCTTCTCATAAATTGGTACATTCGTTTTTCGAAAAACGCTGATTATTTGGTTGTTGGGTTGCGCATTATGCTCATTCGTATGTCCTAGACATCCTAGGTGACTATTTTGCACTTGTCCCTGTACAGATTATACAGTTCGCTGTTATGATATGATACTCTAAGGACTAAGTATACCCTACATCCGCCTTCGCTAGCATCCATGCTTCAGGGCCATACAACAAAACTGAGATGAAACGTGTCTTAACCTCCTATGTTTCTTGACAAAAACAAAAGGCCTTATTTACAACTATATGGCGTCTGTGTCGTAGCTGTGTGTCCCTCCTGTTGACAACACATTGAACTTGTTCTCATATACTACAACAAAACTACAACATTGCTGCTTCTGCTACTTCAAACGCGCGACAATGAGTTCTGCCAATGATGAATATCGTCTTATACGTGCTTGCTAAGACTTTTGATTAACCTATTATTGACAAAATCTTGGAGATGCTCTGATACGATTCTCTTCAATTACATAATAGAGGAGTGATAGCTGATCGACAAATTGATAGCAGCAGAACACCCGTGAAAGTTGTCAACCATTTAACTTTGTAGATAGGCAAAAATCGCTATAAACTGCCTGATCTGCTCCACTCGAAAAAGGTTTCAAAGCATGAGTCGAGGAACATTGAAATGGATGGTAATCTACGGGACATAGTATTTTCGGATATAATTTAAGGAAGTTCGGCCTAATAAAAAATGATACCTGGAAACTATGTTTCAAATAGCGACAGAGTCATTATTTCGAGGGCGTGAGAGCCTTATAGAGGAAACCTAGCACACCACCTCGTCTTGAACCTAGCACTGGCTGGTCTACGGCACTTAATGCTGGCTGCATTGGGCTTCTCTATAGGTGTCGCAAAACATTACTTCTAACATTACTTCCATATTTTTGACTCTCTTGAATGTATCCCGCGCCACTTGAATAACACACCCCCTAAGGCCTAAGGTTGGTTTTCTATCGCCCATACTGGTCCCTCCCAAACCAAGCATGCGCTAGAGACTTAATTTTTTAAATTAAACTTTATTTAATTGTGAATTTTCAATCATCTAGAATACTGAAGGAATGTCTCTAAGACGAATATTGAAGTTGAAGGTATATGTCCGAACGTGCGTCGGTTCATATGGCTTGGTAGATAGTCCCACGCGAAAGCCCGAACCTAGAGTGTCCGACCCTTGTTTTTACCTTAGAACGGAAGGTCGGATATTTCGGGGCCAGTAACCCATATGAGGTGTGAGAGCTGCCGCTGGCTTATAAAGGGTTAATCGGCCACCGCCTCCTTTACAGTACTCTGACGGCCTGAAAAGCTGACTTAAGCCCGTATGTCGAAGTAGTTCATGTAATCTTGACAATTAAAAACACGGTTGATTCAATCTAGTGAATACATTCTCTAGAAATACTCCCTCTGAAGACCTCATTTTATGTTTATGAGATTCATTCAGTAGATAATTCCTATTTTTACGAAACTTCGTCTAGAGACAAAAGAAAGAACCTACATTTTAATCCTAAGTACTGCCATTTTTCAGAGAAACTAGCGAGGTGTAAGTCCGAAAAAATGAAAAGTAAATCATCATTTAAATCATTTTCCTCCTAAACGGCTGGACCGATTTTAATGAAATTTTGTGTGTGTGTTCCAGTGGTTCTCTGAATGGTGTAGATTCACAATTGGACCCGGACCATAATCGTTACTATAAAACGATGTGCAGGTGAAGTGATTTGAAGGAAGTTTCACGTCAGTAGAATGTGCTTATGTGGATGAGGCAAATACTAATTTTTTTTTTTATATAGTTTCATTTCATAAAGCTTTTTTTTTTAAGTGGATTCCAAATCCTGGAGCTCTCAGACGAATCTCGGTCCATTGTACTACCAATCAGAAACCCATTTTTTGGTGTAGTGATGGAGAAACTGTGATATTATTCGTTTCTCTTTATGGTCTTGCTGTGCCCCGCCAGGGCTCGAACCAACGCCGCTCTGGTAACAAGCAATGACTCTATCCACTACACCATGGCCACCGCCTTAAAAGCTTAGTATTTCCCCTATAGTTGACTTAATTGAGAAACGGGAGACCACGCAGAAAACAGTATTACTTAGGTGGCGCTACAGGCCCGGGATGGACCTGGGCCTATTAGCAGAATATAGAAAAATCCAAACAAGTCTTATCTGATAAGCTGATTTTATTCGAATGAAAAATATATTAAAATAATTTTGAACAAAGAAAAACATAATTTCTATGATTCAATAAAACAGGTTCACATTTCCAACACCCCCACTTGAACCTGGTTTCAATTAGAAAATTAGTCCCATTTTTCCACAACAGAAATTGTGCTTCTGTTTAACTACTCCTTTCGTCAAGTTGTCTGCAACCATGTCATTTGTGCCAACACTTGCAAATTTAATGAGTCCAAGTTGATACTTCTCTCTTATGAAGTGATGACGTATGTCGATATGTTTTGTTCTAGGATGATAGCTTGATGTTGTCGCTAGGTGCAGAGCACTCTTGTTATCACAAAAGATTGTAGTCGGAACTTCGGGTTTATTGCTCATGTTAAGCTCTGCATCCAACTCTCGAAGCCATAATACTTCCTGCGTTGCAGATGATAACGCCATATACTCGGCCTCGGTGGTGGATAGAGCTGTTGTTTGTTGACGCCGACTATTCCACGAAACTGCACCTCCTTGTAGCAGAGTTACGTATCCTGTTACTGATTTCCTATCGTCACTGTCAGAGGCCCAGTCTGAATCTGAATATGCCAGCAAATCAGGATTTCCATCGCGACTGAATACTATCTTTGCTGACTTCGTACCTTGCAAGTACCTAAACACTCTTTTGACCGCATTCCAGTGCTGCATGCCTGGATTGTTGTTAAACTTGCTGAGGTGGTTTACTGCTTGCGAAATGTCTGGTCTAGTGCAATTTGCAGCGAATAACAAGCTTCCAATCGCTTGCTGGTACGGAATCTTCTTCATCTCCGATTGCTCCTTCTCAGTTTTGGGAGATAACTCTTTAGTAAGTTTTTGATTTACATCCAAAGGTGTACCAACGGCATTGCATTCTTCCATATTGAAACGTGCCAGCATCCTCTGAATATACTTTTCTTGATCCAGATAAACTTTTCCATTGGTATGAGTTATCCGCATCCCAAGACACTGCTTAGCCTTTCCCAGAAAATTCATTTTGAACTGCGTCATGAGCTTCTTCTTTAGTAGGTTAAAATAACTCGGATCGTTGGTGAAAACTAGAATGTCATCAACGTAAATGGCTAAATATGTCATTTTTGATCCATTCCTTTTATAGTAGATACATGGATCCACATTCGAACGCTTCAGTCCATTATTCCGCAAGGCATGATCTAATTTCTGGTTCCAAACCAGACTGGCTTGCTTCAGCCCGTACAAGGCCTTTTTCAACTTGAATACATGACCAGAGTTATCTTGAAAACCTTCTGGTGGATTTATATAGACGTCCTCCTTCAATTCACCTTGTAAAAAGGCAGTCACGGCGTCCATTTGTTGTATGTCCAAGTTATACTTAACAGCAAGCGCCATCAAATATCGGATGGAAGTGTATCTCACAACTGGAGAATACGTCTCCTCGTAGTCGATGCCTTCCCGTTGACTGTAGCCTTTTGCAACAAGGCGGGCCTTATAACGAATGTTGTTATTTGCTTCACTCTTCTTCTTGAAAATCCACTTGGTCTTGATAGTTGATTTCCCATCTGGTAAACTAGTGGGAATCCAAGTTTGATTTTCAATCAGCGACTCCATCTCGTTGTTTATAGCTTGAAGCCATTCAGTCTTTTCAGGTCCCTCCATAGCTTCCTTTACAGTGACAGGTTCATCTTCCGAATAATTAGAAGCAGAATGTATGACCTCTTGGTTCGCAATACGTGCACTCCGTCGTATACCAGGGTCTTCAGGTAATTCTCCATCAAATTCAACAGCATTGTTCTCAATTTCCCCCACTTCATTGTTATTTTCGCCGAAAGATGAAAAAGATAATGAGTCGTCCGAGTCCACATGCTGTTCGTTGTTGAATACTTGAGGAATTATAGGTACTTCTTCAGCATCATGATGATTTTGAGAAATGTTATCAACCCCTACTTCAACCAACACTTCTGTACTTAGGAATTCATCGGTTGAGGAACTTGATGTTGCTTCTGTGTATTTGCTATTCATAAAACGCTGTTCCATGAAAGTAACATCTCTGCTCACAAATACTTTACGATTCTTCGGATTATAGAGACGATATCCTTTTGAACTTTCTGAGTAGCCTACAAGAATGCATCGTTCAGCTTTTGGATCCCACTTAGAACGTTTTTTCTTGGGAATATGTGACATTGCCACACAACCAAAAATCTTCATGTGTTCTAAGCTAGGTTTTACACCAGACCACAATTCCTCAGGAGTTTTCAACAATCCTTTATGAGGAGAACGGTTGACAATGTAGGTCGCTGTATTGACAGCTTCTGCCCAAAATTCCTTGCCAAGTCCAGAATCATTAAGTAAGCATCTGGCTTTCTCAACTAGGGTTCTGTTAACTCGTTCTGCCGTCCCGTTTTGCTCCGGTGTATATGGAACTGTTGTCTGATGTAGAATGCCACTCTTTTTCAGTATAGAAGTCATCTCATGGTTAACAAATTCTGTTCCATTATCACTGCGGAATTTTTTCAGTTTCTGACCGCTCTGATTTTCGACAAATGCTTTGAACTCTTTGAAATATTTCACAACTTCTCCTTTAGACTTCAAGAAGTAAATGAAAATTTTCTTGGAAAAGTCATCGGTGAATGTCAGAAAATATGTACTTCCAGCGATTGAACAAACTTCCATGGGACCACTGACATCAGAATGGACAAGCTCCAAAACTCTAGAAGAACGGGTGTTACTTGATGGAAAACTTTGACGATGTATTTTGCCTTCTGTACAAGCGATACATTGAAGATCTTCGACCTTATTGAAATGTACACCAGTCACATACCCATCTCGTAGTAACTTCAAACTACTTTGGTTCAAGTGGCCCATGCGTCTGTGCCACAATTTGAAATCTTCGGTTTTGGCTGCAACAGAATATACCAAACTTTGCTGTTTCATGTCAAGAACATACATTCCGTTTACTAAACTTGCGGTTGCGATAACATCTTCTTCAAGATCGTAGATCTTGCAATTATTTCCTTGGAAAACTACTTTATTGCCCTTTTTTGTAACTTCGCTAATGGAAAGTAGATTAGTAGCCAATTCAGGTACATGAATGACATCCTTGATAGTGATTTCTTCATCATCAGATAGGTTCAGCTTCACATCGCCTCTTCCAACAGCCTTCAAGGAGTTATTATCAGCCGTTGTGACGTCACCTTGATAATTTGAAATCGACTCGAACAAAGACTTATTATTTGACATGTGAACTGACGCTCCACTGTCAATATACCAGGCATCAGTCCTGCTGAATTCTACTTGCAAAGCAGAGAACAAAGATTTATTTCCTCTTCTCTTTCCACTTGAGCTTTGCACATCCTTCGGAGAAGAGCAGTTAGTAGAAATATGTCCAATACCATTGCAGTTATAACATTCAACCAAAGCTTTGTTGTTGTCTTCCTTGGGCTTCTTCTGCTTGTTACGTTTCTTAAATTTGTCCGATTTTGAAGTGAACAAGGCACCACTGCTAGTGCTAGCATTGTTTGAAGGATTAAACTTGACATCCTGTAAAAGCTTCATTTTTATGCTGTCAGCAGATATAGCAACTCCCGAGGCTCCAATGCTCATCACCATCGGTTTGTACTCATCAGGCAAGCCTTTTAGAAGAAGACTTCCAACCCACTCGTCAGCAACAGTGAACCCAATGCTATTCAACTTATTCGCAGTCGACACAATTTGAGAAACGTAATCTTCTACTGATTTGCACTCCACAAGTTGGACAGAGCACAGCTTCTGCAATAAACCAATTCTTCGCTCCAAACCTGAGTCTTGAAAAAGGTCCTTTAATTTCTTCCAGATCTCCTTAGCAGTTCCAGCATTCTCAATATGCACATAAAGCTGCTTGTCGACAGAAAGAATTATTTTACAGCGAGCTTGTTTCTCCTTGTTTCGGTCTGAACAATTTCCTTCTACGCAGTCCCAAAGATCCTCCATTTCTAGCCTAGTCTTTATCCCAAAACTCCAGGTAGACCAATTTTCGGAACCAACCAACTTCTCAATCGACCAACTTCCATTTTGGACGATAATCTTTTGATTCGCAGCGTCAGAATTTTCAGCAATATTGTTCGGCATTTTAATTTCGTGATACGTCTATCTCGATTAATAATTATTGCTAAGGCCCATAACCTATTAGCAGAATATAGAAAAATCCAAACAAGTCTTATCTGATAAGCTGATTTTATTCGAATGAAAAATATATTAAAATAATTTTGAACAAAGAAAAACATAATTTCTATGATTCAATAAAACAGGTTCACATTTCCAACAGGGCCTGAATCAACAGCCTTTGGAATCAGCCCGATCTTTGGCTAACAGCCTCCAGTTGCGCACTCCAAGTTGGTTGAGGTCAACTTCCATTTGTTATTCCCACCTAAGACGAGGTCTTCCTCTACGGCGTTATCCCTTCGGGTTGGAATCGAAGACTCTTCGGGCGGGAGTGTTGGTGTTCATTCGCACTACATGTGCTATCCATCTTAGTCGACTGATACGTACTTTTTTGAACAGGTCGATGTCGCTATTCAGCTCGTAGAGTTTGCTGTTATATGCCCTCCTCCAAAGCCCGTCAACGCGAACGAGACCAAAAATCCCTCGAAGAATTTGGCGTTCGAAACGATCAAGAAGATCTTCATCCGCCTTTGATAACGTCCATGATTCTGCGCCATAAAGTAGAACTGGGATGATAAGGGTCTTATAATAGAATCTCCTTGATGTTTCTTGATAAGGCCTTACTAGTCAGTTGCCTTCTTAGGCCAAAGAAACAGTGGTTGTTCTCTGCTCTGGTGTCATTGTCAGAGTTTATAGCGGAGCCGATGTAGATAAAGTCCCTAGCCACCTCAAAGTTGTAGCTGATGTCTATCGTACATTTTCTCCGATTCGTCGATGTTGTGTGTCTCTTCTTGTTGACAGTATTTATTTTGTTTTGCTTTCATTCAACCCATTTTTGCCGGCTCTGTACTGACACTTGCAAACGCACTATATGACAGCTCGCTGTCAAATTTGAATTTGGAAAATTCTGGCGTTGGCTTGCGAGTTTCGCACAATTTCTCAAGTATGAAGTAGAAAACGTCAAATGACCTGGCATCACTTTGTCTAAATCCTTTTTTGACATCAAAGATCTCGGTGAGAGGAAAACAGTATTCCTGGATTATAATTAAAAAGCATTTTTTGCAACTGCGTTCTCGTTTGAAAAGTGCCTTGTAAACTCGGCCGGCGCGGCGCCTGCAATAATAATAATAAACATCTTAACTTTTAACGATCCATATTAAATTATCTTACTCATTCCATACCTAACCTATACCTATACCGTGTTCTGCTGGCATACTTCAAACTGCGGGTAGGTATACTTACCTACCCCACAAGTTATAAAATTTAACAACAGTTATATTTTAATCTGCGTAACTATTTTGGGCACTCCTCTGTCGTAATAAAACCGTGCAAACCTTTGAAATAATGCGCACTTTCTGTACCTACGTCATTCTATAATATAAAGCGTGCAACATCGTCAGTATTGTTGTTGAACCTTCAACTTGCATGAGTAGGTGTACCCATCAGTAAATGAATCGATTTAATATCTACATAGTTTGGTTTTTCTATTTTCCCCCGCACGTTATGATAAACAATGCCAGATAAGAGACAAAATAGATAGATACTTATTATTCGCGTTAACCATTCAAAATATTTGCAATTAATTTAGCAAAATGAGCTCTTATAACCACATGGACTTCGTACGACTTTTTTTTCTAACGACTGAACGTTCGGTAATTTTTTTAAAATGTGTGTCTACATATCTCTGCAAATATATCAGTCATGCGTTTTATTTCTACAGAAAACTCATACATAAATAAATATGGTACTATTAGCTCACCCGTTTGGCACTCCATTATAGATTCCATCACAAGCTGGTATTGAATCGAATTTCACCTTGCGTCAGCTGTCTCATCACACACCATTCCATGACAAAAATAATAATGAAGTCAATTTGCAAAAAGACAATCTCGCATGACACACAATGACAGATGGCGTTGAAAAAGTAATGACGGCATCGTCTGATCATAAAGAGCCGGCTAAAAAAAAATTACGTCATCCGATATATCTATGGAGTATGAGAATTAGTTAAGAAAATGTTTACCCCAACCGGTTCCCAAAGTGGTGACGAGTATTTTGGACAAACTTGACAGCGACACCTATACTAACTCGAATGACCTTAACCCTGGCTTTAATTCCTTAAATGGAATTTATCAGACTTTTTTTTATTTTACGAGTATATTTGTATTAGCACAGCTACTGGATTTTTGTTTTGCATGCAAGTACGGATTGAATTTTGTGCGTTTAGAAGTTTTTCACCGAAAGGGATATACTGATACGAGTATATACTTAAATATTTGCTTTTAATTAGCGAGCTTTCCAATCGGCATGACTTAAATAGAGAAGCAGACAACTTGACCTTCGCGCCTATATAATGGTGTGAAAACAAATAAATACAAAAGAGCGTGGCTACACGATCATGTCCATGATTGTCATTCTCATGAACAGCGTGGCTACTCATAAAATCAAGTCGTTATTAGATATAAAATAGTCCTGACTGATTGGTGATCAACGGCCAGCCCAAGATAGACGGTAAGGGCTAGGAATCTGACATTTTAAAACAAATTTCCTTTTATGTCCAAAGTGAGGACTTAGAAGCGATTTGGAGAAATTCAAATTCAAAAAGGGGGTAAAGGTTGGTCAAAGTTTGTGATGGAAAATTATTATTTTGCATTCGATCAACTTCAAACTCCGTTTGTGTACTCTATATAAGATTAATTAGTTTCTCTGATTTTGGACATTTTTTTTGGGGCCCGAGTTATTCTCTAAAGAGGGGATTGAGTTTGTATGGGGAATTTTTTTTTCATTCTATTGAGCGTACACTATAGGTACTTCTGTAACGGGAGCGAATCCGCGGATAAATGCAAGTTTCAGATAAAACTTAGTACCCTGTCGAGCTAAATTGTAGCTCCTATTAAATATAATCTCCTTTAGCCCAGCGGTAGGCAGCTCTAGCTAAAAGATCAAATTTGTATTTCAGCAAATATTTGTCAAAAATTAAATGGTTCCACACACTTTATAAAGCTATATTTTGACAGATCGTGTGGTTTTTGGTCTGTTGTGTTTTTGTGCCGCGGAAAATGTAAATAAGGGGAATACATCTTTTGAAAATGAAAAATCGGAGATCAAAGAAAAGTCCAAGCAAAAAAAAGAAGCGCAATAAAAAAAAAAAAAAAAAAACACTTCCTAGCGTCAATGCATTTTTGAAGGAAGTCTTTTTAAAGCACAGTTGTTTTTAGTGACACTTATCCACAACGCACTCTGTGTCAAAATTTGGTTACGATTTTAGCTAATGTGAAAGCTGAGGGCCTTTTTTTTCGTTCTCAGTATTTCAACGCAAATGCCAAATTAAGACTTGCTTCGAAAGCGCAATGGTGTGGAAATCAAGCTCCATATCCATGTTAAACGATCTATGCGTCATTCCCATAACCATCATACCACCGAGCAAATAGATTTTGAGTGTATTTGCCGTGCAATTTACACTTTTTTCTACTCGCTCAAAATCGACCTTTCTCGCTGGACATGATGTTTATTGGAATGACAGTGTAGCCAGGCACATATAAATAGGGTGACGTAAAATAGCGCCATAAAAAATAAGACCACAAGTGAACAGACCATATATGTACGTCGTATGGTCTTATTACAATGACTGTTCCGAAATAGTTAGTTAATTTTCGAATGCTAAAATTATAAGTTATTTGAAAAACTGAGGTCACTTATTTTAGCTTTAGAAAATTCGAACCAACTGAAGCTGTACTGCAGAGCGAGGAGTCTCAGGTTCGATCCCCGGAAACACACAAATTAAATCTTAAGGTTTTTTTCTATTTATGTCACCTCTCGGAAACGTTTAACAATTGTCCAAGAGTATAACAAGTAACAACTAACCTTGGAAAGGTTAGTTCAGCCGCTTGGACTCGGCATATAAATTAGAGGTCCCTTAAAAACTCCTAAAATAACGAATGGTTATGAGAAGCTAGACCTATGATCTCTATATTTATGATGGTACACAAATCTGTGTCTGAAAGTCCCAGGGCCTTACCAATAATAATTTTTAGTCTTCAACTTAAATATTTTGACAGTCACATTGGATAATTTTATATGGACATTTTCGCAATTGTAACTTCGTAAAAGTTAGCCTGGACACTAAAAATGATTATTGGTACGGCGGCTAGTCTTTTGGCATTCTTTCTAAGTAGACAGTGCCCAGACAGGATACCTATAGCTATTCTCAGGGGAAGAATCGTCTCATCCGAAAACGAGCAATACGTTTGTTTTTGCTTCGCGTGTAAAATCGGTTGATTTCGTGAACGTATAGCTTGTTCATGCGATGCTTAGTTTCAGAATTTTCCTAGTTCGTTTGTGGTCCGTTTTTGACAGGGCCTTGGGCACGCGGTGGCTGGCTGTGTTGGTCGATCTTCGGGCTACTTGTTCTAGTATGTCACTCCAGGGTGAGTGGATGTCAACTTGTTGGTTTCTCGTCATTTCTCCGCCCTTTTTTGCCAATTCGTCTACGAATTCGTTTGCTTCTTTGTATGTTGCAGTGACCTGGGAACCAACATAAGCAGACATAGCTCTGTAGGTACACATAATGCCTTCCTTAAGCATTGTGCATTCTGCAAATATGTCAAGTGATCTTTTTAAACGTACATAAAATTAGATAAAAAATTTGCTCAGTGCCTTGAAAGGGGACAATGCGGGTTGATTTATTACCTACAGATTTCTTAATTCTACTGTTCTGTTGAAAACGATTAACAGGATTAATGGTGGAAAACACTTAAAACCTTGTTCTTGTGCTATCATTATTTTTACAAGAACATAACCAATTTAAATTCTTTACATGAGCAGCTGGCATAGACCAAATTACACACACAAATAAGGGACAGTGCTGTGAATGCTCTTGAGATAAAAATGATAGACCAACATCTTTGTACTATCTTGCTATTGTTTCAACGCATCTGCACGCCGCAAAATGGCACAAACTCAGTTTTTAACTTAGCTTCAATGTGTTCAGCATTTATTCAGGTGCATGAATAAGATACATCAGAGAAAGCAAACAGAGCATATCAATATTCTACATCTACCTAACTGTACATACACGTCGTAATCAGTTGAATGCACTTGCATTCAACAAACCGTAGATGAACTACTTCACATTGTGCTATAAGATTAAACATTGAACATGACTACTGTAGATAGTTGGCCTTGTCAATCAATTCATTCTTAGCCTTCACCTTAAATTTATTAAAATGTACTATAGTTTGACACTATAAATGATTATTGATATCGCGTTCTTGCGAACAGATACAAAATGTATCTGCTTGTTATATACCTATCTATACCTATTGTCAGAGTTACTGAGTTGCATCGATTTGCGGTTAGAGGGGCTCAGAAGAAAGTTACATTATTTCATTGCCTTGAACTTGAACATGTTCATTGGAAAGAGAATCAAAGAAAAATATAAAATCAGGTTTTTTATCGTCGCTTCGGAGATGATGTAAGGTTTTTGCTCACGCATATGTATCATTAGTTTTAAGAGAGTGTGCATGCTACAAGCCGATAAATTTACGAGTATTCGTGTACCATAGGAAGAAGAAAGAGTTTAGGGTTTTATCACGAAAACAAACATACCCAGGTAGGTATGTATATAAACAATTTGCATTCATTAAATTGCATGTAATTTGAGTATAATTTGCCTTAATTATAAAGGTACGTTTAAGTACTATTAAACTATTACTCCAGGCACATACAGCTATGTATAATCTACTAACTGAGCTTAAACTAAAATGTTTGTTTGTATAGACAAAATCTTTTATGTAAACTATAATAAACTATTTTTTTTTAATGAAATAGTAAATTATTCGAGTTTATTTTACGGGATTTAGAATTTAAAGAGAGTTTTGGGCAAATTTTCGAAACTTTTTTTAAGTCATTCGTCCCAGAAAATAAAAAAAAAACTCAAACAAACGAATGGCACGTGAAAAGCCCTAGGGTGCCTATACGGACTTGTTGCGCCATCTATTTATTTATTTATTTTCTAGACATTGGGGACACTTAATATGACATTGATTGGTGCTCTGTAATTAACGACATTTCTTTGACTGGTAAACGCGAGTACATACCAGACAAATTTTTGAAAAAAATAAGGTCCGATTAGACTGCAATTCGAACATCTTGTCAAACTTTGGTGGGCCAATCTTATCCTACTCTTGGAATAGTAAAATGTGCTATTTTCTGTTCATAAATGCAGCAAAAGTGGTTTGTTCGCTAATCGCTAAGGATATCCGTATCTGTTCAGATAGTCAAGCAGCTATCAAATCCTTGGAATCCATCTCCAATAACTCGAAAGTGGCCAAGACTGCCGCTCGTCTCTCGTAGAGATAGCAGAGAGAGAGAGAGATTTTCTGGGTGCCGGGGCATAGAAATATTCCAGGGAATTGTTATTGTAGGGCCGATGAACTCGATTTATTTATTCAATCTACGATTTACAATCAACAGATTTCGAATTACATTTATGAATTGTAATATAATACCTAGTATCTATAAATTATATAAATTAAAAATAAAAATTCAATGAGTGATGAGAGAAATTAATATCTCTTTAAAAATATTTCTGGGCAAAAATATATCCAATTCAGAACAGAGCAAATTAAATATTTTAATACACACGGATAAAGGCTCACGCTGACCATAAGGGGTAGTATGGCCACTTTCTAATAACAATGGTCTTGATCTAAGAACTCTAGAAGGAGTATACAAATTCAAACACATAAGTAAATTCTTACTATCGATAGTTGCAGATAAAATATCACATAACACTAAACATTTTTTTCTTCTCGATTCAAGAGTTTTAATTCCAAGTAGAAGGCATTTCGAATGATATGAATGATGAACTTGAATGTCATTATTGAGAAATAAGTGACGTAAAGCAAATTTTAGAAATTTTTTTTGAACACTTTCAATTCTGTGAATATTTAAGGCAGTAGTAGAGCCCCAAGTGGGCGCAGTAGCGCAGTGGTTAGTGTGCTGGACTACTGTGCGAGGGATCCCAGGTTCGATCCCCGGAAAAACACAAATTACATTTTAAGGTCTTTTTCTACTGCGCCACCTCTCGCGAACGTCTGACAAACATCCGAGAGTATGACTGTCCTGAAAAAGCTTCTCAATTCAGCCGTTCGGACTCGACATAAAATTGTAGGTCCCTTCCATTCGTTCCAAAAATAGAAACTCACACAAAACGAATGGTTGCGAGAAGCTAGGCCTTGGGTGTCTACCGCCTGTCGCGCCACCCATTTTTTTTTTTTTTTTTTAGTAGAGCCCCAAACAACGGACGCATATTCCAGGACAGGGAGTACAATACTACAAAATAAAGCCTCAAGGGTGTAAGGATCTTTAAAATCTGCAGAGTTCATTTTAATGAAACCTAAAAGAGAGTTCGCTTTTGAAACGATGTAGTTAATGTGTAGATGAAAAGTTAACTTTGCATCAAAAATAACACCAAGATCTTTAAAATCATGGACTACTTTTTTTTGGGCACTGTTTAAAAAATATTGTGGAAAAATAGAATGAAATGTTCTTTTGAAGTTTATGCAAGCACATTTGTCGATATTTAACAACAAGTCGTTTGAACAACACCATGATCAGAAAGCATTTAAGTCCTCCTGTAAGAGTAAACAGTCATTTATTGTTGATATCCTCGCAAACAATTTTAAATCATCTGCATACATAAGACAGGAGCAGTGTTTTAGTAAGTCAGGTAGATCATTAATAAAAAGTAAAAATAACAGCGGACCTAAATGGCTTCCTTCTGGAATACCAGAGGTTACTGAGATTTCCTTAGAGAAATAGTCCCCAATAACGACATATTGTGTCCTGCCATGTAAATAAGAATTGAACCATTGCAGCAGTGAAGGTGAACCATAAAAGCCGTAAGAATTAAATTTTTCTAAAAGAATCACTAAGTTAAGTCTGCTGAACGCTTTTACGAAATCAGTGTAAATTACATGGACTTGCTTATGGCTTTCTAAAGACATTACGCAGAAATTCGTAATTTCCACTAAATTGGAGACAGTAGATCTACCCTTCCAAAAACCATGTTGGTATTTGTTGACGTACCTACTGCTTAATTGTAAAGGCAAACTTATCTTTCACAAGATTATCCAATAGTTTTGGAATAACCGAGAGTTTTGTAATCGGTCTGTATTTTGAAATAAGAAATAAGACACCATACATTCGTCTAAAAAGATTCCCTTAGCAAGGGACTCATTAAACAAATCTAACAGCGGAAAACAGAGTGAACTTGCACAATAACGTGAAACGATCGGGAAACTTAGTTATACCAATCGCTACATGTGAACTTTGAATAAAGGTAGACCCTAGACGCCTTTGAGAAAACAAATCTTAGATGCACAAACGGTATAATATGTCTAGCGACAAAGCAGATTTGGCCAAAGCTGTATCTGAAACGCTCTAAGTGTTTGATCGCACTAGACGTCATATTAGCGCTATTATATAGGTGTCATCACTGGACAGGACACTGTCTGATAGGTAGGCATGCAATCAGGCTTGGTGTTCCCTCAAATGATTTTTGTAGAAGCTGCAGAGAAGAGGTGGAGGAGGAAACTGTTCCCCACCTTCTCCGCTCTTGCCCTGCTTTCTCTCAGAAAAGGAAACTTCACTTAGGAGCTTTCTTCTTTAACGATCCTGGGGGATCTTATAAATAACGATATTGGGACTTTATTACGCTTTATTAAAAGTTCAAATGGACAACAAATGGTCTTAACAAATAGGGGTGGAGTAACATATGATTCAGATGGTATCATAACGGACCTAATATTGGTCTAAAAAAATTCCTGCTTCAACCTAACCTAACCTAACCATAGGGGATTACAGTATATGGGAAGTATCTAGCGCTAGTTTATGTGCCATAAATCTCAAAATCTAATCAGTTAGTATCATTAACCAAATAATCAAATAAAAAATCAGTTAACGCGTTCCTCAGTTATCGTGGCTCCATAACACACCCTTCCACACACCCAGCTGATCGCTTGATCGACTGCATTAATTTTTCGCTTTTTGTGTAGAAAATATTCTGAAACACTAAGAAGTTTTGTAAAAGGTGGCGTACCTAACAAATTTGTAGGATATTGCAATACCTACGTAGGTACTGTCGCGTCGTAATAAATACACCTACAACTTCAAGTTAATTGACATCGTTCAATCCAGTTGACACTTCTGGGTGTATATTTATCAATAACTACGACTTAGATAGATATTCACCATACCAATCACTCTTACAGTGTTTTAACTGGAACTCTTCGAATGACATGCACTTGTTTATTATACCACGTTCTGGAATTCCGCTATATTTGAAAAGCGACAAAAACGATCAGTTGCATTGCTTTCCCCTAGTTACAAAGTGGTTTCGTTTTGCAACTGAATTCTGCTCCAGAAACCAGACTCCAAATAATTAATGCAAACACTTAACTCGTAAATGTAAAATAAATTTCCAATTGGCATGCAATGGGAAGTGCTGCAGCAGTTCTCTGCAAGCATATCCGCAAAAGCGGAGAACCGGATTACTGGTGACAGTTTCTATTATCTGCATTCGGCTACTTTTTATTTCTACCCGATCCATGGTGGTTTGGTGGACTGCCGGCTGTATGGATGTAGGTCAAATGCGTGAACATGTCCGTGCTGAAGTACAAAACGGTTGAGCTATTTATTTTTTTTAATTTGGCTAATGGATGCGATGGTACTTACATAAATGCGAGGGAGAAACTGTAGTGAACATGAACGAATTGACGCTACGCTTTGATAATGCCAGAGGCTTTTGTTACACCCTTAGTTTACCTAATTAGTGAGAGCACTAATTTAAATTGGGCCAACGGGAAGTGATATATGTCAGCAAATACAGTATGCTGAAGCTCCGCACCCAGTTGCCTAAGGCTGTGGTGCCGGTCTCGGTGCCCCCTTAGAGCCAACAGTCAGTGGGATAAATATAGCACTTTAATATAAATCCAAGAATGCGACCTTGTTTTCCTTTGAATCTCACTTAAACGTGAGCTTGCGATAGGCACGCGATCAAGGTCAATGCGAAGTGATTTTGATATGGACGCTTACTGAAACAAAGTCGGCGCAGAGCTATCAACGAAGGAAATCTATCAAGAAAGAAAATGGTATTTGTATTTTATTGTAATAATAAATATACTCGTATACCACTATAAATATAACAAAACGTGATTCACTCTCCTAACGTGACGTGTTCTAATTTTTAAACAGAAGATGAAGTCACAATTTTTATAATTAGAACGAAGTTTTATTTGAATGACTAAAGCTTATTCCAATTTATTTCTTGGTAAATATTACTTACTGGAGATATGTATATAACAATCAGACTATAGGAGTACGTGAGAGAAGTAGGAGCGCGATTACATCGAAGTGACAATTGATGACAATACTGGCTGTCGTGCCTCTGGTCTAAAGCCTATGACGCACAGGTTCAAAATGTTCGCTTAATGGCGATGTAAATATTTTAAGAATGCACATACGTATTGACAAATGAAGTCCGAATTTAGGATGTCCAAGTTCAGTGACTGAAAAAAATTGCAGAGGTCTAAGTCAGAAGGGCATACATGCTGGTTAAGGTCTTTAGGGAGATTAGTGATTTAAAGTCAATTCTTACACGTGAATCATTTTATAGGGATTCAGGCAGAATCCGCCTAATGCTTTGAAATTCACAGAGTTGCAGAATGTTTCATGTTGCAAAGCGGAGGTTAAGGGATGGATGCTCCAATCTTCTCAATTTTGTTCCGAAGCTGTAATGGTTGCATGCTGTTCACTTCTTATTGCAAACATATTTTCTGAACACCTGAAAAGCCGTCGTATTCCTTCGCGACTTTGATCTACTTACCTAGAAACATAAAAGTCCTCTGCAAGGCGCAAACTTCAGCGAACGGTTGGAATTATGGATTGCTTCCAATTTACCCCGGATTAGAAGAATTTGGTGCTTCATTATGAATAACACTAGGGTTTTTTTGTTTTTTTTTTTGTTTTAAAATTCCTTGCCTAATTGGCAGACACTGCCACCTAAAAAGATCTATTGTATCGAAGAGGGATATAGTTATTCTAAGAGACGGATGACCTTCCTAGCGAAGGCCAATATATTCTTAGTAGTAGTATATTCTTAGACTTCCTAAGCTCTGCTGGTAAACGCATCTCCTTGTTAAAGACACGTTTTCTTAACACTAGGTTAGGTGAGGTTAGATTAAATAGGGGTCTAAAAGACAGATCTCATACGGCACTAGGCACCATTAGGGCCCATCGCAATCTCTACAGGGAACCAATTGCAGTAAACAACAATGGAAGCATTTGCCACTGAAAAACACCCAATTTCCGTGCAAAAATCAAGTAGCTCTTTGTAGTTAGTTGGTATGGTCTGTCTCCTCTTGATGTTGGAAGAAGTACTGCCCAGAAATTTTCTCACATATTGCCTCGCATTCGCATAGTATGTGTTATGTCTTCCTCGGCTAGCAGGTCATTACAGAACCTGCAAAGGTTCCGAGTCTACCATTATGAGCTTCTTGGCATGTTTTCTAAGACAATGCCCTGACAATATTCCGACCAGTCAGTGTCCTGAGTTTTTCCCTGACTGGTTTGAGAACTTTTACGATCGAATTGAACCAAAAGCGCAGTACGTGTCTGGTAAGGCCTGACCAGACCACCTTCGGTCGGCTTCCTTCGTTATTTTATTCCTAATAACAGCCTTTATGATGCAGAGAGGTGGATTAATATCCACCCCTCTCTATCTAACAATTCCTCGCCTTTTCTCGCAAGAGAGTCAGCTTGCTCATTTCCAGCTATACAGCAGTGTCATGGTACCCAGCACAGTCTCACTCGATTCTGACAGCATGATGCCTTGAGTATTGTGCGACAGTTCCTGACTATTTCAGATTTAATGTTCGTAGATTCGAAAGCCTTGACTATCGATGTAGATGGCTATATCCGCCTTAAGAACAATCAGAACTTCTGATTGAAAGACACTTCTTGTATCCGGTAGTCGTATAGACACTTTCAGATTAGGATCTACGGCATATATGCCATCTCCAGTCTCTTCCGTTGTTTTTGAGCCGTCTATATAGACTGCAATTTCGCGGCTCTGCGAAATAAGGCCCCAAAAAAAATATGAAATAAGGCCTCCAAAAATTATACAGGAAACAACAACAACGATTTTTAATACAATTTTGGGTGTTTTTTCCTTTTTTGGAGCCTTATTTCCTAATGAAAATTGGGGTATTATTTCATTATGAAATAACACCCCAAATTTGGGGCCTTATTTCATTTTCACTTTTGGGGCCTTATTTCCTGCATCCCAATTTCGCATTGCTTAATTTTGTTTGCCTTTTCCATTTATTTATACCCTTTCGGATAATGATAATTCATACGGAGTGTCAAAATCGACCAAAGGGTGAATTTCATCAGTTTGCACATGTACGCCCGGCAGTAGCTCGTATCGTACAATGTCCAAAACTGCCCCCAAGTTGTTTCATATACGAATCTAGCAGCGTGGGGTGTAGAAAGGTGTCGCAAGCGCTGCCGTAAGGATGAATGTCACTAGCACAGATTTAGCTGGACTTATAACCAGGCCGCGTTTTTTATTCCATTTAACTAGCACAGCGAAGGTCGACTCCATCAAATGTTATAAGGTGGGGAGGTATTTCGTTGAACATTAGCAGCGTTCCGCGTTGTATGGACCTTCTTAACTTGCAGCAGCCAAGTTCTGAATGAATTACCCTTTTTAACAATATTCGGTTAACACAGTGACTCTGCCATACTTCATACATACAACCAACATAGGTATAGCTTTAGCTTTTCAAGTACCGCATTTATACCTCCCGACTCTATATTATTGAAAGCCTCATCAATGTTTAAGAAGGCTGTCATTACAAATTTGTCTATAGTAAATTGCGACTAGTGATTTTTCCACAGTGCTGGCATTGGAGTGCAGAGCTGCCTCTATCAGGGAATGAACAGGGATGTCGGTATTTTCAAAGTTTGGCTCAAAATCCTGTGATGTGGTGTGGGAGAGGTTTTTCCCATATCTACCTATCTATATTTATAAAAATTCCATTGGTGTGCGTTAGTCGTGCGAAAATTGAGAACAGCTGGACCGATTTTGATGATACTTCTTTTGTTTTGTTCGTCTTGAATCAGGGGTGGTTTAGGAGAAATGAAAAGTCGGAAAAGCGCAAAAATGTAGTTTCTGTAAATTCGTCAAAAGGGCGTGGCACATCCCATACAAAAAAAAAAAAAACTTTAAAAATGTTATTTCTCGAAACCAACGAAACTGATTGAGCTGACATTTTTAGGCAATCTTAGGTATTGATCCGGGAATTGTTTGTGTGATGATTGGGCAGAATTAGACTTTCATGTGAGCGAGCTAATGCTGTAAAATTGTAAACATTGATGTGCATTCTCCAAACAAACAACTGCGAGAAGTGTGGGTGAGATTACAAAACGGGGCATGACACGACTCATACAAAAAAGTTTTTTTTTTAAAACACCATGGGTGTATGCAAAAAGCAATAGCTCAGTGAGATTGAGCTGTGAGACAGAGCGAAAGGTATTGAGACTGAGCGTTTGCCATGAGCAAAAGCTCGAACTGGTATGCAAAACCTTTGTCTCAGTTCGTTGTCTCAGTCTCTGCCAAGATAACTCCAGCAAATCTTAAAAAAAAAAAACGGGTTGGGGTCAGTTTCAAAGGAAATAATGGAAAATAGGGACATCCTATATAAAACCGGGACTACTCTATTTTTTACATAATGAAAAAATTCAAAATCATTCTCTTTTTTTCTTTTTTAATGTGGAAAGCTATAGTTGCAAATATCTGCGTAGTTATTTTGATAATGATATCGATATTCAAAAAATTGGAACTTGGTTTGAAAATACTATTTAAACTTATATTCATGGTCAGAAAACGCTGTCAAAAACAAAATATTCGCCCGAATTTTGATCTATAAAAATCGATAGATGATTTATGGAAAGTGCTTCTATTTTTGAAATCAGAAGTGGAAAGGGTTCAAAATGGGGAAAAATTGAGGAAGAAGCGAAAAACAATCATCAGAAACAAACAAACCAAAAGAATAATAAAAAAAAAGAATGTATTTAAGTCACACTGGTTATCTAAGAAGAATGTCAAAGAACTTAATTTTGTATTAATGAATAAATACGTTTTGGTTTTCCGGTTTGGGTTTCGCTTATGTTTCTGTTATTTTTGATGAATATACCAACATAGAATAGATTTAAATAAATTCCTAATTCAGTTAACATAAAAAAATCTTTTTTTTTTTATAATTTCCTAATTACAGAAGTTGCAATGAATTAAATATAGAATTTTGCATTTCCAGAATTTTGAAAAACAGAAAAAAAAAACAAATTTTAATCATATCGACAGACTTTTTGAGAGATTTACAGAATTTTTGGAAATACAGAATTATAGAATACAGAATTACTTATTTTCCGTCCATGGATTTCCTCTCTGTTTGACAAAAAGTGGGCAGTTATTCAATTCATTTGTACCGGATTAAATCTATAAAAAATACTTTTCAAGTCCCGATTTTGTGCAGTTGCACTGAGAACGTCCAAATACGCACCCATTTGACCTAATGAACCCGAGCTAAAGCTATAGAAAGTGAGATTTGAGACTGAGCGAAAGTATTTTGCATACCACCTCATATCTTCACCATAGCTTCACCATAGCTTTAGCTTTGAAATTTGGTAAATTGACTTCAATTTTTTATATGTAAATAAAAGACATTGAAGACAGTGCGGCCAATATTGCCGATCTCAATAAACTGGAGTTGGAAGGTTAATTGGGATTCATAATAGCTTATGAAAAGTAACAAAAAAATCAATTTTACGTGGTACGAAATTCACCAGGTCATCTAGTTGGGTATACAAAATGTTTTCGCCTCTCTCCAGAAGTTTACAGCCCTATTATGGCTATCAAATATCAACACGATATTTGATAATAATTGATACGTATCAACAAAATGAATGAATCGGTATTATGGTTATCAACCTATCAACATTTTTGATGAATTGTGAATTTTATTAGATCTAAGATCTATTGTGAATAGTTTTATTGATAAACTTGGTATTACGGTTATCAAAAAATTTGATATTCATCAAATTTTCTATCAACCACAAATTTCTCGTTGATACGTATCAAATATTCAGGCGCATCAAATTAAAAAATGTGTATCCTCGTTTTTAATGTAAAATAACGACTTTAGAGCGAAATGTCAGCTGTAGACATCCCAAATGTACTTAAACTACGAGTAGCGGCGATTTTAATATTATTTGCAAAAAGGAAACTATCAACTGAGCGTTGGGAATAACTTCAATATTGGCGTTGCACAATCAACAGTGTTGGTCGTTCTCTTGAATTGCGAAAAAAGCGACTTTTGTTTAATAAACACAACTAACATTATTCAACGAAAACTAGTCGTCAGCCATAAAACAAAAACCAACTACAAATCAGAAACGTCAAACGTCAAAACAGAACCCATTCTCAATGATATTTTGATAAGTATTCACAATGGGGTAAAATTTATTAATTGATACTCATAATACCAAATGATCAATGAATTGATAGATCTTATCAAGTATCAAATAATTGATATTTGATAGCCATAATAGGGCTGTTAGTTTCTATTGGCTTGAGTGTGCTATAAGCAAGTCGCATTTTCGCCGAGATGATTCCATTTTTGTCCTCTAGATTTGTAAGGGTGCGGAATTTATTTATCGCCCGTGAATGTATATCGCTTGTCACTTCCTTTGAAATAAGTTAGTGAATCAAGTGAAGTGTCATCCACATTACTTCCTGGAAAGTGAGTATCTATAGAAGCAACGGAAGTAATTCTTAAAATTGATCCCTTATACATACATACATGTCTTCAGTTGTATCGCGTTACGTGCCATATATCTATCTATATAAATATACATATAATAAAACTGTAGGGCTTTTCTTTGTCAGCTAAAAACTCAAAAACTACTGGACAGATTTCGATGAAACTTTTTTTAAAATGTTCCTTAAGACTGTAAGACTGCTATAGGCTATGTCGTTTATACCTTGCTACAAATGGATGTTTATACTTTTGATCGTCAAACAAAAACAATACGTATACTATACATTCGAAAAGGGTTGATTTGTTTTCGCAGTGAGTGCTATGGTCAGTTATATATGTAGGTTAGGTATGTATATTATGATCGAGAGACGTATAATCCAAAACAGGTTTCATTTCAGAATTTCATTCGATAAGTGGTATGGTAACAGTGTAGGGTTGGGGTAGGTAGTTGTTTGGATTCCAGAGGAAGAGGGAAACAAAGGAAATGCAGTATTATAAACAAGAAGCAAGATAAAGGAGAGGGAGGGCGATGCAGAGGGTGCACATTATGTATCCAATATATTACATCCATTATCGCATATCGCCACGCAACGCAGTAGGAATTTCATTCTGATATGACGTATCTATTTTTTAAAGTGAAAATATATGCATACACATATACCTTGCTACAAATGGATGTTTGTACTTTTACGATCGTGCGATGCGACAGGACAAACAAAACAACACTATTTGCTTTCGCAGTGGTCAGTTATATATGTAGGTATGTATGGGATGGGGTGCGTGCGGCAGTATGGCATGGGGTGTATAGTATTAGGTAGTTGTTCGGATTCCATAGGAAGAGGGAAACAAAGGAAAGGAAATACAGCATTACAAACAAGTAGCCTGATCAAGGAGAGGAAGGGCGATGCAGAGGGTGCACATTATATATCCAATACATTACATCCATTCCGCCTTACCAATAATCAACTTTAGTCTGGCAGCTAACACAAAGACTCAACACTTTCGAAAATGCCCATACCAATAAACAAATTTAGTTGCCAGAATATCGTTAACTGTAGGGTTAATGTTAATGTTGAGAAAGTCATGTTTATCTCGGCCATTAGCTAATTAAATCCACCCTAACGTCATTTTCAAGAGGAGTGATGCCCATACGATCAAAATTAGAGTATCAAAAATTGTAATAGGAAAGGGATAATATAATATAAACAGGTAGGTTGTATGTATTTCAACAAAACTACAACATTTCTTGCACTCTTTTCTTTTCTACATCAAAAAAGTATATACTATTCCATTGGTAGACTATTCAAAGCAATATTATAAATTTCTTATGCCACGTAAAACTCAACCAAATACGCAAAATGCAATGCAATGTCTAAATTGTAACCAATATTTTTGAATGATTCAAGTTTTATATATCGCAGTTCATATATGAATAATAAGTAATATATTACTTAAATATGCATACTATTTTGTAGCTGTCCAACACCAGACCCTCCAAATTCTTTGAAAGGAAGTTTTCGTTTGCTGAGAATCCTTGGTGAAACATGTTTTGTGTAAAATGGTTGATGTCGCGGCAAATGTAGTTGTAAGAATTGCCGACGACCTTCAGAACATTACGTTTACATTTTAAATAACTTTTCAAAGCTATTTTATAAAATGTGATGGCTTATACACTTATATATAATTTCGTGTCACTTTCATTCATATACTATATTTTATATATCAGTGTGATTTTTTTGGAAACAACGTTCCATGAAATCGGCAGAAAGTATGTTCACATATTCGTGTGATGTTTCAGTTGTTGTTCTATTCGTTACATTGTATTTGTGATTTGTATACTACAATTAAATTTCTTTTTTGCATCATTAGCATACGAATAATTTATAAACGGTGTTTTTATTATGATGCAGTAATCTGAAATGAATTTTATTAGAACAGCATTAATTTTTTAATACAAAAGTACCTAAATGCATAGGATAACGTATTGTAAATAGTATTGAAAATAGATCTTATAGATCTGATGGGCGAATTTAATTGTTATTTGTGTATAAATTCGTTTAGAATAATTTATTCGGCATAAAAATGATCAGTGGCCTTGATTTCCGCGAAACCAAATTATGGAATTTGAGTCCTGCTATGACAGAAAATGTAATAGATCCTAATAAAGTTGTCGCACTAGTAAATGTGGAGATCAAATTGTTTATTGGTACCATTTCAATAAAGCTATACATTTTAGGTAAACCTGGCAGCCAACTAGTAGTCGGAATTAGGGTTTGATTATTAGTAAGGCCGATTATCAATATCGCCACTCCAAAATTGGACAAACGGGGTTGACGCCTCCCATACAAAAAACATCTTATATGATTTTCATGATTCTTTTTTTTTTCGTATTGCTGTATATTTCAGGTTTAGGCAGAAAGAAAATTCCAGAAAATAGATTTATTCTCATTTTTCGCATTTTACAAAAGAACATTATTATCTAAGACCTAAGCAATACAATTCCTGTGCACGGGCAAAGCTGGGCGGGTACAGCTAGTCTATAATATAAGGCCAATGAAACCAAATGCCTGTTGTATTTTCTATCGTTATTATTTAAACAAAAAAGTTCTACTGGTCTTAAGAAAACACCCTTAAAATTGCAAAAGATGACAGTTTGACGTAATTTTAAGGGTTCACTTAATCAGATGAGTACGATTATGCAAGCGAAAATCGTGCGCCATATCACGTCTTGCTCGAGCATCAATCCTGGAATAAGGTTTTAATGATTTCTCTCATCTCATATTAATCTTGTTGCTTATAGCATTCCAAAAACATTATTACTACAACATAATATTTTCAGGACAGCATTTTTCTACTGAGGCTGTACTTCAGCTAAACTTCAACCTATAATTTTATTAAATGCATGTATTAAAATTTAGCCTCTTTTAATATTTGTCGTTCCCTTCCTTTGCTCCTTTGTATCTCGTCTCATTTCACTGGTATAGAGAATACAATATCTACAGCAAAAGTTGCTCGTTCTCGTTTGTGCTCAGCCTTAACAAAGCGAGAGTGATATAATTTACAACGACAAAATCCCACATTTCAATTAACTGACAAATCATATTGAAGTTCAAACAGTACGTGCGTCGATGTGTGTTCATTCAAATCGAAGTCACATCAACTGTATTCACTCGTAATTCGATGAGAAAATTACTAATTGACGCCATGCCACCCGACATGACATTCCTGATAACATTAAACTTTAATTGACTTCAAGTTTTATTGATTTTAATTAATCGTATTTTGATACTAGCTCGCTGATTATGTATAACTTACCAAAAAGACGATTATTTATCGATTAGATATTATATAAGTTTGATTGTCCACCCGTCGATTGTTGAGTTACTGTTACGGGTATCTTAATTAAGTATCCGACAACCACATGTGTAGATAATGTTCTATTTCTCTTCAAAGTGACTGAGTTGAACCAAATAATTCAAACATGTAAACATTCACTGGAACCA
The DNA here is from genome assembly GCA_955612985.1 of Cheilosia scutellata. NCBI lineage: Eukaryota > Metazoa > Arthropoda > Insecta > Diptera > Syrphidae > Cheilosia > Cheilosia scutellata. Next base: position 93,793,479 of record OY015311.1, read on the forward strand.
GCTATTATTCGTTGGAAAATATAATAATTAATTGTTTATCGATTAAAAAGCAATTGAGAGGTTTGAAGATTTACTTAAAGCGATCACATACAAGACCGAAAATCAATTATCGCCATTTAATGTAGTCTTGTGAAATTAATTTTTAGACCGTGATTAAATGTCTATTGTCTGAGCTCATAATTTGTTTGTCTTTTTGACAGTTAAACGAACAATTGACACTATGTCAGTAGGTATCGGCTCAGGGTGGTTATTTCTTAATTTGCTTTCGCTTTATTATTGACCAATAGCATTCAGCAATCAAGGAGTTCATAAGGCCCAATATGAGTTCAGACTGTCAGAGTGAAATTGTGTCATCGGTATGGCGGCATAGACTATTCGTTGTTTACCAAAATACGAAGTCTGGGTGGATTGAATGTACCTAATCACAAATTGCTGTATGATGTCATTTATTGGATTGGGTGTATGTTTTTTTTTTTTTTTGGATTACTTTGGCTTGTGTTACTTATACGATTTGTTATTAATGTTTGTTTTATCTGTATACGAAGCAAGTATATAGTTGCAGATATTGTTATGCAGTAAACATATTTTTTTCATAGACAATACGTCTTTTGGCAATGACAGATGACAGTCGTCATCATGACTGACAGTACTTACTTACTTACTTAAGGTGGCGCTACAGTCCGGGGTGGAAATGGGCCTGAGAGTACCACACAAATAAAATGAACAATCGAACTAGGTTTTATTGGCTTTCTGCAAGTTTATACGCCGAACATATAAGTAAAATTACTTTCGCAGCACATACCAACCCAAGCAATTTGAAGAGAAAATTCACAAATCGACAGAAGATCTAGTGACATTGACAGTATCTGATGTGCCTGCAGCATTAGGTAAGCTTTGGCGATTTATTACAGAACGTATCAAAATGTATTTCAATTAAAAATTTGTTTTAAAATCAGAGAACTCTGCGCTAAAAGAAACCTTTAAATGCTTGCAAACCTTTAGATATCTGTCAAAATCTCTCATCCGCACTTTAAATGCGAAGGTAAGGTAGCCCTGTCTATCCGTCTATCTGTTTGTTGACTTTTCACGACTAAACTTCTGAACCAGTCGTAATGTGATTTGAAGAAGGACATAGTCGACTTTTTATAGATACTGAATATTTACAAAAAAAGAGAATAAAAAAAGGTTTTGCCTAATTTAAAATGTTATCTTCATCTTGACAATTATGGGAGCTAAATGTGTTAAATTTAGACCATTGATGTACATTATCCAAACAAAACACTGCGCGAAGTGTGGGCGGGATTGAAAAACGGGGCATGACACTAACCATAAAACAAAGCTATTTAAAACACCGTAAATCTTCACCATAGCTTTAGGTTTGAAATGGGAGTCATGGGATGGGTGTCAAGCAGCTATGTATACTTCTCCGGACGGAGCGGTCCATGCTTCGGTGGTTTGGTCATGTCCCTAACCAGGATGCCACGACGTGCTATGGAATCCGTACCATCAGGCAGGCGTCCTCCAGGTAGACCTAGAATGAGATGGTTAGATCAAGTTCATAATCTCTATCTACCCGTATGGGGATTCACTTGATGATTTAGAGTCGATGGCGAAGAATTGAGAGCTATGGAATTTCCACTTGAGAAACCTACACCCGCGACCCACTTAATAGACAAGCGGACCATTGAAAATGAATGAATGAATGAAAGGGTGTCAAAGTTAGTAAAATTTGGAACATTGACATGCATTTTCCTGATAGACAAAAATGTATCCAGGCAATACAATTCCTAAGCATCAGCAAAGCCGGGCGGGTACAGCTAGTAGTCTATATATTTTGAAAGGTTAGATAGATACCTTACATGTATGAAATTTAAATGTACGTGATTGTGCTCTAATATCGACCATTTCTAGAGCTTTTAAAGCATTTTATTTAAATTGTCTAATTAGATGGGGCACTTAAATACTCTAAAATAGCTCCTACAAAATGCTTTAAATAAGGTAGCTAGCTGGGCAAGTCGTTGTAGTTTAGGTGTGAACCCGCACAAAACTGATCTGGTGCTATTCACCATATGCAATGTAAAATTCCAGTCGACCCTCCCCCACTCAATGGTATCAACCTAACTTTCTCTGACAAAGCAAAATATTTGGGTTAGTTGCTTAGTTGGATACTTAACATCCAAGAAAGAGTCAAGATTCAGTCTTCTCTTGCAAAAAAGATATTAGTTATTCTACAACCTATAATAACCCACTGGCTCTATATATTAGTTATAAGATCAATACTTACCTATGGGATAATTGTCTGGTGGAGGACAGCCTTGGAGAAAGCCATAAATCGCGACTATCTAAGCAAGGTATCCAGCGCACAGCTTGCATGTGTATAAGCGGTGCACAACGCATAACTCCCTCTGCGGCACTGGGCATATTAAATAAATATATATTGATATATTTAGCAAGCAAATGGCAGCGAGTGCAGCCAATCGCCTTAAAGCTACCTCACAGTGGTCAAGGAAAGACTTCCATTCTAAAGAACTTTAAAATCTCAACCGAAAACACAGACTACACCACTCCATCCGTAAATTTTGACAAGAACATGCTCGTCACCATCCCCTCCAGAGTAATCTGGAATGAAGATACTTTTTCAGAAGATGAATCAGTTCACTTCTACATTGACGGCTCAAAACCAAAGACGGAGTTAGTTTCGGCGTTTTCTCCGAAAGTCTTAATCTTAAGCTCTCCTTCCGTCTACCAAATAATTGTAGCGTGTGGCTTTCGAATATCCAAGCAGCCATAAAATCCGTGGATTCGATCTCTATAACTTCTATAGTAGCCCTCGACAGCCGATTGTCTCTTACGGAGATGGCCGAACAGTTCAACATTCATCTAATTTGGGTGCCGGGGAATAGAGACATCCAGGGAATTATACCCATCCTGCCAGACAAAGGCACCCTAGGCATACCAATCGCTGCTTGTAAACAAAAATTTAAGCTGTAGGCTATCGAGAGGGTAAATCTTAGGTGGACAAGTGGCACTACTTGTATAGCGACAAAACAAATTTGGCCTGAGTTGAATTTGAAATGCTCTAGGAAATTGCATATCGGCACCACAATAGGTGTCATTACTGGACAGTGCCTGATAGGAAAACATGCCGCAAGGCTAGGCCTTTTGCAGAAGCTGTCTGCATGAGGAAGAGGAGGAAACTATTCCTTACCTTCTTTGTTCCTGCTCAGCTCTCTCCCGTAGATAGCAGCTTCACTTGGGAGCCTTCCATTACAACGACTTGGATGATCTGACAAACACGGACATCGGAATCCTCTTAAGCTTTATAAAGAGTTCAAAATGGTTCAACTAATAGGGAGATCTTATATGATCCGATTTTCGTGATCGCAAAATGGACCTATGATGGTCTAAGTGTGTTGGCGTTTCCCAGCTGGAAGCCACTTTCAACCAACCAACTAGCCAACCATGGGGAGAGGGAAGCCAATATGTTGAGAAACTTCTCTAACAAGCGCTTGTTAAATAGAAAATGTTTTCAAAATTTTGTGTCCGAAAGTTAGAAGCTGTAAGGCATTGGGACTCTCGGATGTCTTGGTATATTTTAAAATCTTCAAATTGCAAATTTTGTATCCCATTTCGTCTAATGTTAGAATTGCCAAATGCTTATTGTAGTTTGTGCATTCTGGTGGTATAATCAAGGCTTTACCACAAAGCAACAAGTTTTTTACAACAGGTGAATTTTTACAATTAACAATGGTTTTTGTACCATAGAATTGGGAAATTGTAAGTTTCCCTACTTTCTGTATACCATAAAACTACAAGTGTAGACAAAATTTAATTAACGGTTATAAACAATTTGACATGTGTCTTAAAATTGCTAAGTAGTCGTTACACGTCAGATTTTATGTGGTTTCAAATAGGAATTTGAATCGTCTTCATAAAATATTAACTGCAAAGTACCTATTCTAGCCTCATTGCAGACCAATTTTGAAACTAAATTTTTAAATCTTTTCTGGGGCAGCACCCAGATCTTTTTACTATCATTTGGCTATGACAGGTCGTTAGCTTCATTCTGATACCCTCAAGGCAATATACATTTTTATGTTTAAGCCACATTCATTATATAAAAGATTACAACCCCACATTTGAGCATGGCTAGCGGGATGTTTTGCTAAAATTGAATGTCTCCATTAGATTCGGCATATGACATGGATATAGATCCAGAACTCGTGAGACCTAGATCGGGAGATTTCCGAATGCAACTGATGTTATGAAATCGGCATGCCAGTTCGTTTTTTTCTTATACCTTTTTTATAGCTTTTTTGAGACGCATTAGAGCATTAAGAACAAGAGCCAGCACGATCTATAAGGTAGGTACCAATAGTTACAGTTGCATGCAGAGCCAAAATTTCGATGACATCCAAATATGTATATGAAGTGGATAAAATCTTAGGAATGGCAGCATAGTCCGCCAGTTGTTTGTTTGGCGAACGGAACGAATTTGCGTTGCCCGAGGTATGTCTTTGGGACTTTTGCCAAAATTGCCATTCTATAAGAAAGTTCCACAAAACGCCTGCGTCATGTAGTACATCCAGTGGTCAGTATAATGATGTGATGACATTTGGTAACTAGACAGTGATTGTAACCTGTAAAACATTTGTTGGACGTACAACATTTTCTCAACTCATTTGACCAATGACAAGTGACGTAATACACTTTATGATACCTATCCAATTTGTCCAACGAATTTGCTCAGAATTTCACATTTGAACAACGTCTTCCACATGCTCCTCATATAATATCATAACAGATGGTTGTTGTTCAATATTATCGCCTCGCCTCGTCTGATTCAGAGAGAAAAGAGAAAATAATATATTCAAACGAAAAATAGCAAATAAATTTAGACCTTTCCATGTACTCGTATGTGTGTCATTCTTTCATCTCCTTTCCAAAAATAATTTCCATCTGAAAGTCTAGTGCAAGGGGAGGAATGAAAAACTCACGACTATTTTTTTTTATTATATAGAAAAAAGTAGGTATCCTCTCGCTCGGGTTATCTCTTTGCCATTCTATTTTAAAAAGCCGCGAAATGATTGCCTTGCCATGTTGTCTTTTCATGGAATAAAGGAAAAACTGGGAATAAACACGATGAAGTATGAAAAACTATCTACTATCTAACACGAAAGTGCAATGACCTCACGATTTGCAAAAGTTTGTATACGCCATAAAGAGTGTTTGCCTAGATTCGGATATACCATGCAAGATACCTATGTACGGAGTTAGAACTCGCACTATAAACTTAAATTTTTTTTTATCCATGCTGCCAGTTCGAAGATACATATACGAGTACACGCAGGCAAACGGTCACCCCAATGGTCATTTTGCATAGATGGGGGGACTGAGTGAATTTTCTCTCGCACAATTACCCAACAAGAGTTGAGACAATTTTTGGTCAGAATAAATAAAAAAAAAAAAAAACTAAATGCTACCTTCCAACCGAAACGGTAGCAACGCAATCACAACTCATCTCTAAACACTGTGTATAAGTTGCTCCATAAGGGGCAAGTACTGCTTTTGTGCGAATTTTCAGATTTTACGATTTTTTTACTGAATCAATTATAAAACGTATTAATTTTTTTTTATTGATTCATAGAGTATACTAGAGATTGGGGTTATGTATGGAATAGCACATCGGATAAATGGCCGCCACGGCTTTGCTGGCAAGTAAGGCGTTGGTGGTCGTTGTTGTTGTAGTAGCAGCTTCATTCAATTCATCTCAGTTTCAAGTCCTAGGAATTGTGCCACTTCAGTTGGGTGGGTCCATAGCATTATTGGGGTTAATGTAGTTGGTTTCGCCGGGCAGTTAAAAAGGTGTGTTACGTCGTGTGGACCATCGTTGCAGTCTGGGCAGCTGTTCTGTATGTTGGGGTCTAGGCGGGACATGTAGCTGTTTAGTTTGTGACACCAGCCCGAGCGGAGTTGGGCTAGTGTTGTTCTGGTTGAACGTGGGAGTGATTTTTCTTCGGTGGCAATGGGTGGTGGTCTGCCGCCGAGCACAATGTTGGATTTGTAGTTAGCGATCGTGTTGGTTACCGAGGTCTGGTGGATGTGTTTTAACCCTGTTGTGTATTGTTCAGTATTGATGCTGGGTTGTTGTACGAGGTGGTCTATTTCTTCTTGGAGGTTTGTGATGCATCTTCGAATATTGCGAGGTGGTTTGGGATTCGAGATGAGGGTGTGGTTGGGGTGTTCCGGTAAGTGGCAGGCCAGTAGAAATTGTTGTGATAACATGGTGTTGTGTTTTTTTATCGGGAGCATCATTGTTTCTGTGTGAAGATGATCTTCGTTGGCCATGAGGTGGCATCCTGTTATAGTTCGCATGGCTGTGTTGTGACATGTTTGAAGGTGCATCCAGTTGGTGTCGCTTAATTGTGGGGTCCAGATGGGTGCCGCGTAGTTGAGGACAGATCGTCCAATCGCTTTGTATGTGGCGAGAAGCGTTTCTTTATCTTTCCCCCAGGAACTTCCGGCAAGTGATTTGATGACGTTATTTCTGGATCTTAGGCGATTTCTGATGTTATTGACGTGTGTTGAGAAACTGTACATATTATCAAATGTGAGTCCTAGGAGTTTAGGGTGCGCAATGGTGGGTATGCGTCTTCCGGCTATAGATATGTCCAGTTCGAGTCTTACTTCTTTTGTCCATGATGTGAATAATGTTGCGGTGGATTTTTCTGATGATAGTTTAAGGTTTCGGTCGTTGAAGAAAGTTTCTACTGTGCCCAAGTATGCGTTGATGGATGAACAGAGGTCTTGTATGTTAGGGCCTGAGGCTAGGATTGTACAATCGTCTGCGTATGAGACTAGGTTTATGCCTGCTGGAGGTGGCGGTAGTTTTGAGATGTAGAAGTTGAAGAGAAGTGGGGATAGTACTCCGCCTTGGGGCACACCTTGTTTGGTTTTTCTGTGTTTTGAGTTGGAGTTTCGGAATTCTACGTATGTTTGTCTGCCGCTGAGGTAATTTGCGAGCCAGCGTTTGATGGTGTTTGGTAGTGTTGTTTCGAGGATGTCCTGGAGCAGAATGGCATGGCTCACAGTGTCGAAGGCTTTGGATAGATCTAGGGCTACCACTATGGTCCTGTGACAAGGTCTTGGTTGATTTAACCCATTGCAGATTTGAGAGGTGATTTCATTTAAGGCTGATGTGGTACTGTGTAGTTTGTGGAATCCATGTTGGTGGTTGGCTAGATGTAGGTGATCAGAGAGCTTTGGTAGGAGAAGAGCCTCGAGGGTTTTAGCGACTGGGGAGAGTAGAGAAATTGGTCGGTATGAGTTGCTTTGATCTGCTGGTTTTCCCGGTTTGAGCAGTGGGATTACTCTGCCGACTTTCCAGGGCCCTGGGATTAATAGGCTTTGCATTGAGAGGTTTAGGATTGATGTTAAGTATTTTATTCCTGAGTTTCCTAGGTGTTTAAGCATTAGCGTTGATATCCCGTCAGGTCCGAGGGCTTTAGATGGTTTCGCTCTTTGGATTGTTGCTGCTACTTGGTCGGGGGTGTAATCGTCGCTGTCCTCTTGGTTGGTGGTCGTGGTCTTGTTTGCATAGACCTTTGACTTAAAAAAAAAACCCAAAGAAAAACGTCCAATGGCGTTAAATCCCAAGATCTGGCCAATTCTGATCGCAAAAACGGCCGATTACACGATTAGAAAATGACTCATGCAGTAATTGCATTCTTTCTCTGGCTGTATGGCATGTGGATGTGGCACCGTCTTGTTGAAACCACATATTGGTCACATCCATATCTTGTAATTTAGGCACTAAAAACTGGGTTATCATGTCACTATAACGAACACCATAAATTGTTACTGCCTGGACCAGCCGCATTTTCGAAAACGAATGGTCCGATAATTCCTCCAGCCCAAAATCCGCACCAAACAGTCAAGTCATGCGTTGTGGATGCACTTGTTTCTCAACAATTACTCTTGGGTTTTCTGAACCCCAAATGCGACAATTTTGACGATTAACGAAGCCATCAAGATGAAAATGAGCTTCATCACTGAAGATGATTTTGTTCGAATAAACCTTCATTATTTTTAAAATACTGCTCAGCAATGAAAATGCGTTGTTCTTTCGTATAGCGCTCCATTTTTACTAACCCCGCACTGTCAACTGTCACATTGTTATTTTATTAATTGTTTGCGTTGGCATCACTGTACTATTAAGTGGCGCAAAATTCAAATATTTTGCGTGAATTATGGGATGGGATCTTTCTATAAATTGTTGTACGAGTAGATCCTCTCCGTCTTTTAGATTTCACTATACACAGACACAGTTCTGGTAAATCAGACTTGAGGACTATTCAAATGAGAACGAATATTCGCGAGTTTTGACATTCCGTTCACATGAACACTTTTCTTGGTCGCTGCAGTTCGCAAATTTCAGCCATTAGTTTCGACCAGCAGTTTCTAATGGCTACAATTTTTTCGTCTACAAATAAATAGTATTTTTCAGGAAAAAAATTGGAAACGTCGTCAAAAATCGAAAAAAAACGTCTGAAATTTAATAGAAATCATCAAAAAATCAGATATTGAAAACGTCTGAAACAATTTTTAAAACGTCTGAAAACAAATAGTAATCGTCTGAAAAATATAATACTCGTTTGAAAAATTTAAAAATCGTCTGAAAAATTAAAAACATTACTATAAGTTTGAGTAAAAGGGAATATTGCTGAAGATTTATTCAGATTTTCAGACGAAATTTCAAGTTTTTCAGACGAATATTTAAAAACAGCTGACAAAAACTAGCAGATGAATATGAACAAAATAGAAGATGAAAATAATTTCTTTTCAGACGAAAATGTTTTAACCGTTTCTAATTTGAGGTTAAGTTCGAACCAATGTTTTTTGTCGCTTGTTTGTGGAACGCATATTAATGCGACAAAGGTGTTTTTGTTCACATTTTGATGGGATTCCTACTCTTGGAAGACATAGTATAGAAAAGATTGCCAAGCTTTATCAGCGAAATCTTTCTGACTGAATACATTTATCTAGCCTTCGTTAGGACCGTCTTTTTGCTTAATTTTTGGACATGTTTTTATTTCGCCTGGTTCTTTTTGTTTTGACTCATAAAAATGAATGTATATTGTTGTTTGATACATCAAGATCAAGCTTTGGAGTGTCTAAAAGCCGGTGTTCAGTAGCAATGCTGAATTTTTAACAAATTAGAATATAATGGATTCCCCGCACCTTGTATCGGCTTGTTCAAAGGGTCCAATTTAGTTCAATTTGTTATTGATTTTTATGACTTTTGTAAAGGCTAGCACTAAAATAGTGCTTTCTATACGCATCTTTAGGGCAATTTGGGCTGTGACCATGCTCAAGTCGGTGTGCACCAATGTCTCCTCAACATAGCTGAGTCAAGCGATTTTCTGCGTTCTTTTTCTTGATCAACGCTTATGCCAGTATTGTTTGGTTAGTTCGTAATATTTCTATTAGTTCGTTTACTTCTGCTGTTGTCATTTTTTCCCTTTCGTCATCTTTTCTACTACTACTAGCTAGTAGGTCGAAAAAAAACCATCGTTCTAAATTCAAATCTGTTCGGAAGGCACTTGCTATCCGCTATGCTACAAGTCGTACCAGTGCTGCATTCGACAAATCACAATATACTGATAAGCTGAACTTTTTGTTTTTTCCATTTTGTTCAGATATACATTACCCTGTCCGGTAAGGTAATGATTGAGATAGAAATTTGTGTCCCCGTTTATCCCCGACCCGTCCAATGTACAGCGTCCTTGCCAGAGTTGTCTAGTACACAATCACTGAAGTTTTTGCAGTTTCGTCGGTTTTTTTCACATACTTTTTCTCCATCGCTTGGAAATCGGATTACCTATACGAGAATGGCTGACACTTTTCAATAGGAGCTCCCCTAGGAGATATCCAACAAGTCGCTGACTGACACCAGTGCGGTAATTTTCCCCCTTTGGAGTCGTAGATTAACTCTATATCTTGGAGGTAACACGTCGAAAGTGTTCTTCAAAGCGTTTAGCACATCATTCCACTTACAGTGCGGGGTGAACCTGGGCCTCAACCAACACGCCTTTCCAGTTAGCCCGACCTTTGGCTAACCGCTTCCAGTTGCGCACTCCAAGTTGGTTGTGGTCCCCTTTCGCTTGTGCGCGCCACCTAAGGCGAGATCTTGCTCTACTGCGTTGTCCCTGCGGGTAGGAATCGAAGACTCTATGGGCCGGAGCCTTAATGTCCATTCGCTCTACATGTCCTAGCCATCTTAGTCGACTGATACGTACCTTTCTGATACATCATTCTTGTCGGGGTTAAATTCGTTACATCTGGAGTTGCCAACATGACGATGGCGACTCAGAAAAATTAGATAGATGGCGCAACAGATCCGTATAGGAACCTTAGTCCTAGCCCTAGCTCCTCTCAACAATTTGTTTGTGTGAGTTTTTATTTTTTTTTGGGACGAATGGATGATGGCGAATACTGCGCTTGAAAGTCCTTGTGAACTCGTGTTGTTTCGCCTGCTCTCAGAACTGGTGTCAAAATTCATAGCTAAATCATCACCTTTAAAAAAGTTTTACAGCCATATCAAACCAACCTAGTATGCTGATGGGGTATCTGGGACTACTTTTCCTTCGTTAATTAGAACCAGTCGTTGTTTCTTTCAGTCCCTGTTGAAAACCCCTCCTGTATTTTTAGCCATCACTTTCAAGACTATCCCACCCGGTTCCAACTTCCAGGAGGCCTTCTTATCTGTTATAGATCTAGCAGCGACTGTCTTTTACAACCCCCTTGGGGTCGAATTTGTTCACTTTTTAACTTGCTTTAATAGTTTTTGGGAATTAAGTTATCAGAATGAACTTCTATGTATGAGCAACTTTGTGCAACTCCGTCTGAATCCTAATTTTTACGCAACACCTGGTGAGAAGTCGTTTAGTGGTGGTTGTCGCCTAACCTAACCTAACGATACGGAATAATCTTTTCAAAGAATATCATTAGATTTTGCAAAGCAAGTTCGCTTTATATAGCATTGAGGCATGGCTCCCTCCGTTGCAGAATAGACATGCGTTCTAGTTACATAGATACATTTGCTATATGCACATTCACATGACTACCATGTGCATTTGCATCTAGTCTTAGTCATGACCATCGCGTCAGGGGGGTGACTTCATTTTTTGTATTGGGTATTATTCTATCGGAAGGAAAGCTTAGCGATTTGAGCTCCATCGATATTACAGACAAACGCACACATATATGAAATAAATGCATAAATATGTATATGCATTTAGTAGTTTCAAAGCTGCTACAATGGCTCAATTTCAAATGCAGATATACCGCTTTATATACGTTACGTATGGTATACCTACACTACACATTATTTATTCGTAAGCAGGTCTCACGTGTCAGTTAAAGTAATGTCATGGCGGTTTTGTTTATATCCGTCGAAAGGGGGGAATGAACTGTGTGTGTTGTGTCTATGGACGGTCACAACGGTCGTTGGCTATGTGCTTTCGAAGTAGGCCGGCAAAAATCGTTTATAGTGTCTGCTATGATTCGGTGGGCTTTAGCATATAAGGGAGAAAAACAATTTACTCACTAAACGTGTATCTACAACAACAGAAGTGGTTACACGCGTTGTTGCTAGACAATTATGGGAATGACCCACATGTTTGGTGTGTAATGTTGGCTTTGTCGGTAGGAAGGTTATACGATGGTATAAACAATTTAACATCAAACAAGCGGATGCACAAAATGTGTTGTTTTCTGCACAACACCAGTTTTTGTACATTAACATTATTAATTAATTAAGAAAACAGCTTTAATTAATGCGTTTTTCGAAATAACGCCTTTCTGCAAACAGTGAGCACTTTATTGTATGTATCTACAATTTTTGCCACACACCTTCTAATGCAAGGCGAATAAGATTTATACCAGTTCATTTGAATTTGTCTTCAAGTTCATCTGATGTATCTATCCATCTGTCTTCCAAGTGAATCTCTGAAAAATAAGAGTCGTTGAAGTTGAAGTTATAGGTAGTTCTCTGTTGCTTTATAAGATCTGAGTGAAGTATTTTTTCGTTCACAGAGAAAGGCAGGCCCTAAAATATGAGTCATATGAAGGTCTAGAAGAACCTCTGCAATGTGCGTTTTTATGCTTTTGGATAGCTTTCGAAGTTTGTAGAGTCCGACTTGTGTAGACTATTGTTTTGTTTTATGCCATAAAATAAGTGATTATAGGACTAAAAATTCTGCCAACATCTAGTCTTAATTTTTAATTGAGGATCCACATTTCCACAAAAACACTCTTCCTGGTCCATGTTTGTCAAGTAGGTTTTTGGACAAGAGTAAAGTTCTGGAGTATTGCCAAATAGTGCTGGATTTTTTTATTCTATCCAGTTCTCTTGTATCTAAATAAATTTGTAAGTAAATATGACGTCAATCGGTTAGGTGGCTTTCGAGATATACGATTTTGAATATTTTGTTTTTATGCCGCGTCCCTTTTTCCGCTTACACGGACAACTTTTTTACCGTATACCTTATTCGCCAACAACCTGATCGGCCCATATCAGTGCGGTTTTAGGCCAGGAAGTCTACCATCGACCAAATTTTCACACTCCGACAGATCTTAGGAATTTCAGATCGGTACATACCACCTTTTTATCGACTTTAAAGTCTAGGGACAAACGAAGAATCACTCTTGCCCGATCGCTGTTTCTTCGAGCTAAGAAGGCATCTAAGAAGTAAAGCCCTCTATCACAGAATCAAGGAAATATTGTACAAGACTTTAATAATCCTGTTCCTGTTGTATGGTGCAGAAGGATGGACCTTATCGAAAGCTGTTGAAAACCTGTTGACACATGAGTGATTTTCGGTCCAGTTGAGTATGGAGGAGGAGATTCAACGACGAACTTTACGGGCTATATAGCGACGTTGACCTAGTCAAAATGCTCAAGTTACAGCGACTGAGATGGCTGGGTCACGTGGAGCGTATGGACAACAACGCACCAGCCCGACGAGTCTTTGAGTCCATCCCTGAGTGACAACGTAGTAGAGGAAGACCCCAGCTTTAGGTGGCGCGCACAATTGGATGGTGACCTCAACCAACTTGGAATGCGCAACTCGAGGCAGCTATCTAGTGACCGAGCTGGCTGGAGGGGCTTGTTGGTTGAGGCCGTGGTCCACCCGGACTTTAAGCGCCCCCAAAAGTAAAAGTAAATTAAAGTTTAAACCTTTACTTTTTTTTGACTTTTAAATTCATTTTTATTAATTCATTATTTAAACTTACATACTAGACAAAAATGACTAAATCTATAATTTAAAAACTAACATGTATCTTAATCTAGCTTACTGGCTCTTAACGAGCACTCTAAACTTAACTATATCCTTATAACTATTGCCTTTCGGCCTTAAATCTATCTAATTTATATATATTGCATTGTTTTTTTAATTTCCAAGAAACTTGCCAAACTCGGACTCTTTATTATTTTGTGGTTTCTTAAGACTACCTAAAACTACTTAAAACTACCTAAGCTACTTACCCTAAAATTATCTATAATCAGGGTGATGAGCAATCTCTTGATTGGTCACCATCCCGATTGCGTCGATGGGCGCCTGGCAGTCGCCAACCCAAGCGAGGCCATAAGCATCGGTCAAGTCTCGGTAGCACTCATTTATGTTGACGAACCCGGCCCCTCCCAAAGACCCCCCTAAGATACACCTAACTAACTTACAAACTAGCTTAAAACTAAGGAGGAATGTTACCTAGGTCCGGGAGAGCGTGTCTGCCCTCACCGCTTCATCAAGCCACCAAAACTCGGTGAACTGCTTTCCGGTATCAACACTATCCCTATCCGCAATTGCGGTACTAAAACGGAGGAGCTCCTGAGCATTGGCGGCGTACCCGTCATGGATGAGCCGCTTATCCCTCGCGCCGCGGTGGCTGTGGTACAATACCGGCACACCATCTTTATTTTGGACTAGCCCTTTCATGTCTGCATGAAGAAATGCCTCAGGCGGGACAAAGCCAGACCGGAGCGTACTCTCGTGGTACATTAAATTCGGATAATAACCACCCGAGATCAGATTATTAGCGTTGGCTATTGCCCTTGCAACGTGCCTTTGAATCACCTTAATTAGGAAGTTGTCAATCCTATTCAATCGAGCTCCATCGTATAGGGTCTTGTTGGGATAATATTGTATGTACTCAGATTCGGGAGTTCTAAACAACCCTAGGCAGGTCCTGAGACACTGTCTCTCAAACACCCGAATTTTTTCCATATAGGAAGGCGCTATATTGAACCAAATGGGACAGCCATAAGCGATGATCGGCCTTATAACGGCCATGTAGCATATGACCTTTACTCTGGAAACAAGTTGACTGCAAAAAGTTTAAACCTTATTCGGACTATTATGTACATGAAAAAAAAAAATGGGCGAAATCGGTCCAGCCGTTCTCAAGTGATGCGATAACCAACGAACATAATTCCATTTTGAAGTTTACGTAATTGGCTAACGATCCAATGTCTGCCTTAGATACTGTAGCGTTCCAAAATCTGCGATCCTTGGGAAGGTTAGATAAGCGGTAATCTGATTGAGCTAGTTAGTCCGAGAACTTCCAAATAATATACATACATATAGGCAGCAGGTAAACTGGCTAGATACGGCTCTGAAACGGGCAGACTATTAGCTGATAGACAAGTATTTCCAGATTTTAACACAGCTAAGAGCATCATCGATAATGTCACATTAAACATGGCTACAGAACAATGGAACAATACTTCCGGTTGTACCATAACTCACAGCTTGTGGCTCGAAATTGACACTAAAAGTTCAAAGATCCTCTGTAGATAGAAACCAAATCCGAGTGCTCGTCGGGGTAATAACCGGACGCTGCATCATTGGAAACATGGCCAAAAGACTGGGTATCTTTTCGAATGACTTATCTGTCTTAAGTGTCACTGCCCAGGCCTCCAAGAGCGCCGATACTCTTGTATGGGAGCACGGTACTTTGATGGCTTGGAAGATCTAGAAACGATACCTCAACCAGATTTAAGAAGATTCATCAACAGATGCGAATGGTTTTGTTAGTGGCATGTCCTAACCTAACCTATAGTAGCATTAGAACTATTTTCATCTTTTTGAGAATTGTATCTCCATATTATATGCTCAACTGGTTCTGAGGGAAGGGTCAAAAGGAAGCGCAATTCTCTAAAATGTGCATTCTGCGTCCCTATACGATTGAAAGGATGTCCTGCTAATGGTTTTATTTTGAGATTCTGATTACAGAAGTGCACTCGCTCAAATATGCTGTAAGACAGACAGTCAAGCTTGAGTAGGCTTCAACTCAATCTCAAGTATGACACCCCCAACCAGAATCACTTTTATTAATTGTTTCGAGTCAATAACATAGTCGATAACCCATAATCCCAAGAACAGAAAAAAAAACACAAAACAGAACATCAGTTGTATATTCATTTTATTTTAGAACAAAAGAGCAATTTGCAAAATAATTTTAAATCGTTTTATTTTCAACAACAAAAATAATAAAAATCCCACCAAGATAATGAAGACAAAGTCTTAACGTCTTGCTTATTTGGCAGCCTCTCAAAATTGAAACAATTCCCTTTGCTATAGGTACATATTGCAACCATGCCCTGCCACGAGACCAACCGACTATTTTTTTCTGTATTTTCCGACAGAGTATGCGAATGTGTCGTGTTTTCCTTTTAAGAAAAATCGCATTCGTCTGGCTAGCATGAGGGGTGGCGTGAAAATTCCATTCTCTCTTTCATCAGTGAGAGTTATTGCGTTGACACAGTGAGTCGAAGAAGAAATCGAATTTTCCCTATTTACGTGAATGTATTTTCATTTTACTTCAATTACGTCATTTGCATAACGTAATGCAACATCTACATCACTTACCACCGTCCCACATCATCGTCAGCATCACTATACGGCATCAATGATGTCATAGTCTTACCCAAGATATTACTTCTGACGCGTCCTGTATCTGTTTCTTTGCTTTCCTTGTATCTTCGCGTACGCTCACCTATGTTTTCTATTTTTATATCGCTGGGTGTTCAGTATATTGTTAGTAAAACAGAGAGAAAAAAAAACTATTTTCCGAGCGAATTTCTCAAAGAAAATCGTCCAAAAATAAATTTAAACTCAAACAGCTCCACGATATGTAGGTGTAGCGCAATTTTATTCCTTCGAATTTTTTCATCTTCACTCGAAAAGTGAATTATTTTTTTTTTTTCATTAGTTCGGGATTGTCGGGTTTTCATTTCGGATTTTTTAATATAATTTTTTTTTTTATTGAAAAATATAATATTTAGTTTTTAATTTAGTTCGAAGTGATTTATTTTTTTTTTAACCAATGAAGTATGTGTTATAAATAAATTGGAAACCTGTTGTAACGTAAAAAATATATTTAAAAAAAAAATATCGAAAAACATTCTAAATTTAGTGAACAAAGTGAGAGTCTGTTCCCAGATGTTTTATGCCAATCAGATACAGGAAGTGCGATAAGAATAACGAACAAATAATAATAATAATTTAATTAAATTCAAAATTCATTGTTGTTAAATTTTATGAACATATAAATTGAATTTTAAGAATATTGCGGATGGATAAAAAGGAAACTACAGTATTTGCACGGTAATTGTTTTTGAGTTTTTACAAATCAAAATATGTATAGAAAAAGGATCTGAGGATAGTGCCTCGGTTTTTAAAAATTATAACGCTAAAACAAAAAAAAAAAAAAGGCAGAAATTTAACGAACTGATATAATGCGCATGTCCATTAATTGTGAAAGTACACTAAATATATTTTTTATTTAACTGGAAACAAGTAGGTATAGTTCATGTAATAACGAGGACACACTATGTATACAATATATGATTGTGTATACGTTGCCTTGAATAGATTTGTTGTTTTAAGATCGGTTCATCTTACTAACTAATGATTTAAAATGTTAGCGTTGTTTTTATTTGCAACTAATGCTGAAAGGATTTTTATTAATATACGTTCACGGGCGTTAGGGAAAACAGAATGGACACTACAGTCAAGGTGATTCCAGAGTCTCATTTTCAAAGTAATCTTTTGCGATGATGACTCAAAAATGTCAGTAAAATAAATAATAAAAATAAAATAAAAAATTGTGACTTGATCGGCAGAGAGCAGGCGGCATAGGACAAGATGCTACAGGAACCATTTAAGAAGTCACCTCCACTCTGGTCAGTACCACTTAGTACCTTTGGCAGCGGTACGATTGCCCGCAAACCAAAATCTCTAATAACGAAATCTAGCATTTTTTTTAATAAATCCCGAATCGCATTTTCCAAATCTCGGTGAAAATATAAAAATCTCGCAAATAGGGGAACATCTCGCATATCCAACCTCGCACCTACTCCTAGTTAAACAAGGTCCTCAAGCAGGAGTTGCAGGGGGCAGCATGCCATTCCATGCATATGAGAGATTTAAGTTTTCGAGATTTTGATGCAAAATTTTGCAAATGCGAGATTTCGTTATGCCAGATTTTAAAATTCGGCCAACACTTAGATTTTGTTCTTTTTATTAAATCTTGGAAAATCATCATCATCAGTAGCCAAAAATTGCTGACGCCGAAATGCAAGATCGATTCTCTTTTCAAGATTACCTATCCCTTTTCATTTAAAAACAAACGGAATGCAACATTGAGGCGTTTAATTTTTTCCATTATTTTAAAAGCAGGTGTCAAATTCTTAAGCATCCGAACTTGAATACTGTTCCATTGATACTATACCAATCAGAAACGCATTTTGCCCTTGAGACTTTTGGTCTCTATCGTCTTTGACTGTGTAGGTATTACTATTTCCATCTGGATTTCGAACACTTTTCGCAAACCTCTACGCCATGACCACCAAGATTGCTTAGATAGCTATAACCGACCGGTGCTTGATTGTTTTTGAGTCGGCACCACGGCTTGGTGAGTCTAAAAACAGTTCATTCTGATGATGTCGCAGTTGTAAAATATGCAATTGAGCTAAAAATATTTATAATGTGTTTACAAACTATCCGCTCACTCTTTGCCGCTAAATATAAAAATCAGACTTTCTTAAACTACACTAGCATAGCTATCGAACCAGGACTAATCTACCCTTGAATCCGCCTACCTAAATCGTTACCATTTGTTTGAGCGTTCTTGCCAAACATGTAAATAAATGTAGATCATGGGTCTAGACTCTAGAGCTCAAAAACATCTCTCAATCTTATGAAAGATTTTCAGGAAACTCTCCAGTTGTTGAGATTTTCAAAAAAGGCCACTTAAAAACAATCTTTGTAGCAGAGTATGTTTTTCGCTCTTTATTTTATTTTTAACTTTAGCAAAGATATTGTTTTCGTAGAAAAACTTCCAATTCAAGATGTTAATAAATTCTGACATAACGATGATATCTGAGGTGTGGGTTTTCCTCTGCTTCATTGTCCCTCAGGGACTCACAGACTCGTCGGGCTGGTGCGTTGTTGTCCATACGCTTCAAGTGACCCAGCCATCTCAGTCGCTGTATTTTGAGATTTTTGACTAGGTCAACGTCGCTATATAGCCTGTAAAGTTCGTCGTTGAATCTCCTCCTCCAGCCAGACCCATCTTCGCCTACGTTTCAATGCTTCAATAGCGCGTCACCTTATCTTAAACATTTTTCGATATCAAAGGGTTCCGTGGTATTCATTCCCACTTTGTATAATTCGTCCCTACATACGTTATCATAGGCGACCTTGAAGTCGATAAAGAGGTGGTGTATATCGAATTCCTGCGTTTTTTCTAAGATCTGCCGGAGTGTGAAGATGGTCGATGGTAGACTTTTCGGGCCGAAACTTGTACTGAAATGGGCCGATCAGGTTATTTGCGAAAGGTTTTAGGCGTTCACACATTATAGCCGAAGGATTATCCCTCTGTAATTGTCGCAGTTCAGAGAGTCTGGATATCGCTATCCTTGCCTCATTTTGGTGGACGGAAATTTTTGCTATCATTGTCCGGAATGAATGGAAACAGTCATACTACAGTAGGAATTATGCACCTATGTATATCGAATTACACCACTAATAAATCAGCAGGTTCCAAACTATTGCAGGGCAGCTGTGGAGTCCATTAGTATAGATAGCGATCTGAGATCACAAAAAAAGGAATCCTTTAATTTATTAGAAGTTTTGTAGTGTTAAAATCCTGGCAATTGACAAAGCTGCAAATTTTATATAGAAGCTTCGAGGATGGGGAGGAGCAGGAGGTGCAGTCAATACAAATCCGAACTGCATTTTGCAGGAACGACAAGCTAACATACACCCTAAAATCTAGGTGCTTCCACCACATAGTTAACAGGCTTTCAGATATTGGATTTCCTATAGGAGCCCCAAGTGGTTCCCAAGCCTGCTAGTAACTTAATGGATCTTACTGCGTGGGGAAGCGAGGAGTAACAATGATTCTCGCTAGTTGGATCTTGTTTTGTTCTAACATTTAAGTCTCACTTTAGCAGGGGATTCGCAATGAAACTTTTTAGATCTCCGAGTGAACATGGTTGCGCATTGCACAATGCACACCCCTTCAAAACCTTGCAGTAACTGTTACCATTTTGTTGGCATAATTTTACTTTTTTTATAAATATTTTTTTATTTTAATAAGATCCCGTACTTAGTTTTTCTAAAATAAAGATCCAAATCCCTCTCCGTACTCACATTCAATAAATTTTTGGAAAGCTCAATAACCCAGTTCCAATACAAATCCAATAGTTACCACCGCAAAATCCCTTTTCGAGAAAATAAAATCCACTCTTTTCGAGAACCGCTACTTAATTTTATTATAATAAAAATGTACTTTAAGTAAGATATTAATGGTTACGATCTCATTCCGTCTTCCCAATCACTGTAGCGAGTTCCAGGCGGAAATCATGTCGATCAAGGAGGCCCTGTCGTGGCGGTATAATCAGTCCTATCGAGGTATCAGTTCGAAAAAAAATCCGAAACGAAAGTCAAATTTCTTCGGAACTCAAATTGCGTTCGAGATATCCATTTCGGAACAAAATATCCGCAAAGGATATTATAATTTTGACCGATAGTCAAGTCGCGATTAAATCCTTGGTCATCTTTAAGTCCAAAACCGCCCTCAATTGCCGCTTATCTCTAAACGAGTCGGCGGCGGAACAATTCAAAATTCACCTTATATGGGTGCCGGGCCACTGGGACATTCCAGGGAAGGCCGACGAACTCGCTAGGCATGGCACAACTTTGTCGATTCTACCGGAAAAGGAGAATCTCTATATGCCTCTCGCTCCGTGTAAACTTTTAACTTTTAAACAAAATGCGATAAACGCCACTAATCGGAGGTAGTTAAACTGCACCACAGGCTCCGTAACGAAACAAATCTTGCCCTCTCAAGCCCTCCAACAATCTTGTAACACTAAAAAGATCCAATATAAGCACATTAGTAGGTGTCATCACGGGACACTGCATTGTTGAGAGACACGCTCTCAGGCTGGGCCTCAATTCCAACGATTTCTGTAGAAGCTGCATGGACGAGGAGGAAGAACTAATTTTCACCTCCTATGCACGTGCCCAGCCGTCTCAGCTCGTAGAAAACTATATCTCGGAGAATACTTCTTCGACAATCTCGACGAACTCGCTATAATGCAAGCATGAGTTGCCTCCAGCGTTTCATTATCAGCTCCTGCTGGTTCAACGCGAGTAGTTGTGAGATCATTAGATCCACACAATGGGCCTCATCTGGCCTAAGTGAGGCTGCTCTTGTTGCCGCCTGCCACCTTAACCTAACCTATTAATGGTTTGAAGATATGTACTGTGAATGAATATGAACATCGTGCACATTTTTTTTAGCTCTATTCCTAAATTAAAAAAAAAAAGATTTATTTTAGCGGGTATAACTTTTTGAAAAAAAAACCGAACTAAACTTACAATGAACGGAATTGTTTGTGTGACTTAGTAGTGCTTTCACATTATTATCCTTTCTCCTTAAGGTTAGTAACAGCAAACACTCTAACCACTACACCATTGCCACCGCGATTGTAACCTTGAGTATATATTGTTCTCTATATAGCGTGACGAATTTGCCTCCAAACTTAGCTAGTTATAGCGGGCATCCAAGTTCCGTTTTTTGATTGTGAGATTTTCGTAATCCAATTAAATTATGTACTTAAACGTCTTTGACGGATATTTACTTTTGAAAGTTCCGTTTTCTTGACAATTTTCTTGGATAGATTTGAAAAATATTCAGTAAGATATTTGCATTTTCAATTTTCTTAAAAATAAATAAAATATATGATAAAAAAGTTAAATCTAAAAATGTGGAATATCTGATTTTGAATCAACACTTCAGCCCTTTTTCAAGATATTTATCTTTTGCTTTACTATGTTTTGGGTAACCGCATTCATTGAAATAAGACACCATTCCCATCATAAGAAATTTGTTTTCAGCTCATATATACGTCATCATTATCAATCCCTAAAAATTGCTACAAGAGAACACATTTCAATGCAGTAGTTTTCATTTACTTTTTACAAATGTATATATATTTTCATAAAAAAAATAATTGATTTAATTTGTTTAAATTTTTCTTTCAGAAATGATGCCCACTGGTCTCCATTATGGACTTAGCTGATCAAATCGATGATTATATTTGTTCATTTGAAGGAATCGGTGACTTATCAATGGACTCATTAGCAATGTTCATATTTATTTGGGCCGTATTGGCCCTATTCTTAGTATGGCTGTGTAAATTTTTATATAAGAAATATATGAATAAGGAAACACCATCAGCTAGTAACAGTCGAAACAATAGCCTTATAGCAACTGGTGCTAAAGCAAATGGTGATAAATTACGACTATCTGAACCCAAAGATATTTTATCTAGTAAAGATGTTAAGGTAAGAGTTGATTATATATTTTTATCTAAAGTCCGGATTGTAATTATGTTAATTGAATAAAGGACTCGAAACCATTGAGTGCTGGCGCCGGAGGAGGCCGTGGCCGATCCGGTATAATAGGTGGACCAAACGCTCCGCTACGAAAACGTGTCGTACGACAAAGTTCGACCGGACCCGAAACTAGAAAAAAGAAAATTGTTCCACCACCAGCGAATGTTGTTGGACCAGAAACGGTGAGTTTGAAACATGCCAACATAAATAATTAATTTGTTGTTAAAAAATTATGTAAATTTTTTTTTTTTTTTTTTATTATAGACTTCCGTAACGTGGACAAGTCAAGTTTTCCGCTGGCTATATAGTGATTTAGTGATTGTCAATGAACTTTTAAATTCATGGGTGATTGCTCTCAATGATACCTTGAAGAAATCTGTTGAAGATGTAAGTTTTGTTTACATTTAAGTTATTTTTACACTCGTCTATTTTTTTTCTTTTTTCTTTTTGGGCTGTGAGTGCGTCATTATAGGTTTTAGTTTGAAGGGAACTTTTTTTCTGACATCATCTACCAGATTGACAGATTAATTAATGAGATCAGGCAAATGAAACGACGAGATCTCCTTGAAATTAATGATCAATTATTTTTGATAGACATACATTATGTGTAAATAGGGGAATTATTGGCAGTAAATTCCGCTACTATCGACTCTTTTTTTGTAAATTCAAATGTGATGTACTTATTTGGAATATTTGTAATCTATTCGTTTGTATGCAAGAAAGCGGCATGTGCGGAACGTTATGAATAAATGTGGAAAATGTGGCAATTTAGTTGAGTATACGTCAGAGTAGCCAGACTTTCCTCACGTTTTTATTTATTTTCTGCGCGTATAGCTTTTGGATACAAGTGGAAGGAATTGCAAAGTGACGGTTATTCTTATAGCACTTGAAGAGTTGGTTTTTTTTTTTTGAGATTTATTTGTGTTGGAATCTACTATAACATAAACATTGATAACCAAGCGATCAAATATTTTTCTGTTTTGTTAATTATTTTTATTCTGTTTTTCAATAAAACTCACATTGTTCCAATAGGTTATGGGCCTCTTTCCCATCGAAGGGTTAATTGGAATTTTTAGTTTGATCAGAAATAACAGCGAGACATCGTACAATGGCGGAAAAGCCAAAATCTACAATCGTTATAATTTCAATTATTATAATTGGAAATGGAGAATGGAATTTTTTCAATTAGTCACTAGAGTCTGTCCTTATAGGGATGCCTTTCTATTTTGGACATTTACCCATAGATGTAGGAGTCTATTTTGGACAATAAGAGTGTAGATTATGTGGCAATGCCAGGGTAATCATGGCTCCACTATATTTTTAAATATGAAAAGGACCCTAAACTTAACCTACGTATCCATCCTGTAGAAGCCACGCCGCTCGGGCCACAATCACAAACCAGTAAGAACTAGACCGCCAGCTTCGGCCAAAAATGAGAGTTTCATAGAGCCAGTTTCAAAAAGTTACTGCGTGGTTAAGTATGGGTGCAATGTTAAAGTAAACGGAGGGTGAATTTGGTCACGCATACACTGGCACATAGTAACATTTACCGTTATTCGGTGGTAACTTTGAAGTAATTCAAATAATTGGCCGTTATCGGGACGTGTTAAGCAAATTGTGTGTTCGGTGTGGTGAATTTATTACCAAATTATATTTCATTAAAAGGCATATAAATATAAATGAGTAGTTACTGTAATAATGTGAATTCTTTTGACATTTTTACAAACAAATATTAGTTTAAGATGCAAAACTAAAATGCATGATCAGAAAAAAAAATCATCAAACATGATTCATATTAGTTTTTCTGATATACATTAGACCTTTCTCTATAAATATTTTAACGAAAATTTATTTATTTTCTTTGATTGTTTATTTTATTAAAGTTTACTGAGTTTTGGAATAAATAATTTAAAAAAAGGAGAGAGACATTTTGTTTTGTCAGGCTTAATATGTTTATTGTTTTATTTCATCTACAAGGAAAATGTGATGAATTGATTTTTAACAATAAATAAATTGGTCATCGGAATATAAGCAAACTTGCGTTCTAAAAACGATTTATGTACTAAATTTTTTCAGGAAATATTTTCAAATGCAATAATTTTTATTTTTTTTTTTAATTTTCTGTATGTTTTCGTATTTACTAATTCGCTATTTTTGCATCATATTTATTATTCAACTAACCAATTCTGATACAAAACTTGTTAGTTGAATAACATTGAAGAGCCCTGAATGAAGTTGCACAATAACTGAACGCCAAAATGAGAATTCAAATATTTAGTAAAAATTAGCAAATTCTATTTATTTAATTAGGTAGCTATTGATTTTTTTAATAATTAATTTCATTTTCAAAAAACAAAAGAATAAGAACAAAAGTATAGGGACCGAAATATAAAGGAAAAAGTGATAATGTGCCAAAACAAAATAAATTGAGTATTTAAAATTATTTTTGACTGTCGGCGATTGTTGTTGTCATCGAGCCGAGCTTAAATTATGTAAATTAATTTTCCTTGAAGCGGCGAGTTGCAGAGTCTTATAAGTTTCTGAAGAACTCAGTTTTTAGTTTCAAGCAGTTGCCATTTTTTTTCTCCACTACATTCGGCCCGATGCGAATGAAGTGCAGCAGAAAAACGTTTGCCGTCCTTTTCGCTCTGCTTCAAGAAAAATCTCTTAAAATGAATTACCATATTGTAGTATGAAGTGTCACTGAAAACACGTTTTTTTCTTTTACTTGGTAATTTTTATACATTTGTAAATTTGTAAGTACTTATTTTTGATAGTTTTTAAATTCATGAATTTCATGTTAATTTCCCTTCTTAGATTTAATCAGAGTTGTGTCATTAATTTGCCCTTTAATTTAATTGGTAAATTCGAGCAGTGTAAGTAGGTTATATTTTACATTTTTGCGTAGATACATAAAGATGCATTTTTTATAGAAAATAAAATTGGAAATTGCACCAAGTACTTTTTTCAGTTGAACTGTCAACAAGAAAAAAAATCACCACTGCATTATGACAGCTTGATGACAGTTCAAATATTTCACCTCCCGCCATTTAGATTTTTTTTTTTGCTTATTCACACGTATTCACAGATAGAAAAAGAGGCGGAGCTAATTATTTCAAAACTGGCTCTATGAAACTCTCATTTTTGGCCGAAGCTGGCGGTCTATTTCTCTCTGGTTTGTGGCCACAATCAAACACTCTAACGACTACACCATGGCCACTGCTTTTATTCAGCTTGATGGGTTTAAATTCTATTTTTATTTTTCTTTTAACGGTATCTTGTCATAATACCTTGCTTCATGAGAAAATGAAAAAACAAAAAATAGAGCTGTAACTCATCAAATTGAATAAAGGCGATGGCCATGGTGTAGTGGTTAGAGTGTTTGTTTATACATCGCATCAATACGTTGCCTTGCCACTGACCATAACGAGAAATTTATGCCTTTAGGGCCAGTTTTTTAAGACCTGGTTAAATCTGCGGTTAGGTTATCATAGATTAAGTTTAACCCATGATTATCTGTAGTAACTAAAAGGCATTTGTTCACTTATTTTTCACTTTGGTCACCAAACCATGGATTTGCGACAAATCGTTCCAGTTTTCCAGTTTATTTGTCAATTCGGTTGTTAGATTTTATCTATGGTTAAAATTGTCACAGCCGCACACTAGGTTCGTTCGGGTACTTTTTTGCAAACGTAAAATTATTAAAAATTTGCTAAGAAACTGTGCGAATGCGACCCCGACCACGTACTGAGTAAATTGAAAAAAAAAAAATGAGAGAGAAATCCATTTCCCCTCTTTTCATTTTTTCGTAATTTTCTACTCGCCGAATTATGACTTACTGAAAAATGAAAACTGTCATCTAAGTGACAGCTCAAAAGTTTGAAAAATATAACTCTATTTTTTCATCTTTAACGATGTCGGAGGAAGAAGTTGTAATTGAATGTTCTCCTAGAACTTATCAGCGCATTCAAAATGATAGGTTTAATGGGTATTTTAGCTTATAAAAAATTCAAATCCAACTTATTTTGTAGATTCTGCCGTTAACGTTTATTTTACGAATGTCGAAATGACATTTCTTAAACTTTTTGTAAGAAAACCGGTCAGGTTCCTCTCTGTAAATTGAGAGATTTCTCTCTCGATTTTTGAGATTTGACATTTTTCATTTTTCTATGCTGAAAGTACACGAACGAACCTACTATTCATTATTTGTTAAATTAATTTTAATTTTAAACAGTTTATGAAAAAAGTTGTTTTGTTTTTTGACTGCTATGTCAAAGCTTGAATAAACAAAATTCCAGAATATCCTTGGTTAAATGCTATTAACCGACCAAAATCGGCTGGTTATCGATTTCTCGGGTTAACTAACCAAACCATGGATTCTCTGGTTAAAATTTGACTGAAAAAACAGATTCTATAGTTATCAGCTGGAATAACCGTAGATTAGAGTTAACCAAAGATGAACAAAACGGCCCTAAGAGTTTCTCCGCCGCATTACCATAAAAAAGAGGTTCCTGCTTGGTAGTTCAATAAACCAAAAATGCACAAACCTCCACCTCTGCATATATCTGTGAAGTAAGTAGCTAGCTTTTGTCAGTCTCAGTGACCTTAGGCTCGCCAAATTCACAGGACATCTCAAGATCTCGCAAATATTTCAATATGGTTCTGATGTGATCAAAGTATCGGACTTAAAAACCAGCTTCTCGAAAAATGCAAAATATTCATATTGACGAACACTTGTAGAACCAATGAGTTAATAAAATTGACAGGTTCTAGTGACGCTATCGATGCTGGAGTCTACGGCCTAAAATTCTAAAAGGCTAAAGCACTGGAACAAAAGTCTAAAAAGTGAACGCACGAAAGGATTGCTCCTCTAAAATTTCACATCGCTATAGTTCTAGTAATCGGCTAGGAAGTTAGAGCATTTAAGAAAAGTACATTTTTAGCATTATGAGGATCAATAGCCATTCTGAAAAATATGAGAGCAATACACAAACCAAAACAAAAAATTAATTCCCACAAAAAATCCCGAACCACTCTTAGATCCTCGCATTCTTGAAGGATATTCTCTTTGAGTGTTTCAAGAGCCTGAGGCCTGTAGACATAGACATATGTAGACTTGTGACTTTAATAAATCACACAAAAACAGATAGCAATGGGCCTTGTCGCTCATGGTGATTTTCGATGAAAAGTTGTCTACCTTGTGGTTGAGATTCAGGATGGCTTAAGCGCCAAGCGCGTGTAACCTAACACGCGCTTGGCGGTCAACATCTAACAGCTGATGCACTGTCTACACTTTGTAAGGAAGCATCTAACAGTCTTTCACCAAAATTCTGTGTAAAGAACGCCCATTGATCGATCCTCTGGGGTCCTCTGCGAAGCCTTCAGCCACAACTGCGATATTTTCAGCAGAACGGCTGCTCCTGGACTAACCAGACCGTAGCTTCTCGTGTTGTCCCATACTCTTCAGGGACAGCTGCTTAACGTGTCGTAGTGTTTGACCAGTTAGTGTCCGGACGACCGGGAAATCTGCGCCGAAATTCACGCTACGCCAATACCACAGATGAATATTTCCGCAAAAAAATCGAAGCAATTGTTCCGCGTTCTTTAGGACTATAGCGATTCATATCTTGGTGACGTGTATTTTGTATCTATTTACTTCACAATCACAAATGTCAAAGTATAATTGACATTTGCCGATAGCAAATTATAGCATCTTCCGATAGGGTGATGACTCCTCTGCGCCATTTTGAATCGTGGTTTCGTGCGCCTCCTGCGCTCATTTGGAAATAAAGCTGAAGATAATCTGTGCAGAAAAGGACGCATTTCGGAAACAGATTTCATGACATGGACAGGGACAGTTTGTTCATGCCTACAATGGCCTACAAGAAGAGAAGAACATTCTTCATTATTCCTTATATTCTTATTGTGGGAATGGACTGCCCATTACCTCGTGTCTATGTCAGGATTCAAATTCTTCAAATTCAAGTACCTCAGGTATTAATGCTCTCGTTTTTATAGGATTGCATCCAATTGCTTGCAGTCAAATAGAGAGATACATAGTTAAGATTCTGTCGAATGAGCCAGTATACCAATTACTCTTACTTTCAAGTTCTATCAGCTCATATGACCGACTGTTTATTTTATTTACATAATCTTCAAATGCATTCCTCCAAACTGCCCTGGCTTTTTTTCATAAGTACCTACTTATCAGTGAGATTGAGGTCGATGAGAACTATGTGAAAAACTTGTATTTTCTAAAATGCGGTTAAATCTATTTAAATACACAGATACGCCAAATAAACATTGTAATCACTTCACAATCACCTTGAATGTCTATGCTCAATTTCAATATCCATTCCATATGTTTACGCATTCATTGATTGTCACGCAGAGCGGCATTTAAATGTCTATACGATTACACGACTCATTTAACAGATCGTCAGCAGAACAGACCGATCCAATACCATGTAAGATTCGAAAATACTTTATTTGGTAACAAAATGAAATTTCAACTGGCCTCAGGGGCCAAGGTCAGGAATTTTTTTTTTAATTTGAATGAATTACGTAACCGGTCTAAAAAAAAATAAAAACATGGCTTCCAGCTATGCAACATATATTTACATACATTATTCCGCCGATGAGATAATTTCCATAATTTGTTGTAGGTTGTTTTAGCGTGATTTACAATTCATTAGTCTTGAATGAAATGGCCCAAATGATACCTATAGCTTCTCACAGTAGAATGTTGTCCAAGATAAATAGGTATAAGTCAGTTCAACACTTTGGTGCCAAAATGAACTTCATAACTATTTATTAATAATACTGAAATAAAAAATGTGCCGCATGGCAGTTTCTAATTATTTCCGAAATAAAAAATATACAACTCTTTTTTGAGGCACGAAGAGTCTACATTTTTGGGTGGAGCTGGAGGTCATCATGGGTGTTGGTGTGAAAACATGTAAACTACTGTTGAACGAAATTGATGAAAATATGAATGGGCGCGATAAATTTGTCCAGAAATAAAAATAGAAAGCTGCAATTGAAAATACTTTTATCACAAATGCAAATAACTAGGTATAACTTCGAAAATGTTGTATGCGGCAATTGATCTTGCGGAGATAATCAATTTAATTACCAAAAAGCGTGCTTCGGAAATGAAGTATAACCAGTTTTGTAAAATTATCTTTGATGGATCTAGATTAAAAGATCCAAAGTGCAGAGGTCTACGATATTATAATTACGTGAATTGTAATAGCATGACTGGTTTCCCCCATACTAACTATTGTAAGCTAATTACTATTATAAACAAGTATATGAGGTATCTTTGCAGCCAACCTGAACCCAATCCCTTCCGACATCTTCTATCTTCTATATATATCAAAATGAATTGCTGTTCGTTAGTCTCACTAAAACTCGAGAACGGCTGGACCGATTTGGCTAATTTTGGTCTTGAATTATTTGTGGAAGTCCAGGGAAGGTTTAAAAGGTGAGAAATTGGACAAAGGGGCGTGGCACCTCCTATAACATTCAAAATCTTATATCTCGAAAACCACTGAATCGATTCAGTTAGAATTTACATACAATCTTAGGTATCAGCCCAGGAGTATTGGTCAAAATTGGACAAAGGGGCGTGGCACCTCCCATACGAAAAAAAAACATTCAAAATCGTATATCTCGAAAACCGCCGAATTGATTGAGTTTAAATTTACATAGAATTTTAGGTATAGGCCCAGGAGTATTCCTGTGAAGATTGGTTAAAATTGGACAAAGGGGCGTTGCACCTCCCATACAAAAAAAAAACATTCAAATTCTTATATCTCGAAAACTACTGAATCGATTGAGTTCAAATTTACATACAATCTTATGTATCGGTCCAGGAGTATTCCTGTGAATATTGGTCAAAATTGGACAAAGGGGCGTGGCACCGCCCATACAAAAAACATCTTCTATGGGGTGAAACTCGATGACGTTATATAACTCGATAACCGCTGAGCCGATTTTTATGATTCTTTTTTTTTGTTTTGTTCGTATTGCTGTATTTCAGGTTTAGGTCCGCAGAAAGAAAATTCCAGAAAATCGATTTTTCTCATTTTTCTCATTTTACAAAAGAACAATGTTATCTAAGAAGATAAAAAAAGAAGAAAAAGAAGGTGTTTCTGTGAAAGTTTGATCAAAATTGGACAAAAGAGCGTGGTACCTACCATGGGAGCTAAAGTGGGTGGGATTGGAAAACGGGCCATGGCACCACCCTTACAACAAAGTTATTTAAATCACGATATCTGAACATTGCCTGATTGAAGCATTTTACAAAACCTGGCGGGACTGGACAAAAGGGCGTGACACCTGTTATAACAAAAAAAAATACATTTCAAACGTTATTCTTCGACAGTCATGGGAACAAATTAAGTTAAATAGAAATTAAATGAAGAGCAGGCAAAACAACGTTTGCCGGGTCCGCTAGTAATAAATATATAACATCAGTGATTGTGGCTGAGAAGTATATAAAGTCGTGTGAGGATTATGTCTAGGGCGGTGCACGGAAATAAGTCCCCGGGAACAGTCTACTGATGGACTCCGTTCCCACCTATATAGTGGGAAATAAAACCACTTTCGTGAAATGGACTTAGATCCCATGTAAGGTTGGGAATAAGTCCAATTTCTTATGGGAACTTAGTATACATTCAAACATAAGAAGAGGGAACTAACTTCCAACATTTAGAATTGGACAAATCGATTTGGAAATAATGCCCAAAAAATGCATAACGCCCAAAACTAAACAAGAAATTAAGCCCAAAAAGAATTTGCAGTTAAACACTTATTCCACTGTTTATTTTATTATTTTGGGAATTATTGCTTGTCATAAAAACGAACCCTGGAAAAAAAAAAATAACACCCAACAATAAATTGTATGATATTTTTTAGGATGTTATTTCCAAATTGATTTGAGCGTTATTGCCTAACGCCATTGCAAAGTACCTACTTGACTCTTTAATTATACCCTCCACAGGAAGGTATATTCACTTTGCCATTACATTTGTAACGCCAAGAAGGAGTCACCGGAGACCCCATAAAGTATATATATTCTGAATCAGGATCACATTCTGAATTGATTTAGCCATGTCCGTCTGTCTGTCCGTCTGTCCGTCTGTTGAAAACACGATAGCGTCCAAACGAACCGACCTAGGCGAATGAAATTTTGTTAGAGGACTTATTTTTACCGTCGTTAGGTTGGTATTGAAAATGGGCTATGTCGGTCAAGTAGTTCTGGTACCTCCCATACAAAATCCACATTAGACACATGCATGTACAATACATACTAACTCGCATGGCAAACATTTTGCTTGCCTTTTATGCAGTGGAGGGTATCAAAGCATCGGCCAGGCCGATGATAACACTTTTACTTGTTTTAATTTCTTCTTAGTCGACGGTGAGAGTTTACTTCACATTAAAAGGGAAATAAAACCAGTCAGAGTTTTCGAAATTTATTTCCCACCTTACATGGGAAGTTGTAAGTCCACTTCACGAAAGTCTACTGAGAGTCTTAGTTCCCGGGAACTTATTCCCCTGCACCTGGACGTCTTGTGGACGGCAATTCAACATTTTGCCATTTCTAAAGCTGTGTCATTAAGTTTTAATAATATTTCGAAGTCTACGATGATTTTTAAGACTTATGCTATTTTTTGAAACATTTTGCTAAGTATAGGACCGCATTGACGAGGAGACCAAGTAGGCAAACATATGACACCATGGAATATGACTTTCTTATGAAAGAACTGTCTTGCCATACGGGCAGTGTCAAGTGCGACATGCTGTTCCGTTTAGCTGAAATCACATAATCCCCTCTGGATCCAATTCGATACATGACATAAAAACTTTATTATAACTGGGCACAGTGGTTAGTGTGCTGGACTACTGTGCGAAGGGTCCCAGGTTCGATCCCCGGAAAAACAGAAATTACATCTTAAGTTTTTTTTCCACTATACGCCACCTCATCTGAAGGTCTGACAAACATCTGAAGAAGTGCTGAAAAAGCTTCTCAATTCAGCCTTTCGGACTCGGCATAAAAAAAAAATGTTTTGATGCAAAAAGTTTCTTCAAACAATTCTAATAGTGACTGCAAAAAAAAATGTTCAAAAATCTCTTCGCTAATATTTTTTATGATTTTTTGAATGGGATGATCTCAGAAAAAAATTTTATGAAAAGGAGGACAAAGTGGCTAAAATAGTCATTTTTAGCAATTTTCAAAAAATCATAAAAAATATTAGCGAAGAGATTTTTGAAAATTTTTTTGCAGTCACTATTAGAATTGTTTGGAGAAACTTTTTGCATCAAAACATTTTTTTGTTTGATATCGAGGAAAAGTCAAAAAAATAGACATTAACAAAAATTCTAAATTCTAAAATTTTTAAATGGGTTAAATGGGTTAATGGGTTAAGGAAAGTTTTGTATCATTCAAACGGAATTTAAATGACCTTTCCATTGGTGCCAAAATTTACATGAAGTAAGTTTCAAATTATGAGCAGATTTAACTTTAGTTTTGTCGAAATACTTGTACCCCCCACTGTATGTAGTCTTCAGGGAAATATGTCCCAATTACTCAGCACAGACTAGTATTCCCATCCTCATTTTAGCGAATTCTTGTATCTTTCGGAAGATATTTTTACCCACTGGTAGAACTTTCGAACATTGCCTCTGCATCTGCACTTTAGATATCGGGTCCACTGCGCAAAATGATGGCGATGTGCTACCATCAGAGAGGTTAAGCGAGATGCGATCAGCTTCACAGTTCCGTTGGTGTTTTGCGATAATAGCCTGTGACGACTTTAAATCGTCTTACAGAGTCCGTTTGGTCTTATGTCTGATAATATGCGCAAACGGAAATACTTTGGCCACTACAAAGTAGTTTTTCGAGTCTATGTTGGCACGATCGTGGAACGTTAGTTCGGATCTAAATAGCCTCGAAGTTTCATGACTCTTCGAGCATGAGTCAATTAAATTTTTTATACGTATTTGTATATCTGAGTGCCACAATTCAGCTTCTTAGCTATAAAATTTCAAACTATCTTAGCGATTATATCTGTCATTATAGGTATCCACTGTCAAAATGTCAGCCCTTCAGGTACAGTGGTTTGGCAATTGTGAATTATCTGTCAGTTAGTCACGGAATTATATTTTAAATACTTCTCTCGGGCAAAAGCAAACCAATAGCACTTCAACAGCCCCCGAGATACTTGCAGATAGGTGTTAATTCTGCACCTTAAAATGTTGTTAGCTGAAATCATCTGGAAATATGTCCCTAGGATGCGAGTTTACTTTTTAGCAAAAAGAGTTTTGAATAAGTAATGTCCTCGCGGTTGTTTAATGTACTGGTATAGGTGGTGTGCATTGGTTTTCTGCTTTGTAAGGCGCTAATAAGTCCTATTTCGAGGAATAATTTCGTCAAGTAGCTTTGAACATGTGTCATGGTCGAAAGTCAGCGTTTCGTCTTCCTCAAGATGTAGTCGGCACTCCTGTGAGTCGGCTAATTGCATTTTCTTTAGGTGATATCGCAAAGGGTGGTAACCTGTTAGGTAGCCTATTAAATTTTTGATATCGTGCCTATGTAGATTAAGTATCTTTTTGGCATTTAAGGTTGATTATTTTTTTTGCCCTGAGTTTCCGAGCCTTTTCTGGCTAGTTCATCAGCATTTTCATTTTCTTCAATTCCCTCATGGCCTGGAAGCCCTACCATAATCTAGTTTTGTTTCTGGTACTAAGTGTTTGGAGAGTATTGAAGCAATGCGCAGTACAGATTTGGGGTCAATAATGGGTTAGCTAAGGGCTATAGCTGATTGACTGTCCGTGTATATTATGGATGTTAGCGCCTTTAGTACCTGAATTGTAGATGATGTTTGCGCATTATTTAATGACATGTTTCTCTGCCTGAAATACGCTAAGTTTTTCCCCCATACGTATTGAGACATTACATGACATTAGTCCCAGCTCCCACCCCCGATTCCATTTTGGAACCATCCGTATACCACTTTAGGCCGCTTTGGCAGTTTAGTAGTGAGCAGTTGCTTGCCGTTGCTTCTCTGCTTGGGAACTCCGTAGAGAACTGTTTGTCGAATCATAAGGTTGCGGTTTGTAGCCGCCCAGATCATTTTAAGTACTGGAAGTTCTGAGAATTGATGTTAGTGTATATAGCATCTCCTATTATAGTCGAACTTCTAGTTTTCGTCTCTGTATATTCTGTCAAGTAGGTTAAGTGGATGTTTGGCCTGGTCTAACGTGTGCTTTATATAGAAGGAGAAGTTGTTTCCTCTAAATAGGTAACTTCACTTTTTAGGTCTCTTAACTTGCGATATTGGACAAGTGGTCGTACCATGTTATTTATGAACTGATTGTGACTCCAAGAAGCTGCATGGATTCCTTTGGATGGATGGGTTGGTCATGCATTTTATTGTATGGTACATTCATTTTTCTTTGTAAAAGTGGTGAACTTTGTCTTCTGTGCATTAAATACAACCGAGATTTTTCGCCACTTCCAAGTTTTGTCCAGATCTTCATTGAGAGAATTAATTTGCTCGATTGACTGAGTGATGTAGTTGCATCTATACAGGTACACTGTTCGAGAAGGTAGATACAGTGAACGTCAAATACTGTTTTCATTTGTCTTTGCAGCTGGATAATATTTTTTTTTAAATAGTTTTAAAGTATTTTTTGCTGCCGAAATGAAATACTTTTTACTATTGTTATTTCGTTATCAAACTTTTGGTTGGTTTTTTTAAAACCTGTGTCAAGACCTAAAGTAAACTTAAAAGAGCATTGGACACACTTTTGACGCTCACTGTAACTTTATATGCTTGCACTTGATATGAAGAAGAAGCATAGTTGGGACAGACAATGGAACGACTTATTTAAATAACAAATCTTATTTTCTTAATTTTAGTAGTATTTAATACAAATTGTTATAATTTTGATGTTTATTTCCAGCATGGAGTCGCTGTTGAAATTGTCCGTGTTCTTCCAGACAGTCCTCCACCGGGATTGTCCAATATATTCTGCAACTGCGATGAAAATAATCCAGCCGATATGGTAAGTCAACTAATTTCTTCTTACCTACTATCTGAAAATAAAATTGTTTTGAAAATTTATTATTTATTAATTAGGTTACCACATTTGATGTCGATGCAATGCCAGTGCTGCAGGTTAAATCCTTCCGCCAGAAGGCGGGCAAAGTGGACACCTCCCATTACAAGGTGACCACGTCACGTTTTCGGGCTCGAATGTCAACCGCTATGAATTATAACAACTTGAAAGGTGACATGCGTGTTGAAGGATATCCCGACGTAAGAATTTTCCCCAACTTATTTCATAAACAAAAATGATTTGACATTAAGAACGAACTCTAATATAAGAATGTTTAATGTATTCCCATATATAGATTCGAATTACAATGAACAGCGTAGGTGCCATCAAAGCAGTCGACCAGGATGAGCAACAACTCCAAGATGTTATAAGGTAATTTTGTCATAAATTTCAACTCTCTTTTAAAAGATGCAAATTTTTATGTGATTTTTTTTTTGCAGTGAAATCCTCACAACAGCTTTCCGCGAAACAATCTATCCATGCGATTTTTCACTTTATTCAACATGCCCCCGGGCCGAGATCGAAACACCAGATTATCCTGTAATATTACCCATTCACTATGACTCCTTAGCGGTGAGATGAGATGAGAACATGAGAATAAAATTTGTATTCAAAAAAAAAAAAGAAAACACTACGTAGTCTGCGTTATGCATGGTCGTGCTTAATTTCTTTGAGTTGAGCTTTCCAAAAAAATTATCTCTACATTTTTGCATAATATTAATGATACGTTTCTATTATCTCTTTCATAACTCTCATATCTCTCTCTCGCCACTTTATTTGGAGCTTTAGATGTACAACTATATTGAAATATTTATTTATTTATTTTTAAAGTAGACGAAAGGAAATTTTTGCAAAACAATAGATACATTTATACAAAGATCGTCAAGGACACGATTATTGCTTCTGTATAGTCACTTGTTACATTTATCACTGTCCTGTCATTAGTTTGTGATGGATTTTCGTACCGAATGTCATTAGTTCGCATACACCTGTACTTCCTCCATGGGAATGAATAAGAATAACATCTGACCGTATATCGTTTTCTTTTATCTTTCATTTCAGAGAATGCGAAAATATCCTTATTATAAGTGAAGTGCTGCGTCCTCAGTTTTACCTTCATCATATCCTGATTATATGAAACCGCACTTTACCACTGATTGTGACAGTTTTTTTTTTTTTGACATATTGAATATTTATGCAATATTACCGTGACTTGATTGCAAATTTGTTTACATATTTACCCCAGCTAGTGATATAAAATCATTCAAAAACATGGTCAAATGTTTTGGTTTTTCATCAGAAGTTATCAGTCAACCATTAAGACATCTTTCAAAAGTTTCAAAAGTTGAGGACCGAATCGTCCCATCCGTAAATGAGCAATATGTGACGGAATTTGTTTTTGCTTCGTGTGTAAAATCGATCGACCCCAGCTTTCGACAAGTAACATTTTTGTAACACCTAAATTTTGTGGTCTAAAACTCCACAACTTTATTAGGATCTATTACATTTGCTGTCATGGCAGAGTATTCAAATTTCAAAATTAGTTTTCGTTGAAAACAAGGCCCCTGATCATTTTAATGTCGAATAAATTTATTTTAAGCTAATTTGTACCCAAATTGTAATTAAATCCACCCATCACATTCCTCCCAAGGACTTTTTAACGCATATTAAAGGCAAAATCAAAACACCAATTACGAAATCTGCAAATTATAGCTTTTTTTCAAATTCATACGGAAATTAGTATTGCCATATTATACACTTCGATTAAATTTTGAATACTATCTGCAATTCGTCTTTGTGCGCTTTTAAATACTTTTGTATTAATTTCGAGAATTCAGAGCTTTTCTAATAAAATCCAATTGTCTACTTATTGAGGTCCCTATTTTTGTGTCTATCTACTGATATGATCCGCATTGGAACGGTAGTGTTACGTCAGATTCTTAGATTTGTTAAATTTTTATTTGACGTTTGTGATTGTGTCACTTCTGTAATAGCCAATTGACAACTTTTTCTGAAATATAACGTTTGTTTAATGAAGAAAAACAGGAAAATAACAGCACAAGTTATGGTGAAAACTGTCCAAACAGAAAAGCACAGCCTCGGTGTCGTATTGCATGAGACAAGATACAACCAATTCCAGCTTTTGGAATGTAATGCTAATGACAGCGACATTTTCTAAATGTCATTTAACAATAAAAATAATACAAATATGGCTTGCATTGGCAGGAACATTTCTTAAAGTGGATTGCATTCATTTTTGACGGATGCAAATGAAAATTTATATTGCTGGGAAAATGAACTCATTGTAACTACAAATTTCAAAAAGCAAACTGAAATCCGAAAGTTTTTTTCGAAGTTTTTTGTGAAGTGTCAGTGCATTTTCGTAGCTGACAATAACCCAAGGAAACCCCAGAAATGTAGCTTCATGTCGAACCCGAAAATGTAACCCGGAATCCTTTAAAAAGGTGGCAAAATAGAGATTTAATACTAATCTGCTAGGTTCCACATTTCACTTTCACTCGAAATGAAATCGGAAATGAATTTTTGTGTTCTACATTTCACTGTAATCGATTTCGATTTCATAATTTTCGGAATCGAGACAAAGTGAAATTGTGATTTCGAAAAAATTTCGGAGTTTCCGAATCGCTCGAAATGCATAACACTGAAAACGAATTCACTCGATTTGCAATTTCGATTTCACTCGATTTCTGGAACCTATCTGAATAAACCGATTTAATAAATCATTTGAATGTTGAAAAATACATTTCTCGTTATATTTAAGTGTGCAGCATAAATCAATAATTCACAAAAGTATAGGAGTGCAGCCAAATGACAGCAAAATCCAGCACTGAACTCCTGCCCTGAGTCAACCTAGAGTCAACTGAGTGCTACTATCCGATTGAGCACTCAGACACAACTACTGGTTCATTGTAGATTGTACTGCCAAACCAAACAGACACCATATACTTTACTGTACTTAGTTTTCCCAATACATTTACCTAAGTGTTTGACAAAAGCTTGGTGGCCCGAAAGGACGCCCACAAGCAGTCTGCAGTCGATTCTCCTGAGACAGAAGGAAAGACGCGGACCTTTTGCAGATGTCCGGACGCAGTCGTTTGGTCTGTCTACACCCAGCACAGTCACGCCATCGATACTCGTGTTCACGAGAAACCCAAGTATCAATGGATGACCTAACCACAGAAGCAGGTAGACCCAACGCAGGTTCAGGTCTTGAGAGAGCTTCTTCTTAACCCAGCCTGGCAAGCTCATCAGCGATCTCAATTTCTTTAGTTACCAGTGTGACCTGGGACCCAAACAAGTTTCACTGTGTTTAGCCTTCCGACCAAGTTCAGAGAAAGCTTGAGTTCGAGCACTAACTTGGACGAGGTAAGAGGGTTAAGCAGCGCTTTTAGTGCAGCTTGGCTATCAGTGCAAACGCATATGCTTCTAGCCCTCCACCTGTTTGTCGC
The DNA here is from genome assembly GCA_955612985.1 of Cheilosia scutellata. Classification (NCBI taxonomy): domain Eukaryota; kingdom Metazoa; phylum Arthropoda; class Insecta; order Diptera; family Syrphidae; genus Cheilosia; species Cheilosia scutellata. The sequence goes on from OY015311.1 coordinate 93,832,054, forward strand.
AATATAGCGCATAGCCATAAGGATAATCTCCGCTTGGAAGACAGACGCATGGTTATCTAAGGGGTTATGTAGTCTAATGTTCTCGCTTTCCACGAAGACTCCAGAACCAGACCCCTGTCCGGATTTGAAGCCATCCGTGAATACACGATGGCATTCTTTCCCTGGCTCAGAGTCTGGCCTAAGCCATTCCGTGCCTGATGAAAGTTGATGTGATAGTTTTGTCGTAGAAGGATTTCTGACGCGTGGTAAACTCTCTTTAACCGATAGATGGTTTTCAGCGTACACTCCATGATAAAAATATCAAGGGGTGGGGGAGGTTCAACATAGCATCTAGAGCAGAGCCCGGAGTGATTCTAACTATGTACATACTTATCATATAATAACAGGCTTATACGTTGCTGCGCCCAGCTAAAAGAAATACGTGCTTTTCAGTACGGAAAGACAGTCAAGATATAGCCTTTTAAATATTTTAGAACTATGGCTCCCTTGAGGGTCGATAAATAGCATTTGTATTTTTTTTTGTAGCACCACGCCCCTTTTTCCGATTTTAACCAAAATTCACTAGAAAACTCCTGGTCAAATACTGAAGTTTTCTACGGCATGTGTTTCGAACTATCTTTCGAAAGCTTATTGTTTCTGATCGCGTTCTTTGGTAGGTAGGTAGGTAGATAGGATTAATCCAGAAAATGCTTCATGAATTTTGTACACCTGTCAGAAACGCAGTAACTATCTAAGGTAACGGACTCAACATTGAAGTAGCACAGTCGTATCTTATTGTTTGGCCTGATTGTACTGCGTCGTTTCGTCATATTTTGGACGTCATTGCGGATACACCAAACTTACTAATCCTTGAAGTTTAATTGAGAGAACTTAAAACATATTCCTTAGAGATTAAGAGTTACTTTGTTAAGTTAGCTTTCTTAGCCGGAATTAGGTAAGTAGCTAGTAAATCTTAAGACATCAGTCAGTCCACCATGTGGGTACATTCATCGACGTAGATTATACAATTCATTCCTGAGATCATTGTGGGAGTTCAAATCATATTTTGGGCAAAACCAATCCCAGCCCTTGAATTCAGCCAAGTCCCTACGAACTTTGCGTTATTTTTTGTAGTTTTAAATTTCAATTTCCCGCTACTTGTTGTTTTTTTTTTTTAACTTAAAAAAAAAAAAAGATTATTTTCTCATCAATTTCCTTTCGTCTACTTACAATATTGGCATTTAGTATGTACAATTGAAAATCATTGCCTAACCTCCTTAATTTCTCGCCCCTTTAAAAAAAATCAACAACAACCACTAGCATAACATGGAAAACATGAATCCCGCATTTCAAAATCAAATGGGCAACTCAATGCAAGCCATGGCATCTGGCAGGCGTCTTCTTGTAAAGATTGTCAAAGGCGATGGTCTAGTTGGCGCACAAGATCCCTATGTAGTCGTGGAAATGGACGAACCTGCGCAAAAGAATCAAACAGGAGCACGACAAGGAACGAATCCCTATTGGGATGAACATTTTCTATTGTAATACATATAAATTTTATTAAATTTCTTATGTAGCCTCTAATGTTTAAACTTTCTTTCACAGCGAACTGTCACCACAATCAGCGGAAATTCTCTTCGAAGTCTATGACCGTCCAGTGCATGCCAATGATCCGCCAAAATTCCTTGGTCTTGGTTTGGTTGGCATTGATGAGTTGGCCGTAGGGCCAGCTTCATCACAAACACTCGCCCTACAGCCGCGACCTTATGAGACTCAGAAGGTCGCCGGCGCAATTATGGTTGATTTTGTGTTCATTGAGGGTGCTGAAATACCAATCGGACCAAGACCTTATAAATTGAAAGAGGCTCTAAAAATTAGTACGCCAATGATTAACGAACATATAAGGAATGGATCGGATTTGGCAGATGCTGCTGTCAGAGCGTTACAGGATGGCGGATTGACTAATGGAAATCCAAGCAAGAGTACCCTTATTATTCATAGTGTGCAAAGGGTGAGTTTTGTTTTTTTTTAAATTTATTATTTGATGAGTGGTTTTGGGTTTATAAATGTCAGAAATTCAGTACAAAATTGTGAGTCTATAATTAACCCCAGAGGTTTATCAGCAGTATTGCAATTTTGTTGAAACTACATGTCTTTCAGTTTAACCGAAGACTTTACATGCCGAATCATTTATGTCCATTCGCTCTACATATACTAGCCATCTTAAATGCCTGTTGCGCAAATTTTTGACCATGTCGATACCTCTGTATAGTTTGTATGTATAGTTCGTCATTGAATCTCCACCTCCAAAGCCTGTCAACGCAATCGGGGCCCACAATTTTACGGATAATCTGTCTCTCGAAGCGATCATCCGCTTTAGATAGAGTCCAAGCTTCAGCAACATAAAGCAGGCTTGGGATGATCAAGGTCTCATACAGAATTTCCTTAGCGTTTTACTACGCCTTTTCACCCCAAAGAAGCAGCGATTAGCAAGAGCTATATTCTTCATTTTATTTCAGCTCAGATATTTTTAGCAGAGTTTATAATAGAGCCTAGGTAGACAAATTCCCTTACTACAAAGTTACAGCTGTCGAATGCAACATTTTGTCCGATTCGACAATGTTGGGTGTCCCTTATTTTTAAGAGCATATACATACTTGGTTTTTGGCTTCGTTGACACCTAAACTCAGTTCAGCCGCTTCCGTTTCTATACTAACAAACGCACCAGTGACAGCCCGCGTTGAGTCAGTGAGTGTCAATTAAGTCAATATTATCGTCGTATGCAAGTCCTTAATTGCATGGATTTTCGAAAGATAAGCCGTCAGACCCTAAAGTTTTGTTGGTCTGCTGGATGTATGGATGTATTGTTATCATAACTTCGTTTTGATCAGGTGGATGGACGTTTTATCTATCATCGTATATATTGAATGGTATATCCCGCATAACAGCTTTGTCGTCATTATAAAAAAAAAATAAATAAATAAATAGGTGGCGCAACAGGCGGTAGACACCCTAGGCCTAGCTTCTGGCAACCATTCGTTTGTGTGAGTTTCTATTTTTGGGACGAATGGAAGGGACCTACAAGCTACAATTTTATGCCGATTCCGAACGGCTGAATTGAGAAGCTTTTTCATGACAGTTATACTCTCGGATGTTTGTCAGACGTTCGCGAGAGGTGGCGCAGTAGAAAAAACACTAAGATGTAATATGTGTTTTTCCGGGGATCGAACCTGGGATCCCTCGCACAGCAGTCCAGCACACTAACCACTGCGCTACTGCACCCGCTGTCGTCATTATAAAGTCTATAAATAGGTATCTGTCTATAAATCACTTCTGGTCGCTGCTTCTAAGAATCAGCTTGATCTGACCGAAGCGGTATGATACCTTCCCATTAATTTCGAGGAGTTTGGCTATGGATGCATCATCCATCGCAAGCAGAAGGTGAAGGAGTGCACCATCCTTACTCCTTTTGATGACTCTCCAGGTATTTGCCTTAAGGTCAGCATTCTGAGCCGCAAGGGTGGCTAGCACTTTCTCGTTTGAGAGTTCCATACTCTATGGAAAGACTCCACGGACGATGTGTGGCTTAGGAAAATAATCATCTTTCACCGGCATCAGGTCCACTCCACATTTGGTTCTGATACTCTCAAAGTTTGAGCGCATCCAACCAGCCAGCGGTGTCACTATCTGTGCAAACAAACATTAACCAATTTTAAATGTGAGCGTGAGAATTTGGGCCATACCTTCTTTCTTGACCTTCTTGGCAGCCGATGCAGGTGAAATCCTCCAATCTGACCCGTTTGGTGTTCGGCCTGTCTCCTTGAGCGACTTTGGCTAAGATTAGAGCACTGCCCCACTGCTCTACAGCACAGAAGTTGTCGACCATAGAGAGCCCACTGGGTGCCCAACAACAGAATGCGATTGTAGAGGCATCAGTCTGTAAATTTTTATTAATTAGGTTTGAAATGGATGGAGACTATGGCGGAGGATCGAGTCGCCTGGTATTCGGAGTCCGCATATTAGCGAAGGAACCTCAACACCTAGACTTGTTTGTTGCCGAATGTCGAGTCACTGACAGCAATTTTTCAATGATTGCTATAACTGACTTGACATAAAAATGAAACCACCATTCCACTAATTTGCTCCAATGATGCATTTGAATGATAGCCATATAACTGGCTTCTAACGCGAGCATACGCGAGACTACTAAATGGGTTCCCTCCCACTACTGATTTTTCGGTAATCAGTAATTTACTGTCTTGTCTGTCACCGATAGGGAACGCATTGGGTTTCGGAAGAACTATTTTTACTAACATTTCGGGCTCCCGACCAGTGAAGAGTCTCTCCCTGAGATACTATGCAGCCTTCCATCCTCTACGATCCCGGGCACGCTGCTTCCAGTTGTCGAGACCAAGCGCTCTGGCATCCGCGATGGCTTGGTCTTTGAAACGGAGGTTCGGTCTTCCTTCGAGAAGATCCTGGGGACTGGGATTCGAAGATCTCCTTATAGCTGGAGCGTTATTGTCCATTCGCTCGATGTGGCCGAGCCAATGTAGTCGACGTCTCAACCTTTATTTTCAATTGGTTTCTCACTGAGAGATATTACATTCGGCTTCGACATTAAGGTCTTGCTCTGAGATTTATTTATATACAATTACCTTTTCGCTCTTTGGTTGATTTTTATTTTTAAATTTTAGATTTATCACTCCTTAGTTAACTTTTTCCATAAAAATTAAATGGAAATGATCAACCAAAGACCTCATTCTTCGAAAGTAAGTTAAAAAAGCAGGAAGGACAATGTCCGAAATTTCATTAGGCTATCGAGGAAGCACCCACATATGCTTTTAGAGAACGCAGAAACAGGATCTAATTTTTTAGATTATTCCAGAGTTATTTCCCAGGAGTGAAAGAACTGAATTTGTTTTTATAGAACTTGACATATTATTACACAAACTATGAATAAAGAAAATGGCTTTATACGGGATATCATCATCTGAATGGGTAATAGGAAATATTTTAAGAATTTTAGAATTAAGTTTGACTACAAGTAAACCCGCAAGGGTTTTAGCAATACCTTTTCTCATTACTTGTGTAGCCGGGACACTTTCACATGCACTGAACTTCCTTGGACGAGTGTTAACGAATGACTCTTCAAATCACTAATGCAATTCCGCATGCGCTGCTAACTAATGTCAATAGTTATAGTGAAAAATGTACAAATGAGATTTATTTTTTTCTGTCAGTGATATCTCTCAGTGGTTGACCGAAACCATACAAAACAAAAATAAGGGTTTCTCTCTGAGCGTAACCAAAAAAAATACTGCGCAAAGAAACTGATTATTATGTGATCAAATTTAAAATTCTCAACAACTGAGAGCAATATTAAGACCTTCGAAAAGGTTGAGAGGTACTTTCGAGCTCTAGTTTTGGCTTTTTGGACTACATCCACATCTTGGTACAGCTCATAGAGTTCGCGGTTGTATCTTCTCCTACATTCGCCCTCCTCGCACACAGGACCAAAAATCCGCCGAAGTATTTTTCTTGGGATCGTAACGTAATCTCGAATGACAAAAATTTCGAAGGCTAAAAATCTCGAAAAGTTTTTTTTTTTAATCTCGAAAGCAAAAATCTCGAAAATAAAAAGTAAATTCGAGATTTTTTTTTGCACCCATCCCATAGGCAAACAGTAAATCCAAGCAGGGGGGTTGCAGGGGGCAGCATGCCCCCCCATACGCATCTCACTTTTAACACCATTTTTAATATTAATTCGAGATTTTTTAAATTCGAGATTTTTACATTCGAGATTTTTGCTTTCGATATTTTTTTTTTTCTAGATATCGTGGTAAACCCATTTTTCTTTCGAAAGAACCCAGTATATCAGCTCTCCCTTCTTGCTTATCGTCCAGCACTCGGCGCCATAAAGCAGAACGGGCAGGATAAGTGTTTTGTAGAGCACACATTTCGTCCTTCGAGTCAGGAGTTTTGAACCCAGTTGTTTTGCCAAACCGAAGTAGCAAAGGTTTCCTGGGGTAATTCTTCGCCGGATCTCCACTAGGGTGTCATTCGTGGAGTTCATGTTTACTCCGAGGTAGGTGAAATCCTTAACTACCTCGAAATTGTTGCTATCAATAGTTACGGTTTGTCTTAGGCGACGGACAGATGCTTGTTTGTTTGTTGATAGCTTAGTCTTTACTTCAAAGCCAACGGATTTCGCCTGTTCTTCAATCGCCGTGAAAGCTTCTATTACGTCACGCTGGGAGCAATCGATGATGTCAATATCGTCCGCATAGCCCAGCAGCTGGACGGATCTGTTGAAGATAGTGCCTTCTGTGTTGACACCTGTCCTGGGCACTATCTGCTTTAGTACGAGATTGAAGAAGTCGCATGATATCGCATCTCCTTGCCGAAATCCGGTGCAACTTCGTAATAGATCGGAGGAGTTGCTTCCAAACTGCACGTTGCAGCGCGTGTTTTCCATCGTCATGCGACACAGCTGAATCAGTTTTGCCGGGATTCCGAATTCGGCCATTGCCATATAGAGCTCCTGACGATGTATGCTATCATACGCGGTTTTGAAGTCGATGAATAGGTGGTGCGTGACTTGGTATTTACTAGGATTCGCCTCAGTGTGAAAATTTGGTCGATAGTCGATCTGCCGGTCTAGAAGTCACACTGGTACGTGTGTTGCAGAACGGTTTAAGACTTTCACACAGTACGTTAGGATAGGATCTTGTATATGCGACATTAAGCAGGGATATGCCTCGATAGTTCTTGCAAGACATAGGATCGCCTTTTTTGTAGATGGGGCATAGAGAACTATTTTTAGTGTTGCCGCATTAATAATAAAGGTATAATTTTTCCGTATCCTTTCTGATATTTATGGATGCAGGTTGTCCTCACAAAACCTAAAACTAAATTTGTTTTATCCTCTTTTAGTCTGAAATTAAATTCCACTCTTCTTTTGGGCTCACAATATTATGTTCTATTGATGTCTCCGCATTTATAAACCCAAGTGCTAGTGTTCATATATGCATATTTATTTTTAAAACATATCCCGCCTGTCGAATTTGTTTATTTTTAAAAATGAAAACAACTAAAATTCCATTCAGTTTGATATAGTGTCACATTACATCACATAATACATTCTTTATAGTTTCTGTTTATTTTTTTGTTTGTTTTCTTTTCATGTTCCTGTTCCCCAAATCCAAACGTTTCATTTTGTTTAGAATAATAACAATCAGAACGCATTCAAGGTAATTAGTCATTTTGTTTATTTTTATTTTTATTTTTCTATTTATGTTTTCCATTTGATTGACTTTTTGTTGAAAATTTTTTTGAGTTGCGTCTATCCATTATTCATGTGGAAAAATTTAAAATTACTTTGTTCTAACAATTGTTCTTATATTTCAATGTATTTTGTTTTTTTTTATACGCTGCCAAACTAACTAATTCCATCGCTTTAACTAAATCCGCTCCAAAAACAAACCTTACGTACTTCAAAAAAAAAAAAAAGGTTGAACTTAATAAAGAGGGACAAATCGAAGTTAAAGAAACCCCAGAAACTGTTGAAAATCAAATACAAAATGATGATAATTCTGAACAGACACAATCTACACCAACTGGATTGCAAGAGGATCCACACACGAATCAGGATATCTCAGTGACGACTGATATTACGGCAAGTCCCACTGATAGTTATCCACCAAACGAGCCTGCATTCTATCCCGATGACACAGGTAATGACCGGGAAATGAACGGATCGTTGGATGAGGTGAGTAGTTTTTTTTTCTTTTGATTTGTTTTAAAAACTTTGTAGTTTTCTTTAGTTTGTGAGTGAGGCTAACGCACTTCGTGAAAGTAGATAATACTGTATTTAAACCACAGCTTAACAATGCTGAAGCGGCTTTAGCTAAGCATAGCAGTGAGCTTATGTTTGAAGCAAGTTTTCGATGACTTTAGAAATCTGTTTTATGTAAAAACTAGTTTTGTTTAAAGGGAGTCTTGAGATGTAGATTGACACTTCTACTGAACCCGGAAATAAAACTGGTGGTATGAATATTCGCTGTGGCCCGAATAACCACATAATTATGGCTATTATTTTTGAGCCATAAATATATGAACCGTTTTTAATTATGTTACATAGTTGTGGGCTTGAGCAACTTAAAAAAAAAATCGGCTAAAACGAGCAATTTTCAAAAATTAGCAAAATGTTAAAAAATAAAAAGTGAGTTGGGATTTTCATTAGGTATAGGTTTTCGAACTTGTAAATGTATACAAGTCGGCATTTTCAAAGGTTCCACCATTTTATATTTGATTATTTGTATGCACCTTCTCCGAGTTTCGCTTTTAAAAAGGAACGTCGGCATTTGCCGACTGAACTCCTTAAAATATACCTACCGAGTTTCGATTCGATTTTAAAAAGGACGGTCATACGGCATAGGTGAATTTGCCGACTAAACACCTTAAAATTTAGAGAGTTTCGATTCGATTTTAGTCTGAGGTTAAATTTGAACGACTGTTTTATTCGCTAGTTTGTGTAACGCGGGTTAATGATGTGGATTGCGAGTAATTTTTCGTTTCGTTCGCGGAAAAAAGTTTGGAAAACAAAATTTCGTTATTGAAACTCTTTATAAACTTGTTTTTTAATACATTTTGAATTTTAAGGGTACCTATATTATTAATTGAAATACGATACGATAACTCGATAGCCGCTGGGCCGATTTTAATGATTTCTATACAGTCGGCAAGTTCGTAAGATAAGTCGGCATTTTAATGAAAGTCATCCCCCACGGCTCGAACCCTCTCTACGCCCCTGATCACTTGATATTGTTAAGCTATCCTTTGAAGTTAACCCATATGTTTGAACTATGGACTACTGCAAAGATATCGACTAGGTTTCTAAAATTTTTGGGAATAATGACAGGAAGCTAAAACGTTTGTAATTGTTGGGACAAGCCTAAAGCTACTATTACACATGCCAAAAATCGTGTCAATTTTTGACATGCTGACGTTACAGCGTCGCTATATAGCCCGTATAGTTCGTCATTGAATCTTCTTCTCCACACTCCATCGTCACAAACTGGACCGAATATCACTCGAAGAATCTTTCTCTCAAAGAATTCCAGAAGGTTTTCATCCGCTTTTGACAGGGTCCATGCTTCTGCACCATACAGCAGGACCGGGATAATTAAGGTCTTATATAATATCTCCTTGGTTCTATGAGAGAGGGCTTTACTTCTTAGGTGCCTTCCTAGCCCGAAGAAACAGCGATTGGCAAGAGTAATTCTTCGCTTGATCTCTGCGCCGATATCATTTTGCGAATTGATAGTGGAGCCCAGGTATACAAAGTCTTTAACTACTTCGAAGTTGTATCTGTCCATCATGACGTTTTGTCCAAGTCGCCGATGTTGAGAGTCCTTTCTCGTTGACAGCATATACTTCGTTTTGTCCTCATGGACAGCCAGACCCATCCTCGCCGCCTCCGTTTCGATGCTTGCAAATGCGCCACTGACAGCACGCCGCGTTCTCCCAATAATGTCAATGTCATCAGCATAGGCAAGTAGTTGGACGGACTTTTGAAAAAATGTACCTCTGGTGTTGGCTTGCGAGTTTCGTACAATTGCTTCAAGAACGATATTAAAGAGGGTACATGATAGCGCGTCGCCTTGTCTCAAACCTTTTTCGACATCAAATGGCTCGGTGGTGTTCTTGCCGACTTTGACGGAGCAGCGAGATTTCTCCATCGTTATCCTGCACAGACGGACGAGTTTGGCGGGGATGCCAAAATTTGACATGGCTTTGTATAATTCGTTCCTATATACGCTATCATAGGCGACTTTAAAGTCGATAAATAGATGGTGTGTATCGATCTGAAATTCCTGGGTTTTTTCCAAGATCTGTCGTAGTGTGAAAATTTGGTCGATGGTTGACTTTCCTGGTCTAAAACCGCACTGATATGGGCCGATCAGGTTGTTGGCGAAAGGTTTTAGACGTTCACATAATACAGCCGACAAGATCTTATACGCGACATTCAGGAGACTTATTCCTCTGTAGTTGGCGCAGTTCAGAGTATCTCCTTTCTTGTGGATGGGGCACACGATGCTGAGGTTCCATTCGTCGGGCATGCTTCATCCGACCAGATTTTACAGATGAGTTGGTGCATGCTCCTTACCAAGCCATCTCCAGCTGCTTTGAAAAGTTCGGCCGGGAGGCCGTCCGCTCCAGCAGCTTTGTTGGACTTTAGTTTGGATATCGCTATCCTCACCTCGTGTAGGTCGGGTGGACGGAAATGTTGCCTATCATTGTCCAAGCTGAACAGATCATTCTTCCTGACAGCGGGTTGTTGGCTGTCTCCGCCGTTTAACAGTCTGCAGAAGTGTTCTTTCCAAATCCTCAGCACCGACTGTGAATCTACTACTGTATTCCCATGTTCATCTCTGCAGGCTTCTGTTCGGGCCTTGTATCCTTGGGTGGATCGTTTTACCCTTTGGTAGAACTTTCGAACATTGCCTCTGCAGTAGCGTCCCTCAATTGATTCGACCGCTCGCTTCTCGTGCTCTCTCTTTGTCCTTCTGAGAAGTCGGTGTTCCTCCCTTCTTTTCTACCCGTAGAGCTCTCGGGCAGCTCTCTCAGCCGCTCTGGTTCTTGTCTGAAGCATTAACTGGTAGGCCTCGTTCTTGGCTGCATTTGCCTGACGGCATTCCTCATCGAACCAGGGGTTTCGTTGTGGTCGCCTAGTGAAACCCAGCACTTCGGTAGCGGCACTCCTGATGGCACGCTGGCAATGTTGCCACTGATCCTCTGTACTTGATGCTGGTGAAACTGAGGGTGGGCTTGCTGAGAGGTTTAGGGAGACGCGGTCGGCAAAGGTTTTGGCGGTCTCTTGCGATAGCAGCCTTGCCTTCTGGCTTCTATCCGCTATTAAAGCAGGCTCCACTTGACGCTCCAACGGAGAAACAACTTTTCACTTGAATAGAATTATCCTGTGATGCAATTTCAGCTTCACTTTATATAACACGTCATGTCATCAGGAGAACGCGCAGCACATTTGCATGAAATTTGGTGGCAGATACCCTTAACCCTATTGCTCGGTGGGGTTTTTCCAGCAGCTAGACTTCCGTCACCAGCAACGATATTGTTACGATAATTTATCATCACCATCTGCTCATAAGTGTGTGCAGATATTTTTATTCATTCAAGTCTTATGAATCGTCTCACGCGGCGTGGAACGATGCATGACATGCCACGTGACAGGCGATCACACATATTAACAACTTTAGGACAACACTTGACGTCATATTGACGTCAGCATGTCAAAAAATGACACGATTTTTGATAGCTTAAGTAGCTTAATAGTAGCTTAAGATCTGTTCCTGTTGTAGGTGTAAAGTACACCTCCACCCCGTTCAATAACTCTATCTAGCAGTGTTTTCAAAGGTGCATATCGCCAAAAGTATTTCATCGCAGAGATTGTCGCGGTCGCGTCATTTTAAAGAGCTGGTAGTCGTTATGGCTGATTAGGCATCAGTAATTCCGAGCTCCGATAAAACAAAAGGTCGCCAGGAAACGGGTTACTGGGCGAGTGGTGAGGCACCTGGAGCAAAATGGGGCATGGGAGAGTGAAACTTCTTATGGCTCGGTGGGCAGTAATTTCTTACTCCGACGAAACGAAAAAACGATAGGAAACGAGAGGATGTAGCGCGCGTTGCGGGAGCCAGATTGACAAATAAGAGAGGAACGAAACGGCGGAAGACTCAGAATAGGGAACAAAAAGAGAGGGGGTGTGCCCTACATCGGACGGAATAAGCCTTCAGCGGTAAAGGTTGAGCATTTGGTGAGGGCACAATACACGCGGTAGGTTTCTTTAGGGTGATTTATGTGGTTTCCGAGTTTCCAATATATAGGCGTACTACCGGCTTACTCCTCATAGTAGAACAAGGTGGTAAAAGCATCTTACTCAGCTTCAGAAAAGGTTATATATTGCCGCTTGAACTCTCTCTCTTCAATTGACTAATCTGACAATCTGTTAACACACATTTTTATAACATGTAAATATTTATGTAGGTACCTCAAACTGTTTCAATGACTCGTAGGAGTAAAAAGTTAATTGAAACCCATTTAAGCCAAGCGTATAGAACTCAAAGTTAGAATAAATTAAGGCAGAAGACATATCACGAGTACATAGTGCCTTTATTTAGATTGACCCCATTCAAAAAATTTATTTTTTAAAAATCTATTCAAAACTATAATTTAAATGTTTTTAAAAAATAATTTCAGTTTGGTCGCCCAATTGCTACCTCATCGCCGAATCATATGAATCGTCAGATAAATGGCAATGGCACCTACAGCACACATAATAACTATACTAGCAACAGCCTGCCAAGGAGTCATCCACACCAGGCTACACAAATTGCAGATGATCTGGATGACCGTGGTCGAAGTAAAAAACGCAATTTCTTTGGCACGTTGAAGAAGCGCTTGGGACGATCAAAAACTCGTACACGATCCGCCGATCGTGCTGGCATGATACCATTCGATGCGAACAATCTAAATGGTGATTCTAGATCATTGTCTGTTGATCGTGGTGTACTGTCGAAAAGCAACTCGCTTGGTAAACGCACATTATTTATGTCATTATTTGTAACTAATTCTTTCATTACATAATCATACTCGTACATTGTTTTCCACCTCCTTACAATACCAGATTATTACAGTGTGTAAACGAATTCAAAATATATTTACATTGACTGGATTTGTTTACTTGTCACATCCTTTACCAAACACCAACACCAATCCAGTTAGAAACTTACGAATCATCCTTTTGTTCTTCACATTTTTTTTTTATTAATTTTTATCATTCTGTCACATAAATGTGTAGTTTTAATCACCCTTCCATTCCACTTATAACTATTGCTAAAAAAATTAGAAGAAAAATATAATTTTACCCGTAAATACATGTATACTTCTTTCTTTTTTTTTTCTTGTTCTATCCCTCTTTCCATGTCGATCAATGTGTTTGTGAAAATATATCGAATGACTGTTCCTGTAATACACACCCACACTAAATACCAACTATCACACAATTTTAACCCTTTTATCATAAAAAATAATAATAATAATAAAATATTTAACTATTTCCTTTTTATAATTTTTATTTTATTAATTAAAATTTTTTTTTTCTGCTTTTCTTTTAATTTTTGGTGATCGTTCGTATATTTTACTTATATGTATTTGGAAATACAAATCTTTCCATTTGGCTTCAACATACACACACACACAATATAAAAATAAAAAAATAACTAAATGCAAACAATTTAATATAAATGGGTTAAATGTTGCACGTAACTATAAAATATTTAAACAACATAATATCGCTATATAATGTGCGGCGTATTTGATGTAATTTGTTTATACATTATACTTAAAATGGCAAACAAACAAAAAAAAATATATAGGTCCAAAAATAAATGTGCCAACGCTTGACCACTCAAGACGATCCTCAATTTCAGAATCTTCTGCTATCTCAGGTTTTTCATCAGCTAGCAATAAGACTTATGTGCATGAAGCATCCACACTGGTATTGGAGACCATCGAGAATGGTGTTAAAAGGTAAGTTCATCAACATTTTGTTTAATGCTTCGATTTTAAGTTCGTGGGTTAATTTTGACTAAACGATTTTTAACTTTCTAGTATACCTACATAAAATTCCTGAGCTATTCTAAGAACATTTATTTTTATACTTCAAGCCTTTGTGTGGTACTATCTTCTATATATATAAAAATAAGTTGTATTGTGTTTGTCATTAATGTTCTCTGCAATGCGTGAACCGATTTTGTTTCTGGAAATTTTCCCTAAAAGGTGAAGTCAATACCATGGTTTTTAAGTATATACGGTCTTTGTATGTGGATTGGTTCATGAGTTATAGGGGCGTGGCACCTCCCATACAAAAAATACATTCAAAATCTTATATTTCGAAAACCATCGAATCGATTGAGTTAACATTTTGGACAATCCTTGGGTTTTGGCCTGGGAGTGTTCGCTTTTCTTTGACAGTTATGGGAGCCAAAGTTTTTAAAATTTGTAACATTGATATGCATTGTCCTTATAGACAAGAATACTATCGCTAGTAGGTTATAAAATTAAAGTCCCAAAATATATTCTTGTGGTTATCTCATGAATAGTCCGGGAGGCAGGGGTCCATTTTGAGCACCGTTTTTATGCCGATAAATTATTATCTTTACTCATTGATAGGCTTTAGTTGATAAGTAAAGTGAAGGTCAGCTGACGCACCCGCGGTGGGTGCGGTTGTGGGAGGGTGTACCCTAAATACAAATATGGAAACAAAATTTGGCGTTCTCTTACCGTTTGGGCGTGGCACGCCCCCAAAGTTTCAAAAATACCATATCAAATAGTACCAAAATTTCAGGAATAGAGTGACAAATCTTTCCAAAGTTATTTCTTTTATTATAACTATGTGTGCAGTTAACTAATAAAAAAAGTTTTATCAAAATCGGATCATAAAGACCTAAGATATGATGTAATTAAAATTTAACCACTGAATTTTTGAATAATTATTTTATATCTTCGGTCCTTATGATCGGATTTTGATGAAACTTCTTTTATTAGTTAACTGCACACATAGTTATAATAAAAGAAATAACTTTGGAAAGATTTGTCACTATTCCTGAAATTTTGGTACTATTTGATATGGTATTTTTGAAACTTTGGGGGCGTGCCACGCCCAAACGGTAAGAGAACGCCAAATTTTGTTTCCATATTTGTATTTAGGGTACTCTAATCAATCGGACTGTGTAAAAAAAAACCGTTATTTTTGAATGGGTCGTAAATAAAATCTGGACGCGCGCACGTACATATGTTTAAACTTTTTAAATCAAATTTTCTCGAAAACCGTTAGTCTTACGAAAAAAATATTATGATCTTTTTTGTAGGCAATTTCCTAAGCTACGACATACACTATTTTTCGATAAAAGTATCTGTTAACGAGATATTCACGAAAAACTGTTTTTCATGACCTTTGACCCCGCGTAACATTTTTAGCGGCACATGTATCACTGGGGACTTTTGGGATATTGTTTAGAACCACAAAAGGAAGTTTCATGCAAAAATTCAGCTTTCTCCTAATTTTTTTGAAGTGAATATCTTTATTCCCCGTATTATTATTCATTTTTTTGCAAGTTCATGCGACCAGCTGACGTATAATCCCCCCTCCACAACGCGACTGACTATGTTTTTTCAACACTACATGACGTCAATAATTTATTTAAAAAAAAAATCAGTCGGCATAAAATGAGTTTAAAAAAATTTTTTTAAACCGCACCCACCGCTACCGGAACAACTGACGTTCGGTTTCGTCATTCTCTACATAGTATCTGTTATGTCCATTAAAATCAGCCGGCATGCGATGAGTCGGTCAAAAAGACCCCTGCCTCCCGGACTAGAAACAGTGACCGCATTCAATAATCTAGTCAAATTTACCTGAACACGAAAACTAACTTGAATTGTTTGTATGTACATATTGACAATTATATTTTTTTCTCTCCTGGTTTCTGAGTTTCTGATTCGGTGCTCTACACGTCAGGCGTCAGGGCAATTGAAATGACAAACTGCGCTCTTCTTTGCTCTCCGTTGACGTAATCGAAATGTCATATCTGAATTCTCCAATCTCCACACATGTTGGCACAAATAGATGTCAACTTAGTAGTAAGTCGAGAAATTCTTGACTTGATTTGTCGCTGTTGCGGACATAAACGTCAACTGAGAAAAGTGCTCACCTGACCAGTTTGTCCCAATGAAAACTCAGCAACCTCAAGTTAGTTAGCTGTCAGACCTAGTACATAAACTAGATTCTTGAACGCCCTCAGTTTGTCTTGAATGATTGGTGATCAACGCCCAGCTCAAATGGTAAGAGCTAGAAGCTTTTACTTATGTGTCCAACGTTGCAAGGCCTGTGCACCAATTCTTGTACAACCATATCATTAAGTCAAAAGCTTGAAGTTGCTGGTTAAACTTTGCAGTTGGTTGATGCGATAAAAGTTTAAAGGATGAGGTCAAAAGAATGACCTAGACGCGGTTAATCCTTATATTTTTTATTTAGATTCCATCGCGAAAGGTATTCTGGCCAAGTTTAGAAAAATTGGCGAGTCATTCGTTTTTTATATGTGAAGTTCTCGTGAACAGATTTCAATGAGGGCGTTTCGCTCAAGAATGCTTCCTTACAAAGAATTTGGAATTTGGGTGGAATTTTTCCAGTGGCTATTCCGCAAACAGTCAGAAGACGGGCACTTCCTCAAGAACATTCTGTGGACTGACGAAGCGCTATTCACAAACAAAGTTACAAATCTCCACAATTTGCACCATTGTTCAGACGCAATCCTTATTTAATACGCAGTACGCACAACATCCTTTCAAAGGTAAGCATTTAATTATTCTGAACAACTTCTTCAAAATGTGTGCTTATTTCAAAGGAGGTTTAGCGTAAATGTTTAAATATAAAACACTTTAGTAGGCCCGCACGTTCTTCCACAAACAGTTAATTCCCTTGAATTTCTTAAAGAACGATTGCCGAAGCTCCTTGAAGACGTTATTCAAGAAGAAGCGAAGAAGAGAAGAGCGTTGAAAGAACAACAAGATGGATCACCTTATGGCAGTAGCAGCGGGGTAAATCCATTCCATAACCAAACTTTTAACGAACAGTGGACTGGTCGATTTCGATTTGGCCCCAATCCTTGGCCACCCAGATCTCCTTACCTAACACATTTTTTTTCTGGGATGATGTGAAAGAAAAAGTTGATTTTAGAGAAATATCGAGTCTCTTTTTGACCATTTTTGTCTGACAAAAAAAAAGGCTTTTACTACAACATCGTACGCAAAAAAATTGCTTAACATAAATTTTAGGAAATTTCTCAAGGATAAAAATTTCATAAAAAAAAATGAAAATTTATTAAGTCACAATTTTCAGAAAAACTCATTTCAAGTAAAAAATTGTAACAACAAATTTTCAAAACTTTTAGTGTAAGGAGCCATAACTTTTTTGTAGCTGCCCAGATGTAGCCGAAGTTCTTAAGACTTATATGCGCTACTAAATTGTCTTTTCAAAATGTACAAAACTATTTTTGTGCCTATAACAGTTTAGAAGTTATAGCGTTTTAAGTGGTAACACCTCCAAATTAGAGGTCACCTACTTTGATGGGCTATAACGGGAAATACGATGAAAATAGACCCCCCCTGCCATACAATTTTTCCCTCGGCAGAACTTCAGAAATCTTCCCTTAAAGGATTATACTTCTTAACTGGGACACTCGTATATACAGTCTTCTGAGTTTTTCTAGACAAGGCCTTACTAGTCAGTTGTCTTTTTAGACCAATGAAACAGCGGTTGTCAAGTGTTACTCTTCGTTTGATTTCTGCTGGTCTGTCATTGCCAGAGCTTATAGCGGCGCCGAAGTAGAAAAAGTCCCTAACCACCTCAAAGTTGTAGCTGTCTATCGGGACATTCTGTCCTACTCGTCGATGTTGTGTCTTTTGTGTCCCTCTTGTTGACAGCGCATGTACATATTTTGTTTTGCCCTAATTCACTCGCAGTAAAACCCTTTTTTGTCGCTTCTTTGCTAATAGTACCTACTTGCAAACGTACCAATGACAGCTCGCTGCGTTCTGCCAATGATGTCAATGTCCTTGCAAGTTTCGCATAACTTTCTCAAGTATGATAAAAGTCAAAATCCTTTTTTGTCATCAAAGGTTTCGGTGAGATTGTTACTAACATATATACATTTTCATTAAAATCCTCGGCTTGCAAGTCGTTTTAAAAAAAAATGGTTTTTATTTCGCAGCCATTGGTAACCACGGTTAGTTTTTTAGGCACAGATCGCCCAAAATTGAATCGAATCATTTGTTTTGTTTTCGTGTAGAAAATTGTCTAACTCCCAGTTTCACAGTGGAAGTTTAAACTACACTTTTAGTAAACCTTGAATAGAGTTCATTCTGTAGTTTAAGTTAAACTACAGTATTCTGCCGTTTCAACCTCAGATCACTTGACACACACACACAGTGACATTATTTCAATCTCAAAGCTGCCAATTGTCAAAAACATTATATTCATTAAATTTCGTTAAACTGAGTTCAATTCAACTGAAGTTCAGATTATATTGTGATATCGGACGAGTGGAACTTCAAATTTAAACTCAAGTTCAGGTTCAGTTGAGCTTTAGTTTGAACTTCCACTGTGAAACTGGGGGTAAAACGTGGAAAAACTAAAAAAAAAATTGATACCCAAATTTTGTTTAATCTGGTTGGTGGCTCGCCTTAATTTGGCGTTGACCGGGGTCGGTCGATTTTGTATTACTCCTTATTTATGAAAACTGAACATGTCACTTATTAAATGCCTCAAAACGTATAAAATTCTCTAATTTGGTTGGCTAAAAATCATATTTTAAAACTAATCCTTTTCCTCGTTTCCAGGCATTTCATAGTTCCCCTCGCAATAGCTCAACGGCCTAAATGGCGTCGTAAGGGCACAAAACTTCACATATACAATGATCACACATTTGTTGCCAAACATTTAAGCGGGTAAGTACTAAATGCATAAAACCAGGACAATTCCTTTTATTTACACATTTTCATTAATATTTTAGGAGCCGCCTTGTATGTGCTATCTGTTCAAAGTCAATCCCACGACGGCCCGGAAAACAAGGCTATGAATGTCGTGACTGCCAAATGATCTGTCACAAACAGTGTCATGTGCGTGCGCCACAAGCCTGTACGAATCCAACAGTTCTTTCAATGGAATTGTAAGTACCTCCAAAAGCATGCCATATCTAACATTGAAATTATTTAACAAACATTTTATTTGAATTGAGAGTAATAAAAATTTTGTTTATTCTTTTTTTTTCTCCTACATACAAAAAAACTTATCCATTTGCAAACAAATAACAAAACACTCCCAACATTAGGTCCACATTACCGGTACTCTCAGAAAATGATATTATATAAGTAGCAAAACTTATGCTGTGCTAATATTATACACACACAAACATTTTTTTTATTTATTTATTTATTTATTTATGCTTTAAAGAGATCGACAATTAAGACAGTTACTTAAGAGAACAAAAAAATAAATTAAAACTCCGTATAATTTGCTATATAGTTTTTTACAAAATTGTTATAATTGTTTATCACGATTCGAATATTTCATACTTCATATATATATATTTTATTATTCACATTTCTGTATTTTACGTTGCCAACGCTTCATGTCTGTTGATGTATAATATTCATATTTTGAATACCTTACAAAATATCTATATAACATTTCTCTCTTCCATGAAAACATTTCAAAAAAGGATGCATAAGTCCATCTAGAGGTCATCTACAGTTCATACTTTCGTCCATATTTAAAGTTAAAATGTAAAAAAAAAAACAAAAACACAAAAACAATTTTGTAAATAATTAAATTTATAAACAAATCGCGTCCTTGCTCTAAGTGCTCTACAAAAAAATAAAACAAATTAAATAAGAAAAGTTATTGAAATGTTAAAGTCACCGCTAACCGGTTTACTTCGCAAAACTAAATGTTAAACTAGACAAAATCTTCTACTACTACTACATATAACTGTTACTTGTAGTTAAGTAATTTCGACTATGAATGCAATAAATTATGTTAAATAAAACGGGTAAGCGGCTAAGTTTTCGTCCAGTTGTGTGATACGTTTTGTTCTGTTTTCGTTTGAAGAAATTTTCACATTCTTCTAATATATTTCTTTTTCCTTTCTATAAAACTAAATTCAAAATCAGCTGATGTTCTATTGACATACTATATATGGAATGGACTGTCAGTGAAATGTCAGTTCGTGGTTCCAAGCGAAAAATAAGTGAAACAAAATGACAACCATCTTGGATTTCTCCATAGAATGCTAGAGACATCTATTGGGCGTGAGTGAATTTGACAAGTAAAAATGTTGAAATTGAAATTCATTGTTTACAATAGGTGTTATTTAAAAATAAAAATTATTTTTTACGCTCTGAGCCACGAGAGCTAGCGCTAATGTTGGAACCAATGCGAAGTTGTCTACACTTCAGTCCATGTTATATAATATGTCAATGGTTCTATTATTTTTGTGTTTAAAATTAAATCAGGAAATAAAATTGAAAAATGCTTTTGCTCTCTATGGTAGAAGAAGTTTTCACGCTTTTGCAAAATATTCGCTTAAATTTTTGAGTCTTGCTCAGTCTTTTATTTGGCCGGTGGATTATGGCAAAATCACATTCAAAATTCATGTACTAAATTTCCGGTTTGGTGTTACATTAACATAATAATTTTGTTAAGGTTCATTTAATGCTGCTTTCGCTATGCGTTTTCTATCAATCTTTGACTAAGACTAGTTGCTATGCGAACCATTTTGATACTGCTTTTGTAGTTCAAAAATATAATCTAGTACCAAATTGTCATTATATATAGTTTATCCATACTTTACATGTCTGTCTGTTTGTTTGTTACATTTTCATGACTACTCGAATCAATCGTAATGTTATTTGGCAAAGAGAATAGTCTGGAAAAGGACATAGGTGACTTTTTATACTGAATATGTAGGAGTAAAGAGAGTGGAGAAAGGTTTCTGTCAATGAAGTAAAAAAAATAGTTTTTTGCTAATTATCAAGATGATAAATTCGGAACATTGATATGCACTTCGCCAAATGTGGAGGAGATTGGATAAAGGGACGTGTCAACTCATAAACAAACAAAAAAAAAAAAAACATTTCAACCGATATTTTTTCGAGCTTCTCCTGGCAGTTCAAGTTTTAAATTTTGGAACATTGAAGGTGCATTGCCTGAACAAAGCACTTCGCGAAATGTGGGCAGGATTGGACAAAAAGCTTTAGCTTTTCCAGCTATTCTCCAGTTTTCTTTAACTGTCCCGCGAGCGATGTATGTAATTCTAGGTCCATCCACTCTTCTTTCGTCTTGTGTTAACATGTTTTTGTGTATTGCATGTTTTTCTATGGAAGAGTCGCCTTTTCGAAATGTGTGTTATATCAACTGCCAGTTTAGCCATCGAATGGCAATGTCTATTGGTTCCTGAGTCCTGACACTTTTTCTCATGGAGCTGCACGTTAAAAATGAGATTATGCTAACGAATCCGTAGAATATTTATCAAACAGCGGCTAACGAACGTTTATAGCTTTCGCGTGATAGTGGCTTTGCCGATTCATCTGCTTACATCCTATTGAGTTCCGGGACTTTGGTTGAGTCAATACTTCCCTGATATTGGAAGCGCTCTACTATCCACTTCCCCAGTAATGTTTAGCAGGAACCGAACCTGTTGATCTTTGTTGGCAGTGCTGATCCTCAACTCAACGACAGTTGGCCCATTAACTCTGTGAGAAAGCCATCAGCGTATTCGAGATATTTGATTCGAGTCGAATTCATCCTGAAGTGAGCGCGCAAATCTATCTCCAATTTCGCAATAGACAGACAATCATTCCCTTCTTCAGAAAAACTCTGTGTCCCAAACTCCCAAGCTTGCTCAGCTTGAGAATCTCTGCTGATGTGATTGACACCGCATGCAAAAATTCTCCGGGAATATACCATTGAG
This sequence comes from Cheilosia scutellata, assembly GCA_955612985.1. Lineage (NCBI taxonomy): Eukaryota > Metazoa > Arthropoda > Insecta > Diptera > Syrphidae > Cheilosia > Cheilosia scutellata. Next base: position 93,853,641 of record OY015311.1, read on the forward strand.
TCCTACAGCCTTTTTATTCTTAAAGCTTTAAGAGCCGGTACATATTTGGACTGGACTGGACAGCTTTTACCTCGGGCAGATCATTTTGACTATAGAGCGCATATAACTCTATGGTTCAAAACCTTGTGGAAATGTTCCTTCCACCTTTTTAGCTGGCCCTCATCCGAAACAAGTACAAATAGGGAACCATAGCTTTTTGCAGGGTGTTGGAGTCTTCGGACTTATCCAGTACGCAAATGGACAGTAGCTACCCGGCTACCGTAAGGTGGTAACCTCGCTCCATCCCGGTCCTTTCGCCAGCTATAGCTTTTGAATATCGTTGTCTTCGGCCTCAAAGACACAGCGATAGTATGAAAAGTCTAAGACAATTTTGATTTCCAGGCCTTCCGAGAAGACACTAGCGCCGACCACGTTTATGTTTCTGACTCATCGGTTAATATTGATACTAGTCCGTTGTACAGGGAATCGCTTTGCGTCCACGCTGATCTGCCCGGTATAGAGTGCTTAAAACCGGTCTTAAAGACAATTTCGGGAGGCAGCCGATTAGTATAAGTTTGAAGAGATGACGTGGCATGATGATCATGAGTTTACCAGAATGACCAATAGTCCAATATTCAGTTTTTTCTTTTATCGAGTCTTTCAATTTTTTACCGACAAGACAAGTGCCTCTCTTGGAGAGGTCGGGCCCGGTCCTTAGCTAACTGCCTCCAGTTGCGCACTCCTAGTCGGTTGAGGCGTTGTCCCTCTGGGTTAGACTCGAAGACTCTTCGGGCCGGAGCATTTGTTCCTATCTGCTCTACATGTCCTAGCCATTTTAAACGACTTACTCGCAGTTTTTTGACCAGGTCGATGTCGCTGTTCAGCTCGTTTAGTTAGTCGTTAAATCTCCTTCTCCAAAGCCCGTCAATCTTTCGAGAGAAGAATCTTTCTCTCGAAGCGACTGAGGATATCTTCATGCGCTTTAGATAGAGTTCAAGCTTCAGCGCCATAAAGCAGGACTGGAATGATCAAGGTCTTATACAGAATCTCCTATTTTCCTTTGTTATTCGGGATAAGGCTCTACTACTCATTCGCCTTCTTAGCCCAAAGAAACAGCGGTTGGCAAGAGTTATTCTTCGTTTAATTTCTTATGAGATGTTTTTGTCAGAATTTATAGCAGAGCCGAGGTAGACAAAGTCCCTCACTACCTCAAAGTTATAGCTGTCGATCGTGACGTTTTGTCCGATTCTACGATGTTGGGTGTCCCTTCTTGTTGACAACATACACTTGGATTTGCCCTCGTTGACCGCTAGATCCATTTTAGCCGCTTCCGCTTCTATATTAGCAAATAGACTAGTGACAGCTCGCTGTATTCTACCAATTATGTCAATACTTTTGAAAGATCGTGCCTTGTGTGCTGGCCTGTGAGTTTCGGACAATTCTTTCAAGTATGATGTTGAGAAAGTCTCACGACAGCGCGTCACCTTTTCTAAATCCTCTTTTGATATCAAAGGTTTCGGTAAAGTCGTTACCGACCTTGATCCAGCAGCGAGCTTTCTCCGTCGTCATCATACACAATCGAACGAGTTTTGCAGGGATGCCAAAGCTAGACATGGCTCTGTATAGCTCGTCTCTATAGATGCTGTCATACCCGGCTTTAAAATTGAAGAAAATGTGGTGGGTATCGATTTGGACTTCTTGGGTTTTTTCCAGGATCTACCTAGGACTTTCCTGACTTAAACCGCACTGATAGGGGCCAATCAGGTTATTTACGAATGGTTTAAGGCACTCACACAATATGGAATATCGGATCTTGTATGCGATGTTAGAAGACTGATACCTCAGTACATATTTGGCCCAGGTCTTCTTCCTTGTGGACCGTGCAAACGATGCTGAAATTCCATTCATCAGACATACATTTATCTGAACAAATTTTGGTGCATGCTCTCTACCAAGTCTACCAAAAGCTCGGCAGGTAGCCCGTCAAGCCTCGCAGCTTTGTTGTTCTTAGGTGGACGAAAGTTTTGTCTGTCATCGTCTATATTGAATGCTACGTTCTGCCTAACAGCGGGACTCTGGTAAACTGCCTCGCTAAATTTTATTTTTGAAGACATTTTTCTATAGGAATATTTTTAGTAAAGTTTTGCGCGTATAGGATAATGGGTTTTGGGTAAAAACAAAACTTATACAATTAAAAAAAAAACTTTTATTGGTTTCTAAATTTTCGCCAATTGTTTACATTTTTTGAAAGATCTTGTCAATCATTAAAGTGTAACTTCTTGTATTTCTTACACTATCAATCTTATTTAGTTACAAATGTCTGTCAATATTTTTTTCACATTATTTTAAATTGTATTCACATTAGCTACAGTTAGTCTTCCAATTTAGCAAGATAAGAAATTTTGCATTCACTTTGCCTTCGAACGTGCGTTCAATCGTCCTTGTGTGCTCAAATGCTTGAAACTGTGTTTTTATTACATTCTCCTTAACACTTATATTTGTATAATTTTTTTTTCTAATTTAATTTACCATTTATATTTCAGGTCGAAAATAAACTCGGCAACGGCAGACGGAAGCATACGAAAACTGTGAACAAATGACAAATATAAAAATTATATATATACATAACAAAAAAACACTAATACGTTTTACAAAAGGATATACTATTTATTTTATTAAAAAAAAAGAAATAGGTTAACATTTTCACATTTTTATGAAAAAGAAACGAAAAGCCTTGCAGCAATTAAGAACAAAAAATAAAAATGTTATAACTAATGTTTAATAAGAAAAGAAAGTTAAAAATCTCGCACATTTACAATTGAAACAATTTAATATATATTTCTTGTTATTATTTAATTTTTTGAAAAAATTTAATTTTTTTTTTTAATTTGTAACCAGTGAATTATGGCAATCAAATAAGTCTAATTTAATTATATTCTTGTTGTGTAAATTTTATTAATGTCCTCTGTTTATATATATGTCTTCTTCGCAAACAATGTATTTTATATATATTTATTTTATTGTTTTGTTTTTTTTTGTTTACTACAACAATTTTTTTTAATTATTTATGTTTAAATATATGTTTATATGTGGTGTTTCTATCTCTTCACTTACAAATTGCAATATTATAACATTTAGGTAAAAGGTTTTACTTATTTGTATTAAAAAGTGTATAAGAAAAATAAATCTCTAACAAGAAAGTAAAAAGAAAGAAAATTAGTTTAACACTAAAGTTAGAAATAAACTGTTGAAAAGTCTCTCTAAAAAATAAACTCAACTTCTCACACCACATTGCTGGATGAAATTCTTCTTAGGCATGCTTATTTTTTACTTCATCTTAAAAAAATGTATTAAACAAAACATTTTTATTATAAAGTAACGAAAATAAAAAAGCAAAACTAAAAAAATAAAAATAAAAACTGTAAACAAATACATTTAAAAAACGAATAAAAATATTTATGGTGGTCAAGAGATGACATTAATGCATTTTTGATTTATCTAGATACCCCACCCCAAACTTGATGACGCAACTTGAACTTACTGCTATAACTTTTGTAATTTGATTATTTTATTAGAAAAGCCAGATCTTCATTGTGTAGAAAATAGAATGTTTCTATTCGGCGATTATCACAGCCAAGTTAAGTAAAGTAGAATATTTTAGCGCGCAATTACAACAACTAAATTCTACTTGACACTTCCGAGACTGACTCTAGCTATTTATCCCAAGTGAAAATCACTTGGCAGTATAGTTCATGTTGACAACTATCTCGTATATGGTTAATGACACAGCTAGTAAACTACTTCAGCGCCATACTTTTTCAGTTAACGTAGGTGAGGTGAACGTTTCATCAAACCAAAAGATGAGACATGCACATGCGACGAAAATATCCCTGTTTATACCACTTTATCGCAAATTCCTAGTTTACTTTGTTTTATTTGCTGAGATAGGTCATAGGTCTTAAATACCTAGCGCGAGGGGCGGTCTTTTCGGTTTTTCGTTGCGTCAAATTGACGTTGGTGCGCAGCCTTAGGTTGCAATGATTCAACAGGCTATGCTGCTGGAGTACGTAGTCGTCTGAAGGGTCACCAATGACAGACAGGATGTTTTGAAGATTATGTAACGAATTAAGAACTGTCCAACCCCCCTAATTCAGGGTGTTATGCGTCACCGTACCCATTGGACGATTTGCAGCCAAGGTATATGTATATCGCCTTTATTCTAACGGCGCCTCCCTGAAACCAGGCGGCATCAGGGTGGAATTAGTGACCTTACCATGTTATGCGGGGCTCTGATGTGGTGGACGTGGACGGTTCTTGCCCTAGCAAAAATTACAAACAAAAAAAAAAAACCAACCACATACACTCCGTTTCACTTGATTAGGAACAGGCAGTTTTTTGTTTTAATTTGACGATACTTTTCAAACCCTTTGCTAATCTGGGAAAAACAAATTGCAGAAGGAATGAAGGATATATTATGTTTATATTGTAAAAAGAAAAATGGGATTAAGTTGATAAATGCAACTTTTATGACACTTTTCCCAAAAGAGTCATAAAATTTACCTTTTTTTTCATGTCACTTGATTAGGCACAGTAGCTTTATCTGCCTGTTACCATGTTTTAAATCAAATAAAAGGATACTTTGAGTATTAGGGAGCTTAGTTTAAGTAATAACTTCACACAATCCACAACTATGGGTAAAGGAAAAATATTAACTAAGGAGGAAATAGGCCAAATTCGAGCTTACCGGGCACAAGGTCAATCTATCCGTTTCATAGCCAGCAAGATTGGAAGAGGCGCCACTGTTGTTAACAGCTTTATTAAGGACCCTGAGAAGTATGGAAAAAACCGCAAAGGAAGAGTCAGCAAAGCAATAACATGTCAGGAAAGGCGGGTGATATTGAGAGCTTCAAATTCAAGTCTCTCCGTAAGTAAAATTGAGGCAGAAACTGGAGTTACAGCTAGCAGATCGACTGTTCATCGCTTGATACAGAAGGCCAGCCATATTCGCCATGAAAAAATGAAGAGGAAACCACCATTGAATGCGGCACGTAAGATCCAGCGGCTTGATTTTGCAACAAGTCACATCAGGTGGATTCGAGAGTCATGCCACAGCTGTTAAACAGCTGTTAATTTGGACGGACCCAGTGATGCCAACTGAGGCATAATTATGCCTTTAAGGCATAATTCCGATGCTTGAGGCATGGAGGAATAATTTTGAGAAAAAAGGCATAATTTTTTATAAAGTCTTTTTATAATCAATCCATAAAAATAAATTTTGAATTTAGTAAATCTGGTACTTTGATCAAAGTCGCTTCTCTAATTTTCATTTACCACTGTGCGTCATGCTTATTTTCCAATTCCCTACCAGACTTACTCACTAAACCCAAACGTATGCAAATGCATTAGGTCGTCCGCACATTGGATACGAATTTGTAACGTACGTAAACGTATGAATACTGGTCATACGAATTGAATGTGAACACTGAATACGATTTTTTCCTTAAAAAGGCAGTGTCCCGGTAGCTTCAATTTTGGGCCTGATGAATAATCTGTATATTGAAGATAATTTTCTTCTAACTCGGAGATTGCGGCGGCGTCGTCACTATCGTGGAACCGAATATTTAAAAAGAGATTAATTCAGTGAACTTCATCATAATTATGGAAGACTTACTATATAATCCAACAAGAATATCGCTATCTACATTGATAGTCAGGCTGCGCTAAAGGCGCTAGAGTCCTTCATCATCCAATCTGAACTAGTCAGGAGCTGCCGCACAATGCTCAGAGCACTATGCGCGCAGAACCAGGTCAGATTGTGTTGGGTACCCGGACACTGAGATATTGAGGGTAACGAACGGGCTGATGTTCTGGTCAAAACCGGAGCAGAGCTTCCACCTAATGAAACAATTGAGGGCATAAAACCACCAATAGCCGTGGCCAAGAGAATTATTCTCGAGAATATTAAAAATAGGGCAGATCAGAGATGGTTGAATATTAGGGCACAGGGTCTCAAAGGCTCTGTGGCCTAAGCTAGATCGGAAAAAATCTGTAGAATTACTAAAGCTCAGCAGATCAAGGCTACGAATGGCAATAGGGATACTCTCTGGGCACTGTGTTCTAAGGAAGCACGCCATGAGATTAGGTCTAACAGATACAGACGTATGCAGGTATTGCGAAGACTTACAGGTCACAGAGGATATAACTCATCTCCTCTGTGAATGTCAAGCTATCGCTCGGTACAGGAGGAAATACCTTGGTAGGTACTTCTTCGACAATTTGAAGGAGGTTGGCCTCGCAAACAAAATTGAAGCAAAAGTAATTTTCAGGTTCTGTAGGGAAATTAATTGTCTGGGCGAAGTGGTTTAGGTTATTTGACCGTTAAGGGTCCCCAGGGATGGCGATGGGTCCAATATGGTGCCTAGTCCAATGTGATGAACTCACACCCTATTCAACCTAACCTAACCTACTATATATTGACCCCATACTGTCCGTACCTTGTGTTCCATACCCCCTTTTGTGTCCGTAAACCAAGTTAATATATTTTCAATGTTTCATTTCAACGTACGAAAGTGTTTAAGAATTCTAACAAGTTCAGATTGTTTTCGGACATCGGAAGCGGAACTACACATACGTATACGTACGACTAACTCGCATCCAATGTGCGGTGCGGGCTCCCATTGTACCTACTTAGAAAGTCGGGATCGTTCGTCCGTTTTCGTACCAGATCGCACGAGTCAAATTCGTACGAAAAGGCCTCCAATGTGCGGCCGACCTTAAATTTTGTTTCCGTTACTGGTAAAAAATAAATTTTAAAAAACATTTTGTAATAGTTTATTTTAAAGATGAGTTCAAGTTCAACTGATCGCGATGACTTCGGTGCAGGTCAATCGAATAAACACTGTCATACGTGAAGTTAGTTTTTGTTTTTCATAATTTTAGTTATAAATACTATACACAATTATGTCTTAGTTATTGTTTTCTTTTTACCTTTGTGCCTTATAATAAAAGTTTAACACATAAATTGAAACTTTCTTCGTTATTTATCTTTTTTACCAAAAAGGCATAATTTTTTTTAAAAAGGCATAATTTTTTTCGGAATGAGGCATAAAATCTTCGATCCGAGTTGGCAACACTGACGGACCTGATACAGCTGTTTAACAGATGTTAAACGGGAGTCGGACAGAATCCCGAAAAATGTAATCCCGAAAGCCCAAAATCCCGAAAATTCAAAATCCCGAAAGCCCAAAATCCCGAAAATCCAAAATCCCGAAAACCCTCAATCCCGAAAAACCAAAATCCCGAAAAGCCACAATCCCGAAAATCCACAATCCGGAAAATCCAAAATTCCGAAAGGCCAAAATCCCGAAAGTGAAACTAAAAATTTGATTGTAGCAACAAAAATATAAGCCAAATTTATTTAACAAAATAACAAACTTCAAATAAATAAAACATAACAAAAACAGTTTAAGTCTTATTAACAAAAACATATAAAAAACGATCCATGACAAAACAATATCTAATACAAGTTCATATTATACGCAATTCCTGTTAGAAAACTTATTTCAGAACGCTCGTTACGTTCCGCGTAAAATTTTGTAATTTTTTTTCCTTCGGGATTCTTTTTTCAGGATTTTGGCTTTTCGGGATCGTGGCCCCAATCCATGTTAAACAGCTGTATGCAAAAAAGGTCAATTTTATAACTCTTTTGGGAAAAGTGTCATAAAAGTTGCATTTATCAACTTAATCCCATTTTTCTTTTTACAATATAAACATAAAATATCCTTCATTCCTTCTGCAATTTTCCCAGATTATCAAAAAAGTAGATATCGTAAAATTAAAGCAAAAAACTGCCTGTTCCTAATTAAGTGACACGGAGTGTATATTCGGAAACTGCTCAGACAGGACCGACGAAACAAACTGACAGGACTGGACAAGAAACAAAAACGGACAAAGTTGAGAGCAAGATGAGGAGGATGCGAATCGTCAACGAACGGCGCTCTGACTCTTCTCTCTCTTACTGACGATACCGGCGGTAGCGCGTCAAATGCTCCAGCGATGCTTCCACCTAGGAAACATGTTAGAGCGATCACAAAAGCTTACCAAAGAAGAAATCCCAACCTGTGTGTTCGCCGACAGGAAGAAAAGGGCAAAGACAAATGGTATGACAAAGATAAAGCGAACTATGAATTGGCAACAAAAGTGGCAGAGTAAAGCAAGATTCTATCTATTAAGTGACCCTCCACAAGCAGCGAAACAAAGAGGGAAAGTGCATCCAAGAAGCAGGGGTCTCAAGATGATGCTCCCACTACCTCAAAGAGAAGTAAGGGCACCGCTTCGGAAACTAAATTCCTAACTTAAGTCGTGAGGGAACATAGACGCGGCCATGATGCCATAGAACTTCCTTCCAATCAAAGTATGTACACAGCTTTGTTGGCTTTCGTTGACTGAGTACATAGATAATGATTTCTGATCAATGCTTTGGTGCACCTATGCCCTTCGTGTTTTTACAAAAGACTCGCATCGCCTTAAGCGAGGTCTTCCTGCAGGCCGGAGAGTGAATGGCTATTCATTCTACATCTGCCCTAGTTCTATTAAACGCCCAATGCACAATACTAGGTCAATTTCGCAGAACAAATCGTATAATTCGTCGTTTTTTTTCAAATATATCAAGGATATCTTCCATCGCTTTTCAAGGATTTGTGGCACGCATCGATGCGCCACTCTTCGACATGAGGGCAAAAACCATTGCCAAAGCAATGGAGTGAATTCCGCCCTTTGGTGTTCCCACGACGATCGTCACAGATCTAGGGAAGCAGTTTGAGTCCTGACTGTTCGAAGAACTAGGCAAGCTGTTAGCGTTCCAAAAAAACAGAACGACAACAACCCTACAATGGGACCTTCAAGGTTGACAAAAGTCTGTGAAAATCAGAATTGATAGACTAAAGCGAGTTTCGTGGAGAGGCCTCACGAAGAAATTGTATCATCCGGGACTTCACAAAAGCAGAACGTTTTAAAAATTGATAGGAAAGTAACCTTTACAAAGGCATTCGTTCAGGAAAACAAATGTACTCGGGACACCTTGTCCAATTGCAACAACGCGTTCAGGTAGATGGTTAAGCCTCCGACTAGATATCGGGCCACGTAGACATGGCCACTTGAGGAAGGAGGGGGCGGGGCAGGTGGGTACTGTGCCGTCGATGTGTTCTCAGTACAAACAATCCTTGGCCGATGCAGCTCAACAATTAATTTCAACCGATAACATCGCCTATCAACCATCGTTCGCAGCTCGATCATTCATTTGCTTCCGTTCACATATTGCAGCCATCTTTTTGTATTGCGGTTTATAAGTATCGCGTTTTTCGTTGTTCGGGCAGTGTAGCCAACTTAGGGGGTTTCCCCCTAAATTTAGGGTGAAAAAAAGTGTATGTCAATTTAGGGGGTTTTAGGGCCTTAATTTTAGGGGGTTTTGACATCACTTTTAGGGGAAACAAATTTCAAATGTTGGCTACACTGTGTTCGGGTCTTCTTCTTCTTTGGCACGCGCCCTGGTCGTGGTCGTGGTTGTTGGTCAGACTAATCTAATTTTGTAAAGTTAAATTTAAATAATGCACTATTAATTGAATTTGATTAAATGGATTAATAAAATATGAATTAAAATCCAAAGATTCATGGAGAACTAGGACCATACAGAAAGTTACCTCCTCAGACAAAGGAGGTAAGGAGGTTCCAAACAAAGCACTAGTGCTCTTCAAATTAGGTACAATTAAAAGGAAAAAAACCGAATTAGAATGGCCTTCCAATCTTCCATTGAAGGAACTTCCCCTAAGATTTCAGAGAAGGGAAACTACGACTAACCGTGGACCAGGAATTGATCTGGATCTGGAGAGGAAAGAGGAAAAAAAAGAAGCGTTTTACACAAACCGCATCTGTCGAAGAAATTAAGCAGTCGAGTAGACGACCAAGTTCGGTCTGTCTGAAAAGAAAAATAGACACGAGCCATAAGAACTACCGAAAAACTTTAAAAATGAATAATCATGTTCATAACTGTAAAATTGTATTTTTATGTTTTTTTGATATTCATATTAACTTGTGTGCAAACATTTCGGTTTGAAAATAATTGGTAAATAAATAACATCTCTTTCTGAACACACAAACATTTTTGCGTGCTGCCATCTCTGGAATCTCACTTACAACATGAACTCCAGCTACAAATTCGCCCATCTAAAACTATGATCGACATGTCAAAATTTAAATTCCATTCGTTCCCCATATTTCCAACTGGAAGGCCAAAATGGCGTTCTCCGAAATTCACCGCAGTTTTTGGTGAACGGCTGCACCGGAACGAATCGCAGAACGTCCAGAAGTGTCAAAAAACCAAGTCGTGTCGTCGCGTCGAGGCCTGTGTGAAATTTCGTTCGTTCGCATTTATTATTTCTTCCAGAAAAGTCCCTGCGAGCTCGTTCTAATTACGAAAACCATATTGCAAACTTTCATGAATATATTTTCTAATCGAAAATTTATCAAGAATTTCCAATTCAAAACGTGTAAACGAAAATCAAATAAGGAAGAAAAAATCTTTTTTGTCTTCGCCAGCGCCCAATTTCATTTTTTTCTCTCTTCCATTCGGTTCGGTGTGTGAGTGTGAGTTCGTTCATTTTCAACGGTTCCATTAAGCTCTTCTATTAAACAGAGTGTGCTCCCTTTCTCTCTTGTACTCTGCGTGCATGCGGAAGGTTTTTGTATATTTCGTATGACAACGTCGACGAAATGTAGAATAACAACAAAAAAAATGTGAAGAAATTATTCTTTTCCGGTAAAATAAAAAAAAATTATTAAGCGGATTTGTGTGATAAATGCATTGAATTAAAAGTTGTGTAGAGTAACAAGAAAATCGGGTATGTAAATTCGATTATTACAACCCTGTGCGTGTGTGGGAAGATTTTTTTTCTCCAAGTGGCATATTTCAATTTCATTTGATTCCAATAAAATTTCGTCGCGTATCCTTCACGATTGGGATAGTACTGGCGATTTATCTGCAGAGGAAGAGGATTAATTAATTCACAACAACAATGGCACATCACAACGCTAATCTACTTAGCTCGGATATATCCAGGCGCAATCCACAGGACGAATATGAATTGATACAGAAAATCGGTTCAGGAACATACGGAGATGTTTACAAGGTAAGTGGCCTGGCCATCCTTTCAATTGGAATCTACCACCGACAGTGGGTTTTCTTTGTCCACATCCACATACCACACCACTTTTCTTTTGGTTGTCGTTTGTACTCCAAGTCCAACTCCAACCCAACCATGGATTGTTGTTTTTCCACCAAAAGTGTTGTTAACACATATAGAGAGTCGGAGAAGTGTGTATCTTTTCTCTCTGTGATGATGATGATGTAGAAGGGCGGCGAATGTACTCAGAAAGTGTGTGTTGTGTAAGGTGGAGCGGGAGTGGGTGGGTCCTTTGACCTAATTTCCACGTCCTTTGGTACTAATAATTCTTGCCAGCTGCCAAAAAACAAGAGAAAAGGAGCAAAACGAGAAACAAGGCGGTGGTCGTCCTGCTCTTTGGGTGCACAAGCACTTGTGCTATGAAGTCCTTGACAAAAAAGAAAAAAAAAAAATGCTTGGTGTTCAGAACGTGGGAGGGAAAATCGTGTTTTTTTTTATGCAAAAGCATGAACTAGGTGCTGGCAGATGATGCTTGTTAAAGGTCCTTTCTCGCTCCAAAGAGAGGCGTACATTAGCATTAAAGGATTGTTAAGATTTATGGAGAACTTTTGAGATTGAGGACGTTGAGCGACAGCCGTTCGTATAGCCGCAATGATGGGGTTGCAAATTGCTTTAGTTTTCTATTAGATTAGGGATAGTGATTGAATTATTTCCACTGGAAGTCATTATATCTGGAATTTGCTTTTGCATAGCTGTGTCTAATGGCATGCTACTCGTACATCTTTTATTGCTCACATCAACGCCTACTGACTTTTGTTATCACTTGAGAGTAGGTTTATGGATTATTGTTTATGCTTGGCTTTGTTTTATGGCTGATGATATTCGCCCGTCCGTCGCGTCGTTTGTACGGCACGGGTACGTATTGAATTGTCAAAAGTTATATACCTCAGGTTTGGGTGGTTGGGTGTCTTCGCTCTCTACATTATATAATTTTAGTATGTTGTGTGTCCTTTTCAAGTCATGGCTCATGTGAAACACAAAACTTGAAGCCGAATTTCGGAGCGCTCTTAGCTGATACATATTATGCATGTTTTTATGGAGGGTTACGCAGAGACTGAGACCACACTGGTCGTATCGATTTGGTGTTGCAGGACGACTTGAGAGACACGGTAGGTTTAATATGATTTTATATTCGACATTAATCAGGGATATGCCACGCCACGGCAGTTCTAACGAGCTATAGGATCACTTATTTGGGACTGGGATGAGGTTTCAAGTTCACATTTAGTAGCTACTGGCACTTTAAAAAGATCTACTGCTCTTTTATAAAACCTTCGTGCAGCGTTTCGATCTCGAGATCGAATATCATACAGCTCGAAGGATCTCTACCAGTTACCTTTGTAACAAATAAACCGAGTGCACTCTGTGCACATCTGTGAGCTCATTTCTGTTCTTGATAATTACAAACTTAACTTTGCTTAATTAGGAAGCACCTACTTCGTCTGCATGAGTGGTTTGTGTAACAGAGGACGAGTGACCATGCAGCATGTACAACCTTTCAGTGTCAAAGCCAGGGAAGCCCTAATCACCGAGTTCATCAGCTGCGCAATTCCTTGAAATGTCACAGCAGCAGCACAGTGATCAATAATAAACTTTTCTCTGGAAACGGAAAGGCTTCAACAGCTCTCTTTAGTCGAACTGTTCGTCTTTGAATGCTATCAAGTAGGCTATGTGAATGTGCAGTGCAGTGGCTCATTGGTTGGTATTCTGGACTAATGAGCGAGGTTGATACTCCGAAAAAAAAAAACACTTCTTTCATCTATCGCGAACGTCGGACAAACATCCGAAAGTATAAATGTCCTGAGCAAACTTAGGAAAGGTGGATATTAGTATATGGACTTGTTTCGCTAGCTTTTGGCTTTTGTTTGGGTAGAGACTGAGCTTTTGAAAAGGCGTAGACCCACTAAGACCTACCTTTCTCGTGTTCTTTGGGTATAATTTTTAAAAACGTTGGTTCTGCTTTTGAATTATGTTTATTTGATGTCTTAATTTGTTTTTCCATTAAGTCGAGAAAATTATATCGGCTAAGTAGCCGCCCCCAGAATTGAAGACCATTCGGGCCCGATTTATAGCATTTTCCATCACCCTTGCCCGACCTTCCGTCGATAAGTCTTCGCATTCTTGAAGAATATTCTCTTTGAGGGCTTCAAGAGTTTGAGGCTTGTTGAAAAAGATTCGTGACCTTAAAAACTACACAAAAAGAAGTCTGGAACAATTTAATCAGGCAGTCTTGCCGGCCAATGCAAATCTTTGAGAGATTAGTTGTTCAGAAAATGCATTTCTCAGAAATTCGGTTGAGAGTTGAGACTCGTGCAGTTGCTTCATCCTGTTGGAACCACATGTTATCCAATCTGAATTCATCCAATTGAGGGAGGGGTAAGTCGTAAGTCCCAATGACGCCTCCAACAGCACACCATGCAGTCATTTTGAGCGCGTGTAATGACTCTTCGCGGATTTTCTGTGGACCAGAAATGATAATTTTGTTTATTAACATATCCACCGAGATGGAAATGGACCTTATCGTCCATAATGGTTTTCGATGAAAAGTTGTCTCCCTCGTAGTTGAAATTCACGATGGCTTGAGCGTGGATTACACGCGATTGGCGGTCAACAGCTATCAACTGACGCAATGTCTGCATTTTGTAAGGGAACATCTTACAGTCTTTCACAAAAATCTCAGTAAATACCGCCGATTGATGTCCAATTGCGTGTCTCTTCTTCTGATCGATACTCCGAGGTGCTCTGCGACATCTTCAGCCACAGCTGCGATATTCTTAGTAGAACGACTGCTCTGGAGCCAGCCAGACCTGGCAGCATCTCGTGTTGTCCCATGCTCTTCTAGCTAGGCAAGCAACTAAATGTCGCAATGTTTGACCAGTTGGTGTCGGACGACCAGGAAATCTGAGCTGAAATTCACCCTGCGCCAACACCACCGACGAATTACCTATTTCGCAAAAAAATGGAAATAATTATTTAGCGTTCTTTAGGAGTACATGTGCATGCATGATGCATGTCTTGTTGACAAAATACAGTATATGTTTACGTCACAAATGTCAAAGTAGAATTGACATTTTACCGCCATTTGTACAAATTATATCATCTTTTGATGACTTCGATGAGGGCGATGACTTTTGCGCCACCTTGTATGAGCAACACAAACCACTAATCTCAAAAAGCAATAGGTACATACATATTTGGTTACGAACGATTAATTTCTACAAAAGATAGATAAATGTCATAAAACAGGTAGGTACATATAAAGGGTGACCCATAATTCACGAAAAATGTAATTTTGATAGAAAATACAGGGGCCAGATTATACAAGACGAAAACGATCGAACGATATCGTTTCGACAATATCAGAGACAGGTTTAGTGAAAACGAAAGCGGTTTTCGTTTCGTTTTTTACGGAATCCCACCCCAGATTTTTAATTAGAAAGCTTACATTTTTCATCGATTATTCATATAGTATACAGATTGGGGTTATGTATGGAATAGCACATTGAATAAATGACCGCCATTGCTGGCTAGTACGGCTTTGCTGGCAAGTACCTACGTACTCTTTTACTGAAATTGTCTATGACCGTTTCGCATAAATGTGACTGAATTTCATTAATACACCTCTCAATTTACCCTTTCAAGGCGTTGGTGGTCGTGGGCTTGTTTTCTAAACCCCAAATGTGACAATTTTGACGATTAACGAAGATCAAGATGCAAATGTGCTGCATCACTGAAGGTGATTTGGTTTGAAAATTGCGGACTGTAGCTGACAAACATTCATTATTTTTGAAAAATTGCTCAACAATGAAAATGCGTTGTTCTTTCATAAAGCGCTCCATTTTTACTAACCCCCAACTGTCAGCTGTCACATTGTTATCTTTTCTTTCATTGGCATCACTGTACATACTATTAAATGGCGCAAAATTCAAATTTTATGTGCATTATGGGACACCCTTTACATTCAAAGTAGGTTTTACTTATTTGAAGAAGTGTATATAGACACTAGACAGGTTATGTCCACGAGCGGTAGCTGTTTGTCATCATTTAAATAATTCATCAGTGAATTTCAATGATAATAATTGGTAATAGACATTTGGACACCCACATTAACTCGCATCTTCGATAAAATATTTAACTAAAAGTCAATAACCAATCATATTATTTATATACATTAAAAATAATACTAATTTGCCTAAATAAACTTTATATGAGATGCCTTAGATGTTTATCGAATTTCCCGAAATATTGCTCGTGCTCCTCAAATTTGCTCAATTTATTAGTTATTGCTTTCGAAAAGAAAACAAAAATAATAACAAACCATTTGAATATTTCTCTGTGTGTGTTTGTGTATATTGATAGAAAAAAAAAATGTGTATTTAACACCATTTCGAATATTTTACTCTTAAGGCATCATTAACAAAACGACCTTGAGTTTAGCCATATAGCAGCTATAATCGTACTCATACGTCCAATGAATCTTTATGTGCGTATAGCTGGCTACACTATGAGAACATTTCCACCCCCATCTGTCCATATCATTTAAACAAACACTTTAGCAAGTGAGTGCGATTTTCATGCTTTTTACTCTCTACCTTTCGCTTTGCTTTCCACTTGGTTCCACTTGCACTTAGAACTAGATGTGTGCGTATGAATATATTTACATTTTGAAGAATAACGCGGTTAGAACAAAGAAAACTATTTTCATTAGTGGATGCAGATTGGAGGTGGAGGGAGGATGGATGTAGAAAATATTAAAACTTTTTCGATTTCTACTCCTTAAAAGAGGATTAATGGAAGGAGGTAGTAAACTTTTATCTGGAAGGCGATTTTCATTTACGGTTTTGCTTGAAATTTATCGAAGAAAGTTCGTTCAAGTAAACGATGGAAATAAATTGGGCAAATTAAATGTCATAAATGACGTATGTACATTCATCCTTATAAATGGACGGGCTGAGTAATTTTGGATGCACATCTTTTAAGGCCTATTCATATGAGAGAGAGCAAACTGCGAATGAGCGAATATTCTTAGATTCTGACATTTAATTTAATTAATAAACACTTCTTCTGGTCGCAGCAATTCGCGAATCCATCCTTCAGTTGCTAGTTGCATTTACTATTCTAAATTAAGCTCGAATGAATTTTTCATTCGCAGAGTGGATCGCGACTATATTTTGTGGACTCTAAATCAGATCAATAATGTTTCAATTCGTGGGAAAATGTTGTTTTCTTAAATTTGTCTATTTAAAGTAAAGACCCTTGTGTTTAGTAAAAATATAAATTTGCTATTCATATTAAAACTAGCGGACCCGGCAGACGTTGTTGTTGAGTTTGGCATTTTAATAAAGGGTCCGCCATCTATGGTTTTTTTTTCAACTAGTGCTTATTTCGCGAATGGTAACACTTAGCTCATGTCTGATTTGACAGATAATTAGTTTTATCCTTCCGCTGAACGAATATGGTTGTGTATACGCTTGAACAACGCTGTGAAATATTGTGAAATCATGGTAATGTTGCAGAATGTGTGCGAAAATTGCGTACGGATTTTGGAAGAAGAGAAGCACCGTCAGCTCCGTATGTTCGTTATCTTGTGAAAAAAGTGAAAGAAACTGGCATCCTCATCGATAAACCAAAGCGTGAAAAGCCAAAAACAGTGCGTACACCCGAGTTTGGTGCGGATTTTGGTTCAGAGGCATAATTGGGCCATTTTTCTTCGAAAATGAGCAAGGAGTGGCCGTTACAGTCAATGGCGATCGTTATCGGGCCATGTTGAACGAATTTTTGTTCACAAAAATTGAAGAGGAGGATATTGGCAACATTTGGTTTCAACAGGACGGCGCTACGTGCCACACAGCCGAAGCTACACTCGATGTTTTGCGCCCTGTTTTTGAAGATCGCATTATCAGCCGCAGAGCTGATGTCGGTTGGCCACCGCGGAGCTGCGATTTGACACCGTTGGACTATTATTTGTGGGGTGCCGTAAAAGATAAGTGTTACGCCGACATGCCAGAGACAATTGACGCTTTAAAGGACAATATTCGTGAAGCCATTGGTAAAATACAGCTGCACACAATCGATAATGTGCTTAAAAATTGGACCGATCGTATAGGCTACTGCATGGCCAGCCGAGGCAGCCATTTGAATGAAATTATTTTCCAAACCGGAAGGATTGTACTTTCAAAGAAAGAAAGAAATTTGAGAAAATATTTAGTAGTTTTTTTTTATAGCATTTAAAAAAAAAAAAGTTATTTGGCGGACCCTTTATTTTCCTTTCATATTTGTAGGATTGCTGTTGCCCAATAGTCGATGTCTGACTCATATTACAATACAAGGAGGATAACTGATGCTATTTAGGATGGATCCATGATGGACGGTGGAGCGGGGGCCGGTATCTTTTCAGAACAGCTGGAACTAGCAAGTCACATTAGCCTCGGGAAATACACCAGTATATCAGGCTGAGATGATTGCTCTTCTGCATGCGTTAGACTACTTGTTTGAGCATCAGTTGGAAGGAAGAAATATCCTCATAGCACTAGACAATCAGGCGGTGATCAGATTCATGGAACAGACAAACATCATTGGCACTGGAGTGTGTATTTAAGCTCAATAAATGTTCATCTAAAAATGAAGTAACACTGACTTTACTTCACATTTAGATGAACGAAGACACAGGATCAACGGCAACCAAAAGACGGACTCCCTTCCAAAACAGGGGTCAACTGAAAAGTTGCTGGACCAGAACCATTATCTTAGATGAATGGTAGACCAGCTGATTCACAAATGGATCACGGCAGAACACTTCAGAAGTACGGTGGTCAGGTCAACCGTGCGGAATAATGGAGACATGCTAAAATGGCAATAAAATGGCCGACCTGCTCCACTCAAAGAAGAGTTCTAAGCATGAGTCGAGAAACATTGAAATGACTGGTGGCGTTAACTACAGGACATGGTCATTTTGGGTATCATTTAAGGAAGATGGGCATTAGAGAGGATGACACTTGTAAACTATGCCTGGAGAAATCTGAGACAGCGGCAGATATACTATGTCAATGTCCAGCTTTGGCTAGCAGAAGAATGAGGATCTTGTGACAACATTGGGTCGAGGCCCATTGCATGAAACAGATCTCACATAAACAGATGCTGGCGTTAGCACTAAGAATCGAACTCAAAGAAGGATTTTGGAGACGTGTAGACTCTACAGAGTCTATCTGGGTAAGATTTATAATGGTAGAGAACATCTCTCAAAATCTAACCGATGCTGTCCGGATTGATTCTGCACTCCGTGTACGTCGACCGTTAATTCCTCATTGAAGACACACAACACATACATTTTTATTTGAATTTTATGGATGTTATAATTTCCATACCTACATGATGTTGTAATTTTGTGGAACCGGATTACAGCGCCACCGACCGATTGTCCAATTGTGAATCTAAACCATCCTTTGACCAACTCAAACACACACAAAAATTTTCATCAAAATCGGTCCAGTCGCTTAGGAGGAGTTCAGTTACCACGCACGTACAGAAAAATTACATAAAATATTAGCTATCACATGTAATAGTCTGAGGACTGAACTTAACTTTTTGTCAAAGCTAAGTTGTCAGTCTTTAATTCGGTATTTGTTCCAACTCTTACCTATGGTCATTAGATTTGTTGCATTGCTAGTGTGACCCGTAGAGATCGTATATAAGAAACACCTGAATGCGTGAGGAAGTCAATGGCGAGCAGCTACTTCTCCGGACGTTGCTTCGGGGGATCCCAAGACGTGCTATGGAATCCGTGCAATCAAGAGGTGTCCTCTAGGTATACCTAGGATGAGATGATTAGATCAAGTCCAAAATCTCGCCTCTACCCATATGTTGTGTTTTTTTTGTTACAATGAGGAATTTCAGGGTTGATATTAGCAACATTCGTGGGCTGCGATCAAATCTCTCCTCCGCGTACGTCCACGTTGCCAAATATAAACCAGCTGTTTTGACACTGCGTGAGACCCATGTACGTAGAAAATCTGATACATCATGGATATCGCTTAGTGCCATTATTCTTCTTACATCGCGGTCTCGCGATTTATGTGCGTACAGATGTAGCCTACCAAGTTCCTGAAGATTATGGCCAGTGTAGCAATCTGGAATTTAATTTCAAATGGCTCATATGTCATATATTATATTCCATGTCCGTAGGCAAGCAATTCATTACTGTTGTCTTTATAGATGCCCTAATTTTGACAGCAACTCGACTTGTAACGAGTTCGATGTGTTGTCTGATTCCATAACAAGAATTGATTACTTGTACCCTCATACTGAAATCGTCATTGCGGGTGATTTCAATATTCGCAATTCTGACTGGCTTCGACAATCTGGACAGACAACACCCGAAGTAATTTATGTTCAGATCTTTGCTGAGATAAACCAATTAACCCAGCTTCTAAATGCGCCAACACGTGTACCAGACATCGACAGACAAAATGCCAACATACTACACTTGTTTCTCACCTCCCACCCTAATAAATACTCCATGGAAGTATTATCCCCTCTGGACTCATCAGACCACTGTACTATATCAGCTAATTTCTCGTATACCCCGACCACAAAGTCAAAAAAAAAACTCCGATAATAACCGTATGGCAAATTAACTTTTGGGCATTTGTAAAAAATATTAAGAATTCGGCCTCGTCAGCGATCCAAAAGCTCATTTACAATGACACTCCATCAGCTGTCAGCGCCTTAGGCAAAGCTAATCTGCTCGCTGCACATTTCGCAGCCAGCTCGATGCTCCCAGACTGCGCTTTGTCTGCACCTGTACTCGAGTGCGACGAATTTGCCATGGGACCAATCCATTTTTGCACTCGTACAGTTGCAAAAGTACTTAATGATATGAACATAAATAAATCCGCTGGTCCAGACTGTTCTGAAGTGGTGGTTATTCCACGCTGGCAAAACCACTGCGTAGCTTTTTCACCTCTCCTATTCTTCTGATGGACTCTTATGGAAAAAAAGCTGGAAAAAAAGCATTTGTCCAGCCCTATTTATTTCTAAGGTCATGGAAACGCTTATAAATCGTCAGCTTATGAAATATCTTGAATCGCGGGAACTCCTCAATGGCCGGCAGTACGGTTTTTGGTGGCAACAGATCCACTGGTGATTTGATGACTTATCCCACCTAGAAGTGGAACCAATCTCTTCATAACTTCGGTGAATCGAAGATTGTTTCGCTTGATATTTCAAAGACATTTGACAGAGTTTGGCACCAAGTTCTTTTGTCGAAAATGCGTGCTTATGTGATCTATGCGTCTCTTAATTAATGGATTAGAGACTACATTTCTGGCCGTTCAATTCAAGTTGTTCTGGATGGTTTCAAGTCTGAAACTCACCATATCAATGATGGTGTTCCCCAAGGCTCCGTTCTGTCTCCCACACTCTTTCTCATTTTTATAAATGATCTCTTGTCTGCAACTTCTAATCCAATCCATTCTTTCGCAGATGACAGCACTCTTAGCTTCTCATATTCTTTCCAGGACTTACGTCCCTGCTCTTCCACCGTAGAAAATGGGGTTCAGCCAATAGAGTGGAATTTAATGCTTCTAAAACGCAATGCTGTCTGCTGTCTCTAAAGCGAAGTCTAAACCTCCAGCCATTATCCATGAATGGCACTTGTATCACCGACATCGAAAGACAACCTTCGTTGGAACGACCACACGTAGTTACCAAGAATTCTGCGAAATGTCTAGCTTTTCTCAAACAGTGCAAGAAATATTTTACCTCTTCCGATCTAGCCTTCATTCGCCCAAAACTTGAGTACAATTCTCATATCTGGTCTGGGTGCGCCCAAAACCATATTGCGCCTACTGGATAGGATCCAGAATCGAGCGTTAAAGCTTATCGGAGACATGAATATCGTAAATTCTATTAATTCACTTGAACATCGCAGAAAGGTTACGTGTCTCTTTAGCGTGTGTCAATTATACAAAAAAAGAGTGGATTGTCTTTGATGATTTAGAGTCGATGACGGACAATCGAGAGTTATGGAGGGTCCATTTGAGCAACCTACGTCTGCGACCCACTTAATGTATAAACCGGCCATTGAAAAGGAATGAAATGAATTAATGAATTGCCCTTTAATAATGAATAGCACTTTTAGGCTTCATAAAATAAGAGCCGCCGGACCTGGTCCAATATTCCCTTCCGGCAATCTACTCAAAGTTTTGCACGTCATGTTAGTTGAGATTGCCTTCCAATATGTAGCGCCACCTAAGCTAAGGTTGGTTTTTAAGGAGTTGTCTCTCTAGAGATCTTAGTCGATCTACAAACCACCTCAGACCTTGCAAGTCTATGCGAAAGAGAAACATTTATTACATTAAAAACAAAAATGCCATCGAATTAAAAAAAGGAACGACGTAAGCCCTTAAAAATTTTTCGCTATACTTATGCTAGGTTTGCAGAAAGCGGCTCAAGGACAAGTGTATAGTTCCGATAGGCCCTATGACGAAATGTGGCTTCTCTTGGGCCTGTCTGGCAATGAGATGCAAAAACATTGGAATGAACGGGATCACGGATTCAGACCTGAAAGGTACCATACACAGGTTATGCCTTCCAATGAAGAGTTTTGGCTTTACTTAGGTCGGCAGTCCTAATGCCGATGATAAGATTAATATTTGGAACAGGTACCGCCATCTACAGCGATAGCTAGGCTGAGGGCAAGGCTCCTGGGATCCATACATACATCAATTTTTAAATATGTAGTCAAAAGTTGTCGCAAAATGCTGACTAATCATTGTCAGGAACAAGTGAGACTGTGTTGGTACCAGGACACTTTGGTAAAGAACAAAATGAGCAAGCTGATATGTTGGCAAGAATGTGAGAGCACCTTAAAATTACTGCTGGTGCGTGGACATAAAACCAACCCGATGGATGATAAAGGACATTATTAGAGATGTCATAAAGCTGGCCGACCGAAGATCGTTATATTTTGTTGGTCATATGGTATCTAAGGCACTCGGGCACATTTTGATAACAACATTTTTAGGAGAATCCGTAGATCTAACAATAATAGTTGGAATCTCATCGGGACAATGTCTCCTGAGACACGGAGTAAAGTCTAACAAAACCGTGGTCAATTCCTCCGATCGACCTATTCAAAAAAATGCGCATCAGTCGTGCTAGATGAATAGGTTATGTAGATAGTCCTGGATTGGTTATGTAGATCCACTGCACATCAACGTGCAAGCCTGCAAAGTCATTGATTCTAACTCAAATGGTCAACGCAGTAGAGGAAGACCTTGCTTAAAGTGACGCGCACAATTGTAAGAGGATATAAACCAATTTCTAGTGCAGTTTGCTAAGGATCGGGCTAACTGGGCACGCTTTTTAGATGAGTCCTTGGTTCATCCCGATCTCTAAGACTACGTCAATTGCCTCTTTGGAAAGTGACACATTAATCATCAACAGACTGACTCCAGCTGTATGTAGTCCAAGTAATTCCCAGAAAGAAGATATATTTATTGACTTATTTCATTACTAAGTGAGACTTATGGAGCAAGTGAACTATGGAGCAAGTGAATAATTTGCTGTTGAAGCGTTATAGGTTCGCCTTTCCCGGGAGAAGAATTAAAAAAAAAAAAAACACAAAATGACATGGCTGCCTCTTGGGATTTGGCACTTAACAACATTCATCGTTCCACCCTTGGCGTTCTTCGAGTTATGCTTAATAAGCCAATTAGTTCAGATTCTAAAATCACATCAGTATTTAGTATAACACATATCCACTGAATAGGGCCCCCACCTTAAAAGAATAGGCTCGTGCATCACCATACTTTGAATCCTGCTTGGATACTGTTCAGTGTTCATCCACCTTTAAAGTTGGTTACTCAAGCGGGAGGACAAAAGACTGTCCTTATAGCTGCTTTGGTTGCCGCTTCCTTCCCCTTTTGAACAGTCGTCCATGACGTTGCTCATCCTCTACCAAGAAGTATGTTTTCACCAATTGCCATTTCGTAGACCTAACACATGACACGAAGGCTATTGTTTCTAACGAAATTGTCTATTTTCTGTCAATTTGTTGGAAGATGATAAATGGCAAACATTTGTACCATAGAATAGGCATCCGCATCCTAATATCCTTACTCCTGGATCACGTTATTACATAACCGTCATTCAATTTGTCTTCATTTCGTAGGTAATCTCATCTCAACTGACAGTGTATGTGTGTTAGAATCGAGTTCGATGTATACATTATAGGCACATATTTCATATGAGAGAATAAGGTACACAATCGGGTCAATTGTTACACTTTTCATTGCGGTATAGGGACACATAAATGTAACCATAAAACTCCAAAAGAAACAACGAAACAAATCCTATTTCAATAAACCTCTGTAACGAGAGCATTTTGCCCGACAACATAATACCAAAAGAAGAACAAGATGGAACAAAAGGGTTTATTTTCCAATTTCAATTGCTTTCCCTTCATATACTCATCATCAATTTGCGAAAATGAAAATGAAAAAAAACAAGTAAAAAAACTGGAACATTAGTTCGAAACAACTCAATCCCCTCAGAGTTCGTTTTTATCGATTTATTTCTATCCTCGCTGGCGTTCGTCGTCATCGCCCACCTCTGTGTGCGGCAGAGAACGTGTGTCTCCTGCATTTTTCCATTGTAAATCACGTTTGTGGCAGCCCGCCGCCGGTGCAACATCAGAGGAGGTAGTCCTACCTTCGGAAATGGTTTCTATGGTTCCTACCGTTCTATAAGTAAAGGAGGTATTTTTTTTTGTTATAGAACCAAGCACCCCACTGAACGAAACCAAACCAAGATGAAGGATTAAAAGCGCTTCAAGGTATTTTTATTGGCATCCCTTCGATTTGCAAGCATTTCATCATCAGCATCAGAGAATTTTGCAAAAGGATTTTTTTCTTCTTTGCTTTTTGCTGTGCTTCTGCAATTTAACTGCAATTAGGCGGAGCAGTTTGAAAATTAATTACTTTTGCATTACTCAAATTGGTTTGTTCGAAGACCTGTTTCCAATCGAATTGAGTTACCTTTGTGGGCAAATTTCAGTCAGCTGTTCTTGAAACAGACAGGCTTTCTGCATAAAACCTATTTTTCCCCACAAGCAGGAGTTGTTTAGATTTTTTTTCGTTGCCATGGTGACTCATGTTTTCCCGTTCCCAGTCCCTAATAAAGAGGTTTATTTTTTAACATTACTTGTGCTGGGTTTTTCCTAATGCTATGGTGTGTTAGCACAAGTGAAAGGGTTGATAGAGAGGAGAGAGAGTAGACGTAGTACTGCACGTTGATTTAACAAAATGATGGGAACGAAATGCACTCTATACATGCGAATTGTTTGGCGTTTAAAATAACCTCCATTTCCAATGAAAGGAACCTACAATTTTATGCCGAGTCCGAAAGTCTGAATGAGAAGTTTTAACAAAACAGTAGGTCTGTTCCTTTACTTTTAAATCTTACGAATTTTTACGCATTTTTACTCAATGTCGTTCCCTAACTTGAAAAATTCGTAAAAGAGAGCGGCATCGAGAGAGCAAGATATTACCCCTCCATTGGGAATCTTACTAGTTTTTACTCAACAAATTTCTTTGAGTAAGAATTGAAACAACTGTCATCGCCTGAAAATTGACAGATGATTTGAAATTTGATTTGAAATGCGTGTAACGACTATTTGCATTTGTCTTTTGATTTCCTGCGATATGAGAAACAAATTGGTGTAAAAATGGTATCAGAAAGTGGGAAAATTATGTAGCTTTTATCTCTTCTCGAATGATTTTAGTTCAATCACTTCAAACTCTTCCACATACTTGGATTCATACTCACATGCAATTTATGGGAAAAAAATGCAACTGTCATTTTTCATGATTACTACAAAAGCTTTCCCTAACTTTGTCCCCACCATAGCCATTTTGACAGTCTTTTCATTTTTAGTACAAAAGTAAAGGAACAGACCTGGTTATAGATTATCTGAGTTCGTCCGCCACTGAGCCCATTCTCCCACAACTCACTAGACCTCGAAGCCCTCAAAATTGCTACAGTGTTTCGCAGACGTTTATTTAAGACGCTCGGTAAGGATTTTGAAAAATTAGATCTCTAATGTCCAGAAAAATGTTAAAAATGTTAGAAAAGTGGAAAAAATTAAAAAACACATACGCATGCACATATGGATATATGCGACATCAATATCGCGAAGAGTTTTCCCTAAAAGCTCTTTCTTGGCACTTGTAAGATGTCAAGAAATATTGCAGACTTAAATTTTTTTATTTTTCATAAGTTAGTGTCAAATGATTTTGTTGAAATACGTGCAAATTTGTTTTCTAAAATGTTTTGTCCTGCAAGGTCGTAATTCACAACAGGTTCGCCTTGTTGTTAACTTCACGCTCTTCTAGTTTTGTCAGAAGGTGAGCGGCATCTAAGTAGCGTTAGAGTCCAGCTTGTTTTCTGAAGTTCAACAGCTTCTGGCAGAAGCCCTTCCTGCAACAGTTGAGCATCGTGTTTTGGTAAAAGAACTCCGATTTGTGGCATTTTGTACTGCTGAGCCACATATGTGTGTTTACAGCGGATTTGTAGTCACCTAGTTTCAAATAAGCTTCAACAGCTCCATACGTGCATTCCTGTAAAAGTCCGCAATAAAGACAAAATACATAGGTATGAATATTTATCTAAACCACCAACGGAGGCAATCATTTTTTTGCATCCATGTACAACTGTTCTGCATCCTCAAACTCTGCACAGAATGCGGCGACTTCTGCATTAACCGCTTATAATCTGTTCAATACCAGGATAATTTGCACCTCGAACGAATGCACTTTCGGCTGTGTCCATATCGAGTTTTTTCAACGCAGCTGATGACAGAAGTCACCAAAGCCTCGGATGTGGATTATCCTCAATGAACTGTTTTGCGTCTTCAATTCCAATATGTCTAAGTCGGCTCTCACATTGAGGCAACAATCAATAAGCAACTGGCAATAGGAAACACGCAAAATTATCGCTCACAATTATTTTACATTGAATTAAATTAGAGGTCTCACATCAAAGCTAGTAAATATCGTTCGAACGAAAAATGTTGCTGATTGCTTATTGGCAGTTGCAATAGCAACAACTATAGTTGCTTATTGCTTGTTGCCTCAATCTGAGAGCCGCCTAAGGCCCATTTCACACATACCCGGCAGCCGGCTAACCGGTACCGGCTACACCGTCGTTGGGATACATTTTTATCGTCGGTTTCGGTTTGCAGGTGTGAACGCGCCCATAACAATGTATTCCCAACGACCGGGTAGCCGGTACCGGTTAGCCGGTACCGGTTAGCCGGCTGCCGGGTATGTGTGAAATGGGCCTAAGAATGTAAGTTGTAATTTCTAGGTCCTCGAAAGAGCACATGTATCCCGAACAAGCTATGGGCTCTTCAGCGTCATTTCCTCGGAATACATACATGCAGGTTTTCAATGTTTCGTCAATGTGAAACCGGTTTTTCCTTTCTCCCTTTCACTCGTTGAATATTAATGAAACTCTACAATTAAAATACATAATTAGTTAAGTGCCTAATGCCGATAACAGTTTGGTTTTATCTAGAACTACCTTTGGAGTGTGATATCTACTAAAAGTTTTTTTTTTTTTTTTTTTTTTTTTTCAAACTTTATTTCAATCTAAATACATATAACTTAATGCTAACAATATTGAGTAGTTACTTAAATGGCTTCGTGAATAACAAAAATGTATTTTTGGGAATAAGCGATATTTTATTGAAATAGTAGGACACATTCTGTTATTCAAAAGAATAAGTGACGAATGTACCATAAATTAAAAAAAAATAAATACAATTTTTTGTGGGGGTTAATCATTTAAAGAATATTATTCTGTGTATTTCAATACGAACATGATATAAATACTCTACTATTATTTGTTTCATAGAATCAAAGAATTGGACCAATAATATTATCTATTTCAAAATGATTTATAGAAAAAAGCCACTTTTTAACTTTGCTTAAAAATTTTGATTCAATTCTCTCACATCTTATTTCATCCGACAATTTATTAAATAAACGGGGCGCAATCACTGTATAAAAATGACAAAAGTGTGATTTAAAAATTCTAGGAACATTTACAAAGTGACAGCTGTTGGCTCTCAAATCGTGGTCCTCTTGCACTCTTACAGAGTTATATCCAGCGTTTTTAAAAACCAGTAAGACAATTATCTTCGACTATGCCGAAGCTCAAATACCCGGTACTATATTATTCTAAAATAAAAAAAATATTTTAGTATTAAAAAATTATATATTTGTATGGGAGGTATGGGTACTTTTTATTCGACCAAGCTCATTTTTTGTCAAAAATTTTAAAATATTATTAAAACAATATGTGCAAAGTTTAAACTTGCTATCTTTACTGTAGCTATTTAAATTTAATTTTTAACATAAAAAGCTATATAAATCTGATATTTTTGTATGGGAGGTAGTAGTAGTTTTCATCCGATCTTGCTCATCTTCGAACTTAGCCTCAGTTTGGTGGATAAAAGCTTACGTACCAAATTTCAAGTCGATAGCTCTTAAATTACGGCCGTAATCGTGCGGACAGACAGACAGACGGACAGACAGACGGACATCGCTAGATCCACTAAGAAAGTGATGCTGATCAATAATATATATAGTTTGTCACACCTACAACGCCTCCTTATGGGCGTTACAAATGGAATGACAAAGTGAATATACCCTCACCACAGTGTGGTACCGGGTATAAAAAATTTTAATACATTCAAAAAGTATAGATGGCTTATAGGCAGAATGCCGAGATTAGTGAACAAGGCAAAACTAGGTGTTCTACGGGCTACTTTAGAAATAATGCGAATCGAATGCTTCTGTCTGATAAGCAGCTGCTCAATTTTATTGGAATGAGTACCACCCCAGCAGCAAATTCCATATTAAATCTTAGACTGCACTAGGCCACTGTAAGCAAGTTTTAAAATTGATTGAGGTCAGTAAAGACTAAGGTGGTAGATCTGGCGGACAACTTTGTTAAGATAAAGCTTTAAATTTGAAGTATGTTGAGTCCAACTAAGTTTTTTTATCTAGGGTAATACCTAAGTATTTAAAATGGTCAACACATTCAATTTCAAAACAGCCATTGGTACAAGGTACATCAGATCTAAATACTGACGAAAATAATTGGAACCTAGAGCAGCAAGGAGCATGATAAGTTAAGGAGAGGCCTTCAGGAACCACCCCCAGTAAATTAAAGAACATAAACTTTGTTTTACTGCTTATAACTAGCTTGTGTAGCCTAAACCAGTAGCGGAGAATTTCTAGATCGTAATTCATATTAGCAATCGTTTCAAAATAATTTTTATTAGAATAAGAAAGTGCAGTATCATCGGCAAAAGCAGTTAATATACCCTTGAAAGGTTGAGAAAACAAAGAATTGACGAATATCAAAAATAATATAGGACCCAAAACAGAACCCTGAGGAATACCCATCGTTAAATACCATTTCGAGCTTAGATATGTTTTGATCCTGGTTCTTTGGTTACGATTTTTTAAGTAGGAACAAAACCAATCGTAAACAAATCCCCTAAACCCAGCTTTAAAAAGTTTTGTTAACAATAACTCATGGTACTCATAACTCATAACCATATCGAAAGCTTTTGTTATATCAATGAACAAAGCAGCCGGAATATTCGATTCATTAATTGATTTAAAAAGTTCACTACAGAATTTTAATAAGGTATCTTCTGTGGACTGACCATTTCTAAAACCGAACTGAAGATCACTGAAGAATTCAGATCTATTTAAAAATGTCATTATTCTATTCTTCATACCCCTTTCAAAAACCTTAGAAAATACTGACAGAAGAGAAATGGGCCTATAGTTATTTAAATCCAAAGAATCTCCTTTTTTATACAATGGGATAACTATAGCTGTCTTTAAGGAATCTGGAAACACACCCTTTCTAACACTTAAATTAAAAATGTAGCATAAGACATCTGAAATTAAAAATGAAATTTTTTTGAGTATATAACTTGGAATCAAATCATGAGAAGTTGAATTTGTGGATTTAAGCGACATAATCAATTTATGAATTTCGAATGCTGAAAAATCAAAGAAACAGAAGCTATTCGGGCTAAAAACATCATGCCGAATGACGTCATCAGTGGTAAGTGAATTATCCGTCTGAAAAGCATTGGGCATTTTTGAGAAATACTCATTAAAGGCATTAGCTACATCGATCGGATTAGAAAAAAATTGTTGTCTTTATTAATTTTAAGTTGAACTTCTGACGCATTTCGATTCAAAATTTCATTAACAAGCCTCCATTCCTTTTTAATGTTCCCAAGGTTGTCAGTCAGCCTACGCGTGTAATAATCATCTTTGCATTTGGGTACCTCGGTTTTCAATTCGCTGCATAAGCGAAGATAATAGTTTCTTAGCCTTATGTTATTGGGGTGCTTGCTGAGTGAAGCACGGATACGGTTTTTCTTTTTTATTTTATCTAAAAGTGGCAGTGACATCCAAGGTTTAAGGCGCTTTAACTTTTTGGAATTAACATTGACAATTCTGCTGCAGTTCGAAATATGAGCCTGTAACTTAGTTAGAAATAAAACAAATGCAATTGTCGGATCACTTTCATCGTAAACTTCATCCCAGAATTCAAATGTTAAAGCAGATTTCAGGGCAGAAAAATCAACAGTTTTAGACTCAGAGAAAGACTCAGAATTTTGCATTTTAGTTAAGTGATCAAACTGAATACAAATTAAAGAATGATCAGTTAACCTCAAGTCATATATTGCTGTCTTAAAATCGACTGTGTTGTTCCTATGCAAACGCAAAAAAATATGATCTATGCAAGTACTGGACGATTCGGTTACACGAGTTGGATCAGATAACAAAGGATAAAAACCAAAAGCAGACAAAGTAGACACTAAGTCATCAGCAGCGGAAGAATCAGCTGAGATATCAATATTAAAATCACCTAAAAGAGCCATATTCTTCGAGTTAATGCTTCCTAAAAAGTCATAAAACTCATTTAAGAATACAAAAACAGAGTAGGACTTCTTCATTTGAAGTTGACTTGCAGAGCTATCTGCCGGGGATATTATTAAACATTTTTTTGGAACTTGCAAAATGTGAAAGCTCAGAGCACCTTGAGCTTTAAAAAAAAATATTTTGACAAAAATGAAACGGAGTGATAGAAAGTAATTTATGTGATGAAAGGAGAAACAATATTATTTTGTACTTTTTTTAACATTTTCCTGAATGTGATTGTGGCTTAAGGGCTGAGAGCTATTTTCACACACTGTTTCGTTTTGTGTCATGCGTGCAGTGCTTAAGTACGCACACAATACAGAGCTCATTATCCTGCTTTCTAAATAGAATGTTCACCTGGCTGAGGGTCGCCATGCTTACAGCTGAGGGTACCGGTTGAGGCGGGTATGCAGAATGTTGTTGGATTTATTTGAGGCATTTTTACACAGAAAGAAAGAGGTGTATCGTTTAACCGTCCAGGGACCATGAATATGCAGCTTGTGGCCCGTAATTGACATTATAAAAGGTCAAAGATCCTAACATCTTTTGATAGAAACCAAATCCAAGTGTTCTTCGGGCTAATAACCGGACACTGCATCATTGGAAACATGGCTGTGTATCTTTACAAATCAATTCTGCAGAAGTTGTAGGGATGAAGGGGTAATCCAATTTTAGAAGATCTTCTGTGTCACTGCCCACTGCCCAGTCCTCCAAGAACGCCGCTACTCTTGTATGGCAGCACAGTTCTTTGACAACTTGGAAAATCTAGCAACGATAGGTTAGGTTAGATGGCTGTCCCAAAAACAGGACGCAAATTTGTAGGTCCATTGTGATACCACAAAGTGGCGGGGAGGGGATCAGTGGCCAGACGAATTATGGGCCGGTCATTACAGGAGGGAACTCTATTGATACCTGCGAATTTCTTTTAAAGAGAGGTATCTCTGTGCATCTTACTTTGCTAGGAGGTCATAATGATGACTGAAACATTCAACTCAGTTGGTTAAAAATGTTGAAATAAGCAGCTCCTGGTGGCGGTTTGTCTACGGACGGGGACGGAGGGTTACCAGATTTAAGAAGATTCATCAACATATCCGTATAGTTTTGTTAGGTGCATATATCCTTTCATGTATAAGCCTCAATGGCTTGCATATATTGCAAACTGCCCGTCTAACAACCTAACCTAAGTTCATCTCCCTTTTGAATTGAGTAAATTATTGCTCTACGCGTTTGAAGGTGCTTTAAATAAACTTTACTACCTAGTGAGAACAGAAGTTAGCCACTTTAACTAATTTGAAGTGTGTCAGGTATCCAGTAACTTTATTACCACACCTTCTCTTAGCAACCACAACAAATTCCCAAAAAATAAAATTAACTTGGTTCCATATTTTTGGCTTTCAACGACAGTTTATGACAAGTTGCTGACACTGTTGGTAATAGGTGCTTCAAACTTTTCTCACTGACTGACACTTTTTCTATCGCCAGCGTGTCAAACCCTCGTGACATTATATTGTGCCAAATCACGATAACTATACTTAATACCTAATACATGAATAAATAGGGGTGATAAACGGAAACAACTTCTGCGGTTTATTTAATTGACTTGTACTGCCCCCCAATGGGGTAGGGGTAGGGGTAGGGGTAGGTATGTGGTTGCAGGTTTTTTATTTCTTTTTTGCTTATACTGCAGACTGTTTCAATTACCACTCAATTAGTTTTCAATATACAAAGCAATGATGTTGCCGCCACCCCTAAATAGGGGTCTAGCAATTTGTATTCATTCCGCGTGCAATCACACAAAAGCCTAAAAACCGATTAAATTGAAATCAAACTTATTGCGGTTCTTTGTTCTGTGCGTGACAGCCGATAAGCGAATTTCTGAATGAGTTACCAAAACAATTTTTGTTCTTTTTGTCTATCTCTCTCTATTTGCTCAACTTGTCTGATGCAGGCGGTAAGTATATTATCGAGCTAATGAGGGTGTGGATTTCGAGCACATATTTAAATTGCTTCTATACCGAACATTTTGTAAACTTTCAGTGGATTCTGTTCTCCTGGCGAGGAAACTTTGGGACCAACCAATTGCTATCCAAATATCTCATAACTTTTACTTATAAACTGGGTCACACGTGAGTCTCTTTATATACATCTGGATAGAGACATGTGTGTGTATAGTGTAGAGCTAAAAACAAACTATTAGTTATGCAATTTTCTCCAGCGAAGAATAGAAAAACAATTAATCAGTTCCACTGCATAGACAGTTCCTCATACATGTACATAATTTGTAATGAAATTCAATACTTTCCTCCACAGTAGAATGATCATTTCGAATTGTTGTCGGCCGACAGTGATTATTCGACGAAATGAAGCTCTACAACGGCTTTAAAAATCAGCAGGGGTGAAAAATCGCATAGCAGAGGAATGCGCATTTGTTTCACGTGCGCTCATGTTGCAAGCGGAAGATACAAAAAAAAGCACATACACCATCAGAAGGGGACTAGAGTAAGTCGGTAATGGATTTAGGTGCACCCTATTTAATTGAGCTAAAAGGTCAATAAACAGTGATAAGTTCCACTGGTATAAATAGGCACAGTTGGCTTTATACGAAAGAATTGATAGCTCAATTTCAAAGCATCAGCGTAACATGCTAACTGTTTTACTTTTTTCTATCTGTAGATAGATTGGTCGTTAGAGGATCTTGTAAAAAATGGCCAAAGTCCGAGTGTAGGTACGTCCTCGAGCGTTTTTTAAGCTAATTTCATGTTATAGGCAGGGGTTCCCAATCTTTTCTATACAGCGACTTCCTATACAGGTAATAATATTTTTGCGACGCACGCCCCTCGTAAAAGTACACAACGGAACAAAGCACAGATATGTGAATAGAAGCTGAGCTTACTGAAGATTCATTATAGGCTTTTTCAATAAGGATGGTTCGACTTTGCAATGGAATACAACAAGCTGTGTGCGAGGTATTAACAAAATCCTTTTTTATCTGAAATGCCCATGTATGCCAATATCGTATGGAATGTAACACCATGTTCAAATGTCCGCCGCAACTTCTCATGTTGGCACGAATCCGAGTGGTTCAATCTGCCACGTAGATCCCCCTGAATTTGAGCGATTGCATATTGGTTATGTTGGGTTTAAGGGCATCGGTCGATTGCGGTCGCGTTGAGCTGCGATATCAGGTAACATCACAAGAAATAGTTTAGCGGGGTAAAATATAACGATATTGGAGATAGATAACAAACCATATATGTATTATGTACCCTCAAATCGTTCATGCAGAATGTCCATCCAGTGACGTTTTACTGGAACCACACATCCTCTACCTCCATATCGTTCAATTTGGGCCAAAACAATCGGTTGGCATCGTTCTGTAGCTCTCGCCGTTGATGATCACCTCACCAACGTCATTTTCAAGAAAAAGTACTGAGCAATGTACTCTAAAATCCGCACCCAACAGTTTTTTGTATGGATGAATTGCCACCTCTTGTGGGTTGGCGTCGTCAATTTGGCTTGTCATTCATCCAAAAATGCGCCTTTGTCCCTAAAGATGTTTTTTCGGCCAAAATTGGGTTCTTCTTCCAAACGGTTCCAAAGCCATGGTCATTATCATTAACTTTGAGCTCCTGGGTTAGTTGGATCTTGAACGGGTATAGGCCCAAGTCCCGACTCAAAATTCGCCAAGTTGATGCATGCAAAAAGCCGACTTCTTTTACACGGCAAGGAATTGACTGCCTTGGATTCTCCTGAACACTTTCACGGACTGCAGCAATGTTCTTGGCCGATCTGGCGTACCACCAAACGTAACGAAGGTTAAATGTTAAGCAATTGGTAGGTCACTGGTCAAGTTTTCAAACTCTTATAATATATTGTACGATATAATAAAGTTATAAACGAAAAACTTGCCAAGTAAACCTACCAATTGCTTAACATTTAACCTTCTTAAACTAAGAACTTGGCGTACATTTAGATCGCATTACTTTTCGTGGCTGACGAATTACACACTTTTTGTTCTATATAACAGAACTTGACTCTTCTTTTACATTTATGTTTTTGGTGTGATTTCACTACTTTTTGCGAAGTTTTTCTTTATTTGATTTCACAAACAACGTTGAACGTCTTTATTTTTAATTTTTTTCTTTCTGTACACTTTCAACATTCTACGGCAATGGGAAGTGGCCCAAATAAATAATAACCAATTTTTAAAAGTGGGCGTATACCACGCCTCCTGAATGGAAGATCTAAAGTTTTGGACTTTTCCCAGTGTATGCACCACAGGATCTAGCATTCTGCCAAATTTCACGATTCTAGGATGGCCGGAAGTGCTTCATAATTTTGATGATCATTATCTAAGTGAGTGAGTGAGTGAGTGAGTCAGTTACGGTTTTTGCGATTTTTGAAGTCCTGTATGTTGAGAACCAATAATGCTATGGAGATGAAATTTGGTGAGGTGGACCTTTTTAATGAGCTTGGTAAATCTTTCAAGATTGAACTTATTGGCTTAACTGGTTCCGAAGTTAGAGGGAGGGTCGAAAACAGACTGAGTTTGTTCCTGTAAAAAGGGGAAGTGCCTTTACTAGAGAACTTGGCTGGGGCACTACCGTGCCCTTTGATATTAATCCATGCGAGAGTTCAAAAATAATTAAATGAATCACCCTTATTCTACATGGCGTTTATACTAAACGATAGTTGGCGTTTTTTGAGTCGAGTCGTTTAAGTGTCGTTTTAGTGGCGTTTGTAAATTTTTAATCGACAGTAATTGGAATTTTACGGTTCGTTATTGGAATGGTATCACAGTTTCCCACAACCATTCGTTTGTGTGAGTTTTTTATTTTTGCGATGAATGTTGTTTCTTATGGGGGACAAAACAATTTTGACGAAAATATTTTAGCGCCTTCGTTAATGACAAGTGACGCAGTAGATAGTTTTTCCTCGCTTTCACAATTTCGTCTTTATCAAATGACAGCCCTTAGCTTAATTAGGCAATAGCTTGTATATCCAACAAATCACTTCCAATAAAAGAAAATTAATCACCATCCATGTCTAACACAGGCTAATCCTCATCACATCACACATTATAATTTGCCAGCAAATTAAATCTGTGAAGCATCCAGAAACAACAACCACCAAGAAACTATAAATGCCATCAGTAATGGGTAATAATAGTCCTTTGGAAATTTCTCTTTTCTCGACCCTGATCTCTTTCTCGCCGTAGGTACATTCCGTAGGTAACCTTTACTTTTACGTATTCCATGTCCACCTCATTAACTTTTAGTTCTGCATCAAATGCCGCACACATCCCATAGATAGAGTTCAAAGTTTTATGATATAATCAATACTATTCTTTGACACAACAACATATACAGTGTATAAACAAACAGCGGATACAAAACAGACATTATTTGTGTTAATCACTACACAAAGACGTGCTAAAATCATCGACCCGCGAACAAACTATTCGCGGTAATTAACATATTATACTCGGCATAGCAATTTTTTTCACAGTAAATATTTGCATGTGTGTATGAAGAACTGATAGAGATACAATAACAAACCGATATTCAGATACAAACAATAAGTAATTGCGAGAACGCATCGCATCGCTGTCAATAGTATCTGACAGGTGTGTTCGGTGACTCGAAGATATTGCATAAATATTTGCATTCTCATTATGCAACTGTCATTGGTGGCATGTGGTTTATGTGTGCGTATGTGGTTTTGCCAGGGGCATGCCCAAATTAAATTCGGTCTCATGTGAGTTACTGAGTTGTCAAACGCAATATGAGCCTCTGTGACATTTGGTCTATATATATTCAGAAATAAATTATTAAATGAAACTGCCCTCGACACAATGTTAAGTTGTCAAGAGCTGACGTATTGAAGCACACCCGCACAATTGAAATGAGTTTATGGAATGTCTGTCACTTAGAAGGGCGGGAAACAAAAGAATTTGTTTTGGTACCTCTGTCTATAGGGTGTTGTCACGAGTGATCCGTTTTTTGGAACTATAAGAGAAATAGCTCGTATGAGCATAGCTTGATGTTAGCTTTTTGCAGTGTTTAACCGCGATTAGGATTTACCTAGAGGTGATATCGCACCTTATAAAAAATCTTGTCAGAGTAGGGTTATCGGTCTCTAATTCTATTTCGAAGCAGACTTTATGAAATATTCTGTCTTATTCAAAAATATAAATGACAAAGCATATACCCTAGTCCCAATGTGACAAAGATATCAGTAAAATGCGGATACCGAAACAATATAGAAAAAAAAAAAACAAAATTGGGTAAAAGAGAAAAAAAAATCAACAACTTGGAACTGTGGAGTGGAGATGTAGATATAGTGGCAAGATTGACGATGTAATTCCAAAATATACTAAGGGCAATCCCATTTTCGTGGGTCCGCATATAAAACGTAGAAATTTAAAAATAATCGTCAATATTTGCCTCTCGATATTCAAATTACTACATATTTTTCTGTAATTTTTCCGTGACATATGAATGCATTTTAATGTTCAATATATCTATATTTAAAACATTATGTATTCTGGAATCCTTTGGATTTGGATGCGTAACAAAAATTAACATTCTTTTATATCATCTTGTGGTACATTATTTACCCTACTTAATGTTAACCAATTGAAAAACCAGTAAGACAATTATCTTCGACTATGCCGAAGCTCAAATACCCGGTACTATATTATTGTAAAAATAAAAAAATAATTTAGTATTAAAAAATTCTATATTTGTATGGGAGATATGGGTAGTTTTTATTCGACCAAGCTCATTTTTTGTCAAAAAATTTTAAATATTATTAAAACAATATGAGCAAAGTTAGGCTGACCAGACGTCCTCTTTTTATCTTAAAAAATAATGTCTGGTATCTTTTTGGAAAAATGTGCAATTTGTCCTCTTTCTGGGATTTACCAGTTTACGAAATTCTTCGACACCATAAAACTTATAAAAAAAACTTTTTTTCAATACTAATGCAGAAATGTTCTGCATCTATCTGGTATGAACACGACTTAAAATTTGTAGTTAAAGGTGGAAATGAGAATAATGCATTAAACGTGGAAAAATGAATTGGAGGTTTTCAAGGTGTTTAAAATATCTTCAGAGGTGGGGCTAATCTCTGGATGAGTTTTATTGTTTTACATGGATGGATTTAAACAAAATTCCCAACAAATTAAACGAAAATAATTTGTTTGACCAATTTTGTAACTTATAAATACAATGGTGGCCATAAGTATTTTGACAAAACTAAAGTTAATTCTACTCATAATTTAAACTTACTTCATTCATGTAAATTTTGGCATCAATGGAAAGGTTATTTAAATTCCGTTTGAATGATACAAAACTTTCCTCAACCCATTACCCATTGAAAATTTAGAACTTCTGTGAAAGTCTACCTTTTTTACTTTTTTCCTCGGTCTCAAAAAAAAAAAAAAAAAATATCGGATTTATATAGCTTTTTGATGTTAAAAATTAAATTTAAATAGCTACTGTAAAGATAGCAAGTTTAAACTTTGCATATATTGTTTTAATAATATTTAAAATTTTTTGACAAAAAATGAGCTTGGTCGAATAAAAACTACCCATACCTCCCATACAAATATATAATTTTTTTTATTTTTACAATAATATAGTACCGGGTATTTGACCTTCGGCATAGTCGAAAATAATTGTCTTAATGTTTTTTTTAAATATGTTTTTTTTTTTTGAATAATTGGGGTGTTGAAAAATCTTTACTAAAAATCACTATTTCTTTTATTTTATCTGCTAGGTTCCACATTTCACTTTCACTCGAAATCAGAAATGAATTTTTGAGTTCTACATTTCACTGTATTCGATTTCGATTTCAAAATTTTCGGAATTGAGACAAAGTGAAATTGTGATTTCGAAAAAATCTCGGAATTTCCGAATCACTCGAAATGCAGAACACTGAAAACGAATTCACTCGATTTCCAATTTCGATTTCACTCGATTTCTGGAACAGCTTATACAGCTAAATATGCAATTATTAAAATGATAAGAAAAAAGGCTAAAAAAATGTTAGTGACTTTCTGGTTGCTTGTTTTTTTACGAATGAATAGAAAATTTAAAATTTTGTAGAAAAGTAGAACTTACTGAGTTTCAGTAAATATTTGTTGTCGATGCAAAGTAAATTTTTCAAACAGTGTTTTCCTCTGAACTTTTCTTAATATGGGGCCTCCTCTTTTCAAGCACATCTTTAAGGCGGTTTGTCATAGATAAGCTCATCAGAGCTGATTGATGACCAAACCTTTCGGATAACTCCTTTAAACTGATTGACGCGGTGCAAATATCTGACATGTAAGTAAACATTACGTGCAAGAATCCTTCACAAATTTTCGATGGGGCTAAGGTCTGGATTTCGAGCCGGCCACTTCATTACATCCGATATTGCTATGTGGAAGCCATTCTTTTACGGACCTTGCGCTGTGGACTGGCTCGTTATCCTGTTGGAATACGAAATTTTCTGGAAGAAACTCTTCTGACATAGTCATTACATTGAGATCTAGTACATCGATGTACAAAGAAGAGTTAAAATTTCTTGGTAACTACGCGATTTGTGATAGGCAAAATTCCGCCCAAATCCTAACCTTCTCAACAAGTTCCACTAAGTTCAATAACGAATAATGAAAAAAGCTCTTGAAAGGTAACGGTTTATTGCATGGAATGCCGACATAATGCTCTAAACTTGCCTTGGCAATTTATACATTATTTCAAAACACTACAGGCTGTCTTGAAATAATGTTATAAATAAATGAATAAAAATAATGAATAAAACAAATCTGACTTTTTACGAGACTGTTAAACCAAACGGGTGTCTTTCATTCAGGATACAACGCCAGTGCTGGGTCAGTGCTTCACATCAGGATTCAAGAATCTGCATGATAATTGTCCTATTCTTACTGGCTAAAACCACCTCCCTTCCCGAACGTATGAATTATGTGTTCCCCGCGGAACCGGCGTAAGCCATTACTTCTCGGGTCATAGGTATAAAACATAATGGAGTATTTCAACTGTTTGGCTTACTTTACTTTGGCGCTCTAAATGGCCAAGATTCCTGATTATTCGCACCGTCTTCTTGTTTTCGAGGGTCCGTCATTCTGAATCATATAATTTACTACATTATCGGGAGGTGACACCCAACAAATTGGTCCCGTAGGGCGTTTCTTTCGGTTTCCTATGGTGGGCAATGTAGAAACACTTGTTCCACATTTTCCGAAACGGTTTCGCAATGCGGACAGTTGATGATTTTATTTTATGTCGGCGTTTAAAAAGATATTCCTTGTAACAGTCGTGATGACTATCAGTTAGATAAAAGTTCGTTTCTCCATGAGTTCGTTGAATCCATGCATCGATCTCTGGTATGAGACTATGCTTCCATGTTCCATCTTCCATTTAATTATTTATTCCATATCGTCTATCTATATCCTTGCATTCTAGCGAGTTTTCTCCAAGCGCATCCTTTATTTTGACTTAATAGATTGCTCGTTGTAGGATTTACAGCTTTGTGAAGTTTCAGTAGGTTATAGGTTTCCGGTTTCATTGGACTTAAATTCCAGTCCCTATTTTCATAATTTCCAGGGTTGGTCAGCTTACGTGGTCAAACAGGCTTCTTAAAAGAACCACAGTGCGAAGGTGCTCTGAATAAGGGAATGAACCAAGGTATAAACAAGGAGCACAATAGATCACAATGTGGCAGTGCTCTGAACCCTCTTTAATAATTATTACATGGGCTCAGGCTATCAGGTTCGATCCCAGAAAAAAACAAAGATTACATCTTAAAGATTGTTTTCCACTGTTCCATCCTCTGCCGAACGCTTCACAAACCTTCGAGAGTATAACTTTCTTGGAAATGTGTCTCAATTCAGCCCTTCGGACTAAATTAAAGTAATTTTAACGTGGCCTTGTCCTTATCCGAAGGTTTCCGTTTCATCCTGCATTGCTACAAAGAGTTCGCTGTCTTGTTGACCATGATTTCTAAGTGGCCATGTAACTAGCAGACTAGTAATTTGTTTATACTCTGTATTTCCGAGCCGGTCCTGGAGCACAAGCAAATCCCAACCACATAAAAAAAAGAGTACTCTGTCGCAAGCTAAATTACCCAATTACCATATGAGCAGATGAAGACAGTACATACATTAAACTTGGGTTGGGAGTTGCCAACAGACTAGTTGATGGTTCACATGGGATTATCTGGCCTTTTAGCCAGTTGTTTCTCAAAAGCACCAAGTTATACAAACTCTGACACAAATGATATTTAAAATTATACCAATACCAAGTTGAATAAGATACCGTTGAGGCTGCAGCTATATGTTCTTATTAAACCTTGTCAGGTACCACATATAGGTACAACTCCATTTTAGAGTGACGAAGAAACGCCTTTCCAGTCTCTATGCCATGCCAATCCACAAACCTAACCCACAATATACAGTGATGCGGTCTTGCGTCAATTTGTCTTAATTGTTTTAAATACACATACACAACACACGTGTGTGTATAGGCATTTGTCAAGTCATACTCATTATTACTTGGTGCCTTATAAAAAATTGAAGCACTCACTGTAACCGCACATATCATAAAGTCATAGAAGCCTTCTCAAACATGTACTACCTTCACACTTGCACTCGTACCAACATATACAGTTGATTGAATGTCAGCCATTCATCGCTATAACAACTTCTTCACTCAAACGGCATCGTTACAAAGAAGAGCAAGTTTTTCCTTTTCTTATTATTCTTCCACTAAATTAACTCTGTTTCGGTTAAGAACGAGCTCTTGGAACAGAAACAAAGCCTAAAGCCTAATATCGTCAAGGAAAGAGGAATGAACGAATTAGCCTCGCAAAACCGACCGACGACAATAACTAAGAACAAAAGAGTGTAAGAGACCGCAATTTTATTATTATTATCCATCTCGTCTAAAGTCGACGACGGGTACGATGCCGTCAACGACGACGACGACACGACGAGGATGCTAATGATAATGGTAATGAAGTCGATGTTGATGACGACGATGACGATGATGAAGAAAAATCAGCTGAGTTAATTTCGTAAACAATTTACTCATGTGTAAGCGTACGCCCAGCCCGGCCCCATATGTACACTCACACACTTGTAATAATGAGGTTTTTTTCGAAACCACCCATCGGCAGCGGCAGGATGCAGACATCTTCCATGAATGCTGCCTTGTTGTTGATGCTGCCTTGGTCGGATCGGAAGCAGTGGCAGTCGCCGCAAAGGCAGCCGAAGGATAATGAACTTTTGTTATTATTGTGTATACGACTTATTTATTTGTTTGGATACACAACTGCACACTTTTGGCGATTAAAAACAAAATTACTTTGTGTTTGTGCTCAGCCGGGCGTTGAGGCTTTCATCTTCTGTCGTGTGTTGTGTGTACCTCTTTAGAGGTGGAAGTGATGTAATTTATTTTTTTTTCTTGTCGGTTAGGCAGGTTATTGTGAATTGTTGGATGCTGGATGTTCCTTTGTATTGTATTAGTGATAGCTATCCAACAGGAATCAATTACTTAATTTGGTATGGAAGAATGACAGCTGAGAGGTAGGACTGAGTGTGATTTATACAAGGTTCATCGGGCGGGACAAGTTCAGTCACTTGCAGTTTGTGGAATGGGATGGTACCACTTATAGATGTGGGATTCGAAAAGGAACATTATCTCAAATTCAGGACAAGGAACAAACCTGCTCGGCTAATTAAATGACACTTCACTTGAGTAATGGCGCTTGAGGGGTATACTTGTTAAGAGGGCCATGCCTATTTGAGGGAAGTTTTACGGATTAATGTACTTTTGAAGCCGTATTTTCGTTTTCAGGAGACGATCCCATCCTCTACTCACATAAATCGGGTTTCAATGTTTTTAATGTCATGAACTGTTTTTTGGTTCCAGCCATAGTCTGAAAGCGCGGAACAGTTTCTGAAGTAAAGTTTCTCCATTGGACTTGTTCGCACTTAAGAACGAATTCTGCCATAGATTTGTATCCCCTGTCAAAAAAATCTCAGTATCAGCTCTTCATTTCTGCTCATACCGTCGAGCAATTAAACGTTTTGAACACGTGTATTTTGTCATTCCAAAGTAGTATAGCTGTTCCCTTTGTCAACCCACCCCTACCTAGGTGTAATTCGTGAAGTTGAGGCTTATTTGGAGGTAGATAATCTTATTTAATACCTCAAAGCTGCTGCTATCAACAGTGTGATATTTAGCACCCTGAAAAAATCCCTATGTATTTGGAGTAGCGTCCAAATATGTCGAAGTACTCTATCTAAATTTCGTCAACAACTTAATCGGTCCGTATAAGTGTAGCTTCAGGAGAAAGTCTACCATTGATCAAATATTCACAGTGCGACAGATCTCGAAGAAAACCCAGGATCTTCAAATCCATACCCGCCATCTTGTCATTGATTTTAAAGCGGCCTATTTGACAGCATTTATAGGGACGAGCTATACAGAGCAATGTCTAGTTTTGTCATCCCTGTCAAACTCGTCCGTTTGTGCAGGATGACGATGCATTCTGCTCCATCAAGGTACGGGTAATGAACTTACCGAGACCTTCGATGTAAAAAAAAGTATTTAGACATGGCGATGCGCTTCTTCAACATCGTACTTCAAAATAATAGTGCAAAACTGAAACGCCAACGACAGAGGCACGATCTTTCAAAAATCTATGTCCATCTACTCGCCTACGCCGACGAAATCATGAGTATTGAGACGGAGGCGGCAAAGATGGGTTTGGCGGTCAATGAGGACACCCAACACCGACGTCTCGGACAAAATGTCACTATAGACAGATATAACTTTCAAGTGGTTATGGACTTTGTATACCTAGGCTCCGCTATGAACTCAGACAATGTACTGAGATGAAACGACGAATAACTCTTGCCAATCGCCAATCGCCCTCTGTCGAACTTTAGTTGCCCTTTATAAGATCCTAATCATCGCAGTCCTTCGCTGTGGTGCAGAGGCATGGACTCTATCAAAAGCAGATGAGGTTACTCTTGGTTGTGTCGAGAGGAAAATTCTTCGTGAATTTTCGATTCCATCTGAATCCATGGAAGAGGCGATACAACGACGAACTGTACTGTACGGACTGTACAACGACATCGATCTAGCCAGAAGAGTGAAGGTCCAACGACTGAGGTGGCTGGGTCTTGTAGAGCGAATAGAAGCGAATGTTCCGCCGCGAAAGATCTTCGAATCCACAACCGAGGGACGGCGAAGTAGAGGAAGACCCCGACTCACGCAAGTGAAAGCTGACCTTAACCAAATTGGGGTAAGTAACTGAAGCAGCTGGCTAAAGATGGTGCTGGCTGGAGAAGTGGAGACGCTTGTTGGTCCAGGCCTAGGTCAACCAAGGACTGTAGCGCCATCTTAAGTAAGTAAGTAAGATGAAAAAATCCTTTTGTGTATATAAAAAATGTGCACGACTGGTACGCACGAAACTTTCTCGTTTATTGCGAATCTTGCAGAATCTCAGGTTCATTTAAGAAAATTTTACGTTTAAAATCATACCTACTCAAGATATACTCAGGTTTACTAACTGAACCCTTGTTAATTAAAAACGTAATACATACTATATAAACATACGTATTAACTACAAGACAACACTTTATTACTTTCAAATTTCATCCCGAACTGACATTTCCTTCAAGGCAATAGGCGATGAATTTCGAATTATATTGCCACTGAAGTTTTGGGCTTTACAAAAATATACCGGTTGTGATCGGGATTTGGTAGCCTAGCAGTTACATTTTCATCCAAATCGAAAATGGCGTTTTCGAGATATGAGCTGTTTTTAAAGTAGGTACCATTTTTAGCGATTGGGGAGGAAATCGAAGGACGCATTCATGGTTCAAAAAACGCTGTTTCGCAACTGTTTAGCTCAAAACTGAGCAAATAGTATTACTATGGATTTAAACATTATCTGCCAGTTACATTTTTATCATAATCGAAAATGGCGTTTTTGAGATATGAGCAGTTTTTTTAAAGTACTTTTATTGGGGATTTGGGTAGATATCAAAGGTTGCAGTCTTTTTAGAGAAAAACTGAGTTTACTATCAAGTTAAAAATGACGATATTATCTTAATAATACGTTTTTGTTAAAATCGTTTTTACCGTTTTCAAGAAAAAGCCAATTTTCAAAAGTGCAGTTGTTGGACTTTTTTAGCGAAAAACTGGGTATGCATATTAAGCATGCCTACATTAACTCAACTATAAATTTTGGTTCAAATCGTTAGAGCCGTTTTCGAAAAAATCTAAATTGGTTAATATTTCGTAACATTTTTATATGGGAAATACCGTTAATATTAGGGCTAGCATAAAAAAAACCCCTCCTATCGGGAAACCCATAAACTCTATATACGAAGTTTGAAACAAATCCGTCCAAGCGTTTAGATTTCCGAGCTAAGCTATGGGACAGACAGACATATGGACGGACAGAATTGCG
Organism: Cheilosia scutellata; assembly: GCA_955612985.1. Lineage (NCBI taxonomy): Eukaryota > Metazoa > Arthropoda > Insecta > Diptera > Syrphidae > Cheilosia > Cheilosia scutellata. Next base: position 93,898,366 of record OY015311.1, read on the forward strand.
CAAAAAACTTTAAGGTACAATTTGTGTTTCTCTGGGGGTTGAACCGGAGACCTCTTATTAAACTGACCAAATAGCCACTACGCTCGGTTGGTAATCAAATATTATTCGTTCTCGCGTATATTTATGAATGCAGGCTAAAATTGTCCCGCCAAACGTGTTTTGGCTACTTTTACATTTTAATTAGGCGTGTTTTTTGGCTAATCTATATTTATAGGCTTACAAAAATAATTTCATACAAATTCAATTCTATATAGATTTCGTTAGCCCGGATAATTATCGGGGCGTATTCCTTAGCCCCGATAAAAACTGTGCGACCAAACTATCATTGCTGTAAATGTTATCGAAAAATGCTATCGATTCTGTCATAAATGACGTCAGATGTCTATCACAGAATTCATTAAAAAAAAATCAAAGCATTTGGTAAAAATATGCCTATAAATTACCGAAATTTTATTTTTCCGTGTATGTTTATAAATTAGTTTGAATCGCGTATATAGTGTTTGTGGATTTGTTTTTCTTGTGATTTTTTAGAATTTTTGTCTTTTTCTGATGTTTTTTTAGTGAGTGACAGCCAAAAAAACACACCTATTATTTATTATTTCTTTAAAACTAATACATATTTAACATCACTAATTGGTAATATTTTTTTTTTCTATTTCCAGGTAATATTTGAAGAAGTTTTATCAATAATATACACTTTGAGGTTTTCGTAAGTAATATGTACATTTTGTTACTTTTTTTTATAAAAGTGTATACACCATAAATTCACATCTTCCCTGTCAAAAGGGTAGATACACTTAATTCAGGGTTAGGTACTCTTCTTCAGAGTGCATTTTCTGTCATTATATCTAGATTCTAGAGTACAACTTAATTTCTGGTGGTAACCATCCAAAAAGAAATGTCTAACGAGTTTTTTTTGCTCATAAAATGCACGTCAGTGTCCTATGCATTGAATGCTGGGTTTTTTTTCTTTGCTACTGAATTCCTTCCATTCAGTCTGGATTCAATGAAAATGATGCCATTCAGACAAACATGTGACTGTAAGGTTGGTTAATTTTGTTGAATGGCTTTCACGAGATCCCACCAACATTGAATGATAATAATCCTTCCGACAGACACGAGATAGTTTTTTTTTTATTTTACAAATTTCCTGCCCGTCGGCAATGAGAGATGACAGCCGTCATAATGGATGGCGGTGTCTGGGGGTAGAAAAAATCAAATGCGCCATAAGCTGCTGGAGGATTTTTCTTTGTCTGAGACGTTGTCTGATGTGGGAGGGTGGTTGGTTGATTCGTATTTCCTAGGAAGCTTTTAAATTCCATAATAGACTAAAAAGGAAGCGTTACCACGCCTTTCCGTAAATTAAAGATCAACAAACTTTGCTAGATACGTTTATGTTCGCGTATCTATTGCAAACGCTTAAGTCGTCATCATCGACTGCGACTAAGATATAGCGTGAGTAATTGTTACCTATTTTGTTTGGCTTTCTTGTTTTCTGTCTGGATGGATTCAGGTTTATTATTTACACTACTACCGCATGTGCTGTGCAATCAATTTTAATAAAATGTTGTTTTTTTTTTTTTTTTTTTTACATTTTTCATTGGTGGTAGTGTATAGCATGATGTGATATTTTATGTGTTTGAGAGTGAAAAATTTGCAACGATTTTTGGGGTGTAATTTTATGAGTGCATCAATTGGCTGGTGCAAATATTTATTTTTATAGTTGGTTGCTGGCTGAAACCTTGCTATATGTAGTTTTAAATATTTAATTTGGCTTCCATGTAAATAAATGTGCGCAGTTGTAATGTGACACCTCGAGGGAGTAACCATAATGCACACAACCTGATGTACCTATGTATGTAGTGGAATTATGCAATGACTTTGAGGCATTTCGTCCTTGAATGATGGAAATATGGTGCGGCAGGTAGTACGTATTTGTGTTGTGAAATTGAAAGAATGGATTTTTATTTTGTTTACATATATGAATACGTTTGTCATGAAACTAGACTTAATTTCTTAGATTGACAACATTTTTTGATCTTCTATATGGAATTCAATTCTTTCTATAATGACAGCACTCTCAACTTTTCATATTCCCTTTAAAACTCACGCCACTGATTTTGGGCCATATCACTAAAATGACAATGTATGTTAAACTCATTAAATTTCAAACTCGACAGCAATCTAAAGTGGAATTTAATGTTTCCAAAATGAAGTCATGTCTGCTGCCACTAATGCGAAAGCCGAATATTCAGCCATTATCCATTAAGGACACTTGTATCACAGAAACCCATAAACCTTCGGTGCGTGTGTGTTCATGACAACCTTGGTTTAAATGGCCATAAAGACGAAGTCGCCCAGAAGGAAATGTTTAGATTTTCTCAAACCTCAAACCCCCTCTGCAATTACTACAAGGCGTTCATTCGTCCCCAAACTTGAGTATAAATCTCATAGCTAGTCTAGGAGGCCAAAAACCGTATTGGATATAGGCTTCCAAAATTCGTACGTTTAAACTGTCGAAGAGTCGAATATTGCGAAGTTTATAGATTTGCTCGTGAGATGTCATGTGTCTCTCACTAGTCTTATAATTTTTTTTTTTTTTTTTAGAAACGGTAGCCAAAGGAATCCTAGAAATGTCCACAAGTTAACCCATCAGCTTGTTTTTGGATGTACTATGAAATAAAGAGATTCCTTCATAGTGACAAGTGACCCAGCTAATCTTGGGGGGAAATTTATTGTCGAACGAAGACTATGTCCTCTAGGAAGCAATTAGGGTATTAGTGTTACCCATTTTACTGAAGTAAGTAAGTAAGGCTTGCATAGCTCCTTTTACAAAAAGAAGAAATTTAAACTTAGGTCAAATTTCATTAAATGATACGATCATAGAGTACTCCGACGAAGTCAAGGAGGAATCCTAGATAAAATACTAAACTGGACTACCACATCAAAAAATAAAATAACAAAAGCTTTAAGGGCTTGTCGACGAATGTATATCACAACTTGGGGGGATCTCCCCAAAAATCACCCACTGATGGATCTATACAGTGATGATCAGGCCAATTATAACATTATGCTTCCCTAGTATGGTGGACCAAAGTCAACCAAAAACCTCCATTTCAAAGCTTAAAAAGGTACAACCCCTACCATGTCGGGTTCTATCTGGAGCCATGCGTACACCTAACACCTATCCACATACCTATTAATAAAATGGCAATTCGCAGTTCGCCTAGTTTTCATACAAGCGAAAGACATAAGTCTCAAGAACCACCCGGAACTAACGACTTTGCTCTCAGAACTTCCAGAGTCACAGATAGAATGCCAAAAACCTCCGACAAAGGGTTCTCTGCAGAGATCCCAACCAGAGAAGCATGGGCAATCAACTGCCCACCAAACTGCCAAAGCTGCCTAAAGTGGTATATGGATGGTTCCAAAATGGAATCGTAGGTGGGAGCTGGTATTCATGGGGCAAACCGTAATGTCTCAATACCTATGGGGAAAACTCCTACTGTTTTTTCAGGCAGAGCTCCATGCCATCAAAGAATGCGCAAACATTATTTACAGGTATTAAAGGCGCTAACATCCATATATATTCACGGACAGTCAATTAGCTTAACTCATCTATTATTGACTCCAAATCAGCACTACACTGCTTCAATGCCCTCCAAACACTTAGTACCAGAAACAAAACCAGTTTATAGTGGGTTCCAGGCCATGAGATAGGTATAATTGTAGGAAATAAAAATACTGATAAACTGGCCAGAAAAGGTTTGGAATCTCCTTTTATAGGACCAGAACCTTTCTGTGCAATCCTCAGATCAGCTATAAACTCGGACATGAAAAGCTGAGAACGCAATAAATCCATCTCACATTGGGAGAACATCCCTGGTCTTAGACAGGTCAAAAAAGCGATTCAGCCTTTTCAAAATGATGAGAAAAAGATCCTTAATCTAGTGAGGCATGATATCAAAACTTTATAGTAGGTTACCTATAACAGGTGACCACATTTTGCCATATCACATAAAGAAAATGCAATTAGTCGACTCACCGGAGTGCCGACTATGTCTTGAGGATGACGAAACAGTTGAACACATCATGTGTGAATGCCCGGTCCTCTGTAGTATCAGAAGGAAGTCATTTTGTAGGCAAACTATATGTACCAAAGAATTAAAGACCTCCTCTGCTGAATGCATCATCAACTACATTAGGAATGTAGAGACGCTACTTACCTAAACTTAATTCTGACGCTTCAAGCTCAAAAGATCTTATAGGTCGACGTGCTTTTCTACATCGCTATAGCGAGTCAGAAGTTAACAAAAAAAATCGTAACCCTCTCCACAAACCAGTGATGTCGCTTAAGTCAACTACCCTAAGACGCTTAAAAAAGTAAAGTGCTGCTTAAAAACGTCAATACGAGTAAGTCGCGTAAGAAACTTACTTCGGCCCTGACCAAAGACGTGGGAAGACCCAACACAGGTTTAGATCCCGAGCTTCTGAGCCTTGATTTCATTGCGTCAGTCGGCATATTCACGGGAACCTGGGTTGTAGGATAAGTGTCGCCCAAGGTCATCGAAACTGCAGTGCGGATGGGACACCATATTAGACGGTATTTGACAGCCCAGCCGATGATGTTATAAGAACATTTATACAGGGTAAATCACGCAGAGCGTCTAGAGCAGAGCCAGTCATACTCGGTAAAACTCCCGTGCACTCGAGACTGACCCTTCTTAGAAATTTAGCTCAGTCATCTACTGACGTGAAAGCCACACAAAAAAAAACGCATAAGCTAGAAAAGGTCTTATACAAAGCCGTATAGAGCCAAAGGACCTTTCTCGGTGATGCCTCGGTCCCATGCCTTGCCAAAAGCACCTTTACACTGGCAGAAAACTAACAGCCCTATTATGGCTATCAAATATCAACACGATATTTGATAATAATTGATACGTATCAACAAAATTAATGAATCGGTATTATGGTTATCAACCTATCAACATTTTTGATGAATTGTGAATTGTATTAGATTTAAGATCTATTGTGAATAGTTTTATCGATAAACTTGGTAGGTATTACGGTTATCAAAAAATTTGATATTCATCAAATTTTCTATCAACCACAAATTTCTCGTTGATACGTATCAAATATTCGGTGCATCAAATTAAAAAATGTATATATCCTCGTTTTTATTGTTAACTAACGACTTTAGAGCGAAATGTCTTCGGTAGACATCCCAAATGTACTCAAACCACGAGTAGCAGCGATTTTAAAATTATTTACTCAATAAGGAAACTATCAACTGAGCGTTGGGAATAACTTCAGCATTTGCATTGCACAATCAACAGTGTTGTTCATTCTTTTGATTTGCGAAAAAAACAACTTTTGTTTATAAAAAACAACAATATTATTTAACCAAAACTAGTAGTCAGCCACACAACAAAAACCAACTACAAATCAGAAACGTCAAACGTCAAAACAGAACCCATTCTCAATGAAATTTCGATAAGTATTCACAATGAGGTAAAATGTATCAATTGATACTCATAATACCAAACTATCAATGAATTGATAGATCTTATCAAGTATCAACTAATTGATATTTGATAGCCATAATAGGGCTGTAAGAGCGCCTTGGATGTCTTCGACATGACATGCTTTGCCCAAATAAGGTTCCCAGCTATTTTACTTCATAACTTTTACTACTGGAAGAGTCAGACCGGTCACATTTCTCCCTCTCTTGAAGAGAACAACCTCAGTTTTCAAAGGATTGCCCAAAATCCCATTCCTAGTGCAACATTCATCGACCATGTCTAAGGTTATCAGACAACAGACAAGCATGCTCCGACAGAAAGGATGGCAACATCATCCGCATGTGATTATGAGTAGGCCTTTCAACAGGGTATGTACCAGAGAGTTAACTACTATATACAATAGCAGTAGATGCAGAACGGCACCAGTCCAGTGCACCAGTGCTGCCAGTCTGTGTTAATCCTGTCATAACATGGCAGCCATAGTGCGCATCTAGAGCCAAAGTTCTATTCATCAGCATTGCTCTGGTCCAAAATATCAATGTCCACATCTACCCTGTGTTGTCGAGCAGAGTCACACATGCCGTCAAAGGCCGCATTTTCGAAAGGACCTCTCTGAAAATGCCCATGGGTATATTCTTTCCTGTCAACTTGAGGCGCAATCACACAGGATCTTCCATGCTTCATCTCAGATAGAGGGTGCATCATCATTGCAGACGAACTACGCCCGTGAATCTGGACTATCCCTCCAAGCCTTTCAGCAAGAAGGAAGTCAGACTTATATGTCAACCAAGTTGGTCTTATTTGTGGATTGGAATGGTTGATTGCTGGGTTGGGATGTCGATTTCTGTTCTACTGTATGAACACAAGCTGCAGCGGAAGACATCTTTTTAAAATCAGTTAAAAAAATATGTCTCTTGCTCTTTTGTCAATTGGTTGCATTCAAAAAGTTACATCAACCTCGCGCATTTGTCCAATCCTCTCTAAATAACAATGTGTCCATTGTTCAGGAGCTGTCATTACAAAAATGGAGAAAAGCCTACACGAACGGGATATGCTAGTACCTTTCTCTAAATGAAATGTTTTTCCATGTGTCCTTTTAATACCAAATAACTGCCTTCCCACATACACACCTGAGTAAAAGGGCACACATAGGAGTCAAAATATTTGCACTTTGTGTGTGTGTGGTTTTTTTTCCAGAGTGTCGCGGTGTCAAACTACGGATCGCTGCTAATGGGATTCATTGTTTATTTGTCGTCTGTCTGACTGAGTTTCTCTCAGCCAAAAAGGGGTTGGCTATGGCAGAAAACACCAAGGAAGGCGCAGTATTCTTGGCAGACACTACATACTTGGCATATACGATAGGGATGCTATTTCTGAACTTCCAAACACATACAACCCCAGGGAGACGACAGATTCTGAATGAATAGATACTGCATCTGCAACTACAACGAGCAAGAACAAGATGACAAAAAAAAAAGATATTTTGTAAACACCAGTCGGATCGGCATGTGGTGCCGGTTCTATTTGTCATATCATCGTAGCCATTATTTTCGTTTTAATTTTTATAGTTTGCTCCGAACGCCCGGTCACCGCCCGCTGACGTCGCGCCGCCACGAAAGTGCTTCAGAATGCTCGCGCGCGTATTTATATTAAGAGCCTGCAGTTTGTTTAATGCGAAATGGTTTATGCACATGGGAATGTAGAACTGAATGCGGCCATTGTTTGGAGAGTTCGGTGCTGTGCACATTTGTATGTTGATCGTTGTCTTTATGATTTTTAATTTGTGAATTTGCACATTCCTGGGCAGAACTATATAATGTATCGCTGGTATATAGATAGAGAGAAGAAGGTGCATTCTGTTCTTCTTTGTTGGTGTCGATGACCTGTGGTCTCCAAGGAAACGACTTTTTATTGCTGGCCAATATTTTTAAATATGAAAAACTACAAGACTCAATAGAATTGTATATTAAAGAAGTTACAAAAGGGTGGTCCAAAGTTTTTGACACTAACAGCTCTTTCCCTCTGTCTTTTTTTTAGGGTGCCCTTAAATATCAATGTTCAAGTCCTTAAAGCGAATATCATCTCAGTCAGATATACCCAGAAAAAGTCGACAAGGTCTTGGAAAATTGGGTTGCCATAGGATGCTGAAATTGCATTCCATAAATGCCATAACATACCAAAAAAAATCCATTTTTGTCCATTTTATTTTATTTTTAAAAGGAAACTTGTATTTGGGCTACCGGTTATATGCCATCCATGCACATATTGGATAGATAGATACAATCAATAAAATAGCAATAATGCAATGTATTCAAGGTTACAAATAAAATTGAAGCCCGCCTAACCGGAATGTATCTTTGTTTACCCATTGCTGTGTCTCTGAGTTGCATATTAATTATTAGTTACGTATCCAAAAATACAACTAATATTCTCCTAATTTGAATCAACCAAATCAATTTGTTGCGTAAAGTTGTTTATTTTTGTATTTATTGCTTTGAGTTGACGATAAAAAAAGCCTCGTTCAGATGACGTTTTTAAAGATTTTACTTTGGAATTGTTTACAAATTAAGGTCAAGGTCTTAAGGCGCGTCGGTTATGTTGAGGGGTAGCCATCAATCAGGCTGTTTTCTCGGGTCCAAACAGGCCTTCGTTGCTCTAATTTTGGAGAAAGCGAGTTGCGGTAAATGGTACTAGTGCCTAATTTTTTGAGCGAGCTTCGCATATTCCTTTGAAGGAGTTTTTGTTTGGTTTTATTTTGATTGATTACCTTCTGGTGAAGCGGCGGATCTTCTCATTCTATGGTACATCCAGTCAAGGTGTTCATTCGTAGTGCCTTTTTTTTGGCATTATCCTCATTATACTGATCGTTTTTCTCTGGCTCTAAATCACACGCCCATGTGTCTAAGCAGTCATCTGTCATTCTGGGGGAAACAGAAAACTGGTGGATAGCTTAAAATATTTAACGAAGTTTTGGCTCTTTTAGGGTTTTTGGATTGACTAAGAATTATTTGAGTAATGGCAAGTTAAGGCTAAAAATTTCCCCAAAACAGAAATCAAAAATGAACCCAAAAAAATGTATGGATTGATCTTAATTTGGATTCCAAAATCCAGTCTTTAAATTGTCATGTATTATTTGCTTTTGATATTAGATGCAGTCTTCCCTTCTTCGTCATATTTCTTGCAACACATACACTTCTTTCTTTAAGCATGTATAGTACCTAGACGTTTGCAAAATGGTCTGGGCCCCGTTCGCTTTCTACAGAGCAGTGTTGCGGATACACTGACTTAACCCCAGTCGCGTTTTTTTTTGGACCCGATTTGACTTCAAGCTCGTAAAACCTCTTTCAATGCGACAGGGGGAATTCTATAAATACACTTTCTCAATTGTTAGCATTTCCTCATTGGTATTGAGGGAACACAGAACTACAGCCACAATTTTACAGAAAAGTTGCAGAAGGGTGTTGTCGGCCTCCCTTCAGTTTGTGCTTTATTAGGTACTACTATAGGTGGCGTAAAAGTTGTCACCCGATGTTCTTTGGCTGTAATTTTTCTATGAATGAAAAATGTTGATCCTGCTTTTGAGTTAGGTATGTTTATTATTGATGTCTTAACATTTTGGCCGCCGCCAACATTGATGACCATTTGGGCCCGATTTATGGCATTTTCCATCACTCTGGCCAGAACTTCCGGCGATAGGTCATCGCTTTCTTAATATGTATTCTCTTTGATGGCTTAAAGAGTCAGAGGTTTGTTGACATACACTCATGACTTCAAAAAACCCCAGAAAAAGGAGTCTCGAACGGATAAATCAGGCGATCTTGCCGACCAGTGCAAATCGCCAAAACGAGAGATTAGGCAACCCGCCCGGCCCTGCTTTGGCCGTGCTCAGGCATAACAATGCACATTAGTGTTCCAGGTTTGACAACTTTATCTTCCATAAGTGTTCAGAAATAGCGTTTGCAAATTTTGTTTTTTCCCTTTGTCCAATTTGGACCAAACTTCACAAAAACCCTCTCAATCGGTTCAGAACTTTTCGAATTTTTGAAGCTTACACAAACCAACTTAACATTTTTATATAAATTTTGTAATGTTAGCTAAATAAATAAATAAAAAAACATAAAGGCCCGAAATCTGCGCTGAAATTCACGCTGCGCCAACATCACAGACGAATTATTCCATAAAAAATTCGATTATTGTTTAGAGTATAGCGGTTCATGTCCTGTTGACGTGTATTTTGATTGTGTTTACTTCACAAATGTCAAAGTAGAATTGACATTTGCCGCCATTTCCAAATATTGTAGCATCTTCCGAAGACTTTTTCGGCTTTGCTCACGGGTTTTGGATAAAGGCTCTTATCTCGAATGGTACTCTTTAAAGCTCTTCTCGCAGCTGCAAGTATTTCGATAGGTTCACTGTGGTTATGTATACCTATGCACCTCTGAAAGCTGATGTAATTGCCTCGCTAGGTGGCACTCTACCATCAGCAGAGTAGGGATCTCTTCACTCCGGTTGATGCGATAAACCAGTCTTTCGCTGCATCGATGTTTATTTCGCCATTTTGAATGCATCCAGAAGCTGTTTTGCCTTGTCGGCTTGATGTTCGTTTTTGTGATATCTTAACAATTATGCCAACATTTAAGTCACAACTTATTACAACTTATATGTCACAACAAGACACATTCGCATATTCCGATTCATACATCCAACCTTCATCTATTTACTGACTACATCTATATATAGAGCGCATTCCCCTCTCAGTCATAAGGTACATCTGCTATAGCAAGTTCTCCCGTCACTGCAAGATCATGCTACACAAATATACGAGAACATGTGTTCCTCCTCAGTGCTGTGCCTGCGATATAGTCATAATGGAGCATAACATAACAATAATGGGACACCTACCCAAGCAATTTGTATAAGTTTCACTATAAACTACAGCACTTTACTGGTATCCCTAAGTTTTCCACACTCTGGCCCAATTACAGAGGTCACACCCGGGCAACAAATTGAAATAAGCTTAGGTACATCTGGCACTGGGCTATTGTTGTGCCACCAACAACGTGAAGCAAGTAGAACCCAGGTAGAACCGTTAAACAAAAAACCTTTTCCCCCATAAGCATCCTCCGTATATAGTGTAATGAAGTTACATATACTCGTGCACTCGTATAGTCACAATAATACGAGTCTCAGGGCCAACACGCTCCATGAATATGAATTAGGCCCAAGAACTCGTTGGACTTACCTGAAAATCCGCACAAAAACAAAAGAACAAAATAAACAACAACCCGAGGGAATTAGATGCGAGTTTTATGGGACTCTTATTTTGGTATTAAAGGGCGGGATGGAATTATCCATACATACGTTACATTTATACAACAAAATTGTTTGTGCTTGAGAAGCGGACCCAAAGTTACAAAGTCAAGTAGTCATAGTTTATTTGCAAAGTTACACGAGTTGGTAATGAAAATTCGACCTTCAATTCAAGCCAACAAGTTCACCGACATAAACATGAAAAGAGGCGCAAGTAATGAGAAACCTAAGTCACACGGTGCCATTGAAAGTTTCAAGTAAAATTATTATAGAAATTTCCCGTGACGTTAAACGTAATCAAATATTAATGGAATTTTTTTTTCGACAGTGTGACAGGTGAGAAACCAATCAAGTGTGACGTGTTTGTTAAACTGCTCAAGTGACATTGATTTTAGTCACACAAATATATTTGGATCTTTGAGCCCCCGATTCCGTTTGTGAAAGTTGCACACAGAGAGAAAACCACCACATAAAGTAGAAGAAAAGTAATAAGATTTCTCTATGGTTTTCATCCAAGAAGAATGTCATATCAGAACCATAGAGATGATCTTATTAAAATCTTTATGAATATTCTATAAGAATACCACATACATTTAAAAAGATATCTTATTCCATATCAATACGACCGCTTCTTAAAGCAATATGAAAACTTATTGAAGAGTATATGAAAATCTCTTAGCAGCAATAGGAAAAACTTATTGAAAGTATATGTAAGAACGATTGGAAAAATAAGGAAAACTTATTATCTTTTAAACATATTTTATTTATTCATTATTATTTTTATTTTACATAGGTATACATACAATAAAGACAAAATTAACAATTTTTTCTGAAAAAAATAATAATAAATTAAAAAACCTATAATTATTCTAAAAAAGAAAAGAAATGCAAAGTTATCATTTTTGTATTTAGTAAATTACTTACACTCCTCGACACGTAGACGCGCGCTTGCCATGAAATCTAAAGTCGAATGCTACAAGACAATACAATACAACACAAAATATGAGAACACTTTTAGTTCTAAGGGGGAATCCTTTTTGATTTAAAAATATTTCCTTATTACCGGTTAAAGACAAGCTCTTTTAATAAGTTCGTCTTCTCAAAACCGAATGTTAACAAGGTTTTCATATTATTACTATACAATCTAATATTCCCACCCAAAATTAATGAGATATCTCTTTAAAATTTTAAAGAGAAGTCTTATAGATTTGAGAAGATTTCCATTTAAAAGTTTATAGACAAAATTTTTTAATGAGCTTGACTTCTTAAAGCCAAATAGTAATAAGGTTTTCATATTATTTGTATCATTTAATATGATTTGGCATGCAAAAATGATATGAAAAACTCTTAAAAAGATTAATAAGATTTTCTCCATTAAACCATTAAGATTTCTCTATGGAAAAATCATATTATTTACCCCTTTTAATGAGATTTCATAGTAAATCAGTGCAATAAGGCAATCTTATTGATTTTATGTAGTCATTTTTCGCTCTGTGCATTGTTGGAAATTAATGTCTCAATAGAGCCTGGTTTTCGAAATGGACTTATGGGCTCTAACCTCAACATAACTCTGAGTACTTCTGGATATTTAGGGCTACAGTATTTGTGGACACGGATAGAAGAAAAATGGTGAATTTAAATTATAATCTCATTAGCCTTATTGTGGATAAGTACGCTTAGCAAAAGCGTGTATAACGAGCTCCTCACATCTAATTGAACCGTGTTTATAGACGAAAGGGAAATATTTTGTCTATGTAGGCAATCGTTTTGGAAAATCTAAAAATAATTGCTGTGCTGTGACCAATTAGGCGCTATATGGGTGCAACGCTGTAAAAGAATAATGGAAAAATAATTTCCAAGTTAAAGTAAGTTAATCTTTGGCATGGACAGTTCGAGTATGTTTTTGCGCGGCGGCGGCCAGTGTCATTTTGTTGGAATTCACTGGCTGAATGAGTTTACATAAGCCCCTCGGAAGGTGGACTTATAAGTGGGTGAATTCACTTTCTTGGACCAAAAGTGTCGTCAATAGATAGTCATAGGAAGACACCTTACGTGAGCTATTCTGACATATTTGGAGCTCAGGTCGGTGACAATTTGTCAGAGCTATTACATTCCTGAAATTGGTTACTGACACCGTAATACCCTGCCTGCTGTTCTAGGGTCAAGCAAGGTCCTGGACCTGCAACTAGGGGGTTATGAGTATGCGGAGTTAACTTCGCACCCACGGAAAAAGGAACCATTTTGATTACTAAGCTACCAAGAGCCTCGGTTGCCGACCCCTAAAAAACTGAAAAATTACAATCGCATTCGAAACATTACTTTGAATGTTCGGAACCTCAACAGACCGTAGCAATTATAGGAGTCCTTCGATTGCTACAAAGCAGACTTAACTATCGTGAAGGAAGTACGTTTGGATATAGCCGTACAAAAAGCGGATGCGGAAAACTGTAACATTTATTACGGCGGCGACTGCTATAGAGAGCAGGGACAGCTCTTATTTGGATGTATATTCATTATACGCGGTAGACTTAGGCTAAAAATATCGAACTATCGGCACTTTAGTGAACGTTTTTATGACAATTCGCCGATATGTATGAGTGCCCCGCACAAAGGAACGAGATGATGCTATCAAAGATTGGTTCTTTGAGCATCCCCTTTGGTTCCCTCCTCGACTAAACAAGCAACGTCCTAGGTTAGGTTAGGTTAAATAAGAGTATGAGAGAGAGGTCAGGGCCCATCACGATTCACGATCCCTACAGGGAACTAATTGCATAGTGCAATGGAAATACACCTAAACACTTGCCCTTGAAAAAGCCCCAATTTGCCTGCAAAAACCAAGTAGCCCTCTATAGTTGATATGGTTTATCTCCTCTAAATGTTGGAAGAAGTACCTGCCCAGAAATTTTCTTCTATTGCAAATATTGTTAGGAGATTTAACGTTGAATGGCTACTATCGCAAATCGGCAGATCGCGAATCCCCAAACCTATCGAGAAAACCTATGCACCCAACATCAAGGTCTGATGATATCGGTGCCAAGAGGCAATTAGAAAATGCTATAGGTTTCACCCGACCACCTCCGCGAAATCCTTGATTTGATAAAGATTGCTCTGGCAAGCAGCAAAACAACTCTCATATAAAGCGACGCTGGAGAGAAGACAAGAATGGCTCGTAAGCTCTACTAGCAAAAGAGGACGGACGTCTTCTTTGGAGAAAAAAGGAAGAAGAGGAAATAGAGAGGTGGTACTATAGATAGTTTTACCAAACTGTGAAAAGAACGTGATATGGCAACAAGGCCCGAACAGAGACATGTAGACATGAACATCAGGGAAGTTCTGTAGTAGAATCACAGTCAGTTTTTAAGATATAAAAAAACCTTTACTGAACGGCGAAGCAAATAGAAATTCCACTGTGAAGCAGAACCAACCATGGAATTCGGACGATAAGAGGCGAGATTTCCGTACACCCAATAACTGTAGCAATATCTAAACTCAAGTCCAAAAAAGATTCTGCCCAGCCGATCTATTTGAGATAGCGGTAGACAACTTGGTAGAGTGCATACACAAACTCATCTCCAAGAATTCTTTAGACGAAAGTATGCCTAATGAATTTAACCTTAGTATCGTTTATCTCGTCCACAAGAAAGGGGATCCTCTAAACTGCGCCAACTATAGAAGCATCAGGCTACTTAACGTCGCATACAAGATCCTGTGCTCCTAAAATCATCTGTCAAACAACTAATTGGCTCTTACAACTGTTTTCTTTTAGGCCCGGTAAGTCCACAACTGGACTAAGAACTCAAACCCCTGCGGATCCTGTAGAAAAAGCATAAGGTGAAGAAGTCCAGATTGATACCCACCACCGCCGTTTTAAGCATTGGGTTTTCCTGGTAGTTGCCTGCAGTGTCGAGAGTTATTCTGGTCCAATTGTCGAGGCTCTTGGGGCTCTGGCGATTTCTTTGCCGAGTGTCGAAAAAAGTTTACCGTGCGCAATACGTGGTTCCGACTTCGCTGTTTCTAAATTTTTTGACAATTGGAATTTTTTTAATTTTTGACATAATTCAAGAACAATAAATTAATTTACTGCAATAATTTACTTATATTAAAATAATAAGTGTCTGTTAACAAGACAAAATAAACCATAAATTAATACCAGCAATAAATTAATAAAGTTGGGTGCACTCTATATAGCTAAGCTCGAAGCTAAAGCTAGTAGCGAATGCACCGTCCGAAAAAAAATTCAAAAATAAAAAATGTGTGTGTGGGAATTTAAAAAATAACGCACAAAATCCATTTATATGCGATTTTTTTTTTTTTTTTTTTATACATATTTTCAGTTTGTTGTAAGTTAAAATTAAAGAGCCAAGATTTTATTTGATGTAGAAATATGGATAATTTTCGTAAACGTCGGATGGAATCAGGTAGTTTGTTAAAAATGGTAGGAGCCACTATTGTAAAAAACTTTTTAAAATTAGTTTTATTGTGAGCAGGAATATTGACATAGTTATTGGAGTTAATGCGCAAATTATGTAGAGCATTTCTTCTGATAAAGAGATGCCCACTCCTAATAGAAAACAGCTTAAGAACTTTATAATAGTAGAGATGTCTTAAAGGGAGAATTTTCAGCCCCTGAAACAAAACAAAGCTCCTATGGAAACGATTTTTTCTAAGGATAATACGCACTATATGTTTCTGAGAAATAATCAAAGGGTTAATTTTATTAGAATATGTCCCCCCCAACAGGTTATACCATATTGAATCTTAGAGTGAACAATACCATAATAGACCATAACTAACAATTTTTCTGAACAGTATGAGCTCAGGTTATAAAATTGTCTGGAGCAACACAGTAAATATTTTTTAAGTGCATTAGTATGATCAAACCAGTTTAATCTATTATCTAAAATAACTCCTAGATATTTAAAAGACTGCACAAAATCAATCCTAAAACAAGAATTTGAGCAAGGAACACCTAAGACAAAATTTCTATCGCAGGAAGCAGAAACACTATCATTGAGTTTTAGAGCAAATTTACGACAGTTTGCAGAATGATAGTAAATATCACAATCAAACAAGGCACGCGACCCTGACAAACTAAAGTGCATTAATTTAGTCTTACTACTCAAAATCATTTTGTGCAAAATAAACCAATGTCTTAAAATGTCCAAATCTGCGTTGACGTCTGTAATTAGGTTGAGGAGAGACTTGCTACCATAGGATATAGCTATATCATCAGCAAAAGCTGTAAGTTTACCTTTAAATTTCTGGAAAAAGATGGAGTTGATATAGATTAAGAAGAGTAAGGGACCTTCGACTTACGACGAAGAGAACTACACGAAGCGCAGCGATATGGGATACCGTTTTTTACCATATAATCAACATCACTCTCCAGAATGTCAACGCATTTAGCTTGAAAAAACTCCGAACAGTCGGCACAAGTAATTTTGGAATTTAATCTATCCACTTTACAGCCACACTTCATGCAAATGCAATGCATGGTTATACTTTTATTTAAAATTAATCGTATTTTGTACTAGCTATATAGATTTTTCTTTCAACTATAAGCGTAGTAGATTAAAATTAAAAGGACGGGAAGATTCACAAAGCGTGTTCACTCCACAACGACACTTCAACAACACTGAAGGGCTGTATTTAGAACAGTGACAAGCGATTATGAATAACCCTGCCCTGAGGAATTTCTTTTGTACGCGAAAGCTTCTAGCCTAGGTACAGAGTCGCCAAAATCTGTATCTTTAGTATTGACATTTTTGAAATTATCGTCAATGTCAAAGAGTGCAGCAAGAGTGTACTCTTTCTCTTTAAATGATTTTTTAATTCAGTCGAAAACACTGTGAATTGCTGTGTTAACACTTTTCCGTTTAGTATAAGCAAGTTAGGCTGGACATATTTAGATCTTCTGGGCGTAGTTTGCTATAAATGTATTACGTCAGTCAGTCTTTCGAATGCTTATAGGATAGGCGAGGCTTAGTGAAGTCTTTTTTTTGTAGTGAAACTTGCTTTGCTGGGCTTTTGATCTCAAATAGAAATTTTATCGAAAAATCGTCACCATAACCACTGTAGGTACTACAGTTCTTTTAAACAGCTATCTAAATTATCTATTCATCGCACTCTTCGGTTTTTCTTTTGTTCTTAATAACTTAAGCATGCGATACAGTAATTATTAGGTACCTACAACTTTTTATTTGTTTGTTTTCTTTCTATCTCTATCTTCAATGACTTCTTGCATCCAAGACATTACCCAACGAATAACATTTTCATATAATGCATCATCGCGGAACGTGGCTTTAAAATTAAATTAAACGACATCGACAGACAAACTGCGTAGCCAAAGACGAGTGGGAAGACATAAAATATTGTATCTCTATTGCACTACCAGATTATGAATGTCGCGTAGGTTTAGGATTTTCTTTAAAAAAAAATGAATGAAAGTATTCATATAGGGGTCGGGTCTTTGAGCTCATTGAAATCAATTAAAGAGTTTAAGTGTTTTATGTAAATTTTGTGTTTCTATATAACTAAGGGTAAATCTGTGTTGTAGTAGATGAAAATTTATGGGACATTGACTTATGACAGTGCTCTAAATAATGTTTAAAACGCGGTCAAATTAAGTATACGATATTATTTCAAATACACTTTGTATATTTAACCTTGGGTGATTAGAAGTCGAGCTGTGCGTATTGTGAGGTTACTTTGCTTCTACATGGGTTCCTCCACTCGAAACAGCGTGACTGTTTTTTTTTTTTTTTTAGGTTATAAGGAGAGTTCCTATCCATTTTCCAAAATCCCTTATTGGACATAATCTCTCATTTTTTATGCCAAAATCTCCCACAAGGAAATAATTCAACTTTGCATATACCTACCCAACCTTGCACCTACTCCAAATCCTACAGTGACCACAAGCAGGAGGGTTGCATACGTTACGTATCTCACTTTTTAACACCATTTTTAGGTGTCCTGGCGACAGAATTAATAACACCAAATCTAAAAATGGGGATTTTGTTCCTGGGGATTTTCTCTTAGGGTCTTTTGGAGTAAGGGATTTCAGCACAGGGGATTTTGGTAATGGAAATTTCATCACCAACCCATTTCCTAGACACTCTCTTGCAACCACACAGTAATATAAATTAATTTGTAATATCTTATTGATAAACACTATTCCGTCCCAGAAAGTCGAATAAATTTGTTTTTTTTTTAAATGTGGATCAAATTCCTGCTCTTTTAGTATTTTTACGTGGCAAAGAAGACGAATTTATGGCAACTGATTTCAATAAAACTTTTTATAAGATTGTTCTTTTCTCAATTGCTGAGGTAAGTTCGTCGGATCCGGTAGCCCCAAAGAAGCAAAAAACGTTGGGTCCATATGTACAGCTTCTATTAATCGCAAGGAATACTTAACAGGTATTGCTGAGAATTAAATGTTTTTTTTTGAATAGGGCCAAGTAGATGTTAAAATTGAATAAAATGAAATGTACATATGTGAAATAGCAACGAATTTTTTTTTTAAAAGGCCTGCCAATGACACTATGTGTGGAGTATATTATTCGTCCTTTAAATGGCCGCCGCCGTGGCTTCGCTGTGTGGCGCGCGTTCGAGTGGTCCAATTTTCTATGTCTCTGGTGAATATATCAGGCCGAATTTGAGGGAGTTATGTTGACTTTGAGGGCAACGTTCGGTTGTGGCATATTAAAACTTAAGGAAGTGCAACTTAAGGCAACAAATTGCACTATCTCGGTACTGGTACTGGGACAAATTTATTTTCACACTCGTTCAGTTGCAAGAGTGCTATATGATCTCAACATAAATAAACCCGCTGGTCCAGACTGTATCTCCCCCATCGTTCTTGAAGTGGTGTTCTTTCACGCTGGCAAACCAACTGCGTAAGCTTTTTCATCTCTCCTATTCTTCTGGGTTCTTTCCGAGTAGGTGGGAAACAGCATTTGTTCAGCCCGTCCCTAAAAAAGGCGAATCTTCTTCTCCCACTAATTACGTCTATTCTTTCTAAGGTCATGGAAACGCTGATAAATTGGCAGCTTATGAAATATCTTGAATCAAGGAAACTCCTCAATGACCGGCAGTACAGTTTTCGTGACAACAGATCCACTGGTGATTTGATGACTTATCTCACCGAGAAGTGGAACCAATCTCTTCATCACTTCGGTGAATCGAAGATTGTTGCGCTTGATATTTCATTGACTGGCATTTGACAGAGTTTGGCACCATCAAGCTCTTTTGTCGAAAATGCGTGCTTATGGGATCGATGCGTCTCTTATTCAATGGATTAGAAACTTCCTTTCTGGCCGTTCAATTCAAGTTGTTTTGGATTGTTTCACGTGTGAAACTCACCATATAAATGCTGGTGTTCCCCAAGGCTCTGACTCCCACATTCTTTCTCATTTTTATAAATGATCTCTTGTCTGCAACTTCTAATCCAATCCATTCCTTCGCTGATGGCAGCACTCTTAGTTTCTCATATTCTTTCAAGGACTCACGTCCCTGCTCTTCGACCGTAGTACTGGAACGGCAACGTATGTTAAGCTCATTAAATTTCGACCTTGACAGCATTTTAAAATGGGGTTCAGCCAATAGAGTGGAATTTAATGCTTCTAAAACGCAGTGCTGTGTCTAAAGCGAAACCCGAACCTACAGCCATTATCCATGAATGGCACTTGCATCACCGAAATCTAAAGACTTTCCATTCTCGGTATGTGTGTCTATGACAATCTTCGTTAGAACGACCATATACACGAAGTTGCCAAGAATTCTGCGAAATGTCTAGGTTTTCTCAAGCGGTGAAAGAAATATTTTACCCATAACCTCTTTAGCGCGTGGCAATTATAAAAAAAAAAAGTTCAAGTCCATATTCTAACTTTTGCCAAATAAAATTGGTTATCATCGATCGGTAGCGCTCACCGTTGATGGTGATGCCAACGCCACCGTCGAAGAAGTAGTAGTAGATGATGCCGCCGTGCCGGCCGGCCCACAATCCACACCAAACAGATGCATTACCACCTGGTGGACCTTGTATGGATTTACATCGTCCCATATCTGGCAATTTTGCTTGTTGACGTACCATACTTCAGGTGGGGCCCCCATCCTCCTGCACACTCCATCGATACAAAGTGGCTGAAAATCACTCGGAGAGTCTTTCTCCCAAAGCGTGCCAAGCGGTTTTCATATCCACTTTCAATGAGGTCCGCCTCGTCGCTAAAGATGATTTTTTTTTTTGCTGAAATTCGGGTCCTTAAATGAAACTTTTTCAAATTGTCTGCCCTCGACTTTAACCCCATTTGATAAAATGGATATCTTCTTACCTAGAAACCCTTTTTACAGTGTTGAGGTCTCATCTGTCAGTTCTATTTCTTGACCACCTCTGAAGTTCCTCAAGGCGGTCATCTAGGTCTCCTTCTTGTTAACCTCACTTTTGGCCTTAAAATATATCAACTTTGCTTATGACGGCTGATCTGACAGATGAAAAATGTTCAGTTGGTTTGGTAAATGACTGTTTATGAAAAATTGACAGATCCATAGTAAGACGTTGCCAGACATATAGCATTCGAAAAATCTCTTTTTTTTTTTGGTCCTAATCCAACAGAAACTTTAAAATTAAATTGTCAACCGTCGGCCATTTTTCGACTATGACGAGTTCATTTAAATTCATTTTACTCTTGTCAATTATTTAATTGAATTGTTATTGGCCAAAAGAGCTCTCCCCAAAGGTCACATATAACTCATTTATAGATTCCCTCCATCCGCGTATAGCTAAATGTCAGCACAAACATTTTATCCCGCCTCATTAATTTATATATCGTTTCTGTGTTCGTGTATCTGTGTTCCGTGTATACGTATCTATCTATATAAAATCCCATTTTTTTGCGGGGAAATGTTTTAATCTTGCGAAAAAGCATTTATATCTGGGTAGGTATTAGATAAGCTATCTGAAAATAAAATTATTATAAATATCACTCAAGACAAATGAGAAATTGTATCCATACGACTGTAATTTATTTTGTTTTTCTAGCTTTGCTATACTCTTTCGTTTTGTTGTTGAAAAGGAATAAATAAATAGATTAATTTGCCGTCCTCTGGATGGTATAAACATTATGTTCATTTGTTGGTGTTGTCATTATGATTTCAACCCTTATATTTGCCAAAAAAATATCAATAAATTATTAAGAGGACAGAGGAGACCAAAGAAGACAGCTTAAGAGAGATTTAATTAAGTTTTCAGTCAATCGACTTGGTGATTGATGGTACCGCGTATGGCTTTAATCAGAAATTGTCAATCATCATGTGAATATTCGATTGAGTTTTAATTAATTTCCTCTTAGAGGATACATCTCATCTCAAAGTGTCAATATGACTGTGTAAATAAGACTGTATTGTATAAACACTTGTAGAGACGATTAAGCGAGGAAATGAGTAAATGAATTAAATGTACCGAATGGAGTCGTATATTCCTGTGAATGGACCAGATGTGACTAAGTGGGTGGACGTAATTACGAAATTATATCCGCGGAAGGGGAAAACCACTTGTCAAATATTCACCTAGAACTTTTATCAGCGATAAAAAAAAAACTAAACTAAACTAAATAAAATATATAAATTAGGCAAAGGTACAGCGGTTATTCTGTTAGAAAGTATTACTTGTCATCTGGTTAAGCTCAATTTCAATATAGTGGTAGAATTCTGACAGCGGCATGGCTGTGGCGTACCATAAAAGACTCTTTGCCTTATGATCAGTGTATGTCAAAACCTTCCCAAAGCATCTTCATGCCGAACTTGCACTGCTTGCGCCGTTAAACTTATTTTTTGATGTAAAGGGTGGGCCAATTACAAGTTTCTCTTTAAAAATGCAATAATTGCAATAAAATGCACGTGGTTTCGGCCTGTAGCTCACGGATTGCTTGGATGATATTGGCCGTAAGTGCTTAAATAGTTTCCGGATTTCACGGTTCTCCACAAAAAAAAGTCCAATAGAGTCAAATCGCACCTCCGATGCGGCCAATTGACATCGCCAAGACGGCTGATAACACGATTTGAAAATTTAGTGCACAAAAGATCGATTAGAATGTGCTGTGTGGCATAAACCAGAAGTCGTCCAAATCCATGTCTTCAATTTCAGTAAAAAAAAAGTCGGTTAACATGGCTCTGTAACGTCCACCGTTGACCGAAACGTTGTTCCCAGCCTAATTTTCGAAGAAAAATGGTCCAATGATGCCACCACTCCAGAATCCGCACAAAACTGTCACTCTCTGGATGCATTGGCTTCTCGACAATAACGTGCTGGTTTTCCGAGTCCCAGATGCGGCCATTTTATTTGTTAACGTAGCCGCCGATTGCTGAGTCAATTATACCTTGTAAGCGAATAATCCGAGATCTTTGTTGTGCAGAATTCTCCTCAGTGCGTGAAATGTTGAGTTGTTGAGATCGATGGAGAGTTGATGTTCGTTAATTGAGTCTCACACTCTCAGCTACAGTAGCCGACGACGGGGCCCATGAGTCATGTCCACTAGCATACCAGTCTCACGAACTTTTTGCACAAACTTGCGTACAGCAGGCGCGGTGAGTGCTTCATTTCGGCCAAAACGTCTTTTCAAAAAACTGTTTGGGCTACACAGCACTCACTTTGGAAATAATTTTTCAATATTTCCCAACGTTGTTCAAGCGTAAAGCGACTAATTTCGTTCCGCGGAGGTATGATACTGACTTTCTGACAATATTTCGAGCGGGAAATAGCTGTCAGTGTCAAAATAAGCTATGATTTAAAAAGAAACCATTAGATGGCCCACCTTGTACATATTTATGCATTTCAAATATGACAGTAAACAATAGCTGCATCTTAAAAATGTCTTATATTTCAAAATGGAATTCTTTAAATTTTCTATTAAATAATAGACTACGATCGCCTCTTTCCAAATAAGTATCTCCTAGGGAGATCTTAGATCCTTCATCGTGGCATCACAATGGACCTATACTGGTCTAAGTGTGTTGGCGTTTTTAGCTGACAGCCACTTTCAATCAACCAACCAACCATCTCCAAGACGTCTTTGCTTTGACATGGCAATGAGCCATCCTTAACACGCGTAAAAATGCGCAATAATAAGAATAATATTTGGAAGCTTCTGATGTGATGTTTGTCCTTCTTGCTGACAGCATATATTTGGTTTTGTCCTAGCTCACCAAACCCATTTTTGCCGCTTCTGTCAAAATATTGGCAAACGTGCCAGTAACAACTCTCTGAATAGCTCACTATCATAGCAGTTAAGAGGTTCACTTTTCTTGTGGACAAACGATGCTGGAGGTTCAATTCGTCAGGTATAATTTCTTCGGACCAAAGTTTGGAGATGAGGTGGTGTATGCTCTCCACCAAGTCGCCTTCGGCTGCCTTAAAGAGACGAGCTGTTCCAGCAGACTTGTTGAACTTGAGTTTAGATATTGATATATTTACTTCATTTGGCCGGTGGACGGAATTCTTCTTGGCTTTCATCATCCAGATCGAATGATTTTTTTCTACCTGACAGCGAAATTTGGCTCGTTTTTGTTTAACAGTCTGCAGAAGAGGTTTTTCCATATCCTTAACAGCAACTGTGACTCTACCTACTATTCCTCGCTCATCTGTACAGCCCCCGTCATGTAGCCTTGATACGTTATTGGAACTGATTAAGCTAACCAACTAGGAGGACACCTTTCTATTTCCTCGATTGCGCGCTTTTTCTTCTAAGAAAACTGTTTTTCTCTGGTCTTTAGCTCGTAGACTTGAGTTCTTCTCGACCGTCGGTCTATAGGTGAATTGTTTTGCTGCGTGCTTTGAGCATTGCTCAACTGCTCAACTTCGGGACAATTGTCTGCCACTTGAACTGAAATACTCAGCTCAGCAGTGAAAATTGCATCCAAATACCTTCAGTGGTTTTTGAGATTAGCGCAGTCATATACAGATAGACGTACTGCTAAAAGAAAAACAGCGGCACCTACCGGATTTCACTCAAAAGACTCCCTAAACACTGACAGCACTAATAAAAAAACAAATTGTTAATTTATAGCAACATCGGGCGAGTAGTGTTTGAGTCTTCAACGAACATTGCTTCTTATTATTTAAGACTGTATGGCAAATCATCAGACGTAAGCGTCTTGAGCGCTTAAGGAGTTGAAACTCGATGCACTTTTTTGTTCAGTAATGAGCCCTCGGTAAATTTGTTAATAAGCTTAATTGTCGCATTTGGAGCGTGAATGTGCCAATAAAGCGGGCTGGTGACATCCCCACGCCGCCGTGCGTACCTCTTTAAAAATGAAGAAAATCGAAATATAACCACCAATGTCGCCCGGTATATGATTTGCATGACATTTGGTTTCAACAGTAGTGAACCACATTATGCCATACTGTCAGAGAAACCATCAACTTATTGAATGAAGTGTTCGATAAGAACATTATCTTCAGGAACGGGCCTGTTGCCTGGGCTCCAATATCGTATGATTTGACGGCGTTAGACTGTTTGTTGAGGCATTTGAAGTACCTTCTTCCTTAAATGTTTGCCTTCTGGTATAATAAGGTCTTACTAAAAGCTCAGTTAAAATAATTACATAATACAATATTAGCTTTTATCCACGGCTTTGCACGCGTAGCCCATCAGAATTTGGTACTCGGAGACATATGCAACCATCAGAAAGACTGTGAGGATGTGTGACGCTGTAGTTGGATGAAGCGATAAGCATATTAAACGGCGACATAGGTTGGGACGCATTACAAAGTTTCAAATTGATACGACGAACGATTCTGAAAATGTCCCCTTAAAAGTGGTCATGGCCAATAGTTCGGGCTCCAAGATAAATTTCCAAAAGAAAAAATAACTCTTTATTTATTATCATAGAGTGAACAAACCGATTTTGAAGTCGATCGGATAAAAAATACAAATTTTCCCCATACAAACGTTGACCCCCCTTTTACCCCTTTAAGAGTGAATTTCGGAGAAAACAAATTTCTTTATTTCTACAGAGTAAGAGTATCTACACAAAAAAAATTTTCCCATTCAAACTTTGACCCCCCCCCCCTTTTACCCCTGAATTTCTAAATATCTTCCCCTATACCTTGTATAAATGGAACCTCTGTGCAAAATGTCAGCTTTCTAGAGCAAATGGCTTGGGCTGGGCAATTTCCATTTTTATATATATGAGATACACAACAACTAAATTGACTTCTATAGAGTTGATCCTTGCGGTAGTATTATTCTATTCTATGTTTTTAAGTTGATTCAATCTCTTTTAGCTTATCCTATTGAATTCCCTTATACTCGAGTAAAGGTCCCTTGTCACTAAGAGCTCTTTGAAAATAACAAATGGCAGAAGGTGAAGTGCTAAAATGTTAAATATAAAAATAATCAGCGTGAACAATGACATGCCATTCCTCCATTATGTTTGCACGAAAACTCTTTAACGATCTGGGAAAAACTATTAAATGTTTTTCAACACTTGGTTGTTGGGTTAGGTTCAGTGGAATTTAGGACCTCTGTACCTAAATCCAAGTGCAAACTTATATAAATTTTTGGTTAGCATAATAAATTTGCGACTTGTTCTCATTTTTCTTTCGAATTTCGAAACTCTCTGAAATGCTGTTAAAGACCTTCTGCCAATTGCATATCTAGCGCGCAATTCCTTCAGTATACATATGTATAATGTTTTATATACCCCAATTGAGAAAAAGCCAGAATTTTCTTCCAGCCTACGCAACTTTCCATTTCTCCAACCCTATTCAACCTTCATTTTCCATTCACTTCAAGTGCCCTGTGCCCTAGGATGATCCCTCTATCCGCATTTCGTTCTGGGTAGGATATGTCTTCCTAAAAGAAGCACCTTAAGAACTGCCACGACAAATAATTTATCATCATCAAAATTTCGTCTTCCATAGACCAACGTAAATATTTAAAAACACACATACGACGCACACCTGAATAACATTACATTCATATTTAATACCAAATGCATTTGAGGAAACCTATAGAACAACTAGAACCATCCTCATCATCGGAATCATTATCCTTGTCGACGTCTTCGTCGATGTGGAAAAGGAAATTTATGGCTTGGAAAACACAGAAAATTTAACAAATATGGGAACGGGAAGGATTCTTTCGTATGTGGTACTCTTAGCTCTAATCCTTATGCATCATTAACTATGTGATGTAGATTTTTGTATTTTAATACAGAGGATCGGTGGATAAAAGTAATCTTTGTCGTAGTAAAATATAATCACATTCACCGAAAAAAATTCCTTCTCGAAAACAAATCACGCACATAAGCTCTCTCCATCTGCAGGATTTCTCTACACTACCTTGGATTTCCATCAGTATATCCTTAGTAAAGCGTAATATAAAACCTGACGAAATCCTTTAAATAAAATTCGTATCCTTTTCCAAAAAGGATACAAATAACTAGAAAAAAATTCGCAGTCACATTTGAAACCGCCATCATTATCAGATGGAATTTCCTGAAAGAAATTGCATACAAAAATGCCAACAGTCCTTTTTGCATTTGCCTGTTGGCGTATATTTTGTAAGTATGCACCTAACTTCTGCTCACTGAATCTGAAAGGGAGGGGGGCGAACATACAAAAGCCCCTTGGACTTACTCTGTATAGCGAAACTTTATTAGGAGAGCTAAGTTAAACTCTCAGTCAAGTTTCTCAATTAAACTTCAATTTAAAGTATACCTAAGTAGTTACACGCACAGCATTTTCTGCATCAGGATTAGTGGCGGCGTGGCATTTTCTATGGTGCTTCAATTCAGTTTCTTATTTGTACGCGTATTTAACTTCGAGTTGGTATAGTTTTTGAAAAAGAGAACAATTACCTAAGGAGAACTTATTAAATTATAAGCAGTTTTTTAGTTTCTTATCACTATTATCACTATTATCATTAAATTGTTATAATTTTTGGAGAAGGGAAACTATTTAGAAGTTAAAGTTGTCGTTTTTTTTTTAAATTATGAAAACCTAAGACGGCAAGTAAACATACAGTATTATATGAAATAGATAGTATGAAGAAGATGTACATAAACAGATGTATGTAGCTTTTGCCGGCGGCTTCGCTCGCGCAGCCCTCAGGATTTGCTACACAGAGGTGACTTCACTGTCTGTTAGTTTCCTCTTTTTTATATTGAAATATCGGGCAGGATACCTTCCTAAGAAGTAGCTAAGGAGCAGTTAGTATCTCTGGAAAATAATATGATAAATTTTAAAGTGAAGTGTTGGTATTGCGTAAAATGGTTTCAAGTTGTTTTGGTATTGATTTAGGTTCAAATTAAGGCAAGTTGAATGAAGTAAGTTCATGATAAAAGCCCCCCTTTAAAAGGGGCTTCGCCTATAACTTGAGACCCAAACAAAATTTCCAAAATCGGAGAAATTGCTTTTCTTTATTTCTTATATAGAAACCGAATTTGAAGTCGATCCGAAAAAAAAAAAAAAATAGAAATGTTCCCACACAAACTTACCCCTTTAAGGGTTCCTTATTCCTTGTATACATTATAAAGGGAACCTCTGTGCAAAATTTCAGCCTTCTCGGGCAAAGGGTTTGGCCTGGGCGTTGATGAGTCAGTGAGTGAATCGTAATTTCCATTTTTATTTATGAGAAGAAGAATATATAGACTATCGGACTTTGTCCTGCCCGAATGTTAGCTTACCAATATCGAAAAAATATTGGCTGTGGTGGGGGCTGACATTTTGTGGTTAAAATATTAAAAAATTAAAAATAAAAATCCCGATCGCAGCGTCATTCGTATGATTATAATTTTCCTGTACAAACTTTAACTCCCTTTTTACCATTTTGAAGTTCGAATGTTTCCAAATCGCTTCTTAGCTCTTACCGTTTGGGCTAGGTGTTTATCAACAATCATTCAAGACAAACTGTTTGTATATGAGATAACGATGAGGATAAGGACAATATTTGGTCTCTTAAAAAAAATCTTTAATTTATTTCTTTAAAATAAAATCTTGTCCAATGTCCTCGCGATACGTGTAATGATATTCTTTCTTCAACTCTTATAAGTTTTGCAGTATTTTTAGGGTTGTTGTCGTATTGGAATATTAATCACAACGACATATTTTCTTCAGGATGAGGAAGCATGGCACTTTGAACGATCAGCCCGATCTACGTTCCTAAGGTTATAATCATTTAGTAGCAGTTTTTGCATAATTAGGATCTGCATACATTTCTATTAAACAGTTTTTTTAGGGATATTCGTATAGAGGAAGTGTGCCGATTATGGAAAAACTCATCCTTGAACAATAAAAACTATTTTATTTGTCAGTATTTTTAATGGTTATGAATGGAAATAGTATTTAATAATTAAAAAAACAACAACAGAACTTAGGTACATATTACACTTTATTAAATTAACAAAAACGAAAAAGAACACAAAATCAGCACATTGGAAAAAGTGATCCTAATATGGACCACTAATGATCTTTATAAGAAATAGCGCAGAGTTTGTAGAAAATCGAACTTGTAGTACAAAAATTGAAAATTCCAAGGACGTAATCTACAAGTTGGTCCTCCAAGAACTAAGACTGGACTTAGAACAGTTTTTCTGCCAAGTGGCCTTCATTAGAACGTGAATTAAATAGTCTGAGGAGTCTAGTAGGTACGATGTGTACAAGAAAGTTGTGCTGCTTTATTGAAGCTATTTCTTTTGATTTGTCTACTGCGATAGCTTTCACCATGTTAGATTTGCCCCAGACCTTGCGCTTTTTCTAGTCATCTGAAAATTTTAAGATTACCTAAATACAAAATTTCCCTTAGGAATACTATTCCATATTAGGAGCAAAGTACCACCAACTAAAGTAAAAATTACCTTCACTACATAACTCAGCTAACTTAAATATTTAAATAAATAAATAAATAAATAGGTGGCGCAACAGGCAGGTAGACACCCTAGGCCTAGCTTCTCGCAACCATTCGTTTTGTGTGAGTTTCTATTTTTGAGACGAATGGAAGGGACCTACAATTTTATGCCGAGTCCGAACGGCTGAATTGAGAAGCTTTTTCATGACAGTCATACTCTCGGATGTTTGTCAGACGTTCGCGAGAGGTGGCACAGTAGAAAAAACCTTAAGATATAATTTGTGTTTTTCCGGGGATCGAACCTGGGATCCCCTCGCACAGTAGTCCAACACACTAACCACTGCGCTACTGCGCCCACTTAAATATTTACAGTAAGTAAAAAGGTTGATGTTTTTTCTAATATTGCGTAAAGAAATTATTGGATAAAATTAATTTGAACATATTAGAATCGTATTCCATAATTGGTACACTATCTCTATGTTTTAAGGTTAAAAAGAAACAATATTGTTCCATCAATCTAGCAATTTCATGATTTCCATGAAAATGGGACTTTTTAAACTTTATAACTCTTAAACTATATGAGACCCATTAGTCCCTTTAAACAAATATATTTAACTAGCTGTACCAGCCCGGCTTTGCCAGTGCACAGAAATTGTATTCCTTTTTCTTAAGTTCGTCGAAAAAAATTCAAATTTATCGCGTTTTTCCGGAATTTTATATTTTTCCAATTTCCCGACTTTTCCTGATAGTTTTCCCAGAATTTTCTTTCGTAAAAACCTTCTGGACATTTTTTTTTTTAAATACTTCTCCCGGGAAAGGCTCAACCTATAACGCATCAACAGCGCCCCGATATGCTTGCAGAAGATGTATGTTAGTTCTGCAATTTCTGTATGTAAATTGCGGCAAATTGTAATTACGAACAACTCAAAAAAATAGGCCCAGCCGTTCTCAATTTTTTTTTTTTTCAACACATTTTTCACACCATTTTTATATATACTATACATATATAGATTTATTTAAAATAAAATCTTGTCTAGGATCTCCCGATACATGTAACTATCCATTATACAACCGCTAATTTTGAAAATTGGTCATATCATATCATACTCCTTGAAAAACATCCTGGCAATAGTATTATCTCCTCCGTGTTTTTAGCGCCCCTTACTAAACGCAAACTAAATCGATTCCCTTTTAGTCTCCGTATTGCCCCTAAAAGCCGTTAGGCGCCTTCAAATTAAATGTAGAATAATCATCTCTAGATGATCTCTAGATTTACTTTATTTTAATAATAGTGAGGCGGCATTGTATAAAATTGTATAAAAATTGTGCACTTTGTGATGAAAGCATGAAATTTTTACCATGGAGGACACATTATATGAAAATGATACAAGATATTGGGGCACTTCAGATTGCGCCCTAAAGGGGTAAAAAGGGGGGTCAAAGTTTGTATGGAAAAATTTGTATTTTTCATCCGATTGACTTCAAACTCGGTTTATGTACTCTCTATGAAAAATAAAGAAAACGTATTGCTCCGATTTTGGAAATTCAACTCTTAAAGGGGTAAAAAGGGGTCAAAGTTTAAATTCAAATATACATGGGTATACATTTTAATGTATTGTGGTATAAAATATGTTGAGACAGGGGCGGACTAAGAAGCAGTGGCACCCGGGGCGGTAAAGCAAGCTTACACCCCTTAAAAATTTTAAGAAAAAACATAAACAAACATTGACCCCCATTTTACCTCTTTAAGGGTTGAATTTCCAAAATCGAAGAAAATAGTTTTCTTTATTTTACATAGAGAGTTCACAAACCGAGTTTGAAGTTAATCGGATGAAAAATAAAAATTTTCCCATACAAACTTTGACCCCCCTTTTTACCCCTTTAGGGCGCAATCTGAAGTGCCCCAATATCTTAAAATCATTTTCATATAATGAGTCCTCCATGGTAAAAATTTCATGCTTTCATCACAAAGTGCACAATTTTTTTACTATGCCGCCTCACTATAAAGAACCCCTTTATACCTGGACCGTTATTCTTGCGACTGGTGTTTTTTTCGGGTGCATGCAATAACGCCCAGTGCAATAAGGCCATCCAAAAGTGCAATAACGCCCATGGGCACTTACACTTTTTTAACGCAAAGCAAATTTAAGGCTGCAGGAAATAAGATCTGACAGTAAACCCAAGCAGGGGGGTTGCATACGCTTCCGTAAATTTTGTAAGCTCGTAGGCTTTAATACACACTTGTCGTGGGCGTTATTGCCTTATTGCATTGGGCGTTATTGCATGCACCCGTTTTTTCTGGGTCTGTCGCCACTATGCACATTTTTGACTCTTCCACGAATTCCGAATCGACTAATTATACGAGAAATCACCATATAACATATGCATACCTGCCCGGATTTGCCCGTGCACTGTATTGGACAAATATATAGGTTCGTGTCTATGACAATGCACATCACATTTGAGGTACCACGCCCTTTTGCTTGATCCCCCACATTTTGTAAAATGCTTCCAAAAGGCAATATACGTCCATTTACCAAATTTCAAGCGTAAAGCTTCCAACATTTTAAGCTACAATGTTTTAAATAACTTTTCTGTATGGGAGGTGCCAAGCCTCTTTTTCTAAACCCGCTCATATTTCGTGAAGTGCTTTCACCACGCAATTAGACAAAGGGGGGTGGCGCCTTCCATACAAAAACGTTCAAAATCGTATATCTCGAAAACCATTTTCAAATAAAACTGTCACTATATAATATGTAGGTAGATACTTATTTTTTATTTTAACATTGTTAGGTTACATTTATAGACAAATTGTTATATTAAAAATACATAAATAAAAACTCAAGCTTCAACCATCCATAGCACATATGGTCGGTCTATTTGATGCTTCACTATACCATACGCAAACCACTGAGCACATAAAATCTGCAATCGATTATTTTCCCAAAAAAAAAAAAAAAAAAAACGACCGTCAAAAATATACCAACGTGCGTCGTCCGCAGTACTCACAACTCTGATGTTTTTTTTTGCATCCTGAATCCTGATGGATTGCATCAAAAAAAAAATTGTAAAATAATAGAATCACACATTCGCATGAATGAACACAAAAGAGTTCCGAAATGAATGTGTGCAATTTTAGACGAAAAACACTGCTGCCGATGTTTTTAAATTGAAACTTTTTTTTTCTCTCGTCCTCACATAACATGAACAGAACATCTCCCCAATGATGGTTAAAAAAAAAATCATTCACACAAAAAAGGGGTTTGTTTTCTTTTCTCTTAAGTGCTGCTATATATTTGAAAAGGAATTTGCGTTGAAAGGAGCTCTTGGCATGGTATCCGAGATAAATCATTCAGCATCATTAATGAAAAACCCAACATGAATACTTGAAGAAAATTTGCTTTCGAATCAAATTAAAGACATAAAAGCTCGGTACCCTTACATTAAGTTGGGACACACACACACGAGTTTATTTTAGGGTAGGGGTAGTTTAACATCAAATATATTTCAAAACTGTTGGGTCTGGAACTGAATGCCAGTCAGCGCAACTCGAAGACCATTATAAAATTCAATTTGGCACACACGCATTTGCATACAAGTCCTCACAAAGTGTAATCCATAATACTCGGGGTATTAAATCATACCAAAAAGCGCACATTAAAATATTAATGCCATCAAATTGCCCTGCCATTATCCGAAATTGCTTTTCACTACAACACCCTCTCGTTTCTCTATATTTACTTGCAGGCGAAGCGTCTCCAGAGCAACGAATTAGCTGCTATAAAAGTCATTAAACTAGAACCCACCGACGACATACAAATCATCCAGCAGGAGATAATAATGATGCGCGATTGTCGTCATCCAAACATCATAGCCTACTATGGTTCGTACTTGAGGCGCGACAAGCTCTGGATATGCATGGAGTACTGCGGTGGTGGAAGTCTTCAGGACATCTACCAAGTGACTGGGCCACTAACTGAACAGCAGATTGCCTACATGTGTAGGGAGACACTAAAAGGACTCGAGTACCTGCACCAAATGGGTAAAATGCATCGTGATATCAAGGGAGCCAACATCCTGCTCACGGAATACGGTGACGTGAAATTGGCCGATTTCGGTGTGTCAGCACAAATAACAGCAACGATAAATAAGCGAAAGAGCTTTATAGGTGAGTGTTGTTATCATTGTTTTCAGTTCTGTGTTGATGTTATGCTTTGTTGTATATGTGTACATATTTTGTAAACAGGAGTAGGTACACTATAGCACGGTTGTGCCAACTTCTCTGTAAAGCAGAGACATACAAAGGCGAAGGCACTAGCAAAACAAAATGAAGGATGTGCGGTGTTATTATTATTTTAAGGGTACTTTGTGGGTTGATTGAACCTTGAAGAGGACTATATGGACGAGGAATATAGTTTTGGCAAATATTCCCGGGTGTAAATAGTCTGTGGGAGATAACGCTGTTGGAGCTGTTTGAGGTTAACATATTTTTAGTCTTGGCTTTTAAAGTATCTCTCATGTGACAGTTTTTTTTCCAACTTGTACTACAACAATTTACTCCTCGTCTCGGGTCGTTGTAGTATGAATTATTTCCTTGTTCACTGAAGACCATATTTTTATTACATCTAGTACATCTTTCAATGCAATCTCATTGTCAGATGGAGCTAGGTCTGACAGTGACCTTTCTGACAACGTTGTCAGGTTAAAAATGGTATGTTCACATTGTTCGTTGCAGAAACAAAAGGAAGTGAAATTGCGAAGAAGAATTACTTCCAATCGCAGTTATATCAATTGTTGACAATGACAATTTGATTCACGGACAAAGAAAAATGCTCAGACAAAGGCCAAGCCGTACGAACTCAAAACTGTTAAAAGTTACGTTAGTAGAACGGAATAGAGAACTCAACTTTCTTGGATCACGTTATAAAAATGAATAAAATTACTTTATTTGACACTTAACAATTAGCGTTTTTTTTCTTAACATTTGACATTTCGACATTTGGCATTTGACATTTGGGCATTGTTGTTACTAAAGCTGCATTCAGTACTCCTTGGAATGAGGCTCCCTTCAGTACTTTACTTTGGAGACGTCGTAGTCTATAGAGTCGTAGATGAAACGCATGCTATAACCCATCGTTCTTACGAGACGACCTAAATCTGAAAAACGTTTGGTTTGGATTTGCAGATATTTGAATATGAAAAATTGATCGATCCTTTGTCAGACATTGTTAGACAAATTGAAAGTTTTATTTGTTGTTTTTTGCAGTACGAACAATGTAACAAAATGTTGCACTTGCGACTATTTCAACTGCCTACGTGTTGGAAAACAGCGAGGATGATGAATTGCAACAAAGACGACGTAGTGTTTCGACGAAGGATTGGGTGGCCCGTTGTCAGCAGGAAGGATTCTACTCCAAATAGCTTGTCGAATTGCAAACTGAGGAGCCGGAACTTGTATCATAATTTTATCCGAGAGGACTAGAAACAATTCGATTATCTTCTTGCTTTGGTGAATCCACACATCCATCGGGTGAGCGGTTTGAGCTATCTAGCTATACTAGTGATGCTTTTTAGTCTCTGCCTGCATCTGCAGTACCTGTTTCGCATTCTTGTTTAACGACGATACAATAGAAACACTTTCAGAACTAAATTAAGAATGGAGTTTATTAATGATATTGCA
Source organism: Cheilosia scutellata (assembly GCA_955612985.1). Lineage (NCBI taxonomy): Eukaryota > Metazoa > Arthropoda > Insecta > Diptera > Syrphidae > Cheilosia > Cheilosia scutellata. Next base: position 93,932,721 of record OY015311.1, read on the forward strand.
CATAGCGATGTTAATCTTTACACTGAAGAGTTCTATGAGAAAATGACTAATGTAGTAAATAGTTTCGTTTGCAAAATACGCCAGCAAAGGGGTAATAATATTTGGTTTAACAGAAGGTTAAATGATATGAAAAATAGCAAAATTAAAAGCTACCAGAGAGCCTGCTTTACTAATGATTGTACAGACTGACAATTATACAGAGAATGGAGAAATCGATATAGGAGTGCAGTAAATAAGGCGAAGAATAAGTCAATCGAAAATAGAATTTATAATGCTTCGGATCAATAGGAAATGTGGAGAGAAATAAAAAAACATATATTGAAGAAGAACTATGGCAACCCTAGCACTATTATGTTCGGTAATGAAATGGTAAAAAATTAACAACAAATGGCGAACGAGTTCAATAATTTTTTTATAAATAGTATTAAGGAAATAAATCAGTCTATTCCGAATGTCCTATATGAAGATAATGTTCCCGAAATCAATTCTGTTTTCTGTTTTACGGAGGTGTCGACGGCTGCGATGAAAGATATTTGAAGTATAAACAAAAAAAAAAATGACCTGCGCCACATGAACGTTAAGATGATTTTAGATCACTGGGATATCTTTTCTTATAGCTTAACGAAATTGGTCAATAAGTCACTGCAACAAGGAATTTTTCCACAATATTGGAAGGAAGCAGTTGTGGTACCTGTTCCGAAGGTCGCTAGGACAGTAAAATGTGAAGAGTTCAGACCAATTAATATGTTACCCATGGTTGAAAAGATTTTGGAGAAAGTGGTGAACCATCAACTAGTAAACTACTTGGAGAATAATAAGCTACTGAGTGAGGAGCAATCTTGATTCAGAGAGATCATTCTTGTGAAACGGCGATAAACTGGTTGGTCCTGAAATGGAAGGGTGAATTGCAAAAAAGGAAGGGAATTATCTCTGTATTTCTTGACTTCAAACGGGCTTTCGCAACCATTGATAGGACAATATTAATAAAAAAAAATTGTCAAGATACGGAATACGCAATACTGAGCTGGAGTGGTTTAAGAGTTATTTAACAGATAGGAATCAAATAGTTAAAATCAATGATTATTATTCGGAAGTGGAGGAAACCAAATTGGGAGTACCCCAAGGATCGGTACTTGGTACTCTTCTTTTTCTGATATATATAAATTAAATCAAATTCGTGATAAAACACAGCCACGTTATTTTGTTTGCAGACGACACTCTAGTATACATATCGTGTAGTAATCCTGAGGAATGTGCAAGGCTCCTACAAGAAGACCTAAATTTAATGGAAATATGGCTAATGCAAAATAAATTAAAATTGAATGTCAGCAAAACAAAAGCGATACTAGTCCGTTTTACATCTCTGCCGAACCAAATTAAAATCGGAGGAGAAAACATTGAAGTACTGCGTGAAATGTAGTACTTAGGGGTTATTATTGATAATAAGCTGAGATTTAATGAGCATGCGGAATACATATGTAAGAAAGTTGGAAAGAAGGTTGGATTCCTAAAACGAATTAGGAATAAGGTGTCAACATTATGTTTGATAAAAATATATAATGTCATTATAAATTGTATTGCGCTACAATTTTATTCATCTGCTGCCAGAGTTCAATAGCGAGGCTACAAAAGATGCAAAACCGAGCCATGAGAGTCATTCTGAGATGAAATAGATTCACACCAATTCGCTGGATGCTGCAGACCCTAAAGTGGATGAATATAAGGCAGAGGATGGACCTAAATGTATTAGTTTTTGTCTTCAAAATGAAAAACCGGATCACTCCCCAATACTTGTCAGGAACCGTAGCATTGGTGTCGGAGACTCAGCCTTATTCCCTGAGAAATGCAGAGGATTTACGAATCGGTTTTGTGTCCAGGACAGAGACGCAAAATAGTTTAGTTTTTAAAGGCTTTTAAAAAATTCAACCAACTTCCGCGTGAAATAAAAGCTGAAACCTCTTTAAGCAGATTTAGAACCAGTTTCAGCCGATATATACTGAGTTTAATATTTAACAAATTTATTTATTTTCCTGTTTTGTTATTAAGTAATAATTATTTACTTTTGTGAATTCTTAATTTTTTTTTCGCTGTTATCTTTTTATAGTCTAGTATTTTTTAATTAGTTGGATTTTATTATTTTGCCCAAATTTAAATTTAATTGAAAGAATATTGTAAATTCTCTTTTGTAAGCAAAAAGTAATATTTTTTACTAATAAAGAATCAATCAATTAGTCAATCAATCTCTCCATTATTCCCGACAAGAACAACATTTTGTTTGAAATATTTCTAAAAAATTTCATTGGCAGCTTGAGCCGAGGTTTGTATTTGTCGAGGTTGCTATTGAATGTGCAGATTGGTCCATTTAGCCTTACATTCGTTAAATGTCATGTTCGTCACGTCGGCGACAGGGCTTCTTTCGACAGTTTATACTCTGCGCAGACAACATCTCACAGACTACGTCGCGTCTGGATTTCCTATTGTCTGCTTCAATAAACTTCGACATATGACTTTTTCAAATGAGTCTGACAATGTCATAAAAATTGTCTACATATTTAGATGTCTTTAAACAATTGTCAGCAACCTGGCAACCTATCAGTCCACCCGCTGGTAATGGTCTGACAATATTTTGAGAAAAATTGTAGGTTCAGAAGGGTGTAAGACTTTTAGGAAATATTTTTTAATGACAGATCAACAATATTGTAAGATCTGACAATCGTCTATGCTTTAGTCTCAAATTGACACGACACTTTGTGGTACATTCGAAAAAGGCAACTAAGCGAATTTCTTAGGGCAGTTCTCGTGATTTTTCTGGCATTATTCAATAATCGTCCATTAATACGTTCATTGACTTGGCAACTGCAATGTATATGGTGAAAAGTTCGTCGTTGCATCTGTCGTTCAAAGATTCTGCGGCAAAAAACGATAGATCTCTTAATGCGAAATCAATTGACGGACCATCTTCCGCAAGCTATTGCGAAACGAGCAGTCCGCTATCATCTAGTACTCGGTATGTACTTTAAAAACTATTGTCGCAAGCTGTGCTAAAAGATCAAGGACGATCGCAAGGAAGGTACAACTCGTGGACTTTTGAGCACACGTGATGGCGACAGGTCGCAAAAAGAAAATAACTTTTACCTCACACCATCAGCTACTTAAGCAGTTGGAAGAACCGAGTTTAGGTTAGGTTTGTGGGCTGGCAAATAGTACTCCGTACCACACTCAGGTCAATACTAACCCATTGTGATGCCCGTAGGGGAAAGATGTTGTCCCTTATAACCCTGTATTCAAATTGCTTACTGTGCTGCCACATACACACCATATCCTGATGATTTGACAAAGTCATGAGTCAAGTCAGGGTTCAGCCTGTTCTGAAACAGCTGGTCGAACCTTATCGTGCTAATTCGTCTGCTTTCTCATTGCCTGGAATGTTTTCATGTCCCGGAACCCAGCAGAGCGATACCTTGTGCTGTGTACCAAGAGCCTTGAGTTCTTCGCGACAGCACTTCACAAGCTTCGATTTTATTTCTGGTGCAGTTATGGGTTTTATTTCTGCCTGGCTGTCAATAAAAAAATAAATAAAATAAATAAATAGGCGGCGCAACAGGCGGTAGACACCCAAGGCCTAGCTTCTCGCAACCATTCGTTTTGTGTGAGTTTCTATTTTTGGAACGAATGGAAGGGACCTACAATTTTATGCCGAGTCCGAACGGCTGAATTGAGAAGCTTTTTCAGGACAGTCATACTCTCGTATGTTTGTCAGACGTTCGCGAGAGGTGGCGCAGTAAGAGTTTCTCTCGGATTCCTGTAGAAATCAAGGAGCGTGTACTCTTACGACACGCGACGATTTGGCGGAAGAAGTCTGCCCTGCAGCACTATCTCGAATCCAGTTTCTTTCAAGAATCTAAGGATGAAAGCTGGCTTCAGTGACGGTATTTCATCATCTGATAAAATATGTCTGGGTTGTGTGGGTCAGTGGCTCACAGGAGTCCATCACATGTTCTGGTATATCACTGGACTTATCGCAGAATTCTAGTTCTACTTCTGCCCTGTTAGGAAGCCCATTAATATTGGCATATTATTTTGGCTCATGCTGATGCATGCCTCGAATATTTTTCTTCATTCCACTAAGGACCTTGTGAACCTATTGTAATGCCCGATAGGAATTTTGGCCCCAAGTTCCTATACAGAGTTTCTTCCTAGTTACTTTCTTACTGATCATTGGTGAATCTATATAGTCTGCGACCATGCATAATGATGTGCTCAGAAACCTGAGCAAAATTTTAAAGTAAGGCATCAAAAAGTTCTTGTAGGTAATGGAAGTCGTATCTTTCTAGTGTTGTCTTCCTCAAGTGTCATAGGCTTGGGAAGTGTCACAGTGTATCCTCATCGCCGCATCCTCTGCATATTTTGTCATCGTTGAGATTTAATTTCATTCATACCAACAATTGACAGGGATTTCCTATCATTTTTATAGGAGTTTGTTGGTCCAATATTCTACCCATCAGGGCTGTTTCTAAGTAGGTTCCTCTGAGAAAGGCTTTCGACATTTTTTGGAACTCAGCTATGGTTTGTTTTTTTTACAAATAAAAGGGCCACTCTACCAAATTGCAGAGCAAAACTGGATAAAGTTAGTTTAAGATCGCATTTCGCATTGATAAAGGCCCCAGGTCTATCCTGGGCAGTAGTACCGCACCCAAGCAATAAATAAGTAAACCCACTTTCGGGTTTTGTGATGTATAATTTATTATCACACAAAAGATGAAGCAACTTTTCAATATAAAGCTTAAGCAATGTGGTATCGTATCCCTATAGCTTAGCTCTGTGGAACCCAATCCTCCTTCCTGCAGTATAGTAATTGTATGTTAGAAAAGAGTTCAAAAGCAGAATACCTATAGTAATTCAATTAGAAGTGAAATATTTTTTCAAAGAACGCATATTTTAAAAGTGGAACAATTTTCAAACGACCTTTCTTTCCTCCCTAAATCGTTACAAAAGAATGCTATGCTCCTAAAGGAATGGCAACCTTAAATTAAACGAACCCACTGACAGCAAATTTTGCTTTCAAAAGGCCACATAAACTCCTTCGTTTTGCTCTCACTAGCCCGCAGGACTCATTATAAATCTCTCCCTCCACAAACTTTATAGCTGTCTATTATTATTCAAATTGTATTCTTTCAGAAATGTTTACTCAACTGACAAAAGAAAAATATGTGTCAAGAAAGACCGACTATGAAAAAGGGACAACTGTTTATTATTGACCCAAGACAAAGGATGTTGTTGCAAACTGATAAGTTAAGTTAATGCTCCTTTCACCCGAAGGCAAATATAAATACAAATACAAATACATGTCATCTACCAACACGGAAGCGTCTTAAAATTGCCTACAAAAGGGTCTCATTTAAACGGAATAAATAAAAAAAAACGGATGGGACATGCTATCCTTTTTTAATTTTTCTTTTGGTTGAAATATTCAATTTTTTCCTGTACTAATTTTCTTCTCTTTGTTTTGGTGTTTCTCTCTTTTTTTTCTTTATATTATTCATTTTTGTTTGAGAGACGTGAATAAAAAAAAAACTTCAAACAATAGAATAACTTGAAGAAATTTAAAATAATAGATTTGTGTCAAGGATATGGCGCACACAGAACTATATTTTTATAGGTTCATACCTCGCGAAATTCCCTACAGGCTTCTCGTCGGTCGGTGGTAGAGAGAAAAAAACTTGACAAAATGAAGAAAAGGATTCGCCCCTATTTTTGAAGAGTTAATTAAAGAGTCAGTGGATGTGATTATTTGACGGAGGAATTAATAGTTCAAATAGTTGGTTCTCTTTTTTTTACATTTACTTGGAAGAGAAGTCAATTGAATTTTTTCAGAGATTAGATTGGCAGATCTGCCAAAGCTAGACTGAAGTCGTATTAGAAATGTTAACAGTGGCCGAATTAGCGCAGCCGTGATTGAGTACTACGTGACTGAAATAGTTTGTTTTGCATGTAAAATCAACATAATCCCGTGACGTATTGCTCGCTCACGGATGCGGACAATCTTCAAAATTTATTCATAAAGACACATTTGATGGGTAACTGGAATATATTTATGTACATATTTATCTAACCCATACAACGAGGGAAAAAGGGAAAGTCTCTACATCCTACAGGGATTTTTACAAATAGGTATATATAGATCGAAAAACTAGAATCAGTCACAGGAAACTTTTTGACAGAGACCCTTAGAAAGACCTCGGTGTTGATTGTATCTTTACTTCTGTCTAGAAATTGCTTTACATTTCAATCTCATGTCATTTCATTTCGTAATAGATTTCTCTAACTATCTTTGATGACTGTATAATTTTTTTGACCAATTTCACTGTTAAATCTCATTCTCAGAAGCGTGTCAACCCAAACAGGATCAACAATAACATTTTCAGTTTAAAACGACCAAACATATCATAATCTTCTCTAACGTCCATGCTTCTGCGCCATAAAAAAGGACAAAAGTGATGAGGGTCTATTATATAGTCTTCTTAGTGTTTCTGGTCTCCTACCATAACTGTCTTTTTCCCGAAGACAAATTGTCACCTTCTTTCGACGTCATACAGTGGAGCAGATTCATCTTCGTTCTGTACCAACTACAAGCGAACTTTCAGAAGCTACAGGCGGGGGTTAAACAGCTTCGGTCACCCCTTCGCCTTTGCCGAAGACTAACCGCCACCTGGAGGAGCTGACTATATCAATCAACCTCATCTCGACAATTCGAAGACTGTTTGGTCACCCCTCGCCTTTTCACCGAACCCAAACCTCTCCTTTCGGTACCTACCAAACAGAAGGATGGAGTGCTCCAATCAAGCTATCCTGCTCAGCACCAGTCTCTGTCCTGTGGACTGATTGTCAAAAGGAAATAAACGGGAGGCAGACTGCTACGGTTACCCCCAATCCTTTTTTCCAACAGACATTGACTTTTGGCCAAGCAACTGGTCTAATCACCCACTTGTGCTACTCACCAGTCTCCTTCCTTGTGTGATGGTCTGTCAGCGGCAATAGGCAAGGAGCAGACTGTTACGGTCAGCCGCAACCAGGAGGTGCAAACTTAAATATGCTTTGACTGCCCCAGTCACCATAAATCCTTTTAACAGGGTAAGACACTCAAATTCGCAAGTAGCAATATAGAGTTGCCACTGTAATGTCGGACACATATTTTTTTCTGGCAACTCTTCCTGAAGAGCCGATTTTATTCCTGTCTATTTATTTAGAGCTCGCGAGCCAATCCAATCCTATTTCGCTTTTATTGTAGTAGGAATAATTGCAAAACATCGCTTTACACGATCAGCAAGGATTCTGGCAGTCTCTTGGGATTGCAGCTTTTGCACTCCTCCGAAACGGTTCGACCGATTTTTATGAAATTTCTTGTATCTTATAGGATCTCGAAACCGCCTAGTATTCTATACTCTGCCGTTAAAATCGCCTAATATAGTATTATTAATTTTGTTTTGGACATTGCTCGTAAGTCAGTTTGAACAGCTTTTAGAAATGGTCTTTGGTAGAATTGTCCTTTTTTTTTAGACATGAGCGCATATAAGCCTAATATTACCGAATGTATCCTTAATTCGAATTGTCTTAAGACGTTCACTAATGTGCCAAAAAATCAAACGTTTTGGCCTAACCTCGCCGCATAGGAAAAATGCACATGCCACAATTTTTCATCTCCATTTGTCCCATCCCATCGCATCTTCTAAAAGTAAATTTTGGGAAAACCCTCCGGAAAAGTCGGGAAAACGGAAAAATCGAAATTTGAGAACAACTGGGCCGATTTGGCTCAATTTTTTTTCAATTGTTTGTAATTGCCAGGAGAAGGTTTCTATGGAAGAAAATTTTGGGAAAACCTCCGGAAAAGTCAAGAAATTGGAAAAATAGAATATTGAAAACGGCTGGGCCGATTTGGCTCAATTTTTTTTTTAGTTGTTTGTAATTGCCAGGAGAAGGTTCTTCTAAAAGTCAATTTTGGGAAAACCTCCGGAAAAGTAGGGAAATTGGAAAAATCGAAAATTGATTTTTTTGTATGAAATTTTGTGTGCAATTGTTCCGGAATGGCTTTTCGAATGGAAAAATATAAAAGTCTTAGTGGAAAACTCGGAAAAACGCGAAAAATTTGAATTTGTTTCGACGAAATTTTGGCATTTTCTTTGATTCTGGCAACAATTTGGTCAAGATCTCAAAATGCGTTTGCTGTTGCATCCTCTGGCATTGATGCCACATTGTTCCAATTATTCCAACTGATCTTCCATTCCAATTCAAGCGGATTCAGTTCCCCGTTCCATTGGTTTTTCCGATGACAATCAATGAATCGCAGGCCAATCGTTGGAAGTCTGTGGGATTAATCTCGAATTTCCCTGTTTTCGCACGGTCAGCTGAACGTTGCCTGTTCGCGTGTTGGCAAACCGTATTCGTTGTTTGTTTTTGCGCCAGAAAACAAATCGAAAAACATTGTTTATCACATCGCTCTTTACTGATCAAATTGGTAGGGATTATACCGAAACTTTCGACACCACCAGAGGGTTAAGACAAGGTGACGCACTGTCATGCAGTTGTTTCAACATTGTGCTTGAAAAGGTAATACGCAACACCCAGGCCAGTACATCAGGCACTATCTTTAATAAATCAACACAATTACTTGGGTTTGCTGACGACATTGATGTGATAGGAAGAACAAGGCGAGCAGTAACCGGTGCTTTCACTACAATGGAGTCAGCAGCAAGCAGAATGGGACTGACTATAAACGAGGACAAGACGAAGTATATGCTTTCACCAACAAAAGTCCAATCCCACCACCGACTTGGTCAGAACGTGACAATTTATAGGTATAACTTCGAGGTAGTCCGTGAATTTGTCTACCTAGGCACTGCTGTAAATGCGGAAAACAACATCAGCGCGGAAATCAAACGTAGAATAACTCTTGCTAATCGCTGTTTCTTTGGGCTAAGTAAGCAATTGAGGAATAAAGCCCTATCGAGAAGAACCAAGGAGACGCTATACAAAACACTCATCATCCCGGTCCTGCTATATGGTGCAGAAGCATGGACCCTTACCCAGTCGGATGAAGGCTCCCTTGCTGTATTCGAGAGAAAAGTCCTACGAACGATTTATGGTCCTGTTTGCGTCGACCAAGAAAACAATGTTTCGCGAAGAAGATACAACAATGAGCTATACGTGCTGTACAGCGACATGAGCCTAGTAAAAAAATCCGTATCCAGCGGGTAAGATGGCTGGGCCATGTAGAGCGGATGAACATCGAAGCTCCAGCGCGTAAGGTCTTCGACGCCATACCAGAGGGAAGGAGACACCAAGGAAGGCCTCATCTTCGATGGAGCGACCAGGTAGAAGGAGATCTCCGACTGCTTGGAGTGCGTAATTGGAGACGGCAGGCTAGAGATCGAGCCAGCTGGAGGGGCATAATAAGTAAGGCCCAGGACCACCACGCTTCGTAGCGCCATCAAAAACTTTCAAATTTCCAAACTGACACAATAAATAAAATATAAAACTGATGGAAATTTCAAATACACATGAGTTTTACGTTTACAGTGGCGTACAAAACAGACGAGAAAAGTTAAACCGAAGTTTAACTAAACGTTCGTTCGAATTTCACTATAATACACTCACGGTTTAAGTACTTCGTTTAAACTTGCCTGTGAGTTTAACTAAACTTGAGTTTAAACTTGCACTGTAAAACCGGCTATTAGAATCCAACATTTGCCGCACTATTGTCGAAATAAGACCGGGTATGTTTGAAAAATTGGTGCAAAATTCGACCGACAAGATGGCATTCATAAGCCGCAGTCGCAGAGGCAATATGCCAGAAATTATTTCTTAACATTAAATGCCATGAAATTTTTGGGCTAATCAGGCCAAAATGTTGGTCATTCCATTGAATTTGTTGTGTTTTATTAAAAAAAAAGGTCTATGAGTCTAGGAAAAACACCCTATATAATTATGTGAATGGTTTTAAAAGTCAGACCCTTAACTTTCCTTATATATTCCTCTCGTAAAGACATTCCCTTGCATATCGATTCGCCGGCAATTGGCCAAGCAACTTAGACGTGTACCAACTAAGCGATGACCACTAGACCACCAATTTATTGAATACAACAGAAAGCTTGACAACTGTTATGCATTTTTGTTTATTATTTTATTACTTACAAAATTTTGTCGGTCTCTCTAGTCTTCTTCTAATTTTTTCCACAAGCCATTTTGACTTACTTCTGGAGATATGTATGTCCGACATCGACAAAATATTGGAATGGTCAACCTATTGACTCTTAGGGATCATAAAATAAATAAATAAATAAATATTTGGCGCAACAGGCGTGTGGACACCCTAGGTCTAGCTTTTCACTCTTAGGGATCGGTGTCACCATACGTTACTTGCCACTTGACTTTCATACCACTTCGCCTCAATTTCATCGCCACACCAAATGTTCACCACTCCTATGCCACCTGTCAGTTGGTCACCACGACACTGCCACGCCACTTCACTGTGCGCCTTGCTTAGGACATCAGTATATGTGGTATGGATGGCTCAAATTGACCGGGACCTTGGCATTCATGCACAGTTCTAGCTCTAGAGAACTAGATCCACTTGTAACCGTATTCCAAAAAGAAGTCTTTGACAGACTGAAGGGAAGGAGTGGAATTGTTTAGCGTGGAGGGTAGTGGATATTCGGACAGACTGAAAAGTAGCTATTACCGCCATCTTCAACCCCGCTATCATTATTGGTAAGGGGGTGTATATGTAAATAATAAATGTGCGTACTCTCCTGACAAGTCAAAACCGTATCTTTCAATCGAGAACATTTCAGTGACTCTTGCTGAATATGAATACTAACATTCCACTCGTCTTCAACCCTCCAATGAACAACACGAATTCCTCTAACTCCCAAAACCCGAATAAAGGTGTCGAGAAAACCTAACGCTTTAGATTCCTATCTGCCTCTTAATTTGTTTCATTAATTCAGTACTGCTGTCACTTGACACATGTAAATTCATACCATGTTATAGAACCATGAAAAATGTCATCCAAAACCGGTTCCAAATAATTGCATGGTAGGCATTGAGTCAACCCCTTAACTTTTTTTTCCACTATGAATATCCTTGCGGCACTGTAGAAAAATTCACCTTACCTTGACCTCGCATTCATTTCTGACGTTTTTTGTTGCCAGGGTAAACGGTGCTATATTTAGACGCCTGTTTAGTTGCCAAAAAAAAAAACAGCTCTAAGTATTCTTTGCGGAATGTTAAAGTACATCGATTAATGTGGTAGACATTCCTCCGTCAATTTAAGTAGGCAAAGATACATTTTTGAAATTGTGAATTGGGTCGAACAACAATTGAAACAGTTTGGATAATTTATCGTTTGTCTTCGGAATTCAAATTTGTGGAATGTTAAGCAATGTGACAGAAGTCATTAAGTTAAAAACAAAAATCCTCTTCTATTCCCATTTTGTTTTGGCAAGGAATAAATTTGAAAATACCAACCTTCAGCAATTTCCTTATCCTTTTTTGCGACCCACATCTCTGTCTCTCTCTTCAGCACCGCATGACAAAAATGTTTCTGCAGTGTTTTATAATCCATATAAGTTTGTTCATCTTTTGATGGCTTTATCTCTCCGCAAGTATATCCACTTTACAGAGTAGGGCACATTTTTCTGCTTTCGCATCCCTTTCTCAATGGGCTTACTCAAGTGGCACTATCTGATGCTTGTTGTATACGGTTTTTCCTATTTAATTAACGCTAAAAGATTGTTTTATTTATATTCACGTTTGTATCACGAAATAGTAGGAAAACAATTTAATTTACTCGACGTTTTTAGGAAATACATATTTGATTCGCTTCATTGTTTATCGTATCCTTCTTGTCGAATAAATTAATAATTTCTACGCCAACAAATCTCGCATAAGATTGTCTAAATTAATATTCTAGTCGTCTGTGGTCTATCCCTTCATCATTTGCACGAGTGGATATACAAGAACATTTTATAGCCGCACTTGAGAATGATGAAAAGTCCTTTTCCTGCAAAAGGGAACATAATTTATTTTTTGTGTGTCGTGTCGGCAAACAAGAGGGAAATTACACTGCGCCGCGCCACTATTCAACTATTCATAAATTGTGAACAAGTTTTGACGTTAAGTTGGCACAGGGTGAGACATCTCATCGAAGAACCCAAACTGTATCTCTTCACAGAGAAACTATTTCAAGCTAGATTTTCTTTACACCCTATACTTCCTTGTCCTTATTTAGTACCTTGGTGTCTGCGTTAAAATCTCCATCAAGACAGGTTGTAAATGAGGCGCACAAGTAGACTGAGTACCTACATCAAAATGTAGTGTAGTGTGTGCTCCTTTTACAGAGCACAAAATAACGGTTGCGGTGAAAAGGATCCGAACAAAAGTTCAGTGAATTGTTGAGGAGCTGTCTATGGTGGTGTGGTCCTCTCAAGAATTTCCATAAAAGAAGAATAGATAATAAATTCTTACAGCAAATCTTTTTTTTTTTTTTTTTTTTTTTTGTAACAAATCCATACTAAAGCTTCCTTATTTTTTCACATTTACTTACAGGAACGCCTTACTGGATGGCGCCAGAGGTAGCAGCTGTCGAACGAAAGGGTGGTTACAATCAATTATGTGATATATGGGCGTGCGGAATTACAGCTATTGGTATGATTTGATTTATCTTTATATTATCTTTGAATCCTTGTTTTCATCTTTTTATGAATTTCGCAAATTATTTTATTTACTGACCTACATCAAAAATGTGAATGCGATGAGCTGACAACATACTGAATGAGTATCTTCTTGTAAATTGACGACAAAAGATAGTTATTGCACAAAAGAGGAATACAATACTGAAGTGCATCGTACTCGAAAGAAGGGGACACGCTGAGTATCATTTTACGCGATTAATTTAATACATATATGGGTCAGAAGTAGAACAGCTTGAATTAGGCACTCGGTATATTATGTAACATCAGCAGAGAGCATGCAACATTAGATGACATTAATAACACGAAGCACATGCTCAAAACATGTGCTCAAATAAAGCGACACAAAGAGTGGAGGTATATGCCCCTATTGTGTAACTACAGTTGAGTTGAGTTGAGTTGTCTCTTGGTTTTATGTAATTCAAAATTCGGTATTGTCCGTATTGTCATACACAACCTTGATAGAAAAGTTGTCTGTGAAAACACAACAAAGATGGCAGTGGTGATCTATAAGTTGTTACTTAGTTTGGGTTGTGTGAAAGTTGAGTTGAATTGAAGACAACTCAACTCAACTAAGTTGAGTTGTGTTCTACAATAGGGGCAATAAGCTTTTTACAGCTGTTTTTAACCTGATTGATCGCTAATAAAAAAAAAAAAAAACAAATTATACAATTTACAAACCTAAATTGTAAACCTAATTTCGTTCCGTATATTTGTACCCATGGAATTCTGTCATGAGTCAAGTGTCATGTGATCGTGTAAATTTTGAATTTGAGTCTTTCGTCTGTAGGCAGATTGAATTTTAATTTCATATCTGGAGTTTGTTGTTCAAGCATTCTAGCTGTCTTAAGCTTACTGCACCTCCCACACAACGAGTCTACGAAATGTCACTTACATAATTCGGGCCATTCGCCCTACTTTTCTGACCAGGTCTATATAGCTGCAGAGTTTGTAAAGTTCGCTGTTAAATCTCCTTTTCCAAATCCATCATCCTTTTCCATCAACACAGACAAATTAAAGAGTTTCGCATTCAAAACGAGTCTCCTTAGTGTGTCTTGACAAGGCCTTACTACTCAATTGCCTTCATTCTTCATAGGCCAGAGAAACAGCGATTGGTAAGTTGATTTTGATTTCTGATGTGATGCAATTTTCAGAGTTTATAGCCGAATCGAGGTAGACCAAGTCCCTAACTTCCTCCAAGCTATGGCTGTCTATTATGACGTTCCGTCCGATTGTCGATGTCAGAATTTTTTTTGACATCATAGAGTGTCGGAAGTGAACAATATTGTACATCTACTTTATTCTTTAGATTTTAGATTCCAGTAGTTCATGTTCTATAAGTGTATCGAAGGACAGAAGCTTTAGAGCTTAGAGCAAATTGTACTAAATGACAAAAGCTTCTTTGTTGGATTTTTGTACTTTTAAAGTAGTTTTAGGACAGAGCTCAGGTAGTAACAACGACAAGGTCTGGAGCAAAGAAAGGAAAGAGAGAATAAAAGTAATGAAAGGGTTTTTTTATAAAGTTTTGCACTAAAAATGTGTGTTTCATTTTTAATATAACGTGACCCACGAAAAAATATGTTTGAAATCTAAAATTAATTTTATTCCTTTCCCAACTTTCTTTAATAGAAGACCTATATATATTTCTTTAATCTTACTGCGCATTTTGACTGAAACAATACATAGGTCAATAATTTAGAGCCTAGTTTTCTCCCTCGTCATTCTGCACAACCTGACGAGTTTGCCAAGGATGTCAAAATTAGGCAATGGTCTATATAGCCCGTTTCTACATATATTCTGCTATGTGGACATCGATCAGCGTCTCTGATAGCTTCTTGGTATCAGATATCGATATCACTGGGTTTTCGCCATACTTAATGATGGCGCGTTTCTCGAGGTTGAGAGATACACGATCGGCAAAAGTTCTTACAGTTTGTTGCGATAGCATCAGTTAGCTAAATCTCCTCACAGTATTTTTACGTTGTTGCAGCGTTTCAGATATTCGAAGAGTTCGAATATCGAAAATACTAAAGGTGTGACTTATACGTCGATCGCAACATGATCAATATGGGTGACGATTTTTGGATATTGTGACAGCCATGTTTCTTTATGAATGTTGAGATGGGGTAACGTTACGGCCCGCAACAAAGTATATCCGCCACCATCTCTTTTTCAGCACCCTGACTAGTCCTGAAAAATCTTCACTGACCTTAGCTCCAAATATATCACAGCACAGCAGTACGATATCTATCATCTTGACTATTGACGGTACCGTTGATTCAATCTATAGTGAACGTACGTCATGTATCAGGTAACATTTGGAGATTCGTTCAGTCAGTCATTCCGACAGACTATTGCTATTTTTTCGTGCTCAGCACTCTCCCTCGTAGGTTAAGCAAGTTGAGTACGGATGGAGAAGACCAGTAGCTGCAAACCGGTAGCTACCACGGGAAGTTAAAATTAGCTCAGTTTGTATGTAAAGGGTGTTTTTTTTTTAGAGGTTTGGTTTTTAAACTGGCAACACTATTTCTACAGATTGTCAATTTGACAGTTGAAAGTTGATTTGTGGTTGGTAAGTTTTGCTATTTTGAGATTAATAGATTAACGCCAGAACAACGCTTAAGGACGATGCCAGAATGTTACCGTCAATAGAGAGCCCTATGTAAACATGATTTCTGAATTATTCGTTTTTCAGTTGAATGGCATTGACGTGACAGAGCTTTGGTTTCAACAAAATGGCGCAACATTCCACACGGCACGTGACACCATCAATTTATTGTGGGAAACATTTGCTGAGCGCATAATTTTGCGTGATCTCACACCTTTAGATTACTTTCTTTGGGGGTATGTGAAGTCGCTAGTCTATGCCGATAAATCAGAGACGTTGGACGATTTGGAATTCAACATTCGCCGTGTTATTGCTGATATAAGGCCCCAGTTGCTCGATAAAGTTGTCGAAAATTGGGCTTCACGACTGCGCTTCATTCGAACTAGCCGTGGAGCGCATATGCCCGAAATCATTTTTAACCAGTACATAATGGCATAAAATTATCTATTAAATAAAGCTAATATCATAGACATTAATATTAGCCTCAAGTGTTTTATTTCATATTGAATTTTTATACCTCTAAAAAAAAAGACGCCTTTACAAGGTGTCGCAAAAGTCATCACCAAAAGTTATCGGAAGATTCTATAATTTTTGCAAATGGCGGCAAATGTCAATTCTATTTTGACATTTGTGAAGTAAACAGACAAACAAGACATGAATCGCTATAGTCCTAAAGAACGCAAAATAATTGCTTCGATTTTTTTTTTTTTGCGGAATAATTCATCGGTGGTGTTGTCGCAGCGTGAATTTCGACGCAAATTTCTCGGTTGTCCGACACCAACTGTGCAAACACTACGACGTTTAGTTGCTCTCCTAAAAGAGTATGGGACAACACGAGATGCTAGCAAGTCTGGCTGGCCCCGGAGCAGTTGTTCTGCTGAGAATATCGCAGACGCAGTTGTGGCTGAAGATTTCACAAAGGGCCATACGACGTGCCACGCAATTGGGTATCAATTGGCGGTCTTTACAGAGAATTTTGGTGAAAGACTGTTAGATGTTCTCCTCTAAAATGCAGACAGTGCATCAGCTGTTAACCATTGAGCGCCAAACGCGTGTAGTCTAGGCTCAAGTCATCTTGAATCTCGACCACGCGGTAGACAACTTTTTAGCGAAAATCATCATTATCGACGAGGCCCATTTCCATCTGTTTTTGTGGGGTTTTTTTGAAGTCACGACTCTATGTCAACAAGCCTCAGATTCTTGAAGCCCCCCAAAGAGAATATCCGTCAAGAATAAGTGTACCTATCGCCGGAAGTTCTGGAAAGAGTAATGGAAAATGACATAAATCGGGCTCGAATGGTCATCAATTCTGGCGGCGGCGGCCACTTAGTCGATATCATATAGTCTCGACTTAATGGAATCAAATTGAAGACATCAAATAAACATACAAAAAATTACAGCCAAAGAACATCGGGTGACAACTTTTGTATAACACCAGTTGCGACAACTGGACACCGCCAAGTTGATGTCAGTCAGAGGCCTACGCGTACCCTATACCCTAACCAGTCTAACTAACCTCATCTTTGACAGTTCAAATGAAGAACATGGATGCACTATGTCAATGCGTATTCAATATTCCAAGGATATCTAAGTTTACATTTGGATTGAGTGATATTGGCGTCTTCTTTACTATTTCAGTGCCATAAGCATACTCCTGTTACCATTACAATCATTACCTCTACATAATAGAACTCGTGTCTGACTTTTCGACTTGTGCGCAAACATTTCCCATGACTATGCTTCAAGTAATTCTTAAACAAATGAGTTCCTATTAGCTTTGTTCACACGAAAAGTAGCTAGAAAGACATTAGCTACTATTTACCCATAGAGACACACAGACACAAAAAAGTTACAGTTTCTGTTATAATTTCCCACCAGCAGGTTCCTGGATGTAAATTGGCTCACACTATTTCTTTCTCTTTCTTATTCTTACAGAACTTGCTGAACTTCAACCGCCAATGTTTGATCTCCATCCAATGCGCGCATTGTTCCTAATGTCGAAAAGTGGTTTCAAGCCACCAGCACTGAAAGACAAAGACAAATGGAGTCCAACATTTCACAATTTCGTTAAGACAGCGCTAACAAAGAATCCAAAGAAGCGTCCGACTGCGGAACGTCTATTGCAGCATCCGTTCGTGCAGAGTGAAATGTCCGTTCGTGTCGCCAAGGAATTGCTGCAAAAATATCTTAGCCCGAATCAATTTTATTTCTATTTGGATGGAGACGATGAGGTGAGTGTTTTTATCCTATATCTATATTGGGAAAGTTGGTATATAGTTTCCCATTCCCATTGTCATATCCCGTCAGTGATGAATGCGGGTTATGGGAGTTTGAGGATTCTTATCGTAATCATCATAAGTGGGAATAACAATATTTTATTGGGTCTTCTTAGAAATTGGTATATAGTGGCGCCAATGTCATTATTGGGATTAGATGGTGGAATATAGTGGAATACACAACACGGAGATAGGATATCCTTTTCTGTTTTTGAGGAATTAAGTTATATAATGTTACTAGCTCGAATCGAATTAAGTATTCTCTTTGGAAATGCCAAGGACAATCAAAAGAAAACAAAAAAACGCTAAGACAAGTTGATTAACCTCACACTTTTCTTTCGAAGTTTTTATGAGATAACCAATTTATGCAGTCAAATTCCTAGAAATGTTTTCAGGGGAGTTATACTCTCGAATGTTTGTCAACGTCAGAGTTGGAGCAGTAGTGGAGAACTTGATGGAGTAATATGTGATTTTAAGGAATTGAACCTGGGATCCCTGGCTTAGGTACTGACCACGAAGCTAGTGCACCGCAATCCGTTCAGTGATACCCCGGAATTGGAAAACGATGAAGAAGGAACAATGACCGCCTTAAATATCATTTTATGTGAATCTACAAGATCTCGAGGCTCCTGTAGGGGGATTACTGAGACGAGTAGGTAACCGTGGTAGGATGGGTAGAGTAGAGGTAATTTCATGGCATGATTTGATGGTTTTTGTGAGGTGCTTGGGTCAAGCTCCCACGCCGCGCCGCTCCCCCGGCTAGCTTAGATAGCGAGTGCAAGCATGCCAGCAACGACCCAATGAAAGTAAAGCAGCACGTTACAAAATGCCCTACATACTGAGACCGGATGGGAAATATGCTACTTCACTCGACTTCATCACTTTCTGGGTTAGCACCTCAGCTGCAACTTACAGATGCCGGATTGTAGTAAATTCAAAGAGTTCATTCCGCGCCTTGCAAAATTCCATGCGATAAACATGGCTTCAGACCTTTCAAATATGCGTATATGTAATATCAGCCGATATGTAGGTTAGGTTAGGTTAGGTTAAAAAGGGGTATGAGAGAGATGTCTCATACGGCACTAGGTACCATAAGGGCCCATCGCGATCCCTGGAGGGAACCAATTGCAGTGACCTACAATGGAAAAAACACCTAAACACTTGGCCTTGAGAAAACCCCAATTTCCCTGCAAAAACCAAGTAGCCCCTTGTAGTTGGTATTGTCTATCTCCTCTAGATGTTGGAAGAAGTACCTGCCCAGAAATTTCCTTCTACTGCGACATATTGCATCAGATTCACATAGTATATGTGTTATGTCCTCTTCGGCTTGCAGGTCATCGCAGAATCTACAATTGTCCGAGTCTGCCAGCCCGAGTCTTTTGGCATGTTTCCAGTGCCTTGAGGCTATCGATGTAGATGGCTATACCCCTTCCAGATATAGATCTCATCCGCATTAGCTCTGCCACTTTCAGAACAGCCAGAACTTCTGATTGGAAGACACTGCTTGTATCCGGTAGTCGTATAGACACTTTTAGGTCTGGGTCTACGGAGTAGATTCCAGCACCAGTACCTTCCGCTGTTTTTGAGCCATCTATAAAGACTGCTACTTCGCAATGTTTAATTACTTTATCCCTTTGCCATTTTGGCATTTTGACTTTTGAAGATTTGAGTTCAGTCATTTTATTTGAAAGGGGTTTCACAGGATCTCTTATTGATCTTTTAGAACTACTAGGAGGCTGCACTGTCTTCAGTATGTGTACTGAAAGATGAAGGTTTAAAGGCTACGGTTGGGCAGGAGCACATGGTACCTGTGATAACAACGTACTCTTTGTAATGGGTGATTTTTTGAGCGTCCGGGGACTTATTTCCCTGCACCACCAATAACTCGAATTCGCCTTGGAAGACGGCAATAGTTGCTGGCTTATCCGTATAGACGAGAGACTTCACATATCCCCACAAAAAATAGTCCAGAGGCGTCAAACGCAAGATCTAGACGGCCAATTCACAGGTCCAAAACGTGAGTTGAATTGCTCATCAAATTCGCGTCGCAATATGTCCATGGATTCGCGACACATTTTTTACTAAGCACGATTTTTGGTAATAAAATTCAATAAATTTGCAAATGTTGTTCGGGTGTAAGTCTATCCATGGTGAAATGGCAATGCTAAATGAGAATTTTCACTTCAACACGTATCACGAATCACGGGTGAACTGCCAAAAAAATTAGGCTAAAAAACCAAACAGCAAAAAATCACCCTTTAGTTGATGGGTTGAGGTTTGATTGACGGTGCTTAAGCTGTCTACCGGGAAAACTGGAGAGTAGGAAGTCTGGCTTTATATGGTCCAACTATGGGAACGAGCCATATCCTTGTTCCCTCTAAGCAAGCCCATACTTATGTCGATATACACCCACCCGTTTTCTGGAACACTTCTGTAATATACGGAGTGAGATCACCAGTGAGCAAGCTGCGACTCGAAGTCAGGCCGACAAGGATTGTTTTAGGAATCTGTGTCAGATCCCAGAGAGAGCCAAGAACCAAAGTATACATAACACCAGTACCTCTTCCAGGCCATCCAACTCGACATCGAAGTCTTACAGCGACAAGTGGAAGATGATTCCACCAAAATCCCTTTAGTCTTTCTGGATATAATGAAGGAGAATCCAGGTTTTCCTCCCCGACGCTCTGATGGCGGTTGGCATCAAGGCCATGTCAAGCTGATCGCCTAACAAAGGTATATTCCAGTAGGGAATTTTATGTCCGGTGAACCTGCCAGAATAGAAACAACTCTACCCATCCTGCCGGCACTTTGGTCATACCAATCGCCACTTGTAAAAACAAATGAAAGCTGAATGCTATCGCGGGTGCAAATCTTAGGTGGACAAGTGGCACTACATGTCTAGCGACAAAGCTAATTTGGTCTAAGCTATATTTAAAACGCTCTAAAAATTTAATATCTCTCAGCAGAATGCATATCGGCACTACAATAGGTGTCATTACTGGTCACTGTCTAATATGAAAGTACGCCGTAAGGCTAGACCTTTCCGCAAACCAGCGGCAAAAGCAGTATGAATGAAGAGTAGGAGAAAACTATTCCACACCTTCTTTGTTCCTGCCCAGCTCTCTCCTGTACATTACAATGACTTAGGTGATCTGCCAAACATAGAAATCAAGTCTCTTACGCCTTATAAAAGGTTCAAAGCGGTTCAAAGAGTATGGAGATTGTAACCAATGATTCGTTTTTCATAGTATCACAATGAAACTATGCTGGCCTATGTTAGGTTAGATTAGGGTGGCAGGCAGCAGCCAGAGGAGGCCCATTGTGATACCACAGGATCTAATGTTCTCACAACTCTCCGTTGAACCAGCAGGAGCTAAGAATGAAGCGTTGGAGGCAACTTATTCTTGCATTAGCCAGTTCGCGATTGTTGAAGAAGTATTCTCCGATATATAGTTCTCTACGAGCTGAGAGGGCTGGGCACGTGCATAGAAGGTGAAGAATAGTCTCTTCCTCATCCTCGTCCATGCAGCTTCTACAGAAGCCAATGGTGATCTAAGTGTGTTGGCGTTTCACTCACCTGGCAGCCACTTTCAACCAATCCATAGTGACATAGGTCCAGTAAATTACATTTGACGAATAATCTGGAGCAAGGACATAAGACATCAGTTGTCTTTTTAAGGGTATTTCCTTTCCTAGGCAGGTTGTGATTCAACGTTATATAGAGATACTTTGCCTCCTTGGATTTAATTTGGAGACAATGTGTACTTTGATCGTAATATAAGCACCTGCAAACGTTGCTGATAAATAACAACAGTGATACCTGATTAGAGGGTTCCGGAATTGGTTGTCATATGTACAATGTACATATCATAGTATCCATTTTTTTTTTTCACTTTCCCACACAAAATTCAATCGAAAGTCATGTCTTGTATTTGGTTGTTACCTGCATTCTTTCGGAAGATGTGGTTTCCTTTTCGATTTCCGAGATTCCATTCCTCTATCAACTTTGTCCTTTTCACATACCATACATAAATAATTTAGAGTCTCAAGTTGAGATACAAGCGTGCGTACAATTCATTCGTGCATTGAGAAATTTCATTTAGAAATGACTGAAAAATATTGAAGAAAGTATAGCCCTCTGCGGGACTATATAATGATTCCAAGATACCATCTCAATGCCAAGTGGAAATGCTTTCAAACCTATATTTTTGGAGCAAAGCAATTACCTTGCAAAGGTGTTGGTATCGTTTTGCCGTTTACCAAATGGATTGAATAAAATTGATGTTTACAAGAAAAAAAAATAAAAATAAAATATCAAACGCAACAGGCCTTGCTACAACCATTAGTTTGCGTGAGTTTTTATTTCTGAGACGAATGAAAGGAACCTACAAATTGATGCTTAACTGCTGAAGGGGAAAACTTTCTCAGGACAGTTATAACGTAGGCTAGTTTTCAAAGGATAATGCGCGAGGTGGTGTATTTCTCTGTGGCTTAAATCTGTAGTCCAGCAAAAAATGTCTTCTTCCCTTTTATAATTGGAAAGAAAATAACTTCACATTAATCCCAACAGCGTGACATGGCGTGCTGAACTTCCATCACTGAATCGTATTCATGGCCAAAACAAAATGCAGCGAAATAAAGTCGACATCAGTCAACCAACTAAGCCGTAATAGCAAAAATAAAAAAAATTGGAAAAAATATTACTCATACGCCAGAGTACCTACCTACTTTCATGTTGGTATTGCTTATCGTATCATCATAAAATAATTAAAACTGCTGATGGGCATTCATCAGCAACAAAAATCGATTACTTGCTTTTGATACCACAAAATTCAATATTTGTTTAGGTACTTTTAAAATTGGTCTTTGATTTTAGTTTTGCGATTTCAATTTAGAACATTATTTATTCTCAGTTAATTAAAATGACTTTTATGTTTCCTTTTTTTTTTTTTGCAGGCTGTTGCTGGTGTACCACAACGGATAGCTAGTAAAATGACGGCAAGGCCGAATGGTATCTCACCACAGAATCATACATTAAAGACAGGTAAATACATTTGCAAAATAAAGTAATATGTGTGTTTATTGTTTGTCAAATGTACGGACTACGAAGCGTGTACTTGATAAATGTTATCTTTTCTCTATTTATCTTCGTATTTACGTATAAGCCGAAGTATGATTTCGTTAATATTTAACCTACCATAGACGATTTGAAAATACCGCGTATTTGACTCTCCGAATGCAAATGTTTTAATGGAATAAATATATATTTTTTTTTTAACAAGAAAATTGTAAAAGCAAATTGTTGTTTGTAATAAAACCGGCATATCCTCAAAATTTGCATTTTTTTCGTAACATGGCAGATGCATCTCTTATTTTATTCTAACGAGATATATGTAATTGTAGTTTTAAAGTGCTATAAAAAATTTAATTGAATTCATGGGAGAAGTGATTTTAATGCAAGTAAAACCACAAACCAAAACATGGCCTTTAGACATGTGCCATTTTTCCTGCTGAATATATGTATATTGTTGAAAAATGCAGATCGATGGTTACTGCTCAACGTATCAAGTTCTCTAAAAAACGGCACACTTCCTTTTTACAGAAACCAACTCATGCTGTCTTCGATTCCTCTCTAACTTCGGAACCAATTGAGGTAAAAACTTCAATCTTAAAGCATTTACCAAGATCATCAAAAAAATGTACCTTACCAAATTCCATCCTGTAGCTTTAGTGCTTCTCCTAATATAGGGCTTCAAAAATCACAAAAACCGTATAACTGACTGAAGCACTTCCGGCCACCCTATAATCGTGAAATATGCCAAAATGCTAGATCCTGTAGTGCATCCACTCGGAAAAGTCGAAAACTTAAGACTTTCTATTCAGGAGGCGTGGTATCCGCCCACTTTTGAAAATCGGTTATTTTTTTATTTTGGCCACTTCCAATTATCGTAAAGTGTTGAAATTTGGTAGAGCGATAGATATGACCTGCATTATACGAACAAAATTGTTGTTTACAAACGATAGTGACAATTATCGATTCGATTATTATTTGGCAATCGCAATAGGGGCCATTGACTTATTTATTTATCTGCGTTCCCTTAGGGACTTCGGATCACACTGTCGATTTTGAAATTAGAACAGATCTAATTGGGATGAACTTCATAATTTGTATATATTTGCATATTTGCTAATATGTATTTTAGAGAGGCTGATGAAAATAAATGACTGAATGCTTCAATAAAGGTTAGATCTAACAAACCACTCCAGCGACAACATCGGACGTCGGGAAACCAAAAATATATTTTGTAAGCGTCCGAAATAGATGCAACCAAACAAAAAAAAAACGGCAAAGCCTATCCACATCGAGTGAATAAGTAACAAGCTTATAACTTAAAGGGTCATGGCACCACCAAAAAAAAAAACAACGAACCACTGCGAAGATTGGTTTAATTTGGACCTAGAACGGAAGTATATTATATGTACCTAGTAAAGATCCAGAGCCGTCATCTTGGTCATCTTAATGGCGTTAAATTAAGGCTGGCACAGAGTTCTACTAAGCAAAATAGGCTCTTATGGTCTACCACAATAACTCTGCGAATGGCTGCAAAGCTTTCTTCGTGTGAGATCAATTCAAGTTGTATAGAGGTATTGAATTCATTTGCTATAAATACTATAAATGCCTATAAATTAAACTATGTATGTACATATATGTACTGTACATCACACAGTCAAAGAAGCCGGCATATTAGCTCTCTCAATGAAGATCTGGACAAAACCTTGTATTTAATGAACAGAAGTCACAGCTCGCCAATTTTTTCTAAAGAAAAAAAAAAAAAAAAAACATTCAAACGGACGAACAACGCTTAATCGCAAGGAATCCATACCATCCATTCAAAAATTATATAACGAGACAGTTGCAATGTTACGTAAGGCTAGCTGGCGTTTGTTTTGCCACTCGCAGATCACAAAACGGATGCAGAGCAAATTTCGAGTATAGAAAAGTTCGGGATACGATACATTTTGAAGAGCATGAAGTGGTTTATCAAGTACCTATGGATTTATGAATGACGTTCATCTAGGCTTTAAATACCATTTAGAACATGCAAGCGCAAAGAGTCTTTAAAAAAACGTGCTTTTAAGGCGAATGAGTAACATCGAAGGTCCGAAACACAATAGATAGCAAACAAAAATGTTACTTAACTGCTGTGTATCCGGTGGACAACTTTAACACGGCCTTTATTAATAAGAGACTACTTCTTGCAGTATCTGCCGGTTCAATACTAATTATACGCAGCAGAATATGGTCAAGCCGCGTTAATGATCTAAGACCATCTTCCGCCTAAGCGCATTGAGAGTAGCCTGTGCATTCTGAACTCAAACGATGACTCGTCGTATTTCGATGCTATCTATCGATTAGCTCGCTTAAGAAATTAGAATTAAGAACTGAGTCAGAAATGATAAATTACATATGTACTTCACAATGACAAATTGGACGATGTGCCTCTTGATTTCGCAAGAGGAGGACGAATTTCCTCATGCATCATGCTTTATCTCAACGTCGTCAGTCTCTCATGCCAAAAAGTTACCTGTTGACGATTAACCCTTATTTGGATGCTAATCAAATCCTTCGAGTCAATGGAAGGTTAACTCTAACCACTGCACTTGTCTATAATGAGCGTCATCCAATTTTACTCCCTTATAATGCGTATACTTTTCAAAACTGTTTGTTGAACTCGTACACATACTTTCTTTGCATTGTGAAATTTAGCTCATAACCCGCATAATTCGTTCCGAAATTTGGATTCAGAAGCTGAAAAATCTTGTGAAGAAATCCATCCGTAAGTTCAAGGTATGTATGTGTATGATTCACAAGAAGAAACTTCAGACGCAAATAAACAGTGCACTCCTTGTAGAAGAAACGACATTTACATTACGGGAATCGATTTTCAAGGACCCTTTCTAATAAAAAATTACTATAGAAAGGACTTGTTGTTTAAGGCTATGCGCGTGCTTGTTCGTTTGTTTTTCGACAAAGGCAATACACCTAGAAGCGGTTAGTGATTTGTCAACACAAGCTTTCCCTGCATGTTTTTATCGCTTCGTTTCCCGCAGAGTCTTTCCGTTATCAGAAAATCTATGATTTATCTGCCTTGTCACACTACGTTGAATCCTCTGAACGAATCAAGGTTGTACCTTGTACGATTTGCCACCGTTTTCCGGATAAACAGAGGAATGGCCTTTATTTCTCGCGAGTTTTAAAGACACAACCGACGCCTTTAGATACAATGAGAGGCAAAATTGAATGCGGTTAAAAAAGAGTTAGGTAGGTGCCGCCAAAGAAGCAGTCGATTCAATGTTATTTTACCCTAGTGACGTTCCCAAGGCAAGCTCGCTTTGGGAGACCAAACTTGCTTGTAAGATGCCAACTTAATAAGGTCAAGCAGTTTCCAGCCATCAGTGACGCCAAAATGGAACAAATTATATCGTTTTCCACAAGAGTGCGTAACGTATTTGCATTTCGAACATCCGCAAATTGCCAGCAACATTTATAACATAACATAACATAACATTTTTCATTGCCAGCCAATGAACAGTTTGAATGGGCGAAACATGCCGCCGTCATCAAGCCATTTCCCACCATTCAGGATTTTTCAGGTTGGTTAAGTGACCTTGCCAGGATTTGTGGGTCTAATACCACCATCGAGTCAAACACTGCAGAGAACCAGTATACAGCCGCAACAAATACGTCGAGTAATGCACGCGAGGACTTAACTTTTCAGAAACTTTTCACTCGCTTCCGGTCGAAATATATTGTAGCGATTATCCTCCTTTCATCTAACTAAATATCTTTTTAAATAAATTTCGAATAAAATGTACGAAAACTCATAGCTGAGTGGAAAGCGAGGAGGAACAACGATTCTCTCTAATTGGGTTTTAAACCTAACAATTTCTGTTGAGAAACTATTGTCCAATTTCATAGCAAATTCAATATCGCATATAGTACTCTAAAATTGTAAACCCTTCCCACTTCGTGCATAAGTAATATAAATTGACCAATTTAATTTTTGTTCTATTTTCTATTTTCAGCAATGCAAACATCCCAATGGAACGAACGATCTTCTAGTCCAGAAACTCTACCGAGCGACATGTAAGTACACGGCAACATGATTTTGTAAATCCCCAGCAAACAAAAATATATCGCATTTTGGCTGCGCGCGCTCAATTATTTATTTTTTTTTTTTCAACTCACATTTTATTCAAATTCTTCATTTCATTTTAATTATTTTTTTATGCGATTTTGTTTCATTCATTTTACTCGTTTTTCTCTATTCACACTCAACAATACGTACGAACAAATAATGGGCTTACAAAATGAACGAAAATTGGCTTGCCACGCTCGAGCAAACATCAATGCATTCATATAATATTTTAGTCCTTTTTTCATGTCGAAAATTGCATTTTATTTTAGTCTCTTTTCCTCATGCCATTTAACTGATTTAATTCTTTTTTTTTATTTATTTTTGCTTCAGTCTCTTTCTCCTTTATGCGCTGTGTTTCAACTCCTATAACATATGGAAAGGATGTGCATACATATGAATATTGTATTTATTTATTTTCTTTTAGCAATAAAGTGCAGGTCGTCCGCGAGTCGAGAGTTAGTGGAACAATACTTTTCAATATGACCTTAAGGTTAGAGAAGTGTTTTGAAAATGGCCGCAAATTGTGTGAAAAGCATTATAGCCAATTAACCGTATTTTTTGTAACTTGCCAAAGTAATTTCCAAAAGTAAATATTTTGTTTTTGTGTGGTTGTGTGAGAAATGTAATTTGAATTAAGGATTCCAGTCCACTTGGCGACGGATAAGCGGAAACAATCTAATTTCCGTACAATATCTCATCGAAAATTTAGTCCTTTATCAGTCGTCAAATGGGCTATGAATCTAACAACTTTAAGGCTTCCCCGTAAATAATAATCAGTTTCATTTAAAATAAAAACAACACACATTCCATAGAACTGAGGAGTTCTCATTATTTCTGTTACCCTTTGATCAATCCTACACCGTAGGCGGGGGATTATTGAGGGAGACCTAAACCCAACCCAACCCCATGCAAGTTGGATTTAATGAAAAATAACTTTATCTCCAACAGACAATACATAGTCTGGGTATTCCAATTTAGTCATAGACAGAAGGAAATAATGGGAAATGAACGTACAATGCTAAGGTTACTGAAATGTAGAGAATGCATAGGAAAGAGGTCGTTCGCCTTTGACTCTACTTAGAGAGGAAAAAAAAGTCTGTCTTCAATGAGATCATAATCCTTCTGATTTAATCGTAGGGTGTATCCTATTTTAAATTGCAATTAGGGCGCTTATGTAAATAAGCCAATTAAGGCTTCAACTGTGTTTTTGCATAGTTATCACTAAGATACTAGATTAAAATCATTCTTTGGCATTGGTTTTAGAATCAATTAGAGCTTTCAGTGCGTACACGAACCATTTCTAGTGTTTTTACTATATAGAATTTAGTAGGAAATTTTATACATAAATTACCTAAATTCAATCACATCTTCAGTATAACTTTTATTATGAATATCTAGCCTTTCGATTTTCGATATGTAAACTTTCAAACCGGGAAGGAGCCCGAAAATGTCTCGCGGTTGGAGTGAATAACGATTTGTTGACAGTGACACTCGCTAGTGAAAGACTACGTAAAAGAGTAATTCAATGGAAGGTACAAAAAACAAAATTTAAGGATCGTTGGGCAAAATTTCCAACCTCGGATGAAACGAAAAAGCGACAGGAAGTCAAGTAATGCTAGGTTTCCACTTGTCGTTTTGAAATTGACAATTAACGTATTTTTATGCTTATCATTGAATTGACTAACAGCGCTTGACAATAACTCACAAAGAATTCACAGGGCAAGTGGAAATAGCTGAATTGTCACACAAAATGTCACTTTGTCTTTAATTGACAGTGAAATTGTCAATTGTCAGGGTCATTCATTTCGTGGTTTCAAGTTGGTAGCGCTGGCATTTGACACCTGTCAAACTTAGCTGTCATTTGAAGTGTCATAATATTAGTTGAATGTTTGCGATAATGGAACGCTTAACAATCGAACAACGCGTTATTAAAAATTACTACAAAAGTGGTGATTCAAACGTAGCCAGTTTTCACGCATTACGCCATGATTATGGTCGTCATAATTGACCGACTACGCAAGCAATCGGTAAAATTGTGAAGAAATTTTAAGAGCGTGGAAGCGTTACTGATGTCGTAAGACCTGTGCATCATCGTAATGCACGCTCAGTCGAAAATATTGCTGCTGCAAGTACAAATGTTGCTGATGATCCGAATTTATCGATTTCCCTGCGTTCGCAGCAATTGAACGTGTCGTACGCCTCACTATCGCGTATTTTGCATTTGAATTTGCATGGGGTCCTTATAAAGTTCAAATTACGCAACAATTGAAGGCTGCTGACCATTCACAACGCCATAGATACGCTTCTTGAGTGTTGGAACAACAGACAATAAACACCGATTTTTCGAACAACATTTTCTTCAGTGTTGAGGCACATTTCTCACTCGGTGGGTAGTAAACAAACAAAATTGCCGCATATGGGGCTCAGAAAACCCACAATTGATCGAAGATGTGCCGTTGCATCCAGACAAAGTGACTGTAATTGTTCACATAATTTGAAAAAAGGAAATGCGATTCGTTTTAGGTGGCTCTCACATTGAGGCAACAAGCAATAAGCAACAAAGCATCTAGCATCAATAAGAAATACGCAACTTTATTCTAACCTATTCTCACATTGAAGCAACATTATTGCCAGAAATTTCTGCCTATCAGGGATATTTTACCACTATTTACCACTGGAAATATCATTTTCGCCCTCGTTCGCATTTGAGAATATGAAATGGAGTTATCGCTTTCAATACGATCCGTCACGCATTTGGGAATAACTCTCCTGATTTTTAAATTTGTATTTTGCTGTCGCTTGAACTAGCCCTTAGCCGGGATTGCTTCTTTGCAAGATGTGCGACCCTTCTCAAAAGCATAGTTACAAACATGGCGCCGACATAAAGGAGAGCTGTCAAACTTTGTTAATCAAACGATGTGTGGAAACCAACCTTTAAACTTCTTATGGCTCTTTAGGCAGTAATTCCGAACTTCGATGAAACGAAATAGCGACAGGACAGGGCAAGGAAAATGGCTGTCAACTAACAATTTCAAAATACCTGTGATCTAGGTGTGATCATCCTCATCTAAACTATTTATCGAGCTTCGTTAAGTTTTACTTTCATTACCTAGCTTTCTAGATCAATGTTTTTTTATGTGTGCCTGTGTATTTATAATATGCAACTGAACCCGATGTGGGCGCAGTAGCGCAGTGGTTAGTGTGCTGAACTACTGTGCGAGGGATCCCAGGCTCGATCCCCGGAATAACACAAATTACATCTTAAGGTTTTTTCTACTGCGCCATCTGCGGCGAACGTTTGACAAACATCCGAGAGTATGACTGTCCTGAAAAAGCTTCTCAATTCAGCCGTTCGGACTCGGCATAAAATTGAAGGTTCCTTACATTCGTCCCAAAAATAGAAACTCACACAAACGAATGGTTGCGAGAAGCTACGCGTAGGATGTCTAACTGCCTGTTGCGCCACCTATTTATTTATTTTTAACTGAACCCGATGAATCTGAGGTTTATGCTGTTACAGTTTAAGGTGAAACTGCATCAATAGCTAAATTTCCCGGACAAGGTTGAATGATTATTAATATTTCTTCGAAAGTATCGACGACTTTCATCCGGACAGTATGTAGTTCCAGAACATCCAAGGAATTCTAAAATTAGGATAGGTTGTTTCTTCGCCATCATTTGTTACGCGTTCAACCGTTTTGAACGAATGGAATTGGAATCGAGGTCCTTATTCTTCACAGCTAATATTACGCGTTCACTTAGCCAATCGTGGTTCAGATAAATGCAACCGATATTCGGGAACACTTTGCTGATAAGTTATTCCTTCAATGATGTGAATTCACAAAAATTGACAGAAACGAATGGGCCCCAGCACACGAGATTAATTCTGCCGACATAAAACCGATTTTGTAGGCGAGGGGACTGAGGTGAGTGGAAAGAAATGCACCTCCCTGCAACCCTTGCCTCTGGTCACTGTAGGATTTGAAATGAGTGCGAGGTTGAGTATATGCAAAGTGATTTTTCGCCAACAACATTTCTAATTTTTTCATTGTTTACAAAAATTTCCCCTGAAAATGAAGAAGCCCGTAGAAAATGAGGGCTTTTTGAAAATGTTAATTTACGGACTTCTGTATTACAGGCTTTTACGGTCAACTTTTCGAAATGCAGTGTTTGCATTTACGGGCTAAAGCTGTACGGTCAAACGTATCGTTCCGGTTTCTCCGCGTTTTCCGTCATCGCAGAGCTAGCTACCTTCTTTAGAGTCGCTCGTCACCTGCACCACCACGCCGCAGGAGGATGCATTTTCCGATATCATCGATAGCCGCCTGCAAATGTTTCAGCTGCGGCTCTGCACGTAGAGTGATTTATGGTGTTTTTGCTACTCTTTAAGTCAGTTTTTCCCTTAACAATTCTTGATATCTAGTCCTGTTCGTGTTCATGGGAATTCTAACATATTTTAAATCATTTTCTAGATCTAGATCAGTCCTAAACTCCAAATATTATAGCTCTTTGATCCAGCATGGTATTCATTTCATGTTGTGTAGATTCTTCCGAAGTGGGTTCTAATCCTCTGTCGATAATAGCAAGATTCTTGAAGACCAGGAAATAAGTAAATATTCCCCACGGCTCCTTGGTTGTCAGTGTTTCTACAGGTAGCTTTGTCGAATCGTACTGAAGTTAGCAAAGGTCAGGGGCCCTACTCTGAATTTCGTTCGGAAAGTAAAATTGTCCGAAACCGAATATATGGTACTCTCTATTTCGAAAGCGGAATGAAATCTCCAAATTTCAAAGGCATTAATATACGGAAAGTATTACAACGAAATCAAAAGCGGAACGAAAGGCAATTTCAAATAGGATTGGCCTTCGGAACGAAATAGAGAGTAGGGCCCCAGTACTACTGGCTACAGTACAAAGGATCTGACGCAGTCAGATATGAAGGCTTATCTGCCTGAGCTTCGTTTTTCAGACCAGTGGCCTATTTCACCAACTTCAAAATTTGTATTGACAAGGATTTTTTCACAATTTTTTTTTTTTTTAGAAAAAGTGTCAATATGGGATTCACTTAAATTTATATCGAAAGCGAATTCATATCTTTTTTTTGTACAAAATTTGTGGTAAACTACTTGTAAATACATATGTATTTGTAAGTTGCTGAAATAGGTCACTCAGAATACCATTTATTAGATTTTCGTCTAAAACAATTTTCCATTCACATGATTCCTCGGTGTTGTATCTTTTTTTAATATATCTCTGAAACTGATTCATTCCAAAACTACAGAATTGTCTGTAAAAGAACCTCTAGTAAGACGTATCGTATTGTAGTAGATTTTAGAAGATTCCTTTCAATGTTTATTAAATGTTTAGAAATCCTATTTTTTCCAATTCATCGATGTTGTCTTGATTTGTTTTTATCTCACCACTTGATCCATTTCGAAAATAATAATGTAACCTTGTGTTTTTGATTCTACTAATAGAACTTTTCAAATCCAGCTTGAAATTTGTTACCGGCCTAATCCTTTAATGTTTTTGAACAAATACTGACATTCTTAAAGTGGATTTTCTGAATCATTGTATCATATGATAATTTTGAAATTTTTTTAAAATTGATTTTTGATTGTTTTCTTCGTGTTTTTTTTTTTTTTAATTTACAATCCTCCATCTACATGCTTCGTATATGTTATTCCTACACACACTTATTCTTATTATTTTTTACGATTAATATTTTAATTGTAGGAGCCTTTTACAATATATTGATGAGGAGCTCAAGCTCAGGTAATTATAGTTTGTTTTAAAAAAAAAACCTACTTATCACCCTTTCTCTCTCTCATAATTCTCACTCCATACAGTAAAAAAAAAAAGAACTCATTTCCATCATTCACTAAAACAACAATCATACAATACATCCATGTCCATTCATACAAAATTTATTAGGTAGAGATAATATTGTTATTGTTGATAAAACAAAAGCTATTTAAGTTTAGTGTGTTTTAAACAGAACAATATACATATACACAACACAGGACACTCACTTGGTTTTGGTTTTGATTGGCTTTTATAATTTTCTGTGATAAATTTGTTGGGAGATAGCTATTTTGAATTGTGGTTTTTTTTATATTCATTTCTATTCACATTAGTTCTAGGATCCTATTTGAAAAACAAAAAAAAAATGGAGACATCGAGGAGAGTTGTGGGAGATTTGGACTGTTTTTGTGGGTGTACGATTGTCTATTATTTAAACCATATTTTTGCTGTTTTTCTGATGGCCGGATAATACTTCATTATCCGCTTATTCTTCTCATGCCAAGCTATCTATCTAACGAATATAGAAAACAGTTTTAGTGGTCCCACAATCGCTTTAATCCCACAAACGGCTCACCAGCCACCTACTACCGGCTGCTTAAATGCAGAAATTACCTTTTTGCATTTTGCCTAAATTCCACATCACTTCACAGTGTCTCCATTTGAAAAAAAAAAAAAAAACGATTCCTAAACCCTCATAAAATCCCCTTATTTTTCTTTTTACTGTGTGCGTTGGTATAATGGTGTATAGAGTCTTAAATTTTCTGTATATACGAGTACATTCCTTTACACTTAATCCTTTATCCATGTTACATAAACCCGCGGCTTGGTTGTGCTTACATTTTTGTTTGTTATTGTAAAATTTAAGGATACACTTTGCATGTAGAATGTATTTTTTAGGCGCAACAAAAAACCTACCTTATTATAGATTCAGAGACTTTTTAGCGGGACCGAAAACAAAGCAACGAGTGAAACGGTTTTCTATTACTACTTCTAATTTTTTTTTTTAGCACATTATCTTATTTTACATTTTTGTTTATATTAGTTTTTTTTTTTAGTTAAATTTGTTTTGTAAATAAATCCACTGGCAGCGTGGGCCGTAAATAGTTTTATAATTTTCTATTTTTTTGTATTGAACTTTTTTCAGAGCAACGTTACCACTCACCGACAATACCAAAGATATACTCAACCCCGACTGTATGTGTCCACATTCGGCCCTAAATGGTATCGGTTCAACTGATATTGGTGGCGGAGGTGGTGGGCCACCATCCACAAGTATGGTTAGTAATTTACGAACAACAGCCGTGGATGCGATGATGCCATCAACAAAGGTCATCATTGGCGGCAGCAGCAGCAGCAGTAGTAACAATAGTAATAGTACGACAAATGGCCAAATGTTGCTAAGAGAAAATAGTACCAGCAGTAGTGGACATGGACATGGCCATGGACCGAATGCAAGTGCTGCCCAGGCAATCTATGCAAATTTAGAAAGTATGTATGCAACTGTATCAGCGTCTTCATCGTCAGCGGCAGCTGCGTCGAGGGCGGCGATCAATAATGCGTCGAACGTAAATAGCAATAACTATGTGAATAGTAGTAACGATGCGAATAGCAGCCATAACTGTGATTTTAGGAATGAAAGTAATCAGGTGAGTTGACAAATATTATATATATGTAAAAGTAGAATGTAAGTTGGACTTCGAGCACGATTCTCTGTAAGATTTCCAAAGTGCCAGGCATTTTTACCTTGATGTTTTGTGGTAGCTAGGGAGCATGCAATTCAAGATCTGTCTGGTGTGGAGTACTTAGTCCACGGCCTCAACCAAACAAACGCCAACAGCGAACTCGGGCCTCCAGTTATCAACATTAAGTTGATTGAGGAGGCGCTTCATGTGTGCGCGCCACTGTTACTTCTTCCCTCAGTGGGTGGGTGGACTTAACTTAAAGACTCGTCAGGCATTTGCATTGTTGCCCATACGCTCCACATGACCTAGCCAGGGGCGTAGCGAGGGTTTGAGCCGTGGTGGGTGACTTTCATTGAAATGCCGACTTATTTCAGGAACTTGCCGACTGTATAGAAATCATAATTCGGCCCAGCGGTTATCGAGTTATATCTAACGTCAACGAGTTTCACTCCATAGAAGATGTTTTTTGTATGGGAGGCGCGACGCCCCTTTGTCCAATTTTGACCAATCTTAACAGTAACCCCCTGGGCTAATACCTAAAAGACCATTCACATAAGAGCGACATACTACCTACGATCGAACGACTATTCGCAAGCTTTGACAGTCCGTTCACATGATCTATAATCGCGGCAGTTCGCGAATTTCAGCCATCAGTTTCTACCCACAATGGGTGGTATGCATAAAAGACAGTAAATGCTTTTACTGAGGATTTTCTAAGTAAATACTATTTTTGGCATGCATAAAATGAAGTAAACACTAAGATTAGGTGCATATTTACTTCAAGTAAAAGCATTTACTTCTCTTCGCATGCATTTTTGTAGTAAATACTTTTTTGGAATGCAGAAAAACTAGTATGTGCTTGTTTTTTTGCAGTAAATACTGGAAATTTTTCAAGTTGCTATCGACCAACTTGAAAATTTCATAGCATCTACTAAAAAAAATAAGTATTTACTGTGATATCCGGCGAATTCTAAGTACCTTTTTACTTGAATAAATTCAGTATTTACTTAAATTATTTGCAATCAAGTAAAAACTTTTTTTTTCAGTAAATGAAACGAAGTAAATACTGAAAATCGGAGCTTCTACTTCAAATTCTACTACTACTTCCACTTCTACCTTTCAGTATTTACTTAAACCTTTTACTTGAAGTAAATACTTTTTTTTATGCATACCACCCAATGTCTAGTTTGAGGTTAAGTTCGAACGAATATTTAATTCGCTAGTTTGTGGAATGCGTATTAAATGATGTGGATTGCGAATAAACTTTGACAATTTGCGCGGGTGTTTTCGTTCGCGGCAAAAAGTTTGGAATTCGAAATTTCGTTATTTAAACTGTTTATAAACTTATTTTCTTAATACATTTTGATATGATAATTAATTATCCTCCTCTTTGCCCAAACACACGTTTGCGGCGAATTGTTAAAGTTCGCATTCCACATTAATAACTAGCGAATAACACATTCCTTTGAATTTAACCTCAAATTAGAAATGCCAACCGTCCTTTTTAAAATCGAATCGAAACTCGATAAATTTTAAGGATTTCAGTCGGAAAAATTCACCGATTTCGACCGTTTTTTTTAAATCGAATCTAAACTCGCTAAATTTTAAGGATTTCAGTCGGCAATCTCACCGATGCCAACCGTCCTTTTTTAAAATCGAATCGAAACTCGATAAATTTTAAGGATTTCAGTCGGCAAATTCACCGATGCCGACCGTCCTTTTTTAAATCAAATCTAAACTCGCTAAATTTTAAGGATTTCAGTCGGCAAATTCACCGATTTCCAAATCGAAATCCAAATCCAAACTTAAGACCTAATTTTTGAAAATTGATCGTTGATTTGCTGACACCCCCCCCCCCCCCTCGCTACGCCTCTGGACCACTGCTCCTATTATGTAAGACAACTACAACTAAAGTTGAGTTGTCTCTTGGTTTTATGTAATTCAAAATTCGGTATTGTCGGTATTGTCATACACAACCTTGATAGAAAAGTTGTCTGTCAAAACACAACAAAGCTGGCAGTGGTTGTCAATAAATTGTTATTTATTTTGAGTGATGTGAAAGTTGAGTTGAATTGAAGACAACTCAACTCAACTAAGTTGAGTTGTCTTACATAATAGGGGCATTCTTCTCCACATTCTATCGTTGAAAAGTGGACCGAATATCACATGAAGAATCTTTCTCTCAAAACGTCTTAAAGAAGTATTCTTTAGTCATACAATTCTGCACTATATAGACTAGAACTGTCAGAGTCTTATCTTCTAAGTTCTGTGAGCTTTAATTTTTTCCCGCAGAAACAGTGATTTAATTACCAAGAATGATTCTTCGCTTGATGTCTCTACCGATGTCGAGGCAAGGTATACAAACTGGTAGACTAGCAAGAGTCGCTGATGTTGGCAAGAACTTTTTTTTATCTAGACTCATATGCGTTGTTTCCGATTCAATACCTACTTCTAAACATCCCACTGACAGCTCGCTGCGATCATCTGGAACATGTCAATATCATCGCCATAATACAAGCAGTTCGACGGGAGTTTGAAAAATAGTGCCTCTGATGTTTGCTTGTGGGTTTTGTGCCTTATTTTGTCCTAAACGTAAACCTTATTCGAGAGCAAAGGTTTCGATAGTGTGCCGGCTTTGATGGAATAGCGAGATTTCCCCACTGACAAACGTGTAAACTTGATTCGGCTTTGTGTAACTCGATCCTACATACGCTAGGAATCGATTGAGAGGTCTTATAATGCCTGCTAATTTTTTTTTTTTTTAAGATTTGGCGAGTGTGAAGATTTGGTGGAATTTCCCCAATTAAAACCACATTGGTCTGGCCCGATCAGGTGTTAAGGAATTCATACAGTATAACCGACAAGACATGCATAAAATGAGCCATTCAGGAGACTTATTTCTTTGCAGTTGGCGTCTGAGAATTTCTTTCATGTGGATAAAGCACACAATGCTGAGCCATTCATTGGCATATTTCAAGTTTCGTTATCTTTCATGCAAGGGCGACATTGACCTTCCTGAAAGCACTTATCTTGTGTAAGTTATATCGAAGCGTGGTGTGGCCCATATCAAAGCAGCCCACTGACGTTACCCATTTTAAAATAGAGGAATTGCATGTTTCCAAGAGAAATGATGAATTGTTTCTAAATTCCGTAGCCTAACACAGCTGGATGCCGAAATTGGCTATGGCCATTATAATAGATCTGCGATGAATGCTATCATAAAATGTATTGTAGATGGAACTTCTGGAACTGAGTACATTTATTAAACATTCTTTTGTTACCCCATACTTGACTGCTGTTTTAATGCATGCACCCTACCAAAACACCATCTTTGTATCTGAATACCTGCGCTAGTACGACATTACCACAGGAAATACTTCTGATCGTATGTATATATTTACTGTATTGAAAGAAGCCCCTCCGCCATGAAAAGGCTTCAGTAACTCACAACCATTGTTTTGGCATCAGCTTGTCGGTTTTTTCTTAAATTAATTTCCCATTTCTTCAGTAAATCCAAAAAATTAACATTCATTTACTAATTTCAGAATGGAGTCGAAGATTCCCCACGTAGACATAGTTCGATGGACCAATTGATGGGTTTACTCAACGATATGGGTAAATCATCGAGGACGAGAAGCCTTAGTGATAGTGGAACACAAGAAGAAGGTAAACAATCGTCTTACATCGGCAATCGGGCGGCTAAGTTTGATTTTGTTTCGCTTTAGAAAAAGAAAGAGAAACCCAACCCGACCTACTCAACAATACACCTCCTGTGCCTCCGAAGAGATCCCATCGAAGACGACATACCCCGCCACGTCCCATTTCAAATGGTCTACCGCCGACCCCAAAGGTTCATATGGGTGCATGCTTTTCGAAAATTTTCAATGGCTGTCCCCTACGTGTCCATTGCACAGCCTCATGGATCCATCCAGAGACTCGTGATCAGCATTTATTGATTGGCGCCGAAGAGGGTATATTCAACCTGAACATGAATGAACTGCATGACGCTGCCATCGATCAATTGTATCCGCGACGAACAACTTGGCTATACGTGATCAAGGATGTTTTAATGAGTTTATCCGGTAAGTCTTTGGAATAGCCCGCATAAATTCCTTCTATAAGTGCGTTTCTTTTATAGGAAAATCCTGCCAACTCTATCGACACGACTTAATCGCTTTACACTCCAAGCAAACGCATCGGTTCTCCCTGCACATGAATAAGATTCCCGAAAGACTGGTACCGCGTAAATTTGCCCTCACAACGAAAGTTCCCGACACCAAAGGTTGCACTCAGTGCTGTGTCACACGTAACCCCTACAATGGGTATAAATATCTGTGTGGTGCCACTCCGTCTGGTATCTTCCTAATGCAATGGTATGATCCACTGAATAAGTTTATGTTGCTCAAGCAATGCGAATGGCCATCGAACGCGGGAGTGATTGGTGGGCATATCGTCCAGAATGGCGGCCAAACACCAGTCTTCGAGATGATTATCACGCCAGAGTTGGAATATCCGATTGTGTGCACGGGTGTGCGCAAAGGCATCAATGGATGTCTTAGGCTGGAACTGATCAACATGAACAGTGGTATTGACTTTGACTCATCAAAGGACAATTAAGCTAAGGTTTCCGTACGTTTGTTTTTCGTTGCAGGTGCGGGATGGTTCCATTCAGATGATTTGGAATTCGATGGGACAGCGACCATGGTACCGCGACGAGAATTCATAAAGGTTGTAAAGGTTCATCAGGTGGAGAAGGATGCGATTTTGGTGTGTTACGGCAATGTTATACAGATTGTAACGCTTCAGGGTAATCCGAAGCAGCACAAGAAGATGGTCTCACAACTAAGTTTTGACTTCACCGTCGAGAGTATAGGTAATTCGGGCGCAAGTGGTTTGCTAAGTGTGGAGTTTATGTTTATTTTTTTTGTAGTCTGCCTACCGGATAGTATTTTGGCATTTCACAAGCACGGCATGCAGGGCAAGTCGCTGAGGAATGGCGAGATAACGCAGGAAATCAAAGATATGTGTCGAACATATCGGCTATTAGGATGTGATAAGTAAGTACATTATTTTTTTAGTTTCTGAACTGATGGTCATCTCCAGAACGACTGTTGTTAGTGGAGTCCCATTGAAACAGCTGAAGATGTTTAAGTATTTCGGGGTCTTATTCACGAGTGATGGGAGGAGCAATGCTGAGTTTTCCTGTAGTATTGGTCAGGCTGGATCAATTTTGAGACAGCTTGGTCATTCTGTTATCAGGAGGACTTGGTGTCAAAGCTAAGTTGTCAGTCTTTAATTCGGTGTTTGTTCCAACTCTTACCTATGGTTAGGTCATGAGGTTGTGGGTAATGACCGAAAAAATACGATCGCGAATACAAGCTACCGAAATGAGATTCCTCCGTTGTATTGCTGGTGTGGCCGGTAGAGATCGCATTAGAAATTGCAGAATACGTGAAGAACTCAATGTCGAGCAGCTACTTCTCCGGACGGAGCGGTCCATGCTTCGGTGGTTTGGTCAAGTTAAACGCATGTCCCCGACCAGGATCCCACGACGTGCTTTGGAATCCGTACCATCAGGCAGGCGTCCTCTATGTAGACCCGGGATGAGATGTATAGATCAAGTTCATAATCTCTCCTCTCCCGTGGCGGAGAATTGAGAGCTATGGAGGGTCCACTTGAGCAACCTACATCCGCGACGCACTTAATGGATAAGCGGGCCAACGAAATGAAGGAGTGAATGAATTATTGTTTTTAGCGAAATAAACACCCCTATCGTGGAATCCGTCGGAATTGAGTTTCACTTCACCTATTCGATTCCCTTTCACTTTCTACTGATATCGTGGAATCCGCCGGAAACGTTTCCTTATCGACACGTTTTTGGGAAAGGTAGTTTCACTGTCAAACGGCTGTCTTTCATTTGTTAACACAAATCTGTGTAGCTGCATTCACCGGAGGCATATAAAAAGTGTGTTTTAAAAATGATTTCAATAAAAAATAAAGTGTTTGATATAATAATTGATACGATAGCTCCATTTTTGGAAGCATAAGAGGAAGAACGAAATGAGCGGTGTTCTCAGAGAAGAGTACGAGACAGGTTAAGAGGAGCAGTGAATGATTTCATGGAGCTACCGGATGAAATTTGTTTTTATAATGTTTTTTTTTTTGTTTTAATAAAGTTCAATATTGCACAGATTTATTACAAATGTTCGGCTTAATAACGCAGCTTTTTTACATGTACATTTTCTTAAAAAAAATCCTCACGATCTGCAGCAAGTAAGAAAACCTATGAAATCCGCAATGATTTTGTTGCGGGTAAGAAATGTCATTTTGTTCGGGAAAAATTCGATTTTTCAACGGTACAGTGAAACTCATTCACATTACCCACACGGGGAACTGTTCACTTTGCGGATTCGACGATACCAAAATGTTTTTTTCCGTGAATAATTCCCCGCGGCGGATTCCACGATAGGGGTGAAAATTCTACAATTTGAATCCAGTAATGACAGAAAATGTAATAGATCCTAACAAAGTTGTCGCTCAAATGCAAGAAATATTTTACCTTTTCTGATCGGGCTACAATATATAGATATAAGGCGTTCAATCGCCCAAAACTTGATTACAACTCTCAACTTTTGGTCTGGCGGACCGGAAGCCATATTATACCTAGTGGATAGAATTCAAAATCGTGCTATAAAACTAATCGGAGGTAAAAATATCGGGAATTTTATAAATTCGCTCAAACATAGACATGTAGTAGACAAGACATGTTGTGTGACTCTCATTGGTCTATAGTATTTTTAACAAACATTGTTCAAACGAAATTGCCCGCTGCATCGCTCGACTTCAACATTTTTCATGCTGGGAATAGCCATCAGTTTGCTCTTTAGCCTATTTTCTATCGTATTATGAAATATAGAGATTCATTCATAAGCCGCACAGGGACAACGTGAATCCGGCGCTGCGAAATTAAGCCCAAGGAAATAAGGCCCAAAAAACAAAATGAAATAAGGCCCCAAAATTATGCTCACAATACAATAACAACAAAAATATGATATATTTTGGGTGTAATTTCATTTTTTTGGCCCTAATTTCATTTTTCGTATTTGGGTGCTTTTTCATTATGAAATAAGGCCTCAACTTTCGATAATGAAATAAGACCCAAGATGTTATTTTTCTGAAACCCAAGAAAGTATTCTACTTTTAAGAAATCAACTTGTAAAATTGATGAAATTAATATGATCAAGTACCACCAAATCTAGCCTGATGAAAATAGAAAAATAGAATATCATTCGAGAAAATATAGTCAAACTGGAAAAGGTATAAAACTAAATATATAAAAAAAAGGAGATTTGTCTTTTACCATTAGTTACCATTACCATTAACATTAGTGATCAGTTAACGAGTGATAAGTTCGGTTATTTTCAAAATGGCGCAGGGACGTATGTCCCACTTAATTGGGACATAAGTCCCAATAATTGAGTCCAAATTAAGTGGGACATACGTCCCAATTTCGATTTGGGACTTATGTCCCACCCCATCGGGACATAAGTCCTATACATTTTTTTTGGGACTTATGTCCCACTCAACCTATTTCTTTAGATAAGCTTAGATAATTCACAAAGAGCATCACGCAATAAATAAATATATCTAACCAGTATAAAATAGGTGTTTGGCTCTATTGTCTTGGTATAGTTTTAAGCATCACTTATATTTACAACTAAAATACAGTTGCCAGCAGTTTGCGAAAAGTGATGCAAACCAATAACGCCACGAAGTCTTTTGGATATAAATGAATCATTTGCAAACGAAAATGTTTTGTTAAACTACGGCATGGATAAGCAAAAATCTTTTTGCAAAAACACGATTTTAGAAGCCCAATTTGGATGGAACATATTCCGGGCATCTAAAATCGTTGAGTAAATTGAAACATTGCCTTAATCAGAACGACATTTTATATATATATTTAATATTTAATGTTTATCCATCCTGTGGATGCAGGCAATTATTAACTGTGTATATAGATTTTGTGTTAGCTGTAAGGTATATAGATTTTAATTGAAGAAAGATTTTCTGAAGTTTCTGACTCATCATCGACTATTGTAGGTGGTAATTTCTAGCACACACCACCCCGCCATATTATGAGGGATAAACTTTTGCGTGGGAAGAATCTAAAGGCGTAGCCGAAAAAAATTTTGAGCAAGGGAGGATCGATTTGGGGTGTGAAAATTAA
The DNA here is from genome assembly GCA_955612985.1 of Cheilosia scutellata. Lineage (NCBI taxonomy): Eukaryota > Metazoa > Arthropoda > Insecta > Diptera > Syrphidae > Cheilosia > Cheilosia scutellata. Next base: position 93,975,265 of record OY015311.1, read on the forward strand.
AAATTCGCGCGAATTTTTAATTTTCACACCCAAAACAGATATGTACTACACGTAACGTAAAATTCGCGCGAATTTTTAATTTTCACACCCCAAATCGATCCTCCCTTGCTCAAAATTTTTTTCGGCTACGCATTTATGTTCATTGAAAATCGATCATCCCCTTCGCATCGTTTCTTGGCTACGCCTTTGGTTTATTTACATGCACAACTTGATCGCTCCTATTGTGCACTGTGCCAGGACCTCTACCATTTGAAATAGTCTGCTTGCCTTGCAGATATTTAAAACTGGACAAGAAGTGCATTTAAAACATGAAAGGAAACCCACACCGAAGTGGGACTAAGCTAAGATGAGTTACGTGTAGTACATATCTGTTTTGCAAAGATAAACGAAGAAGCAATGGTAAATAAAAATTAATTTATATGTCCATTTCGCCAGTAGATAATTAAAAACAAATCTTTTGTTTACTTGTGAAGTTTGTTTGTTGGATGCCCAATGGAAATCCGCAATATTTTGCTAAATATTATCTCTCCGAAAATTTGGGAGTTATGACCCATTTTCGACAAAAAAATGTTGGGACTTATGTCCCGATGAGGTGGGACATAAATCCCAAATCGAAAAAATAAAATTTGGGACTTATGTCCCGGGGACTTATGTCCCTGCGCCGTTCAAAATATCATTTAAAATAGACATTATTGATCAATATGACTCTAAATACTCCAACAACGACGAAAAAAGCAACGAAATATAAAATATATAAATATCAGGAAGAAAATGTGACATGTAATGCACTATAGAATATCATTTATGTGCTTCTGTCACACTACACATCCATCTATAGATCCCATTATCCCATTGAAGACCTAACTTTATCATTTTGAGCATTTCGCCAAATGTCTGCTTCATTTTTTGTAAATCTACTTCGTTTTTTCGGACAATTTGCTACTTTTTTTGGGTTCAGCATTATCATCCCTGGTTGGTGTACATTCAAAAAATTATGTTAAACACAACCATCTGCCTGATGAAGCGGCATATAAGGAATTATAAGCCATTAATAAAATAAAGGACGATTGCACTGAATGCAACCTAAAACTGCTAGCTGAAGCTATTGGTAAAGGTTTATCGAATTTCCAATGTCCTTATCGTAGACAAATTGTAGAAGATACAATGAATGTGTTTAGGTATTTAAGATATTTGAGCATATTTTCATTTGTTTAAAATTTGAAAAAATTAAAATATACATTGGGGCCTTATTTCATTTTTGTTTTTGGGTGTAATTTCATTTTTTTGGGCTTTATTTCCACATAATAAATTGGGCTTTATTTCGTTATGAAAATTGCCCAATTTTTGGGGCCCTATTTCATTTTGTGTTTTGGGCCTTATTTCCTTGGGCTTAATTTCGCAGCGCCTCTGTGCATTTTTTAACGCCCGCGATGTCTATTTCACCATACATTTCCGTTTGCTCTTTACATTAGCAATTTTATTAATATTGTTTAATATATTTTACAGAGTCGTTGCCCTGGAAAGTCAACTATATAGAACCGGTTCGCTTGGAAGCGACGAAGGACACGACCTCTATATATTAGCAGGGCACGAAGCCAGTTACTAATTATGGTTAAAAATATTAAACAAAAAAAATATTAGGAACAGCAAAAAAGAATGAAAAAAAATCTAACCCACGCAAAAGAATCATAAACAAATTTTATTCGGTAATACATACATTATAAATTATACAAATTTTTTTTTTGTTTTAAATTTTCTTCAATGTTCTGTTGTGTTTTGTACCCTACTGTGCTTTTGTAATGCATAAACATAAACCCCTTTCATAGGCAACTAATATGAAATCTTAAATTAAAAACAAAACCAACAAACAAATATTTATTCATATAAATATGTATAATTTATTTAAAAGTTAAGTAAATAAAAGTGAAACTAGTAATTCAATCGCGTGAAAACCTTTTTTTATTAATAGCAACTAAGCTCACAACACAATTAATAAAATAAAACTAAGCAACTGAGTAACTTTCCAAAAAAAAACAAAAATAATAAAAAACAATACACATTAATAATTTTATTAAATAAGATGAAACTGTAATTAATATTTAAAAAGATACATTATATTTCAAAGAGTAAACAACAATTAACAAAGGCAAAGTATATTTTTAATATTAGAACGAACAAATTAAGATGCATTATAATTTTATAATAATAAAACAATATACTACATCTGTATACATAGTGTAAAGAATAAACAAATGAAATTATGTACTATTTAAAATAAATTATGAACACAAAATTACTATGCATAGTGTTGGAATTAGTATTTAACAGAAAAAAAAACTACGAGAGAAATTACAAATTTGATGAAATACTGTTAAGAATGAATGTAAATCAAATTCGTCTAATCGATATAATTTTTATTTAAATATTATAACTCATACGTAGATACATTTGTAAACACTTTTTCCTCCAACATAAAGTGAACAACATAATACAAACTTGACATTCAATTAACAAAGAATTACATTTTTGTTTTTTTTTTTTTATTGTTATTATTTTGTATAGATTCGACATCTAATTTGAAGAGCGCTTTTGATAAGTGCTTGTGCCCTTTCTGCTTCTTTATCATTCGAAAAGTGATGGCCAGTTTAGTCTGAGTCGCTCTTGTGGCAGTCTAATTCCTTGTGCATACAATTTTTGTCCCTTCGAATTTTTTTTTTTTTGTTTTTTTTTATACATTCCCTGCTCATTTGGCTGACACTGCGACCTAGAAAGATCTATTGTATCTAAAGTCCCTTAGAATACCCGATTGTTATATCAGATTCTTACTGTCTAAAAAAACCTACCCCATTAGTGAGTATTTTCACACGGAAATGCCATCAATCAAAGCTCGAAGCTCACTGTGTTACCCAAAAAACATGATTATTTCTTGGATCGAGGTAAGACATTTGTGAAGCTGCTGCATTGTGGTAACGGTAATACCCACCCAAATTTATGGAAATAGGAATAGGAATCCATTCATAGACTTTTAACAACATCTATGTACGTCAAAGTAGACTTTAATTGTCCATGATCGTCTGCGGAAAAGAGAAAATTAGATATGAAAAGATGGCATATTACCTCGGTAAGTCGTCCACTTCAAGTCCACTTGAAAAAATGTAGATACAATTTGGATGAAGAACACTACAACTATGCTACTATTAGACATGCCAAAGATTGACACGATTTTTGATATAATAGTAGCCTTAGAAGTTATGTTTTGTTATTGGTTGTTTTAGACGAGTTCCGACTACTTTTAATAAGTTTGTCTGAGGGGTTTTCTAAAGATTTGATATTTATTATCAAACAGCTAAATTAAATGGTTATGATTTAAAAGCATGCATCGATATCAATAATAGTAGCAAACGTATTATGCTATTATTCATAGGGCTGGGCGACACATGTCTTCCCATGAAAGTAGTGTCGGGCGAAACAGGAAGATTTTTAGGTTAGTTGAGAAAAAATCCCTTCTCTATTCTACTCACTTAAAATCGACCTGTCTCGCCCAACCCGACTTTCATGGGAAGGAATGTGTGGCCCCGCACATACGCAAAGAAACTTATTATCCAGTATGAGTATGAAGAGTGCTCAGAAATGATTTGGTAATATCAGGTTGACTTCATTCAGAATTTTCGATTCGAGTTTGCAAGTCAATCAAGCGGAGGCCGGAGGCAAAGGTGCACATTTCCCTATTAAAAAGACAGCCATGAATGCACTATCACAGCATTGCTATTCGATGGAACCTCAAGTATTTGAAGACAGTCAAACTGTGGATGAGGTGAGCAGACTTTCAACATATAGCGCGTTTGACATATAGCTTGTTTCGGTGCTCCTGTGGTCTATAATAATTGTCCTTATGAGTTCAGTCAGAGTGTGAGAGAGAGGGATTTAGAGGATATATTTAGGAGATCAAGATAAAAAGCCATAAATCTACGACATCGCCGATGGAAGAGTAACTTAAGCAAAACCAAGAAACAAATTTCAACTGAGGTTGACAAGGTGGATATGTCGCAAGAAAATAATTGATTAAATTAATTTTTATTTTTAAGTATAGCAGATTTATTATTTATATTTACATAATAGTAGATTCCGCTTATTTGGGACACATCGCGCAAGACTGTTTTGTCCCAATTAAGCTTCTGTCCCAATAATACGAAGTGGTTATGAAGTATTAAAAAAATACAACAATCATTTTGTTCACATAATAATGTCGATTATTTAACATTTACTTGTTGATGTACTTCTCTTACTGAAACTAAACCAATAGCAAGCCAAGCCACGTTGACAAAACAGCAACAAACCGCTTCGCACACACTTCTGAAACTGCACAAAGGCAAAACGGTGCGCAATACCACGAGATACTTGCATAGCATTAGGTCAATATGCTTTCTAGTCATTGTTGACAGACAAGCAAGCAATGTGTTGTTATATTTTTTGCAAAATGTGTAAGATGTGTGATGAATATGTCCCGAATAAGCGGTTTCTGTCCACAATAAACGAAACAAATTCAATCTAAAATATGCATTTGTTTCCGCTCTTTAGCATTTGTCCCAGTTAGGCGGCTGTCTCGATCCGGTGTCCCAACAAAGCGGAATCCACTGTATTATGTATCCAGATCAATAAGTTGCTATGAAAATATACAGAATTTGAAGCTAGAATTAGTGAAAGCTTAACTTCTCCATGGATAATATAACCGAAGAAACTAGCCAGACTCCAGCCAAATTCTTACTGAAATTCTACACTGCCAGCTATTATTGATGGAATTGTTATTGATAAAAAAATTAGTGTCCCCATTATGTAAGACAACTCAACTTAGTTGAGTTGAGTTGTCTTCAATTTAACTCAACTTTCACACAACCCAAATTAACTAAAAATTTATAGACAACCACTGCCATCTTTGTTGTGTTTTGACAGACAACTTTTCTATCAAGGTTGTTTATGACAATACGGACAATACCGAATTTTGAATTACAAAAAACCAAGAGACAACTCAACTTTAGTTGTAAAGGGACCGCCAAATAACTTTTTTTTTTTTTTTGAAAATGCTATAAAAAAAAACTACAGAATATTTTCTCAAATTTCTTTTTTTATTTGAAAGTACCTACAATCCTTCCATGAGCTAAGTGTTACCATTCGCGAAATAAGCACTAGTTGAAAAAAAAAAACGTTAGATGGCGGACCCTTTAGTTGTCTAGTTTTCTCTAAAAAGAGCCTGTCAAAAAACAAATGAGCACTGAAACACATCTAGCCGATCGCATTTCGTTCGCCAGCGAGTTCATCTCTGTGTATCCCAGGACGTGATACGTGTTTCTTTTGAAACGAGTTGACCAATGCAATGTAATTCGGCATTCGCAAAAAACCCACGCAGAAGAACATAATGCGAACATCCATACAAAACTTACGCGAATGCATAGAGAGATATTGACCCCTATTGTCGTCGTCGTCTGTCGCAAACGACTGACGACGTTTGTCGTGTCGAGTCGTTTGGAATTTGGTATTGCGTAACTGAAACGACTCGACTCTCTGAACTCTCACATCCCACATACATTCCACAAACTATGACACATTGGATTTGACATAACAGTCGACGAATTTATATTTGGTCTGGTGTTTTGTTACTTGGTTAATTATTTAATAAAACAAATCAAAAATGAATAGTGTGACATGTTTTTTGAAAGCAGTGACCAGGCAGTGACGAAGAAGAAAACCAGAAAAAAGTGCTGGTAAAGATAATTAAGGAAATTCGAACCAAATCCAATCCATTGGATTTGCCCGACATTAAGTGGGTGGTAGAAATAATTTAAATTGCATACATTGTGTTAATAACAATTATTTTCAGATTTTAAATGTATTTTAGACTATCGAAGTCGAAGGTGGTCCAAGACAATTCAGAGATAAGGATATGTCGTCCCATTGCCGATTAACCTCACTTTTGTTAGGCCTTCGTGAATGATTTTGCCAAAGGAATATTTTTCTGCATTTCGTTCACTAAATGTAGAAATTGCCTTTTATTTGTTATCTCCATTCTGCAAAATACAGTCGAGAACGGCTAAGTGGAAAACGGATAAGTGGAAAAATCGCCTAAGTGAAACGCGTTTCAATACCCCAAGACATTTCACTCGATTTCTATACAAATTTGTTCGTATAAGTGCAAAACGGATAAGTGAAAATTTCTTATAAGTGCACAATTTTTCGAACCACGGAATGAAGTTTTACACTGTTTTTAAAACGGATAAGTGCAAATGTAAAATATATTTTTTAACATTTTTACATACCTACAAATTGCACCTGACAACACTTATCGTTATCACATATCTATATGTACATAATATAATATGCATCAATGGCATATCGCTCTTCCGGTCCGACTGACATTAATGTCGTTTTCCATTGGCTTCACTGGGTAATTCACTCATTCAAGAAAACTGTTTCTGGTCGATTCCACTCATGTATTGGTAAAATGGGAAAATTTCAGCTATAACTGCGGTGCATAAATGGAATTTGTGTAAGTGCTTCTTGAGTGAATTCTGACTTGAAATCGAGAAGATCATCCGAAGAGTATTCTTTGTGACAATGGAATGGGTTCAGAAAAGATATTTTGATTTTGGAGGATCCGGGACGCTTATTTTCGCCCAAATAAATTATTCTTCCTCGTCGTCTGTGAATTTCGATTCTTCGTCGATATGATTATCCATATGAAGTTCTTATGCTTCCATCAGATCTCAGATTTTTCGACGAAGAATCGAAATCCACAGACGACGAAGAAGAATAAGATGACGAAGCTGATAGCAATCGCTCCCAAATTAAGTTAAATTTTTGTTCTGAATAATTGCTTTTCAAGAGGCTTTTAGTAATTGTGTTTTGAAAAAAAATTGTGAATGACGTAAAACAGCTGTTCAAGGTATGTGTAAATCTCGAAAATCGAGATCGGAAAAAAGTGATCCGGATAAAAAAAAAAATTGATTTTTTTCCCAATGGAACATAAAAAGTCATATAGATAAAAAAAAATTGATTTTTTGTTCAAATGGAAAACCACATTAAATATTTAGAGTAACAGTTGAGCTTGAAATTGTGCACCTTATTAAGTAGGCACGTACAAGTGCAAAAATTGTGCATTTACGGGTAAGTGCAAAAATGTGCACTTACGGATAAGTGCAAAGACCGTATAAGTGCACACAAAGTTGAGGTCCAGACGTTGTGCACTTATCCATTCTCGACTGTAACTATAATTGTCTTTTTGTTAACTAAAAATTAAGTACACATACTTTTTTTAACACATTATCACACAGTCGTCCGCAAAATAGTCGACGACAGAAATGTATCATTTCCACGACAAACGTCGTCACAAAACGCCTCACGCAATACCGACGATCGTCGTCGAAAAATACAATCCACATTTTTTGACATTTCAGACGCCATTTGTCGATCGTCGCCACGACAAAAGTCGTTTATTTTCAGTCGCCAATACCAAACAGTGTCGTGTCGCTTTTTTTTAGAGTCGTAAACGACGAAAATAGGGGTGATTGTGTAAACTTCCAGGGAAACGATGTGCACACTTGCGGAGGTATATTATAAGCGAGCTAACACGGTATTCAAAGGGCTTAATTCAGAAGCTTTCCCACAACAGTTGAGCAGCAAGAAGGACTTTTCAGCATTTCGGCATAAATGGAGTCCAATTCACCGCTATTCATAAATGCGGTTGAGTTTTTTTTACTCTACATAGGTGACGCTAACAGTCCAAGTGGACTGCGGTCTCAACTGGCAAGCCCCAGGCGGTCTTTAGCCAGCTGCATCCAGTTACGCACACTAAATTCGTTGATGTCGCTCTTCATTTGAGCGCGCCACCCCTCTGCTTCCTAGTCCCTCAGGAATGAGTGACTGCTTCAAACAAATAGTAGTGTTACTTTCTAGCCTATTTTATACAAGATACATTTTAGACCCGCACTCGCACAATAATTATTTCGTTTTTTGTTTAACTTAATAATTTTGTCAAAATCTTATGCCCCTATTATGTAAGACAACTCAACTTAGTTGAGTTGAGTTGTCTTCAATTCAACCCAACTTTCACACAACCCAAACTAACTAACAACTTATAGACAACTACTACCATCTTTGTTGTGTTTTGACAGACAACTTTTCTATCAAGGTTGTGTATTACAATACGGACAATACCGAATTTCGAACTAAATAAAACCAAGTGACAACTCAACTTTAGTTGTAGTTGTCTTACATAATAGGGGCATTAATTTTCAACAATATTTTATTTGCACTGAACTGAATACAAAAACAATGATCAACTACAGTACATCTTACAACATTAATACCATATAACAGAAGTAGAGAAAATACAACTACTATTACATTATAGTGCGGACGTATTATTGTAGGTAAATCTAAATATGTGCAATTCATTATAGAGTTATACGATATCGAAAATGAAAAGCAGCAATAAATTTACATAATAAAAAAAGTAATCATGCGATAATATTAAAATATTTTACTAGGATCCATTCTAGGTACTTGATTCCACCTGAACTATGTATAAACAATATTCATCCATGTCGACTCACCGTATTATCATCACTTCATCCAAATTGAATCATTTAGGTTTTTAGTATATTTTCCTATAAGAAATTATTATGTATTATAATTTATTCATACGAAACGATATTCTCGATAAATAACTTTTAAGGCAAAGTATTATTACAACCAATAGTTTAAATAAATTGCAATTTCATGCATTAATTTTAAGATGAGTATCTTAAGAGAGAATGCTATTATTTTAGAATTATAATCAAATTGAAATGGTTGTTTTGGTGTAAACATTATATTTTAAAATTTCTTAGAAATTAGAAAAAATATTTAAGTGTAAATAATTTAAAAACAAAACTATACTAAGCATTTAATTTAAGTTTCGAAACTTAAGAAATTAATTATACTAGAAAGTAGTGTAACGCACACTTAAAACACCGCCATGTTGAAACGTTTTGGAATGGTATAGAGCTCTTTTGGTTTTTGAAAATGGAGAATGGATATCCGGTTGCGATATGAAAATTATATTTAAAAAGTGACAAGATGATGGACTTTGTTTCGTATAGGAATTCAGAATTAATAGGAATGAAAATAAATAAAATTTATTTAAGAAATATACATTGTTTAAGGTTGTTTTATTGCGAAGGAAAGAGACTGACTGAATGTGTCAGTCATCTTGATATGGGTCTGCTACATTTACAATTTTCCTTATCTTTTTTTGCGGACCTCTCTAAATCGCAGGGAATTTATCAAGTGGATTCAGCTGTTCTATTCAAATGTAGTGGTTTGAGAAATCGCGGAATTGACTTGACGGAATTGATTTAGAATTTTTGTTTTAGATTTGGATGAATGAATACGGTAGGCGAGGCGCTGAATGGATGGATTATCTAAGTAAGCTTCACCATCTCCATTGACGGATAAAATAGATTGATAACTTCATATTTCTGGCGGAAGGTCGGGCGAGAGCTACATGGAGGGTCCACTTGAGCATATTTAAGCTGCGAACGATGTAACGGATAAGACATTATGATGATGACGAAACTAGTTTGTTATATAAAAGATGTGGCAAATGTAACAAACGTATTTGAACCACGAGTGCTAACAAAATATTAGGTTTGTTTTATTAAAGATCTATCTAAGCTAAAGGTGTCACCGTGAACTATACGTTTCCTCTAGCTCTCAGAATTCTGCTGCCAAGTCATTTATACTTGGGATAGAAATACCAGAGTCAATCACAAAAGTGTCATGTACAGTAACAGTGTAGTTGTTGTAATTACATATTAAATATTCTATACTTTTGATTGATTTAAAAAAAAAACAGCGTATTGTTACCTCAATAACAATGGAGGTAAGTCATTATATTTCAGGGAAATACTGCTGTTTTACCGTGTAGTGTCAATCCAGTGTGAACGCAACAGCGCTTTTTTTTTCAGACTAAGGCTGCGTGTCAATTGGGCTAAATAATTACCCGAGGATAATTTTCTGGCACTACTTGGTGGAAAACGAATTTTTCAGCTGTCAAAAAGTGAACCTGCTCCTATGGGCTAATTTGTTGACGTTTTCTTTTGTTTAAATTTGATAGAATGTTGAAGAGCAAAGAAAAAAACACAAGCCGAAGATAATTATTTTGCGCAATTGACACTGGCCTAAGATCTTCATTTAAATGTTTTTTTATATAAAACATTTGACACTTTACTTTCCTTAAATCGTAACCGTATTCTTGGTGGTTCACACGGTGGTTCAGACAATGTCCTTGCTGTCCAAGATACGTCACTAAAACTACTTGTTCTTTCAATGTTCTTTCAACACCGTTAATTTCCGTATTGTTCCTTGAAAGGTTATATAATCTTTATCTATGCATTCGTATAATTTTCTCTAAGATGATCGCATTTGGTTCTTCCGCATGGATTTCAGTGATTATCAGCCGACTCTTTCGACGGCATCATCCTCTTCTCTATATACATAAAACAAAGTGGCAAAACTATGTTTCCCTCTGCCGACCGTAATTTTCAATCAATTCAGTTAATTTTTTTTACAATGTCGGTAATTACGGTGATCGGGTGATAGGCCAAATAAATTCAAAATCGGAGAAAGAGGCGTGGCACCGCCCATACAAAAAAAACATTCAAAATCGTATATCTCAAAAACCACCGAATCGATTCAGCTCAAACTTATAGGTAATGTTACGTATCGGCCGTGGAGTTCTCCTGTGAAGATTGGTCAAAATCGAACAAAGGGGCGTGGCACCTCCCAAACAAAAAATACATTCAAAACATTCAAAATCGTATATCTCGAAAACCATCGAATGGATTGAGCTCAAACTTACAGATGATCTTAGGTATTGGCCCTGAAGTGCTCCTGTGAAGATTGGTCAAAATTGGACAAAGGGGCGTGGCACCTCCCAAACAAAAAATACATTCAAAACATTTAAAATCGTATATCTCGAAAACCGAATGGATTGAGCTCAAACTTACAGATAATCTTAGGTATTGGCCCTGAAGTGCTCCTGTGAAGATTGGTCAAAATTGGACAAAGGGGCGTAGCATCTCCCATACAAAAAAAAAAAACATTCAAAATCGTATACCTCCTATAAAAAAAACATCTTCTATGGGGTGAAACTCGATGACGTTATATCTCTATAACCGCTGGGTCGATTTTCATGAGTCTTTTTTTGTTTTGTTCGTATTGCTGTATTTCAGGTTTAGGCAGAAAGAAAGTTCCAGTTTATTCTCATTTCTCGCATTTTACGAAAGAACATCTGTGCACGGGCAAAGTCGGGCGGGTACAGCTATCTCTATATATATAAAACAAAGTGGAAAAAACTATATGTTTCCCCCTGTCGCCCGTAATTTTCAAGCAATTGAGTTGATTTTTTTTAAATTTCGGTAATTACGGTGATCAATTGATAGGCCAAAAAAATGAAAAAATAATAATTGTAAAAAGCAATAAAAGGCCTGGCGAAGCCGGCGGGGGTTCAGCTAGTTGTCTATATACCTCGCTGTGGTGGGAATGTAAACGGAGGAGATAAATTCGCCAACGAACGAAATCTTTTTCTGAGGAGTTCAGTGAAACGAGTTGCGAACCATTTGGGCGCTCCTAGTCAGAGTTTCTTCAGCGTCCCTTATTTTCTAAGCTTATAGTACTAAAGCACTATTCACATGAAAGCGATCAACTACCTACGAACGAAAATTCTCAAGTTCTGTCAGTCCATTCACATGAACTATTTTCTTTGACGCCGGCCGCAGCTCGCGAATTTCAGTTTCTACTGAACATTTCTAATTTGGGGTTAAGTTCGAACGAATGTTTGATTCTCTCGTTTGTAGAACACATTTTAATGTTGTGGATCGCGAATAAACTTTGGCAATTCCAAAAGTACCTACCTATTTTCGTTCGCGCAAAATGTTTGGAATTCACAATTTCGTTATTAAAACTTGTTTTCTTAATGCATTTTGATGGGATAATTAATAAAATGTGAAGCTTTCTATTTCGCATAAATGCTTAAAAAGTGGTTTGTTCGCATTTCATTCGTTAGTTCGCTCTCATGTAAATGGTCCTTAAGTGCTCAGAGCCAAAAGAACCTTCTGTCAAGTGTAATTTGACATTTTGATTTTTTATAGACACCACAGATTCGGTCTCCATAAAATGTATGTCCGTTTTTAACTACTATTAGATATATATTGCTTGTACTAGCAAGTAAAAAATTCACTTCGACATTTAAGTACCAATTTCGGAAGACCGAAAGAAAGAAAGAAGAACCAGGACTAGTCCAATTCGTCGTCATCGGCATTTTCAGCGGGTGGTGCGAGGATATCATTCTTTTACTACCAATAATTTGTAATATTAATCGGCTGGCTAGTCTATTGCTCAAATATTTTATTAACAAACTTAACATTTTCGAATGATTTATATATATTTTATTATTTTCATTTATATTTATAATCAATTTTTACATGTTTTTTTTTTCAAAATGTACTACCTACCATTGTGTATTCAGCGCCTCATATTATATTCCAATGCAAGTCCCCCATTTCCAACGCACATCGCGAAACACTCCGTTGTTATACGTCATTTACTGTCAAAATTTCATAGTTCCATTTCTCATATTATTCCGGCTGTGATTCATCCTTTTTCGTTTTGTTACGCGAACGACTTCGAAAAACATTGGTCAAAAAAGTAAAAACATACTCGAATCGGTCGACTGTCTCGAGAAGTAGTTGCGCTCTTGCTCCGTGACAGCTAAAAAAAATATATTTTACAATAATTGGGAAGGCAATACAAAACGAGAACCCCAAACAGAATAACCCAGCGAAGACAAGGAAAAGAACAAACAAGTAAAATGAATTCCAATTCATTGTGTCAAAGTGATGGAAACAAATTTTCACAGACCATCACTTTTATCGACAAATTGTTTTAATTAGTCAACTCTGTGGAATCTTTCAATAAATAGGAACAACCGACGAGAATACATAAATCTTTCATTTGTTAACAATACGAAAACTACAGCAAAGAAAAGTGACGTCATTGTGTTAGAAAAAAAAAATGTTTTTCAATCTGTTTTGAGAATTTGTTATAAAAAAATGTGTCATGTGTAGTCGTCGGTGTGTATGCAGAAATTACAACAAATTGTGTTAAATTGTCGAAAACAACGCAAATAGACGACAAATAAAAAAAAACACAAATTTCGTCTGGGCGAGGAAACATTTATCGTCGTATCCGCAGCCGTCGTTCCGTTCGCCGTTGTCGTTCTCAAGGTTAACGCAGAGAAGTCTTCGCCATCGTATACTCGTCTCCCACTCCTCGTTTATTGTGCCCAAATTTTAGTCGAAAAATCCAATAATAAAAAACACGAGGAAAAATAACGAAAAAGAAACAAAAGTAACTTCGCGAAATTTTAGCTTTTGTTTTGATTTTTGAGGTTGTCTCTGCCTTGTCAGCGCGGTTCCTATTAAAAAATAAATCTCTAGTGGTTCTAAATAGGGATGTTACGGAGGTGGTTTTACCGGAGTCGGAGTCGGAATCGGAAGCCTCATACTGACCTCCGCGGAGTCGGAGTTGAATCGGAGTCGGAGGTGGGGGTCGCACAAGTTTAAAATATAAAAATTGGAGAAATCAATTTTTATTAGAAAATTTACATAAAAAATACAAAATTGTATTGTCACTCCAAAATGGGTAAATTACCTTTTATGAACAGCAACTTAGCGCTGCCTTGTCGCCATTCAATATGTTCCGTAGTGGGTTATAAATCAAACCAGCTGCACTGAATAGTTGTTCGCTCGGAACGGTCCCTGGTGTAGCTGACAAAAATTGTCGCACAAAACCTAGCTTCAGTTTTACTGAAATAATTTCATACTACACTAATTGTTTTAGGCTCCATAGTTAATAAAGTCTAGTTAATAAACGGCAAGTTATCAGTTTACTAAACCAAAAAACTAAGTCACACGTCTCACGCACGCACTCTCAACTTCAATGCAAATCTCGGCTACTCATGTAAAACAATAAACAAATAAATGAGTGAAAAGACAGTCGTATTGTAAAATTTCGGAACTCGATAAGTCTTTGTCGTTCATGTTCATTGGTCGTCAGCGATAGTGTTCCGAAAAACCTCCGATGTGATTATATCGGAACCGAAGACGGATTCGAAGGTGCAATTTAAACCGGAGGTTCCGACATATCGGATTCGGAGTCGAAGCTCCGTATCATCCCTAGTTCTAAATATTTGTTCAGTTCTTGCAAATTGAAAATTGTGTCGCCAATGTAGAAGAAAGGACGACATAATTTCAAAGAAAAAGTGAAAATTGCTTGAATAAAATTTCACGTGTGCTTGTGTGTGTTTTTCTAGCAAATAGCTAAACAAATCAGTGCCATCACCACCTGTGTCAGTGACAAAGTTCATCGTTTGTATCATCACAGTCACCGCCGCATTCTCCTAATCAATTGGGTTATCACCAGACAGACAACGCTACTGACCTAAGCCACATTTCCCAGGCCAGGCACCCATTATAGTCATGGGGAGTGTTTGGAAGCGTTTGCAACGTGTGAACAAACGTGCGGCTAAGTTCCAGTTTACTTCATCCTATCATGAGTTGAGAGTGGAGACCACCGCTAAGTGGTAAGTTGATTTATTACATTTGCAAACTTACTCTGCTACCCTTTCTTCTTTACTTCTGTTCGATCAGGTGCAGATGCTGTGCTGCCGCATGAGACTAGGTACAAGGATTCTGCTCCTTTGATTGTGTTTGCTTATTTTTAGCTCTTAAGCTGGTCCGCCTGCTGTCGAGTGAATGCAAATTATGTGTTTTTTTGTCTTTTGTTACCATTGCCAGCGAAGGATAAACATAAAGATGCTGGAATGGGAGCAGGTTTTTCCTTTTGTGGTTGTAAATATGTAGGTACGTCTGCTGCAAGGGGACAAGGAGTGGCTGAAAAGAATTGCTCGAGTTCTTGTTATTTTCATTCTCTTTTATATATATGTCTACGAGGTTTTATCTCTTTTACACTGATGTTCGTCTTCAGTCTCCTTGCACTTGATTGATTGAATTCATTGTTTGGATGTCCTTTGTGTCCTCATATGTCTTTGTTAGTGTCGCAATTTTCTTGGAAGGTCATGTACCCACTACAGTGTTGTCTTTAGATTCGTTACACTTTTTTTTTTTTTGTTTTTCAATTTCATTGGACTTGTAATGCATAAGAGGTTATGAGTGCATTACGGTGCATTATTGACTACATAATTCCAGTAAGTGGAACTAAAAATTACATCTTAAGGTTTGATTTTTCACAGCCTCACAAATGGCTAGCAAACGGTAAAAGGAATACTTTTTTTGCACTGCTCTTTACATCAACTCTGCAGCTGGACTGTATTGCATACCTGCACATATTCTGAAAGTTGATCCCGACGCAGCGGTCTGTATTTTTGTTTCACTCGTTAAGGCTATTAAGGAAAACAAATGGAAGGAAGGACGGAACTTTCTTCAAGTTACCAAAGAACTCAAGAACTGGTCAAAAGGCACAAATCGCGGTTTCGGAATTGGCGATCATGCGTTGACACATTAACATGTTGAGGATCATCCTTGCATTGTCGTTGGAATATCAATCACTACTCTTCCTCATACTTAAAAGGGCTTGCGTTTTATCCGCATCCTTAATAAATTTATTGCTATTATTAGCTTGACGGATAGCTGTAATTTGGGTTTGGAAGACACTGCAATGCTCCGGAAGACAGAACGAGAGGCCCAAATTTAGTTTTTCTGAAAAGCCCCCGGCACCAACTTCCTCCAGTGTCTTAGAACCGTCTGTGAATATTGACAGTGATTTGTTGTGTAGCACATTTTGTGAATCCCATTGGTTCCTGTGGAGATAGTCTTTAGAAGGAGGATGTCTGATTGAACTGAATATTCCGAGACTTGCAGAGTAAAACCCCGCGTCACACCAACTCCATCTTTTGATCCATCCGTATAGATGGGTATGCGTATGGGTATGGTTGATCGGATGGAGATCGGTTGATTTTCCTACCATTCGTGTCTACTGTTCAGCCATGGCCTGTCAGAAGAGCACTGTTTCCAGCAGATTCCTGTACAAAAAGGTCTAGGGGTTTAAAATTAAGTATAGCCTTTAGCCCCGATGTCATTGCCCCCTTGGTGCCAATACAGGCCATCTTTTGAATCTTTATCCTGGTTCTAAGGTTGGTGGCCTTGGACAGCGCTTCCCACCAGATTAAACTACCATACGTTAGTATTCAGCTGCTGGGGTATGTGGACGATATTGATATCATCGGTCGTTCCTAGCGTGCCGAAGCGTTCATGGCGATTAAAGAACAGGCGAAATCCGTTGGCTTTGAAGTAAATGAGGACAAGGCTAAGTACATGCTATCAACAAAGAAACAAGCATCTGTCCACCTCCTAGGACAAAATGTCACTATCGATAGCAACAATTTCGATGTAGGTAAGGAATTCTCCTACCTCGGAGTAAACATGAACTCCACGAATGACACTCTAGTGGACATTTGGCGAAGAAACCGTTGCTACTTTGTTTTGCCAAACAATTGGGTTTAAAACTCGAAGGACGAGTTGTATGCTCTACAAAACCTTTATTCTACCAGTTCCGCTTTATGACACCGAGTGGTGGACGATAAAAGAAGGGACTGCTGATACTGGAAAAATACTTTGGCGGATTTTTGGTCCTGTGTGCGAGGAGGGCGAATGGAGGAGAAGATACAACCTCGAACTTGTTGAGCTGTACCAAGATGTGGATATAGCCCAAAAAGGCAAAACACGTCGTCTACATTGGCTCGGCCACATCGAGCGAATTGACAATATTGCTCCAGCAAAGAGGGTCTTCGAATCCCAGTCCCTAGGTTCGAAGGCTTCACTGTCTCGGGCATAGACTCTAAAGTAAGTACATTAGTATCGGTCTTAAGCCATAGTAAGGGTTACTTTAAATAAAGAATGAAAAGTAGAGC
The DNA here is from genome assembly GCA_955612985.1 of Cheilosia scutellata. Classification (NCBI taxonomy): domain Eukaryota; kingdom Metazoa; phylum Arthropoda; class Insecta; order Diptera; family Syrphidae; genus Cheilosia; species Cheilosia scutellata. The sequence goes on from OY015311.1 coordinate 93,992,288, forward strand.
CAAAAATGTTCAAAACGCCAAAAATGATGTAAACGGACCATGAGGGCCAGAATGAAACTAATTTGTCGATTGTTATGAAAGATATATTTTCAGGAAGTAATCGATGACAAACCTGATTTCAATCAAATGGTAATGTTGCAGAATGTGTGCGAAAATTGCGTACGGATTTTGGAAGAAGAGAAGCACCGTCAGCTCCGTATGTTCGTTATCTTGTGAAAAAAGTGAAAGAAAGAAAAAGAGAAGAAACCTCATCGATAAACCAAAGCGTGAAAAGCCAAAAACAGTGCGTACACCCGAGAAAATTGCTGCTGTGGCAGAAAGTGTGCGTGAAGCGCCATCAACATCAATTCACCGTCGTTCTGAACAATTGAACATTTCGGAGACTTCATTGAGACGAATTTTGCATAAAGACCTTGGTATGACGCCATACAAAGTCCAATTGGTTCAGGAGTTGAAGCCAACTGACCATCCAATGCGTTTTCGCTTCGCTAAGTGGGCCTGCGATCGACTTAGAAGCTCATTTTGATCTTGGCGGGTATGTAAACAAGCAAAATTGTCGCATTTGGGGCACAGAAAACCCGCACGCATACATTGAAAAGCCGATATACCCAAAACGAGTCACTGTTTGGTGCGGATTTTGGTCCAGAGGCATAATTGGGCAATTTTTCTTCGAAAATGAGCAAGGAGTGGCCGTTACAGTCAATGGCGATCGTTATCGGGCCATGTTGAACGAATTTTTGTTCACGAAAATTAAAGAGGAGGATATTGGCAACATTTGGTTTCAACAGGACGGTGCTACGTGCCACACAGCCGAAGCTACACTCGATGTGTAGCTTCGAGGCAGCCATTTGAATGAAATTATTTTCCATTATTAACCGGAAGGATTGTACTTTCAAATAAAAAAAGAAATTTGAGAAAATATTCAGTAGTTTTTTTTTTATAGCATTTTCAAAAAAAAAAAAAAGTTATTTGGCGGACCCTTTATGTAATTCTAATCATGATTTCGTTGACTTGATAAAAGAAGTCGTTAGCCAAGAACACACTAATTTAATGCTTTTCGAAAGAAGTCGTTAAAAATTGTAAACAAAAACAAAAAAATATCGGTCAAGCTGGCTTTGTGACCCACTTCGGTCTCTTAAAAATTTACTATCATAATCAGTTCGAAGCTAGTCCGTCATATAGTTTTTTTTTAGGTATACATATCGTCAGCAAATTGGGCCCATTCAACAAATATGATACAAAATATTACCTATACCAATATTTTATAAGTGACAATGGAAATGGGCCGTCTGGGAATTTATACAAATCTCCATTTAAACTAATTTATTGTTTTGACCGTGTCGTTGCGTAGGAGTCTACATGTGTTTAACACACCTTTTCAACCCACGACTCTGCCAGATGTAAAGAACTGAAGTTCAATGTCATGATCTCCGAGTGAGGTAACTATTATATAAGACGTGTATCTATCTATCCATGGTCACAAGTTTCCTGTCATCCATATTGTCGCAGATGAGTGATTTTCTGTTTTAATGCAATTTCCTTAATTAAATACGAATAAATGCAGTCTACAAATTTTATAGTGACGCCATCGTAATACTTGTTTTATTTTTTATCAAAAAAATAACGGAATGGTTGTTATCACAGAAAAGTCTTGAAAATACATAAATTTTCTTGACAGAAACATTTTTTCGTTTTCTTTCGAAACGATAACAAAACCGAAACATACCAAACACAGCGGGCATTCCCGCTTTCAAGTATAGAACGAAAATAAACTATAAACAATATTGCGCCTGCAAAGTTGTGATAAGTGTCAACAAAAGATTACAATTTCCTACGCTACATATACTCGCAGTTATCAACGCATACGATAAAAATAAATGTGTGAAAAAAAAAAATGTACCCACACCACGGTGGTTAGTACTTAACACTACCTTCAGTAAATTAACAAGATACAATAATTAGAATCATTTTGTGAGCTTTCTCTTACAACAATATAATTTATAAACAAAAGTGCAACTGAAATGCAATACCAACATCCATCGGATGGAATTATGAATATCGCGTGAACTGCCCTCGCCTCCGACCGATATATAGAAGCCATAGCAATTCGCGACGATAAATAGAATTTGCATTGAAGTGCATTTATAAGCGCCTTGAGCGATTCAGAAAAGTTAATGGTAATCGAAGTGGATTGTGTGTGATGCGGTCGCGCGCTAGCCAGAAGGTGAAAAGTTGACATGTCTATTTATGGAGCAATTTTTTTTTTTTTTACTATGACTATGACTAGGTCTTATTTTTTATTTAATGGCTGTTATCTGTAAGGAATATATTCGTCTCAATTTGATTGCTATACGCCTCAGTAGGATTAGGTGAATTCAGCTAAATCTAATTTTATATAAAAAGTAAGAATTGATGGTCATGCCCATAAATAAAACGATTATGAGTTGCCTCCTCTTTGTATACTTAGACTTACTGCGCATTTTGTTATTGATGGAAAATGCGTCGAAAATAGCATTTACTTCAATAAAACGCGGCAACGATCACAAAAGCTCTATTCTGTTTGTGTTTGATGTTGTCTTTGGTTTACCACTTCAAGGGAGAAAATGCAATTGATGACGCAAAGGCGAGTTAGTTTTGGATAACGGCGAGTATTCTGCTGTCGATCTGACTCCCTACTATATGTATGTATTTACATACGAGTAGAAAAAGTGACGAACTCAGTGACTATGCCGACTAACGACAGTCGTATTTGTCACTAGCAGTAGACTATGGCCAGACAGGCAGTCAAAATATGTGTTGACTATAGGAATAATGAGCTCGTCATTTGGGTCGAAGACCTCGTGCGCCCCTGGCGGGGTACCGGCCTTCATCCGCCTTTCGACGACGTCATCGAAACTGTATTTTTAACCCTGGAACTTCTCCATGATTTCCACATTTAAAAGCCTTCTCCCTACCTGAAGCCTGATTTATTTCAAGACCTGTCAACTTTATGCTACATACTTTCGCCTTTACGTTGCTCGTGCCTGTTCAGTAACCGTAAGCGACAGTGTACCTTTCCGCTGTGCCTTCGGTTTCCTTGGTCGGATTTCGGCCCTTATCGATGTTAGAGAGAGTATCAGCCATATTAGACATTTTTATATGGGAAATTTCGCTATTGTGAGTGCGGAAAACTCGGTAGGGCGAGTACGGCAATGGGGAAATAGCCCAGGGGAAGTGGCGGTATAGCCCCTTCCTGAGGAGTGCCTCTGACAATTTTCTTATTAAAGTATATGAACGTCCCAGAACGGAATAAAAGGGCACGGTAGTGGTCCAGCCAAGTTCTCTAGTAAAAGGCACTAGTACTTACCCTTTTTACAGGAACAAACTCAGGCTGTTGTCAACCCCCCCTAACTTCGGAACCAATTTCATTTTCATTATTTTTTTCATTTTTTCACCGTAACTGATTCACTCACTGACTTAGATGATGATCAACAATATTATAAAGCACTTGCGACCATCCTAGAATCGTGAAATTTGGCAGAATGCTAGATGCTGTAATGCATACACTGCGAAAAATCCAAAACTTGAGATTTTCCTTTCAGGGGGCGTGGTATCCGACCACTTTTAAGAATCGGTTATTATTTATTTGGGTCACTTTCAATTGCCGTAGAATGTTCAAATAGGACCTGCATTGGACGAAAGGAGAAATATCAAATTTTACAAATTTTCCATTTAAGGGGCGTGGAATCTGCCGACTTAAAATATGAATAGAAGTTAATCTACCTTGAAATTTTATTTAATAGTTTATAAGAAGACAAGCAAAGTGACGTGACGGTAGTGGTAATCAGTGTCTGTGGGCATATTAAAAATCAAAGAGGTTCAACGTTTGTGAAATCTTATAAAAAATACTTCGCAAAAAGTAGTGAAATCACACCAAAAACATAAATGTAAAAAAACAACCAAGTTCTTTAATAAAATAAAGTAAAGTAAAGAAAAGTAATGAGATCTAAATGTACGCCAAAGTTCTTAGTTTAAGAAGGTTAAATGATAAAAAAATGTGGTAGGTTTACTTGCCAAGTTTTTCATCTATAACTACATTATATACCTACAATATAAAAGAATTTGAAAACTTGACCAGCGAACCTACACATTTTTTAATACATTTAACCTTCTTAATTCATAGAATTCATTCATAGAATTTAATAGCTTCCCAAATTCCATTTTAGATTTCCTGCTCAAGATAAAAACACTCTCTTGCTCTCTTTGCATTAATTTTTTGTAAAATCAGCCTTTAGCCCTGTTGTAGAGTTATGTTACATGCTTTCTTTTTAACTCTTTGTCCCTCAGGGAAGCTTGAGACATGAGACCTCTTGGCCATCTTTCCGACCGAACAAACGTTTTTGTAGGTCATATTCAAAACTTTTGAAGGAAGGATATTTAAAAAAAAAAATTCCTCTTATTTGTTCTTGTATTAAAATAAGACACATACTTTTACTATAAAAGTTTAAACACTAAATAATAATAAAAAAAAAAACAACGAAAATTGATTGTTTTGTTCGAGTTGTGTCAGTCCGTTTGTTGACCTTGCGACTACAATGAAAGCCTGAAAAGGCGACAGGTCGTTGGGCAATAATTTCGAACTCGGGTCAAAGGAAAAGACGACAGGTTGAAGTGAAACTTATTATGTTGCACTACGCAAGTTTTTATACAAGAAAAAGATATAAGTCTTACGGACCACCCAGAACCAACGAAAATGTTCACTGAACTTCCAGAACTTGAAATGATCTGCGCGGTCACAGGCCGGCCGCCTCACAAAAATCACGGACAGTCAAGCAGCTATAAATGCCCTTAGCTCGCCTGTTTCAACACCCTTCAAAGTCTCAGCCAGAAACGAAAAAGCCGACGAATTGGCCAAAAGAGGCTCATGAACCTCTTTGAGGCAGGACTGGCTCTCCCTGGATATATACGATGATTACTAGACCCATTATCACATACGCTTCGGTTGTATGGTGGGCAAAAGCCTCCCAGAAGACTGCTAAGAAGCACCTGGATAGGGTCCAGCGTTTAGCATGTATAGGAATTACAGGTGCAATACGCACAACACCAACATGCGCGTTGGAATCTTAGGGATTTTACCGCTATACTTATTTATTAAGAAAACAGCGGCCCTAACAGCACTTCGTCTGCATCGAGATGCGAAATGGCAAAATAGTGGTACCATCTTTTCAACATAGGAATATCCTGGAGCTTGTCAAAAATGAGATTAGGGAACTGAACATGCCTATGGATGGTATAACAAAGGTGCGTATTATGGAAAGGAATCACAAAACTCGTATTGAGAATGAATTACCTCCAGAAAAGGGGAATGGTGAAATCGTGATTTTCACAGATGGATCCATGATGGATGGCGGAGTGGGGGCCGGAATCTTTTCAGAAGATCTGGAACTAGCCCGTCACATTAGCCTCGGGAAACTCACTTCAGTATACCAGGCTGAGATGATTGCTTAGCTGCATGCGTTGGATTACTTGCTTGAGAGTCAGGTGGAAGGAAGAAATATCCTAATAGCACTGGACAACCAGGCGGTGATTAGATGCATGGGGCAGATAACCATCACAACATTACTGGCACTGGAATGTGTACTCAAGCTCAACAAGTGTTCATCTAAAAATCAGGTAACACTGACTTGGGTACGAGGACACATAGGGATCGACGGCAACGAAAAGGCGGACTCCCTTGCAAAACAGGGGTCAACTGAAAAGTTGCTGGGACCAGAACCATTCTCTTCAATTGGTAGAGGAATGGTAGAACATCTGATTCACAAATGGATCACGGCGGAACACTTGAGAAGTTGGTCAACCGTGGAACAATGTAGACAAGCTAAAATGGCAATACAATGGCCGACCTGCTCCACTCAGAGAACGCTTCTAAGCATGAGTCGAGGAACATTGAAATGGGTGGTGGCGTTAACTACAGGTCATGGTAATTTCGGGTATCATTTAAGGAAGATGGGCCTTAGAGAGGATGATACTTGTAAGCTATGCCTGGAGGAATCTGAGACAGCGGCACATTATATTGTGTCAATGTCCAGCTTTGGCTGGCAGAAGAATGAGAATCTTGGGACAACATTGGGTCGAGGCCCATTGGATGAAACAGATCTCACATAAACAGATGCTAGCGTTAACACTAGGAATCGAACTCAGGGAAGAACTCTGGAGAAATCCAGAGAGTCTCTCTGGGTAAGGTATATTAGTGGTACGGAGACGAAAAGAGACCCGACAATGGTGGTCTGGTTGGAATATCTCTCGAAAATTTATATATATGGGAGCATGGTTCTTTGACGGCTTGGAGATCTAGCAACGATACCTCTACCAGATTTAAGAAGATTCATCAACAGATTCGAATGGTTTTGTTAGTTTCATGAGCCTCAATGGCTTCTCGGTAAAAATTGCATACATTGCAAAAATGCAAACTGTCCATCTAACTTATCCTAACCTAAGAGGAGCATTCTCATTTGAACTATTAATAGAGCTTCTTGAAGTTTTACTTCTATCGCCTAGCTTTAATTTTTCTTTTTCTTACAGTCTTAGCTTAATTTTTATTCGGGTTAAAAGAAAACACTTATTCTATCCTAATTATTATTGGTTGCATAAGGTCAGCATTAATTCAACTCAAGTAATTTTACCCAATTGTGGTTGCATCAGCAACACATGCGGCACATGTGTGAAAATAATCGTGTTCATTACCACTGTTCTCAATGCATCTCTAATAAATTTATTGTCCTAAATATTGAGCAATATTCTCCTCAGTTGTTCACACTCCATAAGGTCTCTTTCTTTAGACCGCTGTTTAGATGATATTCCGGCCTTACAAAAAAATTTCCCTGTTTTCTATAATTAACTCCAACTACTCGTATATCAGAATTTTGGATTCATTTCAGCATTCCTATTGCAAAAACATACACAGTAGATGAAATCATAACGAACTATACTTCGGGACTACAAGTACATAATGCACACGCACACGGTCCGAATCAGTTTATAATTAATACCTACCCTTTGATATAATTTTTCTCTATTAGTGTTCATTGAATGTGGCCACTTGAGGAGGCGAATTGTCTTAAATAAACAGAAATGATGGTGCCGCAGCCGATCCTAATGAAGGGCAGATTATCGACCCCCATGCTCGTCTATTCATCTTCCACTTAAAATCGCTTCTTTCCGCCTTCTGAACGAGGAACATTAAATGAAAAAAAGAAATCGAAAATGTAATCATTTGATATGTCCATGACTTTGTCGTGCGGCCGATTGGGAATAGGTTTAGGTTCCTCTTAGCGGTGTAAGGTGTTTCGGATGGGACGCCAGACATGCATATGTGACAGCATCATTCAATTTAAATTAGCTTTGCTTGGGTGTGTGTGTGAGAGAGTTTGTTTAAATATAAATTTATCTGATTGTGCGTGACAATTGGACCTGTCCATTAGAGCGAAACTCTCTAACCAGAATTGTTGTTGTTCTTGGAGGATGTATACGAATATGATTTGCGAGGTCAATAATATAGTCTGGTGGGGAATATACTATACACTAAAAGCTTTTATTGCAATCCATTTGCATTTGTTCTCTATAAAGGAAAACAAAACACTTTTGATGCATATTACTTCCGATGTTGTTCCTTTTAATGCAGTTTTCAGCGTTGAGAGGACTTGAAACTTTTCTCTACATGAAATGGTCTTAGAGAGAAATGGGTTAAGTGATAATGTTGCAGACCTTGGTTTCATATAATGGACAATTTGAAATACGTGCTTTCCATTCCATCTTCGATATGGTTTTTCTTTACTCAAGGACATCGTTTGAATGCGATTATTGTGTGTTGGTAGAGTACATTCATTAACGTTGGTCTTTTAAAATTTTTCCATTGAGGGAAAAGTTTGCTCTAAGGTACGATTTGGTCAGTTAAAGGGTAAGGGTACCCTCATACAACATTAGGTACCATCACGGTCCTTGGGGAGGCAATTGAAATTAAAAATTAAAAAAAAAAAAAAAAAAAACATACAAACTTTTCCTGAAAGCAACACTTAATTTCCTGGTCGAATCTTAGTAGTCCCTGTTAGTTTATGTAGCTTACTGTTATATATTAAACATGAAATCTATAATGAATGTGCTACTTATTGCAGACTGAAGTAACTCATGCTTAATGTTTAGCATCACCCTGTACTTTATTACCAACCTACGCTAAGCCATTTTCCGCATTACCATTTACCGAATTACACTTCAATTAGTTTTAAGCTATACATTATCTCTCTCTCTTATCTTGACCACTGAGCTGTAAGCACGTAATAAATAAATTATAAGAATTGAAACATATTGTTTGACTTGCACTATAAAGATTCTAATACTTACTTCGTCCAAATCGTTAAAGACGTATTTTTCAAGGATTTTTCTACGACTTCGCGATAGTAGTACTACCTCACTTTCAGAGTACCTATATACGATTCGTCTTCTTAATTCACTTGCATTTGTCCATTCGTTCCAAAAATAGAAATTCACACAAACACGAATGGTTGCGAGAAGCTAGGCCTTGGGTGTCTACCGCCTGTTGCGCCGCCTATTTATTTATTTTATTGTCCCAAAAATAAAAATGCACACGAATTATGGTTAGAAGCCTGGGGTCCTATATAAACCTATAACTTTTAATTGGAAGACTCTTCTAACGTCGGGGAGTTTTATGGACATCTGGATCTGTTAAGAAGCTGCCTACTGTACAACCATATATCCTTTACGTACTTATGTCTGCCTGGTTATGCCGTTGATGACCTTTGAGACAGTACAGGTTGGGCCATCTAGTGGATTCTTTTTAAATCATAGGTTATTTTGACACTGACAGCTGTTTCCCGCTCGAAATTTTGACAGAAAGTCAGTATCAGACCTCCGCGGAAGGAAATGAGTTGCTTTACGCTTGAACAACGTTGGGAAATATTAAAACCCAAACAGTGCATTTTTGGAAAAGAAGTTTTGGGTGAAATGAAGCACCAACCACGCCTGCTGTACGCAAGTGTGTGCAAAAGGTTCGTCAGACTGGTATTCTAGTGGACAACACTCACCGCCTTTTTTTTTTTTTTACTGAAATTGAAGACATGGATTTGGACGACCTCTGATTCATTCAGGATGGCTTGCATTGTGCTTAGAACCTATGCCATAATCAATGTTTTGCGTACCAAATTCCCAAATCGTGTTATCAGCCTTCTTGACGATGTCAATTAGCCGCCTCAGAGCTGCGATTTGTCCATTTTCGACTTTTTTTTTTGTGGGGAACCGAGAAGGACCGATGTTATGCCAACAATCCGGAAACGATTCAAGCATTTAAGGCCAATATCATCCAAGCAATCCGTGAGCTACAGCCCGAATCCGTAATTAAAGGGAATGTTTGCTCTTACTAATAACGCCATAATACATGCAAAAAATGTATTTTGTTCATTTTATTGCATTTTTAAAAAGACATGTATTTAACCCACCCTTTACAAGTCGTCACCCTATCGGAAGATGCTCTAATTTTTGCAAATGGCTGCAAATGTCAATTCTACTTTGACATTTGTGAAGTAAACAGACACAAAATACACGTCAACAAAAATCTATACTCGTAAAGAACCGCGGAATAATTGTGTCGATTTTTTTGCGGAATAATTTGTCGGTGGTGTTGACGCAGCTTGAATTTCGGCGCAGGTTTTCCCATCGCCCAGCAATAACTGGGCAAACAGAGTATGGGACAACACGAAATGCTGCCAGGTCTAGCCAATAGCGGAGTAGCGGTTCTGCTGAGCATATCGCAGTGTGACTGAAGATGTGGCATAGGACCCCAAGGTATATATCGACCAGACGAAGTGACACGCAATTAGGCATCTATCGGCTGTCTTTATAGAGCATTTTGGTAAAAGATTGTAAGTAGTGCCCTTACAAAGTGCAGACAGTTCATCACCGCCCACCGCGCTCAAACCATCCTGAATCTTGACCACGATGGAGACAAATTTTCATCGAAAATCATCATGAGTGACGATGCCCATTTCCATCTCTGATGAGGATATGTGAATAAGCAAAATTATAGCTTCTAAGGCACCGAAATTCCGCTACGAAGAGTCATTACATCCGCTGGAGCCGTCATCAGGCCTTATTTTTTTTTTTTGGAAAAGGCGGCGGGACAAACGCCTAATGGAACGGCATGGGCTTGCGCTACAGAGCTATACTCAACAATCTTCTCAATTTGATGATTCAGGACTGGAGAACATGTGATTCCAACAGGATGGAGCAACGGCACATACTACACAAGCTACAACCGAAATTCTGAGGATTCTCTGGATTTCCGGGCCGCCGAATCTCTCGTTTTGGGGATTTGAACTGGCCATCATAAGATCGCCTGATTTAACCGTTCCAGACTTCTTTTTGTGGGGATTTTTAAAGTCCCGAGTCTATGTCAAGCAGCCTCAGACTCTCGAAGCCATCAAAGAGAATATCCGTCAAGAATGCGAGGACCTAGGTAGGTAGGTATGTGTGGCAGTTTGAAAAACTCAAGTAGCACTAGGTGCCGTTTTGTTATCACAACTGATATGACTTGGTTTATATAAGTTTGTCGAAGTGGAGATCTCAGATCCAGACTGTGGAAGACAGATTTTCAGTTCTTTGATGCTATACTCTTCAAGAGCTCCTCGAGGGATTCGAAGATGGGTTTTCCCAGAGATTGCTGCCTGGTCGTAGCTAGTGCCCAGACGGGCGCATAGGTAGTGAGTGGGAGTTTCTTTTTCGGTTGTGTTATTACAACTGCGACAGTGTGTATTATGTGGGTTGCATTGTATGCCAGTGGCCTGTGGTAGTCGCTATTATTCGTGTTGTAATTGGAAGCTTAGGTTAGGTTATATTCAGGGTTGTGAGGAGACGTTTTAATTAGAAGATAAGTTGTTTTTTCCGTTCTGTAATTTGTCCACATCCTTCTGGATATGATACAGTTTGTCAGCCACTTCCATCTGAAGTTGGCCTTCGATAGGATTTCTGAGCAAATTTTTGCTTTGACTGTTCCTCTGGAAATCTGGACCGATTCCGCAAGGGAGCAGTGGAGGGGCGAAACTAGCTTGGCCAGCTTGTCAGCATGTGCGTTTCAATAAACGTTGCTATGACCTGGAACCTAGATTAGGGTAATCTTGAATTGATCCAGCGAGGCCAGTTCTTTTCGACATTCTAATATCTACTAATTTATGGTTAAGGTCAAGACAGCTTGACTGTCAATAAATATGTCAATCTTTTGACTCAGAACTATATTTGTGTGTAGTTTCAATGCAGTTGTTTATGAACTACTCTACCACAGTAGGCGGCAGGCCTCGCAGATAGCATGTATTTTCAACTGAAACACATCCGGAAGCCTAAACTATTTTGAGATGTTGAGAAACTCTGCAAAAACGCCCTTTCCCGAACCCGAACCTTGTGAACATAATCCAGAAGCAGAACCAACGTTTTTTATTCATAAAAAAATACAATTTTGTGCTACCTTGCATTTAAAGACGTATAGGAATTCCTAGAATCGTTTTTGATTGATAGAAGGTGCAGGAGGATCATGTTCTTCGAATATCTTGTTCATCGCTACGCATTCCTGATGGCAAGCCTTATACAGGGTTTTTCAATAAGAGCGCTACAAAAGTTTTTTTAAATAAAAAAAAACAAAAACCGATTGATATCCAATATCAATGAAATTCTTTATTCCTGTGAAAGTACGTTCGATGCCATTATGTATGGAACTCGATTTCTTTTGCATGGCCACCACGGGCACGCTTGCAGAAGTCCAGATGCTGAACTCAATTTTCGACGGTTTTCAAGCATAAATCGGCCGATACTGCTGCAATTTCACGTTCGATATTCGTACGAAGTTCATCAATCGTCGCTGGCTTGCTGGCATAGGCCATAGACTTGACGTAGCCCCACAGGAAATAGTCTAATTTAATCTTGTAAGGATGTAGGCCAAGATCTTTTCGCAAAATTCGCCACAACGACGTCACAGAGATGCCCAACGCTTGAGAACGACGTGTGAGAGACACATTTGGGTTTTCTTCAACTGAAGCCTCAGCGGCAGCAATATTCTCGATACTACGGGCACTTCTTTGTCTCACTGGCACGGGAACATTTTGTACTGTGCCTGTGGATTCAAATTTTTCCACTAGACGCTCAATTGTTGATCTTAGGACGATTATGACGACCATAAATTGGAGGTAGCGCTCTTAACGTTGAGGCCACTGACTCCGAATTTCGGTAGTAAATTTTAATAATTTCGACTCGTTGTTGGCTCGTATATCTTTCCATCATGAAATGGCAAACCTTACTGAAGAGAAATGTCAAAAGAGCGGCAAGAAATTCGGCGTCGTTTGCTGTCCCTGTCGCTCTACTTTTGTAGCGTCCCTGTTGAAAAACCCTTTATTATATCTCCCTATTCCTCTAAATGGTGCCTCGCGTAAAGACGAAGTAATGGAGATCATTGATTTGTGCCGACAAAGTGAAGACAAGTATCTTCTAAGACCTAAAAGCTAAACACCAAAACGAGTTCATAAACTACCGCAAGCAATAGGAATTGGTTACATTACAAACATGTATACATGAGTACATTACTTTGGCTGCTTCCCAATCATATCGCACGATCGAAATAAGTTCCTTTTAAAACTCAATCACTCCCGCACGGTATGTATCTACTTCCATCGATCTCACAAAAAGATAGCGAGAACCAACCAATTGGGCACACAATGCCGGCCTCTGTACATTACGCGTATAGCGACAAACTTCTCCCCCCAAAAACGAAACAATCAATCAATCGACATTATGGGGTTGCTGAGTTGAAGCACTGCCGCCTGTCAACTCCTCAAAATGAGTGCATTCGCAGTTACAGAGTTCGGATTTGAAAACACATTTTCCACCATCATAACAATTGCGAAACAAATGCCTCACAAGCAGCGGGCCGCAGCATAGAGATAAAAGTAAATCGAAATCTGGATGCCGGCCGTTCGCAAGCATCACTCAATCAGAATTCCCCCATCTGTTTGCATTTATCTTGCAGCTTATCAAACATAAGCCTTGTCTGAGTAAACAAACGAGGGGACGCACAGCCGAATGAATCATAACATCGGTTGGCTGGATCTGGATACGCTGCGGAGGTTTCGGTAAATTAAACCACAAAAGTATCTACACAATCAGATACCCCAACATCGGTTTTCGTTTCTCTATAACTACGCGTAGTAAAATTTTTTTTTTTTTTTTGCACTCTATGCGATGCGATGTTGTCGTCGTTTATGCTGTTCCTCGCTTTTGAGCAATCCGATATGTTTACAGTTGTAGCAAGTCCCCTGCAAGTTGCCCGAAGTTTCATCGATTTTTCCCTTTCTCTCTCTCTTAATTGAACTAAATCCAAAGCAATTGCAATTCTGAACTGAATAGAAAAAAAAAAATTAGAAAACCATGTTCTACTCATCTATTGGATAGACGACGACAACGACACAACGCACGGCAACGTCAACAAACATATCTCGGCGGCGCGGTGGTTATGTAAAAATTGGTTGATGAAGTACCGCAACATGCTCGATGATTCGAATTTCATGAATCCAATATCGTGTGAGCGATATTCGCCCTGCAAAATGTTTTACGCAATAGTTACAACGAAGAAAACTTTTTTTTTTTTGTTAAAGAAAAACTTTTCCAATTACAGGAAACGAGTCTGGAGAGGAGAACAAAATGCACCTCCTTCCATTTAACGAATTAAGTTACTTTGGTCGCCATGACAGCGCCAGCCAACACAAACACACACACAAACCACATTGTTGACATTTTTTGGTCGCACAACGTACAGCTACACTTTGGGTTGTTTTTATTACTTTTATTGTTTGTTTACGAGAAATTTTAATTGCAAATTGGAGTTTCGGAAAATGGAACTGCGTACTATCTTGTTTTGGCCATTCGAGTGTTGTTCACTGCAGTATTCGATAGACACACATGTCGACCTTAATGTCAACGCAAATAAATAGTTGAAACGAGAATATTGCTTGCGAAGGTTATCGCTACTAATAGGAGAAGCGCAAGCCAATTAAAATCGTACACCGAAATGGTCTCAATTTGTTCTTTTTTAGGACTTTTTTCGTATCAATTGATATTGGAAAGATTGATGAAAAATTTAAAATTTTGTAGCGGAACTAAAATATTTTCAGCAGACTTTTAGACGCCTTTTAGTTAGAAACGAATTGGGGATTCAAAGTAAGAGCACAACCAGTGGGTTGAAAGGCAGGGTTGGTAAGCAACATTTTCTATCTGTGACTAGAATTCAGAAAAACATGACATGATGCATGACATACTGCATATTGACCGCTTTTTTGAATTGTGGTAACATTTTTGATCCATTTTAATGTTCCGCCCATCTTTTAGAAGGTTCGCGAGTCTAGGGTGACACGATCTTCTGTCATACTGACTCTAAATCATCAGGAGGAATCCCACTTACGGGCAGGGAGAGATGTCGGTCTTGATCTAACCACATCTCATTTTGGCTCTACTTGGAGGACATCTGTCTAATGGCACGAAATGCGCTTAGAGTGACCAAACCACCGAAGCATATAGGGCTCTGTTAGGGGAAGCATCTTCTCGAAAGTTGAGTTCCTCACGGAGGCTATTGGTACACGCACACGATTTATCCGAGTTACCACAGCAAAAGAACGAATAAATTGCATTTCTTTAGCCTAAGTATATTCGTGATCTTATTTTTTCAATCAGCATGAGGTTGCCAGGCCTCGGGCTATAAGGAGTCCATCTGGAAGTGACCTTAACGGCAGCGAAGCTCCATCGGAAGCTATATTCTGGTACCACGGGAGACAGGAGCAGTGTTGTAACTTGGGATTTCAAAAATGTGGTAGATTGGAAGGAAAAAAGAGTGGTAGATTTAAGAAATGGGTGGTAGATTTGAAGTTTATATGCACCATTATAAGTAGTCACTGAAAAATCAGCAAATATGTAGGTAATGTGCGATCCCAGCAATCACTGGTCGGATAAGTTCTCCTAGAACTCTCATTAGTTGGTATTAGTATAATCATCTGTCCTATTCTTCTGGACTCTTTCCGAGTAAGTGGAAAACTACTCCAGCGCGTCCCTAAAAAGGCGGTTATTATTTTCCCAACAATTATCGACCCATAGCACTTACGTCCGCTCTTTTCTAAGGACATAGAAACGCTGATAAATCGTCTATGAAATATCTTGAATCAGGAAACTTCTCAATGACCGGCAGTACAATTTTCGTGGCACCAGATCCACTGATGATTTGATATCCGAAAAGTGGGAGCAATCTCTCCGCTACTCTGGTGAAATAAAGATGGTTGCGCTTGATATTTCAAAAGCATTTGACAGAGTTTGGCATCAAGCACTTTTGTCAAAATGCGTGCTTATGGATCGATGCGTCTCAATGGATTATTCAATAGATTAGAAACTACTTTTCCGGCCGTTCAAATCAAGTTGTTTTCAATGGTTTCAAGTCTGAAAGTCACCATATAAATGCTGGTGATCCCAAAGCCTCTGTTCTGTCTCCGACTCTCTTTCTCATTTTCATAAATGATTTCTTGTGTGCACCTTCTAATCCAATTTTTTCCTTCGCTGATGACAGCAGCCTTAGCTTCTCATATTCATTCCAGGACTCACGTACTTGCTCTTCGGTCGTAGAAGTGGATCGGCAACATATGTTAAGCTCATTAAATTCTGACCTTGATATAGCATTATAAAAAGAGGTTTAGCCAATAGGGTGGAGTTTAATGCTTCCAAAACGCTACGCTGTCTGCTATCCCTAAAGCAAAAACCAAACCTTCAGCCATTGTCAATGAATGGCCCTTACATCTTCGAAACCGAAAGACTTTCCATTTTCGGTATGATGAAACACGTCTTTAGAAGATATACACGAAGTCTTCAAGAACGCTGCTAAATATCTAGGTTGCCTCAAACAGTGCAAGATCTTTTGATCTAGCTACAATATTATAGTGCGTTCATTTGCCCCAAACTTGAGTACGCTTTTCATATCTGGTCTGGTGCGCCGAAAACCACATTGCACCTACTGGAAAGGATGCAAAACCGTGCGTGAAAACTAATTGGAGACACGAACATAGGGCGTCAATGTCCAGGGCGTCAAATGTCAATCAATCGCTTGAAATTCTAATTCGAACTCACTAAGAAACAAAATCTTCTTAGCGAACGAAATGGAAATTGCCTGTTTTGTTGGTATATGAAACTGTAGACTGAATATGTGACGACACGAATGATAAAAATATCCATCAAAAGTGCGCCGCGCTTTCATTTACCTATTGAGATATGAAAGCATAGAGAACTATAAAATATTTAACAGTAGAATAACAAAACGTGGTAGAATTTTGGGTGCAGTGGTAGTTGTGGTAGATTCAAAAAATATTAAGAAATTGTGGTAGATCTAACACATTGTGGTAAAAGTGACAACACTGGACAGGAGCGCATGTGTCAGATTGATTCTCTGGTGATTTCTCACCAGTTCAGCTGGCCCAGCCTGTCTGGGAGGTAGGCCCCCTATAGTGGGAGTATCGTGGTGGCTGTGATTGCCCATAATCGCAGGAGCATCAGTGTCTTTGGATTTGAGAGGTGTTAGATAGACCTCGCTCTCTAGCAAGGAGTGTAGTTCCTTATGTATGACTACAAAATTGGACTGGGGGTGTGGTCAACGCCTTTCTTTTGACCCCTTCTGTGAGAAGCCCCACCGTGTTATTAAGCCGTCAAAGCGTAACTTTCTTTCGGTCAGTGCTCATACCTAATGACCACAGATATGAGTTGGAACAACAACTGAATTAAATACAGACAAATTAGCTTTGACGCATCAAAATTCGGCAATAGAATTACCTAGCTGTGTCAAAATTTACCCAGACGGACCAAACCTACAGGAAAACTCAGCATTTATCCTTTCTTCACCCGCAGACAAGACCCCGAGATCAGGGATGATAATGCTGAACCCAAAAAAGGTAGCAAATTGCCCGAAAAAACGAAGTAGATTTACAAAAAACGAAGCAGACATTTGGTGAAATGCTCAAAATTAGGTCTTCAATGGGATAATGGGATCTATAGATGGATGTGTAGTGTGACAGAAGCACATAAATGATATTCTATAGTGCATTACATGTCACATTTTTTCCTGATATTTATATTTCGTTGATTTTTTCGTCGTTGTTGATGTATTTAGAGTCAAATTGATCAATATTGTCTATTTTAAATGATAATTTGAACCATAAATAAATGAAGTAGAAATAAGTTGCTACGTAGCAGATGAACAGTAATTAAAAAATGAAGTAGATCTACTACATATGAAGTAAATTATCATCTCTGCCCGAGATACTTAAACTTCAGAACCTGTTTCAGTGGGACTCCACTGATGTGCAGAGTGTATTGAAGAGGCGGATTTCTCGACACCACCCAGCTTCAATACAAACGGCTACAAACCTATGTCGATTGGCAGCTGAAATTCAGACTGGGAGGACAGCAGGATGCCCAAGTCATCAGCGAAGAGCAAATGACTTCTACTTAGTATTTGTAAATTTAAAACATCCATACAAAGTAGACTAGACAAAACGCACCCCTGTCGAAGTCCAACATCCATGGGGAAAGGTGTAGTGATTTAACGATGCTTACCCGAACAAAGTTTGTGTAAAGAAATCGAATAGCTATTACTGAGAGAACCGTCAATTGTCTACTACTTATGTGAACTCCCAAGCCTTCTCAAGTTCCATTTTGAGAGTGTATAACTGGTAACAGCTTCTACCCGGATGAAAACAGCACTGCTCATCATCAACTTTGACTCGACCGCAATGCAAAGTATTTTCAACACAAAGACTCCTCCAGGGAAAATTAACAATGGTATACCTCCTGCGCTATTCAATTGAAGCAACCGTCGCTTTATTCCTCGGAAGGGGGGACAATCCACCAAGTTTTCCAATCGACAGGTAATGACACCCAAATTTTAGCCCCTCTTCATCTGAAGTCTTGAGCTTTTCTGGACGAATTTTATCCACTCTCGCAAAGATTTGGCAACTTTAAGCGATTTGATCACACAGGTAATTTCCTCTACCGTTTGACTGTCATACCCATCATCTGTTTGATCTTAGAAAGCTATGATCTCCGACTTCAGATTCCATGCATACTCCTGCACTATAGAGGTGACTTTTTAAGCTTTAGAGGGCTTGGGCAAAATCCTCATACTTCAGTCCTTCTCGTGGGCGCCCGCCTGAAAATGGCTAATCAACTTGTCTGGTTAGTGTCAGCCAAGGGTCTCACTTACATATCAGCCGTACGCTGTAATTCGTTGCAACGTACGACTGATGTGAAAGCGTGAACCATTAGATGATTTGGGTGCCGGGGCATAGAGACATTCCAGGGAATTGTAAGGCCGATGAACTCGCTAGAATAGGAACAACTCAACCCATTCTGCCGGATAAAGGCACCCTAGGGATACCAATCGCTACTCGCAAACAAAAATTGAAGCTGAATGCTATCGAGAGTACAAATCTTAGGTGGACGAGGTTAACCACTTGTCTAGCGACAAAACAAATTTGGCCTAAGCTGGATCTGAAACGCTCTAAGAAATTGATCTCTCTCAACAGATTGCATATCGGCACCACAATAGGTGTCATTACTTACTGGACACTGCCTGATTGGCAAACATGCCGCAAGGCTGGGCCTCTTCGCAAACGACTTTTGTAGAAGCTGCATGGACGAGGAAGAGGAGGAAACTATCCCTCACCTTCTTTGTTCCTGCCCAGCTCTCTCCCGCAGAAGGAATCTTCACTTAGGAGCCTTCTATTACAACGACTTGGGCGATCTGACAAGCATAGACATCAGAAGCCTCTTACGCTTTATAAAGAGCTCAAAATGGTTCAACTAGTAGGGAGATCTCAGATCCTTCATCGTGGCATCACAATGGACCTATACTGGTCTAAGTGTGTTGGCGTTTTCAGCTGACAGCCACTTTCAACCAACCAACCAACCAAGCCTTAGTTCTTAGATCGCAACTCTTCCTCCTAATGAAGTATCCAATATTCCCCTGCAAGACTGGGTAGTGTGATTATCTCATACAGACATTGACGGTGCTACTCCTGTCATTAAGGTACCCTTTAACATTTTGAGAAAATACCATCTACAGTGGTGGAAGCCTAATTAGAAACAATGAAAAAATAAACATGGAGTTGCCATTGCATCTTTGTTTACAGAAGTTTCATACAATATATATGGACTTGTTAAGTGCCGTTGTTTTGCAGCAGCCTTGCGTATTTTTTGTACATTAAGTAAATCCGTTAAAATTTCTCGCGAAGTATTTGGTGGACAAAGTTTACTAAGTGTTAAGATCGATATAAGAAATTCTGTGGAAATTTAATTAGAAACATCGCATACAAATTTTGAATACTTTGTTTTTATTACGGTAAAAGTTTGACTCTGTATATTTTTCCTGTTAATACGTCTTATTAGATAATATTATTTAGTTTAGTAAAATGGGAAAAAACAAGAGTTGCACACCGGAACTAAGACAATTAATTGATCATCCGAAAATACTGTACGGCAGGAGCATCTATGGATTCCATCGCCAGGACCTGGAGTGCTCCAAAAAGATGGTATGGCGCAATAAAAGTTTTCAATGATACAGGTAGTATAGAAAACCCCAAAAGAAAAAACAGGGCAAGAAAAACAATCGCTAAAGAAGACAGACTGATTTTCCGTTTGAGTAGGACACATCCTTTTCTTACCAGTAAAGAAATTCTGTCAAATGTATGGGGACAACTAAGTCAGGAAATCACATGCAAAACCGTCAGGAACCGACTATTAGAAGCAGGTCTGCGGGGGTGCATCACACGTAAAAAGCCACACGTTTCAAAACAAAATGTAAAATGTCGGTTGGAATTTTCGAAGGAATATGCACTTAAACCCTTCTCTTTCTGAAAAAAAGTGCTTTGGAGTGATGAATCCAAATTTAATATGTTTGGATCCAATAGAAAAAAATGTCTAAGGCGCCAAAAAATCAGGAACTCAACCCCAAGTACACCATAAAAATGTTCAAGCATGGTGGTGGAAATGTGATGGTTTGGGGAGCCTTTTCCTGGCGCGGTGTTGGTCCTATTGTGCGTGTTGCTAGACGAATGGACCAGCATGTGTATAAGGATATACTAGCAAATGTTATGGAGCCATATGCTTTTGACCATTTGCCAGTGTCTTCAATTTTCCAACAAGACAATGATCCTAAACTCACTTCACGGCTTGTGAGGAGATGGTTTCCGGAAGAAAAAATAGATGTTTTGAGATGGCACGCGCAAAGTCCCGACTTCAATCCAATTGAGAATATGTGGGCTGATCTGTAAAGAAGTTTGGGAACGAAAACATCAAAAAACGCCAGTGAATTGTTCAGAAACATTGAACAAGCTAGGAGAAATATCCCCGTTAAGAGATGTCAAAAGTTGGTAGCCATTTTACCAAACCGGTGTGCTGCTGTCATTGCAAATAGTGGATATCCCACAAAATATTAATCAAATTTTATAATTATTAAGAGTTGGAATCAAAAACTTAATTTCTTATATTTATTTTTGAATTTAAATTATAATTACATTTTTTGGTTCTAATTATAATTCCACACAAAAACATACCTTCTGCTCTTTTTTTTTTGAATTTGTTTCTATTTCTTCTTTATTTCTTTATTTGATTCCCATTTTTATTACTATTAATACGCAATTATTTATGTTTACTAAGGTCGTATCGAAATTGTTGATAAATAAACCAGCGGTAATTAAATCCTCAGAATATCCAGGCTTCATTTGAATCAACACAATCATAATTTAAAATTCCAAATACACTCATTTGTGCTTTTGTAGACTAAAGACGAAAATAGACGGCAACAAATATTTTTCTAAGTTAAGTGTATAATTGTTCAATTATTTCTGTCTTCCGTCTTTACGTGCAATTGTTGGCATTTCCATAAATTTATTTTTAGAATAAATCCAAAGAATGTGCGGAGATGGAGGTATATTTGGCAAGAACCACAACACGCTGTTACTCGTAATTGCATCAGATTGAAACAGGTGCAACATTTTGCAATGTTACCGTACGTTTAATTCTATTTTTATAGTTTGTATAATGTTTGTTAAGGCCTACTGTACACGAAAGTGTCATTTTCAAGCTGCATGCAGGCTGCAAAGGGCGACAAGGGCATTTTGCATCTAAGCACTATCCACGAAACGCCATACAAGCTACAAATAGTTCTTTCATTTCATTTCATTCTGCCGAAACCCCATTTAAAAAAAAAAACAGTAACGTCCATGCGTTTTGCAATACGTTTCGAAAAATTTCGGGGAAATGAATTCCGATTGAGATTCGGAATATTTTCCAAGGAACAAAAATTGTTCTACAGCGAACGTAGAAATCAATTGCAGCTGTAGCTAATGTCACACAAGTGAATCCTTTCATTTCGACAAGGAGTTAATCTACTCAGATGTATATTTATTAGCAGACAATTCATTATAAAGATTTGAACATGTTTCCAGACAAAATTCAAATTACAGACAAACTAAACTCAGTAGACTTGTCAATTGCTCGCTTTGAGTTTAGGAAGAAATTTTTTAAAAGTTGGAAAATTACGAAAACTTGATAAACCGCATTTTTATGACCGACAAGGCAAATTCTGACTCAAATGGTAATGGCAACAAAATAAAAAATTACTGGTACTATAGGCCAGTGGTCGGCAACTAATTTTAAGTGGGGTCCAGATACGGTTGAAAACTTTTATCGAGGTCCAGAAAAAAAACTCATAATGTTTTTTTTTTTTATTTTTTTTTATATTTTATTTACACAATAGGTAGGTACCTACATTTAATGAGAGAAATTACAATGACGGTCTTGGGCCAGTTTTTTAAAATTTGGTTCACGCGGGGAACAGCAAATGCGAAGAGTGTCATCAAGGTGGGCGTCTGATAATCTCGAACGATATTTGTTCTTCAAAAAATTCATTTTTGAGAAAAACGATTCCCATAGGAATATAAGTTCAGCCATAACAGCCAATTAGCCAAGTTGATAGCTAGTTTTTTTTACAATTTTGATACTTTTCCGAAACAGTTTTATACTTTTGCAAGGAAATATCTTTTTGCAGGTCAATTAATTCCATTTGCAGTGAAGCCTTTGAAAGACCGATTAACTTCGCAGCCACGTCAGTCCATTCTGCTATTGCAGCGACTTCATAAGGTAATTTAAGGAATTGAGATAGCTTACCAATGTCTGCAAAGTCTTGGAATCTTACAGCAAATTCGTTTTTTTTAGGTCGGATAGAAACTTTGAAAACACTGCCATGTCTTCTTCGTAAAAGTTCTCCTTTTTACATTCAAGAATTGTTGGGAAATGAATAAATTCATGTCTAGCAATATCTTTTTCAAAAACATCCAGCTTACGACGAAAAGCAGACACGCTTTGTATCAGATCAGATATTAATTTCCTATTTCCTTGTAACTCCATGTTAAGCTCATTTAAATATTTCATAACATCTTTTAGAAAAGCCACAGCTAGCACATTGCGCTCTTTTGTTATGAACTCCAAGTGCTTCCTTGCCTCCGGCGTATCCAAGCCAGTGTTGTTAGGACTCTGTCTTCATTTTTCCCACGAAATATGGTCATTTTTCCCTTTTTTCCCTTTTCACCGAACTCAAATTCCCACAAAATTCCCACGATACATTATATGTACCTACTATATCGAAAGAAAATCACAATGGCCGCGCTCTATTGACCGCTAGATGACTAGAGGCATGCCAAACTCCATATACAAAAACTGACATTTCAGCATTTGCACTAGATGAGATCTCTAGCACATATATTGTGAAATATCCTTTTTTGCGAAATGTTTCAATCTAACGCAAATTAACTGAATAAATAAAAAATAGTTGGCGCAACAAGTGCGTATAGGCACCCTAGGGCTAGCTTCTCACATAATACATATGGCACAAAATACATTTTTGATGCTCATGAAGATAAAGTAATAAAAATTCAAACTGGTTCCATTCCAATGTCACTTTGCCGCTGGCGCAGGTCTAGTTACATGCACTGCCGCTGCGCTGTCAGATTGTTTTTCTACTAGAATTTTTTGTTAAAAGGCTATTTATTTTATTTGAGCTGATAATTGTTGTGAATTGGAATAGTTTTGATGAAATTTCGCTAAAATTTGGTTTTCCTGAAATTCCCACGATTTTGGTGCTTTTTCCCTTTATCCCACGGAAGGCTTTTCGGACATCGAAATTCCCACAAAAGAGGATAAATCCCAATATATAACAACACTGATCCAAGCTTTGCAAGAAGGAGATAAAGTGTTCTTTAATCAGCCAGAAACGCTCAATAACTTGACCCTTACTTAGGCAACGAATATTGTTGTGTTGCAGTAAGTCCGAATACACCAGTTCACATTCAGAAAGAAACTCTTTGAACTGTCGGTGCTGAAGAGCAGAACGAGATCTCATAAAATTAATCAACTTGACCAAACTGTCAATTGGATAGGTAGTCGGCATATTTAAAAATATTTGTAGGTCCAAGGTTTAACTTTCCGCGGTCCGCCAGTTGCTGACCACTGCTATAGGCCATAGGGTGATAGTAATCACAAGGGACCTTATAATGGCCTAAGCGTGTCTGCCTTTGTCGACAGCCATTTCAACCGAGGTGACAGCAACCCATGAGCACCTCTCGGGGACGGAATTGCATCAAGCTAGAGTCAAAGCATTCTTGGGGAACGTTATGAGATGTTGAGATGAAGAGTTTAGTTTTTACATCTGTTTCAAGAATATAGTGCAACTTCTCACACGCAGGAATGAACATAATGACAGGATTGTTATGGAAATATACCCAATGGAACTGATCTCAGGGGGCTTCACTTTCCGTCGTTGGCCCTTAAGATCACCTGACTTTATTGAACCACTTTTTTTTTTAAGAATTCCTAAGACAAAAACAATCTATCCATGCAACAATTCCTCTAGGCAATTATAAACGAGTTTTTGTAAAAATGTCGCACAAATCGTTTCCAAACGTGAACCATTAAAAAAAGCTATAAAAGTGTATTATGATTTTTTTTAATGAAGTAAGAAAAATGTAAGTATGTTATGTAGGTATATAAAAAGGTGGCTGATGAATTTTTACTACATTAAGGGCCATTTGCTGGTATAACTCATTGAGATTTAAGTTCCACATGAACTCTTATACTCTTATACGAATAGTGTTAACATTTTTTTGAATCATTATGCACTTTTGATTAGAGGCCGTTCTTACTATGGAAGATGCCCTTCTGAAGTTCTATCACCATAATCTCCATAATAGACTTAAAAGAAAAACAATGTGGTACTGGCTTGTTGGTTTATACAACAGTCTTGTGTTTAAGTTAAAACCAGAAAAGGTTTAAGTTCGAAACTATCTTAAGAACACTGTTACTGTCATTGGTCCAAACTTGTTCCTTGGTTATGTAAACTCTTTAACCTACCTTTCACTGGAAAATTACTGCATGACTCAGCTAGGGCCCTAAATGAGTTTTAGTGGCTGGAGTAAACCTTGATGTCGACTTAGTGACAATCTGGTTTGATAAACACAAGCTAAAGCAACAAACAAATTAAACTGATGTATTTCAGCCATATAAATGCAAGATGTTCTTTCTTATAATACTGAAATCTATCGTGGTCGATATTGTCTGCGATACTCAGTATAAAATGTTTGACGGTAGAGGTATCATTAATTTATTATATCTTTATTATGACGGATCCTACTTTTCGTATCACTCACTCCGTTGTGTCTTAGTAAGTTTCCTGTAGTTTTTCGCAACATTCAAAAAAAGTCTAAAAAAAATCCAATCCTTTACGATTGTACTTAACTTAGCCTAATTTTGTTATACATGCGATTTTCAGTAATTTATTTCATTTCACTGTTCGCTCATAGTCCATAATGTCCATCAAGACTCTCTAATCTAATGAAGTGCAGAAAGTCAATGTACTTATGCTATGTTACAGCTTGAAGCTCACTTAACCGAACGTGCTATGTGTGAACGAAGTCGCACTTGACTAATTCATTTATTTTGCTGTGTGGGTCGTGTGGGATGCGCTTTGGCACTTTGACTGATAAATTGCAGCTGAATTGAATAGTCATATCATACAATTTATTATGCTATATGTAAACTTATTTAGTTATAGTAATGCTAGGTTTGAATTATCCTAAATAGTAACAGTCAATTCGGGAATCACATTGCAGGACCACATTTCCTATATCGCAAGATCTGCGTCCTCTAAGTTGAGCTACCTATTTAGAGCAAAGAGGTACTTTAGCCCCAAGCAACTTCTCCATCTCTACAAAGCTCAGGTTAGACCAGGCCTGGAATATTGTTCCCATATATGGAACTCGGCCCCGATACATTCACTTAACCTACTTGACAGCATACAGAGACGAGCAGTTCGACTTATTGGAGACCCTACACTCACATTAAATCTTCAACCGTTGGTGTACAGAAGAAGTCGCTGACCTATGCTTGTTCTATAGGTACTTCCATGGTAGATGTTCCGAGGAACTCAAATATATTATCCCTCGAAATGCAACTTTTGGGCGCCCCACAAGACGGTGCTAATGCTCATGACCATAGGTTAGGTTAGGTTAACGGGTTGACAGAGCAGGGTATGTTCTGCTGTGCCACACTTAGGTCCTTGTGGACCCATTGTGATGCCCTTTTATGTGGGGGTTAACCGGTGATGTTGGAGTGGTTAGCCTCATGTCCCTTCTTCTGGTGATTACTCGACGCTGTCCAGCCATCCTGATTTCCTCAAAAACCTGTAAAGATTAAAAAGTGAGACATCAGAAAGTTCTTGTAGGTCATGGAAGTAATGACTTCCAAGTGTTCTGTTCCTCAAGTGACAGAGGCTCGGGCAGTGACAGAGGAAGTGAGGTGTGTCCTCATGTACCTCTTCGTCTCCGCAGCCTCTACATATATCGTCATCTTTGAGATTTAGTTTCATTGTATGGTTTCTTAGGAAGTTATGACCCGTTAGGGCCCCTACCAATTTGGACAGCGATGACCTGTCGAACTGTAGAAGTTTGATGGTTCGGCCGCTGTCGTATTTAGGCCAAAGCTTCCGTGATACTTCACAGGTAGTTAGCCCCTTCCACCTGTTGTTGGTTTTCATGCGAATTTTATTTTCCACTCGCTCTCTAAGATTACAGAGTGGTGGCTTCACCGACTGCAGTGCTAGATCATGATCCATTGCAGACCCATTTCTTGCTAGTTCGTCGGCCCTCTCATTGCCGGCTTTGTCACTGTGCCCAGGGACCCAGCAGAGGACCGTAGAGTGCTGCGAGCAGAGAACCTTTAGCTCTTCGCGGCAGCGATGTACTAACTTTGATTTTATTTCAGTAGCAGAAACTGCTTTAATAGCCGCCTGGCTGTCAATGAAAATGGTAATATCATTTCTTGGTATTGCCAACAATGACACCTTACGGGCCGCTTCCGCGATCGCCAGAACCTCTGCTTGGAAGACACTGCAATTGTCAGGAAGCCTGATTGAGCAGTGTATATCTAATTCCTCAGAGAATATACCGGCGCCGGTTCCACAGTCCATCTTCGATCCATCTGTATAGATGGATATCGATTTCCTCTTTGTGGGTTCATCTGTATTCCATTCATCTCTACTCGGGAACGAGCAGGAGAATGGTCTATCAAAGTTTAGATGTGGGATCATATAGTCAGAAGTGACAACATTCCCAATGTATTTCCCAAGAATCTGTGCGTGACCAAAGTTGCACAGGTTCCAAGTACCAGTTTGGCTGATCCTTAGGGCACTTTTGGTAGCAGATTCCTCCATGTATAGGTCCAGAGGAGTCAGATTGAGGATTGCTTCCAGTCCAGCCGTAGGTGTAGTTCTCATCGCACTGGTTGTCCCTATACATGCTAGTCTTTGTATTTTTGTCATTGACTTAAGATTGGTCGCCTTGCCCGCGGCTTGCCACCAGACTACGCTGCCATATGTGAGTATAGGCCGCACGATTGCCGTGTACATCCACAGGATTGTTTTGGGGTTCGGTCCCCACTTCCTGCCAAAGATACGGTTACATGCGTAGAAAGCATTAGCTGCCTTTTTCACTCTTTCATTGACATTCGGCTTCCAATTAAGTTTTCTATCTAATATCATTCCTAAGTATTTCGCCCTATCAGCCACCTTTAGAGGTATTCCCTCGAGGGTTGGTGGCTCGAATAGTGGTATTGTTCTTTTGTTGGTGAACAGGACAAGCTCAGTTTTCTGGGGGTTAACCCCAAGGCCGCATTGTTTTGTCCATGTATTAAGCACTCTTAGTGAGTTTGCTAGTAGGTCGCTAATGGTCGGTAAGAATTTACCTTTTGCAAGCAGGACTACATCGTCTGCATATGCTATTACCGTTACACCCATGTTATTAAATTTCGTTAGTATCTCATTCATGACAAGTACCCAGAGTAAAGGGGAGATGACCCCTCCTTGTGGAGTGCCTCTCGAAGCGGTTACTCTAAGGACCGTGTCACCTAATTTCGCGTTGATGTTTCTTTCACTAAGTAAGTTAACAATCACATTAGTGATGGACTGGTCAACGTTTAGGTTTTGTAGTGCTCTTTTTACAGCGCACGTTTTGACATTATTGAAGGCTCCTTCAATGTCAAGGAACGCAGCTAGCGTATATTCTTTGACTATTAATGACTTCTCTATAGTACTAACGACCTCATGTAGCGCGGTTTCCACCCCTCTACCTTTTATATAAGCGTGCTGAGATGTGGAAATCGCGCTGTCATCCAGTCGACTGCGTATAAAGACGTTCATTAGTTTTTCAAAGGTTTTCAACATAAAGGATGTTAGGCTTATAGGCCTGAAATCTTTGGCGGTGGTGTGACTGGATTTCCCTGCCTTCGGAATGAAGACGACCTTGACCTCTCGCCAGGCTTTAGGAATGTAGCCACATTCTACACTGCGAATAAAAAGTCTTTTTAAGACCGGCGTAATAATGGTCTTAGCTTTCTGGAGCATGATTGGAAAAATTCCGTCTCCTCCGGGGGATTTGAACGGGGAGAATGTATCAATTGCCCAGTTTAATTTATCTTCAGTTATAAGTTCTTCTGGAACCGACGCTATTGCGGTGTCAAATCTAGACTGGTTTGTCTGATTCGTAGTGCATCCTGGAAAATGAGTCTGTAGTAGCAGACTAAGAGTCTCTTCGCAGGATTGTGTCCAGGTTCCATCAGTGTCTTTGAGGTATCCCGGAACTGCGGATTCTTTGCACAGGATTTTTCTAAGTCTAGCTGATTCTGTGGTGTTCTCGATGTCACTACAGAACGTACGCCAGGCAATGCGTTTAGCACTTATTACGGCCTTTTTGAATCTCCGCTGGCCGGCTTTGTATAGGTCCCAGTCTGTCTGGGAGTTCGTGGTCTTAGCCAAATTAAAGAGAGCTCTGGTTCTCCTACGGATTTCGAAGAGCTCCTTTGTCCACCAAGGTGGAGACTTCCTATTCTTTATTGTCCGTAGAGGACATGCCCTATCGTATGCCTCACTTAGAATTTTGTTCACCAATTCTGTTGTTGCATCGATTTCCTCAGGCGACCCTATTTTTTGATGACTGAGTTTCCTACTATTCTTCGCTACTTCAGATAAGAATGTTTCCCAGTTAGTCATTCTGGGGTTTCTATATTTACCTAACGGGGTAGCTTTTTCATCAATGATGAATTCTATAATTCTGTGATCTGAGAATGATGGTTCTGTAGAAACTTTCCATTCCCGCACAGTAAGAGTGTGTGAGTTACTATAGAGAGTTATATCTAGGACCTCACGCCTATTCCTAGTTATAAAAGTTGGTTCATTGCCAATATTAGCTACAAGTAAGTTGTTTCTTATAATAAATTCTAAGAGGGACTCACCTCGGTCATTAATGTCGGAACTTCCCCAGAGTGTATGATGGGAGTTGGCATCACAGCCTAGAATTAGATCCCATCTCTCACGCTCTGCTGCTCTAACCAGTGCATTGGTTAGTTCGGAAGGTGGACTGTCAGCTTCGTAAGGCATGTAAATTGCCGCCAGTATCAGTGCGCTCTTTCCTGCCCTGTCCCATTTAACCGCTGTTTGGTCGGTATCGCTGAGGCTAGGTAAAAGAAAAAGTTTAATCTGTTTTCTGGCGACAATACATGTACGAAACTTACCATTATCAGATGTACTGCTATAGGTATGCAGGTCTTTGGAGCTCAGCCCTCGTATTTTCCCCCGGAAGATCCAGGGTTCCTGTACCAGAGCGATATCGATCTTCTTGGTCTCCATAAGGATGACCAGATTGGCGCTGGCCGCCTTACTGTGATGAAGATTTATTTGTAAGATCTTCATCACGGGCAGTTGCTTCTTCTCCTCTGCTCTTTTCATTTGCCGCTATCAGCCTGAGTTTGCATCGCGTTATGCCCACACGGACCTTAAACTCTTGCTTGCGGAGTAGCGGCAGTGATTTGTGGCTCAGGAGTATCGTAACGTCCATGCCATTCTCAGTATACTCACTCGTTTCCAGGACTTTCCACTCCCTGCTCTGAAGTTCCGGGTTCAGGAATTGCAGGTTGCGTTCTATCCTTTCCGCGGGCAAGTACGGTCCTCGAATATGTATTCGGCCTTTTGGTCTGGTGATATTGAGGATCTCCTTCCTATCAACCACCCGCAGTTCGGCATTCGGCCAAGGTGCGTTGGTGTTGGTAACGAAGGTCTTCAACCATACCATAGTTTCTTTATCGTCACATTGCATGACCTTGAATCCCTTAAAGGTGGTTAGCTGTCCAAACAATGGAATTACGCCAGCCGCCTTTACGATAGCGTCGTTAACACCATCTAGGATTCGCTGTTCGATCAGTTCCCATTGGTGAGTGGTGAGTCTTCGATTTGGATTACCAAGGTCGACTATAGCGACACGAAGACCCTCCTTCACCTTCTCAGCAAATTTCCGTCTTTTCGCCTGCCTGCCTGAAACCGGGGAGATAGTGTCGTCATGCCTACCTCTTTTAGAGACTCCAGGAACGTTCTCAGATTTGGACGCATCCTTATCTGGGACAGTTCCAGGTGGCTTGGGATCGGTCACAGTCGAGGTGAAAGGCAAGAGGCATTTCGCCCTCGCTGCTTCCAATCTCATGCCGGCTCCTCCAGAGGCATGCGCCCTAGGCTTGCTCAACTTGGTTTTGCTTACTGTCAGAACCTTACTAGAGCAACCAGGTGTCTCCTCAGCTTTGGACGGATCCTTAGCTGAGCTGACGCCCGGTTTTTCGGGTTTTGACCTACTCAAGGCGGAAGGCAAGAGGCATTCCTCCCTTGGTCCAGTCATCTTCCCTTTGCTTATAGGGTTCGTCTTCCTAACCGGTAGAACCTTCCTAGAGCAGCCAGGTGTCTCCTCAGCTTTGGACGAATCCTTAGCTGGGAAGGTGCCCGGTTTTTCGGGTTTTGACCTACTCAAGGCGGAAGGCAAGAGGCATTCCTCCCTTGGTCCAGTCATCTTCCCTTCTCCAGTCGGGTTCTGCTTCCTACTCTTTTGGCTGCTGCGCCACGCACTGACGGTAGACTTCATCGTCTCCCGGGCCCTAGCTAACATAGACGTCTCCTCTTCCGTTA
This sequence comes from Cheilosia scutellata, assembly GCA_955612985.1. NCBI lineage: Eukaryota > Metazoa > Arthropoda > Insecta > Diptera > Syrphidae > Cheilosia > Cheilosia scutellata. The sequence continues at coordinate 94,022,949 of OY015311.1, forward strand.
AGGAACTGGGGGTACGTCTCCTAAGCCTATTGAGCAGCCGACGTGCATTCCTACGCATTTTTAATGGGTCTTCTACTGTAGGTGTACAAGTTCTGGACAGCTTGTTGCTTTCCACCATGCTCGCCGCAATGACAACTGAGGCTTCGGATCTATCCAAACATTCAGTGTCCTTTGGCATACATGGCTTATCCACAACAGTAACTGCGCTGTCCAAGGTCGAGTCTGCCTCTCCCGGTGAAACAATTCTGTCCTCTTTGTCCGCTTCGTTTTTAACAGGGTCAGATGCAACAGACCCGTGCCCCGATAGGCTACGGCATATCACAGGCATTGGTGGTCGCATGAGAACTCCCTCGCTCGAGATTCTTGGGGAGCCAGTCTCCGGCAGGGTATTAGCACGGGGCTCATCACCTTCCAAAGCCTGACTCTCCAAGAAGTCAAGAGCGTTTTGAAGCCGTCGTTTGTCAAGGTCTCCTAGTTCTTTTCGTTTCTGCAGCTTCTTTATTGTCATTTTGCAGTTGACAACTCTTTTCCTAATCGAAGCTGTGGACGATATGGAGAATTTGGATGAGCTGGCGATGGAGCGATTGTCATCTTCCTCAAGAAAGAGTTTCTCAAGTCCGAGGTCAACCGTTCCCTCGCTTCCCCCAACCGAAGCAGCTTTACCAGTTGACGGTTCTTGGAGTAAGAGGTTCTCCTCCTCCTCCGTCATGTTCGTCGTCTGAGAATCGGCTATCATGAAGGTATTGGTGCCCGATTCATTTGCACCAGTCCCTTTGTTTGTTGTTGTTTTGTTTATTTGTTCAATTTTGGACCCACGAGTAAGGGGGAAGGGAAGGTCGTTCTGTACTCACCCCCTGTATACAGAAAAGGGGAATTGAAATTGAAACTAGAGGTCCCCAGGTATCTAGAGTTCACCGTTAAAAGACACATAACATGGTGCCATACATCCCATGGGCACGGTTGTTCACCCGGGATTACGGGGTTTATCGAGTTATTCCCCTCTAGATCCGTTATATTTCGTTTAAAGCAGTGGCACCTCGTGCAGGGTGTGGCTCTTCACCACGTATAACGATCTTAGGCAATCAGTTTTGTCGAAAGCCTCTGGTCTCTAGCCTGAGACCTCGCCAACCTGCTCATGACCATACAGTACACTTGTCAACCGCGAGGACATCAACTTTGCAAAACTCTTTTTGTTACAGGACAAGCAAAAAAAAAAACAGCCACAGATTGTCATATTAAATCTATTAATAGATATAGATTTAGTGTAATGTAATGGACTTGGCTTTTTTCCCTTAACACAGAGAAGTGATGAAACTCTCAGAAATCTCCATATCTCCTTCGAGACCAAAAACATTCTTTGCAATTGGAGTATTTTGCCAGTCGCTGATTAAGTGTGAGGCGCCTCTTTTCGCTAGACAATCTGTACGTCCATTACCCATCATAGTCCCATCACCTGGTATCCAATCCAGACAACGATTGTTGCCATACTTGTACTCAATTTCCAATAAGGTGTCACAGATAGGGTTACCATACGTCCCCCTTTTTCATACCAAAATTTTGTAGGGGGAGACTACACAAACCACTGTCCCCCTAGTCAAAATTCAATAAAAGAAAACATTCAATCGAAAACTTTCAAAATACTTTCTTTTAATATTTTTAACAAGATTGTTTTCCAGTAAGTTTTTGTTTTGTATCGTTATCTGTCTCTCTGTCAGTTTTTGTATTCAAACCAATATTTACGTTTAAAAGAAAAATGTCCGAACCCAAATGAAAAAACAAATAAAAATTGAAAATGTTCAGAAATCAGTGTTGAAAAAAAAGTTTCGAGTGGTTAAAAAAAAAAGGCAAAGAAGGTCCTGAATATGCGGCGTGTTTAATTTACAATTCAAGTTTTAAAACTGGTAACCCTAGTCACAGACTACTAATCAGAGGAATTTGACTAAATTTTAAATTTGTCAACTGACAGTGGTTAAATCTAATTAAATTAAAAATGTTCGCAGTAGAAAATTCACAGGATAAATAATAATAATAATAATAACATTTCTAATGTGATGTTTGTTAGAGTTTCGTTTGTAGCGAAGCCGTAGAGTTTGGTCATGTGCATGTCCCGCCGCTTTCTGGAACTTTTTTTTTTTAAATACGCCAAAAGTGTGGAGTTAGTAAGTCGCTTGCGCGATACGACGGTTGACATTGACCCAATGAGGGCTCATCTGTCAACATCTATATTACAACAAGCAGACTGGGATTGAAAATTCGAAATTACATCAGCTCCAAATACGCTCCTAGGAGTAAGTCAAGTCCGCATGGACAAGAGAAGTAGTCGGAAATGCCTAGTGAACATGATGCCAATCAATGCGTATCCTATCCAACTCCTGAACCTTTCTTTGCACAACATTTTTTTTACATAATTATTATGATATAGATACTCTTATCATAAAGAAAGAAAAATAATTAATTTTAATACATATTTATTTTTTTTTACTTTCAGGTAAGTTCATTGCACGTGTATAAACAAAGTCGTGAGTTTTTGGAAGTTTTACCAATCAGCGGACAGAAATGCGGACTATCTACTCGCTTCGATTTTTATTTTTAATTTTGGCGATTAATGCTATTCAAATTAAAATATATATAGGCTGAGGATGTCAAAGCTCCATTTCATAAACTGTGGCAGGTGACAATTCTACAAATTCGTTGCACTTGTCCGACAAATGTTGATTTCATAGAATATGGACCGGTGACATAATTGTCACGAATTTTGAATTTGTCATGAATAACTATGCATTTTTGTCAATTTCAGATTATGACAATGTCTTATAGTCATATTTTAACAAAGTAAAATCATTAAGTAAGTCTGAGTAGAGGAGAACAGTCAAGTGTCACTCATGTATATTTTGCATTTCACAGTCGATTCAAAATATTCTTCCTAAATGGTACAAATAACTTGGAAGTTTGTTTTACAGTACATATTTAAAAATTTATTTGATTTTTAGAATGGATTGTGAACGAAATATAACCTCTAATTTTAGAGAAAAGTTATTATTTTGTTTAATTGAATTCGTAAAATAAAATGAAAATTCAAATGAACTTGTCAATTCGTTGACAGCTGAGTAGCTTGCTATGTTATTAACTACAGATTTATTAAGCTTATTAAAAGTCGAAAAATTGGCAGGTCCGTACACGTGATAGAAGTAAAATATCTTAAAAAGTATCGGATCACCATATTCATACACAATAATCATTATGCAATCAATGAATTGCAAAATAAAATAATCAAAAATAATTTTTGCGAAAAATCTATAAAACACTATTATCATTCTATCTCTCCCCTGCATCTTCTTAAAGAGACAAATAAGAAAAAAAAAATGGATTTACTATATTGGATATAAATGTATAGCTTTCTTTCTCCTTCTCTCTACGTTATATCTTTCTTCTCCCTCGTTTTCTTGAAATTTCACTCCCCATTCGCGTTTAAAAATTCAATATCGAGTCGACGACGCCTAAGAATTGACACTTCAAAAATTACTAAATAGATAGTATCGATTAGTGTGTCAAGAAGAATATGGTCGAGGCAAACAGGCAATTTAGACTGTGACATGTTGAAAAAGACTTCTTTGAGAGTGAATTTGTTGCCATTATACAAATATCCTTTTTTGCGTTATGTAACATCCATTATAGATATTGGTTCATTCATGAAAAGCTTGTCAAAAACTTACATAATTTTCTAAATAGGATAAGAAGTTGAAAATGCACTAAATTATGTTTCAAGCAAAATTCGGACAGTGTTGTAGAACCCTTCAGTTCGGATTGTAGTTTCTGAATGCTTTCAAGTTATAGCGCCATCTGTTTATTTTACAAAGTAGTAGAGGTTAAGTATAAATGCCTACCAACGACCGCAGAATAAGTTCTGTATGATAATTAAAACAATTTCTTTTCGAATTTCCCCATGAATATTTCAAGTATCACTATATCGGAATGCGGTTACGTAATGTAGAGATACCTGCATATTTCACATATTTCTTTATCCACAAAAAATGTTAGCAACGTTACAAGGCGTGATAACTGTTGCGTGAGGCGCTTACATTATTTATTTTATCAATTTCGATTTTCCCAGCTGAATATTTACTACAATCGGATACCTATTAAGTGGGGCTGAGTCCCCTCTATAAACAACACAGAATAATCTATGCATTGTCGCAATAACGACAATCTATTACATATTTAACTACATACTTACCGACATTTGACCTACATTAGCATTATTTGCGTTCTGTTTTTTATTGCCATATTAAGCATAAATGTAATTACGTCACAGAGGGCAATACTCATCAGCCGTATAAGTCACTTTAGTGGCTGATTTGCTTTTCATATCAATGCAAATTTTTAGGCGTAAATATGGCACCTGCGCGACTGGGTCTCATTTCAGAAGATGCAGCTCGGCACCAGTCAGACACACGATAGTCCCAGACGTCCGTCGCGTCGGGCGGTAGGGGTCTCGATTCTCATGCTAAGCAGCGCGCATAACGATGTGATTGGACTTTTAATTTGGTTTATGTTCGGTTGTTTGGTTCGATGAAAGATAACCGCACCGCGTATGTGTGCCGTGGCTTATGTGAATGCGCGCTTTGGTAGATATTATACACATTTTTGATCGAATCCAAATGGCACTTCCTGGTTGCGTCTTTAGAGAGCAGTATGCCATCGAACCAGCCGGCAGTTTATAAATATACATATGGAGACGCGAAGAGAACCGCATTTTGTTTTGGTTATGTAGGTGGGCTACCTCGTTCCATTCGTATAATTACAAGCTCCACGCAAGGCAAGGCGTTCTTAGCCCAAGTGAAAAGGTGATTGAGTATTTCATTCTCAAATAAACAAAATAAGCTGAAATATGCCCGAGTGAATATCAAGTATGTAAGGTATATGCGCAGACACTGCGCAGGTGTATTTGACAATAAATTTCCATGTCATTCATTGGACATGACATATGCACTCAACGGGTGGAGAATGTATGCATTCTTCTTAATTAGTTTGTTCTACAAAGTGCTTAGTGATTTGAACTTTTGTGAACTCTGTGTGTAGTGTGTTGGAAAATACTTAATAGATGATAGCGTTAGTGTGTCTTATGTAAGAGAAAAGCTGCACAACAACGAATAAGTATGGGAATTTGTTTGGATTGTGTAATTTGTAATTGTCATAGGTGTCTACACTCGGGCTAATGAACTTTGTTGTACGATTATATGTTTAGTAGTTTTAATCTAAGACTTAAGACCTATTTTATAAAAATTGGCAATTGCTAGAAGTGACAGGTGACAGTTTGTAATCTGACAATTGGAGAGTTGTCAAATTTTTGTTAGACAATTTTGTAGAATTATCGAAAAATAACCCACAAGATTTGGTTTTATAAAAAAATTGTTAGAATTTTTCCTAGAATTGTCATGCATTTTTCTGACAAATTTGTTATGACCATTTTTTATGGGACAAGAAAAAATATATATAATCTACAATTATGTCAGTGTCTAATAGACAATTCCGACAAGCGTTTGAGTTTCGGGCAAGTATTGATAGTGAAGTGACAAGTACGATTTCTGCCCGGTTTCACAGCCACCACCTAAGTATCGATTCCCTCTCAAATTACACTCAAAGGTCGACTTCTGTTTAATTTTTTTTTATTTTTAAGTTTAAGTGCTCAATATTAGGCACTTATTGAAATTTTGGTAAATTTTGTGTCTGTGTACTAATAAAAGTGTTTTGCGGAACATTATACTTTCGATGGCTACTATCAGAACGAAAGGCCGAAAGTGAGAAATTAGATTTTGTCTTTTATTTATTTCGAAAGTGATAAATGCTAATTCAAGTTCTATCCGAAAAGTATACTTTCAAAATATTTAAATTTTAGAACGTAACTGACACTGAACCAAATTTGGTAGTGATATTGACAAAAAAGCATGTAGACTTGAAGAAATGGTGATCAATATAAGGTCAACACCTCCTGACCGTTGTTTTGACAAATATTTTGTTATATTTAAGAAATATTGTCAATTTGAAGAAAGTTTCATCAAAATTAGTGTTCTTCGTTTTAAAAAAATATTCTTCAAATTGAAAAAAACATTCTTCAACTCGACGCATCGTGCATTATTAATCAACGAAATTTTCTTCATTTTTACGTATTCTCTTCTTTAAATTGAAAATCAATTCTTCATTTCAACCCTTCACTTTTTTCATATTAAATAAATATTCTTTAATTTTATGCATCAATTTTCTTCAATTCTGAACTTATTTATTCATCATTAAAAAATGTTTTTAAGGAAAAAAACGTTTTTATTTTTTTTAAGGAAAAAAACATTTTTTTTATTTTATTAGCATTAGGTATATGTATATACAATTGAAAGTTTAATTTTAACTTACATTTTTATAAGTGATTTAACTTAAATACTTTTTTTTGTCATAATTGGGCTTGGCTTTATGAAGGTTTAGCAGGTTTGGGTAAAGGTCCTAGCTAAATTTGGAAAAAAATAAACAAATTGATTAAAGTTTGTTTAATGTTATGTGATTTAGAAATACGACGACTTACTTATTGCCCAGTTATGATGATCATTGGCTGAATATTTGTCTTGATGCATCTCCTCCGCACGGTTTATCGAGAAAGATAGCCTAGAAAAGCATGTTAGCTTTGGGGAAAAAATTATAATAAAAAGTTTATGTTTTTTTTAACTCATTTAGCTGCGATTAAAGGTAGATATACTCTACATTTTCTTCTAGAAAGGAAGTGATGAAAAATATTTATTTTACTTACGTTTTTCTTATACAAGTGTGTTTGTGAAGTTTGCTCAGTTGCCTCACTTTAATTTATAATTTTCTTGACACTACTTCACTTTGTCACACTTTCAAGAATAAAAGTTATCACTTCGAACGCAATATTGAACAATAAAAATTAAACTTCTTCAAATTGATTAATTTCTTCAATTTGAAGAAAAAAACGATTAAAAATCTAAAAATATGTTATGAAAAATTGTTGATTTGAATAACTAATTCTTCAAAAATGAATAAAATATTTTCTTCGATATCACCTACCGGATTTAGTTCAGTCAACGAATTCAGTTTGTCAATATGACGAAATTTCATTCGTTTGAATAAAATACTAAATCGGACAGCTGTTGAAGAAATTTTACTGATTTTGAATATTAAATTTTCAATAAAACGAAAAGTTTGATGAAAAATTGTCGATTCGAATAATAAATTCTTCAAAGATTGACAAAATATTTTCGTCAATATGACCTACGCGATTTGGTTCAGTGGAGGAAGGCCCCTAAGCTCTTGAAACACTTTTTTGCGTTCAGGTGGCTCGTTAAACTCGTCGATTCGATCGGAAAAAAATAAAAAAAAATACTGCGCACAGATTTGTTTTTTTTTTTTTTTTTTAACTTTCAAGAATTGAATTCTCTTCATAATTATTATGATATGTCACAAAAAAATTATTTGGCTTGAAATATTGCAACTAAATGTCAGCCGTGTACTTAGTGGATTAGTCCTTGACTAGAATTGTGACCCCTTTGTCTGCGTCAAAGCCAATAAAAACCCAGATCAACGACTTCGATATTATGTGGGCACAGTATTTCATTAGTTAGTGTGCTGAACTATTGAGCAAGGGTCTTAGGTTCAACCCTCCGAAAAACAAATTTTAAATAAACAAATACACAGATAGTTGTGCAACACTTCCATCGTCCATAGGCACCCTAGGCCTAGCTCCTCACAAACGTTCGTTTGTGTGAGTTTTTATTTTTCGGGACGAATGGACACAAGGTATAAACCTAAGGTATTTTCTGGTGCACTAAATTTTTTAAACGTCTTACAAACACCCGAAAGAACAGAGTAAGCTTCAAAATAGGCACTGCTCTGGCCATACAAAGCACAAACCAGAGAGTGGACTGGTCGATTTGAACCCCAACACTTGGCCAACCAGATCTCCTGACCTAACACCCATGGATTTTCTCTTCTGGGGTGCTACGAAAGAAAAAGTTTATCTTAGAGAAATATCGAGTTTCATAGCTTTTAGGAAATTTCTCAAGGATACAAATTTTATAAAAAAATAAAAATTTATAAAGTAAACATTTTGAGACAAAAAAAAAACATTTTAAGTAAAAAAAATTAAACAACTAATTTTCAAAATTTTGAGTTTAAGAAGCCATAACTTTTTTGTAGCTACACAGAGGTACCCGAAGCGCATAAGACTTGTAAGCGCTACTAAATTGTCTTTTCAAAATGTTTGTAGGTACCTATAATAGTTTATCTACTGAATGAACATAACCTATGTAGCACTCAACACGCCTACCTTAAAGGCAAGTCCGTGGAAACAGCTCTGCATGAAGTTGTGTCAATCATTGAAAAAGGCTTACACCATAAAGAATTCACTCTTTATTTTAATTTAATAATGTTAAAACAGTGGCCATAAAAACAGCGCTCGAAGACCTGGGAGTGAAACAAGAAATTACAAACTGGATTTACGAAATGCTTAACAGCAGAGTAATTAACTCAGAAATCGGTGAGAGCAACATAAGGAGAACAGTGACCAGGGGTACTCCACAAGGGGGCGTCATATCTCCTCTCCTGTGGCTCCTAGTGGTCAATAAGATCCTTACGGCTCTAAAGATAAAAGGGACAAAAATTGTAGCATACGCAGACGACATTGTAATCCTAATAAGTGGAAGGTACCTACCCACTATTAGCGAACTCATGGAATCGGCTCTAAAGGAATAATCCTCGTGGGCAGGACCAAACGGCCTCGGAGTAAATCCAAGCAAAACCGAAACTGTCCTATTTACTAGGAGAAGAAAAATCGAGAAATTCGATCTGCCGATGTTGAACGGGATTCGTCTGAAACTTTCCTCAGAAGCTAAGTATCTGGGCATTATCCTGGACTCTAAACTTACCTGGAAACGTAACACAGAAGAAAGAGCAAAGAAAGCACTAGGTATGTGCCTTCTACGCATGCAAGAAAACCTTTGGGTATGCGCCCGTATATAATCCATTGGATGTATACAGCAATTATTAGACCCATACTTACTTATGGGTCCATTGTATGGTGGAAGGCAATAGAAAAGGTAACCTATCTCAATAACCTATCCAAGGTACAGAGATTAGCATGCATCGGCATAACGGGAGCAATGAGATCAACACCTCAAGCCGGGCTGGAGATGATTCTAAATCTTCCACCCCTAGGTGAATACATTTGCAGCATGGCAGCCAAGGGAGCCCTCCGCCTAAACCAGGCAAAAACCTGGAAGCACAGCTCCTATGGGCACGGTTCCATAATTCAAAAATACTTGAGTATTGATCTGGCTAGAAAAACGGACTACATGATTCCGTACCAGAGCTTCAACAAAAACTACTCCACCTACATACCCCAAAGACAAGATTGGATTACTAACACGCACACAAGCGTACAAGAAATACAAATCTACACTGACGGGTCAAAAATGGAAGTAGGCACAGGAGCAGGAGTATTCTGCGAGTCCTTAAGCATAAATGATTCGTATAAACTCCCAGATGAATGCAGCGTCTTTCAAGCTGAAATCGTCGCCATCGACAAGGCAGCAAGTACCATATCTACAAAGAATCTTGACCCTTCTAAGATTACAATCTTCGTAGACAGTCAGGCGGCCATTAAAGCACTAGACAGCGCAACTATCAAAGCAAAGACAGTCAGGGACTGTCGAAGAGCCCTAAACAAAATAGGCGAGAAACACAAGGTCACTCTCTGCTGGGTTCCCGGACATAGTGACATTGTGGGAAATGAAAAAGCAGACGAGCTAGCGAGAACTGGGTCGGAGCTTGATGCAGTAAATATCATTGCATCAATAGACATCCCAATTAGTGTAGCAAAAAGAAATATTGACCAAAAATCAAGGGAAAAAATCAACACCACCTGGTCTAACAGACACGACTGTGTTATATCCCGTAGCCTTTGGCCAAAAATCGATGAAAAAAGAACAAGATGTATTCTGAAAATGAATAAACGAGATATTCGAATCTTAACGGGTGTACTGACAGGCCACTGTACCATCGGTACCATGGCCACAAGACTGGGCATTAACTCACCAGACTACTGCAGGAGCTGTCAAGACGTAGAAGAAACGGAGACCATCAAACACCTGCTCTGCGAATGCCCAAACCTCCAAACTAGTCGACTCCGATATCTGGGAGACAGACTTTTCGGAGACCTAGAGGACATAGTGCAGGTACCTTTGACGGACAAAATCAGGTTTGTTAAAAGTACGGGATGGTTTACTGAGTAGACCAATTCCGCCAAGGAACAACGCCAAGAAATCAGGTAAAGTGTTTATGCATGTTTTTTGTGTTGTCCAATAAAATGTAAATTTTATCCACGACCAAAAACTAAGGGATCACAATGGACCAAAAGGCCCCCGTGGTAGCACAGCACACAAGCTGTGCACTTCCCTCTAACCTAACCTAACCTAACCTATAATAGTTTAGAAATTATAGCGTTTTAAGTGGTAACACCTAGAAATTAGAGGTCACCTACTTTGATGGGCTATAACGGGAAATAGGGAAATTGCCATCTCCCATTAAAGGATTATATCGCTTAACTGAAAAACCCTTTATAGATTCTAATATCATTTTTCTTATAAAAAAGATATTTCATAACTGACAATTTTTTATTTATTTTTTGATAAATGTATAAATTTTGGTCAGGGAAAACTTGAAAATTGGTCAGGGAAAATCAGGGAAATTTATTTTGAAAAATAGTAGTAACTCTGTAAATATTAGGTACCTAATCCTATCTTCCGATTATCACCGATTTGGCAAGTTCATTTAGATTTTATTTTCTAGTTTTATAAGTTCAATTAGACAAAATAATTCTTTTTCTGTAAAGTTAAGGATCATTTATCACATTTCACAACCCAGTTTGAAAATCAAATAAATTATTAAATACTCCAAAATAATACTGCAACTTATTTATAAGTGCTGCCAAGTTTTTTCTACCAGTTGGAATAAGTATTGTTAATCCACTGTGTAACGCAAAATATTCGTGAGTGACACATATATGTTCGTCTCTACTGTAACATATGTTAAATTTAACTCACCACTGTGAAACCGGGCATTAGTGAACATTTTGTTATTGTTAACAAATGCCCCTGGGATACACAATGAGAATTTGAAAATTGTCCCTGAACTTAGGCATGGTAAGTTTAGCATGTAAAAAAATGTTCTGCTGGATCAAAACTCACACCCAATTCTACGCTAAAATAAGAATCATTTTTTCACACTTTAGGCAGTTATACTTGGAAAATTTATTTCATAAACTTTAAGCATTTTTAGGGTAGCTATACTTTTGGTTACAGAATTAAGAGCCCAAAAATAGATATGTTCCGGCAGCTTTTTTCTGTAAGATCTACCTGTTTCAAATTTTAGAATCCTAGGCCTAATAGGCTCCGATTTACTTTTCATGTGAGAGAGGACAGCTTACAGAGGAAATATAATTTGTTATTATATTACAGAAGGATAGAAGATGTACAATACCTGCTTTCGATTCAAGGATCACAGTTGTACAGGGCCAAATCACGAAAAATTAAAACGATTGAACGATATCGTTTTCAAGAAAGCTGTCTCTATCGTATCTGTGCAAGAGACAGAGACAGAGACTGCTATTGTCGTAATCTGGCCCAAGATTTTTGTACATTTGTGGCTGATTAATTTTTAGATCGAGTTCCATTTTTAAATTGTTCACCCCACGCTACTGCAACACATAATGCCCGAAGTCCTGTGTTTATCTCTGTAATTTTTTATCCCAAAACTTACACATTTTCCATTAATTTCAATTCATGCCAATGCCAATGTTTTTAATTTTAACCCAAAAAATAATCAATTGCTCGCTCCCAGGACTCATCCCCCATTCTACAGACTTAAACATCGATTATATTCATTTTCAATAATTAATTCCTGCTTTCATGAAGCAACTTAACAGGGAGTGATATAGTCGACAATAAAATCGATTACATACACTGCTGATGGGTTTTCTCATACTAAAAACAGACACACAATCACAACAGTCAGTCCTGTTCCTGTGTCTTTCATAAACTAATACACGTCTACTGGGTGGGCGCTTGAATGTGTAGGAAATATTCTAGTTACCCTAGTTACCAGTGGTAATGGAAAACGTGTCTATATATACTCGTACCTATAATAAGGATTTTCCTACACGTTACCGCCATCGTTTCGTTATTGAGAAGAACTTGTTGTGTCGTTTCTTCATTCTTTTCATTCGTTAAATCGATTAAGCTGGAGTCCTTGATGGTAGCTAACCAACCGTGCTATATACAAAGTGGAATTGACAATATCAGACACAGTCACCATCCCACCCACACGAGGGGGAGGAGATTTGTAAAAATGCCAACCCTTTGTGTTTGGTTAACAACATGGCCAAGAGTATGGGTTTTATTTGGTTAGTTTCGCTTTTGTTTATGATTTGTGCCGTTGTTGCTGCATTTGTTAGTTGTATCTAATGGCGGTTGATGATGATGATAGTGTCCTTTGGATTCTCTATCCTCCTAGTTTTTGTTATAGAAAATTAGTTCATGTTCGCAATAAGCTTTAGCTTACATGCTTATATGGCTTTATAGGGAAAATTATGATGCTATCAAGTATCTATGAGTGGATATCGTTGTCAATTAATTAACCCAAAATGTGGTTTACGTATATAATATGCGGTCAAAGTTGGAATAAAGGAGAGTTGATAGTCTTTTCATTTCGATTTTGTAATAGACAAGGCATCACAGCGGTCAGTTTGCATCAGTCTAATATACAATGCACAATCCCAGGTCCATTGGTCATTTACAAACGTTTAAAGTATTTCAAAAGGAACAATTCCACTTTCGACTCTATGTTTGTCCCCCCACCTGGACTTTGGTAGACCTTTCGGTTGCTCCTTGCCGAGCGGGGAAAGATTTGACACAAATGAACCCACGAACGGAAAATTTATGCATCTGTACAGATGGATCAAAGTTGAACTGTGGAACCGATGTCGGTTTATTCTCAAAGGAATTGAACTTATACACTGCTCAATCAGGCTGCCTGATCGCAGAACTGTTTTGAAAGCAGAGGTTCTGGTAATTGCGGAAGAGGCATGCATGGTGTCAACGAAGGCAATACCAAGCAACGATATGAAGCATAAGGTTCGTGGCTCGCAGCATAATTCGGATCTCTACTGGGTTCCTAGACACCAGGAACAAAGCTCACAAAAAGAGTAAGAATATGAATAGTAATGAAGGCTCTTGTTGTGGTCATGTACAATACAAATGCTCTGTCAATGTCAAAATCTGTTTACGACGTGGAAGGATTAATTTCGGCTTTATTTCAAATCTCTGTGCATGGTCATATATGCCTTCCAATGAAAGTCGTGTCCAGCGAGACAGGTAGAGTAGAAAGGCAGATGGAAACATCATCGACCTGGTCAGAAAAGTATACGCATCAGTCGTTTAAGATGGCTGAGACATGTAGAGCGAATGGACACCATCGCTCCAGCGCGAGAAGTCTTCGATTCCTACCCGGAGCGACAGCGCAGTAGAGGAATTATCGTCTTAGGTGGCTCGCGCTAGTGGAAGGGAACCTGAACCAACTTGGAGTGCGCAGCTGGAGGCAGTTAGATTGAGCTAACTGGAGAAGCGTACTGGTTGAGGCCCAGCACAATTGCACTTTCGATACAAATATTAATTTGTTCTTTTCGTTGAGAAAGTGAGGACGTAAAAAACGGCCGTCCATATTTTATTCCGTTCATGGGAATGAAAGCCATGGGAAGGCCTGTGTCTTTCATGGACTATATCAGTAACACCTAATCAGATAAATTTGGATCATCCCAAGGTTGCTACTGCCCTTCTAAGTTTGTAGTAGGCTTTCCGTGGTGCGTTCGAAACCCCATAACCCTATACAACCCCATACGCTTATACAAGAACCATGTATGCGCAATAACCACGTTTATAATTTGGAAGTTGTGCGGAGTATCGCGGAGTATGCGAGATCCTAACATCATCTCGGTGACCAAGCTTGGATGATTCCGTCTCCAGGATTCGGTTGCTTCACGTGATTTACAAACTGGATAGTTCAACCAAAAATGTCCTTACAAAGTGAGCCATTAGTTTGTAGAAGAAGAGATATCAGCAAAGAACTGCATCGATACGCTCCTTCTCAGAACTAGACGGCAGGTCGAGAACACCACTCAAAACCTGACTAGTATTATCACCAGATTTTTCGAACTGACCAGGTTAAAATAAACTTTCTGTAGCTCGCCAGTTCTACTGCAACTCCGAACTGGTGTGTATTTAATTCATGGTTCAGTTCATTCATTGAACACTATCATGCCCTTCAATACCTTTTTCGATATCTCCTAGTCAGCTTGTAGGCTTGCATGTTGAAAAAATTTACTCTTGACAAGTGAACTAGAGGTTTTCGCTGTACGAATTCGTGCTATCCCAAAATCACAAAAAAAAAAAAAAAAAAAAAATTGTCACAATACTTACCTACTGACAGAAGACTAATTTTTGTGTTTCAAATTCTTGCAAATTAGAAATTAGAGACACCAGAATACGTAAGGAACTCAACGTCGAGCAACCACTTTTCCGGATGGAGCGGTCCATGCTTCGATGCGGTATGGTCATGTTAAACGCATGTGCCCAACCAGGATCCCAAGATGTGCCATGTGCCATGTAATCTGTACCATCAGGCAGGCGTCCTCTATGTAGACCCAGAACGAGATGATTAGATCAAGTCCATAATATCTCCTCTACCCTTAGGGGGGATGCTTTATATAGTCGATGGCGGAGAATCGAGAGTTAAAGAGGGTCCACTTAAGCAACCAGAAAATTTAAATTTGATCTTAAGTTCGAACGAATGTTTTATTCGCTGGTTTGTGGATGTGGAACGCGGTTTAATGATGTGGATTGCGAAGCAACTTTGACAATTCGCGCCGAGGGTGTTTTCGTTCGCTTGGAATTCGAAATTTCGTTGTTTAAACTGTTTTTAAATTTGTTTTCTTAATACATTTTGATGGGATAATTAATTATCTTAGTCTTGGAATAGTAAAATGTTCAATTTTCTGTTCATAAATGCATCAAAAGTGGTTTGTTCGCATTTCATTAATTCCTTCGTTCGCTCTTATGTGAATGGTCCTTAAGTTCGAAATAGACCAAATGTAATTTAAGGGAAACAGGGACATTATCAAATTGTGTTACTCACTGAGTCTTGAACTAAATGAACTAGGTAGTTCAGTAAAAAAAAAGTTCAATTAAATTGATCGCTTAGTCGCTTCAATCAATTTCCCAACAGATATTTTGAGTGCAGTTTTCTATTTGTAGAGGAAATACGTACATAGATATTTGTTTTTTTTTTTTAAATACAAAGCTCCATTCTACCATGCATTGTTTTTCCTACAAAATACGAATCACAACGGGTTCCCCCCAAAAAAACTCAGCCCTCTCCAAGTATACGCAGTATCAGAAAAATGTTTCGTTCTTAAAAAAAAAATCAATAACTGATTAAACATCAAAATATGTACATACTTTACTGACTCCCTTACTATAGGTATATTGTCTTTGGTATAAAAGCAGACCAAACGTTTAGAACCCCCTTATACAGAGCTACACATGGTGTGTTCTTACCACAAAGAAACCACAGCAGCTGCTATACATCGCTCACCTTCTACCCGCGGCCATAATGACTTCTCCATTTCCTTCATAAAGTTGTCGGCTGTCAAAGTTCATGAGAAAATCGAAGTCGCTGGAATAAAATCTTCTGTATACATACATATTTAAGTACTTGTTCATTTTTGGTAAATGAAGACACCAAGCTTCGTATATATACATTTATTCATTAAAAGTCTGTTGCTCAAAGTATAAAGCTATATATAGAAACAGTACCACCTAACCTAGGCCTTGACCTTATTTCTTTGGTTTTATTCTTTTTGAAATATAATTTTCTCAATTGTCCTGTCGTCACACAGCTAGGTACCTGCCGACAATATTCAATGACCTAAAATATCCTTCCAAGTCGATAATTGGATGTATTGTATAGGTATATGTGTCTCAGTCAACACAAAGAAGCAACTGTTGTGTTGTGATTGTTATAGCACGTCATGATGTGTATTACTTGAATTTGTTATCAAACGAAAATAATTGCTCGTTTTATTGCTCGAATGATTAAGAATTGATTCCAAAGTCAAATCCGTAATGAAAGCGACTTTTTTCAATTATATTATCAGTGAGTGTGGTCGTTGCGATCCAAGGAGAATAACAGTTCAAATGGAGACATTTGTTGTAGCTTCACAGTTGATTTCAAGGTAAAGATAAATCGTTGCGCTTTTTTATAAACAAATATTGCTTATCGATAGAACGAATCAATTCAACTATCTACATTTTTGACTTGATTCGTCGCCACGTAATGTAGCTATTTTTGAAATTGTTAAAAACGCACTTAGAACTTATTTCTAAGAGCGATTGTAGCTGTACTATGAGAGGATTCTTGTAATTCTTGAAATAAGGCCCCAAAAGTAAAAATGAAATAAGGCCCCAAATTTTATTAAAAATCGTTGTTGTTTCCTGTATAATTTTTTGGGGCCTTATTTCATTTTTTTTCTGAGGCCCTATTTCCTGGGGTCTTATTTCGCGGAGCCTTGTAATTCCTGTAATACCATGTGATTTCACTGATTCCAGCGATTCAGTGTTTCTACTGCGTTGTCCCTCTAGGACATAGGTAGGAGCCAAACACTATTCGGTCGCGGTGTTGATGTCCATTGGCTGTCCAGCCATTTTAGGCGACTGCTCCGAACTTTTCAATAACGCAGTAAAGTCTCCATAAATGGGACCAAAAAACACTTGAAGAATTTTACGCCAAAGGATTATCCTCACTCAACTTCGATAACGTCAATGCTTCTGCGCTATAGAGCAGGGCTGGGATGATGAGAGCTTTATATAGAGACTCTATTGCCTTCTTAAGCCAAAGAATTCAAAGATTTCTCATTTGATGTCACATCAGTCCCCAACCACCTCAAAATTGTAGTTGTTATGACGTTCCCATCGATAGGTTGATGTTGTGTGTCCGTTATTCTTGTTGGCAGAATTCACAACTAAACCCGTATTTGCCTCAATATTTACAAACGCGCTGTTTACACGCATTTCTCTATGTGTTTCCACCCTAAGTGGAAGAAATCGCCATCTATGAGTGGAGATGATTGTCATTATTCTAGTACCTTTTATCTCCTCAGCTCATGTATAAAATGCCACCAACTTCAGGTGAAGCTCTCTCTCTTTTTGTGTGAACACTGAACAGTGACCCACGACGACGTGAATTAAAAGAATTTAACGAATTTTAAAGTTCAGCCATTTTGGTTTTGTTTTACTTAAATCGACGACTAATTCAAACCGAAACACTCGCCACTGACAATTCGCTGAATTCGTGCCAATGACGTGAATGTCATCCGCGTATAAAGTTATTCTTCAGACTTTTAAAAAATTGTGACTGGTCCTGCATTCCAAGTTTAACACAATTTTCTCAGGTATGGTGGTTAAGATGCACCGCATCACCTTGTCAAATCATCTTTGGACATCGAAGGTCTCAGTGAGATTGATTCCGACCCTATAATGGATCAACGTTCTCCATCGTCATTCTGCACAACTTGACGAGTTTGAAAGGAATTCCAACACTGCCTCTATATGGCTCGTCTCTATATCTAAGTGCTTTCATATGTGGCCTTAAAATTGATCTTGACTTTTGTCCATAATTTGTTGATTCTGCAACGGTCACAAAATAGGGCCCAATAAGTTGCTCAATAAATGGCTTCAAGAGCTTTCACATAGAACGCCAATGCAATGTTAAGGATACTCAATTTTGTTTGTTGATTTGGCAGTTTAGAGGGTCCCCTTTCCTGTGGATCGGGCAAACGATACTGCTCCTTTCATCAGGCATATCAACTTTCATCCCATGGCTACGCATTACCAGTAAACTGTAATAAACAAGATGTTTTTTTTTTTGTTAATGCCATGAAATATTTATTTGAAGATGGCGTCAATATTGTTTGTGGTTTCCTTGTAGAACTGTTCATCCCTATTTCGCAGGAATTGTGTGACATATTTCATGAACGATCCGAGCTTGTGGCCCCATCTTGGAAGTGTAAGCATTTGTTGTACATATTTTGTTCCTATAGCTATAATGTTATCGGAATCATAACAATTATTTTTTAAGGTTCAATAAATCGATAGCTGACACACATACATATACACAAGGAGTATACTGTCCAAATCGTTATAGCTTCCGGATAAATGTCCCTATAATTTGGTATATGTTTAGAGCTCTCTTCATTACTACTTCGCAAGCTGTAGAAACGCATAAAACACACCCAACGGTAGATGGGGTTTCGAAAAAAACCTGTTATTTGTCTCAAGTGCCGTGCAGTTGGAAAGAGATGGTCGAGAGGGTGTCTTCCGAATTCTATAGGAAGCACTCGTTTGGGAATGGGGAAAATGGTGCGAGGTTGGAAAAACAGTCTGATTTTATTGCGCCATTTTGAACATTCTTTTCCATTTGATAAAAGTTTTGACATGGAAAAAAAGGGGAGCTAAGTAGTGATAAGGATTTGAATCCACAAAAAAATATACTTTAAATGGATTTGCGGTGGATATTGTCGAGTTTTTTTTTTGGAATACCTACATAGCTTGCTACAGAGTTTACGAAGAATTTGATTATCTAAATGGTAACGATGGTAATTGGTAAGATGAAAACAGTTTTTTAGAGCATTTGAAAATTGTGAGCAAACCGAATTGTTCTCTAAAATAGACGGTAGTTAAGCATCATACTTAATCAACGTGTAATTTACGACATTATGCGATGTTACTCATCAGCCTTCAAGGTGTTGGTGACGACTTTTTATATATACATAGGTGCTGTTCTAGCTAGGTGATATTTGAAGCTTGGGCGAGTTCATGCACTCCAAATCTACTGCTTCTGCTTTATGATCCGCGAGTTGCAAACTGGACAGTGGTCTCGTTGAAGTGCAATTCAACACCTCTATTGGTTTTGCTACAACCACCACGGCAAAGCCAGTCGCAGAATTTCGTCATACATAGCATCTTACTCCAAGGGTCCTAGGATCGAAACTTGAGGCACACCGCCAGTTATTTCGTAATCTTTTACTCACTCAATGGGATAATTATAAAGAAGGACTCTATTCGCAAAGATACTCATTTTGTGGATGTATTTCATTCCGGTAAAGACGGATCGTGATGCTTATATGTTTCTAGTTCCCCAAGTTAAACACGTTTTATATGTCCAGGGTTATAAAAGGTATTTTTTGGTTATCGTTATTCACCCGTTGATTGCGTCTACAATAGATCCTGACTTACGAAAACAGTGATTTTATTTGGCCTATTGTAATTCAATCGCTCGAGGATTTTACCAATTATTGTGTCTAATAAACAAATAGGAATACAAGAGGATGGTGCGTTTGGATTCCCCTTTCTTTTCGAAAAGTATTCGGCGCTGCCAAAGCTGAGGAAAAACATGGTCCCCTGGAAAACATTCCTTTCTGTACAGTAATCACTGCTTAACGTCGTCGGGCATCTTATATGAAAAATTCCATCGTCGTTCCAAGATAAAGCTCTGAACTGCCCCAGTTGGCCTTAAGATCGACAATTGTTACTGCCTAATTGGCATACTATAGATTTAACCTAAAAAAAAGTCTAAGGATGCCAAATCGAACGATCTCGACTGCCAATTGACGTCTGCTCTTCGTGAGAATATGCGATCCAATAACTTCGCGCCTCCAATACCTCCTGTGTTTCGACTGTCGAAACCACATGTCGCCAATGTTGTTACTACACAAAAAAAATCATCATCATCACTCAGCTGCAGAGATTACGAAGATTCGCATGCATCGACATCTTTGTGCCAAGGGGCTTAAAAAAAACCTAGAATGTATGAACAAAAGCTGCTGGACCGGACGGTTTATCGGCCGAGCTTTTTAAGAAAGCAGGAGATGACTTGGCGGTAGAGAGCATGCACCAACTCGTCTCCAAGATTTGGTCAGTGGAAAGTATGCCTGATGAATGAAAACTCAGCATCGTTTGCCCGATCCACAAGAAAGGAGACCCTCTAAACTGCGCCAGCTATAGAAGCATCACTCTCTTCAACAATTCTTCGAGTGATTTTCGGTCCCGTTTGCGTTGACGGGCTTTGAAGGAGGAGATTTAACAGCGAACTCTACGAGCTGTACAGCGACATGACTTCGTCAGAAAAGCACGTATCACGCGACTATGATGGCTGGGACATGTAGAGCGAATGGACTCCAAAACTCTATGCCATTCAAAAATGTATTAGTATTCATCTACCATCGGACAATAAATCAGAACTTTGAACTCTCAGTTCCAACGAGTGATTGACACCAAATGAGCTGTCCAGTGTCCACTGCCCTCCAAAACATATCCCAAAGAAATAAAGCAAGGCACTGTTGGGTACGAAGGCAACATCAATGTTGACGAAAACGATATGACGACGACTTGGCTATAATGCTATAAAAGGCTCTGCGTATACGTTTCGCCCCCAGAGCCTTTCTCTGATTTGTCCCAAACTCTGCAGTAAAAAGAGGATTTCAAAATTGGGAAAGCAGTGTCCCTCTAGGCTTGGAGCTGGATGCAATTTTAGCACTGATTTCGTCGAGAATAATCTAAAATGTGACGTAACTGGTCTCTGAACTAACTCTGTCGTCAGGCGCGTGGTGGGAACATATTTGCTACCGGGATTTTAAATTGAAAACGCCCCCTCTCCCTTCTTTGAAAAAAAAATTCAATTTTAAAAACAATTATACCAAATACCATTTTATAAACTCTAATTTTATTGCAACCTATTTGGCTCAATTTTTTTTCAGTTGTTCGTAATCGCCTGGAGAAGGTTCTTCTGAAAGAAAATTTTGGGAAAACCCTCCGGAAAAGTTGGGAAATTGGAAATATCGAAAATTGAGAACAACTGGGCCGATTTGGCTCAACTTTTTTACGAAATAAAATTTTGGGAAAACCCACCAGAAAAGTCGGGAAATTGGAAAAATCGAAAATTGAGAACTGCTCGTCCGATTTGGCTAAAATTTTTTTTCAGATGTTCGTAATTACCAGGAGAAGATTAACCTGCTGGCGCTTGGCAATGGTCAAATTCCCGTTGATGATTCAACTGGATTGTTATCGTTTCCGGAATTTTTTGGCGAGTTCACATCGTCGAAGGAGCAACTCATCACCAAAGTGTTCCCCGGAACACTTTCGAATTTCCCTGTTTTTCGCACGGTCAGCTGTACGTTGCCTGTTCGCGTATTGGCAAACCATCTCCGTTGCTTGTTTTTACGCTAATTTAAAATTTGTTTAGTACATCTTTGACACAACTCTTGTTCGACGACCTTCGTTGCTCAGGCAGTGCTTCTTCTTTGAGAATATCAAAGTCTACTAAATACTTATATTCATTGACTTAACGAATTTGTGAGCACACTTCAATACGCTTTCAAAACCACCAACACGTATTTTTTTTATTTGTTCAAGCATCAAGCATACCCAGTACAAAACTGAGAAGAACTAATTTTAAAATAAGAAAAAATGAAACAAGATTAAAATTGATGTCAATTAAATTTTCAACTTTTCCTGGAAAAAAACCCCTCTAAAAACGAAACGCCCCGGGAAAATTCCCGGTTTCCCGTATGGCCACCACGCGCCTGTCTGTCGCACAAAAAAATCTTCTATCAGCAACTGGCGGGTTGGATCTTTAAAAAAAAATGTGACTTTCGGCTTCTAAGGGAAGGTTTTAGCCGCTTCATTCACTCTTTATAGTATTTTTTAAATTCGTATTTTGCATAGACTTCCTATCCCTCTTATGGGTATCGAAAATCGTGCTAAGTAAGTAACTTTTCCTTTGCTGATGATCAGCACCAATCGTTGCAATTCTTGATGTGAAGCTCCCATCCCCTGAACATCTACTCCACACATCAAGTACCTTTAGTTTTTCAATAGATTTCTGCTGATTTTTGTTGACAAAACAAGCGCGTTGCTTCAAGATCTTGGGCTGATACAGTGATGCCCCGACTTATTTAAAGTTGGATACTTTGTATTGCTTCCTGTTTTCGTGCTCCTTCACAGATCCGCTGCAGGCTGTAGTGCCATTAAAAGTAAAGGTTTCATTTTTATTCTGCTTTTTTCCATTTTCCATGTAATAATATTACAGTCATAAAAGATATCCTTTGATGTTGCTCTTTTTCCCTGTTATTTTGTGCTTTAATTGATCATTTTTATATCCACAAGAGAAATATAAAAAAAAGTTACATGGTTGTGTCTTGTATACACTCAAAGCAATTAAAATTGAAAAATGCAATTAAACGGCAGGAACTTATATAAAAGTTTCTGTATACTAAATCCAGGAATCCACCCACAAAGCCATTGACCACCCGCAGTAGTACGATGACTGGGAACCTTGTAAGCTGTACCTAATACGCCTTGATGAAAATTGTTCCTCTTGTTTTTATATAATTAGTATCCTTTTGCAAGTTCCTTTGAGTGCATATATAGCGAGAGTGACTCATATCACTAAACCCCAACCCATATAAACGGCAATGCGCATATAACCACCCTCCACTGTTCGTTGGAATAATCTGCTCATCATCCCCCATGAGCTTTGTTCCGCCACAGTGGCAGCTAGACGTTTCGTTCGTTTTTTTTTTTATAACTGACACCCCTCGTAGTTTCTGGAAATAACTACAGGCGAACAAACAAAGGCAAAACCGTTTGACGTCGTCTTTCAGGGAGTTTTATTATATTTTGTTGTTCTGCCTTACTTCGTATGGGGTTTTTCGTTTTTTTCCCTTGTCTGCAGATCGACTTTGTGTCTGAAACTGACAATCATCAGTGTAGCATTCTTTTTGCTGAAACTGTCTTTTTCCATTGAACGCGTATAAAGGAAGCGAAATGACAAACAGAACCGGATAAATGTCTCCGCTCTCCGATATCGAAGGAAGGAAGCTGTCAAACATCCGAGTTGCATCGCATTATTTCTATGTCCTGTATACACTCCGCACCAACCAGTAAATCCTCCGACATTTCAGTGCGATGACCTAATTCCGTTGACATTTCAGTCACTCAGAGAAAATGGATTCATTCTGATTTGCAGTTCTAGAGTTTATTTATAAGTGCCTTGAATAGAAGGACGCACCCCCGCGCACAGAGTGAGTTGTGCTTTAGGGGTTTTACATAAAATAAATGCGGGTATGTGCCGTTACACCATCATCCAGCGGAGTAAGTATAAGTATAGCCAAATAGTTGTATATATGCATCGTATGATGACGAGGTTTCTATTTTCCCTTCCCTTATGGAATACGCATAAAAGCAGATTCCAAACAGCTCGGGGAAGGCTTCATTTGGAAGAAGAATACATAGAGATAACTGGGTCAACATCTCGAGGTGGTTTTCGGTTAGAAAAACATTTAGATGAACTTAAACTAACAAATTTTGCAGCAGGGTGTGTCGGTGAAACTTTCAATTTGAGAACAGTCCGAGATTGCACCTAATATTCTCTATATCAGATTTTAGAAAAAAAAAATGGGACAACTGCCAGGAAATTGGTCCAAAAGTGCTGCAAATTATATCCAGACACCGGTACGGCATACAGAAGATGATATCTGCCGAGGACTGTCCTCGGAATCGATTAAAATAGAAATACATAAAATATATAAAATCTTTCATCTAGGGGATGATGTCATCTTCGTTCGGGGTATCTCACCATTGGATTAAAAGCGGACCGTGAAATATATCGCAACTTTTGTTTTTACGGATGAGGAGAAAATTATTTAACACGTCGATAACGAGAGTATGATTGCACGTAAGTGTAACGAATCACGGCGAGTGATGAGGCGTAAACATTATGAAATCGAAGCTATAACGAGTCACGTTTTTAGCTGTAATGTATATGCAAAACTGGACGAATCTAAATGTTGTAATGGTTGTAAAATACAAATTTCTTTTTAAAAATGCAATAAAATATGTATTATTACTTTATTAGAAAGTGCAAACATTCCCATTTATTATGAAACACGGCGTCGTTCATTCTTCATTCATTCTGTCGGCATTCTGTCACTAAAATTTTCCAAAACCTTGTTGGTGGTTTCGGGCTGTAGCTCACGGATTGCTTGGATGATATTAGCCTTAAGTGCGTGAATCGTTTCCGGATTCTTGGCATAACATCAGTCCTTCACGGTTCCCCACAAAAAAAAAAAAAGTCCAAATCGCAGCTCCGAGGTGGCCAATTGACATCCCCAAGACGGCTGATAACACGATTTGGGAATTTGGTGCGCAAACGATCAATTGTGGCATGGACTCTGTGGCATGGCGCGCCATCCTGCATGAACCAGAGGTCGTCAAAATCCATGTCTTCAATTTCAGTAAAAAAAAGTCGGTTAATATGACTCTGTAACGCCCACCGTTGCGTTAACCGAAACGTTGTTCTCAGCCTCATTTTCGAAGAAAAATGGTTTAATGATGCCACCACTCCACAATCCGCACCAAACTGTCACTCTCTGTGGATGCATTGGCTTCTCGACAATAACGTGGGGTTTTCCGAGCCCCAGACGTGGCAATTTTATTTGTTAACGTAGGTTAACTGTTGGTGCTTCATTTCGGGCAGAACTTCTTTTCAAAAGTTTTCTTCTTCTTTTTGGGCTACACAGCACTCACTTTGGAAATAAGTTTTCAATATTTCCCAACGTTGTTCAGGCGTAAAGCGACTCATTTCGTTCCACGGAGATGATACTGACTTTCTGTCAAGATTTCGAGCGGGAAACAGCTGTCAGTGTCAAAATAACCTATGATTTAAAAATAAACCACTAGATGGCCCACCATGTAGTCATTTTAGAATCGGTATTCACAAATTGGCTCATTATTATTAATGCATAGGTTATGTTAGGTTATGAAGGGGTGTGTGACGGAAGAACACTCATCGCGCTGAAAACCCCATCAATTTACTGGCCGATTATGGGACTGCAGTTGGGGCTCCCAAAAGAGTGCAGAAGAGCTGATATCTGAAATCCTGATATATCTGGCCGGCAGATGGCCTAATTTAACCGTTTCAGACTTCTTTTTGTAGGGCGTTTTTGAAGTCACGAGTCTATGTCAACGAGCTGTGACTCTTGAAGTCCTCAAGGAGAATATCCGTCAATAATGCGAGGACCTGTTGCCGGAAGTTTTAGCAAAAGTAGTGGAAAATGTCATAAATCGGGCCCGAATGGTCATCAATTCTGCAGCGGCCACTTATCCGGTATCATTTTCTCATAAATTATAAATATAATTCAAAAGCTGGACCAAAACTTTTCATTCAGAAAAAAATTACAACCAAAGAACATCGTGCCAACTTTTGCGTCACCTTGTAAAGGGTTTTCCAATAAGAGGTGTTATTTTGGTATTCAAAGAAAAATGCAATTTTTTGAGATAAATGATCGGATGTTTATTTCATAATAAAGAGGAAGGTATGCCGTTAATAATGAAAAACAACATCAGCCAAATGGCCACCACGAACACGCTTACAGGACCATATCCTTTACATGAAATTGTCCATAACAAAATCGCAAAGTGGCTGTCCTATGTCCTCGATGGAATTCCGGATCATTTTCATGCATTTCAAGGACCCAATCAGCAAAGACACGACGTTATTGATGATCGGCCGGCTTGAGTTCTTGTGTTAACTGAACTTTATAAGCCTTAAGAGCCAAGTCTTTATGCAAAATACGGTGTAATGACGTTTGTGGAATGCCCAATTCCAAAGAACGACGAGGAATGGACAAACATGGGTTTTCTTCAACACTTTGGGCTACAGCAGCAATATTCTCAGTTGTTCTTGAGCGACGTGCACGGGTTTTATTCTTCACATCACTAACTTGCCCCAACAGCTCGAATTTTTCCACCAATTTCTGTATTGCGGTCCGACAAGGTGCTTCACGACGACCGATAAAATGCTTTAGTTTTGCGAACTGTGACTGCAAGATTTTCACCATTTTTGTAGTGAATTTTGATTATTTCAATGCGTTGTTGAAGCGTGTATCGTGCCATTTTTAGTAATGGCGTAGTTTCTACTTGTCAAATGTCATAGAATAAAAGCTTCAAAAGTGACAGCTACCGAAATAGCGGGCCATTCACAATAACACCTCTCATTGGAAAACCCTTTATATAACTAAAAGACTTTCCCAAGGAAACTTAGAAGTCATATGGTCCTAAAATTTAAGCAATTCCTTGTTTGAATATGCGAACCAAAATCCAAATCCCAATAGAAAGCACTCAGATTTGATTTTCGGTCCACTGAACTGTGACCAAAAGTCACTTTTTGTTGGTATAGTGAGGAAAAAAAGTTGGTAACGAACCGAATCCATTTGGTTTATATCTACGCCATCGGGGATATATAGTAAAGAATAGAGCCCAAGGATTTGTCAACCCATTTCGATGCCTATCTATGCCGGCTTTTCACACTCATAATGATGTATCTATACAGAAATACACACCAGATCTAGATGTCTACTTAAACTCGCACCAAGGCAGCTAGTCAAACTGACAGTTCAAAGGGATACTGAGAAACTAATTAGTAATCACATTCAAGGTCCTTTACATTTCCCATATATTAAAGACCTCGAATCTATAGGCAATAATCCGTCAGTTAATAATTTGCATCCACAATCTGAGTCGTCATTCCAACGATATATCCCACATAAAGGCTATTTAATTCTCAATTACCATAAATAAACCTTCACACAAAAGAGGTAAAACACACATTCATTCACACACTCTCGTATATACCATAAATACCTCAGGCAGGAGCTCGTAACCATAACCATCCTCAAGCAACGGGCGCAGCCTTCTCATATAAAAGAAACAAACAAACAGGTGTCATCGCCCGAATAAGTAATGATATTTACTTAATCCAATGACAAATGTCCTTTCCTATATCCCACTCATAAATTACAAAGAGCCGCCGACACTCGGGCTATCAGCTACGGATCACATCCATACGTAGCACACAACACACCAGTAATTTGACTACATGGGGTAGCCACCACAAGGAGCTTCTTTGGATATTTGGCAAATGTAAGGCGTTTGTTGGTTGCCTTTTTCTTCCGGCATATTTCCGGTATAGTCATCTAACGGGGAATACAATTTTAATAATTGATATCGAGAGGATAAAAAGGAAAGACTGCAAGAAAACGCTTACGTGCGGAACATACTAAAGGCAAAGTCAGGGCTTTTGCAAAAGAAAAAAAATGTTGCCGCAGTTTGTAAGGACGTGTTATCCAATTTTTTTTAGCTTCCCTTAAAAGTAAGAGACAATGAAAAATTGTTAGTATAATCAAGGGACATAAAAACTCGAGTAGGCATTTAAGTAAAATTTATATTTGTACGTTTCTGGTGGAGTAAGGAATTTTGATTTCAGGAATGGTTGCCAAAGGTCGCCGTACATTCAGTAGATATCTATAAAAATACATTTTTGTGTCTTCTTATACGATGATTCGTCTGCAAGTTAAATATTTGTGGGTCAACATTTTTCCACAATTTCCTCATTAATGTATTCAGTTTCAGGTATGTCACCGACCACTCATCGCATTGTTAGAAAGAGGAATATTTTATTAGCCCCTTAGACGCCGATTCTCTTATCAACACTGATACAGTTATTTTTTCATTTAGTGTTTTCGAACCTTTCTTTTGTCAATTACCAAAGTTGGTATTACAATAAGATGTTGCAGAATGCAGAAGCACAAAGTTTCGATTCAAAATCACTGCCAAAAAGCGAAAATAAAATTGACACTTTCAAGCTCTGTTAATTTCGAATTTCCTTTTCTGTTGACGATAAAAAAAATTAATAAAAATCCGGTCAATATAGAAAAATTATTCCGGACGTTCCCTGCATAAGCGAAAAAGAGTTCATGTCCGGTAAAACACGGACGGATGGCAATGCTGCAAGAAGGAGTATGTATACGAGTAATTCTGGAAACTTCATACTTCCAGCAATGCCAATTATTTAGATGGTGCTTGCTTTAGAGTTTAGAGCGTACAATAGATACATTTTTGAATAGACAGCTTTGTAATATCAATTTTCGAAAGCCTATTATTTACATCAAGGTAATTATTATGCAAATTGGATTGAGATACAAATCTATAGTTCCATACCAAGTTCCCTTAATCATTCTCTCCAGGCGGCTGCGCCAAGGGGCAGCAGCTAGTAATATAAATCCTATATATATACACTCTGTCTTACTTGAATACGAACAGGAATTTTTTTGTTTTAATTTTACGATATTTTTCAAATCCTTCGCTAATCTGGGAAAAACCAATTGTACAAGGAATGAAGGATATATTATGTTTATATTGTATGTAAAGAAAAAAAATGTGCACAACTGGGTCGCACGAAACTTTCTCGTGTATTGCGAATCTTGCAGAACCTTAGATTCATTTCAGCAAATTTTACGTTTAAAATCATACTCACTCAAGATGTACTCAGGTACAAGGCTTAGTAACTGAAGCCTTGTTAATTAATAACGTAATACATACTACATAAACATACGCATTAACTACAATACTTTATTACTTACTTTCAAATTTCACCTCGAACTGACATTTGAAGGAGGCAAGTAGGCGAAGAGTTTCGAATTATATTGCCACTGAAGTTTTGGGCTTTGCAAAAATATACCGGTTGTGATCTGGATTTGGGTAGTCATATTTGAGAAATATTCATAAAACGGCTATATTCGAGTTTTCTGAGAAAAACTAACTACGTGATCATGTTTAGAATGCTTATGTTGTCTTAAATGCTTATGTTGTCTTATATATGTAGCGGTTTTTTGTAAAATTACGCAGACAAATGTTACAACTTTGGATTCGAAAAACACTGTTCTTAAACTGTTTGGGGTAGAAATCAAAGGACGCACTCATGGTTAAAAAAAAAAACACTGTTTTGCAACTTTTTAGCTCAAAACTGAGCAAATGGTATTACTATGGATTTAAGCATTACCTGTCAGTTATATTTTTATCATAATCGAAAATGGCGTTTTTGAGATATGAGCAGTTTTTTAAAGTACTATTATTAGGGATTTGGGTGGATATCAAAGGACGCAGTCTTTTTAGAGAAGAATTGAGTTTGCTTTCGAGTTAAGAATGACAATAGTATCTACCTTAAAAATAAGTTTTTTTTAATTCATTCTTACCGTTTTCGAGAAAAAGTTAATTTTCAAAACTGCCGTTGCTGGACTTTTTAGCGAAAAACTGGATATGCAGTCATGTTAAGCATGCCAACATGAACTCAACTATCAGTTTTGGTTCAAATCGTTAGAGCCGTTTTCGAAAACATCTAAATTGTTTAATATTTCGTAAAATTTGTATATGGGAAGTACCTACCGTTAATATTAGGACTAGAATGAAATAAAAAAAAAGAGCCTTCTAGCGGGAAGCCCACAAACTCTAAATACGAAGTTTGAAACAAATCCGTCCAAGCGTTTAGATGGGGTAGGTCAGACAGACATACGGACGGACAGAATAGGGGGACCCACTTTTTTGAGTTCCCCTATCATCGTAATATCAGAATTGATCAAAATTTCGAGTTCGAAATTTTGTACGAAAACAATATCTTTCTCTTACTACGTATACGAGAAAGTTAAAAATGGGATTAAGTTGATAAATTTAACTTTTATGACGCTTTTCCCAAAAAGGGCATTCAATTTACCTGTTAATTTTGTATCACTGGATTACGAACAGTGGCTTAATCTACATACATGTTAGAAGCTTAAAAGGTAAAAAAAAAAAATACAAAATTTGTTTGTATAAATAAATAATGCTTTTATTCAAAGAGTAGCAATAGTTTTTAGTAATGGTTACTACCTCTTGATCGCTAAATCACTTCAAGTAGTCTGCTGTGTAGAAATTCATAGAGTGCTGTCAAATAAGCTAGCGAAACTTCGCACCAGGCTCGTTTTATGGCTCCATAATTTCTTCCGTTTCATGATATTGCTTTCCTCCTTCGTAGACATTTCTTGAAAGCCAACCTCACACGTTTTCCATGGTGCTCAGGTGAATATGGGGACCATGCAAGTAGGTTTACATTTTGGTTCTGAATCCAGGCTTTTGTTGTCCGTGCGGTATGTATCGGTGCATTGTCTTGTTGGAAAGTCCATCGCAGACCACCAAATATCTCCGAAAACTGCGGAAAAGCTCATTCCAACTCCACACTTCCGTAATGGATTATTGCTCCCCATACCATTACACCATCTCCTTTGCTATGCCGCCTTTGAAGATGTATCCCTTCATTTCTCAAATCATGGAAATAACAACTGTATCCATCAGGTCCGTCCAAATAAAATTTGTTTTCATCCGAAAACGAAAAGACGACGGTATGCCACTTTAGATTCCACCTTTTACACTTGTTGCAAACTCAAGGCGCTGGATTTTACGTGTCGCATTCATTTGTGGTTTCCTCTTAATTTTTTCATGGCCAATATGGCTGGCCTTCTGTATCACGCAATGAACAGTCGATCTGCTTGCTGTAACTCCAGTTTCTGCCTTAATTTTACTTATGAAGAGCCTTGAACTTGAAGCAGCTCTCAGTATCGCCCGCGTTTCCTGACATGTTATTGCTTTGCTGACTCTTCCTTTGCGGTTTTTTCCATACTTCTCCGGGTCCTTAATAAAGCTGTTCACAACAGTGGCGCCATTCTTGCTGGCTATAAAACGGATGGATTTTCCTTGTTCCCGGTAAGCTCGAATTTGGCCTATTTTCTCCTTGGTTAATGTCTTTCCTTTACCTATAGTTGTGGATTGTATGAAGTTATTTCTTGAACTAAGCTTCCTAATACTCCAAGTATCCTTCTATTTGATTTAAAACATGGTAACAGGTAGATTAAGCCACTGTTCGTAATCAAGTGAGACAAAATTAACAGGTAAATTGAATGACCTTTTTCGGAAAAGCGTCATAAAAGTTACATTTATCCACTTAATCCCATTTTTTTTCTACAATATAAACATAATATATCCTTCATTCCTTGTGCAATTGGTTTTTTCCAGATTAGCGAAGGATTTGAAAAATATCGTAAAATTAAAACAACAAAAAATTACTGTTCCTAATCAAGTGAGACGAAGTGTACTAATACTATAACGACCTCATAAGTTTAAGTCCTATTATTCTCTTTAAAATGCGAAATACAAAAATTGAACGGCAAGATAGTTCAGTTTTGCATAACAATAGAACAAGGAAACGTCAAACTTTCGAAAAGAATTGTGTTCTGATCATATCTGTGTATGTACTCGTACACAATACACAATGAAGCCAAACTATGAAGCGTATTTTTCTCTCTTATCACCTTCAAGTTGTTCACGAATGTGTAAAGTAGGCACCTACGTCCTTTATCCTTTTAGCCTACTTGTTTTGTTCCCTTGTATTATATGTTTATCATGTATACCTAGAAGTCAAAAGTTTTCAATCCAAGTGAAAAAAAAAAAAAAAAAATAACAAAAATGTATGTAAAAGAACAAAGTGCACAGCTCTATGACAGTACAGGGTTGAAGTCATGGACCTTGCACATCGTTGTTGAATAGGTGAGTGGTTTAACAAAATGTAAGAGTTGCATAATGTACAAAATAAAACTTTATTCACCCAAACTCAGAAGACACATGAATGAACTTATAGGTAGGTGCCTAGTGTTTAGGAGCACTAGCAACCGTTTTCTTTGACCTTAATAAGTTTCAGGGATTTCATTATACGGGGACTTGAAAAGACGGTTCGTTTGTTGTTTGTGTATGGTATCTACTTATGTTTAAGTGGATCAATTTGGAAGAAATGAAAATTCCTCTGATTATAGAGTTAATTTCTTTAAAATACGAGTGGAATTGTTGTAGATGTCGAATTTCTGCCAGCTTTTGATTGTATCTCTGGACTTGCGAGTTTCTTGCAAAAATTATTTCAAGTTTGAAGCAGTGATGTTAAATGTAGGGATTTTCATAACAAAAATAAGCCCGTAGGGAAAAAAGGACAGATTTTTCATATCTGTCCAAATGTAGGGATTTTTTGATAAAAATCTGTTTTTTTCTAATGTTGCATATTTTTTATAAAAATTCATTTCGCATTCAATTAAATAAGTTTACAAACTCCCTCCTAAGTCCCAACACGCAACACTTTCTATTTGGAACTATTATGGAATTTATGGAATATTCTCAATTTCGCAGTAATTTCATGTGCGAATACTGAGAGAAAGAGTGAATGGATTTGAGAGAAAATTCTAAATGCAATTTCTTCGCTTCTTTCAGTTTCGTCCTTTCGGTGCTATTTTCTTTAATATACAGTGAGCGTCAAAAGTAAGTGAACATCAATGCTGTTTTCATACGTTTTGTTTAAATATCTGCCTATAAAAAATTGGATGCTGTAAAGATTAAATACGTTTTGTTATTGTTATTTCGTTATCAAACTATTTACAGATTATTGCTTTTTTAGACCTGTTTCCATACCCCAAAGAATACTCAAAGGAGCATCGGTGTTCACTCACTTTTGACGCTAACTGTACATGTAAATTGAAAATGCAATACAATGCAGCAGGTTGCAGGTAGACGCTATTAAGAATTTGCTCG
Source organism: Cheilosia scutellata (assembly GCA_955612985.1). Taxonomy (NCBI): domain Eukaryota; kingdom Metazoa; phylum Arthropoda; class Insecta; order Diptera; family Syrphidae; genus Cheilosia; species Cheilosia scutellata. The sequence continues at coordinate 94,055,612 of OY015311.1, forward strand.
ATAGGATGAAAATAGATTCAGAATCAGATTTATATGCATCAGAATGTATAGAAAATCACTTTTAAAAAATTACATGTAAAGAAGTGTATGATCATCATAAGTAGCTGGCTATAAGCCTTAACTTATGTGAAAAATCTGTTATAAACTTTGTATAATACAAAATTTATAAATGCAAAAAAATCAAATATTTTTTATTAAAAAATTTTCAGTTAAACTTCGCGTAGCTTACTTTAGGAAGAAAAACCATCGTAGGGGAAACTTAAGACAACTGTAGGGAAAAATAGGGAATTCTCAATGCTGCTGTAGGGATTTTATAAAAAATCATGTAACATCACTGGTTTGAAGTTAGTTAGTTAGAGAAATAGCACAATAGCGTTATGCCTTTTCTGTTATAAAAAGTTTGGATCGTGCTGTTAAAGTACGGTTTCCAGAATATCTCTTTTTAAGAGAACGCGTCCTCTTTTTAGTCTGCGATCTATTTACACTTTCTTTTTTCGCTTGGATCTTTTTTGTCCTCTTTTTTAATACCTTCAATTTTAATAAAAAAAAACAATATAAGAAGTGTAAAAAGAGCAGGCTTGAACAACGTTTTTTATAACCTTAAGTCTAGTACCTATCGGAAAAGCCTTAATTGGAATTGGTTGTTCAGTCCATATCATTTCAAACGCAGCCGAAAACGGATTTGATTCATTTGCAATCGATATCGAAATCTATATATTTAGGTATATAAAAATTGAGCCCTAAAATGTTTGTCGTCGATTCACGCCTTAACGCATTTACCGTTTTTAACCAAACTTTCACACATCTTTGGTATTGGTCCACATACCATTTCTGTAAAATTTGGTCAAAATTGGACAAAGGGGCGTGACACCGCCCATACAAAAAAAAAATTCAAAATCGTATATCTCGAAAACCACCAAATCGATTGAGCTGAAACTTACAGATAATCTTAGGTATTGGTCCTGGAGTGGTCCTGTGAAGATTGGTCAAATTTGGAGAAAGGGGCGTGGCACCGCCCATACAAAAAAAACATTCAAAACCTTATATCTCAATTATATATCTTAAAATTGGTGAATAGGTTAGGTGGTGGGTATCCATTTGGATTTCGTGATGGATCTTTTCTGAGATTTGAATATTTAGTCGATGGTGAAAATTCCCAGCCTAAGACCGCACTCATAAGAACCTATCAGGTTACTGACGAGATGCTTTAGGCGTTCACAGATTATTGCAGTAAGAATCTTGAATGCGATATTAAGGAATCTTCTACCTCTGTAGCTTGATGAAAGGATCTCCTTTCTTCAGGAAATGGTGCTGAGATTCGATTTATCGGGTATACTTTCGTTATACCTAATTTTACAGATGAGTTGTTGCATGTTATACCTACCAAATCATCTCCTCCAGCTTTAAAAAGCTCACCTGCCAAGTCGTCAGCTCCCGCAGCAATATCTGCTTTAAGTTATGATATGTCTTCACTTCATTTTGGATTAGGTTGACGCGGGTTCTTGTCTATCATCATCAAAGATGAATATGTAGCTCATACTGCCGGACTTTGGGATCTTAGTCATCATCGGAGCAGCAATCCTTAGGTCTTCTAAATTCTCAACACCGACCCTGATTCTAGTACGAAACTCCGTTGTTTGTCTTTTCAAGCTTGGGTTCGGCTTTTAAGCTTTGCAGGTTTTTTTTTTACCTTTGGCTTAAACTTTCGAACCTAATTTCTGGAGTGGCATATATCTATCGACTCAACCAGGCGATTTTCGTATTCCCAGTTTTATCTAGGAAGTTGCTGCTATTATTTGCTTCTTTTCCCAAAAGTATCATATCATGTGTCTCATTTTGGTGTCCCATTTTGGTACAATGGTCGAATAGCACCCCTAGATATACTTTATCTGCTAGGTTCCACATTTCACTTTCACTCGAAATGAAATCGGAAATGAATTTTTGTGTTCTACATTTCACTGTATTCGATTTCGATTTAAAAATTTTCGGAATTGAGACAAAGTGAAATTGTGATTTCGAAAAAATTTCGGAGTTTTCGAATCGCTCGAAATGCAGAACACTGAAAACGAATTCACTCGATTTGCATTTTCGATTTCTATGGTTTTGACTCAATGACATGCCCTCCTACCTATTTGTACAGGCGCTCAGCTTCATATGAAAACATCTGTCTTGTGATCTGCTGCTTCTAGAACTGTTGAACGGAGCCATAGCTTTACGTCTTTCATGATGTTGTTGGAGCTGCGGAACTTGTCTTGGTCACCACACTCGTAACACTCCGTCGCGTCGCACATAAACGTTCCTCAGGGCTGCGCTTTCTTCCATGTGAATGGAAAATATGACGCTTATGTTAAACCGCTTAAGGCAATTTCAAACAGAGGTAGCCTAGTTAAAGGCGAATGTACCAATTCTAGCATTCACAAGTCTCCAATTCAAAGGAAGTCAAATGGCTGTCAGGCACTAGTTAATCCGCCTGACCTGACACTTAGTGATTATTAACTGTTCCTAACGTTGAAGAACCACTTGCGTTGAATGCATTTAAAAAAAAAAAACAAATCTACAGATCAAAGCAGTCAGTGTATCCATATTCAAAGAGATTGTATCAAAAACACATTACCATCATAATTTGTAATGTCTCGCCTGTCCCTTTTCGCAAGTGTCGAAAGAATTAAAATTTAACCGCATCTTTCTCTCCCATCCTGAGAACTTATAAAAAATTCCCCCGTACATGTACTGAATTGTGATGCTATTTATTTCCTTTATTATTAATCCACTTAACAACATCATCATCCCCACTCGCACGTGTTCTTTTCAAAGACATCACATCACATCACACTACCATTCTTCGAATAGTCTCATGTTTACGGTCCCGAATCAGACGATGATCTTGTTATCGCATTATGGTCAAGCAAAGCAAGAGACCAAATAAAAGATACAAATTATCATCGTCTCGCGGGAAGGAATTTATCCACCTGTGAACGACAGAATCATGATTGCAATAAAATTAAACACGCGGTAAACATGTTTTGATTTTATTTTCACGTGTTTTTGATTGCTTGCCAGTGATTTTAATTAGTAAGTTCTGCATGCAACAAAAACAGACAGATGTAGAGAAATCTATTTCAGTTTTTGACTTAAATTGGATGCACATTTTTTTTATATAAAAAGGGAAAAGTGTGGCACCGATTGACACGTTAGCACCTTTAAATTTGAACTTTTTCTTAAATTAGTTCACTACCTATACGTAGTTGGTTAGATATGTGAAGACAAACTTTGTATACTTAATTGATAAATCTTAAGGTATGCCTGCCTAGACTCAGAGATGAGAGCTAATTTATTTAAGCAACGACCAACGAGTGAATTAAGCTTGATGTAGTCTTCACGTGACAAATTTACCATAAATGTAGTAAAACATTGAATTTCAAGACCTTGGACGAGTTCTACTCATGAGCAAAGCTCTCTTAAATCAACATTAGAAGCTGCGGGCTTGTCAGGTTCTTTACTCTGCGAAGGACATTCAATGGAACATTCTGTACTTCACACCTTCTTCTACATCTGGATTCCAGGCAGAAGGGCGAACTATCGTGACCAAATCTAGAGCGTTATCTTTATCTATACCTTGATGGAGCGAAAAAGTTTGTGCGTCCTGTGAATCTGTGAATTTCTTCTATTTTGTAATTCCTCAATATGACCTTTTCTTTTATCACTTAATATCCACCTGGCTTGCCAAAATGTAATAGATGTCTTTCTTTCTTCTATTTTTCCTGGTATAGCGATGATCTCTATTCGTTTTACGGTTTTTCTGAGATAGATGATGATGGGGACCATTCCGGATATAAGCCAGGCGGCTTCCTCCGAAATTGTTGGGAAACCGCTTATTGTTCTGATTACACAGAGCCTACTGACGAAAATTTCCTTCTTTTTTCCTTCGTTGTAAGTGTTTCAGCCCAGACTGAAATTGCTTATAAAAAGATTAAGCTGACGAAGCCCCTCGAGCCTTCCGGTATTTGGTAGCATGCGAGAAAAAGAAGATTGTATCTGTATGACGTCTTCTTACTAGCTTACCGGTCTGTGTTTTGAAGCTTAGCCTGCTGTAGAGCAGTATGTAAGGTATTGCAATGCCTCCGTCGAACGAATAAATTGGTTCTTACTTATTTAAGGTGGCGCTACAGTCCGGGGTGGACCATGACCTCAACCAAGAACCGTCTCCAGCCAGCACACTCCTTAGGCAACTGTCTCCAGTTTCGCACGTTAAGTTGGTTAAGGTCTCTTTTCACTTGCATGCGCCACATGAGTCGCGAAGATCTTCCGGGCGGATGCATTCGCGTCCATTCGCTCTACGTGACCCATCTCATGACTCGATGTTGCTGTACAGTCCGCAAGTCGTTGTATCTCCTCCATCATTCATCGTCTATGGAGACGGAACTGAAAATTACAACAAAAATGTTCCTCTCGAAACAATCAACGGTTATCTCATCGCCTTCTAATAGAATCCATGCTTCCGCGCCATAGAGAAGAAGGGTCTTAAAGGCTCACTTTAGTTGTTCGAGAGTTGCCTTAGCCCAGAGAGACAGCGATTGGCAAGAGTTATTTTTCGTTTAATCTCAGCGCGTTGTCTGAGTTCATAGTGGAGCCTAGCTAGACAAAGTCCTGAAAGTATATTTGTTTACGGTGACGGTCTATCCGAGACGTCGGCGTTGGGTGTACTTTCTTCTTGCCGACAGACTCTTACCAATTTTGGATCTTGTTGGCTGCTTCATCATCCGTGTCGGACTCTACGGATGGTGATCGCAACTCAGCGCGCCTTCTGAAATGGCTTCAGCCCAGTTGGGTCACTACTTTCAGACCGCGAGTGTGACAAGACGAAGAACTGGAGTCCCTCGGCCCATCAGACCATCTGATAATATTGCATTTTATAATCCCCACGACCGGTGTAAACATGTGTCTGCCCTTGAATTTTGTCCACGACTTGATAAATTGAACTTCGGGACATTTGATTTCAACGCAGCAACGGCTAACACTTCAAGAGCATTGATGGCTGTTTTTAGGGAACAATTTCCCGGAATGCGTCATCTCTATAAAGAGCGGTTTGAAGTTGCCAGCCCACTCTCCCTAATTGGTCCCTTGCGATTTTTAAATCTCTAATTCATGCCAACTGTCCAAGAAACCTATAAGATTAGGCCAGCATTCATTTATTCATTCATTCATTTTCAATGACCCGCTTGTTCATTAAGTGGGTCGCGGGTGTAGTTTGCTCAAGTGGACCCTCCATAGCTCTCGCTTGATTCTCCGTCATCGACTCTAAATCATCAAAGGCAATCCCATACGGGTAGAGGAGGGAACTATCTCATCCTGGGTCTACCTATCTAGAAGACGCCTGCCTGATGGTACGAATTCCATAGCACGTCGTGGGATCGTGGTTGGGGACATGCATTTAATATGAGCAAACCACCGAAGCATGCCCAGCATCCGGGCAGAAATTGCCAACCCGCTGCTATGTTCGTAAGGGTTATGAAAAACCTCAGAAATCAGCTTATTCAGTATATTGGCAATATGGGGCGTCATCTTCCTCATAATTATGTTATATTGGCGCATCCTGTATTTTGTAGTAGTTTGACGTATCTCTTTTAGCCAATGATCTCCTAATACCTTACCAGTTCCCGAGTTACTTTGACTTTTACTTTAAATGGTGCTGGATCAGAAGAATCTCTAGTTAGCCACGTTCCTGTCAAGCTGCCCCCAGTTGCACATACCAAGCTGGTTGAGGTCGCTCTACAATTGTGTGCGCCACCTAAGAGCGGTGAGCGTTACTACAGCTCATTATTTCTTTGTCGCACTTCTACCCTAACGCCAAGAATGTCTTTCGTAAGTTGTGACTTTATGACAGCAGATACGGTACCAATTTGTTACTTCTTCATTGCTACTTCGACGGCAAAGCTTTTTTCAATAATCCAACGCTCGGCTAAATTAATTGTACACCTCTTTCATCAAGGTTCATCTGCAAAAAGGGGATTCCATTCATTAAACTCTCTTTGGAGGGCAATTACTGGCTCCACCTGGCAGTGATAGCGGTGACTATCAGAATTCAGTTTTTTTTTTTTTAATTCAAAAATTCAACCCACCAACAACATTTTGTTTTAAATGTAAATAATAAAAGCGCAATTACAGCATACCAAACCATGGCCAAACAAACAAATCCCTTTGCTCCTCAAACTGTTTGTCAATTAAATTCTCTATGTTGCCTTTATTTATATATTTTTTTTTTTGGCCAAGAAAGAATCCCACCGAATGTAAAGTAAATGAACTATGACAAGGCTATTACATTTCTTCTCTGCCAATTTTAATTAATTAATTAAAATTACAATGACACAGGAGTCATTGTACTGCTGATGGGCGTCAAAGTGGGCTATACGTGATCAAGGACTTTATGCTATCCGTTATTGGTGTTTGCAGAAAATCTGATGACAATGTTCTTTATATCTTTTTTCATTTTAAAGGCGGAATCGATTTTATAATGCAAAGATTTTCTAGATCATGCTGGTAGATATTATAAAGCGATTTTCTTATAAGAGTCCTTGACTTGAATGAGTTTAGTGACACGTTTTCCTTGTGACAAGGATGAATCTGTTTTTTTTTTTTATTCATGCTGAGTCATTTGATAAACGTAGGCGTAAGCATACTTTTTTTATTTTCTATTTAGACGGAAGCAAAGAATATGTATTTGTGCCAAAATGATTTTTGTAAAAAAATATATAGAGGACTTCACAAGCTTTCGTTAACCCGGTTCCGCGTGTCAAGTTGATTGACACTTTCTTATTTTCAGATTGGGCTGTAAAGTTGTAAAATGTCGCTGAATATTGCGTCTAAATTGTGTCCACTGCTCAATTGGGGTTGGTTGGGGGACACTCATCTTTAGGTAGCTAAAAAAAACGTAATATTACGCAGCACGTGCTCATTAATCAGAATCTCTATATTATATCCACTTGAGTGCGTTAACGGGTCGTATTTGTGGCACTCACATTTTGTGTTTTTTGGGAAAATTGCCAAATGCCATTGGGGGTTCTTTTGCGTCTATAAAATTTCGGTTAACCGTGTATACATTTCTTGTTTAAATATTCTAATTATAAAAACCAACAAATTTGCGGTTTTGCCGCTGTTTTTGCAATAATAAATAAATTTTCCGCACACAAAATTTGCGATTTCAAATTGTTGTTTGTCTATATACGAAAAGTTCATGAAAACATGTTTTTCGCAAAATATTTCATCTGCTATGTAAAGTATTTTTTTTTTTTCTCATAATAGTTTTCTTTGCCAAACGTATATAATCACTGTTTCTATATAATAATGAAAAATATTTTTGTTTTCACTTACAGGAGACCAACAAATTTAGCTGTTGTATGGACAAGGCGATCTAGACGTGTAGCATCGGCACCACTACCTTGGGAGCCAGATATGATGAATCCGCTTGTAGGTCATATATCATGGCCGGTGCCGGACAATCATACAATTTCTGTGACGCTGTTCAAAGATCCGAGGACACACGAGCTGGAGGATAAAGATTGGACGTTTATTATAGAAGATGTAAGTGCGAGTATATGTATATTTATTATGAACGTGTATACCTATTTCGAATTTTGGTTTTTGAAAGTAGATTTTCATCACAATCCTTAATGGGAGAGTGCATCCTAAAGGGTATTTATTTTTAGTAAACTTTGAAATTATATAAAATGCAAACTAATTATGCTAAGGACCATTGAATTTATTGGAAGAAAATCTTATGCCATTGATGCTTGAGTATATGACTTTGGTAGGACATGCATCTAATCGCCGCGGCTGCGTCGAATAAAGCGCAATCTAGAACGCGAAAACACTCGAAAACTTAATTGACAGAAGTTTTCCCATACATATTGCAGTTTTTAAACGTCAGTTTAATTGAAACGACAAACGAAAACTGGTTGGTGTGAATGCCTCGACGAGTTTTGTAAACTTTTTGTCGAAAATTCAGTTTTCAGTGCGGTCTGAATATGCTATAAGTCTATAGACTTGTCCACCTAAGGTGTGTTCTTTCAACCAGCTTTATCATAAGTATCAATCCGAATACCTTTTCTTACTTAAGGTGGCGACAGTCAGCATGATCTTTGGCCAACTGTCTCTAGTTTCGCACGCTAAGTTGGTTAAGGTCCTCTTCCACTTGCGTGCGCCACCTGAGTACCGGTCTTCCTCTACTGCGCCGCCCCTCGGGTGTGGATTTGAAGATCTTCCGGGCCGGAGCCGGTGCATTCGCGACCATTCGCTCTACATGACCGAGCCACCTCAGTCATTGGACTTCACTCTTCTGGTTAGGTCGATGTCACTCAGCGTTGTGCTGAAGTACCCAATTGGGTAATTTGGCCCAAGTATTTCAACTTTGGGTCAATGCTCCGAGCCAAAGAGGAATGGCTCACATTTTTCTTAAGACTTAAACTTCGTTCTTAAAAAAAAACGAATGTTAAAAAAATTAAATTTACTCAACTGAACCCCGTCACAAAACAATCGCTGGTTAAAGCGATTCAACCAAGTAAACGCACTCATTCAGCATTTCAAATTCCTATCGGGAATAATGTATGGAAATGTTTCCCATTAGAGACGAACTATACAGAGTCATGTCTCTGACCCGAAGAGTCTTTGATTCCAACCTGGAGGGACAGTTGTACCCCGGACTGTAGCGCCATCTAAGTATAAGTAGGTAACAAAAAGATCTCTGACAGACATCAGGCATATTTGTGTCATTTGTCTATATCCTTCAGAGTGGTGTCATGGATTATGGCTGTACCTCCCCGTATTAGAGCCAGCATCTGTTTGAGGGTTGATTCTCTGGTAGATTAACCATTTTGAGCCCAATAGTCTTACTCTTGTTGCGGAATATATGAAGCGATTTCCACGTCTTCAAGTTATGGCCTGCAAGCTTCATTCTCCAGAAATCTCATCGTCTTTAGATGATACTTGAAGTTACCTTATGCTAGAACTACGCTCCTATCTATTTGTGTGTTTCCTGTTTCAAGCTTCGGACTGCTTATTTGAAAGAGTACTTTAGCGGTTTACATTGCTGACAAGGAAAACATTTCCACGGGCACAGAAGTAGACTTCTTAACCATGTTAACTTAGAAATAACAGAACTTTTAAATACTGACAATGTAATCAGGATATTAAGGCGGGTGTAAGGCCTCTTGATCTATAAGAGTTAGCTAAGACCAAGAAAGTAGGTAATATTTTCAATCAAAATTTATAGAAATCCGACAAACGGCGGATTTATCTTCTCAATTTTTTAAAATGACTCAAAAAAATAAATTGCCTAGATATTAGTCGAACGACTTCTGGAGTTTTTTTTAGATCGGTTTAAGGTTCCTCACTCTTCCAGAAGCATCCCGTAATCGCGTAATAGTTCTGCAATGTTTTTCGATGATTTTGCCTTCCAGCGAACTACCAAACAAAAAAAAATTGAAAGAAAACTCAACAAGTAAAGCACCTCCCCCCCCTTTCTCTTAAATAAAGTGGCTCAAACTTATGTGAAATGGCTCGGAGAATGGCTCAACTCCAAAATTTCTGCGGAACAACGCTGATGTCACTGTACAGCCCGTACATAGTTCGTCGTTTTATCTCCTCCCCCATTCACCGTCTATACAGACGGGACCGAAAATTACTTGAAGAACTTTACTGAGTGGTACACTACACTTGAAACAACCAAGAGCAACCTCATCCGCTTTTGATAGAGTCCATGCCTCTGCACCATAGAGAAGGATTGGGATTATTAGGGTCTTATAAAGGGTCACTTTAGTTGTTCGAGAGAGGTCTTTGCTACTCCGTTGCTTTCTTAGCCCAAAGAAACAGCGATTGGCAAGAGTTATTCTTCGTTTAATCCCAGCTCCATTCTGTCTGAGACGTCGGTGTTGGGTGTTGACAGCATAATATTTTGTCTTGTCCTCATTAACCGCCAAACCCATCTTCGCCGCCTCCGTTTCAGTACTCACTAACGCGCCAGTGACATCACGTTGCGTTCTGCCGATTATGTCGATGTCGTCGGCGTAGGCGAGTAGATAGACGGACTTTTCAAAGATAGTGGCTCTGGTGTTAGTGTTTGAGTTTTGCACTATTATTTCACGAACGATGTTGAATAAGTCACTTGGCCTACTTTTTTGACATCCAAAGTCTCGATGAGTTCTTTACCGACCTTGATATGGAGCAGCGTGCATTCTCCATTGTCATCCTGCATATACGGACGAGTTTGGCAGGGATGCCAAAACTAGACATTGCTTTGTATAGCTCGTCTCTATAAATGCTGTTATAGGCGGCCTTAAAATCGATGAAAAGATTGTAGGTATCGATTTGGACTTCCTGGTTTTTTTCCAAGATTTGCCGCAGTGTGAATATTTGGTCGATGGTAGACTTTCCTGGCCTGAAGCCACACTGATAGGGACCAATCAGACTGTTGGCGAAAGGCTTCAGGCGTTCACACAACACGACAGATAAGATCCTGTAGGCGATGTTAAGAAGACTAATCTCTCTGTAGTTGGCGCAGTTCAGAGGGTCTCCTTTCTTGAGGATCGGGCAAACAATGCTGAGGTTCCATTCATATTCATCGGGCATACTTTCCTCCGACCATATTTTACAGATGAGTTGGTGCATGTTCCTAATCAAGTTATGACCTGTCCCTTTCAATTGCTCGGCGGTTAGGCTCCAGCGGCTTTGTTGGACTTAAGCTTAGATATGGCTATCTTCACTTCGTCCAGGTCGGGTGGACAGAATTTTTGCTCTTCATCTTCTAGGTTGAATGGTTGATTCTGCCTGAGAGCGGGATTTAATTCGTTATCGCCGTTAAACAGTCTGCAGCAGTAGTTCTTCCGTATCCTCAGCATCGACTGCGATTCTACTACGATGTTCCCTTGTCCTTGTCCTTGCAGGCTTCGGTTCGGGCTCTGTAGCCTTGGCAGGTTCTTTTTACCCTTTGGTAAAACTTCCGAACCTCATTCCTGCAGTAGCATCTCTCTATTTCCTCGATCGCGTGCTTCTCGTGCTCTTTCTTTTTTCTCCTGAGAAGCAGGTGTTCCTCTCTTTTTTTCTGCGCGTAGAGCTCACGAGCAGTTCTGGTCCTTCTTCTTAATCAGGTCGACGTGGCGCTTGTATCGCCTAGGTCAGTCAGTCTTCATTAGTTATTGCAAAAAACAGGTCTCATTTCTTTTTGTGTCAATGGGCTCGTTCAATAAAATGTACCTATATAGTTTAGCTAAAAAATGTTTTCCTGGAACAAGAAAATTAAAGTAAAGTTTCACAGATCAAGAATTTCCTTTTTTTTTTTAGTTCTAGAAAACAAAAAGTACCCTTTTTAGCTCATTTCGAGTAGGTTCAAATATTCCCTCATAAGGAGAAATTTCCCACAAAATGGCAGCATTAGCGGCTATTTGTATGATTTTTTTTATGCCGAGTCCGATCGGCTTAATTGAGTATCTTTTCTAGAACAGTTATACTCTCGGATGTTTATGTATGTCAGACGTTCGCGAGAGGACCCATAGTGGTTCATAGGTTAGTATACTGGACTACTGTGCATTGGATCAGATTTGATCCCTGAGAAGATACAAATTACATCTTGGGGTTTTTTCCACTGCGGCATCTCTCGCGTTCCTTTTTTATCTACAAGTGTAATTAGCATCTCGTTACTATTTAAATCATTGCTCTAAGTAACTTTTCCAGTAGTTATGCGGTCTTGTTTTGCTGCATTATGTAGGTACTCTACAAAAGAAAATATTTATTTCTTAAAAAAAGCAAATTGAACAGAACCTAATACTATACAGAACAGCGGTCCAAAATCAATCAGCTATTTTTAATTAGAACAAAAAACAATGCAAAATGTAATAAGAAACAAAGACGCAAATTTGCCTTCACAATTCCAAAATTCTTCATGCCAACCATCTGCATTCAACCAATTTAACGCCAAACTTATACCCTGTCGAATAGACTTTCCAAAAAAGGAACTAAATGGGTGTCGACGAAACTTCCCTTTTTAAACTCTTAAAACTTACATCGCACAGCCAATTTGTGTATCTAATGAATTTCCTCATAATTACTGTCTAATTTGTTTATGCAGATATATTGGTCGACTTTGCACATGTATCCACACTCTAGATCCATTCATCTTCGCCCACATAAACTTGCAATAGGTTAACCCCAGAGGCAAATGCACAACACTCTCTAGTAAAATAATTACTACAAACTGCATTTCGAAAGTGATTTACATGCAAACTACTCGAAACATTAACAAACTGCTCTGCAGTAAATACAGGAATTACCACAGTCTGCTGCTCCACTAGAAGATTTGTATCTGCATCGATTATACTTCGACTATCCGAGTCGAGTATAGCCCACAATTATTCTCCTGGTGCGGCTTTGCCTCCGCACAGAAATCAAAGGCAGCGAATTTAACCGAGATCATTTAATTATTGTCATTTCATATAATTACGACGACGAAAATCCAAAAGAAAAAAACAACAACAAGGAATCCAGGGAGCCTCCATTGTTCATTCTAAACACTCAAGAGCCATTTAGATGCTTCGCTGATTTCTCATTGCGCTAAATGGCTTCCAGTCGCTTTTGGGTATCATCAGGGTTTTATTGTGTGTCTGCTCCGGCATCCCTAATTCAATTTTAATGTACCTACCTACACCACCGCACGCGTTAACACAGGGGAAGCTGTGTTGTATTCACTTTGTTTGAATTCTCCCGCATGAAACAATTGGGACGCAGGATTGTTGTACATAGGATGGTATTGCGGTGGCGGTGGCGGTGGATATAATGCGGCATTTTCTGCTATTCTGCATACTATACATTGGCTACGCCAACACATTCAGCAGTTTTTCATGGTTTATTGAATGTAATAGCATCACCACTCGATGATGACGATGACGATGGTGAATATCGACATTATAAACTTTTAGAATTCATCTGGGGGATCCTTATGCAATGCATCGCATCGACGGAAGTAAGTGATGTCGTATCGAGTATCTTAGGCGTGACTTTGTCACGAATACCAGGTCCAAACTCAATTGTAAACAAGAAGTTTGAATAAATAAATTATTGTGTTGACACTATTGCCGTCAACGCCATCAGAATCGACAAGACTGGGTGCCATTGTTGTGTGGTCTTTCTTTCAATAAACGATTCTGCTACGGGGTCAGTGGCGGCGGTTTTCGAGAGAGTGTGGCGCGACAATCTTGATTAGATTGAATAACGGACCATAAATTCGCTAACAATAGACCAGATATGTACGGGTAGTAGGCGATCACTGAATTGTAAGCATTTGATCGCGAAAGGAGGATGCGAAGTATTTTATAGCTGCGCAGTAACGTTTTTCTCTATTTTGACTCTATTGTCATCAAATTGATCATATCCCTCTCATATCTTTGAATTGAATTATTTTTGCTTTCTCCAAGCAAACAAAACGAAGTGTACTTCGTCACTTGGCTTGTCAAGAAACTGAGCTGGAAATCGAATATCTAGCAATGAATTTATTGTGCCCTATGGTCTTGGGAAAATATGTCGGGAAGGAAGCTGCTACCTCTATACGTTGGTAGGAACACTGACGGAGCATTTTTTAGGCAATAGTACTTCAAAAAATGCCCCGTAAGTGGCCGCTAACTTTTTCCACAATTATCATTTCCATTGCAGCATCGTTATCCGTGCAATACTCTACATCTGGGTCGTTGTTCCTATTTGGTTTACAGTCTGGGAAGTGCGTGTGGAGAATGAGCTCGAAGGTCTCATGACACCGATCGTTGGGATCTATAAGAGAGCCTACAGCGATGGGTTCTCCAACTCGGATTTTTCTGAGACTACCTGTTTCCATAGTGTTCTTTACTTCGTTGCTGTATAGGCCCTCCAAGTACAGCGTTTTGCCCGTTGCCTTGAATGCTCTTTGACTGTATTTATAAATTTCCCTGTTGCTGTCTGTTTTTTTTTGCGTTTAGAAGCCTTGAAAAGTTTCCTCGTTTCTTTTCTTACGTTCCTTAGTTCTTTTAATCTTATGCCCACCATGGAGGACAGTTTATTGCCCTTCTTCCCTGCTGTAACAGAAATGGCCATTTTAAGAGCTTTCCCGAGAATTTTAGTAAAATCATCGGTTGCCTTGTTCAAACTCCCTAAGATGGTGCAAGACTGCAAGTATTGCATTGGTTTAGAGGTTCTCCTCGACTTTTACATATTACAGATATCCAAGTTTAGTTTTCCTGTGATTTTTATATGGTTCGGGATGTTTTTTCCAGTCCGTTTATATCTTTTATATAATTCTTCTGTACGTGTTTGTAACCGAACTCCTCTTAAACAACTGGACCGTTTTTAATGAAAGTTTGTTGTGTGTGAGTTTGAATGGGTCTAAGGATGGTTTAGATTCACAATTGGTCCCGGAAGGTGGCGCTGCAATTCGATTCCACAAAATTTCAAATAATAACCACTCAACAATAAAAAAAAACAAATTTAAAAGCAAAAAGCTGATGAATAAAATTTCAAATAATAAACACATAAAAAAAATGTGCACGACTGGGTCGCACGAAACTTTCTCGTTATTGCGAATCTCGCAGAATCTCAGAGTTATTTCAGCAAATTTTACGTTCAAAATCATACCCACTTAAGATGTACTCAGGTTTAGTAACTCAACCCTTGTTAATTAAAATATAAAAATTAATACATACTACATAAACATACGTATTAACTACAACACTTTATTACTTACTTTCAAATTTCACCCCGAACAACTGACACTTAAAGGAGGCAAGTAGGCGATGAATTTCGTATTCCCATGTTTAGAATGCTTATGTTGTCTTAAATGCTTATGTTGTCTTAAATATGTAGCGGTTTTTTGTAAAATTACGCAGACAAATGTTACAACTTTGGATTCGAAAAACACTGTTCTTAAACTGTTTAGCTCAAAACTAACTACAACGTATTGTTCGGGATATAAGCATTACCTAGCAGTTACATTTTCATCCAAATCAAAAATGGCGTTTTTGAGATATGAGCAGTTTTTAAAGTACAATTTTTAGCGATTGGGGTGGAAATCAAAGGACGCACTCATGGTTCAAAAAAACACTGTTTTGCAACTTTTTAGCTCAAAACTGAGCAAATGGTATTACTATGGATTTAAGCATTACCTGCCAGTTGTATTTTTATCATAATCGAAAATGGGGTTTTTGAGATATGGACAGTTTTTTAAAGTATCTACTATTATTAGGGATTTGGGTGGATATCAACGGACGCAGTCTTTTAAGGGAAAAACTGAGTTTGCTATCAAGTTAAGAATGACAATAGTACCTTAAAAATAAGTTTTTTTTTAAATCGTTTTTTACCGTTTTCGATAAAAAGCCAATTTTCAAAACTGCCGTTGCTGGACTTTTTAGCGAAAAACTGGGTATGCAGTCATGTTAAGCATGCGTACATTAACTCAACTATCAATTTTGGTTCAAATCGTTAGAGCCGTTTTCAAAAAATCTAAATTTAGACATATTTCGTAATATTTCGTAAAATTTTTATATGGGAGGTACCGTTAAGTAAGTAAGTAAGCGGGAAACCCACAAACTCTAAATACGAAGTTTGAAGCAAATCCGTCCAAGCGTTTAGATTCCCCAGGGGTGGGACAGACAGACATACGGACGGACAGAATTGCGAGACCCACTTTTTTGAGTTCCCCTATCATCGTAATATCAGAATTGATCAAAATCTCGAGTTCGAAATTTTGTACGAAAACAATATCTTTCTCTTACTACGTATACGAGAAAGTTAAAAAATTAAAAAGCAAGAAGCTCTTAAATTTCTCGAGACCCATGGGAGCTAAAGATGTAAAATTGTAGACATTGATGTGCAATGTCTAAACACGTTTGCCGGGACCGCTAGTTAATTTATATGATTTGTTATAGAGACCTTTCATTTGTCCTTTGAGGCAGTTGGTACAATGTTTCGAACTCCATCTCTTATTGGCTGCTGCTAGTGTTTTTTCCCTAGTCACTTCTTTCCAATATTTTTTTGCCAGATGATCAGCTTTTTTTCCCGACACATCCCTGTAAATGTTACCGGGGACCCGGCAGAGTCTTACATTTGGCTGAGCGCTAAGAACTGTCAATAAAAAAAGGTTACATCAGTGGTAGTGCCATCTGTGCAGCCTATTCAGCAGCAGTTGTCACTTCCAGGATAGCTTGAAAAACTCTGTTGTGGTCTGATTAAAGCTGACAATTTGGAAGCCATCCGTTTTGTAGGGTATCGTTGATTCGTTGCGGTGGTAGTTGATTATAGTCCCCTACACTACATTTTTGTTAGATCTTTCCGTGATTCCATCTGTCGGTAAGCAATGTTTGCAGCAGATTCCTGGCTAATAATCTTTAATCTTCCTTTCGCGTTAAGAATTGACCTAAATTTGCAATTTTTTCTTCAATGAAACATGGAAAACATAGGAAGACCATTGGCGGAAAGGGTATTTATTTTGTTTAATCGAAAACGTCATTAACCATATTTTGAAGGCCAATCGTAGGTTATTTACGAATGCCTCTGTAGTTGGCGCAGTGCCTCAGTGGTTAGTGTGCGAGGGATCCCAGGTTCGATCGCCGGAAAAATACAAATTACATCTTAAGGTTTTTCCACTGCGCCACCTCTCGCGGACAAACATCCGAGAGTATAACTGTCCTGAAAAAGCTTCTAAAAATTGTAGGTCCCAAAACCAAAAACTCACACAAGACGAATGGTTGTGAAAAGCTAGGCCTAGGGTGCCTAATGGTCCTGTTTATTATTTATTTATTTATTCTGTAGTTGACGCAATTGGGGTGTCTTCTACATTGTAGACCGGGCAAACGATGCCGAGATTCCATTCATCAGGGAAAGATTCAACTGACCACATTTTAAATATGGTTCATGTTCTCTACCAACCTATCTCTAGCTGCTTTAAAAGCTCTGCGTGACTAACCTGTAGTTATACCGTCTTTAGTATCAATTAAATTTACTATTAGTTTTCGACAACCTTTAGGAAATCGTGGCTGGAAAATGTTTGGAGAAACATTTTATTTCTAAACATGTATATAATGACTACCATGGGTCTTAATATATTTCATTAATTGAATAAATTCCAATCAACAAAACACGCAAACAATTAAGGTAACGTAAAATGTGGTATATATACCCCTAGCTCAAATTGGGTTCTTTTGGTGAATCACCTCCTTATCCTCTCACCCGAACAATGTTTATCGTTATTACTTCAAATGCCGTGTTTATATTCCGTACAAGTTGCCCTTGTTGAGTGTCCTTGTGACTTTGGTTTTTTTTTTTTACTGGTAGGAATCTGACTTGCTCTTACTTTATATGGTTTGCTTGTCACAACCTTGGAAAACGAGTACCATTAACTTGGCCATCTTAAAGCCAACACTCTTTCTGAATTCTTTTTGTATATACTATTTCGCTTATTTGCATATAAACGCTGATATTCTTTGCGTTAATTGGTAGAAAAAAAAAGAAGAATCCTCCACTTGTGCCTGGATACGTACGTGACTTGAGATGAAATGTCTGCTTCCCATCATCAACAGCTACCTACACAATGCAGCAAAGTTTAATTTTGCACAATTTGATCCGTAATTGCTGTTCATGAGTATAATATACTCATTAACGGTTTCAATTTGATAATCGTTATCACAATTTGGCCAGTACTACATTTCCAAATCACAGATATTACAAAAAAGACTACTTGGCTTGGCAGGGATCCAGGCAAGAAAATTCAATTTTTCATCCCTAATTTTGAACATGGAAATATGTTCTTCTTTAGCGCTGTCACGTTCAATATCCTGGAATATTCTTCGCTCACGAAATCTGCACTACATCTCACTTTATAACACTTTGCCTTGTACCTCGCACACGATGCTGGTAATTGTAGCTAAACTGATTTATGGGCGATAAATTTCAAATTGGGTCTCAAGTTTCATTTTAAGTTTGTCGGTGTTTTGTGCGCAGGCATGGCGCATAGGTTCTGGTGAACAATGAAGTGCACACCATATGGCCTAGGCCCATATGCTCCATGTTCATGATTGTTTCCCTTGACATTAACGAGTATTTCGTTCTTTTCGTTTAAGATTACACAATTGGGCAAGAAACGTGTCCTAGCATCAGCCAGCATAAATATGCGTAAATACGCCAGCATAGAATCGACGCAACAAAGTTTCACACTCAACTTGAAGCCAGTGTCGCGCAAAATCACCTCCGCCGAAATTGAATTGACAATAAGTTGTGTATTCCTGCGCGAAGGCAAAGCCACGTAAGTAGTTTTCATATATTCTTTGTCCCAGTGTTGATAGTTTAATGTCCGCAGAGATGAAGACATGCAGAGTGTGGTTTCGCTGATGTCTGTGAATAACAACTGTGATGTTGCTCCGCTGGACGATCTAGAAGATATTCCTGATCTAGAGAGCTCCGGTGAGATATCCGAGCATTTGTTCGATTTCACCCAGCAACTGGAGCAGCTGACGTCCAGCTTGAATGGGTGCATTGATCTGGCGACGCCAATGAGTGGTATGTTCGAATTTTTTTACATTTTACTGGATTAAATTTTAAATTGTTTCAATTACAGTTCCTTCTCTATCGGAAGATCCAACTCCATTGGCGGAAGCAACCCGCCTGAATTTCGAGCACGATTCGGACAAGCAAAGCAACGATGAAGATATGCAGCAAACGCCTAGTGCTGCAATGTCACCTCCGCAAGAATCTACAACAGAAGTTCCTACGACAAAATCACCACCATCGACAGCAACCAATTCAAGCCAGGACCCGCCACCAGTCGCCGTAACTAAACCAGCATCACAGCAACAAAAGCCAAAAACCGCTGACACACCGAAGAGTAGATCCATTTTCTCAACTCCAACGATAATGAGTGCAATATCCAAAAAGACCATGCCCCCTGCTGATGACACGGACCGCAAATCAACGTCGATATTCAAGGTGGAGAAGTTCAGAAAAATCGAAATCGATAAAGTTCCTCTTCCGGCGGCAAAAGTAGTATCACCTCCAGTTGAAACAAAACCCAAGGACGAGGTGAAGAAGACAATGGATGAGATCCAGATAAATATAATTCCCAGTGACAAGGATGCGGATGAGAAAACCAAGCAGGATGTGGTAGTGCAACAATCTGCAGTTGAAACTAAGCAGGTCAACAATCGTGCGGAAGTGAAGCGACCCGAATTGCAACCCTTGAATCTGAAGAAGAACTACGAGAATGGTACTCCGACGACCAATAACAAGGTTGTTGAAAAGATTATACTCAAGGAGAACACACCTGGTCAGGATCTGCTCGAATGGTGCAAGGAAGTGACGAAGGACTATTCAAATGTTAAGGTTACAAACTTGACAACCAGCTGGCGCAATGGCATTGCCTTTTGTGCCATCATTCATCACTTTGAACCTCATCTAGTGTAAGTTACAATTGTTCATGCAACTATTTTATTCAAACACTCTATATTTAGTGACATGTCCAAGCTGTCCCCACATGACGTTGTCGGCAACTGCCGCATTGCTTTTGACGCAGCCGAATCGTTAGGTATTCCACGTGTAATTGAGCCTCGCGACATGAGTATGCTGGCTGTGCCTGATAAATTGGCCGTCATGACGTACCTCCATCAATTGAGAGCCCACTTTACCGGCAAGCAATTGCACATCGAACAAATTGGTATGACCCCCCAATCATTGATCAGATCAAATCGATTAATTCTCTCTCCGCTCTGCCTGTAGGTCCCACATGCGATGAGTCCAGCTACGTCATTGGCAATTACAAGTCGGATAATTTGTCGCAGAATTTATTGAATTTAAGTCATCTGAAGGCACATCTCATGCATCAGGGTTCACTGGAGGACGACAATGATAAGCCTCCTCAATCGCCCACATCGAAAAAAGACGTGAAAAATTTGATTTTTTCTGGTTCCAAAAATCTACTGGGAAAAGTGTTGTCACCTGCCAAAGATAGAAACTCGATAAATGCCTCGCAACAGAGTAACAACAATTCTATGGTTGGGGTAGTGAATAATAACAGTACTAGTACACCGATTAGTGGCAAAGACAAACCAACCTTAATGACGCGTCGTGAACTAACCGATCCGTTTGGTAGCGATGAGGAGGACGATGCCGAGAAGGAGAAACAGAAGCTGGATGACAGTCAGAAGAATAACGATACGAATACGACGACGACGGTCACTCCGGCGTTGGATCCGAACACAGCAACTGTAAGTAGAGATGGATAATTCTCTTCTAATTTAGTGTAGTTCTTTTTTTTCCTAAAAATAATGTTTGAAGCTTTCCGATCCATTCGAGTTTCTTACAAATCATGAGTTTCTTACATTGTAGACCAAAATTTTGCTGCCTTTTTTCAAGAAGTGTTTTGATGCTTCGCCAATAATGGCATATCATTCTCATTGCTTTGGTTCAACATCGACGCTTGAGTTTCTGTTTAAGTGGATAGTTCACTTTGGATTTGACTGTTGTTAGTCATTTTGCTTCCTACTGTATCTTAGACTAGTTTGTAATGTAGCTGTTGATTGATTAGTTTGGCTCAAGTGTAGTGTAGTAGTGGTTTATTGGTTTGTAAACCAGAGGTATACACTGATTCGGCACTTTACTGTGAATGTGTTATTAAACCAAGCATTGGTAAGTGCTACGTTGGTGAAACATATCCACCTCTATCTTCTATAATCAGATGGCCTTTTGGATTTAGTCTCTCCTACTTGAAGGGTGTCATAGTTTTAATTTTTATATTCAAATCCGAAAGACGCTTCGAGCCATAGTCGCACGCAGTGCCCAGAAAAAACGCGACGATAGAAAAAAAGGAACGTGCTGCGTTTATTAAATGGCGTAGATGATATTAACTTCCTAGTAACTAACAGGTGGAATGAAGAATACAATCAACATCAGCATACAATTCACTTACTTCTGGGGCGATTATTACATGGCTGTTCTTTTGTCTTTAGCTCTTCTTTGACTTTTCTGAGCTCGGTTTGTTTTCAGTTTTATATCAGTTTTGTAAAAAGTATATACATAGTATTAAACTTATAATTACATCTTCGTTTTGTTTCAATGAATCTTGTGCAGTTAAACCTCACTACCAGGTACTGATTCCATTCCGGACATTTCGGCGAGTCGTCAACTGAATTTGCTCAATTTGCTTATCCATGTCATCTTGTTATCTATGGTTTTGTCATTGGAAGAATTTTATACACCATCTTCGTTTTTTGGAGTATAGTATAGAGAGAATAGTATCCCGTCGCTGTTGCCACTTTACCAATGAAAAAGACCTTTCATACCTTTTTATTTCCTCTGCTGCGACGTTTCAGACTTTTCCGTCTTTAGAACTCGTTTTCCTTCGTTAGCTAGTCTAGTACTTCAATAGGGTTCTTTTGAAACTGTCCCATAATCCCATACAACTCAATCTATAGATGAACAGTATCAGCGACCGAATTCTTCTATTAAATAATTGGTATTTTTTAGTTGGCCCAAATGGTAGGCGGAGCCACTTGGTCAATTGACGGCGAATCGAAGAGCAAGTTTACTTCCTGACAGGAAAAACAATTTTATCTTATCAAGACGAAAATATACGGAAAATTCACTTTCAGAGAATTCAGCCTTCCAAAAGACATCTGGGCTTTTCTCCGGGTAGTAAACACTTGGCTCAAAGAACTGCTATATTTTTGGGTAGGTATCTTCGGTTAGTCCTTGTTCCTATTGGCATCTCTTCCATCTTTAATGTTATTCGCTAGGAGATAGTGTTGCGTTTTTAACTGAAATTTATTGAATCTCTTCGTCACAGAAGAGCTATTCGTCGAAAGATTTGTCTGCCCATCTGTATAGAATGGTATAAAGCTTCTTGCAGTTAGCCCTGGTTTTGGACATTCGCTCAGTCAGTTAATTTTTGTAATCAGTCAGCTGCTTCTGAAGGGAATGTCGATGATTGACTATCGACTGTTGTTGCGAAACGTTCCGTTGTTGTCTGTGTTAGCAGAGTGATATGGATATCAGTGCACCACCTTCAGATCCACAGCCCCATTGTTTCGCGACGATGAGATGATGTTGTCTTTTTCCCAAGCAAGTATTGCGCTTAATCAGGACTATACTTACAACAAAGTGATCTATTTCGTAGTGGCTCACCATCGGATAAAGATCACCATTTCAATAAGTTAGATGCTACTTTTTTGAGCGCGTTGTCAGTGTCAAAATAACATATAGTTTAAAAAAACCAGGCTAGTTAAGGATTCCTTCATTCATCGAGCTCCCCTGATCTTTACACTGAATTAAGAAGACCTGTATGAAGTTTTGTTGGTCATCGTTATTGAATCTATTGCGGACGTCTCCGAGAGAGCGAATTTTGGACTGATTTTCCAAATCAATTTGCCCCTATTTATGGTCCTTGAATTACTATTTTATTACCATCGGTGAAACACTAAAAAATGTTTGTCCCAATACGACGATTTTGCCATTCGATTGGCATGTAGCATCGTCGTAGCCCGGGGGCGAATCGACTTATAAGTGAACGGGCTAGACGTTCACGGAACCATACCGATTTTGCACGAAGCAAAAACAATTTACGTCACGGCCTAGATGATTATTATTATTATTATAATTTATTAATCAGTAATGAATTACAGAGTTAATACATAAATATAGCACTAGCTGCTAGGGCTTACGGCTAATCTAAAAATACCTTAAATAATTAACTTAGTTTCTAATATTATATCGTAGACAGTATTAATGTTTTCAATGGATATTGTTTTTAGTAGATCAGTTAAGTTTAGGTTGGAGAGTCTTTTACAGATATTGTTAATTTGCTTACATACTAAGAGATGACCAATAGTCAACGGAGGTCGATCGGCACATAGTTGGCAAAGTGGTGGTGGATCCTTGGTGAAGAGATGTGAATGCGTAGCGTTCGTGTGTCCCATCCTTAGTCTGATAAATGTTTTTAGTTTTTTTGGTGAGGCGTTTTGTGGATAAATAGACCTCTCGCCGTTAGGGTTGAATTGCTTGTAGAAGTGCTGATAACTGGCCCATGAGGTTTTACTCCTCAATTTCCACGTTGAAGATATGTATTTTTGTAAGCCTTTTTTGTTGTATGCCTACTGCCTAGATATGTATTTTTGTAAGTCTTTTTTGTTGTAGGCCTAGATGATTTTTTTCTAACTTAGTTACTCTTTATGGCGCTACAGTCTGTGGACTTACATGCCTATCCATCCAGCTCAGTCCATGGCGGACTGTTTCCAGTTTCTTACTCCATAAACATTTAAGCAGTGCTGCTCAGTGGATCTGTAATGGCAATTGGATTCTATTAGATTGAGAAAAGTTATTATCGTTCCATCATTACCCCGAGCCAAACACAATGTGCGTCATTACCCACCTCTTCTTCCAATTGTATATTTCCACTCTTGTCCTGCGTTAATCATTATAACGCCCTATTTCCTTGATCGCTGAACTGTTATATGTAGTTGTGTAAAGGTATATTTTTCATAGTAGGGCCTCGGCTTTCCCTAAATCATTTGCTAAACCTTGCCTTACTGTTTTACCTATTTTTTAATAAAAAAAAAATTATCATTCAGATTCATCCGATTTTTAATGAAATTTGATTTTTATTACATTTTCCTTAAAATTTGTTTTGATTTAATTTTTTTTGCTTTAATTAATATTTTTTATTTATTTTCTTTGTTTCCGTTTGTTGTGTGTGTTTCTTTTTTTGTTTGTTTTTGGTTTTTCCTTTGTTTTTTTTTTTGGGGAAAAACTTTTATTTTCCGTAGAAACTTTTAACTCGGCATAAGGAAATGAGTGAAAAAGCCAAAGTCATGATAGAAAAGTTGAAAATATCGGCTGGTGAGAACGGCAAGAACGACAACGACGTAAGTACACACAAACAGTGCTTTCATTGTAAGCAAACAAGTAAAATCTAGTAATTATCCTTTGTTTTCTATAAATTTGTAAGTTGATTTGTTTTAGTTTAATTTTATTTATTTTGCCAACAAAAAAAAAAAAATTGATTTAACGTAACGCCACCATTTAACTCACAAAATTGGAATCGTTTCATAGCATCACATGATCACGACAAAGACACGAGCTTATACGTTCGCACACTACTCAATCTGATCTTTAATAATACTTTTTTGTGTGTTTTCATTACAGGATGACCGGCAACAACGTCTGCTAGAACATGCACGTCGCCTTATTGCCGAAACTCGTTCGAAAGCGGTGAATGGAGAGAGCCCAACAACGCCAACAAAGCGTATAACGCTCTCTCCGACATCATCTCCGGTGCGTCTTAAAGATGAATTTGTGTTCTATCAAAATGGTGGCAGTGGGACTGGTTCCCCGAAGGCACCATTATCGCCATCGAAGAAAATTACACCTCCACGAGACATACACAAATCGTCGGAGGATAGCAGTTACATGCTGAGTCCTAGTCATAGATTAAGCGAACGAAATGGCAACAGTCCGTTGCAATCGTTCAACTCGGTCCTCGAGAGGATCTCACCAAAAAGTGAAAAGAGAGTAAGTTTGGTCTCTCTACTCTCTCACATTATTATATGAATCTATTTGTGTAATTGCAGGGCGATAAACTCTCTTACATCGAATCGGAATTGGAAGCGCTGGAACGCGAACAAGAAGCCATCGATCAGAAAGCAAGCAGCCTGGAGAAGAAGCTACGAGCAGTTATGGGTGGTAATCCAAGTAATGAAAATGCATTTCTTAGATTTTTACGTCGACCTAGTGGTGGTAGTATTAGAATAAGATTACAGGACTATGACGTTAGTGACGATGATGTGTCTGATGATTGTAAAAGTGATAACGACGACGACGAAAACGACGATGAGAAAGAGAATAAGCACGAGCATAGTTTCGATTTCAATCGCAATTTGTCGCGTTTGTTCGCTCATAGTTGTGACAATCTTAAAGTTAGTGATGTAGGAATTGGTAGCAAAAAACGAAGACGTTCACGAAGTCGCAGCACGTGCGGTCAGTAAGAGATTCATTGTTTCTTTTCATTTTACTCTTCTTTTTAAATATTAATAATGCATTTGGCTGAATTACGCTGGGCTGAGTTAACAATTCGATCACGCTGATGGAGTAATGAATGACTGGCTTCACACATATTATGACAAACGCTTGGTTACCCGCTTTAGTTAATATTTTTGTCCATAATTCAACTAACAAAGTTCCATAATCATGTTTACTAATGTTTCTGAAAATCTTTTTGAATAGTTGCCGCATTGGCTTACTAAATTTAAATGCAAAATTAACGCTAATAGAGTCGCCACTAATTCTTTATTATGTAGATATTAATAATCATCATCAATGCGAAACTTTTATAATATGTACTGGTGAAGCGGATAATATTTGTAATTATAGGATAAGTTTGTTGAATAGTTTTTCCTTTATCGCACTCAGACGGGGACAAATTTATCAGTTGACGCGTTGGAATCGCTGATCTAAGATTTCTGCAATGTAGGTACATAAAGATCGCGACTGTATCGTTTAATTTAGCTTGATTCTACTACAAATCATGTCTCTTTCAAATGAGCTTCATATCTTTTCTGCGATCATCCTAGCACTAGGAATCCATATGGCAAAACTGCTAAGACCCCCACAGGAAGGTATTGCATTTATAACGCCAAGAAGGAGTCACCGGAGAACGCATAAAATATATATATTCTGAATCAGGATCAAATTCTGAATCAATTTAGGCATCTCCGTCTGTCTGTCTGTTTAAAACTAAGGTGCCCTGTTATGACTTGGTCTTCGAAACGGATGTTCTAGTGGCTTTGATTCAAAAATTCTCTTGGCTGGATGATTAGTGCTGGAGAAGTATTGTTGATCAAT
Organism: Cheilosia scutellata; assembly: GCA_955612985.1. Taxonomy (NCBI): domain Eukaryota; kingdom Metazoa; phylum Arthropoda; class Insecta; order Diptera; family Syrphidae; genus Cheilosia; species Cheilosia scutellata. The sequence goes on from OY015311.1 coordinate 94,081,496, forward strand.
GTATTCGACGTGTTTTTCGTGCTTTCTGGATTTCATCCACATCCTTGTACAACTCAGAGTTCGCGTTTGTCTTCCATTTCTCCTCCATTTGACCATCTCGATGTCCGGACCAAAAATCCATCGAATAATTTTTCTTTCAAAGGAACTCAGTATCAGCTCAACAATTCTGCCAATTCCGCCAGAGATCGGAACTGACGCAGAATAGGGGTTCTATAAAATATCATTTCCCTCGACCTTCGAGTCAGGGCTTTTAAGCCCAGTTGTTTTGCCGAACCGAAGTTGCAGCGGCCGCGGAGTTATTCTTTACCTGATCTCCACTAGGATGTTGTAAATGAGGTTTTTTACCTAGACGTACGATGGTCAGATGTTTGCTTGCTTGTTGATAGCATCTATTTATTTCGACTGTTCTTCATTTGACGTGAAAGCCTCTATTACAGCTCGATGGATGTGTTCTCTTTAACACAGTGCTGTAGCTTTATTTTGTTCACGATATCACTGATTGGCTTTAGTTAAATTTTCGAGATGATTGAAACAATCGCAATCGATCGAATACCATCTTGGTGCCTTTATAGTTCCTCGACTATTCGAAAGGATGAAAATGCGAGCACCGTTAGTGCGTATTGGTACAAAACAACTTCTTACTTGTTTGGTCGTTATTTTCGCGATAAATACTTTACTTTCAATCCTACCTTCAGACACACAGTAAAATGTAGAGATTTCTTAATATGTCGAGCAACACGCAATTACAACTGCCCCAAACCCATTAAATCTTGTGATCTTTGAAGACCTGTCTAGAATTATCAGAATTAAAGCTTTGGGGAAGCTTTCTTCTTCTTTTATGAGTTCATATGCTTCAAAACAGTACCATATCATCATCGAGTAACTAATAAGAATCATATTATTCCTTTTTAACTTTTCCCAATGGGAATGTTTTCTCATTTCGGTGGTGGAGTTGTTTTATCCTTTGGTGATGGGTGGCTTGTCTTTAATTATGTAGAAAGTAGGATGCATGTAGGTGGTGGAAACTGTTGATTGAATTTTGTTTCTTGGGTTCATATTTCATCTCAAATCATTGAATTATAGTACTTTCGAAAATCATGACATTAGAAAAGAGTGTACAAAATGGGAAAGCATCAGCATCCATACGTTAGTCATACGTTAATCGGCATGTATTGCACAATGTACATACTGAAAAGTATTGTGTTATTTTGTTACACTTACAATTGTCAGCGGTGACATTTTCCGGTAGACTACCTCCGCAAGTGTACCTACCTTCATATATCGATCGACTTAGACATTTTTATTTTATTATGATTTTCCTTACTGAACCTCATAATAAATATGCAAATACCATCGGTGCGGTAAGTCTTCATCATCTCAAGGATCAAGATAGTTTATATATCTTATCTTAGTACTGCATCTGTCAGAATCAACCCAGTACAACATATTTTGTGCAATCAAGTTAGCATCGACAGGTTGCAGCTGCTTCATTAACTCAGCATAAGTCGCTGAATTAGTAGAGCAAAGAAGGAGTTTGAGAAGGAAAGTAAGTTAATAAGGACATCTAACAATGGAATTAGCTAAGAATAAGTGCGAACAAAATCACGTTGCAATTACAACAGTTGAAGAAATTTGTTAATGTAAAGAATTACAGAAATGACGAAAATCACAAATCTAGGCAGACACGAGATGAGGTTAGAAAAATAAAAATTAAAAAATCAGTCTATGTGATAGTTTAAACAACATTTAACCAAAAAACTGCTATTGATTCACCCAATTTGTCAAGTGAGCTATACAAATTATTTCACTTAGTTATAAAATAACAAAAAATAGTTGTTCTCATAAACCAGAAAAAAAATACGGTGGGCTATCCTATCCATTCCTCCATCAGGTTCAGCCGGCAGCCTGCCGATTATGCTGCATAAAAGCACCGGATAAGATATAAATCATGGAAATTCTGAGGCAGTGTCTGAAATAATTGGGGTATCGTACGTATATATCAAGTGCATAGAGGGAAGTAAAAGTGTTAGAAAAATTATCGGCTGGACATTACAGGTGGAAACTCTATTGCTACCTGCTAATTTATTTTAAAAAGAGGTATGTATCTCTTTTAGCATCTCCTGGTGGCGGTTTGTCGTCGGGTAGGGTCGGAGGGTAATCGTAGCAGTTTACCCCTTATCTATTGCTTCTGACAGTCCATCACTAAGCAGAGAGACCTGTGCATGGCAGAAATGGTTCGTTGAATCAATCCGTTCTTCTGCTTGACCAAAAATCAAGGGAGGGATTGTCTACTGGAAAAGGATGGATGGTAACCGTAGCATTCTGCGCCCGTTTATTTGAGCAGAGGGGCTTGATTGTAGCAAACCATCCTACTGCTTCGTACCGAAAAAAGGGTTAGAGTTTGTCCTTCAGGGAGAGCAAAGACGAAGGGTGATCGAAACAGTCTAATCCCCCGCTGGTAGCCTCTAACAGTCCACTTGTAAGGAGGGTGACTGTTACAGATCGACGTGTCAAGGCGAGGTTGGTCGATTTATTCAGCTCCTCCCGATGGAGTTGTATCTTCGAGAAAAGGCGAAGGGTGACCGAAACAGTCTAACCCCCGCTTGTAATTTCTGACAGTCCGCTTGTATGGAGTGACGTCGAAAAGCGTTGAGAATTGGTTTTCGGAAAAGACAGATTTGTATTTTGTTTGTACAGTGGTCAGGGATTCGTAAGGTGAGGTTAAGTGCAGGTGATTGTGAGAAGACTCCCACACCCGTGGGAGTGGGACATACATATAACAGTTAAAGATTTCTGACCAATTAGCCTGACATTTTTTATGCTGCAAACTTTCGAACGATCAATTGTAGCTCATTCAAGAACAAATGTTTAGCAATCGCCTATCAATTCGCTCCTATTTTATAAGAAACCCCTTCTCTAACAAATTTAGCCACTACTTTAACCCTCATACTTTTTTTTGCCCTCTCTCTTCCTTCATATGTCAAATATGTGGTACCTACAGAAAGTGCAATTCTTTTTTAGTTGTATGTTTTATACTTTTAAAGAAAATCCAATCAGAGTTCGATTCGAACGTAGCGGGTGGCGAGTTTATTTGCTGTCAAGTGTAAAATAGTTTCACAAAAAGCCGAAAAGCACGCACAACATGTTATCCACATAATATAACACATAACATATGTGTCTGACAAAACAGAATTCCATTTTGTAGACTTTATCGCCTTACTCGATCTTTACCCATCGAGTTTGACTCTTCGTATATGGCTACATACTCAGCTGGATTAGTTTGTGGAACCTAGACGAGCTCTCATATTTTAGACAAAGTTTGTATTATTATATCATGCTTCAGTTCAGACATGTAAGATTTGGTTATTCTTCGAGCAGGTAGATATTAATTGTTTTGTTTCAAAAAATTAATTAAGAAATTATATATTCGCTTGCTGAAGTATATACATCGAAATAAATTCTACAATAAATATTTACTCCTAAAATTAAGTAAAACTATTATACTAACTGCAAGCAAATTCAATTAAACAAATAATAAAAGACCTACATTTAGAGCTGCTCGTTTAAACTGCAAAATATTTGCTTTGCAGCTGCAAAAGTTAATAAACTTAAATTTTGTACAATTTTTCTAACATCCAGTTGCCGATATAAATTAAGAGTTTTTTTTTCTAAAATCTGCATTTTCCATTTACAGAGACAGATGAAACTGAAGAACAGCTACTATCCCAATGGTTCACATTAGTTAATAAGAAAAACGCTTTGCTACGGCGGCAAATGCAACTTAATATTCTGTAAGTTAATATCGACTAAAACTATAGTATTGTAATTTATTAATTAATCTCCGTTTTGAAATATAGAGAACAAGAAAGCGATTTGGAACTCAAGTACGCTCTTCTCAATCAAGAGCTGCGCGCCGCTCAATCAGTCGAGGACTGGCGCAAATCCGAAGCACAGCGTGAAAAGGAAAGACTATTGCTCGAGGAATTGGTGGCTATTGTCGATAAACGTGATCAGCTGGTGCAACGCTTACATAATCAAGAAATTGCGTAAGTTAAAACAAAAATGTTTATACATTCCGAGTTCTAAATTTGTGTCATCTTTTACAGAATCGAAGATGATCAAGAGATCGCTCGTGAACTAGAACAAGTGGACATTAGTGGCGCAAAGGAAAAATGTGTGATTCAGTAAAACAATAAGACGCCGCTTGACAAAAATCATTTTTGGTTAATATTTCTTTTATTTTTACTTCACATTAAAACAGTGCTTTCTGTTTATTTATTTTTCTATCGATAATAACAATGAGAGCGGTTCCTTAATAGACCTCTCCAGCTTTAGAAAACAAAAACGAAATAGTCCGTTAAAGCACAATAATTACTCTTCAAATTCCTAAACAAAGACGAAATAACCTTCGAATAGTTATTTTCTGAAAGACGTGTGTACATTTAAAAAATGTTTCTACAATATTGTTTATAATTTTGTTTGGTAAGTGAAGAATAGGGTTTGAAAACGTTGTCTGGAATTGCTTGTGATTTGGGATTATAAATTGGAGTGCTTTTTACTTTTTTTTTTTGCTTGCTCCGTAAGTTATAAATGTGCAACACTATGTAAAATTGGAAGTATTTCAAAAACTATCCGTAGAAAAAGAAAAAAAAATTCGAATTTGAAATTCATCACGTCCGTTAGTTGTTTAAGAAAGAAAATAACAAATATATAGGTACCTTACAAATTGAGAACATTGTAATGTAAACAATTTTAAAGAACAGCGTTTTAAAACATTTGTCATTTTGGTTCGGTTTATGTTTTTCGTTTTGGTTTTTTGTTTCGTGTGCAGTGGAAGATAGTCAAAAAGTAGCAGGAATCACAGGGTTCGAGTTCACAATGGTTAACGACGGTTTTCGTTGTTTTTTTTTTTTGTATCAGGCATATGCGATGTGTGCAAATATTTAAATGTACGACCTGTGAACATCCGCCAACAAAAATTGAGATCATTTCTCGGATCCGTTTTTAAATTGTTGCCCATTACTTTGAGAGACTTGTGTCTCCAGAACGTCTGTCCAATGTGTGTTAGTTGAGTACCAACAGTTGGAAAAGTTTAACTATATCGGAGTCCTCTTACCGAGCGATGGAAAAAGAAACACCGAATTTGGTGTCAAAGTTAAGTTATCTTTCTTTAGTTCTGTGTTTGTTCCAGCTCTTGCCTATGGTCATGACATGATACTGGACAAACGAATAAGATCGCTAATAAAGGAAAAATATTTTTTTTTGTTGTGAAAGGAACACCAGCAGGTAATTTTTTAAACGGAGCTGACAATACTTTGGGTGTTAGTTAAGTTAAACGCATATTCCCAACCCGTATCCTAAGACTTGTTATCGAATCCATGGCATCAAGTAGGTCTAGGATGAAATAGTTGAATTAAGTTCGACATCTATTCTCTGTCCCCGAATTGAGTATCCTACACCTACCACCCTTGGATAGCCTAGCCGACACATTGAAATGATGAAGATAATGGTAATTGAGTGTAACATTTTGTTAAAATGACAAAAATGCTGCTCCTGTCGTAAGTATGCAGTTCTGACGCTTGTGAGTAATTCTAATTCTGCATCGCTTGGTGTCGTCGTTACTATTGAGGGAATATATTTTCTCTCGTTTTGTTTAATTCGTAAGCCCCCTGCGCTTAACTTTCTGTAATAGTTGATCTTTTGGCTGAATCTCACCAATGTTAATGGCTTCCACCTTTCCAGATCTACATAGAGAGGACTGATTCTTGCTTCATCAATTTTATGGACTTAGAAATGTGCTGTGGAGATTTATTTCCGTATATGTACATAATAACTTTCTGCCAGCTGATTTTAGAGAAATGTTGGGTATAATATCGACTCCAGTCCCCATTTTAAAAAATGGAGATTCTCTAGATGTTTTCTGGGGGTCGAATGGAACAGGTTGCGTCGCCCATGTGTGGGCTCTTTAGTTATTTCTTCTCTCATATCTGCTGATTGTTTCGCTTCCTAAAGGTGCCTACGTACGAACAAATATTTTTCATGTAATGTACCTAAGATGTTGGTTGATTGCTTTGCCGCATCTCACTTAAGTTATCTTATGTCGCGTATGCATATACGGTTAGCCTATTGATAACGTTGATCACGTTACAACAATTTAAGTACAGAAGTAGCACAAAAGTATCGGCAAGCATGTCTAGACATTGTTAAAGCATTATAATTGTTTAAAGAAAATCCATTCTTCAGTAATTATGCCTTAAGCAACCCGAATGTTTGCATTAGCCCAGTGTTGCCGATCCTACCGTGTCGTTGAAATCTACAATCAGCCATCGTAATGTCGCCATCAAATGGTCAGTTGTAGATGACCTTCAATTGGTTACATAAATTAACCAGCGCGAATGCATCTTGCCTCATGAGTTCTTTGTTGCTCCTTATTCGTCTAAAGGTTTTGTAGACGCATTACACCCGTTCTCTACATTGTATTGTATAGTGTGTACTCCTCGGAAAATTATCAACTTAAATCTTGTGCATAAACTGCTGTTGTCCATGATCCATGATATAACAAAATAGCATAACCTGTAGGCTCAACTGTTAATTTATTCATTACGACATTTAGATATACGACATGTACTTCCTTCAGGAACTGTTTTACCATTGGTGAAAATGTGTTCTACCTCTATTCAATCAAAACGTATTGTGTTCATTAATACTCATTTCCTTTTGAAAAATTTCTTGATACCTTATGTAATAAAGAGTTGTTATTCTTTATTTATCAAATTGCCAATAGATTGCTATTGTCAATCCACACGATTTGTATTGCTTAAAGAAATGGCTACTTGAACATAAGATTACATTACAAAATACGATTAAGTGTTGTTTTTTAAAAGATTTCATAGTTGCTAGATTAGCTGTGGACCTAATTATAAATCGATTTGTGGATGCATTGTAATACTTTCTTCTTCTGTCACATTAAACAGTACTTGTGTTCGAAAGCACTTTCGTAAATTGAAAATCTATTGAAACCTCAATTGCAAAGAAGCTTCTAAGTTGCCTCCCGTATTTCCTCCTTGTGAAAATGATTACTTCTACTTGTACATTTATTTTCTATTCTACAAACTCTATACAATTTTGTTAAACAAAAACTTAGTTACTTAATTAAAAAAAAAAAAAAAAAAAACAGATGTAATAGCTTTATGTTGTAAATTTTGTTAAGACATTATTCAGTTAATCATTTTTCTTTTATATACAACTAAAATATAAAACAAAATATAACTCGAGGAAATGCTCCTTTTCTTTTATTTGTATAGATTAATTAAATTTTATTTATTTAAACAATTTTGTATGTATTGTAATTAAATGGTTTTGTTTTATATTTTAAGCTATTCTTAGTTATTTAGTTTAGTATATTTAATTATAATTTGCAATGTGAAAATAAGTATAATTTAAGAAAGTTTTTTTTTGATGTAAACAAACAAATTAAGAAAACATAAAAAACAACAACAACTGTGTAATTAAAATAACAAAGAAAAAAATATGCAAACAATGATCAACTAATTTTTTTTTATTTAATTAAATAAACGATAGTCTTTGTTCTATTGAAATGTTGTTCTTATTGATGAGAAATTATATTATAGCTGGGATGTAATATAGATTGAATAACATTGGGAGCAGCATTACGGTTAGATCAATAAAAATTTATCCGGCACATTCTAGTATAAGAGTATGCCCTGCGATACAAGTGAAATTTCCACGTTTTACGGAGCAATTAAACTATCGATTTTGAGTTGTCAATTTTCACATTTGTCGTTGCAATTTTTGTCGAATCTAATGTAGACATTCTGTAGTCGGCAATAGTAACAATAGTAGGAGCATTTCGCTGACATAACAATTTATTATTAATGATGCCGGCATTGTTGAGACCTGCTTGAATTAATCACCCTTATTCCGAGTGGCTTTTTACTATCACGTCAGTGCCGGCGATATAACTTGCTACGACTGTGCGATCCTTGGCTGAGGATAGCTACAAGATTGGTGTAGGAAAACATGTTAATTAAGGACTAGCACAAGCTACATTTAAAAAATGCTTTAAAGTGATGCCAACAAAAACTTTCTGCCTTCTTTCATCTTTTCTATCACTTGGTGGTGGTCTAGGCTGGATTATAGCTACATCCCACATATTTGTTCTCATTCTATTATGGCGTCAACATTTAACATTTAAGACTCCTTTTAAAAACCCTTTACCAATGAAATGTTTTTGTTCTACTAATTCCATTAAATTGTTTCTGGTTTGTTACTTTTAACCCTTGAAAAGAATATAATTTAATTTATTTATTTGAATAAATTAACAATTCAAGAAACGAGAGCTATGGAGGGTTCGCTTGAGCAACCTACACCCTCGAACCACTTAATGGATAAGCGGGCCATTAAGAAAATTAATGAACAATTCAAGAAAAGTTACATTTTCAGTCGTTCACTAATTTGTAAACGACAAACTTTTTAAACTTTCTCGTATACGTAGTTTTTTTGTGATTTTGTGTACACTAATGGGATCCACAAGGCGTTCATTCAATCAACGACAAAAAAACGCCACTCGTTATTCTAAATTCGTATTGGCGTTTTTTAAATCGTCGTAAACGCCACTCTGGGTTAGGGCGAATATTCCATGGATAATGCTAAATTTGATTTGATATTCTTTCTTCGAATCCACACCCGAGGGACAGCGTAGTAGAGGAAGACCGCGACTTAAATAGCACACGGCGCACAACAGTAAAAGGGAACCTTAACCTACGCGTGAAACTGAAGACAGCTGACTAAAGATCGTGCTGGCTGGAGATGCTTGTTGGTTGAGGCCCAGGTCCATCCCGGTCAGTAGCGCAGCAATAATTATATTCTTTCCCACTTCTGAACCTTCATTTATTAAAACATATTTTTTATATATATTTCCTTACTTTTTGTATATTAAAACTCATATTATAATATTCAAACATGTTTGTATATACAAAAATCTTACAACAAATTAACATTCCATTTTCTATTTTTAAATAATAACTTGAGAAATAAGTATAAAAAATTATTATTATATTTTTTTTATATATTACTTTCTCTACAATTGTTTATTTTTTAATTAGCTACTTTCATTGTACAATATTATAATTAAGGAAGTCACACTTTTTACGAAGTGTACTATTTACAAAAGGAAGCTTGGTTACGTACATTTCAATGTGGAAAACAATTATTTTTGTTTCAATTATGATGTAGGCATATTTACATAGTACTTACATTAAATACATTTCGTTTGCTTACATTTTTTGAAGACTTTTGATTAGGTCATGTTTTTCTTGGGTAGACCTTGACCCCAAATACTATTATTAAGAAATGTTTGTATGTTTTATTTGTGAGTTTTTTTTTAATGGAAGTTCCGTGATTTATGAAAATAACTTTTAATTTTCTGCTTTCTACTCAGGCTTAACACCTGACATGAGTTCGAATTCGTTGTTCGTTACAATTGATAATTTTGTATTACAATTTATTGTAAATCCGTCAAATTTAAGGTTGTCAGCGCATATTTTTGTATTTAAAGATAAACTGAGTGGCATGGCATGGGGCTATGTCATATGAAGAGCATATGTCTTCCAAGTTAGTATCATTCAGCTCTGATTACAAATATTAAAAATAAAAATGTTCTATACTGGACAGACAAATTCCGAGCAAATGTAAGTCGAGACTCGAGCTCAATATTTTGAATGAAAATGTACCTACATACAGTGAGCGTCAAAAGTGACTGAACACAGATGCCTTTTGAGCTTCCTTTAGGGTCTTGAAGTAGGTCTAAAAGAGCAACAACCTGTAAAAGGTTTGGTAACGTTATAATAAATACAATACATATACGAGTATTTAAAGATTCAAGAGGAACTTATAGCAGAAGAGCCATTACAAAAAAAAAGTAAGTCCAATGATTTAGCAAACGAAGAAAATGAAGTCGATCAATCAGTTATAGCTAAAAATACTACCTTGGCAAAGAATGTTGATTCCGAGGATTAAGTTTCAGTTGCAGTTCAAAAGTAAACAATAGGTACTCAACCTAAACCAAAATCTCAACAACAGCAAAATATAAGCGAATTGTTTAGTGGTAGACAGGGACCCATCCACCTGTCGCCCAGTGAAATACTATCACATCATTCTATAGGCTCCGTAAAGTAGTCTTGACTACGTTTCGGAGTTTGGCAGATGAGCCGGTGCAACACGGATGGGACACAAAAGCCATGATGCAACTTCCTGAGATAAAGAATTCCGGAGGTAAACTAGTCTCCCATTCGGATCGCCGGGGGGGGACTATCTCAGGAGGTTCAACATGCAAATAATCACTTGCATGACGACAGACAACAACGAACACAAGGACAAAAGAGCCAAAACACGGACACTAACAGAAGAAAGCTAGCAACAGATTTCTGCAAAATTCGAGGTCTAGGATTCAACAATATCAACGTCAGCTTCGTGCACCAGCATCTGCAAGAAAAAAGACCAGACATCCTAGTCTTAACCGAGACTCAAATAAACTCAAACACTGACTACACATATCTTCGCTGTCCAGGAAACGAACTACTTCCTCGTTTTCGATATAAGGGGGGACTATGTGTGTTTGCCCAATCAGATGTGGCGTGTTAAAGAAAAGAAGAGATGGAACCTGTGGATCTAGACATAATATGGCTAAAGGTCGTACTACAAAGCTGTATCAAATTCTGTTGCTGCCTGTACCGCTCTCCAAACGATAAACAACCTTCTAAATTATTTCGTCATTTATCCGATAAGGTAGACTGGATACAAATTGATCACCCAACCGCTGAAGTTATTATACTTGGTGACTTCAATGCCCATAACTTGGATTGGCTACGATATTCTAACCGAACGGACGAGGCAGGGAAACAAGCTGAAGACTTCGCCATTTGATGCAATCTCACTCAGCTCGTTGATGAGCCCACACGAATTCCAGACAACCCAACAAATTACGGGAAGACTCTCGATCTGTTTCTCACAACAGAGCCAGATAATTATGAAATAAAAGTGTCTGCTCCCTTGGGAATTCGGATCGTGCTAACTGCGACGAGCTGGGTAATTTCTTCGCTTCGTTGCCATGGGCTGATATGTGCTTTAGAGATATCAATATGTGCGCAAAAGCCGTAACCGAAATTATTTTACTCGGTATAGAACTTTATATTCCACATTGCATCAAAAAATTAGCTTCAAATAAGCAAACCTGGTTTAACAAAGAATGCAAGCGATTTACCGCAGCGAAAAACAAGGCGAAGGCAACTTACAGCGAACACTAACAAAGTAATTGGATGTCCTAACTGCTCACGCGCATTCTGGTCCGTGGCAAAGGCAATCAGTAATAACTTTAGTTGCTCTTCTTTTCCAGTAAAAGAAGACGGCTCGCTAGCAACAACATCTAAAGAAAAGGCAGATCTTTTCGCTAGCATGTTTTCAGAGAATTCCACCCCCAGCAAACATCGATGGCAGAAGTGAAATTTCGGGCTCGAATAATTTAACGCATCCTTAAAGAACTAGATTGCAATAAGGTAACGGGACCCTACGGAATCTCGGCTATAGTACTCAAGAGCTGTGCACCTAAACTTGCACCTGTACTTTGTAAGCTGTTTAGCATGTCGTACTCCCAGAAGACGTTTCCTTCTTGCTGGAAGACCGCTCGCATTCAACCTATTCCAAAGAAAGGGAGGAAATGTCTGGCACAAAACTATTGTCCAATAGCGTTACTTTCAATGCTCTCAAAAGTAATGGAAAAGGTAATAAATGTCGAAATAATCAAATATCTAGAAGGCCACCGATTAATAAGCGACAGGCAATACGGATTTCTGAGCCGTCGTTCCACTGGAACCCTGTTAAGGTACGTGACGCACTTATGGACGCAGGCCATTGAACAACACGGCGAATCCAGAGCCGTAGCCTTGGACATATCAAAGGCATTTGACCGAGACTGGCACTGGCATAGAGCCCTATTAGGCAAGTTAGCGGATGGATGTAAAATTTTCTTCTGGGAAGATCGATCCAAGTTGTTGTAGATGGTGTATCATCCAATTCGTTTGCTATAAATGCAGGAGTGCCCCAAGGTCCTATTCTTCTCCACATCAACGATTTGCTTGGATCGACAAATAATAATATCTATAGCTTTGCAGATGACAGCACTCTTATATCCTCCATCTCGAATAGTGGGCCTGTGAATGCGGCTACATCACACAGTCAGAGATGTGAACAAATTAGTTCTCTAAATGATGATCTGGAAAATCTTGAAGTGGGGAAAAGACAACTTGGTTGTATTTGATGCAAACAAGACACAGCTCACAACATTTTCTAGGAAAAATGTATCACCAGTTCCTCAGATCCAAATAGATGACCATCCAATCCATTCCAAGGACTCAATGCACCTTCTAGGAGTCACAGTCAATTCAGGAATCACATGGCTGGACCACATAACCTATAACGCAAGATCGGCGTCCGCTAAGTTGAGCTACCTATTTAGAGCAAAGAGGTACTTTAGCCCCAAGCAACTTCTTCTTCTCTACAAAGCACAGGTTAGACCAAGCCTGAAATATTGTTTCCATATATGGAGCTCGGCCCCAAAACATTCACTTAACCTACTTGACAGCATACAGAGACGAGCAGTTCGACTTATTGGAGACCCTACACTCACTTCAAATCTTCAACCGTTGGTGCACAGAAACCAAGTCGCTGACCTATGCTTGTTCTATAGGTACTTCCATGGTAGATGTTCTGAGGAACTCAAAGACATTATCCCTCGAAATGCAACTTTTGGGCGCCCTACAAGACAGGCTGCTAATGCTCATGATCATGACCATACAGTACACTTGACACTCACTTTTGTCGCTCACTGTAGGTATATCGAGTGGTGTAAGCCATATATTAAATCTTCTATAGCAGCCATTTGACATGTTTTGTGGCTCTGGAAAAGTTGAATTTTGTAAGGTGATTTTATTAGATATAGTTGGTAGTCGCAATATGACTTTATGCCGTATGGAAGGTGATAATCGCTGTAATAACTGATATCTACTTAAGTTCAGCCAAAAGCTTGATAGAATTTGTTTGACGCAGTGATGCCAGATCGTGGGTAATTACCCATTTCGTGGGCATTTTGCATTTCAAAATTAGCTTAAAGGGCGAAAGGGCATTTTTATATCTCTCAGAACAAAAAAAGGGTATTTGAAATACTTCATCCAATCTCTTAGCAATATTAATTTTATTAAATTATTTTTATATCTGAATGCAATCATTAAATACCTAATGCATACTCTGAAGCAACCCATTTAGATTCATTCAATGAATGCACTCATTTCACTCATTGCAAAATAAACATGTGTTGTCAACGTCAACGTCTTCGTGTTGGTTCCAACATAACAACTAGCTCTCTTGGTTCGGAGCGGAATAATTTAAAAATGCACACTTTTTTGAAGTGACATCTATTGTTAACAATGGGGCAACAATTTGAATTTCAACCGTTTTACTTGCCAAATTCACTAGGTACTAAACTAAATAGTTGTCTCTAGCATTCTATGGAAAAATCAAAGATGGTTATCGCTATGGCTCCGTTTCCAAATGCCATCTACTGTAAACGGTAACATAATTTATTTTTACATTTTGTCAACTCAAAAACATATATTATTTATGCTTTAAAAAAATATAAATATAAAGAAAAACCATTGCGCGCGTTCAATAAAAAGAGAAGACTGTTTTTGTTTTTGTTAATTTTTGTACTACATACTATGTAGGTATGTAGTTTTATATATGTATATTTTCGTGGGGAATATCGTAGGGTTTTTTCTAACAACGGCATGGGCGAAAAGGGTATTTTTGATAATCGTCGTGGGAAAGTCAGTGCGAAAAGTCTGGCATCACTGGTTTGACGTATTCAAAAGTCGTCGAAATGCAGTTTCTCTTACCTAGATTCTATATCAAACGCTGCGTAACGGAAGTACCTTAAAATTACAGTCTACCTTTCATAATATACGAAGACATAATATCTGACGAACCTTTGAAAACTCATAAGATGAGATAATTTACTGTTGACTTTATGTTTTTCCAGCTTCGACATCTGTAGCATGAAGAGCTGCTGCAGCGGCGAGCTCAGCCTGTCGTTGCTCCTCTTCCATTTCCAGTTTTTCGACTTTCCTGATCTTGTTGAGTTTTTCTAGAAATATAACAACAACAATTAGGTGGATTTTCAATGAAGAAATATTGTAAGGAAGTTGCACAATCTTACTTGCAGTTTTAAGCATAATGGTCCCCCACCATATCGACCATCCCCAACCAACGAAACAGAACAACACGCAAAACAATTGAGCCACCGCCACAATGCAATTGATAATGAACGAGCCAAGTCTCGCCTTCGCACTGTCATACTGGGTAAATCGGGGAATTCCAACGCAAATGCAAAAGAATCCAGACAATAGGGTTCCTAGGATAATCAACATATACTTATATTAAACATTCCCAGCACTCGAAACCATGTATGGCTCACCCAAACCGGGAACTAGAGTGTTGCAAATTGCACAGAACCAAGCCAAATATAGAGGCATCACCGGAATAGCACCTTTCATCTTTGAATTGTACTCAATTAGGTCCACATGAAGTTTGCGGCGATCGTCCTGCGAAATGAATAACAAATATACTTTCTATTTAGGATATGATTTACAGTGACGTTCGTCTCACCTCGGGAGGTGGTACATTGCCTTGTTTCATACTGGCACGCCTGCTCTCACTTATAGGCGGTTTCTTCTTGCAGCAGTTAAGCTTTCGAAAAAACCTCGAACAACAGCCGCTGTAGTGAAAAGCATCTTAAAATGGGAACACATCTTTCAGACTCTTCAGTCTATAACTTACCCCTGCGATGCTGGAGTGGCAGCTGCGACTACAGGTGCCTGACTTGTCGAGCTCTCTGTAGCCGCCTCTTGAGGATGTTCTGGATCCTCCCAAGCAGGCTGAGTAGTAGTTCTAGTTGCAATAGCCGCTTTCTTCTTTCTGCATGGTATGCAGAAACAACACTTCTTTACCTCTTCTGTGTCACCACTGACAGCTTCGATCTTGTTCACCGAGCGGCAGCAGAAAATTTTGCTCAAGCAAAGTCCGCATTTACTCTGTTTGGGCAGAGCATTGCTGGGTGTATGTTCGGGGTCTTCGTTGATAGTTTGCATCTTTTGTTGTTGCATTGGATCTTCGGTTGAAGTTGGAGGCTTTGGTTTTCGTTTGCAACATTTCATTCGCTTCCAGCAGCTAACTTTTTCATTAACCACCTCGACACTGGCCAACGCAGCTGACTCGGGATCCTGTTGCTTTTTGCGACAGAACTTACAGCAGCGTGAACGTCGACATGGTACACAAAAACAAGATGAACATTTGCAACATTTGCTGCACTTACAGCATCCTTTTGATTGTTCCTTTTCCTCGTCGAGAGGATCCTGACTGCCGGCCCTGAAATTATACAACCAAATAGACAATGAAGTCTTGTTAATATCGAATGGAGTGAGGTTAGGTAATGTCATACAAGTCAATAAAATATTCAAACAACATTATACTCACTTTATGGACTTTTAAAAATTAAGGACACGTTTTTAAATTAAAGCAACAGTACCCAGACATATATACCCTCAGCCACTACGAATGAAACTGAGGAAAATGTGAACAAATTGCTAAAAAGTGGTCACTCAAGTCGCCTACCCGAATTCTAAGCACTCAGAGACGGAGCATTTCATTAGCCAGATCGAACGAAATCCTGGTCGTCTTTAGTATTATGTTTGCGCTGTCTTCCCGCAAGTTAAGTTTAAGCTGTCTGCCGGTCGATGAACACACTTTCCATCATAGTTCCGCATGTCAGCTTTGGAACCTCTGAATTAGCTCCGAGGGTTGCACCGATTATGCCCTTGAATGGTTCATGTTTTTTTTTTTTGGTTGAGGTCCATTTCCAACTCAGTGCCAACACCTAAAACATGGTTGTCCTCTCTACCTCGTTGTTCCTCTGAACCTGAAGTATAGAGTTGAAGCCGCCTTAGATATAGTTCCACCAGCCCGACAAACCTTTGAGTCCACTTCTAAGCGACAACGAAGCAAAGGAAGACCCCACCTTGGCTTTCGCGCACAATTTATAGAGAGCGACTATAACTATATAACCAAGCTAAATGGAGGGGTTTGTTTGTTGAGCCCGTGGTCCATCCAGGACTGTTAGCGCCATCTTTAACATTGCGCATAGTAATTATGCAAATCTCGAAGGCACGCTAAGAAGCAGACACAACTTGCATTTGACATTCAAGCACTTGAACCGTTCTTCGTGGCACAAAACTAATGATAGAGCTACATTAGTTTCCGATTGACAAGAGTTTCAAAATTACTTGCATAAGCAAGCACAGCGAGCCGTCACTGGTACGGTTGGCAGGATAGTAACGAAAGCGGCAAAAATGGCCGCCATGGCTTTGCTGGCAAGTACGTTGGTATTCTTTTATTGAAATTTCCTATTACCGTTTCGCATAAAGTCCACTGGCTTTAAATCGCAAGATCTGGATGGCCAATTCTGAACCCAAAAACGTTCGATTACACGATTAGGAAATGACTCATGCAGTAATTGAATTGTTTTTTGGCTGTAGGGCATGTGGCACCGTCTTGTTGAAACCACATGTTGATCACATCCATATCTTGTAATTTAGGCACGATAATGACCACCATTAATTGTTACTGCCTGACCAGCCGCATTTTCGAAGATGAATGGTCCGATAATGTCTCCAGCCCAAAATCCGCAACAAACAGTCACGCGTTGTGAATGCATTTGTTTCTCAACAATAACTTGTGGGTTTTCTGAACCCCAAATGCGACAATTTTGACTATTAACAAAGCCGCATCAAGATGAAAATGAGCTTCATCGCTGAAGATGATTTTGTTCGAAAAAACAGCGTCCACTTTTTGTTCGAAAATGAAGTCTTTCGTTAGAATTCGTTCTAGAGAGTTTCTCGAAATGTCAAATTCTTGACTACTGTGCCGAATTGATGTTTCTGGACTGTCAGCAATACTCTCGCGAACTGCTTCGATGTTTTCTGTTGAACGACTTGTGACAGGACACCCAGAGTGTTTAAGATCACTAATTGATCCAGTCTCCCTGAATTTTTCAATTATTCTCTTCACAGTCGATAGTCTTAAATCACTTTGACGGTCATATTTTCTTCGAAAATTTCGTATTGTAAATTTGTAAAATATTGCTCAACAATGAAAATGTGTTGTTCTTTCAGTACTCCATTTTTACAAGCCCCGAAATGTCAGCTGACACATTGTTATCTTTTTTTCCCTTGGCATCACTGTACTATTAAAGGGCATGTTGCCCCCCTGCTTGGGTTTTCTGTTGGATTTTGGAGTAGTTTGGGGTTTGTACTGCAAAAAAAAAATATCCAATCATATCAATATATCCAATTTCGATCAAACTCCAAATCTGACAGTAATCACAAGCAGGAGGGTTGCAGGGGGCGGAATGTTATTGCCTAACGCCCAACGAAAACTTTGGAGATTCTGTATAAGACCTTGATCATCCCATCAGTCCTGCTTTATGGCGCTAAACCTTAGACTCTATCTAAAGCGGATGAAGATATCCCCGATCGCTTCGAGAGAAAGACTCTTCGTAAAATTGTCAATCCCGTTTGCGTTGACGGGTTTAGGGGAAGGAGATTCAACGACGAACTATACGAGCTGTACAGCGACAGCGAACTGGTCTAAAAACTGCAAGTCAGTCGTCTAAGATGGCTAGGACATGCAGAGAGGATAAAAATGCTCCGGCCAGTGGAGTCTTCGAGTTTAACCCAGAGGGACTACGCAGTAAGAGAAAGCCTCACCTTAAGTGGCGCCCAAGTATAAGGCGATCTCAGTAAGTAAGTAATAAAGACAAGTTTCAATTAGTTTCCAAATCAGTCATTTTCTCATAGCCCCGGGAGTAACCCAAAAGGAAAGTAAAAGTAAGGAAATAAGGTTCCCGTACAGCTTTCGAAATTGATTACTACAAGACTTTGAGTATTTTAATTGAAGTGGGTTAATAGTTTTACCCTCGAATGTAACATGCCCACAATCACTCATTTACACACGTTATAAATCCACCTCTTGTAATCTGAAGCGAATTATTATTCACGCTGACTTCCTCAATTATTACTGCAGCAGTGATTACTTGACGCACCATCAAAACGATCAAATTGAATTCACAACATACACACAGCAATTGTACGTTCAAAGGTCAAATGGAATGCAGTGTAAGTCCTTCTCGGTGGTACGGGTACCTTCAATACAACCACCACCAGTAATTTTATTGTATTTGCATATTTCAGAACTGAAACCTTTCCTTGTTTTTGCGATAATTATCTAGACAACCCTGCAATGGATTACTTCCCATGTAGGTCGACGATATTGGCTTACGCTAGAGAGAATCAACTTCCATAGGCGGTTGGTTGGCAGTGATTCAAATAAAAGGCCCGCCTAAAACAATTTCCACGGGTGACCTTAGGTCGCCAACTTCGTCTGATATAATTGAGAATTACAAATCTGCAGTCGCCAATTTTATGTCCGTTTGTAATGGTTTAATGTGAATCACGACATTGCCGAGGGAGTGGTTTTTTCCCATCCATGTCGATCGTGAATGGCATGCAAGGATATCCTCTATGAGTTGTTCCTTTGTTTTATACAAACTTATTTTTTTTTTTTTTAATTCAAAGCTGGGAAAGTCAAGGCAGCCATGGCTGAAGGTGGTAGATGCTAATATCGACATTCATATGTGAACCTTGTTATTATTTTGCTCCACCCTCTTTTGCAAATAAAAAAGGAGAGAAAAAAAAACCGGGCTTAGGTACAATTAGTAAGACCATTTGTGGTGGTGGTAATACAGGGGCGGTTGCTACCAATAAATGGAATGGAAATTCATGGCATTATTATCGACACAATGTCCGTTTAATGTCAGGAATTTTGCATAATATGTTGATGTTGATGGTTTGTTGTGTGCCTTCGTAAAGTTTTCAAGGCAAATTGAGTCATAAAAGCGGTAATATCGAGGACATTATATACAAGTGCAATGTCATACATAATATTGATGATGCTAACGATTCCTTCTTGACCATATATTCAAATTTATAGAGTGCGACATTAAGTCCTTGTATTTAGCATGGACTTTTCAGGGGAACAGAAATTTAATTCAACATCTTTAAAATAAAATTCCGACAAAAAATTAGCTACTATACTAGTCTTATAGAATTATTTATTAACCCCAAAGCGTTAAGTATAGCGAAAGATTTTGGATGAGCTCTTTTTAAGCATACTTAACCCTCAAGCTATGCCATTAAATCGCAACACAGCAAAAGGAGATGCAATCTTTTTACTTGGAATTGGAATGTGGGAAAGGGAGCAGAAAAAAAGGTTGTCTCTTGAATTGAGCTTCCCCTGACAATACTAACTTACTTATTTACTTAGGTGGTGATACAGTCCGGGGTGGACCTGGGCCTCAGCCAGTACGCCTCTCCAGTTAGCGCGTTCCTTGGATAACTGCCTCCCGCAGTTGGTAGAGGTCCCCTTCCACTTGCCCGCCACATAAGGCGAGGTCTTCCTCTACTGCGTTGTCCCTCCGGGTTAGAATCGAAGACTCTTCGAGCCGGAGCGTTTGTATCCATTCGCTCTACATGTCCTAGCCATTTTAGACGACTGATGCGTACTTTTCTGACCAGGTCGATGTCGCTATACATCTCGCAGAGTTCACTGTTAGATCTCCTCCTCCAAATCCCGTCAACGCAAATGGAACCGAAAATCACTCGAAGTATTTTGCGTTCGAAGCGACCAAGCAGGTTTTCATCCGCCATGATTTTGCGCCATAAAGCAGGACTGGGATGATGAGGGTCCTCTTATAGAGTCTCCTTTCTCCTTACTAATTAATTGCCATCTTAGGCCGAAGTAACAGCGGTTGGCAAGTGTAATTCTTCGCTTGATTTCTGATGTGATGTCATTTTTAGAGTTAATAGCGGAGCCGAGGTAGACAAAGTCTCGAACTACCTCAAAGTTATAGCTGTCTAGTGACCTTCTGTCCGATTCGTCGACGTTTTGTGTCCCTTCTTGTTGACAGCATGTATTTTGTTTTGCACCCATTCTCCACTAACCCCATTTTAGCCACTTCTGTGCTAATACTAGCAAATCCATCAGTGACAGTGACAGCTCGCTGCGTTCTGCCAATTATGACAATGTCTTCAGGGTATGCAAGCAGTTGCATAGACTTTTGGAAAATGCTGTCCCTGTTCGCTTGAGAGTTTCGCACAATTTTCTCAAGAATGATGTTGAAAATGTCACATGACAGCGCATCACCTTGTCTAAATCCTTTTTTTGACATCAAAGGTCTCTGTGAGATTGTTTCCGACTTTTATGGAGCAGCGAGCGTTCTCCATCTTCATTCTGCACAATCTGACAAGTTTGACAGGGATGCCAAAACTAGACATGGCTCTGTATAGCTCGTCTCTATAAATGCTTTCATATGCGGCCTAAAAATCGATAAATGGATGGTGAGTATCGATTTGCACTTCTTGATGGGTTTTTCCAGTATCTGCAGTACTGTGAATATTTGGCCGGTCTTACCGGGCCTAAAACCACACTGATAGGGACCAATCAGTTCGTTGACGAATTGTTTCAGGCGCTCACATAGTACAACAGATATGATCTTATAGGCGATGTTGACGAGACTGATGCCTCCATATAGTTGGCGCAGTTTAGAGGGCCTCCTTGCCCTTGACAATAGGCATATTTTATTGAACACCTATCTCAGCAAAGCAAAGTAAAGTAGAATCTTCAGCAAGCAACTACAACAACTAAAAAGTGCCTTGAAATGGAAGTGTCAGGTAGAGTGTAGCGGTGTGAAGAACTAGGGCTCTCTTTTAATACGGAGGAGACAGATTTAATAATCGTAAAAAATCTGAAATTTCAGCCTTTAACAATTCTTGGGACAGACAAAATTAACAACGGCCAAAAAGGTTAAATATCTGGGAGTGTATCTACACACTGGACTAAGTACTACGATGTTGAAAAAAATATCTGGAAAGCAAAAATTATGAAAAGAATCATAAAACTCTTATTGGCAATGGATCACTTCCAGAAAAAGGATTGGTGAAATAGTTATTTTTACAGATGTAACCATGAGGACGCGGCTGGAAGTACATAGGTATACATTCCCGTACACCTGATTGCCCACTCTAAGCTGTTTGCTTTGTTGCATGCGTTGGATAATTGAATTCCTTATATAGAAGGTCAGGTGGAGGGTAGAAAAATCCCTGTAGCAGGTACAGAACAATCACGCAGTGATCAGGGCATATACACTATACAGACTTCAGAAATATCATTGGCTTGGCACTGGAATGTGTACTGAAGCTCAATACGTGTTTATCTAAAAAAAAAAAGTAACACTTCTTTGGGTACGAGGACACATAGGGATGGACGACAAACATAGAAATGATAATTTGGGGTAAAAAATATTAGCGAAGAGATTTTTGAAACAAATTTTTTGCAATCACTATTAGAATTGTTTGGAGAAACTTTTTGCATCAAAACATTTTTTGTTTGAGACCGAGGAAAAAAGTAAAAAAAATAGACTTTTACAAAAATTCTAAATTTTCAACGGGTACTTAATGGGTTAAGGAAAGTTTTGTATCATTCAAACGAAATTTAAATGTCCTTTCCATTGATGCCAAAATTTACATGAAGTAAGTTCAAATTATGAGTAGAATGAACTTTAATTTTGTTAAAATACTTATGTCACCATTGTATATACAGTGAGTGAACATTAATGCAGTTTTCATTTGTTTTTGGAGTTTAAAAACAATTTTGTTTAAATACCTATAAAAAAATTTATGCTGTAAATATAAAATACGTTTTGTTATTGTTATTTTGTTATCAAACTTTTTAATGATTATTGTTTTTTTAGACCTGTTTCCAGACCCCAAAGAAAACTCAAAGGAGCATCGGTGTTCACTCACTTTTGACGCTCACTGTAGGTATATTAGGTGGGTTTTTTTTTGTTATTCTATATAGGCTTAGAAAAATAGTTTCATATAAATTTAATTCTATATAGATTTCGTTAGCCAGGATTTGTATGAAATTATTTTTCTAAGCCTGGAGTAGCCAAAAAAACCTACCTAATATACCTACAGTGAGCGTCAAAAGTGAGTGAACACCGATGCTCAATCGATTTGGATGATTCTTCTTTTATTTTATTCATATTAATACAGGGATGGTTTAGGAAAAAATAAAATTCAGATAATTTTAAAGGAAAAGTCGAAAAATTTTAAAAAATCTAAATTTCCATTTTGTATTGGTAAATCTTTATTATTGGCCAAAAGGTGTTTCTGTGAAGTTTGATCAAAATTGGAAAAAGGGGCGTGGCACCTCCCATATAGAAAAAAAACCTTAAAAATCGTATATCTCGAAAACCACCAAACCGACTGAGCTCACATTTTCAGGCAATCATAGGTATTGGACTGGGAAGTTTAGTCCAAATTAAAAGAAAGGGTCGTGGCACTTTCCATATAAAAAACATTTTAAATGCTATTTCTCGACACTCATTGGAGTTAAAGTTGTAAAATTAAAATTGTAGATTGATGTGAATTGCCCAAACAAACAACCCCGCGAAGTGTGGGTGGGATTGGAAAACGGGCCATGGCATCTTACAACATCTTACAACAAAGTTATTTAAAAGACCATACTATATCTGAACCAAAATTTGAAAAATTTTGAACATTGATAATATGCATTGTCCTGATAGACAAAAATATAGGTATCTGGGCAATACAATTCCTGGACACAAGGAAAGCCGGGCGGGGGCGGGTACAGCTAGTATAATACTAATATTCAAATGAAAACGAAAGAAAGATGAGATTTATTTTGATAGTTACACTTATTTCAATTTTGGGGCACAAATCTGCAGAAAATTATAACACCTACACCACTTTACTGTATGGAATTAACGCTCTCAGGCTAATCTTTGCTTTTTAGAACACAATATTCTTATTGCAATACTGACACTTTTGCACTTTCCCATTCGATTCGAATCACTTACGTGAACCAAAGTTTTAAGTTGTTACCATTCACGTCATCCACATAAAAATTTACAGCAGCATAAATAACACCAATCACATGCACACAAACGGAAGTCTCAATTTAAACTGCGACCAGTTAATTTACAATACAAACAAATTGCAAAAACCATCGACTGGGCAAAGAACAAAAATCATTTTAAAACCCAATAATTTTCACATTTCCTCGAAAGGACTTTAAACCGAAAACACACCAAACGAAGTCATGGTTAAAAGTTTTCAGCCGCGTTTCCACAACGGAAATACGAAAAACATTAATTGCGAGAGGAAACCAACTAATAATATATGAACACGCGACTTTAACGGAACAAATAAATAAATAAGTGAAGTAATGTGGAAGGATATCATCTTAATCTGACCCCAAAAACTGACCGCGCTAACTACGTTTGCCTGCTCAGCTCATTAAAAGTATGAAAATAAAAAGGATTTATTTCTTTACCTAAAAAAGTACTTTTCGGTGTCACCGAATTCATTTGGCAGATCGATGTTGAACACCACCGAGTTTTTGCGTTTGCCGTTCTTTTGAATCATGGTTTTGGGTTTTTTTTTCTCGTCGTTTGTGGTTCACTAGCAATTTTCCATAAAAATACCAATGAATCTTTTCACGTTGGCTGTCCACTTAAAACTAACTTTCCGTTTAGCACGAAACCGCTCTTCTGGCCACAGAAATACATGTAGTGCTGTAGTTTTGTATGAAACTGAAACCCATGTGAACGTCTCTGGCGATATTGACGCATTATGAATTCGTTGGTAAAGGAAGAAGGCGACCACCTTAAGAAGTAGGCCAACCCAACCACTAACCAATATACCAGGGCCCACCGGTTTCATACAGTTAAATGCATGTTAGCCCTGCGACTACTATTGCCTAGTCCATTCCACGAAAATCTAGAGTGGGCAAGTCATGGTGCTGAGTTATGATAATTAGGGAAGGAAGTATAGGGGGTGGTTTGGATTTCTATGTGCGGTTCATTTTCTCGTCAACTGCCACGACGCGATGGTTGCTTGGAGTCATAAGGAGGGCTAACGCGGTTCAGTTGGCCCAATGTATATCTACATTACGTGAGTGATACGTCAAACACGAAGGGGAAACTTTTCTCGAACCGAAACTTTACATGTTTTGACCACAACAATTTGGGGTGATAGTTACACTGGTCAGTGTCAGTGCCACACTAACCAGAGTTTTAGATGTGCCTAAAAAGCAGGGGTTGCCTTTATTTTGTGTCTGGCAATGGCAAGACACTTTACTTGAAATTTGAAACTAATCATTAACCACGTTTAACTTCACATCAACGAACTTGTCAAATAATTTAAAATGTCTGTATACCTAACCATGACCATACTATTTATTTTTAGGACAAGCACTTTTAATTGCGTTAATACATGCAAAGTTGTACATTTTTTAGAAGCTATTTTAAACCAAATAAGTTGTTTATAAAGTCAACTTAATTAAAATCTATGTTCACATCACCTAGCGTAGCGTGAGACCTTAATTGCTAAAGGAGCATACCGAGCTTTATGTATATGGACTAATGAGTAAGATGATCTACAAACACGCTTAAAAGGTTATTAACATGAGCTGCTAGTGCAATCAACAAAAAAATGATTTACTATTTTTATGTCAATTAGAAAATTGTGCATGTCAATAAATTGACTAACAGCGCTTGTCATTAACTGACAAAGAAACACCGGACAAATGGAAATAACTGAATTGAATTGAATCGACGATAGTAGGTACCTACATTAAAAATTAGTTTTTGCTAAAATCGCTTATACCGTTTTCGAGAAAAAGCCAATTTTGAAGCTGCCGATGAATCTTCTCACGGTTGACAAGCCAATGTGCACAGTGACCAAGAACAGCGAAATTGATGCGAGAATGCAAAATCATCATTTGGGATGAATGCACGATGGCGCATTGATGTTTCGACTAGATTGATATCGTTCACGGCAAATTTTTGCGAGTTCACATCGTCGAATGAGGAACTCATCACCATAAAGTGTTCCCCGGCATTGCACAAAATTATAAAAATATCGATTGGATTAGTGAACGGACAATACTAGCAGCGAAGAATAAGGACGTCGATAGCTTGAATTTTATTATTCAAAGTCAAATCGCTGGAGAACTGCATTCGTACAAATCAGTTGACAGCGTGACCGACGAGGATGAAGCGACCAACTATCTGACGGAATTTTTGAGCTTGTTTGATGTGCCAGGAACTCCACCGCATAGGTAATTTACAGCTGAAGGTGGGATCGATCATAATCATGATATTGCGGTTGTCCGTCGATAAACTGATAAACAATGTGATTCAAGCGACGATCATCAAGGGCAAATTCAAAGGAGAGGATAGCCTTATCCCATACGAATTTCGATTATTCCAACTGATCTTCCATTCCAATTCAAGTGGATTCAGCTCCCCGTTTAACTGGCGTTTGCGATGACAATAAATGAAGGCCAATCGTTGGAAGTCTGTGGGATTAATCTCGAATTTTCCTGTTTTTCGCACGGTCAGCTGTACGTTGCCTGTTCGCGTGTTGGCAAACCGTCTTCGTTGTTTGTTTTTGCGCCGGAAAACAAATCGAAAAACATTCTTTATCACATCGCTCTCTACTAATTTCGATTCCATTCAAATAAACCACATTGAAATTTGAACTATCTGTGTTTTATTATCACTCCTGATCCTGAGTTTAGCTGAAGGCGTTAAATTGGGGCGAGACGAAGTTCGCCGGGTCTGCTAGTATTTTATATAAGAAGATCGTAAGATCGCATTCGATTATATTGAGTACTGTGGAGGACATACAACACTAGTCATATTTTTCATTCAGTGCTTTCGAAACCTTCTTTTGTCGATTACCAAAGTTGGTATTATGTACAATAATCTGTTGCAGAATTCAGAAGCAACAAGTTACGATTCAAAATCACTACCAAAAAGCGGGAATCGAATTGACACTTTCAAGCTTCCTTAATTTCTAATTTCTTTTCTCTTGATGATGAAAAAATGAAAAACCCGGACAATCTAGAAAAAACTATCCCTGACGCATAGGCGAAAAAGAAAAAGGCGAAAACGGCTAGTCCGATTTGGATGATTCTTCTTTTGTTTTGTTTGTCTTGATTCAGGGAGGTGGTATAGCAAAAAAGAAAAAAAATCGGGAAAAGCCCAAATGAAAAGGCGGAAAATTAATAAATCGAAATTTCCATTTTGTATGAGAATATACACCACCAATGATCGCAAAACTCAAAAACCACCGAACTGATTGAACTCAAGTTTTGAATTTCGGGAGTGTCCCTGTGGAAATTGGTCAAAATTAGACATACAAAAAAAAAAAATAAAAATAATAATAATAACTTTGCAAACGCTATTCTTCGATAGTCATGGGAGCCGACGTTTTTGAGATTTGAAACATTAATGTGCATTGTCCTTATAGACAAGAATATTAGGCAATACAATTCCTGGGCACGAGCAAAGCCATGCGGGTATAACTAGACAATTCGGGTCAGTTAGCCCCGCACACTGCAGACTTGTGATTACTAACCCATTATGGTCATTGCGATGCCCTTCGGGGTCTGTAACCTATAAGTGCTGTAATCAATTACTTATACTGGGATTTTCTATCCTCCCGTCTCTCTGTCCTTGCTTCATTGCTTCATTCAATGAAGCCATAGCATTCTTGTAGTACACATTTCTAGGGTGGTCCAACAGTTCGTCTTATTCATGTCAAGGAAATCAGTAGAGGGAACGGGTACGATAACTTAGGCGCCGAAAATAAAATTGATAACGGTTTTTTTAGAAGTGTTAAATCATTTTTTACCATGAGAGGGTTGCTATCTCTCGAAAAATAGTCGCAATCGCAACACTTACAATAAAAGACTTTAGCATTTTTGAAAGTCAGGAAAGCCAACATTTTTGTTCCAAGAACCCATTCCCTGCGATTGGGAGAAGTCTAGCAAACCTATGTAAAATTATCGACCGATGGAAACTCTGTACTTTGAGGGGGTTCTATATGTCGATATTGAACTTTTTACGAAGTTTTGAAATGTTTTTCAATAAGTTTTTTGAATGAGCAATTTATTTTCTAATTTTAAAGATATGGATCAATTTTGCTCGGCTCTTTGGTATAGAACATTTTAATTTTTGTGTCATGTTTCGGGAGATTCTATCACAGGTTTCTCTACACCGACCGTTTTGGAAAGGTGTTGTATTCCACTAAAATTTATGGCAATGATAGAAAAATCAAAAGTTATTAAAAGGGTTTAACGCCGTATTTCAAAACGAACCCTCTATCCACATTATGAGGTGTAAAATATAAAAAGTAGGTACATTATGTATTTTTCTTAGGGTCTATAACATTCAAACAGCTTACCAACAGCGGTGTGCGTAATTCATCATGTCCATGGCCATTTTAGGGGGAAACCACTAAGACTAAGGGAACAAATATTTGTTTTATCAGTTTTACTTGAAACTTAGTAATAGTACTTTATAATACTTTGACAAAACGAGTAGTTCAGTTTTTCCCCAAAATGCAACCTCTTGGGGCGCAAGAACCCCTTATAGTCTTAGGCAGCATTTATATAGTTTTAGGACTTGATTGTTTTCAAATTTTCCTAACTCGTTATAGAGGGTTACGCATAAACCTTTTGAAAGGTATGATATTATTAAAGAAGAACACTTAACAGTAGGTCCTAAACTCTAAAAAATAAATGGGTCCTTACGTTAAAGTAAATACGTTTGGATTTTATCAACCTGGTTAGCTTGTTGACGATAAGTGCCAAACTTTACCAAGCTTTGTTATACCGGAAATTTACTTCTTTGTGTAGCAAACAATTTATAATGAAAAAGTATAATAACTTACTCCTTTGAAAATTCGTTTTCACCGCCGGCACCTGTTGCATTTTTGTTCCCATCCTCCATAGTGCCAGATGAGTTCTGCTTAGTGCTGGTGGTTTTGGAATCACCGTCTCCTCCCGTATGGCCACTGACAACTCCTACTTCCTCAATCAATTCGGTATCGTTACTCTGCAAATTTGCACTTTCACAGTCAACTTCTGGCAACACAGAAATAGCACGCTCACTAACCCTTTCGGCTGAATCCTCATCAGCTGCTAAGCCACCAGTCGCTCCACTGGTATTATGCCCTTTCTCGGTTGAAGGATGAAGGCTGTCTTTCGGATTCACGACTGTTACGGACACATCAATGGGATGAGAAGATGTCTGCACTGCCTCACCAAAGGCATCATCAACAGTGCCAGTTGCATTAGCTGCTGTTTTCCGCTCTGCATTTGTTGGCGACCGTCTTTCGATAACAGTTGTTAGGCTGTCTGACTTCTCAAGCTGCGATGGTGAACCAGATAACTCTTCCGCCATTTTTTCCATATCACTCTCGAGGGTCTTCAAATCAGTCAAGTTCTCGTTGATGGTCTTTTGAATTTCATCAGTAGCTTCGGTCACAGTCTTTTGAATGTTCTCCAGCGTTTTTTGTGATTTCTCCAAAATGGCGGCTGGCAAAGCCATATCTTCTTGTCCTGCCAACAATTGCCCAGAACTACTTGTCTTTGGCAATTGGTTTGCCAGGACAGTACTAATTTGCACAGGTTGGGCTGTAATAGCAGCGGTAGTCATTGAAACAACATTTGGCTTTGTCAGTGCCACTAGCTTACCATTTGTGGAGGCATCACCTCCTTCAGTCTCAGTACCGTCGGCGGGAGCGCCTTCATCATTACCGTGTTCGCCATTTTTCTTCATTTCGTCCAGTTTCTTGCTGAGGTTACTGTCGCTTCGCTTTCGCAAAAGGTTTAGCTTCGAACCGATGGACAGAAGGGTCAGTGTTGAAGGTTGGCGCTTAAGCTGTTTTGTTGGTCCAGCTGAAGCTTCAACAGTCTGGGGAGTCTCCTCGGTCGCTTGTGGTTCAGTTTGATTGTTGGGCGGCTGCGCACCTTTGGCGTCCCCCTTTTTGATACTAAGTAACGAAGCTTCTTTCTTAAGCAGGGCAGCTGCAATAATAGCTTGCCGCACCGAAGACGATTCCCGCTTAAGCTCTTTAGCAGTCTTTTGAATATTACTTGATTGAAGATTGCTTGATTGGCGACTTTTCATGGCAGTCGTGGTGGCAGCAGGAGCAGGAGATGACGCCTTATTTGTTGGCTTTTTTAGAGGCAATGGGGTCTTCCTAGCGTTAGTGGCATCAGTCGACGGCTTTTTGACACCAGTTTTCGTAGCAGTTTTCGTAACGCTTCCTGATGCTGTTTTTTTGGCACTAATAGGTTGTTTTCGATCGCTAACCCTTTTGGGAGACGCTCTTCGCAGCCCCGTCTTGGCGGGCACCTTCGATTTTGGTGATGCGTTTGTGGTGGGAATACGTGCTGGAATACGCGATTTGGAGTTTCTCCTCTGAGGAACAGGCGTTCGGGTCTTCAGCTTCGTGGGACTAATGGATTTTCTCCGCACTCTACTTGGAGCAGGGCTGCGAGTTGAGGATTTGCTGCGTCGTCTCGTCTTTGGTGGGCTTAATTTTCGACTCTTTATCGGACTTTCGCTACGTGTACTTAGTCGCGAATTCGAGCGCGAATTCGCAATTGCCTTCGCTTGTTCCATGCGGGAAGTTGGCCGTGAGCTCGCACGCGAATTTGCCTGCGATACAACTCTAGAGGCTTGACGGGTTGAAGGTCTAGATGTTTGACGGGTTGATGCTCTAGATGTTGATCGAGAAGGAGCTTTATTTGACTCCGCTCTAGAAGCTGGACGAGATCCACCTCTGGACGTGAGTCTTGATTCAGGTCTCAGAGATTGTCGCGATGGCGAACGACTTGGGGAAACTCTTTGACTAACTCCAAAGTCTTTCAACGGCGAATTAGATCTGGAGCTGACACGAGAGTTCCCACGCGAACTAAGCCTTGAATTTGACCTTGAAGCACCATTCGAACTGTTGAGTACGGGTATTTTCGAAAGTGACTCTCTTCGCGACAAGGACACGGAAATAGGATGGCCCACATTCTGGGCAGTCGGCGCAGGAAGATCTTTGTTTGGAGTACCAATGATTGGCGAAAGCGTTGTTGGTTTAGCTACCTTCCGAGGGGTCCTGGATACACGCAGTCGATTTGAAGGCGATGCCGGTGTTGAACGTGACATCTTGTCTGGTTGAAATATGGACTTTCTGCGGGTAGCTTGTGGGGTTTTTACTGGCGACACGGAGTTCCGCCGAAAACTAAAGTCCGATGTAGTTACCGAGCTCAGATTCGAACTTCTTCTGTCCGAGGCGATTGAACTTCTTGGCTCAGTTTGTGTAGAGCTGCGTCGTTCTGGCGATGTTGAACTAGATCGTCGGCGACTTTTTATCCGAAGTGGTGACAGGATTGGCTTCCGCTGAGACGCGAGATCGTCCATACTGGCCCAATTCGATCGCACCGGAATGCGAGAGCTTGAGTCAGCACTATTGATGACTCGTAAGAGTCCACGTTGTTTTCTCGTAGGATTAGAGTTCGGAACTAATGCTCTCGTAGGTGCGCTAGGCGCACTTAACCTGGGTATCGCTGTCCTATACGGGTCAGTTATTAGGGGCAGTGCTTCACAGCTGCTAATCTTTCTTCCTACTCTTGCAGGGTCAATTTGCATTGACATTGGGGTTTCCTGTGATGAAGACGATGGATCCTTACCCGTTTGTAAAATGCCTTTCTGGTGCGTCATTTGCATTGGAGCTCGCTTGCCGCTCATATTGAACTGAACCGACGGCCGTGGGGAATCGTCAGAGCCAAGCAGCGTTTTAGCGGGTCCTGATATACTGGGCAGCTTTAAATGAATTGATGAATGTGACTTTTGCTGCAGCATTCTGGGTTTGGCCACTGGTTTATGTAATCGTTCAGACGAAGCAGACATATTAAAATGTTTGTCTGGTTCTCGAAATCCGTGTCCCCGAAATGGTGATATACGGCCTGATAGGGGAATTTTTTGAGGACTTGGCGCCCGGGAAGACTGTGGTGATTTCTCGCCAATAATGGTGAATGAGGTTTTCTTGTGAGTTCTGGGAGCGGTTACCCTAAAAAAAGTGAAAGTTAAATAATTTGAAATCATGATTAATAGAGTAGCCTCACCTATGCTCAGCCCCCGTGGTAATGGCATCGGTTAAAATAATAGGTGATATTTGTCGAACTACTGGCGCAGGTGGCGCTGGTTCTGGTGGTGGCAGGGTTAAGGGCGGCGATGGTGGTGGTGGCGGTGGTGAAGGCAGAAGACTTGGTAGCATCAAATCGGTAGAGCTTGATTGGCGGTGTAGCGATCTGAGACGCGATGGTTTCGGATCGGGGGGTCTCGCTGGAATTGGATCTAATTTCCTTTGATCCTCACCACTGCTTGAACCGTTCGAGTCATGTATCATTGCTGCCACTGGCGAGTCCTCTGATGGCATTGCGTTGTGCTTGATAGACAGGACATTCTTCGAACTTGGTCGTAGTTTTGGCATTTTTGTGAATTCAGGATAAGTATTCATAGGCTTGAACCATTCTGCGCTGGAATACGATTCGTTGGAAATTTGGCGGGTGTATCTGGAAGGCGGTTTTGGTATCTCTGGGGGCGATTCTCTGAAAAAGTCAAGAAATAATTTGATTAGTATTAGGTGCGTTTGAGTATGATTCAAGTCTATATAACGTCGTTTTAATGTCTTATAGGCTACTACATGTGGGCGCAGCAGCGCAGTGGTTAGTGTGCTGGGCTACTGTGCGAGGGATCCCAGGTTCGATCCCCGGTAAAACACGAATTACATCTTAAGGTTTTTTCTACTGCGCCACCTCTCGCGAACGTCTGACAAACATCCGAGAGTATGACTGTCCTGAAAAAGCTTCTCAATTCAGCCGTTCGGACTCGGCATAAATTTGTAGGTCCCTTCCATTCGTCCCAAAAATAGAAACTCACACAAAACGAGTGGTTGCGAGAAGCTAGGCCTTGTGTGTCTACCGCCTGTTGCGCCGCCTATTTATTTATTTATTATTATTTACATAAAAGAGAAGATGAAACGATGAGTTGCCAATGGAAACGTTGAATTAAGGGGAAACTTTTCGGGCAATGTAAACATGAGTTTATATGAGATGAAGAATAGTATATCCTCCTTCTTCTACTCTTCCATGCAGCTTCTACGGAATCCCAACCTGAGAGCATGCCTTCAAATTGAGTAGGATCCCGTAACTACGCCCAATACTGTGCTGATGAAAAGTCTCTTTAATCTTTAGTCAGCCTAGGCAAGTACTCGTCCATATTCCAGGCTGAAGTCCTTGCCATTAACCACTGCGCTAGAATTAATTTAAATTCTAATACACGTGGTATAACTTTTATCTTCTTAGACAGCCAAGCTGCTCTTAAAGCCCTGGATTCATCTGTTATACAATCGAAGCTGGTCCTGGAAACCTGCATGGCCATCTATGAACTTGCAAAGAAAAACCTAGTCATCCTACACTGGATTCCAGCCCACAGGGACTTTATTGGAAACGACACAGCTGAAGTCGGCGCGACAATGCCACTTGTCGGACCTGGACCTTCTCTAGTGTCAGTAAGGAATGTTTCAGGAAGTACATTAGGAGCTTAGCTTAAATCGAATCTAATAAATTCTGGCTTAAAACACCTGTGCAGAACTACACCAAACAGTTCTTTCCAAAATTCTCCCCAAGAAAATCCTATTTTCTTACTTATCTGGACTAAAATAACCTAAGAATCCTGACAGGTATAATTACTGACCATGGCCTTATGAAGAAACATCTTCACCGAATTAGAGTTTCACCGGACATCATAGACTTTGCCTGGAGAGTAACGAATCTTCTCTTCAGATTCTCATGGAATGGCCGGCTCTCTTTCGTCTCAGAAAGAATGTCCTTGGCGAGGAAATCGTTACTACAGCAAAACTTGCTGACCTATCCATAGAGAAGATACTAATCTTCCTGACTGTCTCCGGAGTCAAAAGATGGCTCTAGGACCAGGGAAGGCACAATAGGCTCCTTTAGAGAGGCCGCACCAGGGCCGGTGAAGGCTCTCCCGACTTATCATCTAATCTAATCTAGTGGCTGTTATGCGATAAATAAGTGACTGAATTCTGGGATTTTTTGTGGGTGGACTATCGTTAAGCGTTATAGATCCAGAGAAAAGCGTTAAAAAAGTGTGATATTCATTATACCTCAGCTACGACAGGGCCTAGTTTATCGTCAGGAACACGTTACAGTGATTATTAAGATGAAAGGAGGTCTTAACAGTTTGAATCTAGGAAGAAAACACCTGTCCCCACTCCCCCTTCTGTTTCGGACCTATTCTTATAAAAGCAAACGAGTTCCCTGCGAGGCCCTGCGAAGCTTTGAGGATAATCAGTGTAGATAATAATTTAATAATAATTTCCTCTAACCAAACCTAAAGTATGGCGCCGAGTGCTGGACGATAAGCAAGAAGGGAGAGATGATACTGGGCTCCTTCGAAAAAAAAAATACTTCGGCGGATTTTTGGTCTTGTCTGCGAGGAGGGCGAATAGACGAGAAGATACAACCGCGAACTTTATGAGCTGTACCAAGAAGTGGATGTAGTCCAAAAAGCCAAAACACGTCGACTACATTGGATCGGCTACATCGAGCGAATGGACAGTAATGCTACAACTAAGAGGATCTTCGAATCCCAGCTCCCAGGTTCGAGAAGACCAGGAAGACCGAATCTCCGTTTCAAAGACCAAGTCATCACGGATACCAGAGCGCTTGCACTCGACAACTGGAAGCAGCGTGCCCGGGATCGTAGAGGATCAGGAGCCCGATAAGTAAGTAAGTATGTAAGTAAACCTAAAATAAAATGGAGTAAGGTCATTTCTTGTCTCATATTTCAACCAAGAAAATGTGCCCACAAGTCCACTTTATAACAAACAGAAAATTGTGAGAATCCTACAAATGAACAAAAAATCGTTGCCCAGTCTCGGGTGCTATCAACGGACATGAAAGAATCAAAACGGATGAGACTTGAGGACAATATACACTTTCTTTGCCACTATCCAGCATTGCAAAACATCAGATTCTATATCCTTGAGTACAAATCAGCTATCAGCTGACAAATTGTGGCTGGAAAAAGGGTGCCATTTTGAAAAACAGACCTGGATTTCTATGATTCCTAATTTTCAACTAGTTTTTTAAGCAGCTGAGGCCGTGTATTGAAAGTCTAATGAAAATGAAAAGGCTAAGGAAAGTCTAATCCTGCGGTGAAATTGTAATCCAAATCCAAAGATGAGTACAAATCAGTTGTTAGCTGTCAAATTGGTTGTCGTTGGAAAGAGTGCTGCCAACTCTACAAATAATGTAAAAGATACAGTAATCTTTTGAGGTTCACATCCGAATCCGACTTATATTTTCTATAAAAACAAATGATGAGTGCCTTAAGTTATACCCGCGTAAATTCTGTTGTTAGTATAGATACTTAAAGTTCAAGTCTAATACAGCACCAAAATTTACCTTAGAGATTCCCTGTTTGATTTCAAGTCTTCTGAGAAATCTGATATCCGCCTTTTCACTTCTTTCGCTGGTCGATCCTGCTCTACGTAATCCAGTATAGCGCCATCGACCTCCTCCTCCACTGGATCGTATGCTTCATCGATTGATAGCACAGATGGCGGCACTTCAGGCCTAAGAAGTGCATAGTTAAGTGAATTTTTTGCATCAGAACTCGAATGTCCGCTCCCACTGTCCGGCAGTATCTGTATATCAGGCGCCATTCTCGGGCTCAAGCCCACACTTGTACTTGTAATTGGTGTTTCGGAAAACAGTCTTGACAATCTTCTCCCCCCATCAACGGCTAGCGTTATCGTTCTATTAAAATCATCTGCAATCGCCGAAGCATACGAGTCCCGCCGAAAGCTTCCATACAAGCTGCCATCCAAATGGCCCAGATAATCCTCTGAAGGTGTCGGAGGCACTGGATCACCAAACAAGCTCTGATACTGATTGTCGTAAAAACTGGTAGTGGCATCACTGCGAGCTGCATAATTTGTGGTTGACGATGGCGACATATTTTGGTAGTCGTAATTTAACGGAATGACCGACGGGGGTGACTTTTTCATATTGCACCGTGACGGAGAAGTAAGTGGATGCTGTCTAAAAAGTAATATTCAATTAAAGTTAGTTAAATATTATATTTCACCAACTAACCTTATTAGTCTTGCCGGCTCCTATTGTTGTTATTATTGCAATTTCCGTAAGGACTGTATGGTAGCTGCAGTTTGAATTAACCGGCTACATCGAGCCACAACTGTTGTATACATCGACTTATCGATTTGCAGCGGTTCGCCATGTGCAGAAATTTACATACGTACAAAAACGGTCCGAACATCAGTGAAACTTTATGTTATGACCGGGTTTTCCTTTTTCGTTACAAAAAAAAATAAAAAAAATAAAAAGACGAACTACTTGTATGAA
This sequence comes from Cheilosia scutellata, assembly GCA_955612985.1. NCBI lineage: Eukaryota > Metazoa > Arthropoda > Insecta > Diptera > Syrphidae > Cheilosia > Cheilosia scutellata. The sequence continues at coordinate 94,117,064 of OY015311.1, forward strand.
TAAGAGGGAGAGAAAGGATGTCTTCTATTAGTCGAAGCGTATTATATCCTGACAATTTGCTTGGGTTGTTCAGCGGTCAGTTAGCCGTGCATACAACTGCAACCGCAAAGAAAATGGAGACTAAAAGAATGAAAAATCGTTGTTATTGTTGTTGTGCCTTTTGGCATTTTCTCAGCCTCATGAGGGGTTTTCCATGCACAAGTTGTTGTCTGGACGGAAGACAGCTGCAGCCGGTTCAATGGCTTTTCCATTTAATTTAAATATCCTTCCACTTGATTTTTTGTCCTGACTTCTAGTTCGAGGATACGTTACGTACCTACTTCGTTGTGTTGTTTGTTGGCTTCTTCATGGATATGAGGAAATGCATGCATAACCTGCAAAGATCAATAAATCTTAAAATTTATGCAACAAAAATGACTTTAAGTTGATATTTTCTTACTTAATTTTATGAACCTACAGGGATTTACGACTAAATTATCTGACATACATTTTGGATAAATTAAAATCGAATAATATCGAAAATGTATGAATTTATGAAATCAATTTAAATAACTAAATAGACAAATTGATCACAATAAATAAATAGCAGGTGTAAAACCAATCACCAACTAGACTGAGACCATAAGCGCGGACAGAGTGTACGGAGGGGCTGGAAACAAGCGGCAAGACTATAATAATTAAAATAAGCAGATATGTACATATGTATATGTAAATGTATGGGACCATTTGTATTATTTTAAGGGTGCCCTCTAATTGCTGAATTGGGAAGGTTTTCAGTGACAATTCTTTTATTGGATGCTTGTCAGACGTTCGCGAAAGGTGCCCGTACCGCAGTGGAAATAAATACATTAAGGTGTATATGTGCTTTACCGGGGTTCAAACCGAGAACCCTCGCTTAGTAGGGTATGTCCGTGAACTTCGATTAGTTACGTGTGCATAAGTATAACCGTTTTTTGTCAGTCCCTATCCTAGTCCGGATAAAGAAAGAGCCGACCCAATGCGGATCTCTATGCAGGTGGAGATAGGAGATAATAAGTATATACGTCTGTACCTATAATTTAGCCAAAAAGCAAACAAAACTCTTCAGAGCTGAGAACATCACCACCACAATTGTAAGATCACGCAATGAGTGGAAAAACAGTTAGCAATACTCCAAGTGGCAAACCAGGTTTAACGGAAAATTCTGGGGATTGATAATAAAACGAAAAAGTTATATTACACCACTGGCTGTAAATAAGCCAGGGAACTGAAAATGACTAATATAAGGTAGCGGTGTTCCACTGCACAATTTACGATCCAATGCGGAACCTTTCGCAGAAATCGTTCTACGATTTTAAAGAGAGAATCATCATAAATGAGGTATCTCGATTAGTACCTAAATTTTCAAAGCGATTTGAAACTTTCCTTGACAAGGGACGTTTTTTTCGTTATAAAGCTTAGGATCGGTGCAATCTCTTACACTTATCCTAAGGGAGTTGAAAGCCCTGCATTCGCTTCTCTGTCTCGCGATTTCGATCGCTTGTGCCGTTGACCTTTTTTTATTGAAAGTTTTTTTCCTACCACTAAACGAAGTGCTGAAATTCCCCACCACTAAAAATCAGTTTTTCCAAAATTGTGTAAATTAAAATCATCACTCTCTTGTTTTTTTTTCTGAAATTATTCGCCTGAGTTTTGGTCGGTGTACGATAATTCGCATAAATGATCGACGATATTCCCAAGGACCCAAAACAACGTGGAAGTCTGGCATCGTCGTTTGAAGTGTTGGTAGGACGAAGCAATGCCAGTCTATGTAAACTAATAGTTGATTTAAGGAAATAGCTTCTATTTTCGAAAGCACAGGTGGAAAGGGTTCGAAATCAGAAACAAATAAATCAAGCGAATTATAAGAATTTAAGTTACACTGTATAACTTAATTTTGCATTAATTAATAATTATTATAAGTTTAAGGTTTGTTGTCTGGGTTTCATTTATCTTTCAGCTATGTTTACCTACATAGAATAGACAAAAAAAATTGTTTTATTCTTTGGAAATTGTTTTATATTTTTAAAGGCTTTTACTCAACTTGACGAAATGTTTGCTATGCTCAAATCTTGCACGCCAAATTTGACCCACTTCCTCTTAACTGAGAAATTTTGCGTTCTGGTTTGGTTCTGAAGACTATGCAATATTTAGAAGGAACTAGCTGACCCAGTAAACGTTGTTCTGCCTAAAATAGTTATTTTAAATATTTAAAGATTTATTTTGATATTTTTGTTCAATAATTTTTTTTTTAATAGGAATGAAGGCGGATAGCTTCAGTGGTTCAGCGGCCATTATCGGACTTACATACGCATCAACGTTTTTATATAATATAGCTGTACCCGCCCGGCTTTGCCCGTACACAGGAATTGTATTGCTTAGGTCTTAATAATGTTACTTTGTAAAATGAGAAAAATGAGAATAAATCGATTTTCTGGAATTTTCTTTCTGTGTAAACTTGAAATATAGCAATACGAACAAATGAACAAAGAATCATGAGAATCGGCCCAGCGATTATCGAGTTATAACGTTATCGAGTTTCACCCCATAGAAGATGTTTCTTGTATGGGAACTGCCACATGCCTTTGTTCAATTTTGACCACCCTTCATACGCGCACTCCGGGGCCAATAACTAAGATTATCTCTAAGTTTGAGCTCAGTCGATTCAGTGATTTTCGAGATATAAGATTTTGAATGTTTTTTTGTATCGGCGGTGCCACGCCCCTTTGTCCAATTTTGACCAATCTCCTTCAGTGCACTCCTGAGTTAATACCTAAGATTATCCGTAAATTTGTGCTCAATCGGGTCGGTGGTTTTCAAGTTATACGTATCCGGACACATTTTTGGATTTTGACTTCCTTTGCCGCTTTAAGGGGGGCTTTTTCATAAGACATAATCCATTAGCCGTATTAACTGGAAGCTTTGTGCGTTAATATATATCTAAGTCAAAATTATTCTCAAGAAATGCTTTTAATTGTAAGGCAATACTTCACCGAGTATTTTGAGCTATAACATTATAATTATAGGTATTATAATAAATTCAAAATAGATCTTATTCGGCCAACTGCAAATAAAATTGTTTACTCTAAAGTACCATGCACTTGCACATGCACATGGGTGCGAATGAACGAATTGATAAAATGCGAACAAACCACTTTTTATACATTTATAAACAGAAAATTACACATTTTATTATTCCAAGAGGAGAATAATTAATTATCCCATCAAAATGTATTAAGAAAACAAGTTTAAAAATAGTTTAAATAACGAAATTTCGAATTCCAAACTTTTTGACGCGAACGAAAACACCCTGGCGCAAATTGTAAGTCTATTCGCAATCCACATCATTTAAATCGCGTTCCACAAAGTAGCGAATAAAAAATTCGTTCGAACTTAACTTTATTCCAAGAGGAGAATATCTTGAAATAATAAAATGTGTAATTTTCTGTTTAGGTATAAATGCATAAAAAGTGGTTTGTTCGCATTTCATCAATTCGTTCGTTCGCTCCCATGTGAATGATCCTTAAGACCCTTAGACCCTTCCAGGATTAACCTTACAAAATAGATTAGTTAATTATTGTTTTTTTTTTTTTAGTGCAGTACTACTTATTAAAAGGCTTTAATAAGTTTCTTTAACTAAAGGGTCCGCCATCTAACGTTTTTTTTTCAACTAGTGCTTATTTCGCGAATGGTAACACTTAGCTCATGTCTGATTTGACAGATAATTAGTTTTATCCTTCCGCTGAACGAATATGGTTGTGTATACGCTTGAACAACGCTGGGAAATATTGCGACATTACTTTGAAAATCATGGTAATGTTGCAGAATGTGTGCGAAAATTGCGTACGGATTTTGGAAGAAACTAATTTTGATCTTGGCGGGTATGTAAACAAGCAAAATTGTCGCATTTGGGGCACAGAAAACCCGCACGCATACATTGAAAAGCCGATATACCCAAAACGAGTCACTGTTTGGTGCGGATTTTGGTCCAGAGGCATAATTGGGCCATTTTTCTTCGAAAATGAGCAAGGAGTGGCCGTTACAGTCAATGGCGATCGTTATCGGGCCATGTTGAACGAATTTTTGTTCACAAAAATTGAAGAGGAGGATATTGGCAACATTTGGTTTCAACAGGACGGCGCTACGTGCCACACAGCCGAAGCTACACTCGACGCCCTGTTTTTGAAGATCGCATTATCAGCCGCAGAGCTGATGTTGTTTGGCCACCGCGGAGCTGCGATTTGACACCGTTGGACTATTATTTTTGGGGTGCCGTAAAAGATAAGTGTTACGCCGACATGCCAGAAACAATTGACGCTTTAAAGGACAATATTCGTGAAGCCATTGGTGAAATGCAGCTGCACACAATCGATAATGTGCTTAAATATTGGACCGATCGTGTAGGTTACTGCATGGCCAGCCGAGGCAGCCATTTGAATGAAATTATTTTCCATTATTAACCGGAAGGATTGTACAGCCAACGAGTTGGACCATGCCGAAGTATTTTCATATACTCCATTTCAAACTTCTCGAACTCATTTTTGAGAGTTCGTATTCTTTTAGTGCTGTTGGAAAATTCGGATAAACTTTTAACACAAGAGTCTTCATATCATCGTATTATGATGCCTTTAGTTGCATTTCATGTGACAATTGCAATTTGCTTTGATTAAGTTTGGATTTTCGGCTCTTAGGTGTCTGAAAATCGATTTATTGAATTCATGATTAACCGAAGCATTATCAGCGATGCCACTTCTGAAAAAAATTCTGGAGTAGAATTGGCTAAAAAGGTGGAGTAGATGGAAAAACACGGGAGTCGATTTTCAAAATCGTCAATGTACATTGTATATACCTTTTTCAAGGTATAGAACGCCGATATGTTTGCATTTGCGAATATAATGATGGGGCATGGTTCGGGACTAGGTCCCCAAACTATTCTATCCTATAACTAAAACCCATATTTCATACATGGTTAGGTTAGGTTGAAATGGCTGCCGACACTTAGACCATTCTAAGGTCCCGTCTTGTGTTACCACATGAATCTTCTAGAAGAAGTTTCGTCCTACTCGTTTGAGCTTCTAATGAAGCATAGGCGATTACGAAAGTCTAGGTTTGTTAGATCGTTTAGTTCATTGTAATAGAAAGCTCCCGAGTCCCGAGAACTGCAAGTTGGTTTAACTCTTGGTTTAACATTGAGCCTAAAATATATATCTATTTTATATTGGATCTACCAATGTTTCGAATTTCTCTCATTTTATCTGATCATTATAATATTTTCTACCTACTAATGGGCCATACATAGTTTTATCTGCTGAATAGTTTTCCAGATATATTCCAATAAATTAATCCATAAAGTGGCTACATAGTCTAAAGAAATGGATTACAGATTTGAAATTGGAGTAGATAATGGAAAATTAGAAATAAGTGAAGTAGGGAGTAGATTTCTGAAATTTCTGAAAAAGTGAAGTAGATCTACTCCAATTGGAGTAAAGTGTTATCGCTGAGCATTATCCGCTGCGAAAGAAATATAATTAGCATTTTTGAGATAGTTATTTCATACGATTTTCGATTCGGGAACTGTCAATGTGAGTGTGGCAGTTCAAAAACAAAAAGAGTGATCCCAAATCCATTGTATAGTTACATTAGGCGCTGATTATATTTCTTAGTAAAAAACCTTTTTTCTTAATTGTTCGTAGTTAGGCTTTTTAAGAAAATTAAAATGAAATATTGGAAATTCGGGAGATTTCATAGAATTTTCGAGAGACCGGGAGATTAGTAAAAAAACTGGGAGACTCTCGGAATCGGGAGAACTGGGAACCCTAGCTCTAATCCGAAGTCTTCGAATTCAACGCAGAGGCACAAAGTAAGGAAGATCTCGCCTTAGGTGGAGGCAGTTAGCCAAAGACTGCGCTAACTGAAGGGGTGTGTTAGTATTATTTATTAGATGCCGAGATCCACACCGAATTGGAGTTCCACCTAAGTAAGTATTTAAAAGAATATCAAGTTATCTTTTTTCATAATGCATGCTTAATACACGAATTTATTTTCAATGTTATGTAGTTTCCCTTATATTGAGCAATTTCCATAATATTTAGGATGGGTCTCCTCTTTTGAAGATTAAAATTATTATAAATATTCAAATCTGACTTCCATACCAAGAACATAATTGCACACCTTTCTTCGTATCTTATAGGTACAGCTTTGAGAAACTAGCAAAAGTCCAGGACTTGACGGCAGTCATAGCACAGCAATGTCATTGAATAATTTAAACTTGGATGTGTTCGATTTTGGGAAAAGGTTTTAATAATTGTAACTTTTTGTTTTTAAGTAATCGCACAATTCGAATTAATGGTAACATATTTACATACTACTTCTCAAATCAGCAGCCGTATTAATTTTCAGTTCTATAAGTATTTGTTACACCAATTAACTAAATGGTAACATGCTCCGCTTTGTCACTTACAAAATCATATTATAAACTATACTTTATGCTATTTTCACGGTAATTTATAATAAATTAACAGCTTCGCGAACTATTTATCCAATTAAACACTTTGAAAGCAAACTACTTGCCAACTTATAAGTAGCTTTGATCGATACAGTGCAAACTTTATAACCACCTGTCAGAGGTTTCGTTTAAAAACTAAACTAACTTTCTTAACAGTTTGCAACCGATAAGTCGGCACGTTCGTTGCCTCTTCGGCACTTCATTCACTAAAATCGACAATTTGGTGTAATTTTTTTTTCTCGTTCTCCTCTTCTAATACGAATACCCATGCCTGCGTTTAAACTTTTCTGAAGGCATTGGGGCATCTCAAAGTGTTATGCTATGGATTTCTAACACATTATAAATGACCATGAAGTGCGGAGCAAGGCGAATAAGCGAGTAACATTTTAAGGAAAATGTAGGTTAGGTGAATGAAGTTTGAACTTATTTGTAACTTATTCATGTATGGGTAAAGTCAACCAATTTTGCGTCTAACTTTTGGTTTGACCTAGAGGTCAAAGAAATCGTTACCAAACATTTTTGTGATGGATTTTGATTATAATGATGTTGATATGCAATTTAAATTTGTATCTACATATTTGCAACTGAAAGTCGCAGAAGATTTGGTTGAACTTTATTACTCAATGCCTTTCTTAGGCTACGGACAGAGTGCAAGCGAAAGGCTAAGCGAAAGCTAAGGTTTGACAGGTAAGAGCTAATAAATTGCGTCCATACATTTTAATTGTACTGTCCATAAAGTAGGTACGAAGCTAAGATACATGCTAATCGAAATTTGGCGCTAAAAGCTAATAAACTCTTCTGCCCAGTTTTTTAGCAAGAAGATCAAGCTAAAACGCACCTGTCAATATATTTGGGTATATAATCGAATACTATTATGACATTCTAATGTATTCAGCTCATTTTTGGGGATGTTTTCATAAAGGTAGGGTGTCCATCTGTGGTCTTAATAAAATGAGAACATTTTCCTCCTGAAGATATAAAAAAAGGGAACAGTACCTACAGCTACACATATAAAATCAATTGTCATATTGTTAGATATGTTTGCAAAAAAAGAATCAGGTAATAAAAGGACAATTTCGTCCGAAAAAGACTATAGTTCTTCCTCTAGGAACTTTGGAAAGAAAAGTTTCAGGAAATGACAAAAATGCAGTCCAATTAAAACACGTTAAGTTCGGTGGAAATGCCTTTTGTGTTTTATAAATCACTTTTGCTTAGTCATGGTGGTGGGTATAGCAGTTGAACTTTTGTCATCTATACCTTTCTTTTGTCTGTCAGAACATTCTTTCGATATTCGTATAGGTATTCTGCTCAGGAATTGTATAAATATTCAGGATATTTCAGACTTAATATATTTTCTGGCGATCGCAATTCATTAAAATTATCCGTAGCCTTAAAAATTCGCGACGTTCGGACTCCGTGCTAATGTCATTGCACAATTACAGAGTTTAAAAACATATAGCGCCATTTACAATTATAATATAACCTCAAAATTGTATAATCTGTATATTGTGACTTTCACAAAATAAACATTTTCAAAAAGCCCGTATTATTTACGGGCTTGCACTCATTCCAAATCCTACAGTGACCACAGGCAGGGTGTTACAATTACGGTCTTTTGTTTTACAACCCCTGTGAAATGTTATATAAACCTAGGGTGCCTATAAGGACATTTTGCGCCAACTATTTATTTATTTTTTATTTTTTTTACTCTAACCAATTTATTAAAGAGATTTAAATAAGTACATTGCTCGAGCCAAGTGTAAGCTCCCTAAATTCGATCCCTTTAGCCGAGCAGTACGACGCAGCTCTACCTAAAATATAAAATGTTTATTTTAGACTTTACTTCACATACATATCTGTCAAAATTTAGCACACCCATTAATGGTTCGGCACATTTTCTTCAGCTAAATTTTGACAGATCGTGTAGTTTTTCTTTTATTGCGTTTTTGTGTTACGGAAAAGTAAAGCAGGATGAATTTTTTGAATGAATACATCGACGAGGAAAGGAATGCCTTGAAAGTGCAAAATTTGAGATCAAAGAAAAGTTCGTGAAGCAAAAGAAAAACAAGTAAAAGTGTTATCATCGGCTTGGCCGATGCTTTGATACCCTCCACTGCATAAAAGTCATGCAAAATGTTTGCCATGCCATATTGGTTTGGTATAGGAGGTACCAGAACTACTTGACCGACATAGACAATTTTCAATACCAACCTGACGACGGTAAAAAGGAGTCCTCTCACAAAATTTCAGTCGCCTAAGTCGATTCGTTTGGACGCTATTGTGATTTCAACAGACGTAGAGACACATGGGTCTAATAGTGGTTTTGTATGGGAGGTACCAGAACTACCTGATCGACATAGCCCATTTTCAATACCAACCTGAGGACCGTAAAAATAAGATCTCTCACAAAATTTCAGTTGACTAAGTCGATTCGTTTGGACGCTATCGTGATTTCAACAGACGTAGATACACATGGGTCTAATAGTGGTTTTGTATGGGAGGTACCAGAACTACTTGACCGACATAGCCCATTTTCAATACCAACCTGACGACGGTAAAAATAAGTCCTCTCACAAAATTTCATTCCCCTAGGTCAATTCGTTTGGACGCTATCGTGCTTTCAACAGACGGACAGACAGACAGACAGACAGACGGACATGGCTAAATCGATTTAGAATGTGATCCTGATTCAGAATATATATACTTTATAGGGTCTCCGGTGAATCCTTCTTGGCGTTACAAATGTAATGACAAAGTGAATATACCTTCCTGTGGAGGGTATAAAAAAGAAATTGCGTCGATCAATTTGTGAAGGAAGTTATTTTTAAAGAACAGCTGTATTTAGCTAGGTTCTAGCTAAAGTTTGGAGAGCAGCTAAAATTTAGTTTCGAATCATATAAAACATTTGTTATGATTTTAACCCGACGTTTGTTAGGTAAATCTATGGTGCGGAATCAAACTGCGAACAGTTTTTTATATATTTTTTACGAAGTGGCTGTTCGCCCGTTGGATTTATAAATGAAGTAACGTTTAACTGGCGTACGAATTCTTCGAGACACGGCCACAAGCCACTTAGAATAGACCGTCGACTCCTCCCACATAACGGACTTTGCCTATAAGCTGCCTGCGGGCTCAAGGTTTTTCATGTATTGGCGCACACGTATTCACAGACAGGGGAATTAATTCCGGGGAGAATCGGCTAGGTGCACGGAAGTTGGCGGTCTAGTTCTATGTGGTTTGTGGACACGGCTCGGTAACGTAATGATATTTTCATAAAAAATAGTTTTATAAGGAATAAGCTGAGACCAAATCGTAAAGGGTGATGTCCGAAAATAGTATAGAGGATTTTAAACGTTAAAGCCTTTGACTCGAGCGAAGCGAGCCATACATACCCCAACTTGACGCATTTAACTTTTGACATTTCTTTGGGTAGCCGTGTCTCGAACAATGGGTGAATAGCAACTGTCTTTTTTAAATCTACAATTATGTTAAAACTTCTTATTAATACCAATTTCGATCCGCTTATTTTTTCTTATATTCTCTGAACCATTTTTTTATCACTCTTATTTCTTTATAATTAGCATATTTTTATGTATGACATGAGGCATGGGCATGAGCATGACCAATAAAAAATTTAACAATGATCTTTCTTCAGGTAACACTACGAGTAGTCATAATATCTAGGTTTATCTGAAAGGTGCACATTTTTCTATGCTTAACATTGTTGATGGTCACGGTTTCAATATCAATTCAATTGTATCTGCAAGCATGTTGTGTATACCGCTAGAAGCAATCGCTGCGTGATTGTGAATACCTTTTATGTATTTTTTTTCTGCATTACATACTTTCAAATTATATTAATGAATTCCGTGTGAATTGTTTGCGAAAATGCAATTAAAATAAACAATATTATGATAGAGTGTGGCGCGAAAGCATCGCATTCAATGCCATCTTTACTTTCTTTTGCAATTTGTATCTGTTATTCTTTTTGAATCATTATTAATCGAATATGCGAGTAAAAAATACGTTAATTCATTGAACTGTTTGATTATTTCAGTTGAATGAACTTACATGTATTTACAATTATAACTATTCTTGTTGCAGTTGAAATGTACATAAAGCAAATTCAAGTGTTGATGGTTTGTTCTTTGGCTAATGATCGGACATTTCTCATGACTAGCTGAGGAGTTATATTAGCGCTACTTACAAACTCATGATAACGCTATCATAATGCTATCGAAAGAACAAATTTTTGGTGGACCTGGGCAAGTGGTACAACATAACATGTGAAGCAACAAAATAGATTTGGGCAAAGCTGAATCTGAAGCATTCTTAGAGTTGATCTTGAGATTGCATGTCGCTCTACAACATATGTAGATGTCTTTGAGGGAACCCTGCAACAGTGATAAATGCATTTTGTGGAAGCTGTATTGTATAGCGACTAGAAGGAAAAGCAGAAAATCCTCCACTTTCTCTGGTACTTACCCAGCTCTCTGAAAAAACGAAAAGTCCATCTGATAGTCTTCTGTACTACAACGATATAAACGGTATAATAAACATACGGACCTTCGAAGTCTCTTCGCATAATTATAAGCTCAAACTAAATCAACGAGTAGGGGAAAACCATTTCTAAGACTAAAGTCGTATCACAAAGTACTTTGGCCTAAGTATTTCGGGTTTTTGCCGACAGCCACTTTAACCTAACCAAACCTTACCTATTCTATTCAAAGACAATTGAGAAATTCGATCTGCTTATTACGAGTCTGCAGTTGCAGTGGGCAAATTAAAGGTACACCTTCTAGCAGTGGTAGGATTGTGAGCAAACATGGCCCTTCCACTGCTACAAACACTAAAGAGGATAAAACAACAGCTCAAGTTAAAACATCCCTCACAAGGGCGACTCCTAATGTGCCAGTGTGTCGTCGTACTCCCTCTAAAGGAGCCTATAAACAACGTCGCTACGCTATCCACATCCTGAAGGTCTTTGGAGAAACTTTGGAGACTGCTAGGACAGCGGAACAAAAAAGCAAAATTGAATGGGTAAGAAAGCTGCTATATAGGGAACGATCCACGAAAGATCAGCAAGGAATCCACGTCTAAGTGCCAGAGATCGCTGGAGGAGACCGCGCCGGCTCCCAAAAGACCCAAGGTGAGCAGTATCATCAACCCCCAAAAGTCTTCCAGCGTCACATCTCTACAGTCTTTCAGTGACGCTCTCAAAGATAAAATTGTGGTTGCTGTGATCGATCGCAGTGACGATGATGGCACGATCTCTCCTGAACGGTGGAATAAGGTAGTCAAAATGAAGCTCTCCGGCACTTTCTTGAGCATCATGAATGACTACCCGGGACCACCTCCTATATCACTTCCAATGGTGGATAGCATCAAGGCCATGTGAAACTGATCGCCTGCGACGACAAGAGATCCTGTGATCTCTACAGAATTGCTGTAAGTAGACTGGGTGAAGTTTGACCGGGTGCAAATTTTGAGGAAAGGGATGAAATCGCAAACAGACTGAGAACTCGTACCTGAATCCCAGCCGAACCCTCCTCTACTGAGGAAATTCTGGAAATCATCATCATTAGTAATCCGTCGCTCCCAAATCACAACTGGAAAGTCGTAAAGCTGGAGGAGCAAATGGGTCTTTATAGATGCGAGCTAATTGTGATCAATAAGGAGTCCCTCGCCCCTCTGGCCGCTTCCACTTCTAAGCTAAAGTAATATCCAATGACCTGGCAGCAACAACAATATCCGTGAAAAATCTCGACCGTTCTAAAATATAGTAGGTTTCGTAAACAATCATGCGGCGATCAAAGCACTAGATTCGTATTAAATCAAAGACACTCTGGAGCTCTCAAAGACCGCTGAATGTAATAGGACAGCGACACAAGGTTACTCTTTGCTGGGTCCCGAAAATTGGTGGAAATGACAAAGCTAATGAACTAGCAAAACTCTGTTTCGGCCTAGTGTTTATTCGGTCTATGTCTTATCCAACTTAGGCCTTTAATATGCAATTTTTTGACTGTCGATGTTGCGTAAAAGTCATTGAAGTTTGTCATTAAATCTCGTCCTGGAAAGCTCGTCAAAGCAAACGCGAGAGAACATTTTAGGAAGAATCGTTCTCTGGAACCTACCGAGGATATTTAATCCTTTTGAGATAGAGTCGATGCTTCAGCGCCATAAAGCAAAACTGGGATGTTAGCAGAATCTCCTTAGAGGGGTCTACTATCAAAAGTGCCCTAAGGACTAGCCAAACTATTACTTGGAACCCGTGTAACTTTGGTCACGCACAGATTCTAGGAAAATACGTTGGGAACGTTGTCACTTCTGACTTCTAAGCAGACGTTCTGCCAATCGCTGAAGCGACACGTAAGGTATCATTGTTGGCAATACCACGAAACGATATTACCATTTTCATTGACAGCCAAGCGGCTAAAAAAACATCATGATCGAGCACTACAGCCGATCAAACCACCACACAGTAATATTAGAGAACTAGTAGAGAATAAGATTTGTATGAAAATCGACAACAGATGGCAAGAAGTATGACAGAGGCTGGACCGACAATCTTCTACAGTTTTACAGGTTATCGCGGTTTAAGTTGGTAGGGGCTCTAACGGGTCATAACTTCCTAAAAAAATATACAATGAAAGTAAATTTCAAATATAACGATGTAGGTATGTAGAGGCTGCGGAGACGAAGAGATCCATGAGGTGAGGACTCACTTCCTTTGTCACTGCCCAAGTCTCTGTTACTTGAGGAATACAACACTTGGAAGTCATTACTTCCATGACTTATAAGAACTTTCTGATGTCTCACTTTCTGATCTTTTCAGGTTTTGAGGTTATCAAGCTGGCTGGAGAGCGTCGCGTCGGGTAATCACAGGAAGAAGGGACATAAGGCTAACCATTTCTAACACCAGCGGTTAACCCCCATAAAAGGGCATCACAATGGGTCCACAAGGACGGTACAATATGGTTCATCCTGCTCTACCAACCCGTGAACCGTACCTATAGGGATCTACTAGTCAATTGATTTCTCAGCCCAAAAAAACATCGATTGGCAAAAGTTATCTAAAATATTATTACCAACGTTTACTATAATATAAAAAAGCCGAGGTAGAAAAATTCCCATTTTTTTTCACTGTCAAATCTTCTCACATTAATTTTCTGTTGTTGCGGCGCTTACCTACACACGAATGTTTATTAATTCCCAATAATTTTTATTCCAACACCAATTACTCCTGAGCTTATTTCAATTACTCGTAATCAGTCTGGTCAATTAGCATTAAATTTGCTAAGCAAATTTTTCATTGCAATATGATTCAGTATTGCACACTTTCGACCAAATTTCGCCCACCAACTTCAACGTAAATTATTTCCTCCTGTTGACACTCCGAAATATTGAATTCAATTCCAAGCTATACCAGAGTGTTTGCTGGAAAAACAATAACACACGAATATTCAGATACAATTCCCTCTGTGAATGCAAATTCATTTGAATATAGGAAAAAAGGAAAGGAAAAACACAAACTCTCCACTATTTTCCCTACTTCCGGTCGCAAGGCAAAAACCCAAAAACTAGAAAAAAAAGGAAACTCAAATGTGGGTATGTGGTATGCAAAAGAAGTAAAACTTGTGCAACCGCATCGGTATAGCTAGCTCCAACAGCTTGTTCTATTCACCTCCTGTTTTCACCTATACAAACCTTACCTACTTCAAGAACATGTGCCTTAGAAAAATTTCGACTAAGAGAACAAAAATATAGTTTCAGTAATTTATTAGACGCCGCGCGATATAAACATTAATACTCACAAGAGTTACGTGCTTTATATCGATTTTCTAGTTGATTCCTTTAAGGAGCAACAACAAGTTCTAAGTAATCACGTGCGACTGCATTTTTTGAATGCAATGTCAAAAAAAGTTCGCATAAGCACTTTAAGATTTTTGTCAACTGGAGACCTTATGGGAGTTTTTTTTGAAAACTAAGACTGATTATTTGGACGCAGTACTGTGAAGTGTTGTACGTACGCTGTACGCATTCATGTTGTATTATATGTAGCTGCAAGGATATTATAGTGCAGAATATAATACACCCGCAGTACTAATAATCATTTTTAGTATCCAAGCTAACTTTTACAATGGCAAAAATATTCATATAAAATTATCAATTGTGACCGTCAAACCATCAAAAAGTTACTATTAATTGAATAATGGAAGATGGTCGAAATTGAGGTATGGCCTTAATTTATTAATCCGCCCCGCATTTGTGAACTGCGCTGGAGAACTGTCCCCCTGGACACTAAAAATGATTATTAGTACCGCCACCGCGCAATATTGTAGGTAGGTACGTACAAGTTTTGAGAGAAACTAATTTTAAGGAAAAGTAATTTTGATTAGACGTTTGCGCACGATTTTGAAATTTCCCTACTGAATTTTCTCTCTAAAATTGAAAATAAGTGGGTAAGGTACATAGATTTTTTACTTATAACGGTTAAAAAATGTGATTGAAATTCCCGTAATAACACTAGTATTTCATACATCGGAGTGTCTATTCGGCCGTTGATTTTGACAGATTTTGTAGTGACTGACGTTTACCGATGTTCGGGCACGACTACGTCATCAACATAACGTAATCATATTTTCATTAAAAACTCTTTATAAATATAAAAGTTGGATCCTAAACGTACAGCATGATGCCCGAAAAAGATTATGAGTTTAGAGTCTTTGACGCGAACGTAGCGAGGCACATACCCCAACTGGGCGCAATATAAACTTTGACATTTCGTTACGTAGTCGTGCCCGAACAACGGCCGAATAGCAACACCTTTCGTACATAATGTATAATGTGCATACTACAGACCTGGCAACACTTTTATTTTTGTCAATTATTTGTAAGACCAAATGGAAGTAAGCCGTTATGTTTTTTTACTTTTTAAATCAATCCATATCATTAAAATTACTATTTTTCCAAAAACATCTCAGAAAAGAGTCATTTTTAAGCGGAAATTAGTACAAAAACAGTGAAAGTAAAGTGTTTTTTTTGTCAAAATTGGCCAGATTTTTTTTATCAAAGCTGGTACGAAATAAATTCTTGTATCTTTTGTTTATTATTTTAAACATAAATTTACCGTTCGAAATCAAAGATGTCACGCGGAAGAAGGGGCAAAATTACTTCATTCAAAGAATGGTGGTCTTTCTGAACGTGAAATTCCCAATTGGCAGATAAACACAGTTAAGTTAGATATCTATATATAGCTTTTTAAGATTAGGTGCAAATTATAAAAAAAAATTATATAATCATGCGCATAATAAAAATTTTACAACTTTCCAGGTGCGATTGATATCCGATGAAGCATGCAGAAATAAACTGTTTGCTTCCCCAAATAAAGATCAAACTTAACTTGTCTGTTTCAAGCCAGCAAATCTTAAAAGCTAACTCTAACGTTGTGTACAAAAGATGCAGAAGCCACCGTTAAATGCAGAATATAACGCAGGCAGCAATACTGAACTTTTTTAAAAGCCACATTAGATGGACAGGCGAATCATTACGATGCCTCCGCGACTCATTTTCACTTATTCTTGAAGTGTCGTTTGTCATGCCAGTAGGTATGAATGAAATCCATTCAAAGCATTCCCATTTGGGATGCATTATTGGGCCATATTTCTTTAAGAGGCTAGAGGCAATACTGTAGGAATTATTGGTGACATTCAGATTTGGAACATGTTGCAAATTTTGTGCCCGATCAATTATCTACAGAACGTGCTGTTCCAACAAGACGGTGCCATGTCACACGCATTTTGTGCTACAGTGCAAATTTTGCGAGAAAATGTTTTGAATAATGTCAAAAAGTTGTCCCCTCCCAATTTATTCCTAACACTAACAAACCAACCACAAATTTGAAAGGTTGGGATGAAAACATTCGAAATTATTAAAAATTATTAAATTGTTATGAAAAATGTGCCATGGATACCTGGCTGACATTAAATCTCAGCAGATCAAAGCTACGAATGGCAATAGGGATACTCTCCGGGCACTGTCTTCTAAGGAAGCACGCTATGAGATGAGGTTTAACAGATACGGACACATACAGGTATTGCGAAGACTTATACATGTCACAGAGGATAGGTATAACTCATCTCCTCTGTGAATGTCAAACTATTGCACGGTACAGGAGAAAACACCTTGGAAGGTACTTCTTCGACAATTATTTGGAGGAGGTTGGCCTCACTAACAAAATTGAAACAATTTTTAGGTTTTGTAGGGAAATTAATTGTTTGGTCGAATTGGTTTAGGTTTTTGATCGTTAAGGTTCCTCAGGGATGACGATATGGGCCCAATGTATGGTGCCTAGCTAACAGTGATGAACTCACACCCTATTCAACCTAACCTAACCTAACCTAACCTAATTGGCTGACGTCATATTTCATATATAATATTAAAGGCAATTATATCCAATCAATAAAATTCGGATTTAAAAGTTATTAACAAAAAAAAAAAAAAAAACATTGAAATTGGAATGTAAAAGCACCCTGTACTCGTACTTGTAAAAACGGAATTTTCAAAAGATAAAGCACACTTTTTTTGAGAAGCACTTATAAAAATATCATATCATATCAACAATTAAACAGTAGGAGAATAATCAATCCATGGCATTTTCGAAGAAACTCTATATTAAGGCCGTGTGTCAAATGGGCTAAATAATTATCCTCGGATAATTTTCTGTCACTATCGTAATGGAAAACGAATTTTTTAGCTGTCATAATAAATATTATCCTGTTTCGGGATAATATATAGATTATCCTATAGGCTAATTTTTTTACGTTTTCTTTTGCTTAAGTTTTGCTAGAATAAAACTCTGAATTTTAATAATACATATAGCGTGAAATTCGATAAATCTCTGTTTTAAGATTGGAGTTTGGTGAACTTATGTTTTCGTCACTTTCATAAGTGTCGGAAAATTGTCCGAGTATTATTATTTCGCTCAATTGACCCTCGGCCTAAAACGATAAATTTTTAGCTCAAATTTATTTTCCCTAAATAAAAAAATCCTTGTCACCCTGTAACTGAAACGTTGCAGTAGTAATATGTTGAAGTCTTTCATAATTGCATATAGAGCCATATTCAGGATAAGAGAAAGCCGACAAATTTTGAAATGTATAAGTGAGTAACGTACAGCTACTGAATTTAGTTATTCAATAATTAAAATTATTTTACAAAATATTAACACAAAAGTAGATACTTAAATAAATTCCAGAAATCCATAATGCAATTAATCCATTTTTGTATGCGTAGTCATCCAAGAAAAATACTGCGTTGAAAGTTGCTAAAATAATATCCTTAGCAATTTTGTAAGCACATTTTCACAATACTTTCACTGCACTTAACATATCCTTTTAATATATTCCAAAAAAGGATTTATTTTTAAATAAACTTCTTTTTAAACTATTCTATAAATAAAACCCACTTCTTGAAACAAATTCACCGCATTAATTTTCCTTCAATCACTTTGCTGAAACTATATTGCAAAAGATCCACAACAATCAAAGGCACTGTTCAAAAAATCCTTTTTTTAGACTTTTATGCAACCCCGCCAACGTAACGCTTCAAACTGAAACTCGATTGAAGTGACGGTTTTTACTATTCCAACTATTTTACACACAAGTGAAAACTGGCTCTCTCTGCTAATGCAATTATTGGAGAAAATCTAAACCACCCCACTTCATAAAGAGGACTCCATCCAGCTCGATTTTTTTTTTCTAACATCAACGACTTCAGTCCTCGCGACTCGAAATATTCGCCAAATCACTGTGCTTTTTTTTTAAGTAGGTTAAGCAAACGTTGAAGTGGAAATACCTGTTGTATACTAAGCATACACTAGGACTAGGCTAGGATACTGCTGGCTGGTGGAGTTGTCTCTCGTCGATAGGACTTTTCCAGTGGCATTCCCTCTCTGCACGCAAAACTACTACAAAGTTATTATGCAAAATAGCGATGGAAGGAGTCGAGGGTGGGCATAACAGAAATCCTTACACTTGATCCTTAAGTGAATTTCTCCTTGTGTGTGGTGTAATCGACGGCGCGCGGCATGTTTTTTGTGTCGCGGTAAAGGTGTTTTGATTGTGAAACTTTTGCCGGCAGAACTTGTGTGCAAGGGTAAAGGACTTTAAACGATATTCGCGAGTAGGTTTTGTTTCGTTCTTAAAAGATGTATAGCTTGTTGGTGCTGCCTAATGTTAACTGACTGACCAATGTTTGTATATTCTACGAGCACTTAAGAACTTATTGGTGTTTGTGTTTTGTTTTGGTAGTAGACAATATACAAATGCTTTGCTAATGTTAGTGTATAGTCGTGAGAATGAAATTCTCAGACATTTCAGAGATTTTCATATTTGCGAGAGAAAGTGCAAGGAATGTGGTATAGTGGTGGCTATGTTTGGCATATATTTTTGAAAACAAGAACCGTGCAACGAAGAGGACAAAGATCTAGTAGTATCATGCACCTAATCATATGCAAAAAAAGCCTAATAGATCTCAGCATGTGGTCTATAACCCAGGCTTCTGTAGAGCGATAGCTTCGAACTGGGATGGAATTACTCGTCTGGGGTAATAGAATCTATTGACTTGTGAATTGGTATCATCATCAAATTTTTCTGCCGGTCTTTCGACGGATTAGCGGATACCTATTACATATAGAGCGAAATAACTCAAAAACGTATTAACCGATTTTAACAGTTTGTGGCGTGGACAGACGATCATGGGCATGACTTTCATTCCAATGAACGAATTTGGCAGGAACAGGAATAGTCAACTTTGCAATTTGCAATGATGCAGGCAGATTTTGAGTAGAAAGGAGAAAGGAGAAAGGTTGATGGCACAAAAAATGCACTTTCAGAAATAATTCTTGCACCATTGCGCTTTCGATACGAATCTTCATTTGATAATTGCTTGATACAGTGAGGACGTCAAAAACGGACGTTCGCTTCGGGCTTACCATAGAATTTGTTTGTGCTTTAAATTTTACTTTTTGTGTCTAGCCAAGTAGTCCATGAGAATGAAAGACATGCCCATGATGTTATGTCCATGCACTTTGGCTCGACCTTCCCATGAAAGTCGTGTCGAGCAAGACAGGATGATTTTAAGTGCAAATCGAGAGATGAAACTGGCACTTTGTTGTATTGTTTTATGTGTGAAATGTGCCTTTACTGCCTACTACTAGCTGGCGATGCATGTTTCAAAAAACTCTTTTTGAAACCACATGTTGGTCACATCCATATCTTGTAGTTTAAGCACTAAAAACTGGATTATCATGTCACGATAACCGAACACCGTTAATTGTTACTCTCTGGCCAGCCGCTATTTCGAAGAAGAATAGGCCGATAATGTCTCCAGTCCAAAACCCGCACCTAACAGCGCGTTGTGGATGAATGTGTTTCTCAACAATTAATCGTGGGTTTTCTGAGCCCCAAATGCGACAATTTTGACGATTAACGAAGCCATCAAGATGAAAATGTGTTTCATCACTGAAGATGATTGTGATCGAACAAACCTTCATTATTTTTAAAATATTGATCAACAATGAAAATGCGTTGTTCTTTCGTATAGCGCTCCATTTTTACTAATCCCGAATTGTCAGCTGTCACATTGTTATCTTCTTTCCGTTGGAATCACTGTACTATTAAATGGCGCAAAACTACAATTTTGCGTGAATTATGGGACACCCTTTACTTACTGTGCTACTACAAATTTGATGAAGTTCAGTATCTTGTCTGTCGATGTGCTGAACAATTTGTTTCGGTCTTGGGAAGATGTAGATCCGAAAAAGTCTCTGCAAAGTTCTTCTTCTATAAGAGGCGCATTTTTCTCATGTGGTAAGCTGCTTTTTATCTGTTTTTTTTTTTTTATTTCCTGGAATGTCTTTATATACGGGGACCCTGCAGAACGATACCTTGTGCTGTATTCCAAGAACTGGTGCCCTTATTGCATTAAAAGCTGCTTGACTGCCAATAAAGAAGGTAATATCTTCCCGTCGTATTCTATTGCCATTATCGTAGACTCACGAGCTACTCTTGTCACTGCCACGACCTCCGCTTGAAAATCACTTTAATTCGCTGAGAAGGGAGAAGGTAGGTATGTCCAAAGATTCGGAGAAGATGCATGATCCTACCTCGTATTTTGATCCCTCAGTATATACGGCAATGGATTGCGTGTATAAGTCCATAATTAGCCATTCTTTTCTGTTGGGATAGGCGCTTAAGGAAGGTTTTCTAACTTCTAAGTATGGCGTTAGTTATTTTTTCTATTTCCTATTCAACATTGATTGTAGATGAATATGTCTGGCGGAAGCCGGTTAGGTATAGCTAGTCAAAGATCTGTATAGGTCCTACTATAGCCGTGTGCATATGTGGAGTTTATTTTGTGAGATGATTCTCAGGTTTTTCTAAAGATTCTGCTGCAGGGGTAAAACTCTTTATTCATTTTTTTCGATACTGCCCTTCTTCCTATTGAGTTTTTTTTTGTCTGGTATAAGTTCTTGGTATGTAGCTAATTTCCATTTAAATTATCATGAGAACTCGTCATACTCATACGAAGTCATCCATCACTGTACCTAACCTCTCGCACTTTCTCTCGCTTTTCGTTTCATCGGAATTCGGTCTTACTGCCCAACGAGACAGAAGTTTCATTTAAAAATAAAACTTTACGACCTGAAATCATAACGTGAATGAAGAGCAAATTATATTTCTAAAGGACAGGTATTCAAAATTAGAGTGCGCAACTGGAGACAGCCAAAGATCGGGCTAGATGAAGAGACATATTTGTTGAGTCCAAGGTACAACCCGGACTGTAGAGCCACCTATGTAAGTAAGTAAATAATGTAACTCAACAATAGTCGTCCGCTATTCTAAAGGGTGTATCATAATTCACGCAAAATTTGAATTTTGTGTCATTTAATAGTACAGTGATGCCAACGGAAAAAGATAACAATGTGACAGTTGACAGTTCGGGGTTAGTAAAAATGGAATGGAATGGAAAGAACAACGCATTTTCATTGTTGAGCAATATTTAAAAAATAATGAATTCGAATTAAATCATCTTCAGTGATGAAGCTCATTTTAATTTTGATGGCTTCGTCAATCGTCAAAATTGTCGCATTTAGGGCTCAGACAACCCACGAGTAATTGTTGAGAAACAAACGCATCCACAACGCGTAACCATTCTTCTTCAGGCTCAGGCAGTAACAATTAATGGTGTTCATTATCATGACAGGATAACCCAGTTTTTAGTGTCTAAATTATCTACAAGATATGTCGTTTCAACGCCATATGCCATACAGTCAGAGAAACAATTCAATTAGGTAGGTACTGCACGAATCATTTCCTAATCGTGTAATCGGCCGTTTTTGCGATCAGAATTGGTCATCCAGATTTAACGCCATTTGACTATTTTCTATGGTTTTTTTTTTTTAAGTCAAAGATCTATGCAAACAAGCCCACTATTACGCCTTGAAAGAGGTAATTGGGAGCAAAAGGGAGGTGTATTAATGAAATTCACCGTTTATACGAAACGGACATAGAAAATTTCAATTAAAGAATATACGTAGTACTTACCAGCAAGTACTACTACTTACCTACATACACTGGTCGGCATAAGTTTTTTTACAAAACTAAAGTTAATTCTGCTCATAATTTGAAACTTACTTCATGTAAATTTTGGCACCAATGGAAAGGTCATTTAAATTCCGTTTGAATGATAGAAAACTTTTCTTAACCCATCAAGTACCAAGCCGACCAGTGTACATATGGCCAAGTGCCTCCCCGATAACCGCAATTTTTTCTGATCAACTGCTGGCCAGTAGTTTCCCTAAATAGGTAGCTGATTTCGTAAAACACACTTATACTTGATATAAAATTCCCAATGGCAAAAATATGTAAAGGGTTATTCATTTCGTGGTTTCAAGTTGGTAGCGCAGGCATTTGACACCTGTCAAACTCAGCTGTCACTTGAAGTGTCACAATATTAGATGAATGTTTGCCATTTACGATAATTGATCGCTTAACAATCGTACAACGCGTTAAAATTATTAAAACTTACTACTAAAGTGGTGATTCAAAGGCATGTGTATCATCGTAATGCACGCTCAGTCGAAAATATTACTGCTGCAAGTGCAAGTGTTGTTGGTGATTCTAATTTACAGTTACAGTTAATTCGGAGCGATATGGTCGAATGATTTAAACCGATTTTTTTTGGCCGGTGATTAAAGATCATGACTTGGACGATATGTGGTTCCGACAAGACTGGGTAACAAGCCACACAACACGACCAATTATGGCTTTATTGCGTGAGAAGTTTCCTGGTCGTGTAATTTCACGTTTTGGCGATCATGCGATTTGATACCATTAACTTTTTCTTTCTGTGGGGCTACGTATTTACGCGAATAATCCCCGAACTCTAGACGCATTAAAAACCAACATTACTCAAGTTATGGCCGAGATACTGCCCGAAATGTGCGAAAAAGTGGTTAAAAATTACCTCAAAAGAATCACATGCTGCGAATCTTCTCGAGTCTGCCATTTGAATGATATTGTTTTTCACGCTTAATGGGAAAATCCAAACTTTATAATGAAATACAATTTCATCAAAAATGCGTATGGCTGTGTGTGTTTTATTTAGCTTTACTTTCGAAACCGAAAAATGAATGACCCTTTACATCCAACATTAAAATGTCATTCCAAATATTATGACTTATGACACACAGCGCATTTTATTCAGTACTTTGAACTTTATTCAGGTGCAGCATAACGAAGCAGCAGATTTTCTATACTGCACGAAGGAAATAAAATACCTCACGGATGACGGCAATTTAAAATGCAAAAAATGCTTATAATCACAGTACTCGATCTCTAATGAAGTGATTCTCACAACAACATGTTACTTAAGTATTTTTTCCAATGAACAACTATGTGCAACTTCGTTTCGCTGATTTAGTGCTACGAGCATACAAATTCAAAATGCGCTGCACACATTCTCGCAAAAAGAAACAAAGACATTAAAATGTAAAAAAAAAAAAAAAAAATGCAAAACTAGTAAACATTTTCATTAGTCGCAACAATCGCCACCCATTGTTGAACAGATAAGTTCTTTATTTGAATACTCAAATGGTCAACCTCAATCAGTTGGCCTCCTTCCGCTGGCTCACGCCCACTGTCCCAACTCGAATACCGAAAACTCAAAGAGCAAAACTTTGACCACGCGATCTGTATATAGCAACAATATACTTACCACCGACCGACGACGCGACGCGACGGTACGATGTACAATCCGATTATTGTTGTATAAGAATCCTTTTTATTTTTTTTTTATTTTTTGCAGTAGGTACACATTAGAAAAAAAAGCACTCATTCGCCATGTTGTACCTACACATGGGTTGGGTATATCCATATCCATTCTACGAAGTAGGTAAAACTTCGCCATGGGTCAGTAAACCTACTTCCGGTTGACATAAATTCGCCTTGGACATGAAAAGTGTTTTCTTTTTCGAATACATAGTGCACCGAAATAGCTTTTACCGGCTTATCCTGGTTGCCTGCAGCAGGACTTTTCTGGTCTCCTATAACGTTCGGTAGAATTTTTCGGGCTAGCGCATAGGCTATTGTTGCTGCTAACGAATATGGGGTGCATCGTGCATGTGCTGTGCATACCATGTACCCACTATTTATGGGTGAATGCGAAAAGGAGAAAGCGCGAAGGAAATTAATAAAATTGCATTTTTGAATAATGAAAAGGATTACAAATCTTCTCAATTTCAGCGTTTTGCTACTCGGATATTGTATGTATATGGTGATGATGGTGGTGGTGGTAACTTTGTTAAACTTTCTTGGAATTAATTAAAATTTTGCGAGAATTTTATACTACATAGAGATGGATATTCAAATATCATGCAAAGGTATAACATACAGAGTGAGTATTTATTTTAATAAGAAGGACTTATTTTAATTGCTGCAAATTGGTGACGGGTATTGCACTTGTAACCTCGGGCTAATGAATGCGATCCGTACACAGTACATCAGTAGAAATGTAATTTTGTTGAAAACGTCTGAGATATTAATTTTGAATACAGACCAATATTCCGAGATGGACAGTTTGGGCTTGGTTGCTCTTCTTACAAAATATACAAAGTTAAGGTTTACGATGTAGGGCAGTGGTCAAGTTTGCTAATCGAGCTAAAATTTGTTGTTACATTAGGTCTTTCTTGCGTTACGCGTTAGATATATTGCGTCCAAAAAACCGGGTCCATTTCTATCCTTCCTCAAAGATTAATTAAGCCTTAATCCTACAAGGAATTCCTTAATCTAAATAAGGAAAGTATTACAAAGCTATTGATGGGCTTTCTCACAGGCCATTGTGGCTTGAGGTAATAAATCTTATCAAAATGAATTTGTGTCCGGAAACAGAAATAATGCAGTTTCTTCAGGACGAAGAATCCTTCATTAGTTAAGAAAACGTATCTTTAGCAAAGAAATATAAGTTTACGAACAGAGCTAATTTTATTTTTTGACACGGTCCTTTATTCTCGTTGCTTTTGAGGGAAAGTGCGTCAGTAAAGTGCTCCTGAATTAGGTCGAACTGGCGAATTCAAGAAGATTATTATATACATACATAGTTCTTAGTAGTTACTACTATTCTTCGAAACTTCCTCAAGGGATTTGGAAAAGGGTTTTTCTAGACATACATAGGTACGTTTGTTTATTATTCTCACTTAATTTTGTTTGAAAATTGTTGTCATACAAGAAATGGCTTTTACTACAACGTGAAACGGAGACACTTTGTCCGAATGGTTCGTTACAGAGGTAGGAGTTAGACAAGGTTGCAACGCAAGCCCGACGCTATTTGCCCTTTATATTGAAGACATCATTGATTACCTCCAAGGGTCGATTTCATATGCGGGTACCCACATTAAGGCTCTCCTGTATGCTGACGATGTTGTCCTATTAGCAAGTTCACCAGAGACCCTGCAACTCATGATAAACTGAGTTTATAATTACAGTGGGCTGTGGAGTTTACAAATTAATTTGAACAAATCAAAACAGAAGAGGTGGAGGCAGACAGGCAATGGGGGAAAGGTGGACTTTTAACGGTGCGGCGTTGCTATTCAAACAGTCAAGCAATACAAATACCTTGGAGTCATAATTTCCAGTAACTTGATTATGGAACCACATTTGGCTGAAAAACTTCTGCAATGTAAAAGTGCAATTAGTTCAACGTGGAGAAACTGTTTTCAAAACCGAAGGATAACTCACAGTGTGAAATATCCAGTTTTCAAAATCAATTCTTTTTTACGAAGAGCAAGCGTAAATGATGCAGTGTATGATGCAGTAGAAAAGCTACAGCGATTTTATCTACGAAGGACATTCCGATTGCCTACAGCCGCGCCTAACTATATGCTCATGATTGAAACAGGACTTGCTCCTCTGTTCTTACAAACACTCAAACTGAACATTGACTGTATCCTCAACACAGTCGCAGGTTGGGAGAAGAAAGATTACCACGGACTGTTACCAAGTATGCAGTAACTACGAGAAGTCTGTGGTATAAAAAGATGCTAAGTCTAGCGGAGAGTTACAAGCAGTGTTCCCAGGTGGAGGGGAAAATCGCCATTTTAGCCGATTTTTTGTTACGAAAGGGGAAAAAAGAGGACAGGGATAAAAACGGGGAAACAAATCCAAAAAGGGGAGTCGTGTCAGAGACAGGTAGATTTTGAATGAGTATAGAAAGGAGATAGGTAGATCATATAGAAAATGGACCAAAAATCCACTTTCAGAAATGATTCTCACATGGGCATGAAGGTTCTTTTTCGAAACCATAGCGCTTTCGATACAAATCTTCCTTTGGTATTTGCGTTGGTAGAGTGAGAACGTAAAAAGCGGGAGTCCGCTTTGGCTTTACCATAAAATTTTTGTATTTTCAATTTCATTCTTCCTGTCAAACTTTATTTCATTGCAATGAGGCGTTGTTTTTGGGTATAGTCAAGTCGTTCGTGTGAATGAAAGTCATGTCCGTGTACTGGGCCACACATTCCTTCCTACGAAAGTCGTTTTGGGCGAGACAGATCGATTTTAAGTGAGTAGAAAAGAGAGAAGCGATTTTCTCAACTAACCTAACGACACGACTTTCATGGGAAGGCATGCGTGGCCCATCACATAGTGTGTCCTTGCACTATGTCTAGATTCAAAATATTACGCGAATTTCTAAACAACGGTGGCACAACATAATGGGTAAGTGAAAATAATTCTCATTTTATTTAGGATTTTGAAATGAAGGAAGAACCAACAAAAAAAAAATAACAATATCTCACGCAATAGGAAGCATTGCCCGAGTTCATAAAAGCTGGTTACGCAAAAAATGTTTTGTTCGAGGACAATAAAGGGATTTTTTTGATTTTCAAAGGGGAAAAAAAGTCATTTTGGTGTTAAGAAAAGGGGTTTTTTTTTCTTAAGACCTGGGAACCCTGGTTACAAGTACGACTTGGAATTAGACTGGAATACAAGGGATAGTTGGAAAGATAGACTATACTATTTCCTGTCGCATTTGGCTTCATGTTTTCGACAAAAATGTATCGAGCAAGCGAGTGCGTCAACGCATATAGGGAAATCTATAAGGCACATCATTTTAATCGTGGGTCGCTGAACTACTTTAAAGACTCGAATAAAATAGAATACATCTCTACAATTCTCCGCGCAAGGGGAGAGTTATTTTAATGACAATAACTTCGTGCCACATAGCGAAGACCTTCCGGTTGCACGAAAATATCATGCACTTTATAGGGATTTGTCCTATTTTCCGTGATATCAGATGGTTCTACTTTGGGAAAGTCATCTTGTCAACCGAAGAAATCCAGGAACAACTAAATGGGTCCAATTGGAAAGCACTTACATTATATTGTGATACATGGTGATACGACTTTAGCTTACCGGAAAAGAATTATGGGTGGAGATTTTTAAATGAAATGTAAAAATTGTGTTGATAGTCTTTGGCAGACGGCTTTTAGCCATGTCTTTTAAGATAGCTTTAATATTTTTCTTTTTTTTGTAACTGAAATGAAATGATTAAAATCTAATTTAAACTAAAAGAACTTCTGTTGATAGTACGTAAAAAAGTTGCTTAACATAATCTTTAGGACATTTTTCAAGAATAAAAATTTCATAAAAAAAAAAATAAAAATTTATAAAAAAATATTTGATGGGCCATAACAGGAAATGAGGTGAAAATAGGAGGGTCTGTCATACAAAATTTTGTTCGGCGGAACTTCAGAAATCTCCCCTTAAAGGATTATACCGCTTAACTGGAACACCCTGTTGGTATAGTATATTCTGATTGATACCCAATTTGTTGTGGGTGCAGTGGTTCAGTGGTTAATGTGCTGAACTACCCCAGCACCCTCTAGTGACGGACACAAATGGTAGTGAGAAGCCCGTTGCGCCAACTATTTATTTTTTTATCCATTTTGGTCAAAATCGCTATGCCCGTTTTCATGTTAACCATGCCTACATTAACTCAAAAAATATCAATTTTAGTTCAAATTGTTAGAGTCGTTTTCGAGAAAATCAAACTTGTTTCACATTTTTTGTATGGGAAGTACCTACCGTTAATATTAGGGCTAACATTAAAACAAAAAACTTTGTCTAATGGCAAGAGACTACAGTGACTAACTATCTGCCTGATATGCGTCAACAAAACTTTTGCAAAGTGCATTTACGGGTTGGGCTTAAGTGACACAACCGTCTATGATGGATTGTTCTGCCTTTGCCTTATTGGACCGGAACGCAGCCGCTTT
This sequence comes from Cheilosia scutellata, assembly GCA_955612985.1. NCBI lineage: Eukaryota > Metazoa > Arthropoda > Insecta > Diptera > Syrphidae > Cheilosia > Cheilosia scutellata. The sequence goes on from OY015311.1 coordinate 94,145,419, forward strand.
GAGTTTGAGTGCTTCAACCGATATAATTATAAGGCCTCCAACTCCAACAAAAAAAATGTTCGTTTGAAAAGAAATTATTTTCATCTTCTAATTTGTTCATATTCATCTGCTAGTTTTTATCAGCTTTTTTTTAAATATTCGTCTGAAAAACTTGAAAATTCGTCTGAAAATCTGAAAAAATCGTCAGCATTTTTTTTTGTCTGAAAAAAAAAAAAAAAAAACAAAATATATAATCTTGCCAGAAAAAAATTTTAAATTGGCAGCTATATTTTTTTTTTTTAATTTCGTCAAAGACAATTACAACTAAGATATTCGCCACATGACAATACCACGCGATACCCCTTCAACTAAACTATATTATATTTTAAAGAATTAAAGACCGCAACGCCGATTCTCAAAATTCAGCTATGAATATTCCCTTTTACTTAAAAATATAGTAATGTTTTCAATATATATAGTCGAAGATCAAATCCCCTACTAATATTGCCTTCACTCAACTATGTGGAAATCTCTTTAATATTTCGGGAAATCATATTTCGCTAAAATTACAAAAAATGTTACTCTATCAATTTACGATTTTTAAATTTTTCAGACAATTTTTATATTTTTCAGACGATTACTATTTGTTTTCAGACGTCTTAAAAATATTATTTCAGACGTTTCCATTATCTGATTTTCTCATGATTTCTATTTATTTTCAGACGATTTCTATTGAATTTCAGACGTTTTTTCGATTTTTGCCGACGTTTCCAATTTTTTTTTTCTGAAAAATACTATTTATTTGTATAGACGAACAAATTTTAGCCACTATTTAAAACGTCTATTTCGTCTCAATAACAACCTCTCTGGTAGTTGATATATGTAGGTACATATCTAAATATCGGTGACCTGAATTTAGAAAAAAAAAATTTTGCACGCATTCTTAAGCGAACGGCTAAGCCCAAGGCCCTACATTATACGAATATATCTAATGTGGAATTGCTTAGTATCACCTTAGCGTTCAACTCTAATTTATTTAAAATGTTATTGCTTTTGCATTCCAAGCAATTCAATTTCGGTCATTTAATTGGTTAAATTGCACATTATTTTGGATTAAATTACACGAACGAATCCTTTTGACCCAGAAACCTATAACAAAACCGACAGCCAATCCTATTAGCATTGGTCAAACGTGAAGACATGCAAGTTCTTATTATTCTGAACCGGAAAATATTAAGAAACCATTATCGGTCATGCAACAATATTCTAAAATCATGTCGCCTCCACTCCTCTTGTAATTGGCAGTACCTACTCTGGCGAGCAGAGCACACCCTCTGGTGGCTTTTACATGTTATGGTTATTGCTTTCCATCTTTAATATACTTAAAATAATCAAACACTCTCACACCCAGAATTTACAAACCAACAAAAATACCCAATCAATTATGAAATTGCAGTAGATGGTTGCCTAACGCGGGCCGTTCCCATCATAAGCCTGCAAAACGACTTAATTGGCCAACAAACAAATATTCTGAAAGACATGGTTTTTTCTCCCTTTCAAGGCCATATGTATGAGTAATTGGAAACCACTGGGCAATAATTTAATATGTACATTAACTCAAACCTGCAAATAAGTCCTTAACATCATCGTTGCGAAAACGCATTACCATCCAAATTGAAAGCGTTCGCGAGCATTTTAATTTTGGGTATACTCAAGCTATATCAAGCATCTATGACGACAACAACAACGGCGACAACTTCTTCCTTTCCACATTTGGTGGACTCTCTCTTAATAATGTTTTATGGTTCGTTTCCTTTCAATTGTAATTTATTGCGATTGCTGTTTGCTTTTTCATTGTGGGAATGTATAAGTATACAGAAAGCAATTTAAATGAACCCCCATTTCACGAAATACAAGAAAAAAAAGAGGCAGGAATGCCCACTAAAGACCACCAAAATCAATGCCAAAGGGACTCGAAGCTCACGAGATTTGAAACTAGAAACATTTTTGGAATTTTCCTATACCTCAGCTCGCAGTCTGTGGCACAGTTTTTTAAAGGGGCTACAGATTAGTGTTCAACAGTAGCGCCCGCTTATGAATCCTTGACCCCATTTCGAGGGTGTATAGATTTTTAGTAAACGCGACACTCGAATTTTTATCGTTGTTGGGAGAAACCCTATAATTATATGCGTGGGTTGTATTCGTTTGTTTCTTTTTTTTCTGTTGTCGGAAAGGCTGCGTGAGAGCATACAAAAAACAAATGTTCTCCTTTCTTTGCGGTCAATAATGAGGCCATACAACCTGATTCAGTAGGTCAATAACTACTATAGGTGAATTAGTTTATTTTTGGCTGCTATAAATGTTTTTGATACTCATGGTGTTAAATTGCCCCGTCTGCAGGAGATGGAAACGCACATTAAAACTTCGGGTTGCATGATGCATATCTTTGGATTGTACTTAAGAAAAATGCCAGCTTTTAAAGAATATATAGAAATCACAAAAAGCTTTGTGGTAGCAACTCCAATAACATTGGTTGCAAGCAGACTATTTCGTTCTCTGGGACTGAGCCTTTCTCTAGGTATTTCTGTTCACAACAAACCACTGTCAGCAAGAGTTAACATCGGAGCTCGGAGAAGCTACTCTTACAGAAACACATGTAAAAAAACCGTGTTAATTTATGATATACCGACGTTAAAATGACGTCAGATTTGTATAATATAATAATAAGAACTCACGCACTTCAATCTCAATCTTACAGTAAAATATGCTATTGTGACATAATGGCATAATGTCGTCTCCTGAAAAGTATTTCTGTCAAAGAGGTATATTTTAAGAAAAACCATAACGACACATTATTGCGTGCTTTCAAAGGCTCCATGAAATTATGTCCCAATAAAAAATAACAAAAAATGTAAAAAAAGGGACAAAAACAACTTATGGTAGTCTGAAACTCCCAATACCTTTGGAGACTTTTTTCATTCATTATTTATGTAAGTAGGTGCCCTACCGCTACCACAAAACTACAATTTAACAATAGGTACTGCAAGCACTTTTAACAACTAATTGTAAACCCTTCTTTGTTCAAATCGTGTATCTGTGACAGCTAAATTGTGACGTCTGTGACGACTAAATTATCCGCAGGCAAATTGTCATAGCTGTATTAAAATTCAATTGCTGGACAAGACTTATGTCGTTTTCGATTGGTAATCCAGAAGCGTCCGGAAGAACTCTCCGCGATTCTGAATTCAAATCCAGAAGCAAATTTCTCTTCTTTTCAGTAGAAGAACTGTCAGTTGAGTGCCAATCGAACGCTTTCAGAAGCGTTCGGATTGCTTCCGGACGATTCTGGATTACCAATCGAAAACGACATTATAGTTTGGTGATACAGATACACATCTCCCTAATAATTTATATTAAAATCGATTCTAAATATTTGGGCCTTCTTAAAGATGAAGGAAATAATTAATTTTCAAAAGAATACACTTTTTTTCTAGTCCATAATCATTGCACAATGTTTATTTGTACGTACAGTTTATAAACTCCCCATTTGTAGTCAATTTCTATTTTATATTGCAAAAAACTACCCTGTTAATAAAAATATCCATAATTCAAATAAAACGGTCATTGATTTTCAAAATGGCGCCTTCTTAGTTCACCAAATATCCCATAAAAAAATCCCCCATCTGTTTTTATTCACCACTGACAACTGTGCACCACGCAAAACTCCACATCAAAACAAAATAGTGTGAGCGAGACAATTATATAAAAAATCACCCACTCGACGAACTGATTTTTTGACAGAAGGCGTTCAATTTCGTCCATCCACTTCATCTCCCACCCAGCAAAGCAAAACCAATGCATTTTCCTTTTTGCTTGTGTTTTGTATTCAATGGTTGATGGTTTATCCCCCAACTGTGTGAAAAAGTGCATAATGTTATCGTCTCAAGTTGAAAATTAGTAAAAAAAACCAAACGCCACAATTAATTCTAAATGCGGAACAGAAAAAAATAATTTTCGCGAGAAGTGTGTGTGTGTGCTAATCCTCCTCAGATAAAAAATTCAGGAAAACTTTCCACGAAGGAAACCGCCCCTTCGCAAAAACAAGCGATAAAACATCTTGTAGTGAAAAAAAAAAAAGAAAAATGTCACAATTCGCACAACAAATTTTCTACTTTCTCGCGTTCCTATTCGTCCTAGAATCGTGTCTCACCCTCTGTGAGGGCACTCGTATCATTGGCGAGTTCCACACTGATGAATTCTTCAAGTTCATCGTAAAGTTCGGTTTCCAAAAAGCGGAAACCCATTCGCAACGCGATTCCTTCGGCTATATCTATGGGAATATCACATCGGAAGATTCGTTTAATGCACCTGTAACGTTGGCAGTTTTGGATCGGTCAAGCTTTCTGGAATTCTATGGTAATCGCAGCTACTTTGATCGTGGAATAGCGTGCGAGAGAATGTTCTCCCGCATACAAAATCTTGCCTACGACAGTGAATGCAATTTGCATGCGAAAGCGGATTATTTGAGAAGAATTCCGTGTCCCAAAGGAGAGCTATGTTTGGATGAGGATAGTCCATCTAATGTAGTGCCTGGATATCAGTTTACTTATGTCATAAGTGATCTTACACAACCTAGGTAAGTGGTGAATGTGTAAAGTGTAATTATCGATCATTTGTGGTCCAGTTACCTACCTGTCTATCGCAATTGTTTTTTTGTTTTCTTTTGTCAAATCTTTATGAAAGTACATAATATGGGGAGGCAGTTGTTCGGAGATTCGTGAACTCGCTAGTGCAGAGAAGTGGAGTAAACTAATTACAAATTGAGAAATGTATATAAAGATTTACGTAATGGTCCAACGTATAACGATTTTTAATATAAATGAGACCATTTAAAGACTCAAGCAAGTTGGCAATGCAATACATATACATTTGGACGGAGGAAACTCTGTTTTAGGCTAGAAACGGTCATTGTAAGAGAAGTTTTGTTAAATCTCGTTTTAGGCTACTGGCACAGCCCAGTTTAGCAGGTACGATTATATATTAACTAGAATAACTAGAAATTGAGTCCACTGGGACTTTCTCATGTCAGAAGGCTGCGCTCACATTACAACACGAATTCATTGTCGGAGTTTTAGGCGAGAATAGTCCTCAAGCTTCTGGCTATGTTGCCTGACTGCAATTAGAATCATATATCCACTCTGGTTCCTACTCTTATTTTTTGTCCAATTCTTCGCTTGGGGAAGCCCCTACAACGCTTCAACAGCGGCTAGAGAAGATGTTGATTGTGCACTTTAATTGTTGTTAGTTATATTTCTCTGGATATTTCTCTAGACAAAGGGAGCTAGCTCCAAAGTTAGTTTATCGTGTAATAAAACCAGTTTTAGGTGGATCTATTAGTTGAACTTCTTGTCTCGGTATACTGTCAAGTTATGATAAACGTTAAATGAATGTTTTAAGGCCGAGATCTAAACGTGGAAGAATATTCAAACTCTGGTCTAGATTGTGCTTTTCTGAGAAGGGGGATTTGCTTTGAACTGAAGAACCTCTTTGCTACTAAAAGTTAGCTTACATTTGTGGTCGCCGATTTTGCGATACCACATGCCATATTTTTGCGAAACAACTGTTACTAGTTACTCCCCCTTCGGGTAGGGGTTAGAATATACCCGAGGTAGGCATGCCTGTCGTAAGAGGCGACTAAAATCCAACAAAGGGTTTGAGGCAACGGCTAGCCTATCCTCAGTAAATCCCTCCCACAGGAGCCAGTGGTAAACACTCAAAAACGTTATGAATGGAGAAACAAAAGGAATTGATTACTCTAGGTGGTAATGGCAATAGCCAAAATCCACCCGTAGTCTTCTCGACTACGGCCGGGACACGGATTCTGGAGGTCCCAACATTCATACCCGATTTCACAAGCGACTCATGCGGCTCTATGTCTGATTCATTCGGCAAATTGAGCATGAGACAAGCTGTGGCTCACTGCACTGCCACTGACGGTCAGACCCGGGACACCTTGGTTGAACGGGCTCCTGAAGAGGCGGTCCTTGAGCTGTGCCTGTCTAAGGGACAGCGGAAAAGGAAAAGGAAGAAGCTGAGGGATCTGCGGCGCAAAGAAGCTGCACCTGCTGAAGGCGCAAGCACATCCGTCAGCTCTTCGGCGGCGCCTTTGAAAAGGAACCGGTCGGTGGAAGTCTCACCAACTGAAGCCAACCAACCCCTTGGATCTGACGCTGCCTCCTCTTCTGCCTACCCGAAAAGCAAGAAGAAGCGACCCAAGCTCGAAAAGAGAATAAACCCCCCTCAAGTCTGTGAGTCTGTCCGCGTGCGGTCTCCTAATGAAGCCGGTGCTTCTACCAGAAATGGAAGCAGTACTGGCGGAAGGAAACTGGACGTCGCAATCGCACCTACAGGCGAGAGCTCCCGAGGCCCTCCAATCGTTGGAGCTACCTGTGCACTGGTACTGAATGATGCAGGTGCTGGAACCAACCCAGGTTGCAGTACCAGCGGACAGAACTTTGTTGATGCGGATGGCTCTGTCGGTCAGAGTGCTTCTTTCGAACGCAGAACAGCTAAGGTGCGGGACAAGAGGCCATCCTACAAAGATGCCGCTGTCTCCTCTCTAGCAGTTCGTATAGGGAAAGCAGGCAATGACAATAGCATGAGCGATGCAGAGTGCAAACACTGTAAAGCACATCTTTTGGAGCTTGCCGCGGCAACTAATGCTTGTATCCAGGTTGAGGGATGTGAGTTCAAGGACGGAACCTTCACGGTGAATACCTCCTCGCAGCTTACCTCGAAATGGGTCAGCAACATGGTGCCGAAGATCCCTCCCCACGGGACCACAATTTTTGAGGTCTACAAACCACCCAAGCTCACGCGTGCTGTCTGCTGGATTCCTGGGAAACTAAGGAAATCGGCGGACGTGCTAACGCGTTTGCATGCCCAGAATCCTGGTCTCGACACAAAAGCCTGGATTGTCCGTTCTCACAGGCAGAGTAAAAACCGTCACGATGAAGATGGTAGCTCTCTGGTTGTGAGCATAGACAAGGCTTCTGCCGAGATCATCAAGTCTAGGTACGACATGCGTCCCTATCTGCACCTTGGTAGGATTAATTTCCATTTCAATGTCAAGTAGTGCTAATAGTGGTCGTAACCCAGAGTTTACATCCATTTTGTTCACTCAGATCAACCTACAACACTGTAAGGCTGCTACTGCTCTTTTAAGTAGGAGGCTTGCTGTCAGTAGGACAAAAAACCGCATAACATCCATCCAGGAACCATGGGTGTGGAAAAATCGCATCTGTGGCCTTGGTGAGTTGAGCGGTGCATACCATGTTCTTTACGATGAACTGTCCGAGAGACCTAGGACATGTCTTGTTGTATCGAAATCCCTCACGGCAGTTAAAATCAAACGGTTTTGTGGCCAAGATTTGGTTGCTGCAACTATCACTTACCATGCAAATGGCAATTGGGAAACCTTTGTTGTTGCATCGGCTTACTTCCCCTATGACTCTCTAATTCCTCCACCACCAAAGGCAATTGTTGAGCTCATAGAGTACTGCGAGGTCAAAAAGATTGGTCTTGTCTTATGTTGCGATGCTAATGCTCAAAACACTGTTTGGGGCAGCAGCAAATGCAATATACGAGGAGATCGTCTTCTGGATTTCATCCTATCGTCTGACATCACCATCAACAATGTGGGTCGTCGGCCTACATTTGTTACAGCCAGGAGACAGCAAGTAATCGATATTACCCTGTCCAACAGGCATTCCAAGACTATCATCAATTGGAGGGTATCGCCAGATAGCACTTTGTCAGATCACAGATACATCGAATTTCAAATCTACTGTGAAGTTTCACCTTCGCAAGAGAGGAGAAATCCGAGAAAAACGAATTGGGCACGGTTTAAGGAGGAACTTGGCAATTCTGTTAAAGCTCCACTTAAATTAAGGTCAATACAAGGGGTAGAGAGGTCTGCTCAGGATCTGAACAGCGTCCTTATCCGTTGTTTTGAACAAGCGTGTCCGGTTACAAAAAACTCCTGCAGAAAACCGGTACCTTGGTGGAATACCGAACTGCAGTGTTTTCGCAGAGAAACCAGGAAGCTCCTAAATCGGTCTTTAAAAACCAACTTAGAAGAAGACTGGAATCTGTATCGATCGAAGCAAAAAGAATTTAAGAGACTGATTCGTAAATCGAAAAATGACTCTTATAGGAAATTTTGTGAGGAGGTCGAATCACTAAGTGCAACCAGTAGACTTGTTAAAGTCCTCAAAAGGGACAGACCAAGTAAACTGGAATCGCTCCAAAAATCTGATGGCACCTACACTGAGACAAAGGCGGAGACTTTCAGTCTTCTGTTGGAGACTCATTTCCCGGGAAATCAGATCACTACGCGCTCTTCAGTGGTACCGGAAACGGTGGCCACCACGGAACGGACAAACACCACGCGGCGTAGCTGGTATATTGCATCCGGAGTGGTGACGGATGACGCTATCAAATATGCAATTGCATCGTTTGAGAGTTTCAAGGCACCTGGTCCGGATGGAATTTACCCGGCTATGCTGAAACAAGGTTTTAGTCAGCTGATGCCGACGTTGAAAAGAATTTTCACCGCTAGCTTGGCCTTGGCCTACATACCTTCTCTTTGGCGTATGGTTAAAGTCGTGTTCATACCAAAAATCGGTAAGACTGACTACACTCTCGCCAAAAGTTTCAGACCCATAAGTCTGTCTTCCTTCCTGCTGAAAAGTTTGGAAAGACTGGTTGAGCTGCACGTGCGCAATGTTGCTCTTCGATCGCATCCTCTTTCTGAGATGCAACATGCTTATCAGCGCGGAAAATCCTGTGAAACTGCGCTTCAGAACCTTGTTGGTAGGATCGAAAGCGCTCTTGATCGGAAGGAGTACGCGTTGGGTATTTTCGTCGATATTGAGGGTGCTTTTGATAATGCGACTTTTGACAGCATGTGTAACGCAGCTAGACATCACGGTATAGATGAAACATTGGTGTTGTGGATTAAAGCAATGCTAATGTACAGGACGTTGATTGCCGAGGCGGATTGTGGCAAATGCGTCATGACAGGGGTAAACAGGGGCTGCCCACAAGGTGGTGTTCTGTCTCCCCTTTTATGGTGTATGGTAGTAGACTCTCTGCTAACGTTACTCAATCTTCCTGGAACCTACACACAAGCCTACGCGGACGATGTCGCCGTTCTGTCTGTCGGCTCGAACCTAAGGACTGTCTGCTCTCAGGCGCAGAGATCCTTGGGCTTGATCGATGATTGGTGCACAAGAAATGGGCTTTCAGTGAATCCTCTTAAAACTACGGTTGTTCTCTTCACGAGGAGGAGGAACTTCACTGGTCTGACTCAACTTGTGCTAAAAGGTGTCACTATCCCGATCTCTGACGAAGTCAAATATCTTGGAGTAATCCTCGATAGAAAACTTCTTTGGTCCAAGCATGTTGAATCGAAAACCGATAAAGCGCTGTCGACTTTCTGGCAGTGCAAAGGCGCTTTTGGTAAGACATGGGGCTTATCTCCGAAAAGGGTCCTTTGGATCTATACGGCAATGGTAAGACCACTTCTCTCATATGCATCGGTTGTGTGGTGGAACAGGCTTTCGCGGAAACGTGTTACTGCCTCTTTCGCCAAACTCCAAAGAACAGTTTGCCTTGGCTGCACAGGGGCCTTCCCCAGCACCCCGGGTTCTGCTCTAGATGCTATGATGAATCTCCCCCCCCTTGATATTTTTATCATGGGGTGTACACTGAAAACCATCTCCCGTTTAAAGAGAGGTGGCTTTTGGTACCACGCGCATTGGAATTTTGATGAACTTGTGCGAGAATTATCCTTTGACCCCTGTCTTATGGATATGCCGTCTGATGCAATGACACCAGAAATCCTACTGCGACAAAACTACCACGTCAACTTTCCTCAGGCAACGGAATGGCTTCGGCCGGACTCTGAGCCAGGGAAAGAATGCCATCGTGTATTCACGGATGGCTCTAAAACCGGACAGGGGTCTGGTTCTGGAGTCTTCGTGGAATGCGAGAACATTAGACTACACTACCCTTTAGGTAACCACGCGACTGTCTTCCAGGCGGAGATTTTCGCTATCCTTATGGCTATGCGCTATATTGTGACAAACAGGTGGAGGGCTAAAAGTATATGCGTTTGCAGTGACAGCCAGGCTGCACTAAAAGCGCTGCTTAACCCTCTCACCTCGTCCAAGCTAGTGCTCGAACTCAAGCTTGCTTTGAACTTGGTCGGTAGGCTAAACACGGTCAAACTTGTTTGGGTCCCAGGTCACACTGGTATCCAGGGAAATGAGATCGCTGATGGGCTTGCCAGGCTGGGTTCAGAAGAAGCTCTTTCAGGACCTGAACCCGCGCTGGGTCTGCCTGCATCTGTGGTTGGGTCATCCATCGATATTTGGGTTTCTCGCAAACACGAGCGTCGGTGGCGTGATTGTGCTGGGTGCAGACAGGCCAAGCGACTGCTTCCGGACATCTGCAAAAGGTCCGCGTCCTTTCTTCTGTCTCTCAGGAGAATCGACTGTAGACTGCTTGTGGGCGTCCTTTCGGGCCACCAAGCTTTCGCCAAACACTTAAATGTATTGGGCTTGAGCGACACCACCATCTGTCCTGCTTGTGGAGAGGACGATGATACGGCGGAACACTTCCTCTGTAGTTGTCCTGCCTTTGCTCGCATCAGGTGGCGGATTTTTGGGGCTGACGTGGTGAGTGCCGAACATCTAAGCTCTTCATCACTGAAGCTCCTTCTTATCTTTCTTCGAAAGACGGGAAAACTAAGTACAGCAATGTAAGGTGTCTGTTTGGCAGTACAATGGACCAGTAGTTGTGTCTGAGTGCTCCATCGGATAGTAACAACCTCCGACAAAAAAAAAAAAAAAAAAAAAAAAAAAGTTACTCCACAAATTTACATAATTTCCATGCTATGGATAGCTTGGCCTTGTGTTTTGATTGAAATATTCAGCATCTTCTTGAACAGATCTTCTATAAGGATGCTTCATAGTTGTAGAAATGTTCCGTCTTACATCAATGACTGAACCATCGTGATGGCTCCAGATGTACATAATCTGTAGTGGTCTCCGTTCCATTGTTGCCATTCTCATTTTCTAAGACAAATGGATAATTACGACCAACTAATTTCAAGGCAATTTACTTTCAGCACTCTGAATTAGAAGTAAATGCTTTCTCCCGGGGTGATCGTTTCAGGTAGCAGCAAATGGTATATCATTTGATTTGCTATTAAACTCACGAGTGTCCCGCCTTTCTCCAACTCTATTTCTTTTCCATTTCAGTGACGTGGCTTAGAATCTTATATGGAGCTATTGCCCTAACAATTTATTAACATTATGATGAATATAAATGCACGTGATGATAAAGGAAGGCTGACAACAAAATGTAAAAACATTCATTCGTTTACATTATTTTTCTTATTTGTGATTAACGATCGATGTTCTGTGCCCTGCAAAGTCCACAACAAGCGGAGGAGATCGATTTCGATGTACTTATCAGCTTGAATAGGGAATAGTTTCTCACAATTATTCGCGTATGTTAGTTTTGTGTTGTGATATAAGGCAAATATTAGATAGATGTCGTTGACTAAGTACAGGGGGTATATTCACTTTGTCAGCACAAAGTGGGTGGGAGGTCGCAACAAGCGCAGCCTCACTTAGGCCAGAAGAGGCCCATTGTGATACCACAGAATCTAATGATCTCACAACTAACAGCAGGAGCTCAGAATAAAGCGTTGGAGGCAGAAGACCAATTTAGCTATGTCCGTCTGCGTGTCTGTTGAAAACACGATAGCGTCCAAACGATTCGATTTAGAGACGAATGAAATTTTGTGAGAGGACTTCTTTTTACCATCTTCAGGTTGGTATTGAAGATTGGCTATATCGGTCGAGTAGTTCTGATGTGTTGTGTACGTACTAACTCACATGCCTAACATTTTTATTGCTTTATAGTAAAAAATGCATTTCCTATGCCTATATCTCTATAGTTTAGTCCTTAATGGAAGCCGACACATGAGACATGATCATTAACTTTCATTAAATAAACAATCGACTAGAATCACAATTTTCTCCGCGAATGACTTATCTCTGAAAAGGTTTGTAATTAAAATTCCTTTCATCAAGATTCTACATCAAGATTGGAAGTTACGTATCTTTTATATCGTCAAACTGTAGGTACTACGACAGCTTTTAATTTCATTAAAAAGTTATCTTTCAATTTATCTGTAAAAACATGACTTACAGAGGTGATGAAAACAAGAATCCCTGTCCATTTGGCAATATTTATTCAAGGTGCAAGACTGAAAGTATAGGTAAATCGAGTGCTGACTTTTCAATGTCACGGCATTTCTAAAAATACTTTAATTCCATCTATTTTAAACTGTATCTATTTGTCAGATTAAGCAGATGAACCGAGATATCAAAGTTGAACCCGAATTTGCAGAAAGAGAAAAACGAAAAAAAATGTCTCTATTAGACAGCAGATGCAAATTCATTAAATAATTTAAATGATTTAATTAGTGATTGGGCGCGAATCACGGGGACACGTGCTGTAAGTAGACGTTGTATTCGAAAACAAACAGTCGTACGTGTGCATCTTGCAAATTGCAATATACGATTACCTACCATAACGTGAGCTAAATTTTGGCACACGTTGTCGTATTTTGTAGCAACAAAATTTGTTGAAGCATCTAAGAGTAATTAATTTTGATTTATTGTCCTATCTATTTATATACTTCTTTATCTTAATAAAGCAGCGAAGATAAGATAAGTTACAATAAGTCATTGTTTTTTGTGCTGTTGACGGTAGGAAAAAACTATTCTACCATATTAAACAATGATGTATGTGAGAGAATGAGTTAAGACTCACTCCAATTGAAAGTATAAAAAAAAAAACGTGTCTGCGTGATCATTGAAATATTTCACATGCTTTTTTCATACCAGTCATGATAAAGACTTGTCTAAAAAACACAAATAAATGGGAAACTGTGAAAACAAAGACAAGGTCTGCTTGGGATGTAAATCGAATGATAAGAAATTTGTATTACATGATTTTATACCAAACATACTGCTTAAGAATAAAGTTTTCTATATAAACTTGTCGCTATCTGGGCAGATTACGTTATTACGTGTAACTGGGGCCCCTCTGGAGGGTGCGCAGATAGGAATGTTCTGGACAAAAGAAAGTAGATGCTGTCATCTAGAACTTACTTACATAAGGTGGCGCTACAGTCCGGGCTAAACCTGGGCATCAACCAACAAGCGTCTCCAGACAGTACGAACTTTAGACTAGCCGCTGGGCTTGGATACGAACGTAAACGTATGAATATGGTCGTACGAATTGAGTGCGCATACTGAATACGATTTTCTCCGTCAAATAGAGATTGTCCGGCGTCCCATACCCCCTTTAGTGTCTGTAAACCAAGTTAATACATTTTTCTACATCCACTTTCAATGTTTCACACACGAACGTGTTTAAAAATCCCAACAAGTTTGAATTGAAGCGTTTAGATGAAGAATGGGTTAAGTGACGTTCTGGAAGTTTCGAGATATAAGGGTTTAAAGTATTTTGAGCAGAACTTTTTTTGTGATAGTAGCTGAAACTTGCTGCTGACGAAAAAAAATAAAAAACATAATAACCTTTCAGGATATAAGTAATTCATTTCATAAAAATAATTTTAAGACATACTTTTTTTTAATAATTTGTGAAAAAGAGCATTTAACTCCTTTTTCCACTGAGATTTTTTTAAAAGTAAATCATAAAAATAACAAAGGTGATAAGTGACATTTTTAGGTTCACATTTTTATTTTTTTTGGTTTATTTTTTCAGCATTAGGAATCGTTGAAAGTCCTTTTTCGTAGAACCAATAAAGCTCCAAGGGAATGAATTGCATTTGATCTGTCAAATTCTTAATTTTTTCACTTGAAAGTTCCTTGTTTTTTTTTTCTCCTGGAAAAAAGTCTAGGGTTTTGTCAGGAATTTTGCCTGATTTAGCTATATCAGAACTTCATTGAACTTGAATTAGTTGAATTTGAATTAGTTTTCAAAACGAAATTACTAAAACCCTCTTGAAAAGCAATTATTCAGAACAAAAACGTAAATAATGGACATGGACTTAATTTTGGAGCAATTGCTATCATCTTGGTCATATTATTCTTCTTCCTCGTCATCTGTGGATTTCGATTCTTCGTCGATATGATTATCCATATGAAGTTCGTATGTATCCAGCGACAAACGAAAACAATTTGCACAGCCGAGGTACTGTCACATAACGCACTAACACATTTACAAAAGCAGATCAATCTGCTTTCATGTTCCATTTGCCACGAAAAATCTGAGATCTGAAATAAAAATCTGATGTGCCCAATGGAAAATCACATAAGTTTTGCCTGTAAGTCTGTGAGTGAATGAAAATGGTTTTCCATATTAACGACGACTGTATTTCCTTTGCTTGAACTTCTTATTATTTCTCTATACTGCTCTGCGGTCAATTCTTCCGAAATCACGATCACTGTCTAAGTAGGTGTGCCCAACTTACGGATATTTGTGATCGATGAAATCGAAATAGTCCAGTAATTTCAGAACTTGATATACACCAAACCTTGATCCTTAAGCACTAACATTGATTTTGCATTACCATGAAAGTAATGCACTAGTATTGAAAATTGTACTTCTAATGAAGATTAACTTGCAATAACATTGAACATTTCAATGCTTTAATTTAATTAACGTAAAAGGATCGGCGAGCGAAAACAGCTTAAAGCAGCGACTTGCAGCAGGGAAAAGCGAGTTAGAGTCCCTATGTGGCATGAATATGAGAAAAGTACAGCGTAGCATGCGACTGACACGTCGCGACGTGACTACCGCAATTACATTAATGCGAATAGGTGGAAGAAAGCATGCCCGATGACTGAACTGGAAAACACGCGCAGCAACGTGCAGTTTGGAAGAAGCTCCTCCGAACTATTTCAAACATTTACAGAATTTCGGCAAGGAGATGAATATACACAGTTGTTGTGTGGTTAGTGTGCTGGACTACTGTGCGAGGGATCCCAGGTTCGATCCCCGGAAAAACACAAATTACATCTTAAGGTTTTTTCTACTGCGCCACCTCTCGCGAACGTCTAACAAACATCCGAGAGTATAACTGTCATGAAAAAGCTTCTCAATTCAGCCGTTCGGACTCGGCATAAAATTGTAGGTCCCTTCCATTCCATTCGTCTCAAAAATAGAAACTCACACAAATAAAAAGTTGCAAGTGAAAGTTGCATAAAGGAGGTAAGTCAATCATTTAACTCCTTTATGCCAACAAAAAATAATTTTGATTTGCGTTTGCAATGCTTAAAGGAGTTAAGTGATTTTAACACCTTCTTCCACTACATCTTTCACTTTTCTATCGCATTTACCACCTTTATACCACATTTAAAAGGGACTATATCAAAAACTATATAGGGTAGAGACAAGGGGATTGCTCAGAAATTTAAATTGTCATATACAATTTTCATTAATGAAAAAAAACACAAATTTTCAAAAATGTCACTTAACCCCTTCTTCATCTAAACGCTTCAATTGTATTCGGACGTCGGAACTACACGTATGTATACGTACGACTTAACTCGCACCTAGTGTGAGCGCTTCCATAGTACTTTGAAGGTCGGGATTGTTACTGCGTCTTCGTACGTGTTCGCACGAGTGAAATTCGTACGAAATCGTATCCAATGTGCGACTAGATTTAGCCAACTGTCTCTAGTTTCTCACGCTAAGTTGGTTAAGGTCTCCTTCCACTTGCGAGCGCCACCCGAGTCACGGTCTACCTCTACTGCGCCGGCCGTCCGTCCCTTGGATGTGGACTCGAAGATCTTCCAAGCCGGAGCAATTAAGCCTATTCGTTCTACATGGCCCAGTCACCTCAGTCGTGGATCTTCACCGTCTATGCAGTCATCTAAAAACTACTGCTAATATGCTAATATGTAGAGGAAGTCTCCTTTGTGGTTGTTTCTTTAAGTGCTTTACGGTCAAGTTGTCGTCGACAGGCTTAGGGGAATGGGATTGAACAGCTATCTCAACAATCGTCTAATATGGTAATATGGTATGGTACGTAACTATAGCCAAAGATAGACAAATACTCCGCTTATTATTGGTTCTGGCCCAGGTTCACCCTGGACTGTGGCGTCACCTAGATAAGTAAGCAAAATTACATTTACATTTAATTACAATTACACAATGTGCCTCGTATAAATTATTGGGACCATTGGGACTTACCGTTTGATCGTTATAAATAAAGAATTTCCCTTGTTTCGGCATAATTTCCTGATGTCGAAAAAGAGTTCCCCTTTGTGAGTCAAAAATTCGACGTTTTACTTATCTACTTACTGTCTTCCTTATGTTATCAAGAAAGCGATTTTGTTATGCCCGTAAGAAAACAAACAAAATATTCATTGCATTCCTATTGTTTTAATTTTACTCCAATCACATTTTCTTTCTAGATTCTGGTACATGGCAATGGTTGCATGCTACCGTAATCGTTCCACATGTCAATGGCATCCATATGATCCGACCAAGTTGAATAATCGTGTACCCACAACCGATCGCAATACGCACACAATCAACTACGATATTCGTCTCGTGAATGGCAATCCCAATCAATCGGCATCACATCCATTGACCTTTCAATTCTCCTTTGATCAACAGAATCTACTTGAAATGTATTTAATTTTTTTACTGGTTTATCTTGTACTGATACCGATGCAAATTTATGCTGTACGACTGCAGAAGCACCCGGTGACAAAACTCTTTACAATCAGCCTGATAAGTGAGTTCATTAGTTTGGCGTTCATAACGACACACTTGATATACTTTGCATTGAATGGCATTGGACAACCTGATGTGGAGGCAGCGGGAGATATTTTGGATATTTTTAGCAGAGTAAGTTTGTTTATAAAAATCGTATGCACTTTGTTTAAATTGGCAAATTTTTTTGTACACATTCACAGACATCGTTCATGCTGATATTATTATTGTTGGCCAAAGGCTGGGCTGTCACAAGACAACAGATTAGTCGGACTGGATGGATTATTCTTATGTCAATTTGGGTACCATATTGTGCGTTTCATGTGTTCCTATATATCTGGGATAGGGTAAGTTTAATTATTATGTTAATTTGTATTTGTATATTGTAGACAAAAATTTCGTATCGAATACGAATCAATTTTAGAAAATGTTAGGACTCTTTTAGACTTTAATGACTAGACAGAGTTCACCCAATCTTAGAGCTGAACGAAGTAGAGTAATCTGATGATGGGAGTAGGCAAAGTATATGCTAAGAGGTCTGTTAGGTCTGATCTGATAGGCAGTGATCATTAAACCAGATTAACCACATTGTGGTTAACCGACGCTGTAGGAATTACACTGAATACGTCATAAATAAGGGTACAGTCGATATCGGACTGGCGTGCAGTTACCCCCTTATTACTAACTTTACTTGAGACTCTCAACCAACACACTGTCTACAGGCAGCTACTTCCAGCTGCGCACATCAAGTTTGTTGAAGTCTGTGTGGTCTGCCTCTGCTGTGTTTGTCCCTCAGGGGGACAAGCTTGAAGACTCGTCGAGCTGGTGCGCTGTTGTCCTTATGCTTCACGTGACACAGCCCGATCAACCGTTGTGTTTCAAGTCTTTTGACCAGATCAACATCGCTGTATAGCTCGTGTGGAAACATCAATAGGGATTTATAAATACATAATAGAGGGGATAACTAGTTTTGATATGCTTTTCTCTTGTCCGTGTTAATGTTTACACTTGATAATAATTTGGGAAAAATGGGCTTACATCAAATCAGGCAAGTTAGCACTCTCAAATGGAATATTTAGCAAGCCACGTGGACCAGTTTAATTTAGTGAAATCTCTATTAACGGGGTCAACCGTCTTATTGTACTTATTCATAGAACCAGGCCAATGCCCATTCGACATTGATATCCATCGATGATCATATGCTGGATGAAGAAATCTCTTTAATTTCAACCTTTCATCAGTTTAGCCGAGATCAACAACCCGCACTATCTCCTTTACGACGTATATTCGTCTAAAAAATACATGATGATTTGACGAAGTTCATTATCTTGTCTATTGATGTGCTGGAAAGCTCGTCTAGGTCGTTGAAGAAGTGACTCCATATGAATTTATACCCGGTGTGTTGGAGACCTGGGCAGTGGGAAGTGGGTTGTGTACCTCAAGAGCTCCCTCATCACCGCAGCCTCTACGAAGTTCTTTCTCCGTTAAGCCCATTTTCTTCATGTGGTACTGCAGAGTATTGTGTCCTGTTATGATTCCTACGAGGATGGACAAGGAATTCCTATCCCTCCGTATTATACTCTTGGTTCTGGTTTCGTTGAAGGGCGGCCATAGCCTTCTTGTGCACTTCACAAGCTCCGATTTGATTGTAGCCTGGCTGTGGATAAAGAAGGTAATATATACCTCCAAGTGGTATTGCCCTTACCACAGACTCACGGACTGCTGTTGTCACTGCCAGAACCTTTGCTTGGAAGACGCTCCTATGATCGGGGAGGCGTATCGATTTTCCCAGTGATTCGGAGAAGACACCTGACACTACCCCAGTGTCCTTTTAGATCCATTTGTAAATACGGCTATGGTTAGCCAGCTAGGTACGAGTCCGTCTCTCCATTCTTCCCTGCTGGGATAGGCGCTCGAGAAGGGTCTTGCAAACTGTAAGGCGTGATGTAGTCAGTACAGGTACACGGCCAAAGTATTTCTTTACGATAATCGAATGACCCGTTTCGTTCAATTTCCAGTTTATTCTCATAGCACTAATTGCGGCCGATAGAAGTATAAGAATGTCTAGCGGAAGCATGTTGAGGATAGCCTCAGATCCTCAGATTGGAGTTGTCCCCACCGCACTAGTGGTGCCGATGTAATTTGCATGTAATTTGCGTCTTTGAACACTCATTAACGCCTTTATAAGTCAGTATAGGTCTTACTATAGTCGTGTACACTGTACATCCAGAGCTTAATTTTGGAAATTGGTCCCCATATTTTCCCGAAGATTCTACTGCAGGAATAAAAGGCTATTGTGGCTTTTTTTATTCTTTCATTGGTGTTCAATTTCCAATTTAGTTTTTTGTCTAGTATAAGTCCCAGTATAAGTATAAGTCGCAGTAGCGCAGTGGTTAGTGTGCTGGACTACTGTGCGAGGGATCCCAGGTTCGAAATACAAATTACATCTACTGCGCCACCTCTCGCGAACGTCTGACAAACATCCGAGAGTACTACTGTCGTGAAAAAGCTTCTCAATTCAGCCGTTCGGACTCGACATAAAATTGTAGGTCCCTTCCATTCGTCCCAAAAATATAAACTCACACAAAACGAATGGTTGCGAGAAGCTAGGCCTAGGGTGTCTACTGCCTGTTGCGCCACCTATTTATTTATTTAAATCCCAGGTGCTTCGCGCTATCAGATATTCTGAGGGGTGTGTCCAAAAGATGGTGTAGCAAACTGCGGTATTTTTATTTGTGAAACGTATCAGTTCAGTTTTCTGGGGATTGATTGTTAGGCCGCAGTTCCTGGTCCAGGTGTCAAGGGTTTTTTTCGGCAAAAAAATACCAGCCGCTTTCTATTCTCGAATATTTTCTACATTGACAAATTTGTTACCCATTTTTTCATGTTTTGAATGTAACGAGCTGTGAACACCTAAATATGTTGAATTCTAATTCCCATTAACACCAAATGTCTCAAACACTCTTATTTTTAGACGGAAATCGATGTGACATCAGACATTGACGAGTACCAGACATGGCCAGGATGGATAGTGCTAATACTCAGGTCGGTCTGACTCCTAACTAAACAAGGGACACTATTTAATTTTTTTTTTTTTTTCAGAACAACTTTCATGATGTGGTTCCTGTATGAACTGCGCAACACTATGAAATATGAACATTCAACGAAGAAATTAGATTTCTTATTGCATCTTGGCGCATCCAGTTTAGTGTGGTTCATATATCTGCCAATAGTAGCGATAGTCGCTTTGCAAGTTAATCCCATGTGGAGGGATAAACTTTTGTTAGGCATTACAAATTCAGCTGATTGTCTAGCGTACTGTGTTATGACAGGACTCCTGTGGCCAAACCGTTCCGGTCAGTATCTGTTACTGGCTGGATCACATTATTCAGGTTCGTAGTAATTTCCATACACCTACTATCGCTAGCATAGATGTAATTACTATTCTCCTTCAGGTATGGATGAATTAGATGAATTTAATGAAGCACCGCACATTGTTCGCGAGCGTGAACGTCGTCGTAACTCTCTTGATGCAGTTATTGCCACCAATGGCACCGGAGTTGTGGTCTCAACTGCCAACAATTTCCCGCTAAATGGTGAGATATGTACCGATCTGCTCGAAGCAGAAGATCTTGACGCAGAGCTGTTAACTGATTTACACAAAAATAGTCATGTAGTAGCATAGAATTAGTGTTTTAACAGAATCAATATAATTAACGTACGTATAATAGGTTTTATTAGGACAACTCATCAGGTTTACATTATATTTTGTTCAATTTCATTAATAGCTCTATATCACGACGCGCATGCTCATTAATATACACTCACCGTTGCATATGTAAATAATCATCCAAGGTTGTTGTCCGCCATAAGTAGTAGTAGTTATAACTAGAAGAACTAAGAAGTGTTTTTATTTTTTATTTTTTGTGATTCTGAAACATGAAGATTTTGTAAATGTATATTTTTGTGGTCAATCTATGTTTCGGTGATACAAGACAAGAATCATTTTTATTATTGATGGAGATGCTCATTTGCGCGCACATATTCACAAAATTGATTTTGTTGTTTTTACAATATATATTAATATGAACAGAAAAAAAATACATAATTTAGAAAAATATACACGCAATCACACGAACTAAAAATCTTTACACATATACACTACTAATTGAACAGAGAAGAAGTTTAGATGGAAGCAAAAATTAAGAAAAAAATACTGTGCCATTGTTTCAATGTCGTTAAATTGAATAACTGCGAAACCTGCAAACAATTTGTATAGGTAAGTATTAAAAGAATAATGAAATTTCCAAATAGAATACTAGAGTAGGTGAACGTTTTGTGCGAAATTAGAATGTAAAAAGAATGATAAGAAAAGATATTTTTTAACAATGCGAAATGCCATTAAAATCAAAGATTAAATTTGTGGTCAGTTTTCAGATAGTGTCAAATATAAACCAAAGTGTGCTAGTGCGGGCACCGCCGCTCAACTGTGGGTAACCCATTGGTCGCTGTAATTCTTTGCGGCAAAAGAATAGCAGATGCGTTGAGTAAACAAAAAAATTATAACAAATTGACAGATAATCACCAAACACATTCCAATTATCATTTCATTTAGTAAAGTGACCTTTTCACTTTCTAATTGAGTCTAATTAATGTCCGGTCAGTGGAGTTACATACTTAGTTGGCGCTTCAGTCCTGTGTCTATCTGACGTTGAGCGCTCAGCTCAGCCGACAAAAAAAGCATAAATTAGCGAAAGCTCAACAGTATTTGTTTCTGACTTAAAAACGCATGTCCTTCATCTAACTCAAAACACACTTTAAAACAGATTCTGAGACTTTGGAATGGACCTTGAAAAAGATTATGTAAAAATAATCTGAGTGAAGAACTATATTGCTTCAGGCAATTCCAAAGTGTTAACAACATCTTCAACATACACTATATGAAATGAAGACACGTCATTTATAATTTTTTTTCTGGCATTTTGCATTCGTATTTTAAGTACATAAATGCTTTATAATAAATAATAAATAGACTAAAGACAAACTTTAAACCATCATCAGATAGAACATATTTAAATCAGAGAACTCGTGTCAATTCATAAAATAATGTAGGCAAAATAATCTATTGTGCATAATTTCGGTTGGTTACCCCAGACTTTGTTAATACTTTAAGATACATCGATATTTTTTATATTAAGCGGTATTAAAAATAATTTGCAAATTTTTGATATTTAAAAAAAAAAACTGTATCTATTTGTGTTTTGGTGAATGTGAATTGTTTTTTTTTATTGCGTAGAGAGATTTAAAGTTAACATCTTATCAATGTAATACATGCTTAGCTGTTAAAATTGTGTATACAGTTTAAATATTAGTTCTAAAAACGAATGCAACCATATAATATTGTAAGCCCACATAGTCAGATTGTGGTTCGCTGTTAAGTCTTCGATTGATTTCTAATGTGGTGTAGTTATTAGAGTTTATAGCGGAGCCGAGGTAGACAAAATTCCCAAATACCTCCAAGTAAAGCGTTCTTTTGCGGCGTTCTGTCGTTAATTCCTTTTTGTTAATAGCAAGCGTTTAAGAGGCTTCTGTTCAAATATTGGTAAACGCGCTATTGAAATTTTTTTCCTCTGATATAGCTTGCGAATTTTGCAAAATAAGTATGATGTTGAAAAAGTCCAATGACAGTGAATCACCTTGTATAAATCCTTCTCCATATCAATCTAATACTTTTAGCTTTCGTATCAATAAGAACTGCGAAATAATAGGTCTGGCCCTTCATTTAAGAATTTGATTTCATAAGATTTTGTTCTAATTTTTACTCAGGAAACCTTACACAAAAAGCTCGTAGAAAACAACATCATCGAGGGAGCCGGATATTGCCCCTTCGCAAAGGCGGAAAACACAACACGTGCCTACGGCAAAGGCTCACAGCTAGGTTCCAGAAATCGAGTGAAATCGAAATTGCAAATCGAGTGAATTCGTTTTCAGTGTTCTGCAATTCGAGCGATTCGGAAACTCCGCAATTTGTTAGAAATCACAATTTCACTTTGTCCCAATTCCGAAAATCTAGAAATTGAAATCGAATACAGTGAAATGTAGAACACAAAAATTCATTTCCGAATTCATTTCGAGTGAAAGTGAAATGTGGAACCTAGCAGTCAGTTTCAATATTTTTTTTTTTTTTTTTTTCTTGAACCAAAAGATGTTGGCTACATCTTTTGTATATTGGTATACAAAATTATTTATTATTCTTATGCTAAGAGTACACGACATGCCAAACTCAAAAACTGGTGGTATGACTTGAGCTGCAAAGAGGTTAGTTGATTAAGCAAGTTTCGGCCTTACAAAGTCAACCTA
Organism: Cheilosia scutellata; assembly: GCA_955612985.1. Taxonomy (NCBI): domain Eukaryota; kingdom Metazoa; phylum Arthropoda; class Insecta; order Diptera; family Syrphidae; genus Cheilosia; species Cheilosia scutellata. The sequence continues at coordinate 94,168,591 of OY015311.1, forward strand.
TCTGAAGAAAACTGAAAAGATAAACAATTTAAAACAGACCAGAAATGTCCTCATTAAGCGTTTCAAATTCTCGTATGACCAAAAGTAGAGAAAACAAATTCTAAAATGTCCCAAACGTAGTACCAACTTTGGGTAATTTGTAGAAAATATGGAAAATTCAGTCTCACCATTGATTCCAACGCTTATTTACAATGACACTCTGTCTGTCAGCTCCTTAGACAAAGGCAGATGCCTGCAGACAACTACCTCAGTGGTCAGTGCTTCCATATTGTGTTCTGCCTTCACCTGCACTTGATAGCGACGAATATACCCTGGGACAAATCAATTTTCGCACTCTTACAGTGGCAAGTATGATCCATGCACTTATGGTCCAAGCTGTAGTTTTCTTCCACGCTAGCATAACCATTGAGTAAGCTTTTCCATCTGTCCTTTTTCTAGAATCTTCGCAAAGAGGTGAAAAAGACCATTTGCCCAGCCGGTACTTAATAAAAGCGAATCATTAAAAAATACCATTCTGGCCGTTCATTAAAAACTACCATTCTGGCCGTTCAATTCTGAATACAGTTGTACATATAAAAGATAAACCTCATGGACAAAAGTATTAAAAATATAATACAAAAATAAAACCTGCTTTTATTACAAACTTGCAATTTTTTTCCCGGTTCCCATTCGGAAGTTTTTATTTTGTAAATTATTTCATATAGCTTTAAAAAACATAAATCGACTGCATTATAGGAGCACAATATATCAATCAAAGGACTAACGAAACATCAGCTGATTTGAAAACTGAAATGTTTTAACTTTAAATCTCCTACGCTTAATATAAAATAAAATGTTTTATATAAACTTGTGCATGATTATTGTGTATAAATTGAAGGATCATCCTTAACCTTATAAATATATACATATTATATTATATTACAAATAAATAATAAGAAATTTTATTAGATTGTAAATGTTTGAATTTAATTATATGAGGCAAAGAAAAAAATTTAAAAGAATTTATTATAGAATATTTGTATATTTCTTAATGCATACAACAAAAAAAATAGATTAAAATAAATACAGAAATAAAACGAACTAGATATGGTATTTCATATTAAATATTTAGAAAAGAAAACACAATTTTCTATATAAAATACAAAAAAACAAAACTTATATTAAGAAAAATGAACGTGGAAACGAATGAGTTTATTTTATTGTGAAACAGTTGAATTAAAGATCGAATTAAAGAATTATGTTTTATTTCAAATAGATTTTCAGATCAAGACGTGTTCTGTTCATTGGTCAAATGCGAAAATGATCGCCTGAGTTGACACTGCATCCTTCCATCCTCTTCTACTCTGGGCACGTTTGCTTTCAGTTATCCAGGCCAAGCGCTCTGGCTCTGGAGGTTCGGTCGGCAGAATCACGGCTCTCGGGACATTGGCCAATTGCAAACCTTGCGGCCGAACTAGGTACATATTCCATATATCCCCCACTGCCGCAGTTGCGGGAATGTAGGTAAAGAATCAAATTGCGCGTACTGAAACCAACTATCTATTCTTCGAGCGACATCTCAGGTAAAGGGATGATCAAGACCTTATCAGTTTTTTTAGGCTGTTGCTATTCGCACGTTGTGCTTCGGGGCACGGCTTCGGGACACGACTGCGTCAAGTTGGGGTATGTGGCTCGTTACGCTCGCGGCAAGGACTCTAAACTCCAGTATAATCATTTTCGGACATAAGGCCGTACGTTTAGGATCCAACAGTTATATTTATAAAGAGTTTTTAATGAAAATAGAATTACGTTACGTGCCCGTGTCCCGAACATAGGAAACGTCAGTTCAGTACAAAATCTGTCAAAATGAACGTGCGAATAGACACTTCGGTTTTTTTAACTCCACAGGTTGGATATAGGTACCGGCTGCATCCCATTCTCAACACTCACCAGGTCACACAATTCGTGGTACCAAAAAGACTTGGAGTCATGCATCTCTACCTACACCTGCCTCGGTCTTCGTTGTCGTCTCCAACCTGGGGGCTAGAATTTAAAGATCCTCATGGCTGGACCATTACTGACATCCGCTCGATGTTTGCCGAATGCCGATCCAATGTATAGTTGACATATTTTAAATTTTTGGATTACACACACATCTTGGTGCAGCTCATAGAGTTCATGGTTGTAAGTTTCTCCTCCATTCCAGTAGAGCACATATTATCGTCCTTCGAGTCTAGGGGGGTTATTCCCAAATGCGCGGCGGATGGTATTGAATTGAAAACGATACTCAATTTCTCAAATACGAACGAGGCGAAAATAATATTTCCAATGCTTTCCAGTTTTTTTCCATTCTGACCTCCAATTGACCAAAAGTTTGACAGCTTTTTTCCCGTCACAGGAATTAGTTTATTTTTTATGCGCAAACAATCCGCCAGCAATCCGTTAGGTACCTAAACAGCTATCGCTTTTGGAAATACAAAAATACAAATCCGCCAAGAAAAGCGATCCGCCGCGCTTTCAGGAATACGCCCCTAGGGTTTTGAATCCATCAATTAGCAGCGGTTTCCTAGGGATATTCTTCGCCGGATTTCTAAAAGAGTAGGTAGGTCGGATTACCTGCCAGTTGCCATTACCAGTTGATGGGATACATTTTCCGAGGTTTGTCGTTACTCTCGTTTCTGATATGGCAAGTTTGGATGGATAGTCCCCCACAGCCCAAGTAACAATTAAAACCTTCCAGATGAATGAGAATCTTCTGTGATCTGTTCTAAATTAGGATTCATTAGTGCAGTCCACCTCGATGTAAACATGCAATTCCTATTTCAACAATTTTCCCCATAGACAGTTTTCATAATCGCACGAAAAATTTCGCTCTCTTCTTTTGCCCAAAAATGTAATTTTATAATAATAAATTAGGGCTGTCGTGTCAAATTTGAGTCTATCCTATCGAAATCGAGCGCTGTTGAAAATAAATTAAAACAGTTGATAAAATTCAAATTCTCTCCAATTTTTTAAATTATTTAAATGACGCTGTGAGGACAAACATTCTGCAACTATAACACAATATAACAGTTTTCAATCGCAATTGACTTCATGTAGAATTCAAAACATTCGAATTAGCAAAGACCACGTATTCGCAGAATTTTGAATATTACTGTACACGCGACTGTACTGACTATAACCTTTTAATTATAGTGCCGATAGATGGCGGAATCAGTGCGAACGTTACATTTATTTAAATTCGAAATTTAATTGGATGGCATTAAATTGTGCTAAATTCAGTTGTGTGTAATTGCTAATCATAAGTCTTTTTAATTTACTTGAAAGCACGGGTAGGTACGTAGTGTGTCTAGCTTTGTGATACCATATGGATAATATATTACCAAATGTACTAACGTCTTCTTAATACCTAAATAAGTTTTGTGCTGTTCATGAAGTTTTGGAGACGGGTAGGAAAATGGGGTAGATTTAAATTAAAAAGATGGTCTAGACTAGATAAATGCATCGCCTATTTAAAATGTATCTATAAACAATTCAAATCACAATCAGAACAAGTAAGTAGTTACATACCCATAGTACCTACAAATTGTGTGATACCATTAAAATAATACTGGCCGAATGCGTTCTCCTCCTAGATCCCGAACATGGTTTTATTATACCCTCCACAGGAAGGTACATTCACTTTGCCATTACATTTGTAACGCCAAGAAGGAATCACCGGAGACTTACTATGTAACACCAAAAAACATGATAAACAGTAGATTATGTACGAGTATTATGCCAATCTCACTCTACATGACATCGCATCGCCTTGTCTAAATCCTTTTTTGACATCGAAGTAGGTAAGTTCTTTACCGACCTTAATTGAGCAGCGCGTGCACTCTCTATCGTCATCCTGCACAAACGGGCGATTTTTGAAGGGATGCGAAAATTAGATATTGCTCCTGTTTCCTGAGTTTTCTCCAAGATCTGTCGCAGTGTGTATATTTTCCAGGACTTTAAACAATCTGCAGAAGTACTTCTTCCATATCCAAAGCATCGACTACGTTTCTACTACGATGTTCCTTTGTTCGACCTTGCAGGCCTCGGTTCAGGCTCCATATAGCCTTAGTTAGGTTATTTTTACCCTTTAGTAAAACCTCCGAACCTCATTCCTGCAGTAAGATCTCTCTACTTCCTCAATCGTGCGCTTCTCATACTTTTTCTTTTTCCTCCGGAGAAGCCGGTGTTAATATCTTCTACCAAAATGAAGTGAGGATAGCAATATCTAAACTCGAATCCAACAAGGCTGCTTGAGCAGATGGCTTGTCGGCCAAGTTATTTAAGGCAGGGGGACAACTTGGTTGAGAGCATATACCAACTCATCTCCAAAATTTTGACAAAAGAAGGGTTGTCTGATGAACGGAACCTCAGCATCGTTCCACATGAAGAGATACCTTCTAAACTGCGAGGCATTAGTTTCCTCTGAGTCATGTCTAGTTTTGGCATCCCTGCCAATCTCGCCAGGTTTTGCAGAATGACAATATGAAGAGCAGTCGCTGCTTCATTAAGGTCGGGCACAATCCCACACACACCTGACGGAAATTGTACGAAACTCACAAGCCAACGCCAGAGACACAATTTTCCACAAGTCTGTTCAACTACTTGCATACGCGAATGAAATTGACAGAACACACCAAACTGTGACTTGGGCATTTGCAAATACATATTGGGATTGGGACTGAAGCGGGAAAAATGGGTGTAATCATGAGTGAGCAGCGAGGTCAACCAGAAGGGGCACACAACATCGACGACATCGGATGCACCGTCATAATTGACACCTTTAAGTAAAGGTTGTCCCATAATTCACGCAAAATTTAAATTTTGCGCCATTTAATAGTACAGTGATGCCAACAGAAAAAAAGATAACAATGTGACAGCTGACAGTTCGGTGTTAGTAAAAATGGAGCGCTATACGAAAGAACAACGCATTTTCATTGTTGAGCAATATTTTAAAAATAATGAAGGTTTGTCATAGCTACATAGTCCGCAATTTTCGAACAAAATCATCTTCGGTGATGAAAATCATTTCCATCTTGATGACTTCGTTAATCGTCAGAATTGTCGCATTTGGGGCTCAGAAAACACATTGATAGAGGAAATTGGGAGCAGGTGTATTAATGAAATTCAGCCAAAATTAGAACCATACTAAGTAAAGGATTCCATACGATACTGGTTTCGGTTCGCTGCACGCGAGGTAATTGCCGAACAGTAAATGACAATGTTGGAAATAGAACCATATGGTCTGAGTTGTTCAGATCAGAGGTCATAGTTAAAGAACAAATCTTTCATTGCCCAAAATATCTTCAAAAATATGAAACCACTAAAAATACTAACTTAACTCAGTTTGCAACAACAAGAAAAATTATGGGAAAACTAAACTAACCAAACCAACCATAATTAAAAATGCCAAAACTGGTGACCTAATGAAATGACAGAAACTTATCCTGAATCGCCTGTGGAGGGAGAGTTGTCACGAATGAAGGACTTCCTGAACCTGAGCCAAAGTTCAAATTATAAACTTCTTGTTTCCAAACAAACTACCTACTAAAATGTAAAATTATTCATTAACTTCCTTCTTGCTTGGCATATAAAAGTAAATAATAGAGTAGGTTCCAGGTACCCTAATAACTGAGAGAAAAACCTTCTCAAAGCATCCTTTTAATTAGGATGGGAAATAAAAAACGTAAAATTATTTGAAGAATCCACCTAAGTTGTCAGTAATACCGCCAGTTAACTTCCGACCGAAACTTTATCCCTATAATTGAGTTATATTCCGAATTCCGTTATTTTTTTCCTTGCCTACATTTTTTTCCTATACAAGCTCCTGTAATTGACGTGTCCCTCTGAAACAGAAGAAAGCGAAACTTGAAGACTCTGGTATACGCTTTCCCGTGCGATGACGACATCACCGTCAAAGGAGTCCTCATTTCCATTGTAATTAACTTTGTAATCGTAAAAGTTTATCCCAAAAGTCATAGAGTGAGAAGAGTCTTCGGAGAAGATGAACAAAAGAAGATGAAAGGCGGAAAATAAGTTATCCGCTTCATCCACTCCTATTCCTATCCTTCCAATCTGTTCTGTCTTCTGTCCCCCAATATACGATTTCCTCTCTCTCTCTCTGTCTCTCTGGGAGAGAGAGATATATATGGAGGATAAATATTAAGCCCTTCAATAATTTTCGGAAATTAACAAATGGGATTTCTACCCTCCAATATGGCAATAGATACGTGGAATTATGTGTTCGTGTCCCTTTATTTGGTGTTCCTGCGGTAGTAGCTGTCATGTGTGCTATGGAGGGTTTCCTAGGTATCCCGGCTAAATGTATATGTAGCTATCTCTCCAAGAAGCCAGAACTCAATCTTGTTCTACTCGTTATTTGTATGAAATTTCCGCAAAGGGATTTGGGGATTTATGGCTTTTCGCAGAAAGTGTGAGATGGGGTAGATTGGATATAGCTAATGCAAGCGAGCAATGTGGCGGGGTACAGAGATGAACTTTTCCAATTATCTGTGTAAATAAAATTTAATGAATAGACTGTATATCATGTCATTTTTAATAATACATTTGAAATTGCCAATAAGTCATTTGGTGCGGTGGAGTTTGGAGCGTGCTCCAGAATGGCAGAATTGCAAAATTCGCTTTGGCTTTGGGAGTTGGCAAATGTTTAAGTTGTGGTTCAATTGGGTGATGTCAGCGTGAATTTTGTGTTTACATTGTGCGTGAATAATGTAGGTTGTGCGCTCTCTTGATTTACTGTCGTCTCCTTTTTGTGATCCTATTTTCTGTTTGATTTTATTATGCTCCTTTAGAGAAACTTGTACAATAAGCCGCAAGTGATATTATGTATGAGAATTGAGAAGCAGTCGTATGCAAATTTAATCGTTCATATCTTTTATTACAGAAAATCAGGACTAAAACTGGTGTTTGGGTGCAAAGCCATATAGTTTGGTAAGCTCTTTTTTTGACTACAAACATGTCTCGATGAGGTAGCTTCCCAACTTGATGCGAGCTATCTCCATCGTCATCCCAAACAAACGGATACATTTTGCAGCTTTACAGAGCCATGCCTATAAATGCTGTCTTTGAAAGGCTTTGAAATCGATGAAAGATGAAAACAAGGATCCGCTTGTTTTATATAATACATACCTGCTTTTCCACAGTCAAAAAATAGGAACCAGCTTATGTGAAATTATGAATAATGAACACCCCATCTGACATCCAACATATTATAATGGTCGAAATAGATCTATCTTCACTCCACATGAAGGTCTTCAAACTTCTGCCTTTTTAAAAATCATGATCTTAGACTTGAACAAGTTGGCATCAATAAGGGTCTACAAATCACTGTACTTGTTCAGTCTACTGACCATGATCCCCACCAAAGCATTCTGACATGTTATTTAACAACACCAACCAGATTTTAAACAATATCCTGGACACACAGCGCGAATAGATTTCAGAGCCAGCCCAGCCTCGCTACCGACGCGACGTCGCATTGTCTTGAGCCATGATGAAATTTCCGTGACATTCCCTGACTTGAGTCCTTTATAAGGGCTTGGCATTGCCCCAATTCAAACTTCCTCGATCAGTGATCTGATCGGCCTTCTCCTTGTGAACAGAGATATTACCGTCTTGGATAGGTTTACCCCAGATATGGTGATGGTTGAACGGCAGTTCTGACATCCCCGAAGTGGGCACCGGAATATTCAACTGCTGTACTAAGGTTAAAACTAGGGCCTGGCCCTCCAGGTTAGAGGTTGTGCCGCTGGAGTTTTATAATTTATAATTTGAAAAACAGATGTGTTGTGTACTGCAACCTTTTGGCCAATTGTACCGCCTTACAACTAGAGGGTGTGTTCCCTGGTAAGTGTTCCTCTCGTATTATAGGATTCCTTTTGAAATCATTTTTGAGGGTATCTTACTCTTATGTACTACAACTCGGCAGAGAAGTCCTATAGTACACTTTCTTTCTACATTCCTACTAAGGATAAGAGGCGTGATAATTTTTCCTCATCTAATAGTCGGTATACTTGCCCAAATATTTCAGTCCTGTGTGGGTCAATGCCCCACAAGATTTCAAGGCATGTTCTGGGATTTCACTGGACACATAGCAGAATCTGCAGAGACTTTGAGATATATCCAGTTTGTTTTCTGGTGCCTTTGAGTCTACCGTATCCTACTATAATACGGACAAAATTTTGCACGCATAGATGCATGCCTGGAATCTTTTCATTTCCGGTTATGTTGACCTAAAAGTTTCTTATGGCTTGCCTCATGCCCGCATGCGTCATGCCCTGAGTGTTATTCCAGGTTCTTGTCCTGTTTTCTTTCTCTAGTGTTCTAAGTTTTTCTTTAAGTGTGTGTTCCTCTATTCCACATTATGTGGTTCAGGACGTATGAAAGTTACTAAAGCTCCCTTTCTTAGGTAGGTACTAGAGAGCAGGCGTGGCGTGAATAATTTTAAATGATAAGTCGAAGTCGAAAGATATCAAAATTTGAAGGGAAACTTCAATTAATTTTTCAATCGAAAACTCCAGGAAAAAACTTAATTAAAGAAAATATTTTTTCATCTGGATTAAATAGCGCAAAACTGTGTGAATTGTGTCTTTAAATCAAAATCGAGCATTCGGCGTTTTCGTGAACGGTTAGCAAAATCATCTACTCTTTCAAAAATGTCTTCTAATCTAATTTTTTTTAGGTACGCAGAGCATAGCCAAGACTCAAAACACTAGCCTAGCGACCTTAACATCTGTTTGTATATTTTGTATCAAATTAAAACAGTTTTTGCAAAAATTTCGAATAAAGTATTTAGCAAAAAAGAAAAATGCAACGATAGAAGATACTCACAAAACTCACCAAATAAGTCGAAGAAAAGCATGTTATTTTTTCCATAAGAAAGTGGGCATTTAAACAGGGAGGACCAAACTCAGAAAATCATAAGTAAAAAAAAGAGAGAGGAGACAAATTTGTTCTATCCAGCGAGAGATTTTACATTTAACTCCCGACATATTTCGGGCTTCTTTAGCTTTGGCTTATGCTGAGAGAGTGTGTAGCTTGCGCAGGTTAATGAATAGATATACATATTAAGTTTATCCCGTGAGTTTTATGTTGCTCGTTATTTAGTAAACATTGTTATGTAGCTGAAACTTTAAAAGGTAAGTCGGTAGGAATTAGGTTATATGGACGCCACGCCACTGCTAGAGAGCCCTTTCTTGTATTTCTATATCCACATGGCCATGTTCCCCATCGGAATAAAATGCGCACAAAGTTTATCGGAGTCTCGGATAATTCCCTCAAACATCAATCAGACTCGGAACGGCCACGGATTACAATATGTAAGAATGTGGACTTTTCGTCGTACTCTCTACAGCAAAGGTGCATTCTCACGCGGTACAAGGCCGATATACAGAACCTAAAAATGGTTTCAATTTTGTTTGAGAGACCAAAATCCTCAAAATTGTCGAAGATGCACCTTCCAAGGTGTTTCCTTCTATTCCGAGCAATAGCTTGACATTCAAAGCGAAGATGAGTAATATCCTCTGCGACCTGTAGGTCCTCACAATACCTGCACAGTGCACGTGTCCGTAGTTGTTAAACCTTATCTCTCAGCGTGCTTCCTAAGAAGGCAGAGCCCAGAGAGTATCCCTATCACCATTCGCAACTTTGATTTGCTGAGTTTTAATAATTCTACAGATTTTTTCCTATCTAACTTAGGCCAGAGAGCCTTTGAGACCCTGTGAGCCATCAGACCATCTTTGGTTTGTCCTATTTCTAGTTTTCTCGAGCTGAAGATCCTATATCAAGGTTGAAGGAATAGTTTTATGACCTTTTGAAAGGAGTCTATCCGCAATAAAATGGGCCTTACCAATAATCATTTTTAATCTTCATCTTAAATATTTTGACGGTCACAATGGATAATTTTATATGGAAATTGTCACCATTGTGACTTCGTAAAACTTAGCCTGGACACTAAAAATGATTATTAGTGCCGCGGAATGTCAATGTTGTGCTCGAACACGTCAAATCCTTCGGCCGGTTAGTTAGTAGGCATGGAATCAACGAAACGACAACTGTCCTCATTAGAAACATTTGCCATATTAGTATAAGTATTAATAGTAGGTAACACATTTTACTGAAATTACGTAGACAGTTAGCACTGGGCCCGGACCTGTTGGTTGGGGTCTCCAGAATCATTGCCCTGATGACTGCAGTCGAAAAGACCACGGGTGTATTTTTAATTTCGCCAGTACGACCTGCAGTAATACCATCCATTTGCACGTCTGAACTCAAGACGTGCATTTATTCTCCTCTTACAAATAGACCGACTTAAAGACCGCTTTGCTTTAAGGATACTGCTGTGATTCTCCCAGTCTTTTAAACTTCTCTCCCAGTCTTTTAATTTTTTTTCCGCCCTACAAGTAAAAAAAAAAAAATAAATAAGAATTTTGAGCAGGTAGCTATACCTATTAAAAAAAACCAAACCCTTTCATAATCAAATTTAATCATCACAATCTATTATAATGTAAGTTTGAAATCCCTAGGGCACCAATCGTTATCAATTTCATCGTTTACATCGAACTTTTTCGCCCCGCCAAAGAATATTTTTTTTATTGTCTTCCCTATCAAATATTCATCTTGAAAATTTAATTTTCATCTTAACAGGTGTGCATAACTTGTTGGAAATTTTTAATATTATTGTTACTTTAAATAATAATCGCACCCCATTGTCGAGACGCTTATACTCATCTCTATTCAGCAGCCAGAGCAACGCCTATTGTTGCAATTTTAATTAAGTGCGGTAAATTACAATTAAAAAGTTTGTACCTATATTCCTTGCCAGCCATAGAGTCGAGGAAGAAAAGCAGGAAAACTTTCACGATTACGCCCTGAGGTGGTTTTCGTGAATTTTAAACTTACCTACCTCTTTAATCGAATCGCGAGACGAGCGAAAGGTCTCCAGGGATGATATCAAAGAAATTGCATAATTTACTCTTGCTTTAGGTTGATTATTATTCAACAAAAAAATTATTCAGATGGATAGATAGGTGTATATAGGTCTCTTTTAAATAATCTAGTTCTAGTCACTTTAAATAAATTTGTTAAATGATTATGAAAGAGAGCGTGTAATGGTTGGAAAATAAGCATTAGTCCTATATTAGTCCTCAGGGGAAAGCTATGTTTGTCTTTTGTAATAAGAACTCGACTATTTATAGACAAGAAGCTTAAAAGATAGATACAGAACAGATACATACATAGCTAATTGTCCATAAACTGGTGTTTACCAACAGGACAGCTTTGGGAGTACGATTGGGAAGCAAAGCCTACGTGACACCATGTCTGGAAACGGACTTAAGGTGGTAGTACACGGCATGTAACACTGAAATCATTTTTGCGTCAGCGTATGGTCCCAATCAGTGACATACTTCACATGGACTGCGAGGAAAAATGAAGCAAACATAAGCACTAGCCCTTTTGGTGCGGCGAATGTGTGAAACCTCTGCGCGAGTTATATGCCTTTACATAAATCAACTATCCGAGCTATGTATCAACATCCGAAATTAGCGGCTCTTCTGGTATGCACTAACAACACCTCAACAACTGCAACAGCTACCAGCATCAGCAACAGTTTAGCATCTAAGCGAATATGTAATAAAGTAAAACCAGAGCAGTAATAATGTTGCCGTTGATTAAAGCACATCGTGTGTCGTTTTGTTTAAATGTTGTTTGTTTATTTTATTTGTTTTCGATCGGTCGCGGCCGCTCGTAACTCGCGCCATTGCTATTTTTTACATAGAACACAGTGCCATCCATTGTAAAAACATTGCAACTGCGCAAAATAACAACTTATTCAAAATATTTCGGACTTTCTATAACAGATGGCACCACACTCGGCACTCAAACAAAATCGCCCGAATTGCTCGATGACAACTCAAATGTCATTTTTCGCTTCTCTCCACCGTGAACCAAAAGAGCTAGTTTTTTTAATGTTTGCTTCAACAAAAAATTGGCTGCTAGCACTGCTATAGCTTCATATGACTTCTTCAACATCGTTCTTGAAAGAATAGTGTAAAACTCTAACGCCTACATCAGAGTTACGATCTTTCAAAATTCCGTCCACTGACTTGACTACGCCTACGATTTCACTGGCGCGTTCGTATTGAGACGGAGACGGAGAAGTGGATTTGACGGTCAATGAGGGAATGACAAAGTATATGCTGTCAACAAGAAAGGACACGCAACACTGACGTCTAGCTCAGAACGTTACCATAGACAGATACCGACCATAAGTGACCTGTTAGGAAACTCACTAAGAATACTCAGCACGTGGCCAAAAGAATGTGACCTTGGGGTTAATCCCCAGAATACTGAGTTTGTTCTGTTCACAAACAAAAGAATAATACCACAATTCGAGCCATCAACTCTTGAGGGAATACCTCTAAAGCTGACAGAGAGGGCGAAATATCTAGGAATTATCCTCGATAGGAAACTTAATTGGAAACCGAATGCAAATGAAAGAGTGAAGAAAGCAGCTAATGCTGCAAGCCGCAGGCAAGCCGACCAATCTCAGGTCAATGACAAAAATATAAAGATTAGCATGTAGGGACAACCAGAGCGATGAGAACCACGCCTACATCTGGACTGGAGGCAATTCTCAATCTGACTCCTCTAGACTTATACATGGAGGAATCTGCTACTAAAAGTGCCTTAAGGATTAGCCAAACTAAAACTTTGAACCCAGATAATTCTGGTCACGCGCAGATTCTAGGGAAATACGTTGGGAACGTTGTTCCTTCTTCTTCTCCCCATCTAAACTTTGATAGACCATTATCTTGCTCTTTTCCAAGTAGAGATATGAATCAACCACAAATGAACCGACTAAGAGGAAATCGATATCCATCTCCACCGATGGATCAAAGATGAACTGTGGAACCGGTGCCGGTATATCAGAGGAATCAAATATACAATGCTCAATCAAGCTCCCTGATAGCAGCAGTGTCTTCCAAGCAGAAGTTCTGGCAATCGCAAAAGGTGTCATTGTTGGCAATACCGCGTAACGATATTACCATTTTCATTGACAGCCAGGCGGCTATAAAGCAGTCTCTGCTATTGAAATAAAATCTAAGCTTCTTTGCTCGCAGCACACCACGAATCTCTGCAAGGTCCCTGGACACTGTGACAATGCCGGAAATGAGAGGGCTGACGAACAAACCCCCACTCTGCAATCTGAGACAACTATAGTCGAGAACAAGATTCGTATGAAAATCAACTACAGGTGGAAAGAACTAACGACTTGTGAGGTATCACGGAAGCTTTGACTTCTACACTTTGACAGGTCATCGCTGTCTACGCTGGTAGGAGCTCTAATGGGTCATATAACTTCATAAGAAATCATACAATGAAACTAAATCTCAAAGATGACGTTATATGTAGATGTAGAGGCTGCGGTTGCGGATACTATAAGAGGTCCATGAGGACACACCTCACTTCCTCTGTCACTGCCCGAGTCTTTGTCACTTGAGTAACAGAACACTTGGAAGTTATTACTTCCATGACTTACAAAAGAACTTTCTGATGTCTCACTTTCCGATCTTTACAGGATTTTAGGGATAACAGGATGGCTGGATGGCGTCGGGTAAATACAAGAAGGAGGGACACGAAGTTAACCACCTCTAACACCAATGGTTAACCCCCAGAAAAGGGCATCACAATGGGTCCATGAGGACTTAAGTGTGGTATAGTAGCGTTCTGCTTGCTCTACCAACCCGTTAACCTAACCTAACCTACCATAGACAGATATAACTTTGAAATGGTTAGGGACTTTGTGTACCTATGAACTCAGGCAATGACACCAGCGCTGAAATTAAACAAAGAATAACCCGATGTCTCTTTTGGCTAAGAAGGCAACTGTGTAGCAAAGCCCTATCTCGAACAACTAAAGTGATACTTTATAAGACCCTAATTCTCTATGGCGCAAAGGCATGGAATCCCTCAAAAGCGGAGGAGGTTACCCTTGGTTGTTTCGAGAGGAAAATTCATCGAGTAATTTTCGATTCCGTCCATTATTATATGTAAATAAAAAATGTCAAAATATAAAGCTAAATCTGTATACAGGCTTCGGCTACACAAACACATTCATAGGCCAAATTAAGAAATAAACTCCAACAGAAAGTTACACATCTCCCCTATACTAATACGGATGAGAATTTATAATACTACATTAGCCCTTTGTTGCGGCCATGGCACATCTATACATATAAAGTTAATATTCAAACGAAAAGTTATGAATCGTGATGGTGTAGAATGAATTTTTGTCATACTATGTCACTTGCTTGGGGCTACCAAGTGAAATACAACCTCTCCAACCGACCTCAAACTGCCCTTATCCTCAAATCTACCATTTTTATCTAGGCAACAAAACATTCTCATCTGACTCTTCAAACTATTTTATCTGCAAAAATACCAAAATTTTCTTTCCGCAGGCCAAAGAGCAGCAGTCGTCTTCATCTTCACATCACATAGCAACCTTTTTAGATTCCCTTTAGAAGTTCAACAAAAAAAAAAACAAGGAGAGTACAAAAAAAAAGTGAAAGTTCATTGTGGTGAATAAAATTTGCACAAACTTTTTAATAATAGATATGTGACCGCACACTTGAACGCCAACGACGATGACGCCGCGGCATTGCAGCCAGCATCCCTCCGGAATGATTTTGAGTTTTTAAACCAAAACACTCACCATGAACAAGGGTATGTATATGAAAAGTTTTCGCTCCATCACTCTCGGGTGATCAAGGATTCTAATGGCACCCTTTCCTCCACCCAACACCCAGGCATGTAAGCAAAATAAAATATTTTATGTAAAAAAATGGGGTTCCTCATAAAATTCCACTCAGTGCGAATGGAATTGTTTAGCGCGCTATGCCACCACGACAGGACTCCAACTCCATTAGTTTTACCGGATCTCGAGTAGGACACCCAACCAGTCGGAGCTGTCTGTGTCGACAGACGTGTGGAAGTAGTATTATGATTGTAGTAGCATGCAAAACCGTTATGCAATCATGACCTTAATATTCGTATGAAAAACTATCTGACAAAAGTTTTTCGGGCGAGCAAGTTTTTTTACGAGCTTCTCATAGTGTGACACTGTTTTTATGATTATAGTGGCAGAGGCGACAGGATAATTTTAGGATCCAAAAACTAGAGAAGAAAAATGCAAATGTATTCAATTTCAGCATTGTCGACACTTTTCACGCTCCCTCGAGAGATTTGGGCTCAATCTCAATGCGAGAAGTCTGTGCATGATAATTGTGGTTAATATGGTCATGAAAAGTGGCTACATGAAAGGTTTGGCATTATTCAGCACTGGCGCTTCTTTGTAGGGAAACTTTTTTCCAGATTTAAATCAGAGTTCTGGAGAGCTCATTTAAGTCAGAAAGAGTAAAGTTCAAAAAAGGGTAATAAACTTGACGGTTTTTATATTATCAAACTTTTAATAACGAAGCTGTGAGTGGTTGGTTATTAGGATCTACTGAAATATTAAGCCTTTGATGGTCGGATGTAATTTTACTTCTGAGATATGTGAAGGAGTAGCTACATACAGACGAGGAACATTCAAAACAAATTATTCTCCTAATGTATACCAACAATTATATAAAAATACCGCTCAATTTTGGAACTACGTCGCTCGTACGTATCTAGTCAGGTTGACCAATTTAAAAAGTCTAGTCAATACGGGCCTTTTATTTGACAGAGCCATGGCCACAGTTCTGTAGCTGTGTTATAGTAGACTAAATGGGATACCCATCTTGTCCTCATCAACATTTCTGAATTTAAAATTAATTTTGTGATTATTATGCTCTGGCCCAACCTGGAGGGACAACGCAACGCAGTAACTAGAGGAAGACCTCGCCTTATAGGTGGCGCGTAAGTAAGTAATGAAATGTATTAAGAACTTCAATTATTAATAAACACAGTCGGTGCTGAGTCGATGCTGAGGATTTGGAAAGACTACCTTCTGCAGAACGATCATTTCAATGCGGACGATGATAGTCAAAATTTTCGGTCACCCGATGTAAGGCTAGCGATATCCAAACTTAAGTCCAAAAAGGCTGCTGGAGTAGATGGCATACCGGTCTAGCTGTTTAATGCGACGAGAGATGACTTGGTAAGGAGCATGCATCAATTTCACTCTTGCCAAACAAATAGCTTCGGGCTAAAAAGGCATCTAAGAAGTAATGCCCTGTTTCACAAGCCCAAGGAAATATTGTACAAGACCTTAATCATATCGGTCCTGCTGTATGGTGCAGAAGCATGGACTTTATCGAACGTTGATAAAAACCTCATGATTTTAGAGACAGATTCTTCGAGTGATTTTCGATCCTGCTTGTATCGACGGAGTGTAAAGGAGGAGATTCAACGACGAAATTTACGGGCTATAGGTATAGCAATGTTGACCTGCCCAAGTGGAGCGTATGGACAATAACGCACCAGCTTGACGAGTCTTTGAGTCCACCCCTGAGGGGCAACGAAGCATACAAATACCCCACTACAGAAGGCGGGCACAATTATTGGAGAGTGACCTCAATCAACTAGATGTGCATAACTGGAGGCAGCTAGCTAGGGACCGACTGGCTTTTTTTTTCTTTTGCGCTGGGAAATGGTAATCTTCAAAAGACGTAATCGGGCCTGTACCTAGTAACAGTGTGGGACTTTTACCTACTAACCCCTTCTCTCTTCTTACCCATTTTCACTACGGGTACCAAGGTGGCTGGATGAGCTTGTTGGTTGAGGCTGTGGTCCAGCCCGGACTGTGTGCTTTAAGTAAAAGTAAAAATGTAGATAGAAAATTAAAATCAAAATGTTTCTCGTATGAGTAGCAAATAATATACAAATAGAAGCACTCTCTGCTGTGGCCGGAAAGCGTTTTATTATGGATACTGTACTGTCCGACATTGCCTTGAATATGTTCGAGTCTATTAGAGCCACCAGCGCAATACACATCAATATACCATATGTGCCGAGGAAAAGCATCTTCAGTGCTTTTTTTGTATTGGAAGTGCCGCGCCCCATATTTTATAAAATATTTCCAATAGGCAATATACCTATGCGTCCATTTAACAAATTTCAAGCCTAATCCTAAAGCATCTATAAATGTCAAGATATCGTGTTTTAGATAGCTTAGTTGTATGGATTGCCATAGTATGTCATATTATGTTTTCCAATCCCGCATTATGTCCTTCTTCAGCTCCCAGAAAGCCTTTTTGCCAAATTACATGACGATTGGTTCAGAGACAGATAGATAGACAGATTTTTATAGCATGTTCCCACCAATGTGATTAAGCCAAAGGGATTTATAAATAACGAAAGGTGTTTCTAGCGAACTTTACGTGTTTTATTTTGACATTTCTCTCAATTCCTGAAACTTTTCTTTCCAAAGTTCCATAAGAGGACAAACTATATCTGACACTGAGCTCAAAATTGTAACTAATCCTCAGGTCCATATAGAATCTCTCCCATGTTTGAAAGAGGTGTTCTTCTGTGGCCAAACCTCTGTATAGACTGTTTTACCTATCGAAATCAACCGGCATGCATACTCCTCGAGTTGGAAACTTTCCCATGTTCAACCAATTTCCAAAAAGGGCGTTTTATCGCCTCAAATTACCGACCTATAGCCCTCACGTTGTTACTCTCTAAGGACATTAAAAGTCTGATAAATTACCATCTCATGAGCTATCTGGAAACAAATCCCCTCCTCCATGACCAACAGTAACGTTTTTGACAGCAGCGTTCCACAGATGACTTGATGATCAACCTCTCCGAATAATGGTACAAATGCATTCACTTATACAAGGTGAATGCAGAGCAGTTGCACATGATATTTCCAAGGCATTTGATAGAGTGTGGCATTGTGCCCTTATCGAAAAGAAGCTTTTGGTGTTGGTAGCAACATTTTTAAAATGGATTACGAGTTTTTTAATAAACCACATTATACCTACCAGGTTGTATTAGATGGCTGTACTTTTAGCTCCTTTAAAACAAATGCTTCGATCCTTTTTTCTATTTTTATCAGTAACCTCCGCTTGTCTGTCTCTTACTCGTAGCACAAGTGGTGCAACTTCTCCACATCGTTTTACCCTGAAAACCGCTTTCGAGTGCACAGTATATGTGTTATGTCTTCCTCGACACATATATCATTGCAGAATCTACACGTAATTAAAAATAAAACAAGTACTATAAGGGCTATCCGGAACCAGCTAAACTTCTGCTTTTGGTTTTAAAGGTTTCGGATAGTGAAATCAGACAGATTTAGTCTCGGATAGAGTATCATTCAAGTGGCTGTTAAATCCTTTATCCGGAAGATAACCAAAATATTTATTTGAAGTGACTGGAATAAATATAATTTCCGAGCATTCTTTCTTTGACGAGCGTAGACACTAGACAGTCGTTACAGGAGTCATGGATTTTTTTGAATTTTTAGAAGACGAATTTAAAGATTATTACGATCATATTACACGGCTCCGTAGGAACAGAGTATTTCGCCCAAGGCCACATTATTTTGAATCGCTCGACGATGAAGTTTTCAGAATTCGATTCCGGCTTACCAAAACGGCCGAAAGCGCGACTGTGAAAGGAACATTTTATTCACTTTTCTCCTAAACCTTCCTACAACGGAGGGGTGGTCACCTTTCCCGAAAATTGGCATACCTATATTATAGTAAAGTAAATGTAACATAAAGTACCTAAAGCATTTCTTAAACCAACCACGAATGAAACATTTAATCCAATCTCTTTCATCGGCATTTCCTCATTTCTATATCTTAATCCAAAGTGGTCACTTGGGCTAGATAAATTACCAAAGAGAAGATACATCTCCTCAGATCAGGTAAGAAAATTCCATGATACTTCAAAGGAAGGATACTCGGAGCACAAAAAAAAAAAAAACAAACGCCCCAAAAAATCTCTTTCATTTAATCCTCAGCACTTGTACAATGTACACTCCCCTAGACCCAAGCTCCATTCATTCAACTATCTCAGAGATAAAAACCAAAACCAACTAAAAGAATAAAAACCAAACTAATCGACCACTTGAAAGCGATACAGATGATGCTAAGACGAGACCATCATTAATGAAATCGGCCTACTGGGATATCCTTTGAAATATCTTCACTTTACGAGTGGTGCTTGAACAAAGTCGCAGCCATTTTGTGACCACATACCGTACCGTAGTAGGTGCTCCGTGTTCTAGTCGAATCGATAAAAGAAACCAAAGTATTTGAAAAATCCTTTGAGTGGTAAAACTGTGCGTATAAAATTGTATTTCCTTATCGGCTTAAGCCTGTAAAAGTTTTCTCTTTATATCGGTTGAGTATTTTGCTCTGACGCAAAATCGAGTGATTCACACTCGATTAAGTCCTTATCGTATGGGTAATGGGTATATCCTCTCCACCATATACCCTCAACATCTCAAAGCACACATACAATTCAAAGTTATAGCTATGCAGAATATCTTGGTATATACGTAATAACAACAACATTGGTTACAATCCGAAACCAGAAACACATATTTTAAGCATTAGATACGACGATGACAGGCAATATCTAACTTCAGTACACAGAACATGAAGGACGATGAAACTGAATTGAATTGTTGTTGATATGAGCAAAACATAAATCACAGTGTTTTAGGATCAGTGGCTGCCTGCTGCCGTCTGGCTGCCTCTGGGCCATTAAATGTTGTGAAATGATTTGAAATCTTTTCGGGTGACGATTTGTTAAGTAGCTCGGAAACAGATACTAATATATATGTAGCTAATATATCATCGGTGGCTGTTTTTCAAATATTTATGTTTGCTGTAGTCTATGTTGATAATGCAGAGATGATGAATTTATGTTGGGTTACAGGCGACTCGTAAATTGCTAAGCGGGGAGCGGGGACATTGTAGGAAAAAATCTGTTGAGGCCGATACAAATTGTACGGAACTTCACTACCTTATATTTCCCTACATATACCAATCACATTAAATACCTCCAGTGAAAAAGGTAAAATGTATCAAATCACACGTGTTTTGATGCTAGTTAATCGGGAAATATCTGGAGGTAAAGTCGGCCTCTCTAAGTTGTATGTAGTAATAAAAATCGAGTCAGTATGGAACCGCTTTCGTTCTAGATAATATTAAAAAATGCAATTTGGTACCTACGGTGCTGGTCGAAATGCCGGCATAATTAGCTTGGACCTTTTGCCATAGCCCTCTTGCACTACATACAATACTTCTGAGAATTAAGAATTTCAGAAACTAGGCTCTTACTCAATTTCTGAAAGATACGAATTTAGAACTCATCTTACAGTTCAGGTTTTTCTATGAATCTAAGAATGAAAAAATGAATAGTGGATCCATGGTTGGTATAGCTAGGTGCGGGTTGGTTTGGGATGGTTTGTATTTTTCTAACCTCTTTCTTTATTATAATGGGTGTGGGGCCAATCCTTTTGTTGGTTGGTACATTTCTTACTTAAGGGTAGATTTTCCTCAGCGTTTTATTCTTCTTAACATTTGCCTTTAGTCTTAGTTTCTTACTGTTTATACCCGGTACCACACTGTGGTGAGGGTATATTCACTTTGTCATTCCATTTGTAACGCCCATAAGGAGGCGTTGTAGGTATGACAAACTATATATATTATTGATCAGCATCACTTTCTTAGTCGATCTAGCGATGTCCGTCTGTCTGTCCGTCTGTCTGTCCGTCTGTCCGTCTGTCCGTCTGTCCGTCTGTCCGTCTGTCCGTCTGTCCGCACGATTACGGCCGTAATTTAAGAGCTATCGACTTGAAATTTGGTATGTAAGCTTTTATCCACCAAACTGAGGCTAAGTTCGAAGATGAGCAAGATCGGATGAAAACTACTACTACCTCCCATACAAAAATATCAGATTTATATAGCTTTTTATGTTAAAAATTAAATTTAAATAGTTACGGTAAAGATAGCAAGTTTAAACTTTGCACATATTGTTTTAATAATATTTAAAAATTTTTGACAAAAAATGAGCTTGGTCGAATAAAAAGTACCCATACCTCCCATACAAATATATAATTTTTTAATACTAAAATATTTTTTTTATTTTACAATAATATAGTACCGGGTATTTGAGCTTCGGCATAGTCGAAGATAATTGTCTTACTGGTTTTTTTTTGTTTACGTTTTGTTGGTTATCTTTTGTCACCTATAAGTACGCCGGTGACCATATTATTAGAAGCCAAACCCGGGACAAAAAAAATATTAGCAAAAAAATTATAGCAACAAACAGATCAAGAACAAAACTCTTGTATTGGATTATTCCATAAATTATTATTACTTATTGAAGGGAAGACATCATTAAGTAAAAACAACAAAGTAGGCACAAAACATGTTCATTTTCCTTAGCTTAATTTTTCGAATTTTTCCTTCGTAAAAACTTTATTTGGTTGGACTATTGCGGGAACATGTCCTAGACATGCTTCATACATTTATTATGTCGTGTGCGAACTGTCATTGAAAATGTACCATTGTGCACTTCATGTTGAATAGTAATAGTGAACCTTAGTTACCTATATGGAAATGCGTGTTTTTTAAATTATTAAAGTGTTTAAATAATAATTTAAAAAGTTTATAATTGAAATACGGCACTAATACGAGACATAAGATTAAATACGGGAAAAAAAATATGTCTTAAAAAAAAAATCGGGACAGTCGATTGAAATACAGGACTGTCCCGGGAAATACGGGACGGATGGTCACCGTACCTATACGTCTTTTGTAATGCTTCATAAAAAAATACCGAAAAAGAGTCACAAAAAAGTCCTGAAAAGAGTCCTAAAAAATGCTCCGAAAAATTCCGAGGAAACGCCCCCAAAAATTTCCCAAAAAAAAAAAGAAAAAATTACGCTCGACAATCGCCCCAAAAGAGGCATAGCTCAATACCCTAAAAAACGTGACGAAACCGCCTCACTAAATGCCACAAAATGGATCACAAAAAACAAAACATAAAAAACTCCACAGAAAACTCCAAGAAACGCCCTTAAAAACTCATTCAAAAAGTCACAAAAATCGGTCCGAAAATCGATCCAATAATAAACTCGAAGAACAAAAAACTATCCTAAAGACCCAGAAGGCACAGCAATATAACCAAATAAACATCAGAAAATCGCACAGAAAAAAAACTCCCCGAAAATACTCCAAGTTTACAAAAGTCCAATAAAAGATCTAAAAAAGCATCAAAAAATACCCCAAAACACTTGAAACACTTCAGAAAACTGACCGAAAAACCCCTAAAAAACTCTAAAATCGCCTAAGAATGTAATACAAAAGCCCCGACAATAGTTCCATATACTCCTCGAAAACACACAAAAAATCCTACTAAAAACGCCTTTCGAAAAATGCTTCAAATGGTTTATGGTCAAAAAAAGGCCTAGAAGGCACAGTAAAACAACCTCCACGAAAAATGCTCAAAAACCCCAATAAACATCCAAAAGCGTACAAAAAAAAATACGGATCACAAAAAGCCATGAAAACGCTAAAAAAAAATGTCCACGACTGGGTCGCACGAAAGTTTCTCTTTAAAATCATACCCACTCGAGATGTACTCAGGTTTAGTAATTGAAGCCTTGTTAATTAAAAACGCGCTTTCGAGATACCTATGAGCCGTTTTTAAAGTAACATTTTTAGCGATTGGGGTGGAAATCGAAGGACGCATTGATGGTTCTAAAAACACTGTTTAGCAAAACTGAGCAAAAGGTATTACTCTGGACTTAAGCATTACCTGCCTGTTACATTTTTATCATAATAGAAAATGGCGTTTTTGAGATATGAGCAGTTTTTTAAAGAATGACGATTGTTTCTTAAAAATAAGTTTTTGTTAAAATCGTTTGTACCGTTTTCGAGAAAAATCCAATTTTCAAAAGTGACTTTTTAGCTAAAAACTGGGTATGTAGTCATGTTAAGCATGCCTACATTAACTCGTTTTCGAAAAAATCGAAATTGTTTAATATTTCGTAAAATTTTTATATGGGAATGGGAAGTACCGTTAATATTAGGGCTAGCATAAAAAAAAAAACAAATAACAAAATCCAAAAAAACCGCATCAAAAAGACACTCCAAAGAACACTCCTCAAAACGCCCTTCAGAATACGGACCGAAAAAGCCCCACAATATTGTTCTAAAAATGTTGCTATAAATGCATCATAAAATCTCCCCACCCAAAATTCTTCCATTAAAAACCCATAAAATAATGACAAAAGCCTCAAAAAACACTCCAAAAAAATGGATCACAAAAAGCCTTTAAAAAACGTTTGTAAAAACGCCCAAAAAAATAATTAGGAAAAAACTCACCGAAAAAAAATCAACCTGAAAATGTCTCAAAACCGCCTCAAAAATTACCCAAAAAACAGCTCGACACACGAACCTTGTCGTTGCGTACAAAAACGTACTCGGAAGAGGCTATACTGCTTATCACCCACAGGCCAACGGAATGGTGGAAAGATGGCACACGTCACTAACGGCGCCGTAATGTGTTATCAAATTCACCAATGGTCGAAAAGCCTTCCCAGGATTCTTCTAGGCTTTCGAACAGAACTTCAGTAAGAGTTAAAAACCTCGTCCGCGGAGTTGGTTTATGGCAACTGTCTGAGGCTGCCCCATGTATTCTTGTAACCCAGCACGGTCGTACTGCAAATTGACTTCGTAACCCTAACAAACCTCTGCGTTCAGTCCCGCCTTCCAACCTTGCGACGCAAAAGCTATTCATGTTCAAAGATTTAGCCTCTTCCGAGTACGTTTTTGTACGCAACTACAACCTTCATGCGTCTCTGCAGCAGCCCTACGATGGACCCTTCAAGGTTGTCGAGCGGGGCCAAAGTTAAGTTACAACTACTGCAAAGTTTAATCCATCCAGGACGTGCGGTTTTACAGAAAAAATATTATGAACATAATTCTAAATTATGACAATGACAATAAAATCTTTCTCATGGATTTTGCAAGGATGACTCTTGTTAGTACAATCTGCCAAACTGACTTTTATGTACTCGTATGAATAACAAAATATCTTTCTGGTCCAAGTAGTTCATAGAGCTGTTGGTAATAGGTATAAATGGAATTTTGTCTAAGTAGGCATTCTCTGCATTATACAGTAGTATCCATGGCTTTTATAGCCGCTAGGCTGTCGGGGTACAGTGATTTTTTTATCGACGAAGTTGAGATTTTCAGAAGATGCCTGCGCCTAGATATACATATTCTACTTCCTTTAATCAGTATAGAAAGCTGCAACTTCCTTTTCGGCTACTGCTTGTAGACCCATTCTCTTATATAAGACCCTCATCAGCCGAGTCCTGCTCTACGGTACATAGAAGGATGAACGATAGAAACGGCCGGTGGATAAAGTTATCCCTGATCGTTTTGAACGCTAAATTCTTCGAGTGATTTTCGGTCTCGTTTCCCTTTTAATGACTTCGAAGGAGGAGGTTTGACAGGGATCACTGCGGGCTATACAATATTACTGACATAATTAAAAAATTGCGAATCATTCGTCTAAGATGGCGTCTTATTTCAAAAACGTAGAATCATCTCCAAAAATACACAAAAATGTAAGTTTTTGTTTCATAAAGCTGGAGCCTTTATAAAAAAATGAAGACATCTCAAGGTGTTACCCACCATTAGAATAGTTTACCTGCTTCGCAATTGAAAACAATTTCCCGTATCTTTTAGCTGTGCATGTATAAACATAATCAGCGACATCGGAAATCCTTGATTCCCACTGAAATAATCGCGTGCTTGTAACCAGTCACTCATAAATTCATTGGCCCAGCCAGCACCTTCATAAAGCCTTTACACCCAACATTCACATCCTTAAATCCATTTTCATTTCCGATAGCATTGCATGCAATTTACAATAATTCACAATAATTCCAGTACGCCCTAAAATGCAATAAAAAGCCCGCACTTCTGTAGCCGCATTATCCACTTTAACCGTCCCAACCTGCATTAGACTCATTTTTCTGCTTCCTCCTCGCTTTGAAAAGTAACAGCAGGGATTTATATCTACTATCATGTAAAAATATCGATAACCCATGATCCCCATCTAAAGTAGCCAAGGAAAACGGACCCCCCTCACCCGAAACAAGCTCTCCAAAATGATAAATGTAAACCAATTTCTGGACCATGTTATTGTTATAGCTGCAAAGGACCTCAAAACGAGAGAACTTCAAGCACCCAATCGAAAAAGGAAATGCAGAGATTTCTGCGGTTCAATTATTTTATTCGGTTACTTCCGCTTTGCTGAGTAATGGTTAAAACTTACTGTTTAACCCCTCGCAATGGGAAATTGCACTTTTTGCAAACCACACAGAAAAGGACTAGGGGAGGATTACCCGCACTGAAACCTTATAATGCGAAAAATTTAAAAAGAAAAAAAAAAATTCAGAAAAATATAAACATTATGTCCTTCCCACTGGGGCATCGACAGAAAGGATACTTAAATTATCTCTCATTGTGATTGTAATATACATATATTATCCTCAATCAAACATTTTGTCATAACAGGGTATTTATCGTAATGGGATGCCTTTGTGCAGTTCTTGTTGGTGTGGGGGCTTTCTCATGAAAGATGTAATAGAAAGGGTGAGTCCACCTGTTTTGTGTTCCATTCCCATATGACTTGAAGGATGGGCGCTTCATCTTTTTGCCTCGGCACCCAGGGGGCCAGGCCACATCTTACTCACACATAAAAAAGTCATCATTCTTCATTGTTGACACCTCCTCTGGTGTTAGGGTTTCAGGATTCTTTCTATTTTGTGTTATGTATTTTCCAGATGGGGAATAGAAAAAGGGCTTTCTTTTTTTTTTGCAAAAAAGGATATTCTTTTGATTTTTTTTTGTTGTCTTCTTTCGATGTAGTGATGCTGCGTTGTTTCTTATACATCAAAAGGAGATAAGCAGAGGTGGACGGAGTAAAAGGGATATAAAAGAATGCGAATCTTTTATTCGACCCTAATTTATGATTTTCTTCTATTATCGTAGACACTTAGACCAGAGATGACGAATGGAAATGAGATTTTATTTTTATTTATTTTATCA
Source organism: Cheilosia scutellata (assembly GCA_955612985.1). Classification (NCBI taxonomy): domain Eukaryota; kingdom Metazoa; phylum Arthropoda; class Insecta; order Diptera; family Syrphidae; genus Cheilosia; species Cheilosia scutellata. The sequence continues at coordinate 94,194,708 of OY015311.1, forward strand.
GGTGTTGCATGCATTTTAATGATTTTCAAAAGGATGAGAAAGCGGATATGAAAATATTAATGCGCGTTAAGGAGATTGGAAGGAATTTGGATTGGCCGCAAGTTTCTATTCAGTTGTTATCGCCGAATGGACCTCAGATGGGTCATAACAATGGCAATAAATTGAGCAGTTTGGCCCAAGTTTAAATAGCCTTTTTGAAAACTTTATTATGCCCGATAAAATTTAGAACTGTATTGTTTTATGGAAAATTATTTTAAGCACAATTGTGAATGTTAATAAAGATTAGCTTGAAAGGTGCCCTATTATCGCAGTAGGACTTTTTTCATATATTTCCCTGCCCAATTGGCCGGGACTGTGACTATAAAGATCTATTGTATCATAGAGGGGTAGAGTTAGTCTAAGAGACGGTTTGGTCTTCCTGGTGAAGACTCAATGAAGTGCCGGGCTATAACAGCGAATGTGTTCGGAAGATTCCTTATCCTCAAGACACAACCTGCACTCTGTGTCCAGACACAGATTCATTTGTTAAGATTATATCCAAAGCCACGGTGGCCTGTTATTAATCCCAGTAGCTTTCTAATAGTTTCCTTATTTAGATTGAGGATTTCCTTGTAGACGTAAGGCTTAATTAATTTTTCCGATTGTCCTAAACCCGGGATATTTTCCCAGTGGTTTAGACGGAGTTGTTATTCCCAATCGTTAATTAGTCCTAATGCAGTAGCCCAGCCCAATTGACTCTGCTGGTCCAAAAAACGCGGATTCTGACCCAGCCGTAGCTAGTGGTTCCCCCAATTCGATGCATGCTATACCTTGATTGGCAGGTACCCATCCAAGTTTGATCTTATTGTGTTTGGAGCACTTTATTGTTTTTGATCCCATTGTATTGGACGATAGGGCTTGTAAGTCCGCTTGACTATGCGAGATGATTTGAATTGTGGTGCCTTAAATTCCCTTTTTGGAGTTCAAAAAGGCGCAGATCTCAATGCCATGGATCTCTGCCTGAAAAACCGTGGGACACATCCCCATGGGTATCGATACTGTGGTGTTGCGTCCAAAGACACGGAGACTCCATTTTCCGTCGGTGTACCAAACCATACTTTTTGGGTCCAGTGACGGTATTTCTATCTTTTTGTCTAGTATTTCTACCTCAAATAATTTTCGAAAACTGCATTCCCTAACCACCGTGTCAGGATGTTCTGCTATTCATGTTTGGGATTAAGTTAAGTATTTTCAGCAGTCCCATACATGGTCAGCTGGTTTAAACTCGTATTCTAGCCGCGCCTTAAAAGGGCATCTAAATGCCACCTTCTTATTCAAGACTACAATATATAAAGGCGATATCCCAATAATGCCTTTTAGTGCTGTTGTTGGGCAGGCCGTACTTTCAGTAGGACCTTATTAGGTGTCGACTCAATTGCCTTCTGACCCCAAAGTAACAACGGATGGGAAGCATTATTATTAATTTTATTTTTCTTTGATTTATTTTACCACCAAGCAACACAGCATAGAATTTAAAGAAGGGATTAAAAACGTTTCCGTATATACAACTCGGTTCCAATAACATTTACTTAAGGTAGGGTATGACCTCGATATTGTCAAAACTACTAAAGGTGCTAGTACACGGTATGTAGCACGCCACATATATATGTGGCTCTGACGTAATTTTGACGTCAGCGTACGGAGCCAATGGCTAAATGCCGTGTACAAGTTCTCATTGTGCACTCTCTCGTGACGTCAAAGCCACATATATATGTGGTGTGCTACATACCATGTACTAGCACCTTAATAGGTAATACCCATTTAGAAATAAATTCCTTAAGATTCTCGATACTTCTGCAATGATAGTACATACCTCTAGAACAGACTTAGTCCGTCGACTGGTGTTCTATACAACAGGGGCTGTAGATTTGTTATTAGTGGTTGATATTCTGTTCTTCTCTGCCAGTCAATTAAGTTAAGTTTGTCTTTTAGGGACGATAGAGTCCGCATCAGTAGATCCCATGCCTCCGCTCAACTAACACGGCCCTCCATAGTTAGCGTATTGAGGTCCTCTTCCACTTGTTTTCGCCACTTAAGGCGAGGTCTGCCTCTACTGTCCTAGCTGAGGGTTTACCACGATATCTCGAAAAAAAAAATCTCGAAAGCAAAAATCTCGAATGCAAAATTCTCGAAAAAAAATCTAGAATTTAAAAAATCTCGAATTAATATTAAAAATTGTGTTAAAAAGTGAGATGCGTATGCGTACAACCCCCCTGCTTGGGTTTACTGTTTGCCTATGGGATGGGTGCAAAAAAAAAAAATCTCGAATTTACTTTTTATTTTCGAGATTTTTTCGAGATATAGTCTTTTGAGATTTTTGTGCATTCGAGATTTTTGTCATTCGAGATTACGTCATGATCCCCCTAGCTGACAGTCCCAGTACCTACCAGTGAGCTGATTCGCACTTTTTGGACCAATGTCAATGTCGCCCTAAAGCTCGCCAATTTGCTTTCAAAACGCAAATGCATTTGTGGTTTCGGAAGTCTTCGGTGTACCGATGTCTTCTGTGCTCTGAGCGATCTGAGTGATTGAGAGCTGGGGTCCTACTCTCTATTGCGTTCCGAAAGTCAATCCTATTCGAAATTGCTTTTCGTTCCCCTCTTGAATTCGTACTTTGTAATACTTTCAATTTTCCCTATATCAATGCCTTTGATATTTGGAGATTTCATTCAATATTGAACAATTCTGTGGCGAAGATTTAGTTGTTGCACGGAGAATGGACACACTTCATCATTGCGTTGGAATGGCACGTAAATATATAAAAATAATATAGAATAAATAAACTCGACTAAGATGGCGACATGGAGGCCATGTATAGCGAATGGACCCCAACGCCGGCCCGAAGAGACTTCGATTCCAACCCGGAACCACACCGCAGTAGAGGAAGACCTCGCCTTAGGTGGCGCCCATAAGTGAAATTGGACCTCAACCAACTTGGAGTACGCAACTCGAGGCGGTTTGTCAAAGAACGTGCTAATTGGAGAGGTGTATTGGTTGAGGCCCAGGTCCACCCCGGACTGTAGCGTCATCTAAAGTAAATAAGTAAGTTGTAGAATAAATAAAGAACTTCCATCTTGATCGGATGTCTCCGAATTCGATTGAAATCTTTTTGCGACCGGCATGATCTAAACCGCAAAACTCGGCATAGCTGGTATGTTGCTGGTATAGCAACAGATGTGACTTTTGAATATGCTGTAGCATCGTTTCATGGCTTTAAGTTGCTGCTAACTTCACTCCGTGTCTGAGATTGTTAGTAATAGGCCTTCGGACAATATTTTAAAAACTACGAGGTTGATCTCTTAACGAAACGGAGAATTGTGACCATTAAAAAACGTAATTTATCTAGTTCTCCGATGAGATGAAGCGAAATATTTGGGAATGAACAGACAACTTAGCACTTAGTTTGCTTAGCACTTTTGGATCTATACGGCTATAATAAAACTTTTTTACCTTATGCGTCATTTGTTCTTCATCAGTATATAACTACATCCTCCTGGAGCGGGCCGTCTCGGCTGAAAGGGAGCTTTTCCGGAAATAGTACGTATACGCCCCCCGTAAATATTAAATATTTTTTTTTTCTATACACATTCTCCAATTACTAAGTCAACAGAAGAGTGTACTTTAATTATACATCGGACAGCGCAAGTCGTAAAGAAACCCATTAGAAAGAAACTATAGCGCTGTCTTTGCAGATAGATTTTATATCAGCAACATAACCCGAAACATCGCCAAATAGCTGTGATAGTGGGACTAACAATAACAACAGCGAGGAGGTAATAGGTGAACGAAGCTCTTCAACATCCGGTATATGTGACTGATGCCCACTCGACATAAAGGGTGGAAATAGCAGGTCCTTAAAGGACCTAGCTAGGTTTCTAGGACAGCAGAGTAAATATAATTATATAGATATTTCGCTTTTTCTCAAAAGAACCCTTTGCCTTCTTATTGAGTGCTAAAGGTGTATTTCTAATTTAAGCTCATTTTAGAGGGTAATTTCTATTTGAATCTTTACACGTTGGTTGGTAGACAAACAAAGTTTGGTTAATAGGTGTTTCGCCATCTTTTTAAGTTTCGCCTCACAATGGTATGGACATACACGACAAATTTTGTAAAATAAATGTTTATCAAATGTTTTGTTAGTCTGGATCTGGACGCATCTAAATATATAGGAAAACATTCTCTCCTACCTCCATTCAATCTATCTTCAATATTGAGTTCACTGGACGTGTGCAATTATCAAAATGTTTTATTACGAATACACCCAAATGAATTGATTTCCCAGGTCAAAGAGAAATTTATACAGACTATCGCAAGCAAACGCTGGCCATAATATTTCCTAATTGTTTCGTTCTAAACCAAACTCAATCCAATCCAGAGCACATTTCAATTAAATTCAACCGACCCATATCTAAACCAAAGAAAAACCAGACCTCTTTGAAATCCCAAAGAAATTAAAAATCGAACTCCAGCATCAACATTCAAGAAGTTCAATCCAATGGAGGGTAATTAAAGTTGAATGAGAACTTTTCAGCGTTAACTTTTAACGCTTCATTGCTGTTCGTTTTATTGGAGAAACTCTTTACCAAAAAAAACCAAATACAAATAAAAATAAAGTTTATATAAGTATATGTAGCATTTTGCTTCATGAGGTCGAGTTCCTTTTGTGCAGATAGTCCAGAAGTGTACTCAAGAGACCAAAACAAAGGCACACACGAACTAACACCGTAAACAAAATCCAACTCCATTGCATACGACCAAATGCGAGAATAAAATTCGTTTCAATTTTTAATCTCATTTATTGTTTATACTAGTACTATAGCATAGTTATCCTTGTGTCTCCTTTTCGGTCCGCGTGTGACTAGAAATTATATCAATCACTGTATACTGATAATAAAATAATTTGATAAAAATGCGGCTTGAATTAATAATTCTTCTGTCAATAAACTTCCAAGAAAATCCTCAAATTCAAAATTGACAACATTTAAATGAGTTTTATGTTTTATCAAAATGTTTATTGAAATAATAAACACATTTTTTAGAATAATTAAAACTTTTCTTTAGTACATATTTTTTGTATTTCCAAAAGCGAATAGCTCCATTTCAAAGAAATAGATGTTTATGTGACACATTGCATTCTTCTGACGGCAAAACTCTGTCAAAATTTTGGAAAATACATAAATGGAAAATTGGAAGTCAGAATGGAAAAAAAACTGAAAATATCAGTAAACTTTTGGAATAAGTAAAAGCTAAGATTGTCAAAATGAGGTAGGTATCTCCTCCAATTTAATACACCGCCCATTTGTCAAATTAAAAAATATGAGTTAATTAAAAAAAAAATCCTTATTTAATAGTTATTTGTTTAGTTGAATCGACAAAATAATTATTAACTAAAGAATACGTGAGTTCAGAAATGGTGTTTTGTTCAATACTTTCCCCGCCTTCATCAACTTCATTAGACGGCACTTTATTAATTTAGATATTATTAAGGTGTGTCCTCAAAAGTTTGCATTAGGTTGTATAGTTCAATGGAATTTTCATTCAAAAACAACTGTTTATAATGTTAAATTATTTTGTACTGTAGCGTAACCAGAATGGCATGAGCTATGTTATTAAAGTTTAAAGTTTTTAATTTTTGTACAGATCGCTATTTTGTGGAGTCATATACAGCTAACAGCTCATTGAAAACGACAAGGAATATTGTAGACTGTACTGACTGGTAAAACTGAAAATATTCATATTAATTAAAATTACTTTTAGTTAACAAACAAACAAATTACTCGAAAGCAAACACTAAAAATAGCTTTGAATGTAAAAAAAAAATATGAATTTTCTACCACACCCTAATCCTTTAGCGGACCGCTCTATGACATAGGTAAGTAAATTAGCAAAGTGAAATGTTTCAAAAACGTGGCCATTGCCATGGTAGCCGTTGACGGTACGGACCAACTTTCTCGTGACATCAGAGAGTCAACGCGTTGACACATTTTGTTGAACATGTAATCGGTATAGGTACCTACTTTTGTTTTAAAATTGCAATGAAGATGAACGCGAATATTCAAACATAGGAGTTTGGTCGAGTTACTCGACGGTTAATGGGGGGAAATTGGAGTTGATTTTACTGCATTCTGCATAAGGAGTAACTTTTCCCCTTGTTCCTTATTTTTACTTACCTAACCTTAAATTGGTCTAAAGAATTTTTTTCGGCTTGGTATTGTCCAAGAGTTTTATCTTTCCTAAAATACAAATTCAGTTAGGTACTTAGGTTCGATCCCCGGAAAAACACAAAATTACATCTTAGTATTTCTTCCACTTCGCCATCCTTAGAGAACGTCTGAAAAACACCCTATAGTATTATCTGTCCTGTCTCAATTGAGCCGTTCGGCGACTCTTCAAAAAATCGTACGTACCAGTTGTCGAGACCAAGCGCGCTCTGGCATCCACGATGGCTTTGTCTTTGAAACGGAGGTTCGGTCTTCCTTTTCTTCTCGAACCTGGGGCTGGGATTCGAAAACCCACTTAGCTGGAACATTATTATCCATTCGCTCGATGTGGCCGACTACTACTTTTGGACTACATCTATATCTTGGTACAACTCATAGAGTTCGCAATTGTATATTCTCCTCCATTCGCCCTCATCGCACACAGGACTAAAAATCCGCCAAAGTATTTTTCTTTCGAAAGAGTACAGTATCAGGCCCCCCTTCTTGCTTATCGTCCAGCAATCAGCGCCATAAAGCAGAACTGGCAGGATAAGAATTTTATAGAGCACACATTTTGTCCTTCGAGTTTTGAACCCAGTTGTTTTGCCAAACCGAAGTAGCAACGGTTTCCTAGGGTAATTCTTCGCCGGATCTTCACTAGGAGTCTTCATACGTGGTGTTCATGTTTACTCCGAGGTAGGTGGACTCCTTAACTACCTCGAAATTGTTGCTATCGATATTGACGTTTTGTCCTAAGCGGTGGGCAGATGATTGCTTGTTTGTTGATAGCATGTACTTAGTCTTGTCCTCATTTACTTCCAACAGATTTGGGGCATATAGAGCTGATAGTCCAGTCATCGGGCATATTTTTTTCCACCCATACTTGGTTCATAATTCGGTACATGCTCCCTATCAAAACATCACCAACATATTTAAAGAGCTCCGGTGGTAAACCATCAGAGCCTGCGGCCTTCTAGTTCTTAAGCTTTTTTATAGCTTAGCCAACTTCTTCTATACTAGATGGTGGAACTGGTTCTTCATTGACTGGACGTAAAGAGAACCCTCTTCTTGCCCTATCACTCTCTCTATACAACTATACATGATGCCCCCTAAGCAGCTGCTGGAAACTGCATGAAATAGGTTTCCTTCGCTGTCTCGAAGAGCCTGCGTTCCGGTTTTGAAGGAAGCAGGCAGTTGCTTGGCTTTTTTTATAGAACCTCTGGATTTTGTTACGATTCCAAGACCCTTCGATCTCCCTGAGAAGGGAAGCTGTGTAAGCCCTCACTTTCTACGCAGGATATTCTTGTCCTCCCTTCTCCTGATTCGATACTCTTCTCTCGCTGCCCTTGTTTTGCGTTGCAGCGCTTTTTTGTGTGCATCTTCTGTCACCTTTTTCCTGTACACGCGTTCATCAACATACCACGGGCTCTTTCTCTGGAGTTACTGGTACCCTACAGTGGTTTCGGCTACCTCCTTGATGATGTCGCGATACTGGCACTACTGAATTTTGGCGTCTGTGGTAGGCGAGTGCATAGAGGAGAGTTTCATACTCGTCCTCATGAACTATTTAATATTCTAGTTGCTATGTGTAGTCCAAGATCCATGGACCGTTAGTTTGCCATCCTTGAACATCGTCCGCTTCGCGCCAGACACACGGAATTGACTAACCCTTTTCGCGCTATCATGCATATCGGTTTAGGAACTTGTTACCTTTACTTTCTCCAGAAGCAGTTGATGTTTCAAGGACTTGCTCTTGTCGTTAGTTCGTCTTTCAGATCTTCAGGTGAACGACGTTATTCATTAAGCAAACAAAAAAAATATTAAAACCTTGTCTGACAAGTGACAACTCAGGAAACAAACAAAATATGTAGGTACCCGCATCTTCTTTTCTTCATGTACATAATTCTATGACCAAAACCTTGTTGTGTTATCCGATTTAGCCGCAGGACCGTCCAAACCATCCCTGGATATATCCGTATACAAATGTACACTACTATACGATGCAACATAAATCAAACTATCCCCAACCCAAGTTGTTTGGAATTGTTTCCTCAACTTTGAGAAGTTAGCTATTTGATGGCGGTTAAGGGATGTTGCGGCAAAGTTGTATACTTGGCCAAGAAGGACACAACAAGACGAAATATTGCCTTTAGGTGAAGTAGAGTAGTAGACTTTTCTTCTTCCGATTTCTTATTCAAATATATACGAGTACATTTCATTCAATCATTGGCCCAAACTATACGGTGGACCATGTGCGTAGGTATGACAACAAGGAATTCCGGATAGGACTCTCTGAAGTTTTAACAACATTCTTAAGCATCAGCGCTCCAGAGCATCACTTCACAAAGCAACCACACCAGAGGGGAAATTATTATGGCCAAATATTTGCTTGAACTTTGTCCAATTTGTAGATTAAACACCTCAGCAGTTGTTTACTGAGGGAATCTGAACATTAAGTCGGCTAAGGGGAGCTCTGCTCTTCGTTCTGTGGTTTGCTTCACCACCACCCACACAAAAAACTGTTGAGTACCTTTTATGGTTAAGTTAGTGTATACAACATGTATGTGGTCTGCACAGTTCGATTCCTGTCTTCCTTCCCAGTGTGCTCCTGTACGAAAAGTTTTTAATTAAATTCTCTCCATGTTTTTTCTACTGATTGCACTTTTTGGGAACACTAGTTTCAGTTTGGGAGGTTAGGAGAGGCGACACATTAATGATGTGTTCATGTGTGTCATTCGCAGGATATTTGTTAACAGGAGAATTAGCTAGCAGTCAACAAACACACTTGACTTGTTGTATATACGAATTGGGGGATAGGGGAGAAGGCAATCTCTTGCTTGGCCGGATAACTGTATTTGGACAATTTTCTTGGAAGGGTAAATATTTGTTTCTGGATGAAAGGCTATTTGTGTAACTTAATTAAATTTAATTTGATTACGGAGAGTGTTGGCTTTCAAAATGCTTATTGCATAAAATTAAAAGGTCGGAATGGGCATCAGCAGCAAGGAGGTGATGATTGTTTTCCTGGCTTTAGAGAATCTTTTTGAGATGCATTTTTAATGAGACAGAATTAATTTATAAATAATGCAATTATTTGGAAGGATGTTGAATTTAAGCTTCTGCGCAGTAGTACCTCAGTGATTAGTATGCGCGACTTCTGAGCGAGGGTTTCAGGTTCGATCCTCGAAGATATATAGGAATTATGTACATGTTAGGTTAGGTTAGGTTAGGTTGAAGTGGTTGCCGGCAAAAGGCCGACGCACTTAGACCATTATAAGGTCCCTTGTGATACCCCTTGAATCTAGGAAAAGTTTCGTCCTACTCGTTGAACCAGTTTGAGCTTCTGATGAAGCATACAAGACTACGAATGTCTAGGTTTGTTAGGTCGTTTAGATAATTGTAATAGAAGGCTCCCAAATGGAGTTTTCGTTCCTCCTCCTCGTTGTCCTAACAGCTTCTACAAAAATCGTTTGAGAATACGCTAAGCCTTGTTGCACCTATTATGGCGCTGATATGCCTTCTGTCAAGAGAGATCAAATTCTTAGAACGTTTAAGATCTAGCTTTGGCGAGATCTATTTTGTCGCTAGACATGTCGTGCCACATGTCCACCTTAGGTTTGTTCTTTGGATGGCATCCAGCTTTATTATGAGTTTACACGTAGCGATTGGAATACCTAAAGTACATTTGCTTGGTGCGATAGGTAGTTCCGAGCTTGGCAAATTCATTAGCCTTACACTTACCTGGAATGTCCCTATGCCCCAGCACCCAGCAGAGGTGAATGTTGAACTGTTCCGCCATCTCTCTGAAAGACGTGCGACAGTCTAGATGTACATGTTAAGAAGTCTGACAAACATCCGAGGGTACAACTGTCATGGAAAACCTTCTCAAGCCTTTCGGACTCGGCATAGAATTATAGATCCCTTCCATTCGTCAAAAAACAAAACTCACACAAACAAAATGGTTGTTAGAAGCTAAACCAAGGGTGCATCTATACACGAATCTACGACGCCGCTCGTGTCACAAGCATTGACTCGAACCACTTCAGCATGGCAATCGCCTCTGGTTCTTCTTTTAGTATCCTTCCTTAACAACCTATTGAGGATAAAGCTTCTTTATACACCTCTGTAACGAGCCGTTTATTATTGAGGATCAAAGTAGTAATAGTCAAAAAGGAGTTTTAAATACAGATTCTCAATAAAAAGGTTCATACAATTACGAAGGTCAATACGGTAGGTGAATACTCCTAAAGATTTGTCGAACAAAAAATTGTAGGGGTGAATAAAACAAGTTTGAATTCAACGGAAAAATTCGAAAAAAAAAAAATGTTAAATTTCCAAACTATTTGAACGTCTCTTATTTGAATATCATTCAGTATATGCCACATAAAAGTTGTTACCCTTCACTTTGGTTCAACCATTTTTGTTTGTAATAATGGTGCCAGCGAATGCGTGTTTTATTGAAATGAAATCATTCGGGTGTATGGTGCTTTTTTTGTGCATTTAATTAAATTCCAACCACCTCCCCCTTTGTTCAGGCCGTTAACACATATATTTGTGTGCGTCCCATTAAAGAAGATATTCATTCATATATTCTAGAATTTTGAGCTACAGAGCAACACTTTACCCCTTTTTGTTATAAAAAGCCATCGAACACTTATGCCCAAAAGTTTTCGTCCCCTGATTGATATTTTTTTATTTTAGAAAAATGTTCTTGCGATTAAAAGTTAAAGTTAAAACTAAGGTTTTTTAGGACGAATTGAATGGACGAAACGAATGAAGTCCGAACGGCGGAATTGAGAAGCTTTCTCAGTCCCTTGATACAGGATCGCTGCCTTGTCGGGGCGATGGGCTTGTAGTAAAACTACGAGACATGTGGGAGGCGCAAACACCAGAGGGCTGCTTCGCGAGACTACCCCACTGAATGCGTTGCGGCCAATCAATTGTCTCTAGACCGAAACTAAGAGCGAGGCAAACCTTTAGTTAAGGTGTCGAGGTACCCGAGGCTGTTTGACCAGTAGGTGGTTTAAAAACAGCTTGATCGCTAATGGTTCTCTCCGATGCCCAGTCAAGGTCGGTTGTATCAGTGCCTTGTCCTGGTAAGACGGCTCTGGACAGGACTGACCACCCTTCCGGTCTCACTCGTGGACTCGTGGAATGGAAAGGAAAGAAGACGACAAAGTAAAAATTAAATCAAAAGACCAACTGAGGCTGCTAGTGGTTGGCACCTCATCAGAGGACGAATTGCTGTCCTCCACACAGGAGAGACAATCGCCCCTCTACTAAGCAGCGATAGCGCTAAGGCTAGAACCTTGACTGCAAACCGACCGACAAGAAAAACGAACACCCAGACCAAAAAAAATATCGGCAGAGAAAGCTATGAGAAGCAAGTACCAAATGGCCCTCTTCGTCTTAGGAAAGATCGCAAAGACTGAGGCTGCCGGTAAGGTATACGACAAGGACTAGGTGGACAAAATTAAATGTCAAACCAAAGCAGGCAGCGAAGCGGGATAAGTCTCTAGGTGAGTCCTTCCATCGCACGACCTCCAAGAAAACCAAGGTTGTCGAAGGTTTGACAGCCAATACAACACCCAAAGTACGTCGGCGGCTACAGTGTGGTCCAAAAGCGGCCATTTACCGAGGTGGTAAGGGATCATCACCAGGTCGCACTAGGGGATGAACAGTCCACAAATGGGAGGGCCATAGCCGAGGCGTGGGAAGTATTGAGGCCAAGCTTTACGACATGGTGATAGACCACATCGTCAGCAATCAAGGGGCGGACCTCTCCCAGACTTTGACTCCGCCGAGTTGGTTAGGGGATATCGGGTGATTAAATGCTTGGTGCATTCTCCAATTCTCCAAGTACTTCCTTAGCGAGTGCGTTGCTAGGGTTAGCGACGCCTAGGATGGTTTGAAGCTCAAGCTTATCCCAGCTAACGACATACATCCCGAGGAGTGCTAGGGCTCGCATTTGGTTGCCCAATATGAAGATAAGGGGAAGGCTACCCCAATGTCTCAAACTATAAAACCCGGCGATTCCAATGGATTACTTGTCAGTCATCAAGGCGGAGGAATCCCACAAAATACCATGTCGTTCCTGCTTCTCATAAATAACGAGTGCCTGGCGGTTCTTGATAAAAAAGATCATAAACCTAGGTTTGACATGAGGTATGCCAAGCTTAAGGTTTTCATTCCCTCCGGTCCTGATGACGATGGAGACATTATCGAAACCAACAAGCTATTGGAGGTTCTTATGATCGGCGACAAAACCCCATCAACATCAACGGATAATGCCGAGAGTCATCCAGATTAACCTGAGGCACTCAAGACGTGCCTCCGATAATCTGCTGCTGATTTTTCTGCGGGAGAAAAGCATGGACATCGGCATTATTTAGGAGCCCTGGGTGAGAGGCTCGTCCATAAAGCGGCTTCATGACAAACAATACGACTTGTTTTACAAACATCAAGCCACAGGTAAGCCTAGAACTTGCATACCCGCTAAGAAGCATCTTAAAAGTTTTGTATGTCCCAATCTTAGCTCAGACAATTTAACAGTGGTTAAACTAGAGTGTGCAAACCTGAGAACAGCGTTTATTGCTCATGGAGACCAGCACCGCCAGCACAACCTATTGAAGGGCTCCACCCCAATGCGAGGCATACAGTATGGGGGAGCTCGGAAGGTAATGAAAGAGGAGTGTCACTTTTTGATTTTCTTTTAACACTAACCTATCTGTCTGTAATAAGGGCGCGACCCCCAACTTTTTCTTCCCGAGTACGGGAACACACAGGGGGTGGGATGAGGTCCTAGATATCACAATAAAAACAAACAATATAACTTTAGGGTCGAAAACTGTATAGTTTCTAATCTGGAGTTACTCTCAGGCCACAGATGGATCCTCTACGATGTGAGTCTCGAGGCCGACGCCAATAAACCTTTTAGAAACCCCAAGAGAGTTAATTGGACCAAGTTTGGCCAAGTCCTTCGGACAAAACTAAAAAAAAAAAACACCCAAAACTAACACGGTAGCTATTGAGGAACTGGAAGCAAAGGTAAAGACTTTTGAGAATGCAATGGATATATAGCTTACAAAGTCTCGTGTCCAGTTAAACGTAGTAAAAGTCCATCGCAACACAATGGGCACATTCAAGTATCTAGTTGACTTAAGTCGACTAGATTTGTCTGGACTAAGTGTAACCTGAACGCAAAAACTAACTTAATTGGTCGTGAACGTCATTTTTTTGGTTTTGTTTGTTTTGGGTAGGTATATCCACTAGCTTTGTGCTCTCCCCAGGCAAATTTGAAATGTCAAATTCTCCGCCGATGACATATAGAAATGTCAACTTGGTACTCAGTCACGAAATTCGTGACTAGATTCGTCGGCTACCCCTCCATAAACGTCAACAGAGAAAGCTGCTCACGTGACGAATCCCACCCAATAAGAACTCAGAAACATTAAGTCAGTCAGCTGTCAGACTTACTGAACTAGATACTTGAACGTCCCCAATGTCTCTATTTCTACTTCTTTCGATTTTAGGTGAGTAGAAAAGAGAAGGGATTTCGGTGTAATCTACCCTTCTTTCCTCAACTAACGTAAAAATCTACCTGTCTCGCCCGGACACGACTTTAATGGGAAGGCATGTGTATCCCATTCCCATGGCTATGAACTAAATGTATGAGCTTATGAAGTAAAACCAATTCAGAGTTAGGGTTTTTTTTTTAGAAGTTACTGACAGCAGTTTGCTAAATATTTTTCGCCTTCACTGTTGTCATGTGTTAATTTATTGTATCCGATATACATGTGTCACTTGAAAATCATGGGTTCGTCTTGCCAAACAACAAAAAAATAAAAAAAAAAAAAACACTTGACTTCTGAATGAGTTTCAATGAGCACTATATGCGACCAACAAGTGCACGTTTGGAATTTCAACGATACACCATATCATAACCACCCCCAAAAAATATTCGCCATTCTGATGAGGGAAAGAAACAAAAGTGAAATATAATTTTCATATGCAAAGAATTTAAATAACCGGCACACATGCGAGCCACAATACTCGTACATATATGAGCTCAGCAATGAAGAGTATTTTGCCCGATTTTTAATGGAGCAACCAGAGACGGAAGGGAATCCTGAATTCTGGTTGCATACATGGTGTTATTGTCCCTCATTATGGAAGGCTGCCTTTCCCCCCATCCACCTCTTAATCATCATAGCCTTCTACTTTAATATGCGCGATGTTGCCGCTCGCCGCCGATGGGGTATTCATGCGAATATGCGAAATGTTGTTCCCGAAAAAAAAAATTTAATGGAAATATTGTTCGGAAGTGTTTCCGTTTCGTTGCAAGCAGCAGTGGCAGGAGAGTAGAGTCCTTGCCCGAGATAAATATAGAGAGTTTATTACTTTTTTGCGAGCGCGAGCAGTGGCGGTGGAAGAGACTGCGAAAAGGAAGGAAATGGCACTTTGTGATACAAACGGGACGCAACCGGGATGCAACAGCGTGTGCGAAAAAAAGGAATATATGCAAAACAGCCCCCGATTGTTTGGCGTTGTTGCTGTACAAAGGGCGCAGAGTACTTGCGTGATTAAAAGCTGGAATAATGCCCTAGAGCGTATTTCTCCGAGATGCGATTGTATCGCTTTTTTCGTTCCGCATACTATAGGTACCGTCGGTCGCTGTGTACTACATAGAGATACATGCGGGTTGGCAAAACAGGACTCAATAGCATTACTTTCGCATATTGCATGACCCTTTGTACGCCCCTGTACTTATTACGAGCCGGGGGATTAAAATCAGCTCCCAACGGACGGGGGAGTTTTGGTTGTTTCTGTTTGCTCTGGTTTATTTAATTTTAAGGGAGCAAAGCGATGAATAATGTTGTGCTCGTTCGTCTTCGTTTGAGAGCAACCGCAGTTTTTCATTAAAATTGTAGGCAAGTACATCATATGAGGCCTCATTTGAGATGAAAAAAATATGCTTTAGGCGCCAACAAACCATATAAATGGGATCAAGGTGTACAAAACAACCCTTGAAGGTGGAAGCATAGATTCATGTCTGCATTAATTATTCAAGTCTTCAAAAGTAGACGCATGAGTTTCAGGTTTATGTTTACTTGGTTTAGGATGTTTAGAAAACGTTATTGAGACTTACAAATGTCGGACGAAGTCACAACAACCTATAAATAGACTGTCAGATTCGACAAAAAAAAAAGAGGCACTACCTACAAGTTGGTTTTGACCTTGATGTAAGCCAATTTTGATACATATTTATGGTGCCTGTGTAATTCAAATGGATATGCCTTTATTATGCATAGGCATACTCTAATTATGCATAGGCATAGGCATACTCTATAAATCCTAGTTAACACTTGAAGTTGGCAGTTGTTTGGCCGGATCTGAGGTGGGTTATCGGTTGTTTGTGGACAAAGTGCTATTCGCATATTGTAGACACAAAAAAGGGCGAGATGCCATTTATGAATGTATAAGAAAAAACCTACTATGTAGATGTACTACACTTTACTTATCTTACACATTCTTAGATGGCGATGACGTCAACAATTATTACTAAAACCAAGCTAGGCAAGCCATAACCAACTTTACGCTAAGTCATAATCTAAATCTAATCCAAATTAACCTTAAAGGGAAGGAATCGAAAGACGACTCTTCGTCTTCAATTTTCTCGTAGCGTCAACATCACCTCGACGTGGAGGACTTACGTGGTTTTTTTTATGTTGCGTGGACCAAGACGCCTTCCGACAAGCTTAGAATGCTTGCTCGCATGACAGCATCAAAGACCCGAAGGCAAGCACGTTCTTAGTAACAAAGTATGCGTTTTTTTATCGTTTTTTACGGTTTTTGAACGTATAGCTTTAAGGTCTTAATTTTTCGAACTCCGGTAAGAAGTACACATAACTTAAAAAAATATATATATTTTTGTTCGTTTCTTAGCATGTTTTTGAGGCGTACAATATTTATCATTTTTCCAAAAATATAAAGCTGTGTACGCATGTAGACACAGACGCAAGGTAAGAGACTAGAACGATTTTACTGCACTTATAAGTTATAACAGCCTTTATTGTCTAGGTATTGAATCGGGCAGGGTTATGTTAGGTTAGTGGGATCCGTTGTGATGCCCTAAACGTTTACGACTCCCAAACACTGGAGACCTATGAAAAACCTACGTAAGGCTACGTCCATAGTGAAACCAGCTTCTCGCTTTCTCGCCCTAGAAAGCTGGTTACCGGCGTCAACAAGAATTAAAAATGCATTCCGGTAAAAGCTGGTAAGCGAGAAGCTGGTTCACTATGGACGTAGCCTAAAACAACCCGCTTTATTTACAAATTTAAGTAGGTCATTAATGGACCTGTCGGAAAGTTCTTCTAATAAATGCTCGAAGAAGTAACTACCAAGGATTTCATTTCTTATCTGGCAGAGCGTTGGGCAGTGACAAAGAAAGTGTGGAGTGTCCTCATAATCACATCCTCTGCACAGGTCATGTACTGATTTCCATTTTCATGGTATGGTATTTCAGCATATTGTGTTCGCTGATAATACACACAATCGAGGACAATGATTTCTTGTTCAATAGTAAGATTTTTTTCAGTTTTCTGTTTGTTATAGAGTGGCCACATTTTCCTGGTTATGCCACAGGAGTCAAGCTTACTCCATCTTTCATTTGTCGCCATTAGTATTTTGTTTCCAATCGTCTGTCTGATATTACAGGGCGACTGAATCGGCAGTTTGCATAATAGCTATAATCAATACCAGCAAGCAGCAACACTGCAACTACCTTCACGTTCGTAGAATGACAACCATTTCGATCAACAAACGATTTTTTTATTAACCGATGGTGCATTTATAGGAGCCAGCAATAGTGGCATTTTCGGTATGCGCTTAAAAATCATCAGCTACAGTCAGTGTTTGCATTTTCAGTTCATATAATTGTCTCACCGTAAAAAACAATAGGTAGGTACAATTAATTATACTTTTAAAATTTTTTATATAAAAAGTATAAATCGTATAGCTATACCTAATAAATGTTGTTAAATGTATCAACAGAGTGTGTATTGGAATGTTGGATGTGCAATAAAAATGTACCCACAAGCTGCCACAAAATTTGAACACATTTTGTTGGCATTCAAAACTTCTCCACAAACGTATTAACTACAACACTTTATTACTTAGGTACTTTCAAATTTCACCCCGAACCAGCGAATGTTTTTAAACATTCCTAAAGAACTTTAAGTGGAATTCTGTACACAAAGTCGACAAAGACAAAAACTGCTATGATCTGCAATTCAAATAAACACACATATCCTTGTTTCAAAAATCAATGTAAATATAATATCACGGACCAAGGCGATATAAGGACTAAAACTATGTTTGTTTTGTGCAATACTTTGAACATACTTATGAAACTAAAATGTCATGAATTTTGCTCCTATTAAGGTTTTTTGCTGATAATTTTAAGTTTTCAAACTACTTTCAAATCATAAACATATTTATGAAGTGAATAAATTGTTGGAGTGTACGAGTTGGCCTCGACTCCAGAAATGCGTTTCGCCCCGATGTGGTGGGTGGGCTCATCAGTAGACGACCACCACATTTGATCTAGACGCACTGTTTGCTCGATTTTCACCGAGACTAAAGTGACTGTGAATCATAAATAAGTTTTTTTTTTTTTTTTTAAATATTTTTGTTAATTTTTTTATATTTGTGTTTAATAATTTTTAATTTATTGTTCCACTTTACATAAAAAATTGTTTTAGGCATTATTTTATTGAATAAGGCATCTTTTTCTTTAAAGTTAGGCATTTTATCGTCAAAAGTGGTTGGCAACACTGCCCCGAACTAACATTTCCTTCCAGGCAAGTAGGCGATGCATTTCGAATTATATTGCCACTGAAGTTTTGGGCTTTGCAAAAATATGACGGGTGTGAATGTGATCGGGATTTGGGTAGTCATTTTTGAGAAATATTCATAAAACGGCTACCTATATTCGAGTTTTCTGAGAAAAACTAAGTACGTGATCATGTTTAGAATGCTTAAGTTGTCTTAAATATGTATTTTGGACAAAATCGTTAGAGCGGTTTTTTGTAAAATTGTGCTGATAAATGTTGCAACTTTGTATTCGAAAAGCACTGGAAATCGAAGGACGCATTGATGGTTAAAAAAACACTATTTTGCAACTGTTTAGCTCAAAACTGAGCAAATGGTATTACTACGGATTTAAGCATTACCTGCCAGTTACAATTTTTATCATAATCGAAAATGGCGTTTTTGAGATATGAGCAGTTTTTTTTTTTAAGTAAAATTATTAGGGATTTGGGTGGATATCAAAGGCCGCAGTCTTTTTAGAGAAAAACCGAGTTTGCTATCAGGTTAAGAATGACTATAGTAGCTTAAGAATACGTTTTTGTTAAAATCGTTTGTGTTACTGTTTTCGAGATAAAACCAATTTTCAAAAGTGCCGTTGCTGGACGTTTTAGCGAAAAACTGGGCATGCAGTCATATTAAATATTCCTACATTAACTCAACTATCAATTTTGGTTCAAATCGTTAAAGCCGTTTTCGAAAAAATCTAAATAGTTTAATATTTCGTAAAATTTTTATATGGGAAGTATCATAAATATTAGGGCTAGCATAAAAATAAAAAAAAAACACCTCCTAGCGGGAAACAAATCCGTCCAAGCGTTTAGATTTCCCAGCTATGGGACAGACAGACATGCGGACGGACAGAATTGCGAGACCACTTTTTTGAGTTCGCCTATCATCGTAATAACAGAATTGATCAAAATTAATAATAATATCTTTCTCTTACTACGTAGGTATACGAGAAAGTTAAAAAAATCTCGTGGATGTCTAAAAACTTTTATACGAAATTCCACACCACCAAAAACTGAATCTGCATCACCAAAAATTAAAACCATTTTCAATTTTTATTTATTTAACAACTTCTAATTTTATTTACCTAAATAAAATAATTTTTATAAAGTGTTTTAATTTTTTGTCAATACCTACTTATACATTGGAATTATTGAATCATTGAAAGAAAAAATAACCCTGCATTTACACAAATCAAATGAAAAAATGCTTTTAATATTCCAAGTGTAGGATAATTAGTTAGTCCATCAAATTGTATTAAGAAAACAAGTTTTTGACTAAATTTCCAATTCGAATCTTTCGAAAACTCCCTTTGTTTGGAATTTCAATATTTAAACTCTTTTAAAGCTTGTTTTCTTAATACAATTTGATGGGCTAATTAATTAGCCTACACTCTTGGAATGGAATAGTAAAATGTGCAATTTCTATTTATAAATGAATCAAAAGTATTCTAAATGCATACAAAGTATTCTTTTCTGATTTCGCGTCTTTTATTTCAAGTGTGAAATGTCACAATGACGTCGTCGTAAGTTTACAATCTCGATTTTCCACCCAAATTCGCGTAGTAAGTTTAAAATCTTGTTGTAAATAATTTTCCATAAAAATTTTGACATTTCATTTACCACGCCATAAACTTGGTTTACTACGTTTACGACGAGTTTACGACGTTGCATTTATATTTCGACAGCTGAAAATTTGTTTTTAAACTAGGTACGATAGTGTCACAAAATTAGCCAAACAATTTTTTCCCCACCTATCCAATGGATGTTGACAACAAAACCAAAAATAATTTTGTCTGTTGTTCTATACGTTCTACTCGCCTCCTTCTTTGAACTGTCACAACAATCAATACGCATCAGTTAGTATAGCTAACAACGGCGGATTTTGAAATGCAGCCCACGCAGCCCACATTTACATTACTTTCAGTGAAATCTATTACGTATGATATTCTATGAAAGGCCCCTTATTTATACTTCACTTCAACTTATAAACGTAAAATTTATTCAGCCTTCATTATTATTTGTGACAATTTAATTCGCCTCTTGTTTTAATGAAGCATTTCTTCAAGTGTATTAAAAAAATATGAATGCGAACACACCTTTTTGGAATTATGCAACAAACGTCTATTTTCCCACGTGCTATCAACAGCTGTTTTAATTGTCAAAACGGTGGGACCGTGGGACGCGATTTGTTTTGTTTTTATTTATTGGTTGCATTTTGCAAATAAGTGGTCTCATGTTGAATTTTATTTTTACTTGTTTATTAGTTAATTAGAAAAGCAATATGAATAACCCTGACAAACTATTAGTTAAATGCGAAGAAGACCCCAACACTCATCCCCACTGTCCTCACGGCCCAATGCTATTTTTCTACAAATCAACAAGCCCAGCCGATGGTTACTATGCTTGTTCAGCCTTTCGCGAAAAAAATGCATGTGGATATCATACTAATCTTAAAGAACTAACTGAAACGTATAAAGAACGACGATATCCTGTAGACACATCTGACTACAAGAAACTGAGAATGAAGGTAAGCATTTAAAAGAGAACAAGAGGACTCTACTTAAGGCATTATTTTTTCAGATTAAATCTGTTCCAGTCAAACATCGTAATTTCTGTCACAACTGCAACCAACCGTATGTTCAGCTGGAAGGTGATCAGCACTCCAATCACAGTACCTTGAAGGGAATCACAGATGAGATGTTGGTAAATCCGACTAGCTTCCTTAGACCACTCGACAACGACAAGGTTGAGGCTCAATACTTTTTCGACAGAGACTCATTGGATTTTTTCGTTTCTTGTCTGGAGAGTGGAAACATAAAGTACATAATAATTGATGTTGCTTAAAAATATGGTATAACCTTTTTTTTTTATAAATTTTAGAAAGGTTATCTGCATTGGAGCACCCCGTTTGCATGCGCATCTCAAAGCAACCGACTGCGCGGAGTCCTTCCTTCTAGACTTCGACCACAGATATTTCTTTTTTTACGATGATGACCAGTTTGCTTGGTACAACATGTGCAATAACCACTTCTTCGAAGAAAAACAGCGCATCGCCTTTGAGGGGTTCCTAACAGCCAACGAAGAAGACAACATTGCTATTGTCACTGACCCACCATTTGGTTGTCGAACTGAGGTAATCGCCAACAGCATCAAACAGCTCACCAGCCTTTACCGCTCCATAAACACGTATCACAGGACGCCGGCTGTGTTCTGGGTGTATCCATACTTCAGTGAATCATATATTCGCGAGGTGATGCCGGAGATGGATATGTGTGACTATAAGATCAATTACACAAACCACATCAGCTACAGCAATGGACCCAAGGGTCGAAAACTTGGCAGTCCTGTCAGAGTCTTCACAAATGTACCTCTAAGTACAATCATCCTTCCATCGAAAGAGGGCTACAAGTACTGTAATGCTTGTAAACGCTGGACAGCAAAAGAGAACATTCATTGCCACATTTGCAAAGTATGTCCCTCGAAGAACGGCGATACATACCGCCACTGTATGCAATGCCAAACCTGTGTAAAACCAAACTACATCCACTGCATGTTGTGCCGACGATGCACCCAAAAGGAGAACCACAAATGTGCTGAATACCAGCTTAAGATTCGCTGTTGGATTTGCCGACAAGTTGGCCACAACGAGTTCAACTGTCGGGCTTTAAACAGGCGCACCAAGATGTCCAGAAAGTCTTCTCTTCTGTGCCTAATTTGCAATCAGCCCGCTAATCATAACGAGAAAACCTGCCCCAAGCGCCGAAAGCATATCCGCGAGCAAGTCTTCATGGGGCAGTACACTATTTCATTTAAAAGACGAAATAAAAAGTAAATACATATTTACACATTTAATAGCACTTAGTTTTAAATTACATAGAACTTATTGCGCACAACACTACGAAAACAATTTGTAAACAGAGAAAGCGGTGTACTGCGCCGAAACGGAACAATGGCAAGGTTGACATCTAGATGCTACTGACTCGCCGTCTATTTTGCACTGCTTCCGCTAAACCGTCGGAAACTTCAGGTCAACTAGTCGTCTTATCTGAAGACTTAAAGTCGCCTGTTGTGTAGTCACCTTCGATTTCGCGGAATTCAATTTTATGCTCCTCCATTGCTTTCTGTTGGGAGGAGACGAATGAGCTTGGATTGGAAATACAGAAATGGCGAACACAAACCTTTACACATTCCTGATAGACTTTAAACATCGGGGAGCACACGGAGTCATCTGTATCGCCACGAAGGAATCGTCCAGAGAACCATGCATTGAAGCATGCATCGTACTGTTTTTTCAGTTCATTGCAATCCGAACCCAAACTATTCATGGTTATGGTTAGTGATAACTTGTTAAGCACACTTTCTGAAATGAACAAAGTTGGTGGTTAGGTTTATCCGATCATGATACACAGGTGAAAATATAAAATGAATTAGTTTTTCATATTAATTGCAAAAATGATAGTAAAAAACATAAAATATTACCAAACCAACCCTTGCTCTCTGTGGTGTAATCGAAACAAGAACTGTCAAGTGTCAAATGGATTTGACGTTGAAGGTTGACGTTTACACAGTTCAGGCATTCAGTAAAGTAGTATAGCAGATATGAATATTTTATTACGGACCTAGGGTTAGGTTACAGTCACATAAGTTACATATTAAACAAATTATAAAACTAAATAAATGGGAAAGTGGAAATTAGCAAGTATTTTTGTCTTTTGGTAGTTGTGCACGATGTTTTGGAATTGATTTTATTCATAGCGTGAACGTGTGAAAGATTTTACAGTGCGCATGACTTATAATTGTACAATGACATTTTAACATCGCCAGGGTTGCCAATACTTGTTTGCTTTAAGCGTCTAAACCTTTAGAGATTGTTGTCCAATATCGTTTAAAATAAATACATGCTTATTCAAGTAAATCCAAATTTTACAATGAATGGAGGAAAGCGAGGAGAAAGCTGAGCAAAGCAACTCCATTTTGTTAGGAAAATTTATTGAAGTTTTCTTTAAAGTGTTGTTGAAGTGAACGACAAGATTGTATCAATGAATACATATCCAATTAATATAAGAAACGTGTGTCGTTTTATAAGAAAAGGATAGGCTGGAATACGACCAAGCAGTGAGCCTGGCAACTCTGGGCATGGGCATGGTTTGTGATATATAAACTGATTTATTTATTCAAAACAAACTATACATATAGTGGTGGAAAAAATAATAGAAACAAGCTGGTTCTTCGTCGCTTATCGCAAAAATAAAATGTTTTCGGGAAAAAAGATAAATTAAACCCATACTAATAGTTTTAATACAATGTAATGAAGAAATGTAACATTAAAATGTTTAATAAAAAAAGAAGAGAAATAGTGAATAAATGTCGATTCTGGTTTTCCTTAATTTTGGCCTGGAAAAAATAATAGAAACAAATTAGTTTTTCTGTTTTTTTTCTGTTAGGAATTAATTTACAGTAAAGGTGTTTCATATCCTTTTAATACTTGGTCGTTAGGCCCTTATTTTTTATAACGTCGCATGGAATGAACCAACTTGGCACAACCATTCTTTGGCCAACTTTGAGGAGTGCTTGGGGTCATTATCCTGCATAAACTCCCATTTAATAGGCATGTCCTCTTCAGCAAATGGCAGGATAACATTGTTTAAGATTTCCACGTAGTCTACGGCACACATTTTATCCTTTATCATTAAAAGTGGACCAACCCCAGATACTGAAAAACACCCCCAAATCATTAAATTTCCTCTGCCATGTTTAACTGTCTTCTTTGTATATTTGGCATCGAATTCGGAATTCTTTGGTCGTCTGACGTACATTTTCCCATCGGAACCAAACAAATTGTCCATAATTGACCTTGGTTTCATCCGATCATAAGACGTTATTCCAATTAGCACGGTGGATATGTTTGTTGTCGAGACTTAGTCTCTCTTTAGTATTTTTATTGCTCAAGTATGGAACTTTTCTAGGACTTCTCCCAGGAAGACCTGCTTCCTTTAATCTATTTCTTATTGTACGACTTGTAACGGGTGCGTTTAAATAATTTTTTTTTTAAATGGTTTCTTCTTGCATAGTCGTATTAACAGTTTGTCAAATCATGGAGTCTTTTTTCGTTTTTTGCATCTGGTTTCTACTTTGGGACTTGAATGGATAGCTAAGAATACTTTTTAGACCTTTTTTTTTAGAACACTTTACGACCTTAGCTATTTCATCCATTGTTTTGCCTTCCTTTTTATCACCTCACGCTCAGAACTGGTGCAAAGGACTCCTAGACCCATTTTGACAAAATGTTAATTTCATAGTTTTAAGATTTTCTTCCAAAAAACTCTAAATTACAGGATAAACTAATTTACAACTATTTCAATTAAATCACTGACTTTAAAACTTTACTTTACTTCAAAATCACTGATGCCGTCTGTGGTAATCGTTTGTTTCTATTATTTTTTCCAGGCAAAATAACATTTTTGCTCAGACTTTTTACTGTTAGACGAAAACTAAAAGCTGATAAGAGCGAATTGCTGCAGCATTTCGAAGTATTTTTACCTAGTATTTGAGTATAGAATTGATTTCGGAGAAAGACCAAATTGTATGCAGTTAACCCTTTCGGTACATCTTTTTTGTTCTAAGGTTAAAAAAATATTTTATTTCTTTTTGTTGCTACTTAGACTCCTACTAAAAACATTGTAACATTATTTTTGGTAAATATTGGTTCTAAAGTGGTTTTTGGGAACGTTGCCATATGGCATCAATTGTCTCAAGTGGTAGCAAAATAAATGACAAAATTAATATTTTTGTTTTAGTTTCTTATTTTTATATATAAATTTTTAAACAAAATTGAAAAGAAAAAAGTATAATTTTTTTTTTTTAATTAAAATGTATTTTAAGAATATAAGGATTTTTGAAAATATTTAAAAAACACATATTTTCATATATGTATAAAAATAAAAAAACTAAAAAAAATAATAAATTGTTGCATTTATACTCGGTTTTCTTTGTTTACTTCAAACATTACAAGTACTACAAATTAAAAACTAAGCATATTCCAAGATAAACACGTGTATTTATATAAAAAAATATTTAAAAAATAAAAAATATTAAAAAAAAATTAAATATTCATAAAAATCTAAGTAATTTTTTTTTAATTCAAACCAAATTAAAAAGTAATGATATTCAAGACTATTTATGCATAAAAATACATTTATTTTTATACATATGTAGGTATATATATAATTTTATTTATAGAAATGATGCCTTAAAATGCACCTCTAGATAATATTGATGCCATATGGCAACACAGAAAAGGAAAATTGTGCCAAATTGAATAGACGGAACTTATATGTTTATTTTATTTTTTTAATTGTCCGCCTGATATTAGTCAATTAAATAAAATCGAAATTGATAATCTATTTGATAATTATCAATGTAAAAAAGAAATAATAAAAATATTCTTCCGACGAAAAAATTCGAACTCTATTGCAGACCGATCATTCACGCGAGATAAAAGCTCAATGACGACAACTATCACCCAGTTTTTTTGCTTCTAATTATTAAGCAGATACTCTAAGAAGTTAATCAGAAAAAAGAACAGAAAAAATATACTCAGAGAGTGAGAATGGGTGTTATGAATATTCGTGTTGCCATATGGCATCAAAATACCGAAAGGGTTAATGATGGTTCAGCATTATGTAAATACTTGTTTCCATTATTTTTTCCATCACTGTAGGTGTAGCGTATAGGGTTTGTATATCAACATATAAAAAGTTTGTTCGACGTAGTCAGCGCTAGTGCGCACTGCACACTGAGAAGAACACGAAATTGTAACCCTCAGACTTGTCACTTTAAAAATGTAGCAGAGATTTGACACTTGCAATAACAATAAACTGATTTAATAAATGAGTTTAATGCACAAAAACACATAGGTTGGTATCTGGTTACATTTACATAAGTGTGCAGCACAAATGAATGTTTCACAAACTAAGGCCGTGTGTCAATTGGGCTATATAGTTATCCTCGGATAATTTTCTGACACTATCGTGGTGGAAAACGAATTTTCAGCTGTCAGAAAGTTATCCCGCTCTGGAAGCAAAATAATAAATTATCTTATAGGCTAATTTTTTTACGTTTTCTTTTGCTGGTGTGGAGTGGAGCTGGTACATAGAATGTTGAAGAGGAAATAAAACACTGAATTTCGATAAATCTCTGTTTTAATATTGGAGTTTGGTGAAATTCTCTTTCAAGACTTTCATAAGTGTCAGAAAATTATCCGAGGATAATTTTTTAGCCCAATTATTGACACAAGGCCTAATGTCGTTTTCCATTGGGCAAAAAGAAGCGTACGGGAGCGTCCGGAATCAAGAAAATCACTTCTAAAACCGTTCCATTGGCTGGCGCAAAAAATACTCTTCTGTTGATTCTGAGCAGAGAATTCAAGTCAGAATCCACTTAAGAAGCACTTATATACAAGTGCAATTTATGTATTTTATACAAGCCAGCTGCCAGCAGCCATACAATAATTTTTGACATTACAGCAATACGACGTGTGTGTAGTCGACCAGAAGCAGTTTTACTGTTCTATTATGGATTTCAGAATGAGTGAATCCTGGAGCGAAACCAATGGAAAATGATGTCGTTTTCCATTGGGCAAAAAGAATCGTCCGGGAGCGTCCGGAATCAAGAAAATAGCTTCTGAAACCGTTCCAATGGCCCAAAAAATACTATTCTGTTGATTCTGAGGAGAGAATTTCGCTTCTCGATTTCAAGTCAGAATCCACTCGAGAAGCACTTACACAAGTGCATTTTATGTAGGGTCAATTGGGGTAAATGGAAACGCTTTCCGCATTTTTTTAAACCAATATTTTGAAAAATTAAAAAATAAAATTCGGGTACATCTTTTTAACTTTTGAAAATTCACATTGTTATTAAAGAAACCACAAGGAATTGCACTGCAGAGCAGTAACTCGCGGTTAAAACCCATGAAGCCTAAAAGACCAGTGTTTACATTTACCCCGAGGTTGTTTACATTTCCCCCAATTATTTTGAAAATGCAGGGGTAAATGTGAACAGTGCGTTCGATTCCTGTAGATACTAGGGACTTCCGTATGGGGTGAATGTAAACAAGAGAGAATTCGCTATTGATTTTTTACCTTTAAAGTCGGTTTTCACAATGTTTACATTTACCCCATAATGGATTATTACCTGTTAAACTATGGGCTGAAAAAAGCATAATAAGAGTGTTAAAAATAAAAAGTGGATGTTTTAATTAAAAAAATAGGAACATATTTTACTAAGAACTTTAAAAAAACATAGATACAAACATGACAAAATACCTAAACGCAGGTCGGTAGGTAGATAGGTATAGGTAGATTAAAACTGAATTTACTTTTCGTTAATGTCTATAGTCTTATATAGTCATACACCAACAACGCTGCTTGGTTGGGATCACCGTATCTTTCACGAAGATTTTTAACAAAATGGATGAATCCATTTGATAGCCAATGGAAAAATTGAGGCTGAAGATACATACAGGGTTCCAGGAAACCCATCTTCAGAGGTCCATCTACCCTGTACCGCAGCGCCTTTAAAAATTATAAGCGGCGGAAGAACGGAACCATCTGCAGAGATGCATGCGAGCACTGTAGTGGACTCACGCCCAGACCCTCCTGAAACTCTGCTTAGCGCATTGCTGACTTGTATAAATACTCCAATAGCTTTTTAGCTCTTTCTTATCGCATGGTAGTCCCATTTCGGAGAGAGTGATAACGCATTGAACTATTTCATTTTCGGTTTATTTGGAAATGGCAGATGTTCGCCCCGAGCCAATAATTTTGAACGGTGTTTTACATCCCTTACCCCCAGTTTCACAGTAGGAGTTTAAACTACACTTTTAGTTTAAACTTTAGTTCAACAATTCAATCCGTTTCACAGGTTCGTTTAAACTTTGAACAGAGTTCATTCTGTAGTTTAAGTTAAACTACAGTAATCTGCCGTTTAAACCTCAGATCAACCGATTGTCAAAAACACAAATATTTGACGTTGTTTTGCGTATTCTTTGAAAGAAAAGACAAGGAACGATTTTGGAAAAGTCGTATAAAAGCTAAGTACTGTACAATACTGCCCAATTCTATTCATAAATCTAATCTGAATTTTAGAATAGATTGTGAAACCGGACGAGTTGAACTTCAAATTTAAACTCAGGTGGAACTATAGTTTAAACTTCCAGTGTGAAACTGGGGGTTAATCCGGTTAAATATGACTGCTATTGGAATGCCGTAGTGTGCTTCACACTGCCGATATGTAATTTTCTTACTAATTATGTCATTAACAGCGCGTTGTATATCTTGAATGTCGTATTCAACAAAGGGCTTCTTCTTAACATAGGTTCGTGGCATTCTGAACACTGGACATTATTCGAGACGGGAAGGATTTCAGAAAAAAAGTGTTTACATTTACCCCAAAAAACATGTTTACATTTCCCTCATATGCAAAAATGATTGGGGTAAATGTAAACATGAAAATAACAATAAAATAACTACACATTTAAGGAAAGTCATCAACGAATCTAGTTCCTTACACTTTTAAATTGATGAATAAAATAATAATATTACTCACGTTTTTTTTATAAACACCTTCACACACAAATTTAGAAATACTCTCAAAACTGATTTTCACTTTTAGGACATACGTTTTTTTTAGGACTAAAATTTTCAGTGATATTTGAAAGTCACCGGGTGGTAAGTGCGGCGACGTCATGGCGGTAATTCAAATTTAATTTTTTTGTGATCTTTGCTAACTACAATTAATTTTGAAAGGGTAAAATAACCGCCGTTTACAATTACCCCATGTTCACATATACCCCAACTGACCCTAGGTATTTTATACAAGCCAGCTGGCAGCAGCCATACAGTAATTTTTGACGTTTCACCAATACGTGAGGGTAGTAGCCCAGAAGCAGTTTTCTTGTTCCATTGGATTTCAGAATGAGTGAATCCTCGAGTGAAACCAATGGAAAACGACATGACATAAACGTTCACTTAACTGACAGCTCCGCGATTGACAGCAAAATCCATCAATCAATGTTTAACTAGGGCGCCCCAGTGCCAGTGTTCAGCTCGCACATAGCTTTCCACTCTCATTGCCAACTCAGTGCTATATCGAACGAGTTAGATCTTAAACACAGTGCGCTTAGGTGCACAATATGTACAATACAAATTTGTAGCGGTAAGTTTCCTTATTTACAGTAGGACCCACATTTTTAAGCGTCATATAAAACAACGAAAATTTGCAAATTTGTATTAGGGTCGATAAATTAATTCTTGCTGTTTCCTTTTTGAATATTATTTCTTGTGAATGTTGACCGCAAATATGCCTCAAGTGGTCCAGAATGTCCAATTTTGGCATACTTTTTCCAACATATCGACTAGCATCTCACCAATCAGTTACCTATGTTGTCTTCCGAGGCGGCAATAGTGTCTGGCTTATCTGTGTAGATGAGAGACTTCACATATCCCCACACAAAATAGCCCAGCGGCGTCAAATCGCACGATCTAGGCGGCCAATTCACAGGTCCAAAACGTGAGATGAAATGCTCACCAAATTCGCCTCGCAATATGTCCAGGGATTCGCGTGCTGTATGCCATTTCGCGCGCGCCGTCCTGTTAAAACCACATGTCGACCAAACCCAGCTCTTCCTTTTTCTGCAAAAAATAGTCCGAAATCATCGAACGATAGCGACATCATTGACAATTACAACGACCATAAAATGAACGAACTGCTCTAAACACATTTTTTTACTGATAACACGATTTTTGGTAATAAAATTCAATAATTTGCATCTTGTCTGGGCATAAGTCTATCCATAGTGAAATCTATGCTAACTGAGCATTTTTTACTTTGACACGTGTCACGAATTACGCGTGAACTGTCAAAAAATCAGGCTGAAAAACCAAACAGCAAAAAAATCACTCATAAAAAAACAGTAGTGAATAAAAATTGTTTTGCATAAAATTATTCATAAGAAAAAAACAGTTTTGACTTTTTACAATACACGCCAAATTGTCAGATTATTTATACTTATATCCGTTTATGTTTATAGAGACGAGATACCTACACAGAGCCATGTCTAGTTTTGGCATCCCTGCCAAACATATGTCAGATTGTGGAGAATGACAATGGAGAACGCTCGCTGCTCCTTAAAGGTAGGAAAAAATCTCACCGAAACCTTTGATGTCAAAAAAGGATTTAGACAAGGCGATATGTGCTGTCATGTGACTTTTTCAACATAATTCTTGAGAAAATTGTGCGAACCTCGCAAGCCAACACCAGGGGCACAATTTTCCAAAAGTAGATATACCTACTTGCATACGACGACGACATTGACATAATTGGCAGAACGCACCGAACTGTCACTAGTGCGTTTGCAAGTATTAGCACAGAACCGGAAAAAATGTGTATTTTGTTTTGCCCTCATTCACCACTAAGAATGACAGTCACGATAGACAGCTATAAATTTAATGTAGGGACTTTCTTTACCTCGGCTCCGCTATAAACTCTGACGACGATATCACAGAAAAAATTAAACGAAGAGTTACACTCTTGCCAACCGCTGATTCTTTGGCCTAAGAAGGCAAATGACTAGTAAGGCTAAGGCCTTGTGAGGAAACACTATAAGGAGACTCTCATCCTCTCATCTCTATGGCGCAGAAGCATGGACTTTAACAAAGGCGGATGAAGATCTTCTTGGTCGTTTTGAACGCAAAATTCTTGTGATTTTCGGTCCCGTTTGCGTTGCGCAGTAGCGCAGTGGTTAGTGTACTGGACTACTGTGCGAGGGATCCCAGGTTCGATCCCCGGAAAAAACACAAATTACATCTTAAGGTTTTTTCTACTGCGCCACCTCTCGCGAACGTCTGACAAACATCCGAGAGTATGACTGTCCTGAAAAAGCTTCTCAATTCAGCCGTTCGGACTCGGCATAAAATTGTAGGTCCCTTCCATTCGTCCCAAAAAAAGAAACTCACACAAACGAATGGTTGCGAGAAACTAGGCCTAGGGTGTCTACCGCCTGTGGCGCCACCTATTTATTTACTTATTTATTATCTGAGTTTTGTGGGAAGGTCGCACAAACTCCTCTTTGGCACGTCCTTGGCCTTGGGTGTCTACCGCCTATTTTTTTTTTGCGTTGCCGGGATTTGGACCAGCAAATTCAACATCGAACTCTACATCGATATTGACCTGGTAAGAAAAGTGTGAAATACGAATCAGCCTTATAAGAGGGTTAGGACATTTCTGGGGGATTATATTCATTTCAAAATAAGTTGCTTAATTGAGGTAAAAGATAATTAGGCCTATTCGGCAAAATCTGTTATTCTGTTATGAATTTTCTGTTATGAATCGTAAAAGATCTCGTATTCAGGGTTTCGAACTTTTATGAAAATCTGTTATGGAAGTTCGAAACTTGAAAATCTGTTACGAAGCTGTCAAAACAAACCGCAGAGTTTTTTTTTATGCATAGACGGTAGGCACCTGATCAAATTTGTGCAAAAAACATAAACATATTAAAATGCAGTCTGAAAAGAGTACCTATATTTTGAATTATTACAAACTAAATAATTGTGTAATAAATACTGGAACATCTTTATAGGAAAAAGCCTGATATGAACTGTATCCGTAAGCATGTAGTGTCGCGAGAAACTTGAAATAAATATCCAACTTTACATCGTCATCATTAGAAATACAATTTACCTGAATTTGAAATGAAATGGTTGTATTCGTGTTTTGTAAATTGTTCCAATTGAATCTAAAGAACTGAATAAAACTCATACATTAGGAAGATCAAATGGATTACTATTTATTCTTAGTTCCAGCAAAAGTGATCGGTGTCTTCGTCTAAACCAAAAATATTCATTCAATCATTTTCAATGGTCCGCTTATCCATTAAGTGGGTTGTGGGTATAGGTTGCTCAAGTGGACCCTCCATAGCTCTCGATTCTCTGACATCGTCTCTAAATCATCAATTGATCAACATTGAGTTCCTCGCGAATTAAAGCAAAAGTAGGTACAAATTTCTCAATTATTACATTTGTCTTCTTTTGTAAACATTTCGTTGACGATAAATTATATAGATATCCATTTCAATTCAAAACTTTCTAATTAATAAAAATCTTTTATGATAAAAGTCACAAAATTCTGTCTTTTATTCTGTTATGATTTATAACAGATTTCATAAAAGATTTTTGCACGCAGAATTGGTATTCTGGAGATCGTAAAAGATTTTTTGACAGTTCGAACTTTTGTATGGAAATTCATAACAGAATAACAGGAAAAACGGATAAAAGATTTTGCCGAATAGGCCTAAATGTATTATAGTTCGAAGGGTTCTTCCATTATAGTTGCACAGATTTGCTGTGAAAAGATAAATTCGAAATTCTATAGCTTATCATTGTTCGCTAAACTATTGAGGTGGAGCCCCGTGTAACTTGTATTCCTTATTAAATCAAACACCTGCAATCTCATCCTCGTTAATTAGATTAGTTCACAAGAAAACAAAAGACAAAGCCAGCAGTTTTGACTGTTTTCTTACATCGAAACACCTTCGTCTATATACTTAACGGCAAGATAAAATCACAAAATTCAGTCAGTCAATATTTGTTGACGTTATTTATTGAAACCCTGGTATTATTTTCGTAGTAAACAAAAATTCAATAATAAGCTAAATATGCGATTTGTCTGCGTCGCCGAGTGTTGTTTACATCGTCCCACAGGCCCGCACAGCAAGGATCACTATTACCAACCGCACAAACGTCTTCGACAAATCTGATTTGTTGTCAGGATATTTCAGCGCCCAATATAGGAACACAAACAATGTCGATACACAATATGTGTGTGACCAGACCATAACTCGCTTTATTGACCTAATTTCATAAGCAATCATCCCCCATTTGACATCCCCCTGCTCCAATATGTCCCCATCATCAGCATTTTCACTTCTCGTCCGTCTCGGCAGTCGACTCGACATACTGGGAATATTTTTCATGAAATGCGCTGTCATCAAGTAAGCGATGACTTTTTTCTATTATTTATTATTGGACCGTTATGTTCTTGTAACTTACAAGTTACAACCGGGGGTAGTTCCTAGTTTATTACCAAAAACAGCAGAAGTCAGTCAAGCTCATAAACCGATTCAGACAATTGGGCGCTAAACTCCATCTGCTGGAAATGAACCCGCTCACAACAAAGTTTTCTTTAATTTTATTTTTTATTTTAAGAAATTTTCCATCTCGAACGAGGTTAATGAGTCATTAGGTCCTTTTGCTGGGGTGACGACATGACGAGAGGCACGGCGCGCGGTTGAGAAAGGATTCATTTCGTTTAAAGAAATTTCCCAATCCGATTAAAATTCCGCTAAAAGAAAAAAAAAAAAAAAAGAACGAACCAAGAGCGAATAGGGAACAGGGAACAGGAAAAAGAAACCAAAAACGAACAACAAAATCCTTAAGAAGCGCAATTTTTCTTCATTAAGATGGGTGAACATTAAGAAAAATGTAATTCCATCCGAGAAAGAGGCGATTAAAAATGTAATCTCACCCGAGGGAGAGGTTTCCCATTTCCCATTCAATCAGCTGTAACTGAATGAGAACTGGATCCTGCTGCTGCTGCTGCTGCAGTGTGTTGTAAAATGTATGACTTCAAATGTTTCAACATATTTATCATGTGCACAAGACAATTAAGATGACGAATGAGAATGTGAACTTTTATACTGAGTGAGAATGGAAAGACAGCATTGCTGCAGTAAATCAAAGAAAATTGGTTTTGTTGCAGTTTCGGCTATAAAGTTTTTATACGAGGACATTGTGCCGATGTCAAATTGTCAGGCAAATAAGGATCAATGGGTTCAATTAGGGACATTCGCATTTTTTGTAAAGGCCATCTAATGGCTTATTTTTAAATCATAGGTTATTTTGACACTGACAGCTGTTTCCCGTTCGAAATCTTGACAGAAAGTCAGTATCATACCCTCTCTTGATCATACCTCCGTGGAACGAAATGAGTCGTTTTACGCTTGAACAACGTTGGGAAATATTGAAAACTTATTTCCAAAGTGAGTGCTCTGTGGCACATACAGAGCGTTTTTTTTGAAAAAAAAGTTTTGGCCGAAATGAAGCACCCACTGCGCCTGCTATATACGCAAGTTTGTGCAAAAAGTTAGTGAGACTGGTATGCTAGTGGACAGACAACACTTATGGTCCCCATCGTGTCGTACGGTGCGCACAGACGAGAATGTGCAAGTTTGGTGCGGATTGTGGAGTGGTGGCATCATTGGACCATTTTTCTTCGAAAATGAGGCTGGGAACAGCCTAGTTCATGCAGGATGGCGCGCCATGTCACACAACCCATGCCACAATCGATCTTTTGTGCACCAAATTCGCAAATCGTATGTTATCAGCCGTCTTGGCGATGTCAATTGGCCGCCTCGGAGCTGCAATTTTACCCCTTTGGCCTTTTTTTTGTGGGGAACCGTGAAGGGCCGATGTTATACCAACAATCCGAAAACGATTCAAGCACTTTAAGGCCAATATCATCCAAGCAATCCGTGAGCTACAGCCCGAAACCATCAACAAGGTCTTGGAAAATTGGAGTGACAGAATGCGCTACTGCGAAGCCATCCGAGACAGTCACTTGAACGACGTTGTGTTCAATTATGGGAATGTTTGCTCTTACTAAATAAAGCCATACTAATACATGGAACAAATTTAATTTTGTTAATTTTATTGCATTTTTAAAAAGAAACTTGTATTTGGCCCACCCTTTAGACTGCTATACAATACGCCGTGCCAATGAATTATAGCTAACCTATACCTACCCTACCTACTGTTGGAAGAGGGCCTTCTGGACTCTATCCGAGAAGGTGGAAAACAGCATTTGTCCAGCCCGTCCCTAAAAAAGGCGAATCTTCTTCTCCCACCAATTACTTTACCGACCCATAGCACTTACGTCCATTCTTTCTAAGGTCATGGAATGGAAACGCTGATAAATCGACCGCCTATGAAATATCTTGAATCACGGAAACTCCTTAATGACCGGCAGTATAGTTTTCCTGACAGCAGATCCACTGGTGATTTGATGACTTATCTCACCGAGAAGTGGGACCAATCTCACCACCACTTCGGTGAATCGAAGATTGTAGGGCTTGATATTTCAAAGGCATTTCACAGAATTTGGAATTGTGTCGAAAATGAGTGGTTATGGGATCGATGCTTCAGAAACTACCTTTCTGGCCGTTCAATTCAAGTTGTTTTGGATGATTTCAAGTCTGAAACTCACCTTATAAATGCTGGGGTTCCCCAAGGCTCTGTTCGGTCTCCGATTCTCTTTCTCATTTTCATAAATGATCTCTTGTCTGCAACTTCTAATCAAATTCATTCCTTCGCTGATGACAGCACTCTTAGCTTTTCATATTCTTTCCAGGACTTACGTCTCTGCTCTTCGGTCGTAGAACTGGAACGGCAACGTACTCCGATCTTGACAGCATTATAAAATGGGGTTCAGCCAATAGAGTGAAATTTAAGGCCTAAAAAATGCAATGCTGTCTCTAAAGCGAAACCCGAATCTAAAGCCATTACCCATGAATGGCACCTGCATCACCGAAACCGAAGGACTTTCTTCTCCATTCGCGGTATGTGCGTTCATGACAATCCTCGTTAGAATGACCACATACACGAAGTCGCCAAGAATGCTGCGAAATGTCTAGGTTTTCTCAAATGGTGCCAGAAATATTTTACGCCATCTTATCTGACTATACAATATATTATAAGGCGTTCATTTAAGTACAATTCCTATATTGCACCTACTGGATGAAATCGTACGTTGAAACTATTCGGAGATACGAATATCGCGAATTCTATTCATTCGCTTGAAAATCACTGAAATTTTACGTGGCTCACACTGTTTTATCGCTTTTTTTTTTAACAAACAGTGCTCAAAAGAAATTGGTATAGCTGCATACCGTCCCTTTAGCAATTCAACTGCAATACTCGCCTTGCTAGGAATGCCCATCAGTTTACCATTCGGCCATACTTCGGCCATATACAGACTCTTTCATAAGCCGTACAACACCAATGTGGATTCCCTTTACAGACATTTAAAGCCAATTTGCATCGGAATCTCCTATCTTCTCTAACCCATTTTCCTTAACGCCCGCAACATCATCCGCCTATGCCTGAGCGGAGACTTTTGAACCGTTTAGGGTATGCAGCAGAGAGTCAACTACCATGCACCATAACAGACCAGGGGAGACAGAATACCACCTTGTCCAACCTTTGTTCACAGTCCGCATCTACCACCAAAGTTCTATTCATCAGCATTGCCCTGATCCAAAATACACTTACACATGCAGTCAAAAGCCGTATTGTCGAAATTGGAATGAAAACCACTCGAACCGTCCGCGAAGGTACAGGAATATATGCCAGTGCCAGACACGCAGTGAAGATTTTCTTCAGAGTTGGAAGCAACTGGTTTATACCCTGTTGCAGCAGAGTTGGGTGCACTCCATCAGTACCAGGCGACTTGAAGCTACCAAAAGATGCTACAGCATATCCAATAGCTTCATCTGTTGCCACGGCCGATGCAGTATACCATACTATGTCGAGTTTTGTGGCTTAGATCATGCTCAACCTGCACAAGCGGGCTTAGCTGTGACCCGGCTTATTTGGTTACCCGGAAAATGCATTTCCAGCAGAAGTCTGAAAGTATCCGCTTTTGTCTCAGTGTAGGTACCATCAGATTTTCTAAGTGCCTCCGGTTTGATTGGTTTGCCCTTTTGAGAACTTTAAACTACCTATACTGGTTTCACCTTTAGTCTCGATCTTTTCACAACTTTAAACTACCTATACTGGTCTCACCTTGAGTCTCGATCTTTTCACAAACATCTTTATAGGAAGCACTTTTCGATAAACGAATTAGCTTTTATTTTATTTTTGTTTGGATCGGAAAAGATTCCAGTCTTCATCCAAATTTGTCTTAAGTGACCGATTTAGAAGTTTTCTTGCTTCCTTTTTAAGTCGCTGCAGTTTTTGATTCCACCAGGGAAGTGAAGATCTGCAGGAGGTTTTCAGCAGCATCCTCGACCTTCCGTCTCGTTCTGAGTTTAGAGGGAGTTTTAACAGACTTGCCTAGCTCGTCTCTAAAGAGTATCCAGTTAGTTTTTCGCGGGTTCTTTCTCTTCTGCAAAACAATGGTTTCTATGATCCGATAGGAACACTTCCGACGTTAGAGCCACATACGTGAGTGGCATTCTACATGCCGTGTACTATGGCCTTAACGCATTCAGTTTTTCAGAACAACCATATTTCCGAACGCTAAAAGGAAGAGGAGATAAATGCCTATTAATAACAGCCAACACGAAGGGCTACTAAAGACAGGACAACGAAAGGGAATAATTAACCAGGTACCTACCAGCAATAATCGAAATTTCCTGCATGTAAATGCCCAAAAGACATAAGAAGACAACTTGTCCCGATGCACTGGTCCTAAGGCCAATCAATAGGACAACTGAAGTATGCATTAATGTCATCCGGAAGGTCGAGAGCGATTTAAAGTAAAAAAAAAAAACAGGCCAAACTGTCAATTACATTAGGAAACCTTCTAAATGAACTCAAGATCACCGTGGACAATTCACTCACAAATAAAATGCGAGTTTTCTATCCTACTCCAACAAGAACTAACCCTTTCAGCTGCGCCTCCATCAGTTTAGCGAGGCCTTTCAACAGGAGTCAACTGATACTCATTTAGAGAAATATCAAAACTAAAGTAATACGTTACTCCATTTTGTTTTATCCAATCGAGCTAACATTGTGAACAAATACCGCACAATCATTAATCAAATTCCAATGTTCGCACCAAATGCGAATGATATCCTGATACTGCGAACAACAAACCTGATAAATGGTAAACAAATGCCTTGACAAATGTTCGCTTTCAATTACTTACCTCCCCCCCAACCAGTTGACCATGTTTTCCAGTCAGTTCAGTCAGTCAGTGCACCAACAAGAGCCCACTGACTCTTGGTCACCACAAGTCCTATTTATCAACGTTAGAAAGGCAAAAATGTCTCCAAAGGATTTTCAATCATTCGCACACACCGAACTTCAAATTTGATTTGCAATATTAATAAACTTCCAAAAACCATTGGCGTCCGTCTATTGCCATCAGTTTCCTAACGATGATAAATGACTCGTAAAATCTACCATAATCCCAATGTAATCCAAAGGCCTACATCATCATCATCATCTGTATGGTAGCCGTACTGGCTACTGGCCCTTCGGCTTGCGGTGTCCTGCATTTTTCATTTGTTTTAGCAGCAAAGTGTTATCCTTTTTGCATCTGACACAGTTTATTTATTCCTCAATGGGTCAGCTTTCTCTCTCTGGATCTGGGAAGGACCTTACCTCTCACCAGTGTGTTGTGAAGTTGTGATGGCTTTTGCCTTTAAGAAGTAGAGAAGTCTCCCCCTATTGACTATAAAACAGGAAAAAAAAAGGGATAGATACTCCGACTCGTGCCGGGGTAGATGGAATAGAGTCATCCCCGAACTACTCTCTTGACGCCACGTAGCGTATGTTTAACAGATTTTAGTTTCAAGAATGGAGTCGTTTATGGGTATTAAAATATTTACGAAAGTTAAGAAGGTTTTTGTGGGCCTGTCTATATAAATTGGGAAACATGTACTTAGGGAATGGTTTATGGCTGTTTGAGGATAATGGCGGACGACCGGTACATGATAGTGTGGAGAATGTACATCCTGATTTCTGTTTAGTGTACGTGCTAATCGCAGGATACCAGAAGATGATATGGGCGATAGGGTGTTTATTATACAGCTAAACTGAAGCAAAGGTAAACATGATTATCCCACCCGGTTCATGAGACCTAATAGAAGGTGCTTCTCTATGTACATAGTGTTACACAATCGTCTTAGGTAATACGCAAGTAGTTACCTTTATAGATGTTTATCTGAGTTTGTGTATAATATTTGTGTGCTGCTCAGTGTTAGGGTGGTCACTTTTTACGTGCCTTCGAAGTTCGATGACATGGAGCGGGCTTTCGTAGTTTTAGATTTAACTTTATGTGAATCGGTGCACTTCAAAGACAATTTAGGAAGGATGTTTCGTAGTTTTTTGATGAGTTGATATCGTGTCCGAACACCTGAATTGAGCGGCTTTGAAAGGACAGTGTTGTACATACGCATATTTGTTGATATTTTCTGGAGGTTGACTTGGGCTGCTACTTACCTACTTACTTATCGGGCTCCCGACCAGTGAAGAGTCTCTGCCTGTGACACTGCAGCCTTCCATCCTCTACGATCCCGGGCACGCTGCTTCCAGTTGTCGAGACCAAGCGCTCTGGCATCCGCGATGGCTTGGTCTTTGAAACGGAGGTTCGGTCTTCCTTGTCTTCTCGAACCTGGGGGCTGGGATTCGAAGATTCTCTTAGCTGGAGCATTATTGTACATTCGCTCGATATGGCCGAGCCAATGTAGTCGACGTGTTTTGGCTTTTTGCACTACATCAACATATTGGTATAGCTCACAGAGTTCGCGGTTGTATTTTCTCCTCCATTCGCCCTCCTCGCACACAGGACCAAAAATCCGCCGAAGTATTTTTCTTTTGAAGGAGCCTAGTATCAGCTCTCCCTTCTTGCTTATCGTCAAGCACTCGGCGCCATAGAGCAGAACTGGCAGGATAAGGGTTTTGTAGAGTACACATTTCGTCCTTCGAGTTAGGAGTTTTGAACCCAGTTGTTTTGCCAACCTACTCCGAGGTAGGTGAACTCCTTAGCTACCTCGAAATTGTTGCTATCAATAGTGACGTTTTGTCCTAGACCTAGGCGGTGGACAGATCTGCTTGTTTGTTTGTTGATAGCATGTATATAGAAGATAGTGCATTCCGTGTTGACACCTGCCTTGCGCACTATCTGCTCCAGTACGAGATTGAAGAAGTCGCGTGATGGGGCTTCTCCTTGCCGAAATCCGGTGTAAGTTTGAAATAGATCGGAGGAGCTGCTTCCAAACTGTACATTGCAGCGCGTGTTGTCCAGCGTCACGCGACACTGCTGAATCAGTTTTGCGGCTTGAATCATACGCGGCTTTGAAGTCGATGAATAGGTGGTGAGTTTCGACTTGAAATTCGTTGGTCTTTTCCAGGATTTGCATCAATGTGCAAAATTTGGCAGCAGTTCTGTCAAAAAACTCATGCACAGCGGCAGTCTTCAAAGAGGAGCGCTATGTTTTCGCTGCTCTCCAAATCAAGTTCTAAACTTTAAAATTCCATGGAGCACTCTGAGTGCAAAGTCGTGGCCTAGATGACGTTACCTTCTTCGTTTTGGGAAAATAGTACCATTTTCCGATAATTTGCAAACTGTAGTCTTAGCTGCAGATCAAGTTGCCTTCCGTTAATCCTCTCAAGCTTATTGAAACTCCTCGAACTCGAGTTCTTAGACAGCGCCAAATATCTGCGACTGAGATTAGATAGAAAGTTCCAGAACAAATATTTTGCGAATGGGCTACAGATTCTAGTGTCAAGTGGGGGCATTAACCGGATGGCGTTACACCGCAGTAATTTGGACGATAATTATTTACGCTCCAATGTGAGGACCCCAGAGAAGACAGACGTTTTGCAGAGGCAATTACTGGAAGGTTTCGCTGCACCTGTCCTTCTCTTGCTTATCTCAGGAAGGTTTACCTAGAAAACTGAGTGGGGAAGCGAGGAGTAACAACGATTCTCGCTTGTTTGGGATTGGCCCTGACAATTTCTGTTGGGAAATTATGTCGAATTTCAGTCTCTGAATTATTGTTTGAGAGAATTACATTAACAACAACTCGTAGACACAGTCACTTTGGTAGGAATGATAGCTATTTCGAACTACACCCAGTGTTGTTCCACGACGCGTCGTTTTTAATTGACGACACTATGATGTCGACAATAGCGTCGTCTATGTCGTCAATGTCGTTTTTTGCGTCGTCTATGTCGTCAATGTCGTCAATTGCGTCGTCAATGTCGTTAATTGCGTCGTCAATGGCGTCAATAGGATTGTCAATGTCATTCAAAAGCAAAACAGCTGTTAGTGTAACGCGCAGGAACAGAACAGGACTGCTTTAATATGAATTTATTAATACATTAGAATTTAATGACTGAACGACTTTGAGTTGGTCAAGTTGAATAATAACCAAGCACCTAGTTGCAATAATTGCAAAATAAATCTTTTAAGCACACCTGATCGCCTCAGACACTTTTTTATTCATCTAGCTATTTAGAAATGTTTGCAAAATTTTAAATAAAAAAAAAAACGTTTACCCATTTTAAAATAAAAAAGTTACCTATTTTATATTTCAATTGTCTTAATTTTATAAAAACTATAATGTATTGCTTGATTGAACTTTGTCGACATGTCGTGTCGTCAATTTTGAATTAACGACACGTAATTGACGACGCGTCGACAATTGCGTAGTCTACATGGTGTAGTCTACGCGGCACAACACTGTACACCACTAATTCATCATCAGACTCCTTTAAGTGATTGTTTGAATAGTTTTGAATTCTGACAGTCAATTCTCCGTATATATCCACTTGGGAAGACATTTCTGTTTTCCCCTGTCAGGAAGTGAACTTGCACCTCGATTTTCTCAATTGACCAAGTGACTACCACTTGCGCTAATTGAGCGACGAATACAAGCCCGCCAACTGGTGATTAGAACGGAGGAGAAGACCAACCTCTGTGCGTTGTTGTTGCTACGAGGTGTTTTTGTTTATTGTCGTTCTCTCGGTTTTCTTCACCTCTTCCTCTCCTTTTTCCCGCACGCTGTGAGATTTTTCAACAGATTCATACGAGTAGAGAGGTATTATTGGGAAGAATTCGGGAAGAATTCGAAAACAATTAGTCCTACGATATCAGTGATCTTGGCAATACTAACACCTACATTCTTATAGCTTTATGGATTGTTGCAATTGCAAATGGTTTGCATGAGAAATGTATCAATCCCCCTCCGTTCCAGCGGTTCGATCAAACGGATCAGTATTTTCCCCATCGGTACCCACTTAAAACCAACTAACTAAAGTATTATGCGTCTTATCATTGGACTTATTTTATTCAATGCCGAGTAGCCATCAGAAACACCGCATCTGACGTGTCGATTCAACCACCCCCACGAAACAGGGCCTCAACCAACGAGCCGTCATCAGACCATACAGCAGGGCCGGAATGATTAAGGTCTAAAATTTCCTTGGTTCTGCGAGAGAGGGATTTACTTTTTAGATGCCTTCTCAGCCAGAAGAAAGAGCGATTGTCAAGAGTGATTCTTCTTCGATACGCCGATGTCGTTTTACGAGGTAATTGCAGAGCCTACGTAGACAAAGTCTTTAATCACTTCAAAGTTATATCTGTCCACTGTGACGATTTGTCCGTTTTGAGAGTCCTTTCTCGATGGCATATACATACATACTTCGTTTTGTCCTCATTAACAGCCAGACCCATAATCGTAGCCTCCGTTTCAAACACTCCATTGACAGCTCACTGAGTTCTCCCAATAATGTCAAGTCAATATCATTTGCATATATGCAAGTAGTTGAACGGACCTTTGAAAAATGGTACCTCTGATGTTGGATTGCGAGTTCCGTACAATTGCTTTAAGAATGACGTTAAAGAAGTAACATTATAACGCGTCACGTCACCTTGTCTTAAACCTTTTTCGACATCAAAGGATTCCATAGTGTCTTTTCTTTGAAGGAGCAGCGAAATTTCTCCATCGTCATCCTGCACAGACGAACGACTTTTACAGGGATGCCGAAATTTAACATATGGCTTTGTATAATGCGTCCCTATCCCAACATAGCTAGTAGACTGAAGTCGATAAAGAGGTGGTGTATATCGATCTGGAATTTTTGCGTTTTTTCTTAAAATTTGCCGGAGTGTGAAGATTTGGTAGATGGCTGACTTTCCTGGCCTACAACCGCACTGATATGAGCCGATCAGGTACTGCAATGAAGAAATAGAGCTGCTTATGAGCTTAACATGCAAAGGAAAAAGCTAGAGCATGGCCGCATAGGCCTCTCAGCAGTAAAAAAGAAAGAGAGGGAGAAGCGAATGCTCAAGGAAATAGAGAGGTGCTACACTGCGAACAATGTTCGGAAGAAATTTAATCAAAAGTTAAAAAGAACATATACCAAGGCTAGTAGAGCTGTAGAGATGTGCAGGGAAATCTTGTAGTAGAGTCACAGTCCGTGGTTAGGATATAGAAAACGCTCTTCTTTAGAGAATGGCCCAAACTTCACTATCTGAGAGAACGAACTCTTCTTCTTTCATTAATTTTGTTTCAAATCATCCCGGTATCGACACTCCAACTCTGCTGCAGAACTGCAGCCTATAGGGTTGTTCTTCGCCAATATTCACTAGAGTGTCATTCCTAGAGTTATTATTTACTAAGAGTCGAAACTACCTTGGAGTTGTTGCTACAATAGTAGCAATCATATACAAAACTACTTGAACTTATTATGGTATAAGTTCGATCAATATTGGGGAACTGGCTAACAGATTATCTATACGCAAAAAAAGGAAGTAAAAATAAAGGAAGTACAATGAAAGGCAGCAGGTATACAATATAGCGTTCCTCAGGGATCTAAACTAGGCCCAATTCTCTTCATTTCATTCAGAATTGAGCTTCTTCGAGTTTTTAAAAATAGCCTTCGTTTGCTTATGCCGACGATACTGCAATAGTGGTACTTCACAGATATCTGGAGACGGCGACAGGCACATCCGAAGTCTACATCATAGAGGGACGCAGCAGCATGTATATTTCCAAAATGATACCTGTCCCAAATCAAGCAGACAAGAAATTGATATCGTCGAAAATTATAAATATCTGGGAGTCAACATTTTATCTGGAGCGAATGTGCA
Organism: Cheilosia scutellata; assembly: GCA_955612985.1. Lineage (NCBI taxonomy): Eukaryota > Metazoa > Arthropoda > Insecta > Diptera > Syrphidae > Cheilosia > Cheilosia scutellata. The sequence continues at coordinate 94,238,764 of OY015311.1, forward strand.
TTCAAATAAGATTCGCGCGGGTCTGAAGAAGACTGTATTTCCTTTATACTATGCCTTGTTCGAATCCAATTTAGGGTATGAAATACTAGCTTGGGGCTACGCTTCAAAAACACATTTTAAAAAGCTTCAAAAACTACAAGACTGCAGCAAATAAACGGCAGATCTTTTCCTGATGGTAGAAGCTTTAAAGTTCTTCAGGTGCAGCATATCTTTGAGATTTCTGTACTGATTTATTTATATTTATATTATTTTATTTTCACTTAACTAAGTCTTCGGTCTTCCACCAACGAATAGAAAGGACGCTTCATATATAAACATTTATACAGCAATTACAGACTCATTGTAAATACGATTTAAACAAAAAAGGATTAATCCTTATTCGTCCAAGTCCTTCCGGCGGCACGGCTCTTTGATAGCCACTCATCATTAGCAGATTAATTTTCAAAATCACTCCGCAATGCATCACTTGTAAACAAGTGCGCCGCTCAAACCGCTTTCAAAAAATTACCTTCTTCTGAAGATTCCTGTCCAAACGCAAAGAGCTAAATTTCCTTTAGCTATTTGCGCTGGCATTCTATTCAAAGACCATCTTTTGATAATATTTTCCTTTGGACACACTTGAAGTGTATATAAAACAAAATTGAGAAAATAGCCTTCTGTGTGAAAAATACAAGCGATGGAGGCGCCATAAAGGGCCAAAAGCTATAGCCAAAGCCGCCGTAACTTTACTAACACAAACAAAAAAAAAAAAAAAAAGACCAAAAAGCCCACCGAATGGCAGTTTTGTATTCATTTTTAATTTCCTTAGCGGCAATCATTTAGAGCGTAATGATTGTAAAAGTGCGCCTTCATAAGTATATTCCCTTTGATAACATTATCCTTTTGAGTTTTTATTTGTTTCTTTGGTCCTTTTCGTGTGTGCGTTGTTGCCTTCTCACTCGCGCTGTTTCTGTGTTTGTTTGCGAACTTCTTTTCCGCTCAACAAATTAAAACTTTAATTTTGCAATAACAGCAACAGAAGAGGCAAATGTACAAAAGATTCATCGCATTCAGGGAAAAATGACAAAGCTTGTCGGCGGCGGCGCTTCGTTTGAGTGTTAAGCCACTCTTTAAGGATCACCAAAGTCTCTTGTGGCACTTTGGCATTGCCATTCAGTGCTTGCTTCAGTGGTTCACTGCTAATGAACAAAGCAAACACTCCTTTACGCATACTACATTTATATAAAATGCAAAAGGATCAGAGTTGTGTGTGGATAAAGGATGTACCTTATATCCAAGCACTGGAGAATCGAATTCGTACACTTTCGCCCGTTATGTTGACACAATTAATATTTAATTCAATTAAAACATAATTTATTAAGAGCGAAGAGCATGCACAGTGTACCTACTATGGTGTGTGCTGTATAATAGGGATAACATTGAAAGGACTATACAGAGAGGACCGCGAAATTACCAAGTGTTTGCATTTCAAAGGGACACGTACCCACAGACAGTCTGTCTGACATGAACGCATTGACTAATCGAAAGTGTTGGTGAAAAAAGTTGTGCAATGTCTAAAACTTTTTGAAAGAACGTCAAAATCTGAAACAAGTAGCCATTGAATGTCACTTTTAGGTTAGAGGGGTAGTTTGCAATATATGCAATATTCGCACAGAAGCCATTGAGGCCCATTGTGATGTCACTTTTACTAGCAATCAGTCAAGCAGTACTACGTACGCCCGCCAATTACATCTAGCCTTAATTTTTGAAGAATTTGGTATTAATGCAATTTTGTCTGTTGGGTGGAATTGGGCCTTGTCCATGAGTGAGATTTTGTCAAAGTCGCCATCGGACAGCCTCCATGTTGCTTGAAAGAAATAAGAAGATTTCTGATTTTTTTATTAATTACAAAGAAACAGCATGTGCAGAAGGAGGACTCGGCTTCTAGAAACCTATACGTGGAAATGCGAAGAACTTGTAAATTGGCTTATAACAAAGAAACTTGCAGGGTGTTACGGCAGACCATCAGTCTAGGAAGAAGAAAGTTAAAGGAGTCAAATGGATGGTGCATAAGAAAAAAGTCTCACGCGAAGACTTCTCTCAATCCAGAACAGGGCATCAGAAAGTATGACAGATCCATCGCTTTGAGCTGGGCGAAAATTAGTTTGTGTGCTCTACAAAACCCTTATCCTGCCACTTCTGCTTTATGGCGCCGAGTGCTGGACGAAAAGTAAGAAGGGAGAGCTGCTACTGGGCTCCTTCGAAAGAAAAATACTTCGGCGGATTTTTGGTCCTGTGTGCGAGGAGGGCGAATGGAGGAGAAGACACAACCGCGAAATCTATGAGCTGTACCATGATGTGGATGTGGTCCAAAAAGCCAAAACACGTCGACTACATTGTCTCGGCCATATCAAGTGAATGGACAATAATGCTGCAGCTAAGAACGACTTCGTATCCCAGGCCCAGCCCCCAGGTGTTCCTTGGAACGTTATCCTCCCGCAACCTGGTAATATTTGTGTTTCTTTTTCTTGGCTGCATTGATGTGTTGCAAGCTCTTCTGGGCCCAAGTGTGAGCTGGTCCCCTTTTTCAGTAGCTGTTTCGTATGTCGATATATGTATATGCCATGTCATTACCTGAAGCAACTCATAGTCCTTCTTCCAAAGTTCTTGGTCGTTTAGAAAGCAAAATTCTTCGAGTGATTTTTGCTCCCGTTTTGGGTTTGCGGGCTTTGGAGGAGGATGTTTAACAGCGAACTATACTATAGTACAACGACATCGACTTGGTACGTAGCACTCGACTAAGATGGCTAGGACATGGCTGGACACCAACGCTCCGCCCCGAAGAGTCTTCGATTCCAAACTGGAGGGACAACGCAGTAGAGGAAGATCTCGCATTAGGTGGCTCGCACAAGTGGAAGGGGACCTCAACCAACTTGGAGTGCACAACTGGAGGCGGTTAACCAAAGATCGGGCTAACTGGAGAAGCGTGTTGGTTGAGGCCCAGGTCCACCCCGGACTGTAGCGCCATCTAAGTAAGTAAGTAACTTGAAGTCCAAGGTTTATTGTACCTTCCTTACTCTAATTAGCAAGAACATTTTGAACCACAACTTCTGTGAACGACGCATTGTATCTTCGTAGAAACTCGTAATAAATAAATATACGAAGGTCTGTTTCCACCATCATTATTCCTAATATCACCTATCCATTAAGCGGGGCGTTCCGTATACAGAGAAATTACTGGCTCGACATTGAGTATACCTCATGTTAACATGTTCCATTTGATCGAGCCATACTATATAAAAATGATAGTCTTGCTCTACGATACCGAAGACGGGCCAAGTTAGTACCCTATAATTAGTGGCATTCCTCACGGATCCGACTTACGCACACTATTATTAAACCTAATGAAATACTAAGACTGAGGATTCCTATGTTCTGTAAGGTAATCGTCTTTGCCGATGACAGAGCAAAAGCGGTGATAAATTTCGTGAAGACCTAGATCACGATTGTTACGACTAGGTCCAAAATAGAATGGCTGATTTCAGCGGGGGCTATAACTTTATAACTATACTAGCGAGCCCGGCAAACGTTGTTTTGCCTGCTCGTACATTTTCATTGTCCGTCAATTGTTCTGCGGCCGTTTTATTATTTGAAATTTTATTCATGATTTTTTTGTCCAGTGTATATTATTTGAAATTTTATTCATGAGCTCATTATTGCTTTTTAATTTTTTTTCTATTGTTGAGTGTTTATTATTTGAAATTTTGTGTAATCGGATCGCAGCGTCACCTACCGGGTACAATTGTGAACCTAAAACATCCTTCGACCCATTCAAACGCACATGCAACATTTCCTTAAAATCGGACCATCCAGCCGTTTAGGGGAGTTCACGGTTACAAACACATACAGAAGAATTATATATATAACTACCTGACCCGGCAAACGTTGTTCTGCCTAAAATAGTTATTTTAAATATTTCAAGATTTATTTTGATATTTTTGTTCAATTATTTTTTTTTTTAATAGGAATGAAGGCGGATAGCTTCAGTGGTTCAGTGGCCATTATCGGACTTATATACGCACCAACGTTTTTATATAATATAGCTGTACCCGCCCGGAGTTGCCACGCCCTTTTGTCCAATATTGACCAATCTTCACGGGAACGCTCTCAGGATAATACCTAAGATTGTCTGTAAATTTGAGCTCAATCGGTTCGACGGTTTTCTAGATATACGATTTTGAATGTTTTTTTTTGTATGGGCGGTGCCACGCCCCTTTGTCCAATTTTGAACAAATCTTTAGATAAACCATCTACACGACCATATGAACAAACCCTAAAAATTTAATCGAATCCTGTTTGACCGTTTGTGAGTTATAAAGTCACAACACACTTGCAACAATTTTTATATAATTATACTAGCGGACCCGTCAAACGTTGTTTTGCCTGTTCGTAGGTACATTTTCATTGTCCGTCAATTGTTCTGTGGCCGTTTTATTTAACCGATGTGTCCGGACTGATTCTGTACTCCGTGTGCTTCGACCGTTATTTCCTTAGTCTTGTGCCCCGGAATCCCGCCCACCCTTTACGCGGTTGTTTGTTTGGACAATGCACATCAATGTCTACAACTGTTTACAACTTTAGCTCTCACGGGTGTCGAGAAACTTATGAGCTTCTTGCTTTTTAATTTTTTTATTTATTGTTGAGTGGTTACTATTTGAACTTTTGTGGAATCGCATCGCAACGCCATTTACCGGGTCCAATTGTGAATATAAACCATCCCAAGACCCATTCAAACACACACACTAAGTTTCATTAAAAGCGGTCCAGCCGTTTAGGAGGAGTAGGGTAACAAACACGGACAGAAGAATTATATATATAGATAGATAAAGATAACTATAACTACACACGAATGGAAGACGGAAGTTTTTCTTATTCCAGAAGAGTATGATGGAGCCAGTTGGTGACCATGCCGTGGTTTTCAAACCTGAGTTATAAAGTACATCGGCCACAAACCAGAGAGAATAGACCACCAGCTCCGCCCAAAAATGAGAGATCCATAGAGCCAGTTTCAAAAAGTTATTAGGTGGTTAAGTATGTGTGCCATGCTAAAGTAAATGGAGGGCGAATTGGTCACGCATACACTGGCACCTAATAACATTTACAGTTATTTCTGTGGTACAACACGTATTCACAGATAGAAAAAGAGGCGGCGCTACTCATTTCAAAACTGGCTCTATGGAATACTCTTTTTTGCCCGAAGCTGGTGGTCTATTCTCTCTGGTTTGTGACATCGGCATGAGTTTGGTCCAGTGCAATCAAGACCAAATGATATAGCGACCAGCTGCACTTTTAGAGCAACTATATCTGCTTTATAGGTCAACGTCATACGATGTATTGTGCCTGGTAGCTAACATGTCACCAACTGATCTTCTGGCAATAGAAATACCGGTGCCAAAAGGTAATTTTTGACCTTTTTGCATAAGACTTTATTTCACTTCTGAAGGTCCATTTTCAAAAATGAAATAAAGTCCAAAACTATGTTTTGGAATTACGAGATAACACTCTACGATAAAGGGTAGTAAGTTCATACGAATGACAGCAGAGATGGGATCACTCTAACAAGAAAAGATGGAAGCACATAGTACCTAAGATCCATCCACGATTGAATCAAAAGGAAGTTTGGAGGCTTACATTTAAAAAGAGGTGCTAACAGGCCATGGATGGTTTAGATCTCACCTGCACAGGCTTGGAGATGATGATACAAATTTAGTATCTTACCATCTTCTTAAAGAGATTGTGAACCTTAAAGATTTGTACTCTGTAGTCTATTTTATCATCTGATGATATTATTTTTAGCGTCACTGTTTCGCTTATCACATAATATAATGCGTACGTGATTATATAAGCACGCATCATCGCCAAACTGATCGAACGATCTAACCGAACCACTTCCAGTCTACTTATGTACATATAAGATTTTACTGTACTCCTAATGTCTATATAAGAATGTTCAAATCCATTGTTATGAGAGTTCGATATTAGCAATTAAAGAGACTTATACTAGCGAACATTTTCTGTTGTTTTACTATTGTGTGTCTCTTGTGTCCGATAAAATTCCCCTATAACTCATTACCATAAGATCTGATGCCACTTTGCCTAAATAACTCAGGTTTACATCTATGAATGTTCGAAACAGCTCAAGTTGGGCTCTCCCCTAATGTAGGTACTCCACTTTCCTAAACCCATTATTCTTTTAAAATCTGTATACCAGCTACTATTTCCACTTACTATCTAAATAGCATAAACCTAATGAACAACTCATTAACAAAACGAAGTCTATACAAAAATCCAACTTGTTGCCCACACTGTACCATACCACACCTTCTATACAAAATATTTAACAATAATGTTCAGCATACAAAAGTCTGGCTAGCACCAGCGGCTTTTTCTCTCCATTGAACTCTGCAGGGACCATCCCAAAGGTGTATTCGTTCGCAGTTATGATGGCAGAGAAACTACCGCCTCAAGAGGCCTCAAACCGGATGGCTTGAGGTCATTTCACGTGTTCCCTTGTTTTCTTTGGTCTCGAAACCAACGACGACGTCCCTTTCAGTCTCGACAAAATGAAAATGGACTCAACTTGCCAGGCGTGGGCCAAGCATATTTCGCCTAAAGGATTAATCTGCATAAAAAACGAATTTCCAAAATTTTCCAACCCTAACCTCAGCTGGGGGAGTGAATTTATTCTATGCCGACAACCCCATGGAAGGGGGTGGAGCACAGCCACAGCGAGCCATACGACCATTAACATTTTATGGGATTTTAATAAAGCAAAACTTGAATCGAGTGAAGCGATGTACAGTACATGGGAGTGAGATGCATATGCAGGTTATTCTCTTGGGACTATACCCGTATATACCCGTGATGTGCGATGACGACGAAGACCCTCGCGAGCGTTCCCTTAAATATGCATTAATTGAAATTATTATCAAAGGGATACAGAGAACATTTTGAAATATTTAAAACACATCTATCCCAGATTCAGGCAACACCAGCCGGGATGTGTGCACAGCACAGGCACACATATGTCGAAACTTTTTCATATATAATGAGGCAAACACCCTCGAAGAACACCGTGAAAGGTTAAGTGCTTTTCAGGTTCACATATCACATCAACGTGTGACAAGTAGTCATGCATTTATGCAAGCGCAATGTTGCCGCTTCCAATCACAATCAACGGAAAGGGTTTTCCCATCCTTTCGAAGTGCTGAAGTGGGATCCCTTTGAGCGAGCTGCCAGCTTGAGAGATAAAAGATCACTTTAGATCCCGGCACTGGCTGGCTGGGATACCGGTGAGATAAGGATACACCATTGGGAACGAAGTCAGACGCATTATCTTAATTTCTTGGAGGCAACATACAAACGGCGTGTCGTTTAATTGTGATACGATATCGTTTGAAACTGATGCGGATAAGTTGCAATGCATGTGTGTACCGCCGCGCCGCGCAGCGCCAGGTCTAAGGACAGGTGCACGACTTTCGGTGTGAATTTATTTTAGCATATTAAATGCGGAGCGGAAGCGAGTGTGTGCATTTTAATTTTTGTTTAGTTGAAGGATTTGATTTAATGGCTTGCTGGCTGGGATATACAAAAACGTGACGACGTGTAATTAATTTCACACTTCAAAGTCTTAATTTCACTCGACGCGATTGAGAGGGTGGAAATTAAATTTCCCTTCGCTAACATTTTTCTATTTTAATTGGAACACACGAGCGTTTGATTCCATTCGCAGTTATTAACTGTAAAAGAAATGAAAGTGCGTTTCAAGGTTTGGAAAAGTTGCACATGTCCTCGAAAAAAATTAACCTAACATAACATCACCACATCAACATCACATACTAGACAAACAAAGTTTATTCGAGTTGAAATAGGAGTTGTCATTTGACAGGCTAACAAAATGGACTTTATGTATTTTCTAGTCAAATCAGCAATTAACCACAAATGGGATATCGTTTAACATGTAACAGGCTATTGATGTTGTGTCGCTTCCGCCCTTCAGTCACTTCATTCTAATTTCACGAAATTAATTACCCCATTGTGTTTGAATGTGTCTATTTTGAAACACATTTGTCACTATACACCATCTAATTGTGGAATTGGTACAGGGTGGACAAGGACATTTTAGGCTTACAGGAAACTCTTTTAAGCTGCGGTTGGATTATGAAAATAGTTTAACTAGCGATAAGTTGCAAACAGTTCTAGAAAGTCGCGGGAGAATGTATATTATACCACGGATCCAAGAAAGGGATACTCGTGTCGTATATCTGTGGTACAAAGATTCGAAAATTTGGTCGTACGAAATTGTAAAAATGCAGTAGTACCTAACATATCAACAAAAACAAGACTATCCACCAAGAGGTCCACCATAATAATGTTTTTACGAAAACTTGTCCATCTGTGGAGGATAATGAAATGAAGATGCTGCTCATCATATACAAATAGCAAAATACGTAAGGTAGTCAAACAGAGTGAACCATGGGTTCAATGGTTTGGTTACGTTAATCGCATGTTTTCAACTCGAATTCCCAGACGTGTTCTGGGACCCGTGGGTATTAAGCATGTGCCTATACGAGAAACCTCTGATGTACGCGATGGTTAGACCAAGTTCGACATCTCTCCTCTATCTCTATGGCGATTGTCCCTGATGGTTTAGGGTCGGTTGAGAAGTTCGAGATTTATTGGAGAGTTAATTTGAGCATACTACATTCCTACATGAAAATAGTTTTTATAGGTATATTTAAATAAAAATAAGCATTGATATACATAGATGGGAGCTAGGGCTCTTACAACTACGTTTATTCATCGCGTGCTGTTTCCAGAAACATTGCTCAGGTTTCTACAACTTTTTTGAAATACCGTCACTGCTCCTTATTGCATTGGTCCAATTATGTCAATGCTACTATTGACTTTGAAAAGTTGGACTGTTAAGCCGTTAAGACACATACCTTCCATACATTTTCAACAGAAACACAACTAGGAACAGAACATTTTTTATTATTTTTAACACCACCAAATAGCGACAGAAAATTGCTGACTGGCGACAGAACCCAAACAAGTCTATTGTTTCTGTTACTGCCAGTAGTTACTACAAAACGTAAGAGCGATTTGATCTGTTTCAGTTTCTGATGCTGTTCTTTGCGACTTGTTGCCATTAGTGAAACTCTTGGTAAAACGGTCATTCTTCAAGCACAAGGCACTTCTTAAATGTTTAATAATGTTTAATAAAAACTACCTTTCTGAGGTTGACAACGGAGATGGGAGATTTTTCTTTTTAACTATAGAGCACTAGTTTGCTGGACTACTGTGCGAGGGATTACAGGTTCGATCAGCCGTTCGGACTCAGCATACAATTGTAGGTCCCTTCCATTCTTTCCGTTGTCCCTCAGAGCTGGACTCAAAGACTTGTCGGGCTGGTGCGTTGTTGTCCATACGCTCCACGTGACCCAGCCATCTCAGTCATTGTATTTTGAGATTTTTGACTAGGTTGACGTCGCTATATAGCCCGTAAAGTTCGTCGTTGAATCTCCTCCTCCACACTCCGTCGATACAAACTGAACCGAAAATCACTCGAAGAATCGTTCTCTCAAAGTGTGCCAAGAGGTAGCTTTCGATAAGATTCATGCTTCTGCACCATGCAGCAGGGTCGGAATGATTAAGGTCTTGTATAAAATTTCGGTGGTTCTGCGAGAAAAAGATGCCTTCTTAGCCCGAAGAAACAACAATTGGCAAGAGTGATTCTTCAATTGATTTCTACGCCGATGTCGTTTTGCGAGGTAATTGTAGAGCGTAGGTAGACAAAGTCTTTAACTACTTCGAAGTTATATCTGTCCACTCTGACGTTTTGTCCGAGTCGCCGATGTTGAAAGTCCTTTCTCGATGACAGCCTACACTTCGTTTTGTCCTCATTAACAGCCAAACCCATCTTCGCCGTCTCCGTTTCAAACGCTCCATTGGCAGCTTATTGAGTTCTCCCAATAATGTCAATGTAAAATTGTAAAATTGTAAAATTGTACCTCTGATGTTGACTTGCGAGTTCCGTACAATTGCTTCATGAATGATGTTAAAAAAGTTACATGATAGCGCGTCACGATTTTTTCAGAGCTGGAATAACGCCGCTTGTGTTTATCACTTACACAACCGGCCAAGTAAATTGGTAGTTATTTCATCTTTTGATTCTCCCCTGGTGGTTTTTTTAATAACAATTGTGAACGATATATCCACTCCAAGAATTCTCCCTAGGATAGAAATGGAGCAGTCTTAAATTAGAATTAAAGATGGCCAGGAAGTACCCAACCTATAATTCTGCGCGATATAAAATCTGCTGCGGAAATCAATTAGAAGAGCACCCTGTTAGCGCCAGTCTATTGATAAAACAATTTATTGCAAAACAATTATCCAAACCGTTATTCAATTTCAATCACCCCCCATCAAGTTCGATTATTCAGACCAGATATTGTCATTTCGGTACACTGAAGTGTCAAAACAAAAACATTCGAATGCCGAAAAATCTCTATTTTCTATGGCAAGCCCTTATGTTGTGATGGGTGTGTGATAACAACCCTTTGCATAACGGCGAATGCGACACCAAACTGTGCAAGAACGGCCTAATTTCCATTTGAATTTTACACTCGAAAACATTCAGATGTTCAATATTTATAAACAAAAACAACAGCTAAACTAAGCTAAGCACTGTCGGTGCTGTTCCCATGACTGGTAGAGTGGTTAGATGCCTATGTATAGGTGGGTGGCCGGGAGTGACTTATTAGTTTGCATTGTCCTCGCATGCGAGCTATTCAAAATTTTTGTTTTAATTTATCGAATGGCGAATGGTAAATAAATCTCTGCGATCCAAAAATTGCATGTAATTGAGTGTGTGTGTGTGTGTGTGTGTGTGTGTGTGTGTGTGTGGGGTGCATAACGAGCAGCGAAACTAATAAGTGGTCGTTAGCGGGCGGGTGGCTTTGATAAGCGTGTAATAAATGTGCTAATGATAATCAACTAATCCTCCAGGGATTGTGTGAGCTTTTTTCATGTTCTCATTTGAATTGCATACATATACTCGTTGCTAATTGTAGTGCAAATTTTAAATGCTAAATGCTAAAATGCATGCAATTGTAATTACACAGTGGTCTCGAGGGTTTAATGAGTGCGATTTAGAGAGGATGTTGTTGAAAAACACTCTGCCGCCGATATTGACTGATATTGATTTGAGCGTTTAGCCACCGCACCACCCTCGGAGATTAATTTAATTATTTTAGTATTGCTGTATTTAATTAAACAGTATTTATCCGCATTGTCCGCTACTGCGTAAGCAATAATCAACGCGCCATCCAAACAAATCAAATTGAATGACCATAGGTATTATGACCACACACAGCAAAATGCCAAAACACTTCCCGGCACATTGTTATAATATCGTTTTGATACCTATAGGTGTCCTTGCTTTTGTCATATCCTTAGAATAGCTCTCAATCAGAGATATAATCGTCATTGTGGTGAGTTCTATATAGGTTCCACATAATCTACATATTCACACAACACGCACGCAATGTCATTCGTTCTGTTATTGTTGTGCTGTAAAAAATGTCAGGAGTCAGCTGATAAATCGAAATCCTTTCTGTCGTAATCGGTGTCTAATTACTAATTCATTGTAACATGCCCAGTCGACATATAATCGTGTGTGGGGCGGCGGAGAGTCCTCCCCCATAAAAGCTATTCTTGTACAAAAACAAATAACTCAAAGTTGGACAGAGTACTTGAACAAGTGAACAAACAGTGTTTCTTTTATGAGAGAAAAACTTCGCCACGAACATGAGGGCATACAACTTTCCAAGACACTGCATAAAAATGGAGTAAAAATGAAGTAAAAGTTGTATGAAAAGTGATCATCGTGTGCTCATCATGAGCAGCTAGGGCCACAATAGGAAACCTCCTTACGGCACAAAGGCAGATACATTTGTCCCGCATATAAGCACGTTTATGTGCTTCTGAAACTTGCTTGAATGGATAATGTGTAAAGTGTTGTCTATTCGCCTGGTTCCCTAAAACGGGAGTAGGTATTATGTTCCCAGTGCAAACATCTGGAATGGAGTGCAAGTTTAGACTACATAAGTCATAAGGAAGACAGTGTATATATAAAAGTTTTGGCATTGTCTTATTATATGTTTTATAGTCCTGTGTGTTGTCTTATTTCACCTCAAACAAATTTTATTTTTTTGCAAAATTTGGAAGTTAGCTGTGTAGATATGGGAAGGAAGTCATCATTGTTTGAAGGTAGAGTGTCCATTCGAAAGGAGAGAGGAGCGGAGAGAAAGAATAGACAAATTCAAACTGGAATTTGGTCAACTCCTGCTATAATTATTTGATTTTATTATAATAACTTCTATTAGTGAGGCGGCATAGTATAAAATTGTTTAACCATGATGGACACATTGGGCCTTACCAATAATCATTTTTAGTCCTCAACTCAAATATTTTGACGGTCACAATGGATAATTTTATATGGAAATTTTCGCCATTGTGACTTCGTAAAAGTTAGCCTGGACACTAAATATGATTATTAGTACCGCGAATTATATGAAAATGATTTTAAGATATTGGGGAAAAGATATTGGAAAACTATTTTCCTCGATTTTGGAAATTCAACTCTTAAAGGTGTAAAAAGGGGGTCAACGTTTAAATTCAAGTATACATAGGTATACATTTTAATGTATTGTGGTATAAAATATGATGAAACGGGGGGGACTAAGAAGCAGTGACACCCGGGGCGGTAAAGCAAGCTTACACCCCTTAACAATTTTAAGAAAAAACATGAACAAACTTTGACCCCCCTCTTTTACCCCTTTAGGGCGCAATCTGAAGTGCCCCAATATCTTAAAATCATTTTCATATAATGTGCCCTCCATGGTAAAAATTTCATGCTTTCATCACGAAGTGCACAATTTTTTTACTATGCCGCCTCACTATATATGCTGACCTTACAATAGAGAAACGGATGGCTCTTCTAGAGGCCTATATTTTTCATGGCTGGAAACCAATCAAGGTCGCCTTAAGTATGGAATGTCTTTCTTCTGGCCAATAAGTAACCCAAAGGGTAAGCTTAGACTACTGTTGACGTGTCTCAGTCAAATTGCAAAATAAATAGGTAACCGCGCAGTAAAAGAAACGCAGAGACAAATACTTTTGGTAAATTAGATTTATTTAACGCTAATGGCGGCCGTCGCTCTCGATATACAAAGTCGTTCTTAAAAGCCGGAAATAGAAGAGGACAAAAAGTGCAATGGTGGCGCATTTTATATGATTGCAATATAATGAAGTTAGTGGGGGTTCAGTTGTGCGATCTGTGAGCGGAGAGAAAATTGTACTAGTTGCTTTATATTTTACATCGCTCATAGATGGCATTAACATTACCGGCCCCCTTGGCGTATTATCGCCAACAAAAGAATATTTACAAATGACAATAGTTCAAGTAATTATTTATAAAATAACTTAAATCTAAAAGCATGTATCATCAATTCAGTGCATAATTTTATTGAAAAATAAATTCATTTAATAAAAGATATGAAGGTTATATTTACGTAACTGTTCATTTAAGTGTTGAGAGTTTATAGATACTCCATCTAAAACTATTAGGATGCAAGTTCCATTTTTTTTTTTTTTTTTTATTAACTGGGTAGGTAAGCCTTTGAATAAGAAAATTGCGTTTTATTCATTACTAAGCAGTTGGTAATATTTATATAGCCTTTTATTCAAGTTTAGAGTTTAAAGATACTCCATCTAAAACTATGAGGAAGCAACTGTTTCTTGACTACGCAGCGGGTAAAACACACAGTTTTACGACTGGTCGAGTTACTTCCCCATTTTGGGTTTTAATCGTTGCAACGCGTACCCTTCCATCGGTCCCTGGAGATAACTTAACCACTCGTCCTAAGCGCCATTCAGTAGATGGTAGGTTCTCATGCTTTATTACTACGAGATCATTTATTTTGAGGTTTTCTTCAGGAAATTGCCATTTATGGCGTTTGTGAAGCTCTTTTAAATATTCGTCCTTCCATCGACGACAAAATTGTTGTTGGAGACATTTTAGCTTCTCCCAGCGGTTGATAAGAGAAAGTGGGCTTTCTTCACGATTCGGTTCGGGAAAAGTCAACAATGGACTGCCTCGAAGAAAGTGTCCTGGGGTTAAGGCTAATAGGTTAGACGGATCATTTGACATCGGGGAAATGGGACGTGAGTTCAAACAGCCCTCGATGCGCGCCAGTAACGTAGAGAATTCCTCAAAGGTAAATTTATGAGAATCGGCAATTTTTCGAAAGTGGGTCTTAAAACTTTTAACCCCCGCTTCCCATAAACCGCCCATGTGGGGCGCACCAGGTGGAATGAAACTCCAACTAAGGCCTTGAACGCTATACTTTCTACTGGTTTCATTTGATATGGACGCCAGAAACTTTTTGAACTCCCGTTGCAGTATCACGTCTGCGCCAATGAAATTGGTCCCGTGGTCTGAGAAAACTTCAGTGGGTAACCCTCTTCTAGCAACGAACCGAGCAAAGGCTGCAAGGAATACCTCGGACGATAAGTCACTGGCGGCCTCGAGATGTATTGCCTTTGTTGAAAAACAGACAAACACGCAAGCGTATCCCTTGGTTGTGCGGCAACCCCTGCCTAAAAAGCTTTTGAAAGTAAATGGACCAGCGAAATCGATTCCTGTGTAGGTGAAGGGTGGCGAATACGTACACCTTTCCGAAGGTAGAGCGGCCATTAGTTGGGTTCGTAACTGTTTTTTATGGATAACGCAGGTTTTACATTGTCTAATGCACGCTTTGATGAGATTTTGTAGTTTTGGAACCCAAAAAGCTTGTCGAATAACTCGAAGCATAAGTGCATTTCCGCTATGAAGGGAGATTTCATGAACGAATTGAACAAGTAACCTAGTGAAATGAGAAGCGTATGGCAAAATAATTGGATAGCGTTCGCTAAAGGGCAAGTTGGCATTGGAAAGTCTCCCATTTACACGTAGAAGTTGGTTCGAGTCCAGCGATGGAGTGAGGGATAAAATTGAGCTATTTGAAGAAATGGTGCGACCTTCAGACAGCACAGCGTATTCCTTTGCGAAGTGGTGTTTTTGTGAAAGTAAAATCATTCGGGTCTTTACGAAATTTATCTCGCGTTGAGTAATAATGGCTGAGTTTGAAACTTGAGTAAAGATGTCCGAACGTGATTTGGATATTCGATAGAAAAAACGAAAAATATAAGTCAGAACCCGCAAGGCACGTGGCAGTGAAGAGAATCTTTCCAGAATATCTTCGGGACTATGCTGAATCACGAAAGAAGCGACTGTCACTTCTAGCTCCGCATCAGCTACCGGATGTATGGGAAGACCCACTGGCCAGTGCGCTTGAGGCTCTCTAAGCCAGGTTGGGCCGTTCCACCATAGCGTATTCTCCCGTAGCATATTGGGAAAGGTCCCCCTGCTAGCGATGTCAGCGGGGTTATCTTCCGACTTCACATGCCTCCAGGCGACATTTCCTACATTGTCGATAATTTCGCTTGTCCTGTTGGCCACAAAGGTTGTCCAAGTGCTTGGATGTTTGTTTAACCAGGCAATGACTATTATCGAATCCGTCCACAAAAAAAGTTCATAATCTTGGATCGGAAGATTAGAGAGATAAGCTTTGACGAGTTTTGAAAGCAGCACGGCCCCGCATAGCTCAAGCCGGGGAACCGACACTGGTTTTATGGGTGCTACCTTGCATTTTGCGCAAAGAAGATGCGTACTGATAGTTCCATCAGCCTTCTCAATACGCACGTACAATGCAGCCGCATATGCCTGCTCGGATGAATCGCAGAACCCATGAAATTGCAAACGAGAAGTCGGAGAATACTCAACCCAGCGTGGTATTTTCAGCCGATTAATGTCAGGCAGTGCATTAACAAACGATTGCCATTTAATTAAACTGCTAAACAGAAGAGTCTCATCCCAATTAGTCTTGTCCATCCAAATGCGTTGCATCAATATCTTAGCAACAATGATTATTGGAGCAAGCCATCCCGCAGGATCAAACAGCTGGGCGATTTGTGAGAAGACCTCTCGCTTAGTTGGAGCCACAGACAATTGAATTTCAGGGGCAGTGAAGTAGAAATAGTCTCCTCTGGCATTCCACCGAATCCCTAGTGTCTTAGTGGTGCTATCTCTCTCGAATTTCAAGAAATGTTCACTCAAAATATGGTTTTGAGGTAGATGATCCAGAAGGGAAGGACTGTTTGAAGTCCACTTGCGTAGTGGGAATCCAGCAGACTCCAGCATCTCTATGAGCTCCATTTGAGCTCTCTGAGCTGTTGGTAGGTCATGAGCTCCAGAGAGCACATCATCGACATAAGTTTCTGACGATATAATTTTTGAAGCAAGGGGATAGCGGACTTGACTATCCTCAGCTAACCGCAACAGGGTGCGAATCGCTAAATATGGGGCGCAATTGACCCCGAAGGTGACTGTCGTCAACTCATAGTCTTCAACGCTTGAGTTGAGTGAGTGTCGAAATAGAATTCTCTGGTAAGATGTATCGTCAGAGTGAACCACTATCTGCCGATACATTTTCTCAATATCGGCATTGAAAACAAATTGGAAAAACCTCCATCGAATCACTAAAGAGGTAAGATCGCGCTGTAGAACAGGACCTGGGTACAAAAGATCGTTTAAACTGATGCCAGTGGACGATGCACTCGATGCATTGAAAACTACGCGAAGTTTCGTTGAAACACTCTCAGGCTTCAGCACTGCATGATGCGGGAGATAATAGGAGGATATGGTCCCGTTTCTGGTGATTTCATTGCTTTTAACTTCGCGCATGTGATTCAGTGTCAGATACTCAGATACTACCTTGGAATACTGTGTTCGGAGAACAGGGTTTTTTGATAAATGCTTTTCGTTCCGTAAGAACTGTCGTAGGGCTATATTTCTTGAAAGACCCAACTTTGGTAACGGCACTTTGGATTTAAATGGCAGTCTAACCACATATCTTCCGTCAGGACGTCTATAAGTGGTTCGTTCGTAAAAGTCTTCGCAAAATGTATCCTCTGCAGACAAAATTGGTTTGCGATCCGTAATTTCTTCAAGCTCCCAAAATTTTCGGATTTGTTCATCCAAACAGGAGCTCTGCGAATCCGCTACAAACGTGCTGAATGTATTAGCGAGAGTGGGTATAGGTCCCGATAGGACCCAACCGAAAATGGTACTTTGTGCGACAAGCGAGTCGGAGACTCTTTGTAGTCCATCCTTAAGTATTGATGGATACAGGTCGGCACCGATAAGCAGATCCACTTGGGAAGATTTATCAAAAGTAGGATCCGCTAATCTGAGACCATTGAGCTGTGAATGATCAATTAACGAAAAAGAAACGCTTGGTAGATTATTTGTTAACTTTCGCAGTACGATTGCTTGAGCTAAAATGGGTTTGGCTTGGTCTTCTTCATTGATAATAGAGAAGGCGCAAAGTTTTTTAGAGGTTGCTGCATGAGTGGTGGAGATGCTGGAAATCGACATATTGATTGGCGAGGTTGGAAGATTTAAGCGCATCTGAACCGATTCTGAAATAAAGGACACTTCAGATCCTGGGTCTATTAGTGCGCGCACCAAATGGTTGGAATCATTGCCAACGATGTTAACCAAAGCCGTAGCAAGCAATACTCCTTTCTGTGTAGAAGCGAAAAATGTGCGACCGGAGGTTTGGGGAACGAATTCTGGTGAAGTGGACTGTAGATGTGAGGTGGCACAATTCTCTGAAGCAAGGGCAGCTGCCGAAGTACTTGGTAGCGAAGATGGGATATCGTGAGTTAACGAGGAACTAGAAAGATTGGTATTAAGATGTAATAACGAATGATGCCGCTTCTTACAAATATTGCAGGTAAACTGGCTTTTGCAAGTTCTGATCTTGTGGTTGACTGCGAGACAGTTTTCACAAATGTTATTTTGGCGAACAAATTCAATTCTTGAGGACACGTCCATTGCTATAAATTGAGAACACTTACGTATCGAATGTTTGCCATTACACAGCCGGCAAGCGAATTCTTGGCCTTTAGCGTGATATATATTCGCACGAGTTTTAACCGGAATGCTCGGTTTATTGGTCCTCTGTCGTTTGTCAAAGGTCGATGTCGATGAAGATGTTACATCGGATATAGTTTCTAAAACTTGAAAACGAGAGCTTAAAAATTGATCTAATTGCTTCCATGTAGGAACGTCAGTCGGATTTGATAAGGATTGTTCCCATAACGCGAGTGTGGTGGGTGGTAGGCGATTAGAGCACGCAAAAACTAAGATAGGATCCCAACTATCCACGCAGACACCATGAGCCTTTAGAGCCGAAATGCAGTCGTTAATATGCCGCTGCAATTTGATAATACCTTTGGATGACTCTTCGGGACATATGGGAAGATTCAACAATCGTTTGATCTGATTGTTCAACAAGATGCGTTTGTTTTCATAAGTTGAGCGCAGAGATTCCCACGCTAGATCAAAACTAGTGTTAGTTAGGGGGAACTTACTGACAAGGCTAAACGCTTCCCCCCTTGTCTTCGATCGGAGATGGAAGAGCTTCTCCACCGCACCCAGCTTCGGATGTTTAATGTAAATCGCATCAAACATGTCTCTAAAAGACGGCCACGAAAGATAATCCCCATGAAAGATTTCGGTATCGCATGGTGGCAATTTGATACAATGGGAGGACGACTCTTCCTTTGAAATATCGGGTTTTGAAATGAGAGAGGTAGCTGGACTCAACTCGACGACACCTTTCAACTTAGTTTCATATTCTATAATCAGCCCCAGACAGGAAATGTAGGTCTCATTTGATAATTTGTACTTCGATTCGAAAACCTCGCTATCGAATGTCTCGGCATTCTCAGCCCCTTGACGAGCACAAACCGCATATTTAGCCTTAACTTCAACCCACAAATCTTTTAACTCCATCTTGCGAGCTGTTAATGTGGCTGAGGTATGTTGTTTTTCTGGTACCTCCCTAAATATGGCAGCATACTTGACCAATTGATCAGCCGCATGAATAAAATCAGTTAGCACAGCCATGTGAAAAAGGTAGCTTAAAAAGCTGTATGTATGTTGGACGCAGGCAAAAAGTTTTAAGAAAAACTGATTAAAATGTATTAGTGAAAACTGTAAGCATAAGAATGCTTGAGATAATTTCACCAAAGCTGAGAACACGCGATTGTGAATTACTGTACCGGAAACTTAAAGGCGAGGAACCAGTTGAAACAACCCGTTTATTACAGTGATTTGAAGAGCCACACAGGAAATGTTCAATCTCAGAAGCGTCAAAATTGATTCAACGCAAATAGTTGTCGAAAAGTTTTAGAAAAAACTGATTAGAAAATGTAAATGAAAAAACCGTACAATTAAAATGCACGAGAACCCTTAACCAATGTTGAGAAAACGCGATTATAAATTACCGTACAACAACCCAAAGACGATAAATAAACCCGTTGAAACAGCTCGTTTATTACGGTTATCCCAAGAGACACGATGGAACGGTACAACGAAACGGTATATTGAATCGTAATATATAATTCAATTCACCGCTTACAATATTTGTTGGAAAGTATCACAACGATAGCACTTTCCCACAATTTCAACAGAAGGTATTAAAAAACGTGTCAAAGTTCAAACGACAACACTGACTTATCCCAACGAAAATGTATAAAACGACAAAACGCAATCTTCATTAAACTTGATGAACCCTCATACACCTTTATATGTATATATCAATAATAGTCCCGCAAATTATTGCAAAATTATAAATCCCTCTTGTATTTTACTTAAATGAACGTTACTATTATGTATATAATATGTTACCTATACAAAAGCTCGTCTGAGCGTATTGAGTAATGTCTAATTATGCAATTTATTAAAGGCACTGAATTAAAGATACACACCTGATATTCCTGGGATTGATTATGATGGTTGTTGTCTTGTTGAGATGATGACGTCAGATGTTCTTGAATGTAGTTCAGCAGGTTGAAACTTGAGCAGCGATTCTTATCCTTGGTGGTTGCAGCAGCGAGATGGAAAACGGTTGTTGTATTTGGACAATATTTGATTTTGTGTTGTCCAGGTTGATTTATCAGCGGTGCTGTATGCGTGCACGTGGTTGTGGCAACGACTTCTGGCTGTGTGAAGGACACAGACTGTATAGGTAATGGTTTGGTGATGATGTCAGTGCGGAGCACTAAGCAACGGCGGCAGTCCAGGTCGGTTTATCAGCGGCGATGTATGCGTGCACGTGGTTGTGGCAACGACTTCTAGCTGTGCGAAGGGCACAGGCGGTGTGGATAATTTCGCACGTGTTGAAGCCGGCAGATGATCGAACCGATGGTGACGTCACTAAATTTCTCGTATTGCCAAGATAGAATGGTGGTCTATGACAGTGCGGAGCACTAAGACACGATGATGAATTTGGCAATACGAACAAGATGATGTTGACGTCGTTGAAAAGTCCTTGATGACGTTGGCAAGACGATATTTGACGGTCTGTTGGAGTGCGGAGCACATAGACACGGTGGCGATGCTGATATCTTGCACGTGATTGAGGCAAGATGATCGAGACGAGGGCGATGGCGATGGATTGCCCGTCGTGGTGTTGGTCAGCTGGTGTATCGTGCTGTATTCCTGTGTGTAGCACAAAGAGACGTTGACGATGAAAATATCCTGCACGTGATTGCACCAAAATGATCGAGACGAGGGCGAAGGCGATGGATTGATTGCCCGTCGTTGAGTTCGTCAGGTGAAATTTTATGTGCAATATTTCTGTGCGTAACACAAAGACACGTTGGCGGCGGTGATGATTTTCACGTGATGACACCGGGGAGATGAAATATAGTGGCACTTAAATACACTGTGACGACGATGTTGGCTGGTGGATCGTATTATTCCTGTGCGGAGCACAAAGAAACTTTTGCAGTGGTGCTGGTTTGCACGTGATGGCACCGGCAAATTTATATGTGCGTAGCACAAAGGCACTATGGCGACGACCGACCGATTTTATATTTTTTCCGCGAATTACTGGCGATTCGGCTCCGATGGACCAAATGTTGACGTGTCTCAGTCAAATTGCAAAATAAATAGGTAACCGCGCAGTAAAAGAAACGCAGAGACAAATACTTTTGGTAAATTAGATTTATTTAACGCTAATGGCGGCCGTCGCTCTCGATATACAAAGTCGTTCTTAAAAGCCGGAAATAGAAGAGGACAAAAAGTGCAATGGTGGCGCATTTTATATGATTGCAATATAATGAAGTTAGTGGGGGTTCAGTTGTGCGATCTGTGAGCGGAGAGAAAATTGGACTAGTTGCTTTATATTTTACATCGCTCATAGATGGCATTAACACTACCTTGGTGGAAAGGGATCAGAAGCTTTGTCTCTTTACGAAAAACGTGCAGACAACTCTTCAATCAGGACAGGCGGTCTTGTGAGGCTACTGACTATATGTCGTACAAAGAGTCTCTCAGGTCTTATAAAATCAGCATTTGCAGATCCCAATGGAATTCCTGGTTTAGTGGTGAATGAGGGAAACAAAAAATACATCCTGGCAACAAGAAAGGGACACACAACATCGACGAATCGGACAGAGTGGCACGATAGACAGCTACAACTTTGAGGTGGCTAGGGACTTTGTCTACCTCAGGATCCGCTGTAAACTCTGATAATGACACCACCACAAAATGAAGAGTTATACTTGCCAATTGCTATTTCTTTGGCCTAAGACGGCAACTGATGAGTGCCAAAGGCCTGGCCAAGTAACACTAAGGATACTCTATATAAAACCCTCATCACCACAGCCCTGCGCAATGTCGCAGAAGCATGGACATTAAAAAAGCTGGATGAAGATCTTCTTGGTCACTTCGAACGCAAAATTCTTCGAGTGATTTTCGGTCCCGTTTGCGTTGGCCGGATTTGGAGGGGGTGATTTAACAGCGAACTCTACATACGAGCTATACAGCGACATTGACCTGGTCAGAAAAATACGTATCAGTCGACTAAGATGGCTAGGACATGTAGAGCGAATGAACACAAACGCTTCGGCGCGAAGAGTCTTCGATTCCAACCCGGAGGGACAACGCAGTAGAGGAAGACCTCGCCTTAAGTGGCACGCACAAGTGGAAGGAGACCTCAACCAACTTGGAGTGCGTAACTCTGACGAACGTCTGACAAACATCCGAGAGTACGTATAACTATCCTGAAAAAAGCTTCTCAATTCAGCCGTTCGGACTCAGCATAACATTGTAGGTCCCTTCCATTCGTCCCAAAAATAAAAAAAACTCACACAAACGAATGATTGTGAGAAGCTAGGCCTAGGGTGTATACTGTATATACCTTTTGCGCCAAATATTTCTTTATTTTTTTGAAATGGCGCGTGGACCACCTCTAGTACAGAATCTATAGATTTTTTACTGGATTCCGAATTCCCAACGTATAACTAAGACATCGCATCGGCGAGATCAGTGCTAAAGTTAAGCAGCTCCTCACATCTTTTATAAAAACCAACATTATTTCTGCAATAAGCAGGTTTATGCCTTTAATGTTAAAGCCCAACTTCAGCGGAAATTTCACTAAATCCTTTCTAAGTTAACTAGGGTTCAAAGGTTCATTAAATTGGACTCACACTCCCAAGTCACGGACGGATGTAAATAAATGTGGTTTTCATACCAAAGGCGGTTTAAAGCTCGCATGTTAAATGCCTTGGTAACTCGACTGGACATTGAGAGATTATTTAACAAATTCGAACCAAAAGCAATTATTGACAAGAACGTTGTTTGCTAAAAGGTTCATTAACTCGAAACTGGACAAGTCCACAAGTCCTCAGTTCGAATATTCGTCAGATGGTTTAATCTACCTCTTCTTTGCAACCTAGTGGTGAATAAACATGCCTCTAATACTATAGAAGGGGAATGATGCAATGTAATTGCCTATGCATTGCTATCGCTGTTTCAGGGAACAACCTCAACACGCAGGGATCTTCTTTGAGAAACTCTCTAAATGCATCAAAAAATGTGGTGGTCAACCCATAGAAAACCCAACTTGCCCACTTCCTAAGCAAGTACAGAATTTCCAAAACAAGAGGGCCTTCTTTTGGTGCTCATTAATACGGCCAGTACTTGGCCTCTTTCTAGGGAGAGAACTGAGCTGGAAACCCAACATTCTGAATCACGTGAAACTGCCACGGATCTGTACTGTTGCAAAATAGCCCTTGGATCCAAATGCGTACTTCAGCCTTGAATCACATTTATAACCTCTATATACATATATCCGTAGATCGTAATGCATGAAAAGGCCATCCATTACAACCACTAAGAGTCGTGCGTGCAAAGAATGGGATGCATTTGCATTAGTGGAGCCCTGAGGACCACTCTAGCTCTAGACATAGTGTTCCTCATGCTACCCGTAAAGTACTCGTATTTATTGTAAACAAGTGGGAAAGCAATCCTTTTGTGGACCAAACTGGTCACTCGTCTATTCTAAATAAAATGGAATGCATTCCAAAAGCCACTAAATGGTTCGAAAACGGAAACAGGAGTTGTGGAATTGTTTTATATCAGATCTAAACTCTAAGGACAAAGATCCTGTTAAACGTCAGATCAGAACTCTTGTCGGAGTACTAACAGTCCACTGTGTACTAGAAAGACATGCACGCAGCTTCACGGATGAGGAAGAGGAGGAAACACCGTTCCACCTACTATGTAACTGCCCGGCGCTATCCTCGATTAGAAAGCAAACTCTAGGAGAGTACTTTTTCGGGGAGCTTGCTGATATTGCCGAAACGGATATCAGCAAAATACGGAAATTTCTCCAAAATTAGAAATGGTTCCAAGAGTAGCGGAAATAACCGACTCTGCTTGTGGTATCACAATGGACCATATCTGGTCTAAGTGAATTACTCCGTATGTAATGGATAATTGCCACCTAACCTAACCTAAACTCAAAACTGTAAGATCTCCTTCCGCCTAATCACTGTAGCGTGTTATAGGCGGAAATCATGGCGATCAAGGAGTCTCTGTCATGACTCTCTAAGCGCCATCTAACGTTAAGTAATACTTTACGCAGATTCTAAAAAGAAACCATCCAGATGCATGTCTCTTACCAGCATCATAACCAATCCTGATCTTGAAAAACCATAATCTCATGCCTAATGAGATGAGGCACTGGCGCGGCGGTGCTTGCTTTCCTCTATAAAACATTTGGATCCCTATTGTTTAACTATAGCCAAATTGGCAATACCATCAGCTATCTTCCCACACATACCAACAACTATGTATACATTCAAAAATGCACTGATGGAGACAAATACCAATATGATGACAGTCTTCAGGATGAACAAAACAAAAAAAAAATCCCTCCACTGAATTTCAAGATTTGGCAAATTCCGAAATTGCCCTGTGGGAAGAATTCCATCTTTCAACTCTAGACCAACAAAATAATAAACATTCAGCCCAATCCTGGGAAAAAAGCCATACCACACCCAGCAGAGAAAGCATCTCCGTGGTAGTCATCATGAGTATCATCACTGCTACTTACGGTCCCCCGGTTTCTGGTGCCGGTTTTCATGGGTTTGCCTCCGGTACGCTCTGGCTCCTTCAGAGCTCATCAGTTTCCAACTTGAACGTACACAGAACCCAAGTGAATCACCGCACACTATCCGGCAAAAGAAGTTTCTTTTCTTGTGTCGGATCCCCTTGAGTAAACACTCAGAGGTGGCCTCTTCGACGAACGAAAAAGAAGCGCACAAAGAGCGGTTAATAGGTGGGCTTTCCCCACATCCCATATCAGAGGTTTCGTATATACTTTACGACCCTTTCTTGTATTCCTGTTGTAGCTCGCCTTGCTTAATTTTTTCCGCTCGTTCTTATTGTTTCACTTTGGTGTTTAGCAAACAACCTCTTATGCAATCATTGGAGCGAGAAAAACCCCTCTTTTGCCGGCTTAAAGCGGGCAAAATATTGAAATATAAATACCAACATACACACAGACCCTAGTGGCAGGCAGAGCCGTTGGGGAGGAACGACAATGAACGACTAACAAAAAAGAAAAGAGGTTTTCTTTCGTTTCGGGGAAGTTCTGTTGAGTGCATACAAATGGCTTCCTTAAAACCGGATACACCGAGGAAATGGAGAAAATGAAGAAAATCTTTTCCCAGTTTCACTTGCACAAAACATCATAAAGTAAGGAGAGGATGCACCAAATGGGATGGCTATAGGGTGGTGTTGCGTGGTGGATGTGAAACTGAAACAATGCCTTTGACGAGGGTAGGACTCATAAAGAGTGAGACATGTGAGAAATATTTGAAACAAATTGCCTCGGACGTGGACGTCTATGTCTAGTCTAAGAAATAAATTCTTCTAAGCCTGGCCATTGTTTCCTTATCGTTACTAGAGGAGGACATGTCAGTACAGCAAGGACATTACAATGGACTAATAATATGGATAAAGTGTAATCTAACTTAAGGAAATATGGGACAAACGAAGATGACATCTAACGTAGTATGTACATGAAAAGAGGATGCAGGCAGATGGCTCCTCCCTTGGCAGTTTGAATTTTCTTCTAAATTGCTGCACACTAAAAAACAAAAGTGGAACAACAACCCCTTTTTTTGGCCAGGAAACATTGTGTGTCATAGTGAATCCTTTGTTCTGGCAAGTTGCAATGTTTCTGGTGCTTATAACATAAAGCTCCGAGGCGCGCAAATTAATGATTAGCATCTAGAACAAAGAGGAAGAGCGCATGCAACATGGAGTAACAATGGGAGCAAGGATGCACAGTCAAAGACACAGGGATTTATTGTTTTCCTCTTGGAATTTTATTTTTTCCTATGCATGTAGTGCACATCAGTAGATACATGCATTTTTGTCCTTTTGAGAGATTTCTGTATTGCATTTGTGTTAAAGAAATTATTTGTTTACTGTTCGGGCTTTGTAAAGTTTTAATTGTTAACAGATGGCTGCTTGGTAATCAGAGATTTTATTGTGGGGATAGTAGCAAGCGTTTTATGCAGCTCTGAGAGGTTTTTCAATTTGTGGGAAGTGATTCACTCGACGGAAAGGAAAGTTGAATTTGTGCCCTTTTGGAGATACAAGTTTTGTTTCTGAGTCCCCTCCTGCCTATTGCGGTTCCATTGAGAGTTTTCGTGTTCAAAGAAATATGCAGACTTAAATCATTTGGCTAAGCCGAGAAAAAAATCGTACAGCTGAAATAGAGATTTTTTAAGGTATTCCGAGAGTTTTTGAGCCGCGCCTGGACTACAAAAGTGAGTTGTCAGCCGATATTCTTTTTTTATGAGTGAATAACTTATTCAGCCGCCGCCAGAATTGATCACCTTTCGGCCCGATTTATGGCATTTTCCACCACTCTGCCAAAACTTCCGGCGGTAGGTCCTCACATTCTTGACGAATATTCTCTTTCAAGGCTTCAAGAGTCATAAGTCTTGTTGACATAGACACGAGACTTCAAAAAAAACCCAACAAAAAGAGATGGAAATGGGCCTCGTCGGCTCATGATGGTTTTTGATGAAAAGTTGTCTCCCTCTTGGTCGAGATTCAGGATGGATTGAGCGTAGGTTACACGCGCTTGGCGGACAACAGGTAGCAACTGGATGCACTGTCTGCACTTGCGATGCGATATTATCAGCAGAAAGGTTGCTACAGACCTGACAGCATCTCGCGTTGTTCCATACCCTTCTAGGCGAGCGGCTAGTATTTGACCAATTGGCGTCGGATGACCGAGAATTCTGCGCCGAAATTCGCAGCCCAAACCACCGACGTACCGACAAATTATTCAGCAAAAAAAACTAAACAATTATTTCGTGTTCTTCTGTTTACTTCACAAATGTCAAAGTAGAATTGACAAAGTAGAACTGACATTTGGCACCATTTACAAAAATTATAGCAACCCCTATAGGGTTGAGTTGACTGGATCTACTTACCAATCCTAAACCTTGCCATCTGAAATGGCTTCGTGCAAAGCCCGTCGATCCAAACGGGACAAACGATTTTGCGAAGAGTCTTTCTCTCGAAACGACCGAGGATATCTTCATCAGCTTTAGATAACGTCTAAACTTCAGCGCCATATAGAGTGGAACTGGGATGATTAAAGTTTTTTTTTAGCTATCCTCAGATGTTCTTATAATAAGGCTCTTCCGCTCAATTGCCTTCTAAGCTCAAAGAAACAGCGTTTGGCCAGCGTTATTCTTCATTAAAGTTTTTCTAAGATGCTGTTATCATGGTTTATAGGAAAGCTGAGGTCACTTACTACCTCAAAGTTACAGCTGTCGATTATGTAGGTGTCCTTTCTTGTTGACAGAATATTCGGTATACCCATTTCAGCCGATTCAATTTCTATACTAGAAAACGTACCATCATTGGCAGGTCGTTGTGTTCTACGAATTTTGTCGGACCTTTGAAAGATCGTGACTTTTGTGTTTACCTGCCAGTTTTCGACAATTCTTTTAAGTAATGATGTTGAATAAGTTACATGACAGTGTATAACTTTAATCCTTTTATGACATCAAAGGTCTCGGTGAGATTTTTCCAACCTTATTGGAGCAGCAAATTTTCGGCATCATCATTCTGCAGAACC
This sequence comes from Cheilosia scutellata, assembly GCA_955612985.1. Classification (NCBI taxonomy): domain Eukaryota; kingdom Metazoa; phylum Arthropoda; class Insecta; order Diptera; family Syrphidae; genus Cheilosia; species Cheilosia scutellata. Next base: position 94,266,438 of record OY015311.1, read on the forward strand.
TGAGAAGTTTGGCGGGGACGACATAGAAGGAGCATGGCTCTCTATATAACTAGTCTCTATAAATGGCGTCATATGCGGCCTTAAAATAGATTAAAAGATGGTAGGAATCGATCTGGATATCTTGGGTTCTTTCAGAATCTGCCTATCAGCAGTCTTGTTGGGTGCTCTTTTTCATTTTGGGTGGTTGACTTGAAGTCGTGGCTTTTATTGTCCTAGGGTCTGCTCTGCCTGACAGTGGAATTTTTTAACAGTCTCTGCATAAGTGTTATTTCCAAATCTTCAGCGTTAACTCTGTATTCCTATTCGTTAACAACCGTATTCCTATATGGTCATCTCTGAAGCCTCCTGTTCCAATGTATCTGTTGGTAAGATCGTTTTATCCTCTGGTAGAACTCTCTAATATTGCTGCAGCAGTTATCACTCCCCAATGGATTCGACCACAGTCTGCTCGTGCTTTTGGCAGTCTCCGGTTTCTGTTGGCTATTATTTTACGGTGCAAGTCTATCTTGCCTGTTCGGAACTTCGGACAACTAAGACAATATAAACTCATGATCTGGAGACTGCAAGCAAAGTTCTCGTATTATTAATGGGAGTCGTGTGCTGTCAATGTTTGCAACGCCCCGCAGTGAAGTCTATTAGCCTGAATCTGTTTTCTGGCGTTTAATTTGCCTTGATGTCTTCTCCTTTTCCTCTGTGAGGTGTATTTTTAAATTTGACCCTGGGTGTAGATTATGACAATTGTTGTATCACATTGCACGAGGAATAAAAATGATCCCTTTTCTCAGTTAACAACAGCCATTGAAAGGGAAAAACTACCCTCTCAGATGAAGAGAGAGTGGCTAGCGATCGTGTGGTTGAGAGCGGAAGAGCAATTGAGTTAGTCTACTTCCAGGTTCCAGGCATAAAAGGGTGCGGTCGCTGGTTTGCTCATGGTAGTCCTTCGAAAATTATTTTAAGCTTTTTACAATCTTGAGTCTTGACTGTGTTTTCCTCTGATCATCGCCAATCATAAGTCCAGTTCTAAATAAACGTTGACAACGCTCAATGCAAGAGTTAATGTAGATAGATTACACTGCACTTCTGTTTGTTTAGGCTTCTCCCATGCCATCGCACTTCCTGAATGGCTGTAACATCGGCTTTGTGACTGTCCAAAGTATCTACTGATTGCTCGGCTGCATTCGGTCGATTTTATGTTCAGTCTTTCCAGATTCAATGCTCGTTATCCTTATTTCGTTATCTATGGTCGTCAACATTTAGGTCATCTATTCGGGATTTGGCGTTGCTATATAACAACTCTTTTGTACGTGGGAGGGTAGTTACTCCAACGCAGAGCCCCAACCTGGGCGGCTTTACTATTGAGCTTATTCCGATGAGAGTTGTTGAAACTCTTGTACTTTAAAGCAGCTATGTTCTTTGGTTACCAACTCAAGACCATCTTCTGTGCTGTATAGTCTGTGGTAGACCTTGGTCGTCAATAATTTGCTTTGCAAGGTACGTCGGTCGATAGCAGGCTGCTTCAAGTTTGTGTTCCCCAATCACGAACTGAGCACGAATACGACACAGAATTTGAACACAAACTTGAAATGTTTTCCCTCAAAACAATTGCGAGGATCTGAAGCTGCCTTTGGGGAGTTTCATACTTAGGATGGGACAGTAAGGGCTATTACAATGCATGGTTGTTTAAAGTGCAAAACATTATAGTGATTCCTTCCTCTTGTACTTAATTTATTTCAAGCAAAGACAACCAAGAACTGTTCACTTTGCGATTTTGACGATACCAAAATATTCTTTTCCGTGAATAATTCCCCCCGGCGGATTCCACGATAGGGGTGAACCGTGAACGTTCACACACGCGAAACTCTTTCCCAGTTTTTTCTACAAATTACCACTGTCACTTCCGCATACCATATTGCACCTTCACTTATCGAAGTATCTCCATAGATATCTACTAATTCCTAGGCACACATCAAAGCTACCCCCTCTCCCATCTATTAGTTAATCGCTGTATAGCCTAGCATTCTTACAGCAATTTTGATAAATGTTTATTTGTATTTCAACAGGCGAACCTACCTCTACTGCATCATACATATGGAAAAATTAAAGTCCACATCCTGTCGTCTTTAATTTTCGAATGAAATATTCACTCCCAGCAATTACATTCACCACGGAGAATCTTTGACTAAAAATGTTTCAAATACAACCCTTGATGGGTTTCGTTATCTATCTGTCTGAATCGTCTTCTCTTCTTCTGCAGTCCTATACTGTATCCTATCATTCTGATCCTGATTGCATGTGGATGCTGATAGTTGTCAACCGGTAGATAGACTTGATTAATAGCCACCTCGTTTAACATTGCATTTATCTTCGTGCTCTACGGTGAAGCTACCCTTTCAAAAGTTATACCTTTTTGCAAAATACTAACGTATGTACGTAGGATATGCATTTGAACAATTGAAAGAGATACATATCTCGCCTACACACACGTCCAGCGACCAAAAGGTACCTATAGAGTGGAGGTAAAACCAGGAAAACTTTAACTAAATTCCAATTTCATATCTGTGCGTTATCAATACATTTTCGTGATGTATGCCCTTGTGCTGTTCGGAGCTAGTCAGAGGTATATATGGACTACAGGGTGTTAGATGGCAGACAAGATAGAAACTTCGGCATACCTATGCTCTATTACTGTTGCTTTTTGTTTTATTAATGATCCCCTGCGCCATATGTAAATGTTGATTGGTACACAAATTTCGTGAGATATCCTATATACAGGCATACCTATGGAAATTTTCAATACAGTGTGTTTCGCAAGTAAATATACCAATACAGCAAGTCATAATACGTAGGTACTTATAGAAAAGATTGATTTGCGAATGCACTAAGTAAGATTTTAATAAACAGCAGAAGATTCACAACAAGAACAACTTTTTTTTTTAAATATTTCGTTTTTAACTTTATTTATTTAAGTATACTGGCGAAATCTGCACATTTAAGGCACCAAAAAACAAAGCTTTTTCTTTCTGTAGTAAATTCTGGTTCTGTTTACGTTTTACGTTGCTCGTTCAGGATCAGCTACACAAAACTGAAACAGATCCAGAAAAACATGGTTGCCATCTATTCTGTCAAACGCTATCATGAAATTATGTCCACTATAACATTTTTTTCGTCTAGTAGTTGAATTTGTAACTCAAACACCTAAAACTGGCAGACAGATGACAGATGCAGAAAAATGCCAACAAAAAAAACCTCCCTCCCACGATGAATTAGCATTTCTGTCACTGGCAGCAACAGAAACAATCAATATAGACTTGTTTACGTTCTGTCGTCAAACAGCCATTTTTCTGTCGTTAAATTCCGTTGCTAATTCTGTTTCTGTTGCAAATGTATGGGATTCTGTTTCTGTTCCTGTCTTTGTCACTTGGTGCTTTTAGGCCTTTAGCAGAAGATTTCAAGTGCGGAGTGAATATTGAACTATAGTTTAAAAGTTAAATGTAGAGTGCTAAAAAATACGTAAGACTAAGTAGCATTTTGGAGCTTGACTAGTCCTTGTATTGGGAGAACAAAGTCTCAGTGATGAATGTCTCCGAAAGATATGGAGATGGTTTTATGGAGATAAAAATGGTTGAATAAAAATAAATAGGTGGCTTAACAGGCGGGTAGATACCCTAGGCCTAGCTTCTCGCAACCCTTCGATTGTGTGAGTTTCCATTTTTGGGACGAATGGAAGGGACCTACAATTTTATGCCTAGTCCAAACAGTTATACTCTCGGATGTTTGTCAGACGTTCGCCAGAGGTGGCGCAGTAGAAAAAAACCTCAAGATGCAATTTGTGTGTTATCCGGGATTTTTCCTCGTCCAGCACACTAATCACTGCGCCAACGAAAAATGGTTGAAAACCCTTCCTATACTCAAGAGTAACAGCAGCTGTTTTGCTGTTGACACTAAATCCTACATCAAGAACAAGATACAAAGTATTGCTTGGCTATAACGGGTTCATTAAAATCTACACCACAACTAGGCCCAGAAACGTTGCTGAACGTATAACCCCTCGAGCTGTACACTAAGGACATGGCAGTCAAAGGTGCTCTCAGACCAAGAGAGAACAAAATTTGGAAGCCCGAATCGTTCGGTCACTCGCGCATATGCTTCACATCTTTGATCAGAGCCGACTCGTCTCACTCACGGACTACAAGAAACCAAGGTATGACTTATACAGGAACTTTAAAGTCTGTACACCGGATAGCAGGACTGGTTTGGAGTACTGTCCAAAAAGGTATATCCTTAGCCATCTTCACAGATCGATCAAAGATGGAGAATGGAACAGGAGCAGAAGTCTTCTCAGAAGAACTAACATAACGACTGGCAAATCAGTGCAACCTTTTCCAGGCAGAGATCTACGGCTAAATAAATCCTATACGGTTTTTGTCTTCGACCGAAGACACGTTTAGGTTTATGGTATGGTTCACCGTCACTTGTGGCTGTGAAATCACATAATAGTCTCGGTAAACATCGAGTAAAATGTGCGTCTAGGCAGATGTGGTGGTTCGTCTACTGATGAGCCCACCCACTACATCGGGGCGAAACGCATTTTAGAGCTTCATGCCACACATTATTATTATAAGAGATCTACGAGGTTAAGAAAGAGGCCCAAACTGTCTTAGCGAGGGAACTACCAGCAATGGAAATTACCTTCTGTGTGGACAGCCAAGCAGCACTCACATCTGGCAAACTCCAAATCCGTAAGTCAGTGCTTTTCTCTTGAGAGCAATGGTCTCTTGCACATTGGCTAAAGAACAATATGTATAGCCCGTCCCAACTTAAGTGAAAATTTCTTGCGCAGGTCTCTTCACATTAGGGATTTTATTCTCTTACCTACAACAAAACTACTTTTCCAACCAGAAGTACAGCTAAAAAAAATATGTGCGCATTTCAAACAACAAGCATACCCTTGCTCGCGAAGATTATCTCACTCGATCGACGAGCGAGCCATGACTGATTGTCCACACAGCCAGCGTTGTGCTGAAGTACCCAATTGGGTAATTTGGCTCAAGTATTTCAACTTTGGCTCAATGCTCCGAGCCAAAGAGAAATGGCTCTCATTTGTCTTAAAACTTAAACTTCGTTCTTAAACAAAATGTTAAGAAAATAAAATTTACTCGACTGAACCCCATCACAAAATAATCGCGGGTAAAAACGATTCACCAAGTAAACGCATTCATTCAGCATTCCATATTCCTATCGGGAATAATATTTTGTCCGGAATGTTTCCCATTCAGAAATCTGGTTTATATTGCTGATAAGAAAAAAATACCCACGGTCACAGAAAGAGACTTCTTAACCATGTTATGTAATTTTAGAAATAACAGAACTTTTAAATACTGACAATGTAATGAAATTTTTCTGTTGACCAAGTTGACATTGTAATGAAGAGATTAAGGCGGGTAAAACATCGGGATCTAAAGTTTACACCCAGGTTAAAGTGAGTTTAACCCAAAAATCAAGCCCAAGTCGGCGTTTAATCCGATTGAATTTAAACTGCATTCCGTAGACCAGTTTAAGTACTTTAACCCAGGTTAAAACTCAATTTCATATTGTTGTCTATTTTTTATATGTCACATTTTTGACATTTCTTCCCTCGCAGAAAATAATCGAAAGTGAGAATCAAATCAATTTCCAATTACAAATGACAAACAACTAAAAACAAATGTCATTTTAGGTGAAATTTGACATTACGTAGGATTAAAACGAGATAAAATTGGATTAAAATCGGTTTAAGCTGTTTTAAATCCGTTTTTAATCCAGCGATTTTAATGCGCGTTTTTGAGTGAATATTGTAGCTATAGGTTTAAATTGTGGGGCTTAATAAATTCGGATTAATAATCGAGTGTAAAATTAACGTAAACCTGATTTACACCCGGAATGAATATAATATATGGCCGTAAGAGTTAGCTAAAAAGAAGAAAGTAGGTATGTTATATTTTCAATGAAAATATTATAAAAATCCGACAAACAGCGGATTTATCATCTCAATTTCTTAAAATTAATAAAAAATAAATTGCCGATTAGTCGAACGACTAGGTGCTATCCAATTCGGGATGACGAAAGTCAGTCCCATTGGGAGTTTTTTTTAGATCGGTTTAAAGCCCCTCACTGTTGCAGAAGCAACAACCTCGCGTAATAGCTCTGAAATGTCTTTCGATTATTTTTCCTTCCGGCGAACCTCCAAACAAGAAAATAAAGTTTTTGAAGAACTCCCAACAAATTAAACAACCACCCCCCCCCCCCTCCTCTTAACTAAAGTGGCTCAAACTTGTGTGAAATGGCTCGGAGAATGGCTCATTTCCAAAATGTCTCCGGAACAACGCTGCACACAGCAGCAGCACAGCACCGTCGTTTGCCTATGCCAAAGATACACATTTACCCACCCCAAAGGAGAGGGAAATTTGCTGGGTGTTGCACTTCTCAAATAGCTATGTGTTGAGTAATGAAAGCCAGAGTTCTGAGTGACTTTACTATAACAGCGTCGAACCCGCTATGTGTTTAAAAGGGTTTAAATGGAATTTTCGGTACACTTTGCGATAAAGTAGAGAAAAGCATTAACAATTTCATGCGATCAAAAATCCTTAAGAGAAAAAAATGTACCTTAAATAAAGTGCTACTGCGCATGTTGGGATCTTTCTTTTGCTTTGGGACGGACTATACTTCCGCTCTCGCAGCTTGTAGCCCGCAATTGATACTAAAAGGTCAACGATCCTAACATCACCAAATCCGTGTAGGTACTCGTCGGGGTAAGAACCGCAGACAGCAGCATTCACCATTGGAAACATGTCCAAAAGACTGGGTATCCTTACAAATGACTTCTGCAGAAGTTGCAGGGATGAAGAGGAAATAGAATCTGTGAAACATCTCCGGTGTCACAGCACAGCCCAGCCGCTCAAGAACGCCGCTACTCTCGTGTAGGATGTTTTTCATTTCTTTAATTATTTCTACACTTAAGATCCCATATGTGGACAGAAAAGCTAGATGCATAAACGTCCATTCAGGTGCTAAAAAAAAATAAAAAAAGTAGTTGGCGCAACAGGTCCGTATAGGCACCCTAAACCCTTTAAACGGTGGTCAAAGGACCATACTCCTGACCCCTACGTGACGAGATCTCTACACACCACTTTTGTCCGCCCCCTCCTCGAATACGCCAGTCAAATGTTTTCACCCATAAACAGAATCGAAAACATACAAAAACATTTTCTTCGATTTGCCATCCGCGGTCTTTCTTGGATCGATCGCGTAATTCTGCCGCCTCAAGGACCTCAAGCCTTGAGGACCGTAGGGATGCTGCAGACATTCTCTTCATTCATCGACTCCTACAATTTGATGCCGAGTCCGAACGGCTGAATTGAGAAGCTTTTTCAGGACAGTTATACTCTCGGATTTTTGTCAGATGTTCGCGAGAGGTGGAGCAGTGGAAAAAACCTTAAGATGTAATTTGTGATTTCCAGCACACTAACCAACTGAATCTCAATCCTTCTCTGGAGCTGTACGGTGAAACTTTGCGACTTGCTTTTCAACAAGATAATGCTTCAATCGCGATAACAAACCTGCAAATGGGACATCGCGCGCCGTTTTCTGGAAAATATACTTTTTTAGGGACCAAGAGGACATAGCGCAGGTATACTATTGATGAAGACAATCAGGTTCAGATAGATCAAGGGTTGGTTTCAGTATCTCCTTAAAAAAAATATTAGATTTTTTCGTAACGTTCTCCGACAGGTTAATAAGTTGGACAGATTAAATATTTCAAACTAAAACTTGACGATAACTAAAACCATAGTCCAGAAGAAATGTTTCTGCTGTTTCACTCGACTTTTGCAGTCATTGCCTCTGTAAGTAAGCTCAGTTTGGCTCCTTGGTGGTGAGAAAAGAACTGCGTGGTTTAAAATGCTCGGAGTTCATGTAGCCATCAGATAAAATGTCTGCAAGTTGTAAATTCACTTGCGGGATTCGGCTTCTATAAACCAATAGACGGAGGCGCGAGGAACTTACAACTTGGCTGTTAAATTAGTCAAAGAACACAGAGCACCAACGTCATAAGTATAAATCTCGATCTTTAAAGGAGTTCGGCGAAAATTAGACCGTGTTCACAGATCTCCAAACAAGGCGTTCTTGTAGGCTAATCGCCGTCTTGGAGGAAAAAATATTGAACATTATTGAAGAAGAAGTCAAATCCAAAGAGTGTGTACTTCTTTTCAAAGGGACTTCGCTGAGTACCGCAATCCAGAACCTGGTATTGGGGTTGGGGATGACATTCACATCGCAGAAAATAATCCCATGGTAGACGAAACCTTTTGCACAATCGCAAAAAGTGGGAAATCCGTCGGAGTGGATGAAATTCGGACAGAAAAGCTCAGTGCTATATGATTTGACTCTGACTCTCTCGTGTAACTAAATTAGCACGAGGATTCGCCGAAATTCAACTGTTCCCCTTTTCAAGAAGGAGGATATAGAGATACATATATGACTTTCAAGTATATCCAGAAAATCTTTGCAAAGGTGCTGAAAATGCAGAGCTGTAGTCGAATCAAGGTTGGGGTTGATCAGGGCCGATTTCGTACGGAAGAAACGGAGAAGCTATTTACTCTCAGAATGGTATAGTCGAGAATGCTCTCAAGCTACACCCCAGGGCTGACTTTATGCGACTAAAGTTGCATTTTTCCCCTTTTTTTCTTTCTATCCCCAATGAGACCACTTTTCCAAAATTGTCCGTATTTGCCCCTTTTCTGTATTTTGAAAAAAAACAGTGGCCGGCATAAGTATTTTGACAAAACTAAAGTTAATTCTGCTCATAATTTGAACTTACTTCATGTAAATTTTGCCATCAATGGAAAGGTCATTTAAGTTCCGTTTGAATGATACAAAACTTTCCTTAACTTTAATTATACCTACTTTACGAAACTAGTTCACAAATAATTGGGATCTGAATGCATCCTTTTTCTATCAACTATTGTCCTATTGTCATAAGTTTAGCCATATAGCCATAACTTCCATGTTCAAGGCACAATAAGATAGGATAGGCACAATAACGAGAGGAGAATATGCGTAAGCCATTTTAACTTTAGTGAATTTAACTAGTTTTGCGTTTTTTTTTGTGTGCCATTTGTGGGCAGATTAGTATTGCCCCTTTTTTTATTCTAATCCCCTTTTTTGCGACTTTTTCAAAATCTTCGAAGTCAGCCCTGGCTACACCTGTTCATCCAATATATTTTGTAGATTTAGAAAATATTTGATAGTTACTGAAGGAATCAACTTTTCTCTCCCAAGACACAAATTTTTCAAGTTCTGTTCGAGTAAACATTTCGCTGTAAGCTTTGGACTTTGTCAGAGGTGCGTTTTCTCGCATTTCCTTTTCAATTCTTGTATGATGTTACAGCGTAGCCTTTACGAAGTTGTGTGCCTTGGCTAAATCTCAAATAATATGACCAATCATCTCATTATTAAGAAGGTAGTGTATCTACGGGAAGACTAATTCAATGAAAATACATCATTCCTGCCAGACAGACTGTCAACTCGCTATATAAATTACCCATTGTCTAGTGCAATTCACGACAGGCAACCGTAGTCGACGTCTTGCATACGAATGCTGCTCCTGGTCGGCGGCGCTGTGGCTGTTGTTAGTTTCGCCTTTCACGTCGTCGGAAATTGTTAGTTTAACGCGCTTCGCGCTTCAGCCATTTTTGCCCGTTTTTCACTTGATGTGTGTTTGCCTTTTGGTTGGATCCTAGTTCGCAGCAGCAGCAGCTATATAGAACTACAGTACAGGTTCCTTGCTGGGTAAGTTAACGCGTCGAAAACCCGGGACGAATAACTATCGCATCTGTGGTGACGGCGATGGCGATGGCGGTATGCGCGGTTGTGGCACTCTCGCACTAGTATTTACTGTGGAGTCAAACAGAAGTCTGAACGGAGACTAGGCGGCTCTGACTCAATTCCGTTTGATTTATTTTTGCGGTTTTGTGTTCGGAATTTGTTATTTTTGCATATACACTATAGCTGCAGGGGATGTTCTTCATTCAATCCTTTTTTTTTCGCTTCCTTTCTCGTTGCTGCTGTATACCTACCTCCCGCTGCTTTTCGGTGGCTTGCTCAATGCTCATCTCATATAATTTTTTTTATTTTTATTTTGTGTGCGCGCGATAGCGACCAACAAATACAACTATACTATACACAGTTGTCGAGCATCCCTCTAACGATCTGCTGCATCCCTCTCTCCGTGTATCTGTGAAGTTTTTCTCTCAATTTCGTTCGGGCAAACAATGTTGTTGGCCCGTTTTATTTATTTGAATTTTATGAGCCTAGGGAGCTAGCGAGGAGAATATACCTTCCGCACAAAGGATCGAAAAAAAAAAAAAACATCCCGCCCTCTACTTTGGTGATGATTTCAAGTGTAAAAGTTTCAGCTTTTCAGAATGAGGCGTACCGAAGGGCGGAATATTATGTTTTTGGACTTTGCCAAAACATTTGTATATGGAATGTCCTTTTTTCCGTTTTGGGATGCCTTTGTTTTTTCCTCCGATATGAATTCATTTGGATTGTCTCTATTTGTTTTTGTTTTTATTGTTGGGTTGGCTGCCTTGCTATGCTATGGTATTTTGTTTGGTTTGATATTTCAATTGAAGCGCATTCCGGTTTGTGGATGATGCTATTTGTTTGTATTGTATCTTTGTTTACATTTGTCTGGTGGACAGGATAGCGGCGATGGTTGTGGGCTGGCAAAAAAACGTGCGGAAATAGTTTGATACATTGTGAATGCAGTGATTGGATTATGTGTCGTTGTCGGATGGTGCAGCAGTTGGATTTTTAACCAAGTTATGAAATTTAGGAAATCCTTCAATTTTTTGAATTCCCTTAAGTCATGAATACGGACTTTTAGTATGCCAAAATACCACCATGGACATGAAAACGAGTTTGCACCATTAATTTAATTCCACTGACGCGAGGCGCGGCGCACAGCATGATTGCTATTTGGTGGCCGTAGCGCAAAATTGGAAAACGTAAGCCTTAATTAATCGCCTGAAAAGCTGCTTAAACGGCTGTTCGGAGCGATTCAATGAAATGGGATAATAATAGCCATAATTATGAATAGTGGCGGTGGTGGTGTGTCTGGTGCACGCCAGTGGTTGTTGGGTGGACAGGACATGCCAGCTCAATCAATCCCTAAAAAGGTTTGTGTAAACTGGATTAAGTTGCGTTCTGAATAAATGTACCTATGTATTTATCATTTAAAGTAATTATTTATTCTTAATTATGCGACGGGAGTAAATAGATCAATATTTGGTTATACAACGTGCGGGTATTTAAAGCGCGTACGGATTGCATGAAAAAAAAGGTTAATCTGTCCTAAGCACAGTTTGGTATTTGTGCAGAGTTGGGGTACGAAGTCACGTACGAGTACATTGCATACATATATAGGCAACAAAATAACTACAAAATGATTTTTAAATAAAATAAAATGTAGCTGCAGTTCGAAAATGCTATTTTGGGATATCTGTTGATTGGTCACATCCTATTCTAAATTTATTCGGTTTGGACGGATGAACTGTATCCCCATTTTTGACGCAAAGAATGACATTTTGTACGACAGATGTGGCATGTAAAAGAAAGGAGTTCATGGAACCTGAGGATCTAGTTATTGCATGGTTAAAGCTAGTTCTTCAAGATCGTACTAAGTTTATGTGCTATATGCTATACCGCTCGGCAAGCGATAACGATTCCATCGATTTATAAAGGGTGTCCCAACCCTATTTAATTGTAAAGAAAAACACATTTATTTGTTGAATTAAGCAAACATTTTTATTTCAACATAAAGAAAAATAATTCCGATTAATCGTGAAATACAACATCAGGCAAATGGCCACCAGAAAACCTCTGGCATGGACCCCTACTTTATCCCCTTTTCCAAAATCCCTTATTGGACATAATCTCTCATTTTTTTTTCTTCTCTTTTTCCAAAATCTCTCGGGACGAAATCCCCTATGCCAAAATCTCCCACAAGCAAACGAAACTTTGCCTACTGGACCTACTCCAAGTCCTACAGTGACAGTGAGTGACCACAAGCAGGGGGTTGCATATACCTATGTATCCCAATTTTTAACAACATTTTTAGGTGTCGCGGCGACTGAATTAATAACACCAAATCTAAAAATGGGGGATTTTCTGTTAGGGTATTTTGGAGTAAGGGATTTCAGCACAGGGGATTCTGGAAAGGGGATTTTGGAAAAGGATATTTCATCACCAAACCCTCTGGAATATAGGGTTATTCTTCTGTTGACATTTTCGACTGCAAATGCAGAGCAATAGTAGATATTGCCAGGAATTCCAGAACGGAACAGGGTAACAGAACAGTATACCTATAATTTAGTACAGGTATAAAAAGGGTGATATTTTTAGTGGCGGAGAACTTTAAGCTCCCATGTACATATAATGTAATGAGAGCTAATTAAAGTCAGTATTACGACACTATTGGCAATGTGATTTTAAAAAGTTGCAGTTTCAATTCGTGCAGCTTATGTCATTATCGAGTAATGGCAACTTTGAACTAAATCTTTGAAGTTAAAATATTTAAAATTCATAAGAATAATTTTAAAATTAAATTTTAAATTTTAAACTATTAAAATTAGGTAAAAGTTGACAGCAGTATATTTTTGGTTGCCGTATCTAATAAGTGGTTCGGACATTGTAGCATAATCCCGACCAATGAAAGTTGTTTTTGTGCTTAAATTTGGAATAGTTCCCATAAGTTTATATCTATTTAGTAGAAAAAAAAATTGAATTCACAGTCGAAACGTTCATCTCCGCGGTACAATCCCCCACTTATCGGTCACAGCTCAGTTGTGTCCCACCACGCCACGCACGTTACTCCTTCACTTGTTAGTTGTTGTTCCCTACTCTGCGTCAGCCGTCATTTCTTTTGCTCTCTCCCAAGTCTCAATCTGCCCGAGATTACTCACCAGTCACCACCACACAACGCGTACTCAAACCATATTGTCAAACCAATTGATCAATATACATTTTCCATGGTTTCGGCATATATTTTCACTAACGGCTTGACCAATATTGTTCTTCAGCGCCTCAATCGTCTCTGGACTGTTCGAATAAGGTCGATATTTTAATGACACTCCACAAAAAGAAAGTCTAAAGACGTCAAATCAGAGGTGTGTGGCGGCTAACCAATATCATATTTCACGACAGGTTACAAACGATTATTGAAGTTAAAGTGCAATAAATCGATTGTTGGACGCCTTGTGTAGCACGTAGCCACATCTTGCCGGAACCATAGTTCTCCCAAGTCCAAACCCTCAATTTTTGGCCATAATAATCCCATATCTTTATGCAAAATTTCCTCAGGCCAACACGTATTTAATTGCCGAGATGTTTGGCGGCTGTTTGAGGCTTGAGGGCCTAGGGTTTAGGCGGACTCTTGGGAAAAGCTGCAATTTACTCCGTGCTGAGTGCACAGAACGAACACAGGAAATTGGTAATGGTTATATTTCAGCACACCAGTCTCAGGAACTTTCTTCGCAAACTTGCGTCGAACAGCTGCAGATGTTGCATTATGTATTTCGACCGAATTTCTTTTCAAAAATTGACACTATCTCGGCAATTTTTTTTAGCGCATAGAAGAATAAAAATACCATCATATGATTCAAAAAGAAACCAACAGATGGCCGATCCTAATCGTAAGTAGGTAAATAAACCATTTACAGAACAATAGACAACATATAAATTTAATTTTGTTCGCAAAGACTTCACTATATTATATATATATATTATTATTTTTATTATCTTTATTTCACACAAAAACATTTATATTTTTTAAAAGAATACAGCTTTTAGCAGTGAAATAGCTACATACATTCTGTTGTCAGATTCTGACAAGAGGCGAATGTACGAATCGTAATTAACAAACAAGGATTAATTTATCGATGGGGATGCGATAAAATGCAGTGATAAAAACAAATAATAAAAAATGAAAAAATAAAATAAGAGATTAAGTACAAATAACTTTAAAATAAAAATAATCAGTAACAAAAAGAAAAGAAAAAAAGAAAAAAAGAAAAAAAAAAAAAAAGTAAACCAAAGGAATCAGCAAGTCACCAATAATATCATAGTTTAAAGAAAAAAGCCAACACTAAACTTTTTGAAGGAATATAAAAGCTGCAGCTATACAAGACAAAACGAAAAGCGCGTAAAAGATGGCAACAAACTCGAGCCCCGCAAGATAAAGCGCACTTAAATCGACTGTGTAACTTGCTAACAAAGTTGATTAAAGATTATAAAAATGATGAGGTCAGAAATTATCTCGAAAGCCTAACAGCTGGAAAAGAATCCAATTACTCGCTTTGGAAGGCTATTAAAGCCACTAAAAAGCCGAAGATCGCAGCGCCGCCTATCAAGATAACCCATGACGTCTGGGCAAAAAGCGATAAAGAAAAGGCGGACGTTTTCGCCGCCTATCTAGAAGAAACTTTTAAGCCGTTCGATGGTCAGGCCCTTAATAGAAATATTAATGCGTCGGACAGAACATCTGTGAATAATGCAGTAAGAAACGCTACACTCGCCGAGCTCGCGGAAGTTATTATGGTTTTAAAACCAGGCAAACCACCGAATGAAATAAAGTCTTATAGACCCATCTCGCTTCTTCCAATAATCTCGAAAGTTTTTGAGAGGATATTACTCAAACGGTTACAACCGATTATAGAAGAAAACCGTCTTATACCTGACCACCAGTTCGGGTTTAGAAGCAAACATTCGACGATCGATCAAGTGCATCGGATAACTGACGTTATAGAGAGAGCTCCAGAAGAAAATAAAATCTGCTCTGCCGTGTTCTTGGACGTTTCGCAAGCATTTGATAAGGTGTGGCACGAAGGTCTCAAGTGCAAATTAAGACAAGTTCTCCCCGAACGATTGTGGAAAATCCTCGAATCGTATCTAGAGAAAAGACTCTTTCGTGTCAAACACGGAAACGAATATTCCAAATTTAAAGAAATAACGGCAGGTGTGCCGCAAGGAAGCGCCCTTGGGCCACTCCTATACCTATTATTTACGCGTGATATACCGCAAATAGAAGGTACTACCGTAGCCACTTTTGCCGATGACACTGCCATACTAGCTGTTGGTACAACTACTAAAGAAACAAACAAATTATTACAAGGCGCGCTTAACCGGGTCAATGAATGGACAAAATCATGGAGGATCGCTCTTAACGAAACGAAATCGGTTCACGTGGATTTTACATATAAGCAAACAAATTATTTGCCCGTGTTTATAAATACGGCACAAGTTCCGTTTGCAAATGAGGCCAAATACCTCGGAATGACTCTCGACACAAAGTTGAAATGGAAACCGCATGTAAAAAAGAAATGCGAAGAACTTAAAAACAAATATAGAGAACTTTATTGGTTACTCGGAAAATATTCCAAGCTAAACCTCGAGAACAAGCTTTTCTTATATAAGCAAGTGCTTAAGCCTGTATGGTCGTATGGTATACAGTTATGGGGTTGTACCAGTGACACAAATCTAAATATTTTACAAACTTTTCAAAATAAAGTGTTAAGATCATTCGTCAGTGCACCGTGGTATATTAGAAATGAAGATCTTCATAGAGATCTCGGAATGCCCACGGTTAAAGATGAAACGAGAAACTGCGCTCGAAAGCATAGAAATCGACTATTAGGACACGTTAATACCTCGGTCTTGAAAATTCTTGATGAAACAAATTTATTGCGGTGTCTACAACGAACTAAACCTTCCGACTTAGCCCGATAATTATCATAACCGCGTTAAAATTGCGGAACGAGCAGGAACTATCGCCGGAATGTGACCTGCCAAACGTGTATAACTTCGTGATAAAAAAATTGCTTGATAAGTCATAACTTAGTTGCAGTACGAAACAAATTTGTGGGAGGTGGTTTTAGTGAGTACTACTATGAGCACGCGCCTACTGTGCTCATAGTGTCTTTAGAAGATTTCCACCTGCCTCGGAGAAAAAAAAAAAAAAAAAAAAAAGCTATATGTACTTTTATCCATAAGTATTGAAAAATGTTCTCAAAACTTTGCTCCTTCCACTTATAAGTTTAAGATATACCATAATTCCAATATATTATCTAATTCATTGTACACTCATATCTGCTTTGAAAAACTTCACTACCCTCCTGCCCCACTAATCTTCTGTTATGATTATGATTAACATGTGATGAAAATTAACCACCCACATCGCATCCTGATCATCATCATCACCATGAGATGCCGAAAACACAAAAAACACCCAATCTAAACAAAAATGAATCAAAAGCCAAAAAAAGGAGGAGAACTTTGAAGACCCATTGAAAATGAAAATTGGATTTAATCCCACAATACGATACGGGTAGTCGTATCCATGAAATGCTTCTATATCGCCGCTTTGCCACCATCACGTTGCTTTTGTGTGTACCTTCAAATATGTTCCCGGCCCGCTCCACAAATTATTATTTATGAATATTATATTTTCAATTTTAAAGTGAATGCGAAACGAATACAGCCAAACGCGCTATGTTAAACCGCCCTGACGCTGCGGGTTTGAGGTATCTCACTTACCTACTCTCTGTAGCGCGATATGGGTCCAATTTAATTTCGAAGCCGACAAAAAAAAAAAAAAATTAAACCCACAGCAGTTGGAAACAAAAAAGAATCGCGGAAGGATTCACCAAAATAAAAGCTTCTCATATAAGTACATACCAACACACAGACCATTTCGAGGTTTGTTTGCTATCTATGAAAGGGATTTTCATTAACATTTTAATCCGGGACCATTCATGGTCTTTCAATGCGATATGGTGAGGTGACTCGCGATGGAATATTCCAAACAGGGACATGATCGGGTGAATGGTAATTTTTTTTTAGTGCCGAAGGGGAAAGGGGTGTCAAATGAATTAATTGTAAAGTTAATCCTTTGAGCGTACGGTAAGTTTGGTGTTTAATAAAACTTTGAATACAGTGGAGGCGAAAAGGAATCACAACATAAGGGCTGCCTTTCTAATAAACGGAAAGGTAATGATTGACTTTCAAAAGGGTAGAATCCGGCCGACATTTATACATTTGAATGGAGTAGGGTCATAAATTGAGCCGAAAGGAAAAATCCACCTAAGAGCCATCTTCATTTTCGTCAATATGGTACAATGGGAAGATCCTATAGAACGAATCAAAGACGGCAGCACAAACTACATAGAATAGACCGTCGACTCCTCCCACATAAGGGACTTTGCCTGCAAGGTGCCTGCGGGCCCAGAGTTTTTCATGAATTGGCGCTGTACATAATCAAAGGAGCGCCATTAACGCACGCATACTTGAAAAATCCTAGGCCCATGGTATAGCATGGAAAATCATTGCAGCCATTGATTTTGACATTTCACACGTATTCACAGACAGGGGAATTAATTCCGGGGAGAATCGGGTAGGTGCACGGAAGTCGACGGCCTATTCTATGTGGCAGGCTGAAAGCTGTGGCAGGGGATAAACTAACTTTGTCAGACGATCGATTTGGTCTCAGAAAATAGCGTTTCATACTATTGATTCTTTAAAGGTGGTTATAGCAGCTGATTTTGTCGGATATTGACCCGCAAAAGACTTAAATATTTGAGTAGTATTCAAATACAGTTTTAAATTACTTCATCGACTGAAAGTTGATATACAAGTCTTACGGTATCCATGGAGTACCACAAGACTTGGTTCTTGGGCCTATCCTACATAGAATTTAATGTTCTGCAACTAACGCTGCCACAAGGAGTTAAGGTGATCGGCCACGCTGATGATATCCAGATATATACCAATCGCCAGAATAAAAAAAAATTGGCTAGAATCTGTCGGCCCAGAGCAAACGTAGACCACAAGAGCGAATAGCTGTTGAACTTGAAAAAAGCAGTGGAAGAATGTATAAAAGAGAAAGCATATCTTTCCCGTGTGGTGTCAAACATCGATCGGTTGGCTTAGATCTTCCACTAGCATCCTGTTTTCTAGAGTAGGCACTTTAGTCCGTACTTAAAAGGAAAGGAAGCTGTCATCAGTATCTATGCCAGTCAGAGCCAAAATAGGTATCCGAACATTTTCTGACGAAGCAAGCTTCGTTATAGCCCGAATTATAGAAGAAAAGCAGTAGATAGGGCAACTTCTGTAACAATTGTAGCAAGCCGTGGGAGGCACAATTCAACGTAGGGCACGCAATACTTTCGACAAGTACAATAATTGGGGTCAGAGAGCGACATCATTCGGGCAATGAGGACCAATCCCACAGCGGGGCTAGATGCTATACTTAATCTTAGGCCCCTAGACTTTTTCGTACAGAAGTCTGAAGCAAAAGTGACATTCTGCAAGCCAGACTTCAAGTTGTTAAAATAGCCTGACGGGTCAGGCGCAAATACTAAATAGACACTTTGCACAGAAGGGATAAATGCTGAAAAGATAGAATGAACTGTACTGATCTACGCAGGATGGTCGTGGGTGTTGGCGCGAGATGTATTTCCGAAAGGCTTGAACTACCCAGTTCTATCCGAATTCCTGACGTGTGCAATGGCAATGAAAACAATTGATGAGCTGGCAAGGAAGGACTCTTCGTTTAATCCAAATTAAGGTGATACTAACTGCATCTTTCTACCAAGAAAATGAGAATCAGAACGGATTATCTGTGTGGAGGATGCGGGGATTAGTGGTGTATTAGGACTCCTCATTTTCATTGCCACTGATAACTCTGCCACTTAATAGAGAGAATCCTTGGCATAAACTTTTTCGATGATTTTGAGGAACATTTTGAAATGTTTATAAATGCGACCTGCAAAAAACTGTGAGTGAATCGGGATGGCTTGTCTGCAGGTTTTCATAGTGTGGAAGCCATTTTTATACCCGGTACCACACTGTGGTGAGGGTATATTCACTTTGACATTCCATTTGTAACGCACATAAGGAGGCGTTGTAGGTATGACAAACTATATATATTATTGATCAGGATCACTTTCTTAGTCGATCTAGCGATGTCCGTCTGTGTGTCTATCTGTCCGTCCGCACGATTACGGCCGTAATTTAAGAGCTATCGACTTGAAATTTGGTACGTAAGCTTTTATCCACCAATCTGAGGCTAAGTTCGAAGATGAGAAAAATCGGATGAAAACTACTACTACCTCCCATACAAAATATATAGCTATTTGATGTTAAAAATTAAATTTAAATAGCTACAGTAAAGATAGCAAGTTTCAACTTTGCACATATTGGTTTAATAATATTTAAAATATTTTGACAAAAAATGAGCTTGGTCGAATGAAAACTACCCATACCTCCCATACAAATATATAATTTTTTAATACTAAAATATTTTTTACAATAATATAGTACCGGGTATTTGAGCTTCGGCATAGTTGAAGATAATTTTCTTACTGGTTTTCTTTTGTTTTGGGAATTCGCTGGACGGAAAAATCATCGAAAGACATGGCAGAGCTATTACGCGAGGGATGCGTCGGGTACAGGTTTCTTCTGTTTCGTCAACCCATTTACCTAATCTTACTCAAAAGAGGCATACCTTGACGAATCTTCAACGAATTTTCAACGAGAGGATGTAAGACCAACAAAAACTTCCAGAACCTCGTGGTAGAGTTATGGTGAGATATCACTTTAAGAAACATGTTCGAATGCTATACCAAACCATATATATTTGAAAGAGCCACTTCTGCAGACTGCTAGATTGCGGACACCACACTTTTCTACTAGATTCACCTAGCATTCGTGAAAACAGAAAATAGTCCCGTCCACCTAACCAAAATGGGGTGATGGAAGCCATATATTTCATTTTCCAAAACTTAGGCCAGTAACCGGCTGGCAACTCGAGTCACAGACCAGTTACGGACTCATCGGTGACTTGACTCCACACACGAGGAAACTCATCTCATCACCAATCAAAATCTTTAATTCGTACAGTGTCGTCATTTTTTTCAACCTCCCCCACCAGCAACAGCTTGGTCTGTTGTTCGCTCATCTTCGACAAACTAGGAAACTCAAATTAATAGGCAACCCGATATGCAACTTAACAGACGATTGGTTACAAACTGTTTTTTGTGAATCGCAAACGAGTTTTCAGCCAGTAGCGTCGTGTGCGTCGTCCCATTTGATTGCACAGGGTATGACTCAAATGAAACTACTTGCCAATTCGCATCGCTGCTCAGTTTTTTTCCAGTTGCTCCCTGTGCATTGGGCCTAAGACGACCAATTTATCGTCAATTTTTTGAAGAGACACTGTAGAACCGTTTGCGTAAATTAGCAGTCTATTTTTTGTCCTCAATTGCCATTTTTGGTCCTGAATTCGTTACTTTTGAGTTGCTTACGATCTTCGCCCATTTTTAAGATAAGTACACATTTTATCGGTTTAGCTTAAATGAAGGTTCACTCTCTCAATAACTATCCCATCTTTGAAAAGGGAATTTGTACTGTATAAATCTTCAAATAATTCCCTTTACAGTATTGATCCGAAAACTATCTAAGTGCGTCATTGTTATAAATGTCATATACCTACAGGTACTGCAGTCCACCCATAAAGAAGTGTATTCCGTATTCACAAGCTCTGTAACAAATACTCTTTTGATATTCAACACACATCTTCAGCATGGCCTAGAGCATTTTCTAAACAAAGTTCTCCAATATACCTAATGGAACACATTAAGGATATGAGAAATGTCCTCAACAAATGCAACACATTCAACCGTAACCTAGGTTGAATCAAAACACAAAATATCCGCAATCATCCTATTTTCCTAAGTGATTCATAAATATCCATCTCCACTATAGGAAAATAAGGAATTCATATATAGGTGTGATTTAACTTTAATCCTTAAAACCCATTTCCACACAACTATAAAGGCGATGATGATAATAGCGCGTCCCTTTTAGTCCTTCATTAAAATTTTTAGCATTATCTACGTGCGCCGTACTCATACTTTTTCTCTCTGTTAATGAATCTTTCAGGATATACACGTCCTGGACGGCTCTTAATAGCATCGAAATTGACTTTTCCAACTAGTTTGCGGACGCTTTTCGGAGAAATCCCCACAGTCCGGCCCCCAACGAATATGTCAAATAATCGTTTTCCAATACCAACGCCATTGCCGAGGCGGCAGGATGATGGTAATGGCAGAAACAGCAACAGCAGTCCACCCCGAGACCAATGGACTCATTATAAGCGTCAACGTAACCATCGCCATTCAAATAAGCGTCACCACCGCCAGGACTATGGCCAAATGGAAAATAATCGCCATCAACAGCATCCGAAACAAAGTAAACCGGGAATTAGGGATCCAAATAATATTCTCCGTCACCATAGAGAACAGCTCAACCACCACCGTCACCACCAGCAACAACAGGAACGGCCACTACTCCAGCAGCAGCTGCCATCACCAGTTGTGATTGGCGTTCCTGTGGGTGGCAATGGCTATGCTGAAACGAGGGCGATTACAAAACCATCGATCGAATGCTATAGAGGGAATTACCGGACCAAGGCAAAGGCCTTCATTATTGAGTTTCTGCAAGGGGCTTCGCTGCACGGATTTATCTATCTATCCAAAGTGGGACTTCATTTCGTTGAAAGGTATGTATGAGATGTCAGATGTGTCCGTGTCCGTGTCCTGGTCCATTTGTCCTGTTTGTTTGTGAAGTGTGAACTGTCAGGGTCTTCAAAATATTTGTCACCACGTCGCGTCGACTATTTCGAGAACTTTGAAGACTCTGACTTCATACTGCGTTACGTTCGCCGATTGCCGATGGTGATTGGGAGTGATCCTTTCCATTCATTTTGCGATTGAATGTTTTTGAGGATTTAAATGAACTGCTTCTGCATCCGAACTGACAATCTGGTGGGATGTGCGCAAATTGACTGCTACCACTTGGAGGGATTATGTTTATACTTGAAAGTGTGGGTGTGTAATCATTTATTGGAGAACCGTCCATTTCTAGAATGAAAATTATTTTCATTTTTGTTTGAATATTTCGACTGTATACTGTATAGTCCAGAGATTGATGAGGATTAGAGGGATTTTTTTATGCGAGAATATCGAAAGAGGGATTTCCACTGTAGTATAGTTGTTGAAACTGGGTATATTTATTTGGAATTGAATATTCTATGAAATTAAGTTGATCCCTTCTACGATTACTTATATTGTCAACTCGATGAAAGGATTTTTAAGCAGCTTTGACTTTGCAGTAAAAAACAAAAATTTAAATCTCTATTTTGGTCGATATAAAACAACAGGAGAACATAAATTCTGAATTTATAATGTATTCATATAAACTCTGCATAATGTAGGAAAATTAATGGTAAGAAAACAATAGCAATTAACTTGAGCAATATTAATTTGAATCATTCGCAGTAATGGTTCGATTTTCAAAGATATGTAATTTTGTGTAAATTTTATTTTTACTTTTAGGCGTATTTTTTTGGGAAGTGAGTATAACAAAACCAAAAGTGAGTATACCAGTTTTGCATGTAAAACCAAAAGTGAGTATAACAAAACCAAAAGTGAGTATACCAGTTTTGCATGTAAAAGTAAAGTATAGATTCCCAAAAAAATACGCCTTTTATTAGTATAATTTCTTTACTTACTTACTTAAGGTGGCGCTACAGTCCGGGGTGGACCTGGGCCTCAACCAACAAGCGTCTCCAGCCAGCACGATCTTTGGCCACCTGTCTCCAGTTTCGCACGCTAAGTTGGTTAAGGTCCCCTTCTACTTGTGTGCGCCACCTGAGTCGCGGTCTTCCTCTACTGCGCCGTCCCTCGGGTGTGGATTCGAAGATCTTCCGTGCCGGAGCATTCACGTCCATTCGCTCTACATGACCCAGCCACCGCAGTCGTTGGACCTTCACTCTTCTGGCTAGGTCGATGTCGCTGTACAGCCCGTACAGTTCGTCGTTGTATCTCCTCCTCCATTCACCGTCTATGCAGACGGGACCGAAAATTACTCGAAGAATTTTCCTCTCAAAGCAACCAAGAGAAAGCTCATCCGCTTTTGATAGAGTCCATGCCTCTGCACCATAAAGTAGGACTGGGATGATTAAGGTCTTATAAAGGGTCACTTTAGTTGCTCGAGAGAGGGCTTTGCTACTCAATTGCTTTCTTAGCCCAAAGAAACACCGATTGGCAAGGCAAGAGTTATTCTTCGTTTAATCTCAGCGCTGCTGGTGTGATTGTCTGAGTTCATAGCAGAGCCTAGGTAGACAAAGTCCTTTACCACTTCAAAGTTATATCTGTCTATAGTGACGTTCTGTCCAAGACGTCGGTGTTGGGTGTCCTTTCTTGATGACAGCATATACTTTGTCTTGCCCTCATTGACCGCCAAACCCATCTTCGCCGCTTCCGTCTCAATGCCCACGAACGCGCCAGTGACATCACGCTGCGTTCTGCCGATTATGTCGATGTCGTCGGCGTAGGCGAGTAGGTGGACGGACTTTTGAAAGACAGTGCCTCTGGTGTTAGCGTTTGAGTTTTGCACTATTGTTTCAAGAACGATGTTGAAGAAGTCACATGAAAGCGCATCGCCTTGTCTAAATCCTTTTTTGACATCGAAGGTCTCGGTGAGTTCTTTACCGACCTTGATGGAGCAGCGTGCAGTCTCCATTGACATCCTGCACAGACGGACGAGTTTGGCAGGGATGCCAAAACTAGACATTGCTCTGTATAGCTCGTCTCTATAAATGCTGTCATAGGCGGCTTTAAAATCGATGAAAATATGGTGGGTATCGATTTGGACTTCCTGGGTTTTTTTCCAAGATCTGCCGCAGTTGTGAATATTTGGTCGATGGTAGTCTTTCCTGGCCTGAAGCGACACTGATAGGGACCAATCAGGTTGTTGACGAAAGGCTTCAGGCGTTCACACAAAACGGCAGATAAGATCTTGTAGGCGATGTTAAGAAGACTAATCCCTCTGTAGTTGGCGCAGTTCAGAGGGTCTCCTTTCTTGAGGATCGGGCAAACAATGCTGAGGTTCCATTCATCGGGCATACTATCCTCCGACCATATTTTACAGATGAGTTGGTGCATGCGCATGCTCCTACCCAAGTCATCGCCTGCCGCTTTGAATAGCTCGGCCGGCGGTTAGGCAATAAAATTATTCAGAGTAACACACGTAAAGTTATCCGTTTAATGTATCCATCGTATACTACGCAATCTTTTTGAGGGGCTCGTGTAAGACTTCTGAGACTCATTCAGTCAGCCTATTCCGCCAGGGTATTTTAGTGCCTACTAATTGGTACAAACACGAACAATGAATGTGGCATTTTAATTTTAAAGAAAATCCTTAATAACTATTTAACGCTTCACGCCCTACTGTTCAATTCAACAAATTTCCTCACATTGAAGTAATTTTCACCTCCAAACCAAAATATTTGAACTCGATTCCATTGTGTCAAACCACAAAATTGTATTTTACCCCCTATTGTGAACCTTTTTTTATGCCCTCTTCTATTTTAGGCCAATTTGTACGGTCCCTTTCCTATATATGTACCACCAATTCTAAGGAGGACTTATTTGACAGTGCTAACTGTATTTACAAAATTATAAACATCAACCCTCATAAGTTTTCTTTTTTGTGTCATTTCCCATTTGTCCTCGACTATCTTATGCAATTACATAAATATACACCCCATTTACTGTAGCAATGCGATACTAACAAAATAGTCCTCGAGAATCTGCCCACTTGACGTTGACACCCATCTGTAAGTGAGACTGTCATTTTTTGTTCGACCCTACACCCAAAGGAATACCATACATAATTCCAGTTGACGTTAACAACAACAACACAAATACAAACTCTACCGAGTGTAATAAGTCTGCGCCCGAGGCCACTATTTCGCAGTGTATGTCGGCTTGGCGTATCCTAACACAACACACAATATAATTTATCCTGCCGCCATCGCCACACCCATTCATGGGAAGAAGGATGAGTATATATAGGCTCACTCTCAAAGTTGGTTGCCCTCTTAAAGTGTCAAAATGTTTTAAGGGATTTCCTAACCCAAACTACAGTTAAATGGCCATAGACCTGTCAGCTGAGCATGGGTATAAAAATTCATAAAAAAAATGTACATATTATCCTTTTTTTCGTCCTTTTTGCCGGTTAATTCTTCCCTCGACCAAGCGGCGCGATGTCTAAGGACAAAAGTTTATTCATTTCACTCGGCTCCTCACTCATCTGGGGGCAGAGAGGCGTTGTACAATATAAATTCATCTCCTCGCAATACTGCCACCACTGAGATTTCGAAGCGCATCCTTTCTTCCTACACGTCCAGTAGCCGCATGATGTGCTATTTGCTTCTTTTTCCCGTTAGAAAATGCAAATTTGTTCAGTTCTTTGGATTTTTTTTTTATGTGTCTGTATTCAGATGAAATAATTGCACACTCTGTGCGCATAGAGCGCTCTCAGGATAGGACAGGACAGCTTCCTCTTGTCTATATATGGATGATCCTTTTTATACATATAATCGCTTTAGACGTGAGTGTGAGCGGATTTGGGTGGGACGGAAATCTCTAGGCTATTTACCCTAGACATTTTTTTTTTACTATACGCTGTTCTATGCTCTGGTCCTCTCGGACGATGGGATCTTATTTTTTGTCAGGAAACTGAGGTAATTGTCGCGTAACTTAAGAAATATATAGAAAGGTTGACAAGTTAACATGGTGCGTCACTTGGATGGATCTTAAGGAATTTCAAACAACAATGCATAATATGGCACTACATTCAGTTGTGAGAACGTCTCGAAAATGTTTAAAATATTTGCGCCATGGCCTTCTACGGCGGTCCACTTTTTTGGGATTTGGGTTCTTCCTTCATCTATGGTGGGATTAATGCAATGATCCGCATTCGGGGACGGAGAGAACAGCTGATTAGAGGAATTTAAGGGCAGAGAGACAAAGGGTTTTACCAAAAAGGTAATAAGCTCATGCCAAGACGGAAAAGGGATCAATTTAGTAGTCAGTCGATGCCGACAATTTGAAAGATTGTAGACTTTAAATCTGTGATAATGACCAAATCCAAATATGTATAAGGCGGTATGAGCCATTATACATTAATTATTATAGACAAGAATCCCATCAACCTGAATAAAATGTTGCAGTGACTGATTGAATTATGTTCTGTGGCCATATTTTTAGAAGCAAAACCCGGGACAAAAAATAAATTATGGAAATTATAACAAAAAACAGAAACATTCTCGACATTTAATTAGTCATTCTTAGGCCTTTCGCATACGATGCAATATAAAAGGCACAAAACATGTCTACGACAAATGCTTCGCACACGGTGTGGGACCCAAATTGGGAAATGTCTGTAAATTTGAGCTCAATCAGTTCGGCGGTTTTTGAGATACACGATTTTGAATGTTTTTTTTTGAATGGGTTGGGTAGTGGCACGCCCCTTTGTCCAATTTTGACCAAATATAGCCTATATGTTGCCCATTGTTAAAACTTACCTTTTCCAAAAAGACCATACCAATCGGGTTAGTAGTTCTTACTCCATATTGTAGAACAAAGAAAAAATCTACAATTTTATTATATATACATATAGATACGTGCCATTTAAAAGTATTTCGACATAATTCGAGGTCTTCCTCTGCTGCGTTGTCTCTCCGGGAAGACTCTACGGGCCGAAGCATTTGTTCCCATCGGCTCTACATGTCCTAGCATTCTCTCAGATGACTGACTCTCAGTTTTTTGACCAGGTCGATGTCGCTGTACACGTACAGCTCGTATAGTTCGTCGTTGAATATTCTTCTCCTAAGTCCGTCATCGCAAACGGGACAGAACATTTTACGAAGAAACTTTCTCTCGAAGAGACCGAATTACCCTTTCAATACTTTTTCATAAAATATGAGTAGATACAGAAACTATACCATCCGTAACTCCCAATATTATCCCTCTACATTGGACCTAAAATCGATTTTCCTTCTGTAAACCTGGTACGCTCTCCCGACTAAAATTAAGCCCCTCTTCAAAGATATCTCCAAAGATAAAAATAGTCTTAAAACAAATTTTTCTTAGAGTCATTTTTACATCTCAAGGGAAAATAATGTATCGGTATTCCTTAAATAAAAACTGGGCACATCCTTCATAACTTATTAATCCTTACTAGCTGACCCAGTCAAAATTGTTTCCAGCTTTTCATGCTTGCGTCAACGCAAATGAAATAAAAGCCATCACTCAACACGAAATCTGTGTTGCGGAACATGCCTTAAACATGTTGCATACATTTATTGTGTCGTGTGCGGAACGCCATTGACAAACGTTTGCGATGGCCCTTAGTACCTAATATGGAAATGCAAGTTTTGTAATATAATAAAATGTTTAAATTATAAAAAATAATTTAAAAAAAAAGTTAAAATGTAAATACGGAAAAAAAAATCGGGACAGTCGATTGAATTACGGGACTGTCCCGAGAAAAACGTGACGGATGGTCACCGTATCTATGCAGCACAGTAGGCTTAAAGAACAGACAACTTTTATTTTCCTGTGCAGTGTGCACTCACTTTTGGCAGTTCTTGACCGATTTTCGGGTGAAACAATTATTTCTTTTACTTTTGCAGAAGTCAAGAAAGGATCGACTTTCATACCCTCGTGGTGAGGGTATATTCACTTTGTCATTCCATTTGTAACGCCCATAAGGAGGCGTTGTAGGTATGACAAACTATATATATTATTGATCAGCATCACTTTCTTAGTCGATCTAGCGATGTCCGTCTGTCCGCACCATTACGGCCGTAATTTAAGAGCTATCGACTTGAAATTTGGTACGTACGCTTTTATCCACCAAACTGAGGCTAAGTTCGAAGATGAGCAAGATCGGATGAAAACTACTACTACCTCCCATACAAAAATATCGGATTTATATAGCTTTTTGATGTTAAAAATTAAATTTAAATAGCTACAGTAAAGATAGCAAGTTTAAACTTTGCGCATATTGTTTTTGTAATATTTAAAATTTTTTGACAAAAAATGAGCTTGGTCCAATAAAAACTACCCATACCACCCATACAAATATATAATTTGTTAATACTAAATTTTTTTTTACAATAATATAGTACCGGGTATTTGAGCTTCGGCACAGTCGAAGATAATTGTCTTACTGGTTAAAGACGATCTTTGCCGAACAGCTAAATCTTGTAGCCATGGAATCCATTGACTCCCTATTGTTGTGATAGCACTGCACAAAAAGCTAAGCGGATCTTCGAATCCCATCTTGGATAGTCTCAAAAAGAAAATGGCGGATGCCTGGAATTAGCTGTTATGATCCTGTCAAAATCAAGATGATTTCAAACTCCCCGGTGGTTTTTCAATTCAGTCGTGGCGGACAATAAGACCAGTGTTCTGAGTCCGAGTGATCCAACTGATACATACGGTTAAAAAAGAAATTATAAAGAATGCTAACCAGTGTTGCCACTAAAAAAAGTGAATCCGGTCAAATCTGACCGAATGACCGGATTTTTATTTTCTAAATCCGGTCAAAAATGTCGGTCAAAAGTTAAAATAAGAATTTTTGACCTGAAACCCGGTCAAAAAGAGAAAATACGTATACCTATTACCTACCTATACAATTTACGAATTTCTATGTTCACCTGCATTATCGATATTTAGAAAACGTTTTTATAATACGTGAATCTTGAGTTTGTGAACTTGTTTTTTATTTCGTTTGTTTAAAATTTACTGTACCTAATTTTTCATTTTATTTGACATGTTTTAAGTTCTGAAATACACTGGCCATACACGCCTTCCAATGAACGTCGTGTCCAGCGACACAGGTAGATTTTGAGTCAGTAAAGGAGAAAGGTAGATAGCTCAGGAAATGCACAGAAAATCCACTTTCAGAAATAATTCTAGCACGTTATTTTTCGCACCATTGTGCTTACGATACAAATCTTCATTTGATATTTGCGTGAGTACGACGTCAAAAACGGGCGTCCGCTTCGGCTTAACCATAGAATTTCTTTGTGTTAGCCAAATCGTTAATGGAAATGGAAGTCATGGGAGGACGTGTATGGCCAGGCCATGTACTAAGGCCGTGTGTCAATTGGGCTAAATAATTATTCTCGGATAATTTTCTGACACTTGAAAAGAGTAGTTCACCAAACTCCAATCTGAGATTTATCGAATTTCACACTTTAATTATTAATTGAAATTTATTGTTTAATTTTCTCTTCAACATTCTAGCAAAAGAATACGTCAAACAATTAGCCTATAAGATAATTTATTATCCCTGCTCCCGGAGCAGAATTCCACGCGTGATGTTGTAGTCCCAGTATTCGTATTAAATTGGTTTCTGTTTGAACTTGGGAGCATGTTCGTAATGTATGGCAAAGTTATATTCAAATTATAGAAATCTATCTTTATTTATAGTCCGTAGGGCAATTTTATTTTTCTAGTCAAAAAAGGGTTTTCCGGTTAAAAACATTTTTCGTTCCGGTCAGAAAACGCTTAGGCCGGATTTCAAAATTTTCTCCGGTCAGAGTAAACAGATTCCGGTTAGATATGACCGGAATCCGGTCAGAATGGCATCACTGATGCTAACTCAAAAGTAAATTTTTTGGTTACAGAATCATACCAGTCTCAGTGACAGAAGCCAGATGTCAAAAATGCCAGAACATGAATTCTAAAAATTTAGCTTTATAGGTTGTATAACATTTTATAGGGTAACATAGCGTGTCCGTGTAGATACATATATCTGGTTGTAATAAAGATGGCAACTAACTAGTTAGGCCTTGCTAAGAAACACTAAGTCTATAAAATACTCTCATCATCCCACGGCGCAGAAGTATGGACGTTAGCAAAGGCAGATGAAGATCTTCTTGGTCGTTTCAAAAGTAAAATTCTTCGAGTGATTTTCAGTCCCATTTGCGTTGACTGGCGATTTAACAGCCAGATGTTCAGAGACATCGGCCTGGTCAGAAAAGTACATATCAGTCAAATAAGATGTTTATGACGTGTGACACCAACGCCCCTCCATGAAAAGTCTTCGATCCCAACCCGGAGCCGGAGGGACAACGGAGAAGAGGAAGACCTAGCCTTAGGTGACTCGCACAAGTGGAAAGGGCAATTCAACCAGTTTGCAGTGCGCAACTGTAGCCGGTTAGCCAAAGATCGGGCTAACTAAAGAGGCTTGTTGGTTGAGGCCCAGGACCACCCCAGACTGTAAGTAAGAAATAATAAAGCCGGCGTTGGTACTATACAAAAATACTTATCATTATAAAAAGTCAAGTTGTTTTTGAAGTATAGTGAACGTTTTTTTTTTTTTTTTTTTGTTTTTTTAAAGAGCCTTCTCTGCAATTATTTTTAAAATTGTTTTGTTCTTTGTTCATATGACATCCCCGGCTTTGTTTAATGGCGCGGTCTTCCTAAAGGGGCAATTTCGGACTACTCGGGGACAATGACTCGAACAACATTTTCTTCACGGCCAGAATTGTGACTAGCTTCTTAGCAGAGACCATAGATTTAACATAACCCCAAAGAAAAAAGTAGAATGTATAACGTCCTCTTGAAATCGTGTGTCGATGAGTTTTCGACCAAACAAACTTGGTTATCATAGCCCGGTATACCACTCCTCATGGTCAAGTTTTTGAACAAGTTTTGGTTCTCGTCCACACTCTGGTGCCACCGCTGCAATGTTTACCGTCGCGTCGCGTGCATCGACCGCGTATTTCCTTAACGTTATCGGGCAGCTCGATCAGCCACTATACCGCTCTCCCCATAATGTCTTCATAGTTCTCTGAATGGTGAGCTCGGACGGAAGCTCATTAGCACCGTCGTATCTCGCTAATCTTTCTGCAAACATAACTTTAGTGTTGATTCCAAATTTTAACGATTGCGATGCATTATTGAATGATGGAAAACTTACAGAATATTTTCAAACATGGCCGAAGTCGACTGTCAAAAATCCTATCTTAGTACGCCCTAACCCTTTAAGGGTAATTTGCTACGAAAGACCCAATGAAAAAGGCTCAAAAGTCTTGTCATTGTGTCATAAAAGGGGTTTGCGACCTTTTACATTCTTAAACAGTGTCTGACCTATTTGACGCGAGCACATAAGCCCTCACACACAGTGAGTGCATTCTTATGCGATTAGTGTAGGTAATAAAATTGTATAGAATTCTTTCATCAAGCAATCTGTTACATTTATAAAAGTCACATAAATAATATGGAAATGAAAATCTTCGATCTCAGTTTAAAAGTATTTACGTTAATTTAGCTTTGAAAATTGTCAGCTTGTCTTGACGAAAAAAAAGCATCTGTCACAGCTTGTAGACGCTCACTAATAAAATCGTCGTTATGTTATGGAAAAATCCCTCACGTCTATCCTACAAGGAGACAACAAAATTTCAATCTCCTTATATTAAAGGACACACATCCAAATCATAGACTCATTTATTTAACTTTTTTGCTGTCCGTCCCAGGATAATAATAAAATCTTTGTTCATTTTTCCCCCATCTCAACACACTTTGCATTTTTGTGTTGTGCCCGTGGGGGCTGTAGGATAATATTATGGTACACTCACTTTGTCTACCAGCCGCAGCTGCTGTGCATATGTATGCGTTGCGAGTGTACTATAAACGATGAGCTCCCCATGCAGTGACATAGCCTCCGATTTGTGCATCATACTTAGATAATAATCATACATGAAGTGTGAGTCTGCAAACATCACATCTCTAGAAAGGTGGGGGGCTGCGTAACATTATGTTGCAGCTATAATGGGAGGCCATATAGCGCGCCACCCGTTAAAGCTTTTAGAAGTCAAAGGAAAAGTTTCGTGTGTGTTTCTGTTTATCCTGAAATTTTATGATTTTCCAGAAACTAGGTGCTGTTTGTTTTCATACGCTATAATGGTGTTTGCAACACAACAAGGTGTTTGTAAACGGTGATGCTAATAATCAGATAGTGTTTGTGTTGGCAGTGTTTTAATGAGTATGTGTGCACACTTTAGTGGATGGATTTATGTCACTTGCACTTTGTGTTGCTAAGAAACTAAACCACTTGGTCATGGTCAAAATGTAGATGGAGAACTATAGAATTCCAGTCAAACATTCTTTTGTCTTCATCGTTATTATTTTCAATGTTTCGCCGGTCCATTAGGAGCGCCGCGAGTGTTGGATGTTCAAGTGAATCACTAGTCTCTATACGAATAGAGGAGTGTTGTCGGATTGTAGACAATCATGTTATCCTTAGCCGACCTAGAGGAAGAGGGCGATTGTCTTATGGCACGGATTCCATATGTACCGTCTAGTGATGGCAAAAAAAATTATTAATCGATTAATCGATCATATGATTAATCGAAGGGATCGATTATTAATTGCGATTAATTGCAACGAAATTAATCGATTAATCGATTAATCAGTGTTTTCAATTAAAATTTGATATTGTCATGAAAAATAAAATAAATTCAAAAATAAATTATTTGCTGAGTTTGAAAATAATTTATTAAGCGCTTAATTCACTAAATTATACATAAAGAAAGAAAATACATTATTTATTAAAAACAGACCTTAAAAACAAGAATTTTGAAAGGCGTTTCGTCCTTAAACGATTCCGTTTTTCCGTAGCAGTTGCACCTCCTTTGGAAAAAAGCCGTTCGGATGGTACAGAAGTTCCAATTAAGAAGCAATATTTTTGGGAGAGAGTGTATAGCTTAGGGTGAACGGATTTCATCTGTTCCCAAGCATCGACCACATTTCTTTTCAACTCGAGAACCGGAGCATTGAGGAAGAAGCTTAGTTCATCTTGAGGATGTGCTGATTAATTGTCAGTTCTTCGTCGTCTGTGGGCCAAAGTCTTATGGTGAGTCCATAAATCGAATCGGAAGACGATTCACTTCCACTCTCAATGCTGTTGTCTCCACGTCCAACTTCAGCCATTTCCCTTCGTATGGTTCTCATAACTTTGGACAAAGCTGTGGGATCCTGGAAATGGATTTTTTTGAACCGTGGGTCTAGGAGTGATGATGCTGCCAGTAGAAATGAGTTTTCCAATTGTCCAAATCGACGGTCAAACTGGCTCAAAATATTTGCTTTTAACTTTTTTGCTACCACGGATGTACAACAAATTTTTTTTTGTTGACGCCCACAATCAGCAAGCGGAATAACTTGACTTAATGTACCGTATGTCTCTCCACTTTTTTGAGTAGTCATAGCTTTCAATGGTCTCAATAAGGTAAGCATTTCCACAATTTCCTCTTTATTTTTGGTTGTTATCATCAGCGATGCATCGGAATAATTTATTAAAATTTGGCTGATGTACCTATGGTATTAATTTTATAAAACGGTCAATCATATAATATGTGGAAAACCACCTGATGCATAGCTCTGTGCACTCGATAAAATTGCCTGAATTTTGGGCTGACTACAACTTGCTTTGCTTGGCAGGTTGACGTTCCCTTGCTGGTGCTGGCTATTGGTTGGCTGCTTGACGTTGTCTCTCTGTTGTTTTTGGAAAGTTCACTGCTCTCTTCATTACAGCTGCTTTGAAATTCTTCATTGGTTCTTGTTGGTGCCTACATTCAAAAAAAGATATAAAGAAAACCACACACACTTTTGACGCGCCGAATTTTAAACTTTTAAATTTTAAAAAGCGTGATTGTCATTAAATTCACCATTGCTAATTTTATTTTTGTTGTGCTTACCTTAAGGGTTTTAGCATTTCACCTGCGTTGCATTTTCTCTTGAAAAATGTTTCCAAACTTCGTTGCGTATAGGAGCCATTTTCACTGGAGAAGTACTTAGTTGCAACTAATAATCTATTGTTATAGTTGCAGCTCTATTTATACCCCTGGTTATGTGTGGCAAATTCGCAAAGATATGCAATTCAGGTACTGCATCCTTTCGTTTTCTGTTTTTTTTTATCATATTAATAACTTTATGGCTCTTTATTGGGGGTCGTCGTCTAATACTGATTACTTGTTTTATTGCTGGTGTTTTCGCAATGATCTGCGTTGTCTTGTTCTTTAGCAATGATGGTTTTCTTTCGATTATTTTCGATTATTTTTTGAATTAATCGATTATTTTGTCGATTAATCGAAAGGGAAAAATCGATACAAATTAATCGTTAATCGAAAGAAAATAATCGATTAATATACAATTTTCGATTAATCGTTCCATCACTAGTGCCGTCTTGGAATTCGAGTTTAACATTACTAAACCACCGAAGTATGGTGGACTGCTCCGTTTTTCAGAAGTAGCTACTCGACATTAAATACATATGTATTTAAAGACATATCTCACGTGTCTTGCTTTTTCTTGTATTGCCTTCCTGTGAGTTATCCCAGCAATACAACGACGGAACCTCATTTCGCAATCTAAGCCATAACCAAATATTATGATAAATGCAAAATTTGAATTTTGTGCCATAACAATGTGACAGCTGACAGTTTGGGGATAGTACAAATGGAGCGCTATACGAAAGAACAACGCATTTTCATTGTTAAGCAATATTTTAAAAATAATGACGGTTTGTTAGCTACAGTCCGCAATTTTCGAACAAAATATGGCCGTGCGTCGTAGTGATTTAAAACCATCAACTGTGGAGAGAATAATTGAAAAATATAGGGAGACTTGATCAATTAGTGGTCTTATTCTGGGTGTCCTGTCACAAGTCGTTCAACAGAAAACATCAAAGCAGTTCGCGAGAGTATTGCTGACAGTCCAAAAACATCAATTCGGCACCATAGTCAAGAATTGGGCATTTCGAGTAGCTCTCTACAGCGAATTCTCACGAAAGACTTGAAACTTCAGTCTTATAAAGTTCATTTGACTCAAAAACTGAAGACTACTACTGACCATGCACCGCGAACAGAGTTCGTTTGAATGGATTTTGGAACAACAACAAGTGAATACTGATTTTTCGACCAAAATCATCTTCAGTGATGAAGCTCATTTTCATTCTGATGGCTTCGTTAATCACCAAAATTGTCTGATTTGGTGTTCAGAAAACCTACAAGTAATTGTTGAGAAACAAATGCATCCAGAACGCGTGACTCTTTGGTGCAAATTTCGGACTGGAGGCATTACCGGTCCATTCTTCTTCGAAAATGCGGCTGGTCAGGCAGTAACAATTAATGGTGTTCGTTATCGTGACATGATAACCCAGTTTTTAGTGCATAAATAACAAGATATGGATGTGACCAACATGTCGTTTCAACAAGACGATGCCACATTCCATACATTAAAAAAAAAAAAAAAATACGCAATTCGTCACAATGAGCGTCTGCAGATGCATATTAATCCCGAGATAGAAGACGTCTTAAATGTACGATATAATATTCGTAGATTAAGAAGAACAAAACCTCACGAACTTTTAATATATAAAAAAAAGAATAAAAAATATGAGAACCTGTATTTAAATTTAATACTTTCTCAATAGCAACTCAACGTTGAAACTAAAATCATTTGTCGATCTTTCTTTGATTGGTCATGATTATGGAGGTGTTTTTAGTGCGGTTAGAATCCCACACTACTCTGGGTTTCTAATCCCATTGTGTCTTTCGAGATTTTCGAAGGGGTTGCAGGGGGGGCAGCATGCCCCCCATACGGTTTCGTTTTTCATTTGAGGTCTTATTTCACGATTTTTTGTGTTTTTTCCATAACACGTTTTTGGGCGTTTTCTCAATTTTCTTAAATGTTAAAAATGCCCGAAAAAGTTTTGGGAAAAATGGCAAAATTAGCGGCATTTGTGTCAAAATATTTGGGCGATTGTTCCTAGAAAAAAATGCCACAAATTTGTATGGAGGTTTTTGGGCTCTTTTTCCACTTTAATTTGTTGGCGTAATTTCAGGGAGCCGGCAGAGAAACAATTCTATTACTGCATGAGTCATTTCCTAATCGTGTACCTAATCGGCCGTTTTTGCGATCAGAATTGGCCATAATGCGATTTAACGCCATTGGACTTTTTTCTTTGAGATTTTTTTTAAGTCAAAGGTGCAAATAAGCCCACGACCACCAACGCCTTGAAATTGAGAGGTGTATTAATGAAATTCAGCCACATTTGTGCGAAATGGTCATAGAAAATTTCAATAAAAGAGTACGTACTTGCCATCAAATCCGTGGCGGCCATTTATCCGATGTGCCATTCAATACATAACCCCAATCTGTATACAGTATACTCTATGAATCAATAAAAAATTTTAGCTTCCTAATTAAAAATGTCTACCAAAATTATATTTTGCGTGAATTATGGGAGACCCTTCTTTAGTAAAAATAAGTACATAATTCAAAAAATTGCACAGCAGGTCTCCATTTTGCTGGAAAATTCGGACAGGTTCATGAAAGTTGGTTCCCTATATTCTATAGAATTAATGCTAGCTATCATCTGTTATCTGAGAGACAAAAGTAAAGTAAATACTTTTGTTGTACCCATGAAATAATTTTAGGACCACGAAAACAATAGGACTAAAAGCACAGCACATGGTGTGCGCTTTCCTCACGACCTATCCTCTCTCTCGAATCAAATCATTAACGGACGGTTTAATATTTACTTTTAATACTAAAGCTACTCATTGTTTCAGCATGGCATACGTTACGAAAGCCACGCGCAGTTGGGTGGCCAATAACTAGAACAACATTTCCTTGACATTGTTTAAAGGTTCTCATCAGGATATTTGCAATGTTGGGGCACAGTATTTCTGGAATGTTTTACATTCAACGAGATGCAATTCCAAATATTACGTATCTATTGTTTGTGCGCAATATATCCTATCCATTCATGCAAAATTCACTAAACATTTTCATTGAAAATTTATTCAACCAAATTCATTTCCATCTGAGTTTCCAGGAGGATTATATTTTCTGTAAAATATGCCTCCCTTTTGGATTTTCAAATTTCAATAATTATTTCTATCTATTGGACACAAAATATTGGTGCTGTTTAAATATTAGATATTATAACAAAAAGTAGTTAAATCTTCTTTTTTTTTGCTTATTAGATACCAGTAGTCTATATGAACTATAACAATTACAAGTGAAATTACTAAAGGATTCCCTTGCACTGTGCTCAAAGATTGAACCTTAATCTTAACAAATTTGTCAATAAATTAGCTGCTTCCTTCCGATTTGTGGCCGCTATTTAACCACAATCTCATAAATAGTTTTAATACTATTTGGCGCCACGTGACCTGCATATCAGCCTCCTCCAATCAATGGAAAAGAATCCATGATATGACATCATTTGCAAGAATCGCATTAAATTAGTCATCTTCATCTCAATTGAATGCGTTATATCTATATACGCAAAGATACTTTTCACCATCATCCTTTATGTGGTCGACATCAGACGGCTATCGTGTGGCTATTGATCCGGGGATCACTTCAATCGACTTAATCATAATCTTTCCTCATAACTATGTGGGGTGAGCTGAATGACTTCCGCAGTTTAAGTGTTTTCTTTGGGTAGATTTTCAAAGCTCACGTCCAGATAACTACCCCGTGGTGTAACACCATCGCAACCACAATCGAATGGTATGGACATTAGAAACAATCCAAACCTCGATTGGTGGTTGTGCGGCCGAAGGATGGCAATCCACCCCGGCATTGTCCATTTGGCAATTAAGTAAATATTTTCGCTTTTACGATGTCTGTCAACTGAAAGTCGGAGAGGAAATGTCAATCCTACAAAAGTTCGACCATTGTCTGTATGTGTTCCCATTTGGCAAATTCACTAATTCGACTGTGATCTAAATGAATTTGCTTCCCCCTCGAATGGGTGCGGAGGAGTAACAATAAGGGACTGGTGTGTTGATTGAATCATGAGTAATGTAATAGGTTCATTGGTTTTGCTTTCTGAGTAGAATGTCTTTGTGCAGATATAGGGCTATTACATTTATGGTAACAAATGGCTACTCGAGTTCGGGTCTTCGAAATTTCGTCTGTCGTTTGAGCTGTTTTCAGGCAAATCAACATTTTTGTGAACCGTTTGGCATTGTAATGGAAAATGTTCCTGCACTTGTAACCAGTGTTGCCACTAAAAAAAAGTGAATCCGGTCAAATCTGACCGCATGACCGGATTTTTATTTTCTAAATCCGGTCAAAAAATCCGGTCAATAGTTAAAATGAGAATTTTTGACCTGAAACCCGGTCAAAAATAGAAAATACCTATACAATTTACGAATTTTTATGTTCACCTGCATTATCGATGTTTAGAAAACGTTTTTATAATACTTATGTGAATCTTGAGTTTGTAAACTTGATTTTTATTTCGTTTGTTTAAAATTTACTGACTCTAATTTTTCATTTTATATGACATGTTTTAAATTCTGAAATACACTTTTAGTGCATGGCCATACACGCCTTCCAATGAACGTCGTATCCAGCGACACAGGTAGATTTTGAGTGAGTAAAGAAGAAAGGTAGATAGCATAGAAAATGCACGGAAAATCCACTTTCAGAAATAATTCTGACACGTTCTTTTTCTCACCATTGTGCTTTCGATACAAATCTTCATTTGATATTTGCGTGAGGACATCAAAAACGGGCGTCCGCTTCGGCTTAACTATAGAATTTGTTTGTGTTTTCAATTTCACTATTATTTTACCTGCCAAATTTTATTTCATTGCAATGACGCCTGAGTGTAGCCAAATCGTTAATGGATGTACTAAGGCCGTGTGTCAATTGAGCCAAATAATTATTCTCGGATAATTTTCTGACACTTGAAAAGAGTAGTTCACCAATCTCCAATCTGAGATTTATCGAATTTCAAACTTAATTGAAATTGAAATTCATTGTTTAATGTCCTCTTCAACATTCTAGCAAAAGAAAACGTCAAAAAATTGGCCTATAAGATAATTTATTATCCTGCTCCCGGAGCAGAATTCCATGCGTGATGTTGTAGTCCCATATTCGCATTAAATTGGTTTCTGTTTGAACTTGGGAGCAGGTTCGTAATGTATGGCGAAGTTTTATTCAAGTTATAGAAATCTATCTCTATTTATAATCAGTAGGACAATTTTATTTTTCCAGTCAAAATAGAGATTTCCGGTTAAAAACATTTTTCGTTCCGGTCAAAAAACGGTTAGGCCGGATTTCAAAATTTTCTCCGGTCAGAGTAAACAGATTTCGGTCAGATATGACCGGAATCCGGTCAGAATGGCATCACTGCTTGTAACATCAATCCAATATTCGAAAGTTCATCTAAAAAGGTAATCAAGAAAGTGATTAGTTTTACTGTGGGTGATCCCTGACGATATATATATTTCTTCGATTATGCTGCTTTGAAATCAATAAAAAAGCGGGCCACACAAAATTTGCAAAGGCAAAATCCGTTATGTGGGAGGAGTCGACGCGACGCGTCTATTCTATGTGGTTTGTGGGGCACAGCATGTGCCATGGTTTTGGTTCTATTGTTTTCATGGTCCTAAAATTATTTCATGCGTACAACAAAAGCATTTACTTTTGTCTCTCAGACAGCAGAGCAGAAGATAGCTAGCATTGATTCTATAGAAAAGCTAGCTGGAAACTGCGGAGTTCCTCTACGGACCTGGGCCAATCTTTGAATTATATCCAATGGCATTAAAACGCAAGATCTGGATGGATAATTGAATTGTATCTCTGGCTGTATATGGCATGTAGCACCGTCTTGTTGAAACCACATGTTGGTCACATCTATATCTTGTAATTTAGGCACTAAAAACTGAGTTGTTGTTGTTATTGCCTGGCTAGCCGCATTTTCGAAGAAGAATATGGTCCGATAAAGCCTCCAGCCCGAAATTCGCACCAAAGAGTCACGCGTTGTGTATGCATTTGTTTCTCAACAATTACTCGTGGGTTTTCTGAACCCCAAATGCGACAATTTGGACGATTAACGAAGCCATCAGAATGAAAATGAGCTTCATCACTGAAGATGATTTTGGTCGAAAAATCAGTATTCACTTGTTGTTGTTCCAAAATCCATTCAAGCGAACTCTGTTCGCGCTGCATGGTTAGTAGCAGTCTTCAGTTTTTGAGTCATTTGAATTTTGTAAGCATGAACTTTCAAGTCTTTCGTGAGCATTCGCTGTAGAGAGCTACTCGAAATGCCCAATTCTTGAC
Source organism: Cheilosia scutellata (assembly GCA_955612985.1). Lineage (NCBI taxonomy): Eukaryota > Metazoa > Arthropoda > Insecta > Diptera > Syrphidae > Cheilosia > Cheilosia scutellata. The sequence continues at coordinate 94,306,541 of OY015311.1, forward strand.
TATGGTGCCGAATTGATGGTTTTGGACTGTCAGCAATACTCTCGCGAACTGCTTTGTTGTTGCTTCTGTTGAATGACTTGTGACAGGACAGGACACCCGTTCCAGAGTGTTTAAGATCACTAATTGATCCAGTCTCCCTGAATTTTTTCTCTTCACAGTTGATGGTTTTAAATGACTATGACACGGCCATATTTTGTTCGAAAATTGCGGACTGTATAGCTGACAAACCTTCATAATTTTTAAAATATTGCTCAACAATGAAAATACGTTGTTCTTTCGTATAGCGCTCCATTTTTACTAACCCCGAACTGTCAGCTGTCACATTTTTATCTTTTTTTTGGCATCACTGTACTATTAAATAGCGCTAAATTCAAATTTTGCGTGAATTATGGGACACTCTTTAGCTCGACTCCACATTCGGGAGGTGGCTGTTATAGTTAATGTGTTAAAAAAACGTTTGGTATACCAACATTGTAAATTTAGTACCTAATAACAAAAATTTACCGATATCGTATCCTTCTACCTCTCAACAAGCACGAGAACCAGTGGTATCGATGTCAAGAAGATTTCAGAGATGGAACTAATGTGCTAGGTTTTACTCGACTACTCCCTGGAAACTTTTGGATTGACGATCGTCTACAAAGCGGCGCTGCATAGAAGGACGAAAGCAGTTCCTAAGCTTTACAAGCAAAAGGGAGGGGAAGAATACAGGCTTTTCAGAAGAAAAAAATAAATAGCTTGAGAAGCGTGCCATCGAGAAAATAGAGAGGTTCTACTCCAGAAGCAATATTCGGAAGTTCAACCAAAACTTATTAAGACAAAATCCGAACAGAGACTTGCGGAGATGAGGACAACAACCTTGTACAATAATCAGAGACTGTTCTACGACGTAGATGACCGAAATTTCGCTGTCAGTAAGAAATGGATTGAATGGTTCAATCTAGCTATAGTGCTAGACGATGAAAGACAAGATTCCCGCCCACCCGAACCAAAATGAAGTGAGGATAGCATTATCTAGGCCCAAGTTCAACAATAGCTGCCGGCCAAACTGTTTAAAGCAACTCATCTCCAATAGTCCGGGAGGCGACCGTAAGATTACCTACCTCATCGGGTTCCTCAAAAATTTGGACTTAAATCAATAGTTTATGAACCGACATTTACAAAACCGTTGGTCGGACAACGTTTTTCTTGCCGGGTTACGTCAAAAATGGCCACTTCCGGTAGGTTTTTTTTGTGTTTTGTTATGCCATAAGGTGCTCGAATAATTTTAATTTCACTGGAAAGGGTTTGATAAGTAATTTCGAAAACAGTTGGTCGGCCAACAAAAAACTTGCCGGAAACCCTTGTCCGACCACACTAATAATCGTGTTTTTTTGTGTTTACCACCTCATAGCGTGCCAAGATAAATTTGACCTTAAATGAAAGGTCATAACGTCGTCTTTACGAATTCAGAGGTCGGACAGACCTTACCTTGCCGAAAATATGTGTCCGACCGACCGACCTTTTAAGGTAGACTTGTCAATATATATTTAGGCTTACTATGCAAAAAAAAACTATCTTATTTCATTTGCAAATGGTAACACATTTGGTATCAAATGAAAGCTTACAGCGTCCTCTTTTGAAATTGAGAGGTCGGCCAGATCCTACCCTGCCGAAAATATGCGTCCGACCACTATATAGACATATCTACTATAGACCCAATACCATTGTTAGTCGTTATTTGCTGATCTTTTACATAAGCTTACAACGTCATCTTTCGAAATTGAATGACCGGCCAGATCGTATATTGCCGAAAATATGTGTCCCACACCGACTACTTCTCGACCATTCCTAATTATTTGTAAGTTCACCCAGTTGAGAAACTTGAATAGAATGGTATTGAATAAAAGCTTTTCGACCATATGTAGGCGCCCAAAAAAAGTGCATCGTAAAAAAAAACAAAAAAAAAAAAATTGCAAGACAAGCTGGCAGCTTACGGAATCACAATATACTGGATAATTAAGTTCTCATCATTGGATCTTATCGCGAGTGTTAACTACAAATTCAATATTCTGAATGACCTTTAACATAATATAATATCACGATCTACCTATTATAAAACTAATTCAATCCTAAAATTGAATCAAAAGAAATTTCTTTTAGTTTTTTTATAATAATATAAAGAGTTTAGAAGAGTTTAAGTGTTGATGATATTGTGCTTAAGGATAATGGCGATGATGATATTTCCGATGGTGGAAGTTCAATAGAATCCGATGATGATTAGGTTGTGCTTCATTAAAAAAAATTTATCGAATTTAACTTTGTCGTAATATGCAAAATTTAATTATTTCCTAATGTTATAGTATGTTTGATTATTTTTCATGTTATGTTTATGTTTATAAGAATATTTATTAAATTTGTTTCTATTATATAACTGAATAATGTTTATGAATCTTCCCCAATAAAAAAAAAAATAAAAAAGAAAAAATTGAACCAGTTTAAGAGTTTGCAAGAGTTGTATTCATTACGGAGAGTGAGAAATATGGGAAGTAGTCGGACGCATATTTTCGGCAGGGTAGGATCTGGCCGACCACTTAATCTCGAAAGAGGACATCGTAAGCTTTCATTTGATACCAAATATGATAAGGTTTTCAATGAGGTGAGTATTGACTTTTGGTAAAAGATCAGCAAGTAATGAGTAACAATGTTATTTGGCCTATAAAGTGGTCGGACGCATATTTTCGGCAGGGTAGGATCTGGCCGACCACTTAATCTCGAAAGAGGACATCGTAAGCTTTCATTTGATACCAAATATGATAAGGTTTTCAATGAGGTGGGTATTGACTTTTGGTAAAAGATCAGCAAGTAATGAATAACTGTGGGATTGGGTCTAAGGTATGTCTATAAAGTGGTCGGACATATAGTTTCGGCAGGGTAAGATCTGTCCGACCTCTCAATTTCAAAAGAGGACGCTGTAAGCTTTCATTTGATACCAAATGTGTTACCATTTGCAAATGAAATAAGATAGTTTTTTTTTGCATAGTAAGCCTAAATATATATTGACAAGTCTACCTTAAAAGTGGTCGGACACATATTTTCGGCAAGGTAAGGTCTGTCCGACCTCTGAATTCGTAAAGACGACGCACGTTATGACCTTTCATTTAAGGTCAAATTTATCTTGGCACGCTATGAGGTGGTAAACACAAAAAAACACGATTATTAGTGTGGTCGGACAAGGGTTTCCGGCAAGTTTTTTGTTGGCCGACCAACTGTTTTCGAAATTACTTATTAAACCCTTTCCAGTGAAATTAAAATTATTCGAGCACCTTATGGCATAACAAAACACAAAAAAAACCTACCGGAAGTGGCCATTTTTGGCGTAAACCGGCAAGAAAAACGTTGTCCGACCAACGGTTTTGTAAATGTCGGTTCATAAACTATTGATTTAAGTCCAAATTTTTGAGGAACCCGATAAGGTAGGTAATCTTACGGTCGCCTCCCCTACTACAAGATTTGGTCGAAAGAATGTATATGCTTAATGAATGATGGAACCCATAGCATAGTTGGTCTAGTCCACAAGTAGGGAGACCTTCGAAACTACGCCAAATTTTCACAAATAGATCTAGAATGAACTATAGACTGGAGGCGGAGATCTTTGTAATAGAATTAAAGGTATATTCAAATCATTCAATCGTCTTCCACAGACAGATCGTCTGGAGGATTGCATACTTATTATGAATAAACCGACATCAAACAAAAAAATAGGCTTCTTCGTGAAAAGGCTGCATTTAAGTCTTAATTTAAGGCTCTCAACTCAATCAGGATTACAGCATAGCTCTTTAATGAATACCAGAGAGGCACTGATACAGGCTAGATATCGATTCAAAACAAAATTCGTGTTCGGGTACGCGGCAATAGTGAGACATAGGTGGATGAGAGAGGCAAAAAATTGTCCAGAATTGAGGATCCACTGAATGCATATTATAATCCTCGAAAGCAAAGAAAGAAATCTTCTTAAAACAAAAAAAATAGTTGGCGCAACAGGAACAGGCACCCTCAGCCTAACATCTCACAACCATTCGTTTGTGTGAGTTTTTATTTTTGGGACGAATGGAAAGGACCTACAATTTTATCTTCTTACACTTTACCTTAAAAGCACAGACTAGGTGGACGCATCTGACTAATTCAATTCCATGAAGATTAAGCCAGCTTACAATGGACTTAAAACAAAGAATTTCATTTTCAGAACTCACATGCAAATGTATCACTAGACGGAAGGCCCTAAGTAATGGCAACTTACCAAGTGTCTCCCAAACTGCATACTATCTAAGATATGGGGACACAAGTAAGAAATGCACCAAGGATTTCACCGACACACCGTTCTCATTCAACTATACGAAAATTGCGGTGAATCGGGCACACATTCTAGAATCCAACAGTTAAAGCTTAAAACGCGATGCAGTGAAACTCGTTAAGCCAACTGGATGGAAGGAGGGCGGATCAACAGAGAAATATGTGACACAAGACAGTCGATGAGTACCCATGACATGACAACTGGGAAAGAGTTGGGAGAACTCAGGGCTTGTTCCCAAATACGCGGCGGATCATGGATTTCATGGGGATTGGTATTTTTGTATTTCCAAAAGCGATTTGCTCCATTCAAAAGCGATAGCTATTAAGATGGCGGATTGCTGGGCGGAGTTTTTGCGGATAAGAAATAAATTAAATTCTTGTGACTGGAAAAGCTGTCAAACTTTTGGGAAAATATGGAAAATTGGAAGTCAAATTGGAACACTTTGAAAATAACATTTCGCTATTTAGAATAAAAAAAGGCGAAGATGGTCGAAATTGAAGTATGCTTTCCCATGCTTTCAATACGACCCGCCGCGTATTTTCGAATAACCCCCCCCCTGAGCTATACTGCCAGAAAGCCCTCGCTATATGGCGTGCAGGACCTCAAGCGGAAACATAACATGAAATGACGTAAAAAAGTGAATACCTAGCGCAACAGGTCCTAAGCCAATATCTTCTCTCATCCATTCGTCTAAGTCTAAGGTGAATGGAAGGATCCTCCGTCTGAATTGTCTTGGATGTTTCTCGTGAGAGGGGTGCAGTGTTAACAGCCTTAAGATCACTTTTGTGATTTTCCGGGGGTTGAACATTAACGTAACACAACAAATTAATTGGCATTTCATCCTTTTTCCCGAAAATACTTCAAACGCACACACACACACACACACACACATCAGATTGAACTACATAAGTGAATAAAATCGCTATTTTCTGTTTCCATTTTACTGTTATGCGAAACGATTGTATGCAATGATTGCGACTCTTTTGTTATCAAATTAAATCCTTTAATCAGAACGTGAATTCTATTCAATTTAATTACTCTTCCTCTAGCAACACAAAAAGAGGAGACTGAAAAATGCGGCTTTGTTAAACCCATACAGAAAACGGCAGCTTTTTGAAATTGTATAATGCCCATGCCCAATGCACTCAGCTCAGCAGTATATTCCTTGTTTTGCCATATACTCGTTCACAGCTATGATAAATCAATCTTGAAGCCACCACACCGCTGCGCTGGCTGGCTGGCTGCCATCAGCAGTACAACCACCACCACCACCAACAAGCCTCTTCAAATCACACCGCTCTCATCCTGTTTATTGAATTCGGGTGCAATTCCCATCCGCAAATCACATTCGAATGTTAATTTAATTAAAATAAAAATAAAAAAAATAAGCAAAAAACCCGAAGCCTTCGAGTACAACAAAACCAGAGGCATCCCGGCAATCATCGCAGCGCGATATTGGCATCCAGACACCATCCCTGCCACACAGGAAACCATTCCACACATCATTATCCCCCCTATTCATGTATGTTCAAGTAGAAATGAGTGCGAGAAATGGCAGAATGGAAAATCGAACAAACTGCAGCTAACCTAATTTTTGAAATTTTTCTCGTTTTTCCTTCTTTTGTAGAAAACGTTCTCTTTAATGTGTATACTGATGAAAATGTGTCCTGATCAAATGGTGTCCTTAAATTCAAATTGTCGTCGAACATTCGACTGAATGGCTAAAGGGAGTTGGGAGCGGATGCTTTTATTAGCAATGAATACGTTGGATAGTTTCCAAAAATTTTATTGCATCTCTATGTGTGTGACAGCGCGGTGGCTGTTGAAAAACGGAAACAAGCGAATAATGCAATATCCTGTTTTGACATTGCGCATAGAGTGCCGGGATTTGTGTATTGAAATCAGATGCGGGAAATTCCGGTCAGATATTTGTCTCCGGTAAGCATATTGTTGTGATATGTATGCGATGGCCCAGACGGGACAAGTTGGTCGTACAATAATGTATTTTGAAAATCCCATACTCCACTTCTCTACTTATTTCACAGATTAATCGCACCGGTTTCCAATTAGAGCCACTAGATACCTCGCAACCGATTTCAGCACTTGTATTAAAGTTTATCTCCAATTGGTTCCAAGTTAATTTCCTCCTCATCTATTCCCAATAGGAGGCTCCATGGCGCACAGATAAAATTGTATATAGTTCCAATTCGAATAGTATCCCTCTCAGGCATCAAGGCAATAAAATATAATGGCTCCCTCACCCAGGGAATGTTGTACGAAACCAATAGCGCGCCACAGCCTATAACCTCTCGTCCAGTTATCGAAAAATATCTGACCTATAATCTTAAGTGCACCGCAAGGAATTTTCTCCTCAAGCTCAAGGCAATTGTTTTCCATTGTTCTATAGCACTCGCTTGATTTGTGTTCGTCGAAGAGAAAAGTTTATTTCCTGTACACGAGAAGAGGGAAGAAGAAAAACTCAATCACTCGGATGCTTTGTACACAAAACGTATATATGTATAACCGCAAGGATAATAAAATATTGCCAGGGGGTGTTATGAATGTAACTCGTCGCTGGAGGCTTACAATATAGGCTTTCTGCGAAATTTCTGTCAATACGTACAACCTTTAAAAAAAGGAAAAATTCCAGCAAAATATAGGACTGCTCCTTTGGGCAATTCTAGGAAAAGAATCTTGTTATTTTGTGTGACTCAACAAATGAGCTGGGATGTTGAACTGGTTTTTTTCAATGCTGCTATTCTTGGGGCTTATTTTTTAAGATTAACGCGTTTGTTCTATTCGAGGATGGGTGGGGTTGATGGAGCTCTGTCCATGTGCCTTGTAGCCACTTCTGTCTCTGATGTATTCTGAACTTTTTCACCAGGCTAACGTCGCTGTATAGTCCGAATTTCCTCCTTCAAACTCAAATGATATAAACTGGACCGAAATTCAAACTCTGAAGAATCTTTGTCTCGAAGCGTACCAAGACGTTTTTATCTACTTTCGACAATGTCCATGGTTCAGAAACATAGGAGAACAGGTATAGCCCGTCCCGTAAAGTGCTACTGCGCATTTTGGGATCTTTCTTTTGCTTTGGGACGGGCTATAAAGGTCTTTTACAACATCTCCTTGGTTCTATGAGAGAGCTTAACGTTTTAGATATTTTCTCAGACCAACAATACAGCAATTGACAGGGGTGATTCTGCACTTGATCTCAGCGCCACTGTCACTTTGACAGGTAATTGTAGAGCTTCACTAGATATACAAAGTCTTTAATTACTTATGTCGTTTTCCATAGGGCAAAAAGGAGCGTCCAGGAGCGTCCGGAATCAAGAAAATCACTTCTGAAACCGTTCCATTGGCGAAAAAAAAACTCTTCTGTTGATTCTGAGGAAAGAATTTCGCTTCTCGATTTGAAGCCAGAATCCACTCGAGAAGCACTTACACATGTGCATTTTATGTATTTTATACAAGCCAGTTGGCAGCAGCCATACAGTAATTTTTGACGTTTCACCAATACGTGAGTGTAGTCGAGCAGAATCAGTTTTCTTGTTCCATTGGATTTCATAATGAGTGAATCCTCGAGTGAAACCAATGGAAAAGGACATTATATCAGATATAGTTATATCTGTCCATTGTGACATTTTGGTCGAGTCGCCCCGCCCGTATTGAGAGTACTTTTTAATGACAGCATATAAAAGGTCCGAACTTAGGTGATTGCGGCTATATTGTTAAAGCTACATTTATCAAATTGTCTGTCATTTATTTAGGCTGTCTTGCGAATCAACATGGAGATGGAGAGTTCTAGCATTCAACAACATGTGTGAATGATTAAATTATTTTACGGTCGCCATAATCGTCCTTACAAGAGGACTATTCGCAACGTGGTGGATAAATTCGAATCGACGGTTAGTAAACAATCTGTTAACACCCGTATGTACGTCAACGAATCGCAAAATCTGCTGAAAATATCGCCGCTGTCCGTGAGAATGTGCAGGAGAATCTGAGGCAGTCCATTCCGTCCTTTAAAAGAACACATCATTTAGGCCATCATTCAACTGAGCTCAAAGTTAATGACATAGATAACGCCGTTTGTTTGCTGACTGGGCTATAGAGCAGTTGGAAGATGACCCAAATTTCGGTCGAAAAATCATATTCATCACGAAGCCTAGACTTCGGCCCAATGCACACGGAGCAACTGGAAAAAACTAAACCGGTTGGCAAGTCGGGTTACAGACCAGTTACGGACTTAGTGGTGACTTGACTCCACAAACGACGAAACTCATCACCAAACAAAATCTCTAGTTCGTTCAGTGTCGTCATGTTTTTCAACCTCCCGGTGGGGCAACAGCTTGGTCTGTTGTTCGCTCATCTTCGACAAACTAGAAACTGAAATCAATAGGCAACCCGGCATGCAAATCAACAGACGACTGATTACAAACTGGTTTTTGTGAATCGCAAACGAGTTTTCAAATAGTAGCGTCGTATGCGTCGTCCCACTTCATTACACAGTGTATGACTCAAATGAAACTACTTGCCAATTCGCATCGCTGATCAGTTTTTTTCCAGTTGCTCCCTGTGCATTTGGAAAATTACAAAATTGAAAAATTGGATGTTTCGGATGCGGACCGCGGCTTCGCTGGGTGGTGATTTAAATGATGTTATATTCCGTACATAATGGCATACATGGGCCTTCTAAATAAATCCAAAATTTCAGTTTGTTTTATTCGAATTTAAAGATAGGAAACGCTTAATTGAAAACCCTTTACTTCGGTTTAGTCCTGTACTTTTTGGCTGTTAACGGCCAGACCCATCTTCGCCGCATCCGTTTTAATACTTGCAGGCGTGCTAACTGACAGCCCGATAATGTCGATATCATCTGCATAATTATGCAAGTAGTAGAACAGACTTTTGAAAAATGTTACCTCTGATGTTGGCTTGTGAGTTTCGTACAATTGCTTCAAGAATGATGTTAAAGAAGTTATATGAATAGCGAGTCACTTTGACTTAAACCTTTTTCAGCATTAAGGGGTTCCGTTTCCGTCGTGTTCTTTTCGACTTGGAGCAGCAAGCGTTCTTCATCATCGTCCTGCATAGATGGACGAGTTTGGCAGAGATGCCGAAATTTGTCATGAACTTGTTTAATTGGTCCCTACATACGATATCATGATAGGCCTTAAGTCGATTAAGAGCTAGTGTGTATCAATCTGCAATTTCTGCGTTTTTTCTAAAATTTGCCGGAGTGTGAAGAGGCTTGGTCGATGGTTGACTTTCCTCGCCTAAAACCGCACTGATATGGGCCGATCGGGTTATCAGCGAAAGGTTTTAAGAGTTCACAAATCATAGCCGACGGGATCTTAGATCTCTAGATTAGTTCAGAGCATCTTCTTTTTTGAAGATGTTAACATACACACCTACATTCATCCGCCAGTTGTGGACATAAGTTGGTGCATGCTCCTTACCAAGTTATCTCACGCTGCTTTGAAAAGCTTGGCCGGTTCTCCATCAGCTTGCCACCAGCCTTGCCCTTGTTGTGCCTTGGATATCACTATCCGCACTTCGTTTTGAAGAAGTGGGAATTTTTACTACATCGTCAAGTCTGAACGAATCATGCTGCCTGTCAGCATATTGTTGGCTGTCTTCGCCGTTTAACAGTCTGCTGAGATGTTCTTTGCAAGTCCTTGGAGCTGACAGTGAATCTACTACGTTATTGCCATGATCAATGCTCATACATATATATTCAGGCTTTTGTTCGAGTCTTTCCTTTGGAATAGCGTTCCTCAGTATAGTCGACCGCCCGCTTGTCTCGCTTTTTCTTTCCTAATGAGAAGTCGATATTCCTCCCCGTTCTTTTTCAGTTTTTTGATGCAAGGGCTAGCCGGTACTGCTAATCGAGATAGCGGTTTCTATGTGGTCTTCAGCTAGTGAAGTCCAGTACAACAGTGGCAGCACTTCTCATGGTACGTTGGCAGTGGTGACACTGATCCTCAGCACTTAAATCTCACGATGCGCTTGTTCAGAGCTTAAGAAAGATGCGGTGCGAAAGAGTTGTGGCGGTCATTTGCGATAGTAGCGTCAAATCTTTTTACAGCCGACGCGGGATGTTGATCCTAGCAGGCATTGGGTTGGGGCTATTTTGGCAGCTCGGAACGTTTGTACATCGAAAATACTGGAGGCCGTCGTTCACAACGCGATTAATTTAGCTTAAGACGGCTGTATGAGACATCCAAGTGTCCTTGTGCGTCTTGAGATGTGGGAATCGTATGCTGGCAATCACGACGTTTGGCCCTCATCAAAGTCAATTAACATGGGTCAGTTACAGGAGGTGTTGTCGTGCAAGCTGTGTTTTCCGCCTGTAGAAGTGCAGAGCAACAGATGCCCTATTTTTCGACATTGGCGTTAAAGTTGTCAGGAACAATTTTGACGTCGTAGGACACTAATCGTACGTGCTTTAGCTACGTCGCCCATCTCCTCTGTACGGACACAGATCAGCTTAATGTTCTTTAATTTGGCCCTGATGAGTATTGTGACCAGGAAACCCAACTTCTTGCCCAAGTCTTCATCTAATCACAAGGAGTCGCTGACCCTGCTCCTTGCAGAGATCGCGGTAGTATATTTGCTATTTATCACCTTTCTTGAGCTACAGTGGTGGAACACTAATTAGAAACAAATAATTTTTTCTGAGGATTTAATTATCGCTGGTTTATTTATCAACAATTTCGATACGACCTTAGTAAACATAAATAATAGTATTAATAGTAATAAAAATGGGAATCAAATAAAGAAATAAAGAAGAAATAGAAACAAATTTAAAAAAAAGAGCAGAAGGTATGTTTCTGTGTGGAATTATAATTAGAAACAAAAAATGTAATTATAATTTAAATTCAAAAATAAATATAAAAAAATAAGTTTTTGAGTCCAACTCTTAATAATTATAAAATTTGATCAATATTTTGTGCGAAATCCACTATTTGCAATGACAGCAGCACACCGGTTTGGTAAAATGGCTACCAATTTTTGACATCTCTTAACGGGGATATTTCTCCAAGCTTGTTCAATGTTTCTTAACAATTCGCGGACGTTTTGCGATGTTTTCGTTCCCAAACTTCTTTCCAGATCAGCCCACAAATTCTCAATTGGATTGAGGTCGGGACTTTGCGCTGGCCATCTCAAAACATCTATTTTTACTTCCAGAAACCAACTCTTCACAAGCCGTGAAGTGATCTTAGGATCATTGTCTTGTTGGAAAATTTAAGACACTTGCAAATGGTCAAACGCATATGGCTCCATAACATTTGCTAGTATATCCTTATACACATGCTGATCCATTCGTCCAGCAACACGCACAATAAGAACAACACCGCGCCAGGAAAAGGCTCCCCAAACCATCACATTTTCACCACCATGCTTGAACATTTTTATGGTATACTTGAGGTTGAGTTCCTGATTTTTTGGCGCTTTACACATTTTTTTCTATTGAATCCAAACATATTAAATTTTGATTCATCACTCCAAAGCACTTTTTTTTCAGAAAGAGAGGGGTTTAAGTGCATATTCCTTCGAAAATTCGAACCGACATTTTACATTTTGTTTTGAAACGTGTGGCTTTTTAGGTGTGATGCACCCCCGCAGACCTGCTTCTAATAGTCGATTCCTGACGGTTTTGCATGTGATTTCCTGACTTAGTTGTCCCGATACATTTGACAGACTTTCTTTACTGCTAAGAAAAGGATGTGTCCTACTCAAACGGAAAATGAGTCTGTCTTCTTTAGCGGTTGGTTTTCTTGCTCTTTTTTTTTCTTTTGGGGTTTTCTATACTACCTGTATCATTGAAAACTTTTATTGCGCCATAGACCATCTTTTTGGAGCATTCCAGGTCCTGGCGATGGATTCCATAGATGCTCCTGCCGTACAATATTTTCGGATGATCAATTTTCTTAGTTCCGGTGTGCAGCTCTTGTTTTTTTCCATTTTACTAAAGTTAATAATATTACTAAGACGTATTAACAGGAAAAATATGCAGAGTCAATCTTATACCGTAATAAAAACAAAGTATTCAAAATTGTATGCGATGTTTCTAATTAAATTTCCACAGAATTTCTTATATCGATATTAAACTTTAGTAAACTTTGTCCACCAAATACTTCGCGAGAAATTTTAACGGATCTACTTAATGTACTAAAAATGCGCAAGGCTGCTGCAAAACAACGGCACTAAACCAGCGCCTATATATTGTATGAAACTTGTGTAAAAAAAGACACAATGACAACTCCATGTCTATTTTTTCATTGTTTCTAATTAGGCTTCCACCACTGTATATTCCCATCGCATCTTCCTTCTAGAATGTTCGTATATTATCGGCTTTATTCCTGTCCAAGATCTCATTTATAGTTGCTCTACTACACAAGGTCTATTTAAGGTCCGGACATTGTGTTGTCATAGTAATCCACTTCGGGGATGTGAGAGCTGCTGTTAGTCCATCCGCCACCATCACTGACTAGTCCCAAATAATTCTCACCGACCTTTTTCTGTAAAAATGCTGACTTGATATGCCTGACAATTGTGTCCAAAATTCGCGTTATAAGCGAAACATTTTGTTTTTCCAAACTAATCACAGCTTTCAGAACTATCATCTTTGATCTGCCTATCATCTCTATCTAGAGCAAGCTGTAAACGGTCCCTTTGATCTAACCTCATTCACTTATTTGGGCCTCATTTCGAAAATATCATTAATTATACTTATTAATTACAAGTCAAGTAGAAAAGGAAAGAGCCTTTTCCTACAGGACGGAAACTTGATTAATGTCTCTCCTCCGAAACAAGGTCCAAGTCCCTCAAAGAAACACGGCACGCGAACGAACGACAATTCAATTAACACAGCCTTCATCACGTGGGCACTTCACTAATTCCCTCGGATTACATGTCCTTCTTCTCGTATAATGAATAACGTAGCCATCAGAGCTCGCCTTCCCGTATAACCCTGCCCTGCCCAAGCTTTAAGACAGCAATATTTCTGCAAAAAAAAAAGTAGTGAATGTAATTTATGGCATGTCTCTCGAATTGAAATTTCTTTCCGATTGCCCTCGTCGTGCGTGTACACTGTACAGACATCGGCTATGGTTGTATACGAGTACAACAAACATATGCCAGGGACAACGAAACATCTCTTTCTCTGGGTTCATACTACATGCAAACATCCATCAGGATAACCGAGAATTAAATTATACAACGAGAGAGCTTAATCACGCAAAATGTTCACTGTTCAGCCAGTACACCCGATGATTCTTGCGCCCCGCAAGCAAGGACACAGGCCAGCGTACGTTTATTGAGAAGCACAGCGCCGAAGAAAATCGGGTCAATAATTACGTGCCGGGGAAATTTCGCTCGAGATACATATAATTGAAAGAAGGATACGTACGTGATACGGTGATACATGTGTGTGGGATATGGTTGGACGCATGCAGAACTTGAGACAGGATGTACCAGTGGTCAGGTCGAAATTTAATTTCAGTTATATCCGAAATTCAGAAAGAACAGTTACAAAAGTAATTCCGCCAATCGAGCAGGCCAGGCGAACATAACGTGAAACCAATTAAACCTACATCTTCGTTTTGGCCTTTCTCTGTGATTTATATTATGTTCGACGAGGTGGGTGGAAATTTCACCGTGAGAATGTAATTATTTCATTAGCATCCATGGAGTAATTTATAAAAACGCATGGTTAGTCTGCATTCCGTTTCGATAGTTTGGTAATTTTTTCTCCCCCTGATCCCAAAAACGGTTTTCTTTATAATTGTTTGCGTTTGGTTTATTATACATAGTTGGAAAATTTAAGACGAAGGGGGGCGGGTGAATTTGTATGCAGAAGTAATCCATCTCAGCATAAAGTAAGCTCTTAGTTCCCAGGAGTTTAGGTTAGGTAAGGTGGCTGTGCTAAAGCGGGGAGACATTTACACACTTAAGGGGTTGGGGGAACGTGGCCAGAAAAAAACTATGTGCCGAACATTGCAGTCGGAACTCTATTGCTACTTGCGAATTTGAGTATCTTACCTCCTTAAGAGGTTTTGATGGTGACTGAGGTAATCAAATCATTTATATAAGTTTGCACCTCCTGGTTGCGGCTTATTCCTCGGGAAAGCGCGGGGGGTGACCTTAACAGTCAGCCCCCATCCCATTGCCTCTGACAGTCCATCACTAAGGAGATAGACTGGGTGCGTGGCAGAAGTGGGTGCGATTGAATCAGTCCCCTTTGCTGCTTTAACAAAAGTCAATGGATGGATGGTCTGTTGAAAAAGGATGGTGGTAACCATAACCATAGCAGTCTGCCTTCCGTTTAATTCCTTTTCACATTCAGTCCACAGGATAGAGACTGGTGCTGAGGAGAATAGCTTGATTGAAGCACTCCATCGCGATTTGTCTTCGGTGAAAAGGCGAGGGGTGACCGAAAAAGTCTAGCCCCACGCTTATCCCTTCTGACGAAGTCTGGAAGTTCGAAGTGTCAAGTGAGATTAACCGACGTATAGTCAGATCTTCACGTTGGCGGTTAGTCCTCAGAAACAGACAAAGGGTGACCGAAACAGTCTAACCCCCGCCTGTATAGCTTCTGACGGTTCGCTTGCAAGAAGTGTGGCTGGTACAGAGCGGGGACGAATTTGCTCCACTGTTTGACGTCGATAAGGGTGACAATTTGTGCTCGGGAAAAAGACGGAGGGCAACCGAAACAGTGTATCTATCTCCGCCTATTGCCTTTGACAGTTAGTATGTTAGGAGAGAGAGACTGGTGTCGATGAGAAACGGATGATCGAAGTCATCTAGCCTACTGCTTGACACCGAAGAGGGTGACGATTGATGTCTGTTCAATAGGTAATTGCATGTGGATGTTTCAGTTCGACTTTGTAACGAACTTACTGATGCATCAAATATCGGTTCGGGACAGGTCGCTCAGGTCTTCAAAGAAATAAAAGACCCTAAGAGGTAGCCCTACGTAAGGTGGTAAGAGCTGGACAGGGGCAGAGAAGGTGAACACTGTGGTTTCTTCTTCCTCCTCGTCCATACTCAGCTCCAACAGAAATCGTTATGGGGTACTACCATTCTGCTCAAAGTTACTCGATTTTTTATTAAAAACAATGCGCACTTCTTGTTTAAACAAAAACAAAAACAACGTGTGATCTTCATGTTTGTAATGCTTTTGATGTTCGCCCAGCGCCACTTGCCCAAAGTGAGGAATAATTGGTAACATTCGGTTTAGAATTTGTTCGCCAATAAATTTCAAATTCGTCGTATTCCTTCTGAATTAGTCGGTACATTACTTACTTACTTAAGGTGGCGCTACAGTCCAGGGTGGACCTGGGTCCACAAACCACATAGAACTAGACCGCCGACTTCCGTGCACCTACCACATACTCCTCGGAATTAATTCCCCTGTCTGTGAATACGTGTGAAATTTCAAAATCAATGGCGGCAATAATTTCCCATGCTATACCATGGGCCTAGGCTTTTTCAAGTATGCGTGCGTAATGGCGCTCCTTTGAATTTGTACAGCACCAATACATGAAAAATCCTGGGCCCGCAGGTAGCTTGTAGGCAAAGTCCATTATGTAGGAGGAGTCGACGGTCTATTCTATGTGGTTTGTGGGGATCACTTTAGTTGTACGAGAGAGGGCTTTGCTATCAGTTGCTAGGAGCCTAGGTAGACAAAGTCCTTAACTACCTCAAAGTTATATCTGTCTATGGTGACATTCTGTCCAAGACGTCGGTGTTGGTGTTGGGTGTCCTTTCTTGATGACAGCATATACTTTGTCTTTTATACTTTATATAACATCTACCGCAGTGTGAATATTTATTGAATGGTAGACTTTTCTAGCCTGAAGCCACACTGATAGGGACCAATCAAGTTGTTGACGAAAGGCTTCAGGCGTTCACACAAGACAGCACCTAGGCGATGTTAAGAAGACTAATACTTCTGTAGTTGGCGCAGTTCAGATGGTCCCCTTTCTTGAGGATGCGATGAAATAAAAACAAAATTTGCTCCATTAAGTAATTCCTCATGTCCGAGAAACGCATACATCAGATTAAGTGAGTAGTTTAAATGTGATACAGCAAGGCATTAATACCCTAAAAACAAATTTATTATGTGTAGTAATATGTTTTACTAGCTTTTGCCCGCGGCTTCGCTCGCCCAGTTCTAAGGATTTACACATAGAGATTCTTTCACAGTCAGTTAGTTGCCTTTTTATATTTATATATCGTGCGGGAAACCTAACTAAAACAGTACTTAAGAAGCAATTAGTATCCCTGAAAAATATGTCTAACGCCCTATTGGAGAAAATAGTTAAAAAAATATATATTTTCAATATTTTTTTGGTGAAGCGCTGACATCTCAACGCAGATCATGCTATGGCAAACTGAGCCACTATCTACTGGACACACCATATTTCTTATTCTTAGTTAGCAAATTCTTGATTATATTCCACACTGCCCAGATCTTCCTATACTGTGCAACATATGCAACCGGAAAGATCGTGAGGACGTCTACCACTTTCTAGCAGTATAACCCCATTTTTACAGAATTCCGCTTGAATATCTTTGGAGTACGTACGCTGGAGTTAGATGAAGCGATCAGCATATTCAACAGCGATTAAGTTTGGACGCATTAAAAAGTTTCAAATTGATACGACGATCGGTTCGTGAGTATTGCTGATCAACCATTACTAAGGCCACCTCATTTGACGTTGGTGCATTGAAGCGACCCCTATGGCTGCCGGTGGCTTCCTCTCAGCATTAATGGCTACTTTGAATGTTTTAGACGTTGCAGGCACCTTGTCCATTGCGACCTTCAAGTCTCTTACATATGCATTAAACGTATGTAGCATTCCCTGTAGTTGTCTGACTAAGCCAGGTTTCACATAGGGATAGTTATTGCACCTCAATTTAACTTCTCTGTTGTCTTCGCCAACAAAATATATTTGTAAGAATTGTGGTTCCTTTTGAGGTGCTGGCAACAAACTTCCAACTAAGTGGTATACCTGGCCTTGAACTTTAAAAGTAGGCATAAAACCGTCCTTCATTATCTGTTTAGCACCGAATGAAGTCATTTGAAAGGTACTATTATATTTTCGAATGCCGTTCATGAAATGTTCATGTTTTGGATGTATATTCATTATCAAGCTGTGGAGAGGCTCGGGTAGCGTTCATAAGGCGGGTGTTGAAGAATTAACGAATTGGATTGGCTTGCTATTGCACCGAAAAGAGTTTTTATTCGAAAAGAAATAATGTGCAACACCAAGATTCGAATTATTTCATTATAATTTAATGGATGTAGTATGTACAGTACATATCAATGTTCAAATAATTTACAAGTGGATACTTAGCTGAGGATGAGATTTGATGCCTTTCACGAACGAGATCCAAGTGACCGAAAGCACATGAGATCAAGCTGATCAGGCATAACAAACTCTCGCCCACTCCCAAGCTTTACACAAGCAATGCAATTGTTGTTGCAAAACTGAGCGAGCTTGCATGTTTTATATAAAAAGAAGAGCAATTATAAAGAACTTACATAATTGAGTTATATGAAATGAACATGAACAATACGAGTTAGGAGAGTTATATAATGAGCTTAGAGAACTAAGTATGAACATTAGATAAACAGAATTAACATAAGATAACTGATAAGTAATGAATAGAAAATGATAGATTTCTAATGAAAAATAGTACATTTGTGATGAATGCGATAAATGTTCAATTATGTTGATTGGTGAATGTAGATTCAATCTCAAACATCCCGGCCCCCCTGGAACGAGTTTCAGGATATAGGTAGGAGGGCTAGCTTAGAGATGGGACGAACAAATGTGCCTGATGTTGATTTCACAGCTGCGACTCGGACTTGCTGATCAGCTCCTGGGTGTACACTTTCGATTCGGCCTAGTAACCATTTTGTTGGCGGAAGATTAGGTTCTTTGATGACTACTAGGTCTCCAGGTTTGAGGTTTGTTGTAGGGCGTTGCCATTTGGGTCGCTCCTGTAGTGTTGTCAAGTACTCCGTATGCCACCTCTTCCAGAATCCTTGGGTCATACTTTGGATCTGATTCCAATGCGAGAGGCGACTTGGAGGAGTATCTAAGTGGTTGGGCTCAGGAACGGCTGTGAGTGGTTCACCTACAAGAAAGTGAGCTGGAGTTAGTGGATTTAAATCGGAGTCAGACATGGAACATAGAGGACGAGAATTTAAAATTGCTTCTATTTGACTAAGGACAGTACACATTTCTTCGAACGTTAACATAGAACACCCAATAACACGACGTAAATGCATCTTGACTGACTTAACGCCAGCCTCCCACAAACCCCCAAAGTGTGGCGCTGACGGGGGGATGAAATGCCACGCAATGCCATCCTTGGCAAGAGCGGCAGCGATTATGTCGTTGTGTGATTGTGCCATAACTAACTTGTGCATCTCAGTCAGGCACCGACGAGCTCCTTGGAAATTTGTCCCGTTGTCGCTGTAGATGTTGCTACACTTGCCACGGCGAGAAACAAATCTTCGTAGAGCAGCTATGAAAGCATCCGTTGTGAGGTCACTCACAAGTTCCAAGTGGATGGCTTTCGTTGCCATACATACGAAGAGAGCAATGTAGGCTTTGGACGTCTTCGGTTTGCGACAACGGGATAGCTTGATGGTAAGTGGGCCGGCGTAATCACACCCTGTATTTGAAAATGGACGACTTGGCTGGATGCGATGCGACGGTAAATCACCCATGATTTGCTGGCTTGTTAGCCGTCGCTGCATAAAGCACGATTTACACCTGTGAATGATGCGACGTATGAGATTTCGGCTGCCCATAATCCAGTACTGCTGTCTGACGAATGCGAAGGTTTCGGATACTCCAGCGTGTAGATAGCGTTGATGTGTGTCTGTAATTATAAGGGACGAAATCGGGCTAGTTTTAGGAAGAATTATCGGATGTTTTATATTAAACGAAACACTAGCATGTTTTATACGTCCACCAACACGTAACAGTCCATCGTTGTCCAAAAATGACGAGTACTTCAAAAGGGTCGATTTCGAAGGAAGTTGGTTGTTTGCACGCAGATATCGGATGTCATCTTCAAAATAACTGCTTTGCACAAACCTTAGCAAGGATATTCTGGCAGCATTAATTTCCGCGTAATTCAAACCACGATGAATTCGAGCTGAGATGGGAATGCGACACTCTGAAGCCAATCGTAGGCAATGAGCGATAATACGTTGCAACCTATACCACGACGAAACATTCTTTATTAAGTCTTGATAGACATGTCCGTTAACCGACGCGATAAGCACATGCGTAGAGATTGGTTTTTCTTCCATTTTAACCGATTCACTTTCAGATAGAGCCGAAGAATGTTTTGATTTTGGCCAATGTTCGTCGGATAACGACAGCCACGGTGGACCGGTCCACCATAGACTATGATTGAATAGATTGGAAGGGAGGACACCACGCGACGCACAGTCCGCAGGGTTCGATTCCGACGGAACATGAAACCAACAGTATCGGGGTATAGTTTCTAGAATGGCTGCTGTTCGGTTGGCTACGAACGTTGTCCAGCGACGAGGGGGTGATGAAAGCCAATATAGCACGATTTCGGAATCGCACCAAGCGAATATCTTTACGATTTTGGAATTTATCGACATTTTTACAAGAGTCAACAACCGAGCAAGCAACAACGCACCACAGAGTTCGAGACGGGGAATGGAGACACATTTAATTGGGGCCACTTTTGTTTTCGCCGCAATAAGGGTAATAGTGACTTCACCAGTAACAGATATACAGCGAGCATAAACGACCGCGGAGTAAGCGAGGGACGAAGCGTCAGAGAAACCGTGAAGTTCTATGGATCCTTCAGATGGAAACACATTCCTTCGGACCTGAATTTGCTCAAAAGCTGAGAGTTGTTCGCGATATGTCAGCCACTGATCAGCGATTGCAGGAGGCAGAGGATCATCCCAGCCTAGTTTGAGTTCCGACGACCATAGCTGCTGAAACATAATTTTGAATAGAACAACCGAAGGAGCAAGAAGTCCAAGGGGGTCGAAAATACGCGCGATTTCGGAGAGCAACTGTCTTCTTGTAACCGATGGGCATGGACTAGGCGGAACCACCCGATAGGAGAATACATCAGCAGCAGGATTCCAGAACATTCCCAATACCTTAATGAGAGATTGTGACTGCTCAGGGTTAACGAAAGAAAATTCGCAGTCCTCAGGTTGTTGCTTTGCGAGAAGAGCCCAACAGTTGGAGCTCCATTTCCGAAGCTGGAGTCCAGCTACCGATAACAACGCGACTAGTTCTGACTGCAAATCTAGCAAAGTGTCTATCGAGTTTGCCCCTGTCATGACATCGTCAACGTAGACATCATTAAGCAAAATCTTCGATGCGTTTGGGTATTTCGATGCGTAATCTTCGGCGAGCTGTTGCAATACGCGTACCGATAAAAATGGAGCCGACGCTGTACCGTATGTTACGGTTCGTAACCGATAGTGTTGAATTTCGTCACGTGGATTCTGACGCCAAACGATGCGTTGAAAATCTAAGTCTTGTTCGCGAATCCATATTTGGCGGAACATTTTTACGATATCGGCCGTGAAAACAAACCGATGTTGCCGGAAACGCAAACACACACCAATCAAGTCACGTTGAATAGGTGGACCGATTAGGAGTTGGCTATTTAGCGATTGTCCTTTAGAGTCTTTTACCGAGCCATCGAATACAACGCGTAGCTTTGTTGACGAACTGTCCGGTTTTAGTACCGCGTGATGGGGAAGGTAAAACTGCCGGGTAGGGTCGATGTATATTTCTTCGCGAGGGATTAGTTGCATGTGACCAAGTTCGAGATACTCTTTCATGAAATTAGAGTACAATCGGTGCAGTTCCGGATTACTGCGAAATCTACGCTCCATCGAATATAAGCGTGAAACTGCCGACTATAAAGTATCTGCGAACCTTGGGGAGGGAATTTTGAACGGTAGAGAAACAATATATTTCCCATCGGAAGAGCGCGAAAACGTTTTTTGGAAATGCTGTTCAGCGGGATCATTTAGAGCAGATTGGCCTTTATGAGGGGAAACTTCTTCCATTTCCCAGAACCGCTGCAAGAGAGCATCCACGTCGAGAGTTGAATGGAATGAAGACATTTCCTGAACGGGTGTATATGGATCAACTAACTCCCCTGAAACGACCCAACCAAACGATGTGTTGAACGCTATAGGACTGCCTTCATGTCCATGAATTTGTTCTGACCTGAGAATATTCCAAACCTTGTCAGCTCCCAGTAGAACATCAATCTGACTTGATAAGTTAAAGTATGGATCTGCTAGATTCAACTTTTGAATATGTTCCCATGCCGATGCGTCAAAAGATTTGGATGGCAGATTCGACGTCAATTTTGCCAGAACGAATGCATCGACCGATAATTGAGACTGGTTGTAACGAGAAAAGAGTTGGATAGATACACATCCTTTTGTAAATCCAGCCTCTTTTGATGCCAGTCCCATGATGGGGATACGAGCATGCTTTCTTGGAAGACCTAACCTTTGTGCGAATGACTCAGCTATAAATGAAGACTGGGAACCTGTGTCCAAGAGAACTCGGCAATCGATAAGTTGTCCCCGATTATCTTGAAGCTTAGCGAGAATAGTTGGTAAGATGGTTTGCTTTCGAATGCTAAGCTCAAGCGAGTGGTTAGTAATCAGTGGAGAAGTCGTAGCAGAAGTAGAAGGAGTCGTAGAAGAAAAAGGCTGGTGAGAAGCAGATGATGTCGAAGGCGATGGCGAGGGTAAAACAATAGGAGGGCTTGGATTTTGTGAAGGTAACGAAGAGGACGTATTTCTCGAATCGTCTTGATGAACCAACGAATGGTGACGAGCTCGACAGACGCGACAACGAAATGATGACCGACACCTGTTTGCCGAATGACCTGTTCGCAGGCAATTGAAGCACACCGATTTTGTTTTAACGAATGTTCTGCGAGCAGTAATGTCTAACGCTAAGAATTGATTGCACTGGGATAGGACATGGTCACCTTTACACATAGGACACTGTGAACTATTTTCCGACGGTTTAGCTAAATGGGCACGGATTTGGACTGATTGTTTTGAACGAGATGTGACAGAGCGATTAAGAGTTTGGCACGATTCAAGTGCATCACAGCGCAATTCAAGAAATTCAAGAAGATCGTCGATCGAACTGTCGTCACGAGATCCGATTTCTTCCGCCCAAGCGTGCTTTGTGTCACTATCAAGCTTAGATAATAAAAGGTATATCACCCAGGGATCCCTACCATTCCTATCTAACGCGTTAAGTCCACGTATCACTTCATCCGCACCGTCTGTAATCTTTCTAAGAGTTTGCACATTTGAGACACACATTGTAGGAAGCGAAAGAAACGTTTGCACTAATGATTGCACGATTAAATTAACACGATCGTATCTTTTCTCAAGTCTGTCCCATGCTTCGATGTAGTTCGCATCTGAAATGGACATATGCTTGATTAGGTTAGCCGCATCCTCCCGCAAGAACGACTTTAAATAATGAAATTTCTGCGTAGGAGTAAGATTAGGTTTGTTATCGACTGAACCCAAAAATAAATCTTTAAAAGATGGCCAATCTTTGTAATTGCCAGAGAATGGTGGCACCACAATTGGAGGTAGATTTACTGTCGAACACGTGTTCGCCGAAGAATCCAATTTCTTCAAAAATGTCTCTTGCTGATTCGCAAGCGTTTTTAAAACCGAATTGTCTTGAACGGCAGACATTCTATCGCGAATAGCCTTTTTTAAGCCCGAATGTGCAACGAAATATTTGTCTTCGTACGTACCGAATTCCTTTTCGAAATCTCCTAACTCATCATCCTCCAAATGCTGCAAGCACTCTTTGTGTAACGAAGAAAATTCCGACCACGCTTCCACGACCCTACTTAATCGAATTTCTAGCATCTCGATTGTAGTTGATTGTTCAATAGACGCAAGAAAATCGACCGCACGTGTTAAGCATCCCTTTGCCGTGCCGCGTTTTTGTTTTAGACCATTCATTTTAATATATATATATATATTACGGACAAGGAGAAATGAAAAATCACAGGTGAAATGCTAATTGTATAATGCGAAGCAACGCCTTGATTAATTATAGATCAACTTGCTATAATAATAAGGTAACTTCACTGCGAGGGAATTATTCCGGTAGGTATATCAAATATCAAAAGTCTGAATACGATTTTATGATTTATTCCCGCCTAAACGCATAAATTCACACATGCAGTTTTTCTACCAAACGAATTCAAGGTCCATATATTATGTATATATAAAAAATCACGCCATGCACATGCAGTTCTTAATTGAAAAAAGTTTATCACTTTCTTTGATTTAATTTATTAAATATTCGGCTTCAGAAGGACCAAATTTATGTTGAAGAATTAACGAATTGGATTGGCTTGCTATTGCACCGAAAAGAGTTTTTATTCGAAAAGAAATAATGTGCAACACCAAGATTCGAATTATTTCATTATAATTTAATGGATGTAGTATGTACAGTACATATCAATGTTCAAATAATTTACAAGTGGATACTTAGCTGAGGATGAGATTTGATGCCTTTCACGAACGAGATCCAAGTGACCGAAAGCACATGAGATCAAGCTGATCAGGCATAACAAACTCTCGCCCACTCCCAAGCTTTACACAAGAAATGCAATTGTTGTTGCAAAACTGAGCGAGCTTGCATGTTTTATATAAAAAGAAGAGCAATTATAAAGAACTTACATAATTGAGTTATATGAAATGAACATGAACAATACGAGTTAGGAGAGTTATATAATGAGCTTAGAGAACTAAGTATGAACATTAGATAAACAGAATTAACATAAGATAACTGATAAGTAATGAATAGAAAATGATAGATTTCTAATGAAAAATAGTACATTTGTGATGAATGCGATAAATGTTCAATTATGTTGATTGGTGAATGTAGATTCAATCTCAAACAGCGGGAGTTGCACTTTACCAGCGCTACAGCACATGCCGGGGGCCTCCTCTTTCCACTTAAGAGCATTACACCACCGGCACTTGTTGTTCATGGAACCCAATGTTACGGTCCTGTCGCTTTCATATTCTGTATCGATATTATATGCCATGCCGGAGTGAGCCTTGATCTTCTAAAGACGTCGCTTCCTTTCTACTTGTCTACCAAGATTATATTCCTCATATCGTTGTGACTTTGCCCTATTCGCCTCAGGGTAAGCTTGGCTGTACCTAGCCACTGCTTCTCCGTGCACTTTGGGATTATTTTTTTGATATTTGGACACAGAAGCACGTTTAACTGATCGGCGTTTTTGCATATTATTTGTAGAAGCGTTGTTAAGTTGATTTTTCCGAGTAGCGTCGGTGTATCTAGCACGACATTTTTTCCTCTTGGTGACGACAGGGTTAAGTGTTGAAGCAAAGGCGGGCTCGTATATTGTCGCGGCAACTTCACTACGAACGTATACATCGAAATGGGCACGTGAAAGATCCTCAGAAAAACATAGTCGTCCCACGGGATTACCTGCAGTACCAAAACGTACATACAACTCACCGTTTCGATAAACTTCAAAGATCCATGGAAAGAGTCGCCCTGCCGCTTCCAGCTCACATAAACCACCATTAGTAAAATGGCGTGACATTTCAATGTAGTATTCAGCGGCACTGGAGTAATTGTCTGCGTTAATGTCGTGGGACATAATGGCAAACTCTGTCCAGTTGGCCACCACATGGCTAGCGATTTGGTTGCGTACTTCTATGGCCATCACCTGTGTGTCATACAATAGATAGGAGATGGCTCGAAACAGACAGGCTCCTTCTCCAATTATAGAAACTACGGTGTGAGGCACCATAACTCCGTCAGTTTTCAATAATTCAGCCATTTATCTTAAACAAAGCCACCGTAAAATAAAGAAAGATTATATAATCAATTGGAAAAAGATTACATATTGGGCTGAAATGCACACTTAATATTAAACACTGTTAAAATACTGTTCAACCGGACCGTAGCACGTTTAGAGTTGTCATCGAGACAAATGTTGCCTCGCGCTGCTAATAAAATTTTAATTAAAATGTTTGTTCCACTATCACGTAATAACTACTAACCCGATTTGTATCGATCTTTTTCAGCGATGTCAACTCAAAAATTTTATTTAGAGCCAGTGATTTCGGGGTTAGTTCAGGGCCAGACCAAATGACTTTAGTATATATCTACACTGTTTTGACGTTCTTGACGTAAAAAAGTACTCATCAAACATTTTAGTTTTAAATAATTTAACTTAATTTTCACAGAAAAACAGTTTTATTGCAATAATTAAGTGCGTATTGCTTGTAATTTTTCCATACAAACTTTGACCCTCCTTTTATCCCTTTACTGGTTGAGTTTCTAAAATCGGAGAAATAAGTTTTCTCCATTTCTCATAGAGAGTACACCAACCGAGTTTGAAGTCTATCGGATGAAAAATAAAAATTTTCCTATACAAACTTTGACCCCCCTTTTTACCCCTTTAGGGGTTGAATTTCGAAAAATCCTTCCTTAGTGGTTGTATACTGGTATACATCATAAAGGAAACCTCTGTGCAAAATTTTAGCTTTCTAGAACAAAGGGTTTAGGCTGGGCTTTGATGATCTGTCAGTCGGAATCTTCATTTTTATATAATATAGATGTAGAAAGTGACGACTGGGACTGCTTGTCTTCCGACAACATACCTCAAGGGTAGACTTCGGACGTCCTGAATTTTAAACTGAGCTAGAAATGTCTTTGGTGGGTCCTCATCGCCGCTATCTGTACGGAGCTAGAAATAAAGCGAACAATATGTATGTATGTATGTATGTAATAGAGACATTAGCACAGGCCTTGGCCTTCATTGAAGCTAAGCTCTGGGCCTCCGGGTATCGTAGAATAGCGCCAATGCAAATGGACAAACTAAACCCGTAAATAAGCTGATTGAATAATTACAGAGACGTAAATATTCAAGGTTCTTACATATAACCGTATTTATCAGGAACATAGGATGTGGAGGTCCCATTTATTGTATATCTTGAAATTACTTCTGGTTTTAAATCCATATATATATTTCCCAATTTCACGTAATTCCATTTTTATATCCTTGATTCTTACTTCATATTTCGGTGTCATTTTTAATTTTTAGTGTTTAAATTGTTAATTTGTCAAAATGTCTGAAAATACAAAAAATCTTTTAAAATCATTAATGCTTAAAGAGAAGTTAATTCCTCCAAATGGAAGTTGCTTCTTCGGCTGTATAGTTCATCAGATTGGGAATATTGACCCGTTAGATCCACAGTTTGATTTAATGGTCAGACAACTTCGCTATGAGAGCTCTGCATTTTTAGAAAATAAACTTAATGAACCCTTGTATTGGATGTCCCTAAGCTTACGTTCAAGTACAGCAGCAGTCAGTCGACACATCGTTGATAATGGGTTGCGTATTCAAGCTTATCTTGAAAGTTTGAGGAATGGAAATGAATGGGCTGACGAAGAAGTGGTTACAGCGATTTCTATCATTTACAATATTTGTGTTGTACTTATCATATCTGATACCGGAGAACAATTATGTGTAGGTGATTCTACTAATCGAAAAGTGTATGTAGTGTATTATCCTAATCAGCATTATAATTCAGTAGAGGCAATAGTTACATCAAGTCCTCTTTCTTGTCAGGTTAGTTACATATCCTTGCTAAACAAAATAATATACTTAAATAACTTTACTTACTGAATCAAATTAGGCATTCAGTAATGTTCATAATCAGATCGTCAGTCCAGAGGAACTAGATACCAATTTGACCCAGGTAAACACAATAAGTTTTACAGAAAATAAAGACATAAAAAAATTTTTCTATTTCCCTTCTAGGATACCATTACTAATAGTGTATCAGATGACCTTCTAATTCTGGAAGGAAACGTGAGATCACATGAGTTGATGACTACTTCTTCTCAGTCATTGATTCCCATTAATTCTTCAAGAAGTTTTAGTAATGGTTTTCGAATAGGCACTTGGAATGTCCGTGGTTCTTCTACGCCTAACAATCAAACAATAATTGATGGAGAACTACTAAATCAGGATATCGATATTGTTGGATTCCAAGAGACTATGATATTAAGTCAGTTTATCAGCTCTAAACACTATAAATGGTATCTTAGTGGTGCTCCTAAAGCAAATATACAAGGGCATAGTTTTCGACACGGAGTTGGATTGGTTATTCGTAAGGATCTGCGCATCAAAATGGATCGTTTACGACGAGTTTCGTCTATATTGTTAGTGGCAGTTCTTGAAGATCATAGTGGATATAAATTTGTGGTAATAGTTGTACATATGCCTTCTCAAGTAGCAGAACTCTCCATCATATACTCTCAGTTAAGCAATGAGATAAATGGACTTTCTACATCACTCAGAAATAGATTATTATTACTCGGTGATTTCAATTCCCATTTGGGTAAGGATTTACTGGTATCTTCTAATCATCAAGGAATTATAGGTAACTGGTTGTTCCATGACGTAACTAATGAAACGGGTAATTATTTTATGGATTTCTTGAGACAACATAGTTTCAAGGTAGTCACAACATTTGGAAAGCATAACGCGAAAACTACCTGGACTCAGAGAGGTATTTACTCTCAATTAGATCATCTAATAATTCGCCAGAGCTCCTGTTTTCAATTTAATGCAGTCAAGGGAATTTTTTATGATATTTCGGATCATAAATTGGTTTCAGCATACTTTAAGTTGATTTCAAGAAATGAAGCCGCTTCTACTCGTCAAAATGCTCAATCTTCCAATAGAACCACCGGCTCAAAATCAAACATACGTTGGGATGCTTCCTTACTCCAGAATGAAAAAATATTGGACGCCTATCAAAGTCAACTTTTAGAAGAACGTCAGCGATTTGGTATTATCGACAGCTGGAGCAAACTTAGTAATGTTGTTGAAAAGGCTTCTAATTCTATATTGAAAATTACGAAAGCTCCGTTGACTCCTCGTAGGCAAGATGCTTTGGACACATTAAAACGAACTTTACATTTGAAAAGACAAGGAAAGGTAGCTCAGAGTGAAGTTACTGTCAAACGACGAAATCTTGAATATGAATGGATAAGATTTCGTGCAGATGAATGTAGAAACTTTTTTGAGAACCTTAATGATTTTTCTGCATTTGATCGTGTGAAGAAAACTTTTAAATTTTTTCGCGGATTTCGTAGACAAGAAAATAATAAGCATGGTAAAACCTATATTCCCATGTCCACTTGGGTACAGGCACTTAAAGGGGTCGAAGGAGAGTATATAGAGCTTCTCCCTGAGACAGATCATGTTCCTATTCTACCTCCCCCCACCGCAAAGGATATTCTTGAAATTATTCGAAGAATGAAAAATGGTAAGGCTCCAGGACTTGATAGAATCACGATTGATATGTTTAAGGCTTTCCCTCCTGAGTTATTTGATGATCTAGTGAATATAATACAACAGGTTTGGATATCTAATGAACCTCCAGAAGAATGGCAACGAACTCTTCAGTTTCCTATACCCAAGAAATCTAAACCACAAAACATAAGTGACTATCGTCGAATAACCTTAACTAATGTGGTGCATCGAATTGTGTCTTACTATATGTTACAAAGGTTGGATACCATGATACCAACTCTAGCCGATTATCAAGCTGCTTTCCTTAATGAACGTTCTGCAGAAGATCATATTTTTACTCTAAGACGGATTTTAGAGGAGGAGTGGAACGCCGGAAGGGTTCTATATGTGGCTTCTCTTGATTTGGAAAAAGCTTTTGATATGATTAATCTGGATGTTATGAAGATCATTTTGAAGCATTTGGGAATTCCTCATTGTTTTATTAATAGAATTGTGAAGCTGTGTATGTGGGAACGGACCGGAATAATTTGGTTTAATCAGTTATCCCCAACTGTGAAGAAGAGATTAGGAGTGAAGCAGGGATGCCCATTGTCTCCTCGTTTATTTACATTGGTTCTGGATGCTATTTTACAGACACTCGCAGAAGAGTTGAATATTACATTAACCTACACTGAGAGAATAAATCTACCGGTAATCCTTGCATATGCCGACGACCTTGTCATATTGACCAATTCTAAGGAAGATCTTAATAATATATTAAATAAGTTATTCGAATTGTTGGAAACTGTCGGATTAAAATGTAATATTAATAAGTCTTTTTTGGTTCTTCGAGATCCATTAAAAATATGTCCTACTTCAGAAGATCATATGGATTTTGGATCGTTCAGATTGAAATTGGCCTCCAAAGTTAGATATTTGGGTAAGTTCCTTCTAAACATATCATAATTATTAAAAAAAAATTTGTATCTTCTTTTTTAGGGGTTCAAATTACATCCACACTCTCTCGAAGAGATAACGTCGATAAAAGATGCCTGACTGCCTTAATCACTTCCCAGCAGTTAGTGAAGTTCATTAAAAAAAATCGAATTTTCAAAAGTACTGTCATTCTCATGTACAATACTGTTATATTTCCACTTATGACCTTTGGATTAAAAGTGACTACTTTAACAAGGGCAAATCGTAGGAAATTAAGGCGATATGAACGAGTTTGTTTAAGGATTCTCTTGAAATATTCTCGGATGAGAAGAAATGGTATAAATAGCGCCAGGGAGTTGCTTCGTGGAAAGTCAATTACCCGAAGGATCAAGGTTATGAGAATCTGTTTTTGGGGACATATTCAGCGACGACCACGCAATCATATGCTTAGATTAGCTGAAAGTTATTCCCTGAATCAAAAGAAGTTAGGTCGTCCTTCTTACACTAATAATGACAGTATGAACGAAGTTTTCAGCAAATATAATTTGACACCTCAAGATTGGCTAGATCTCAGCACCAACAAGATGGAATTAAAGAAAACCGCCGAGCAAATCTATGAAACAATCCATCACGATACCTCTTCTGAGGACGATGATGTTATAAGTGAAGATTCTTATTCTAGAGATTTCTGCTCCGATTCTATACAATAGTTTCTCATCATATTTACATTTTATTATACTTTTCTATTTCTCTTTTTTCAATTAATAAATTTTAAATTCCTAATTAACAATTATTGTATGTTTTCATTTCACAATTTCAAACCTGTTCTATGAGTTATGCCAGTTTTGAGTTTAGGAAAAGGAAAACTAATTGAACGGAACTGGAAAGTTCTATATCCAAAAAGTTTTAAATACAATTTCAATAAATTATTAATTTTTGTCTATTACCTCTTTGAATTACGAGATTCATGAAATCTTCATATTTACCATATTTGGCAACTTTTCGATTCTTGACGCTGAGTTACATGCCTTTCTTGAAGAAGTGTGCTTCCTCATTATTGGGAATTTTTGATTCTTGACGTTGAGTTTCAAGTCCTCCTTGAAGAAGTGTGCTTCCTCATTATTCTTGTAGATATTGTTTCATCTACCGTGGCGAGGTCTCCAATTGTCAATAATAACAAACAGAAAAATTAAATATTCAAACAAAACAAAAAAAAAAAATAAAAATTTGAAAAATAAATAAATTTTTATGTTTTTCTTATTTGACATAAAAAACACGACCGCTCAGCTTCAACTCCAAATCCAACTCCTAGAAATAAAGCGAACAATATGAATAAAAAAAATAAAAAATAAATAGGTGGCGCAACAGGCGGTAGACACCCTAGGCCTAGCTTCTCGCAACCATTCGTTTGTGTGAGTTTCTATTTTTGAGACGAATGGAAGGGACCTACAATTTTATGCCGATTCCGAACGGCTGAATTGAGAAGCTTTTTCAGGACAGTCATACTCTCGGATGTTTGTCAGACGTTCGCGAGAGGTGGCGCAGTAGAAAAAAACACTAAGATGTAATTTGTGTTTTTCCGGGGATCGAACTTGGGATCCCTCGCACAGCAGTCCAGCACACTAACCACTGCGCTACTGCGCACACACAATATGAATAATGAACAAGAATCAAAAGAAAAATAAAACTAAAACTAAATTCGGCTCTCTCAGGCGAAAAAAGAGCATTCGTTCAGCGCCTAAAAACTCACAGCATCTTGCATGAGGGTGAGTTTAGCTAACTGATGGGAGCAGTGCACAGGTGAAATATGCACTCTTGCGTATTAGAGCAGGGGCCCAATCTCATTTCCACCACATCTGTCAAAGTATGTCAAATGGCCCTATTTTCATTCGAAGTACTTTCAACAAATTTACATTTTTTTTTTAAGTGTTGATCATTAGTTGGAATGTTTTATTGAAAATACGTGGAACTTTGTTAACAAACATAGTAAACTTAGGACTAAGCATACTCAAAATCCTTTGAGATTTGAATTCGCCCTTAATAACATTGATGGATTCATCTGAAGCTGTGACGATCCTTAGTTAAAACTTCTTAAAACTGACTAATCAAATAGTACCTATGACCCGGATTTCGACAATGCACCGCATGCTTCGTCTTTGTTCCGCTTCTGTACTGCTACAATCAGGGGATGGTTGCATCTTACCATCTTCCACCACATGTCCAAGAAATTCCACACACCATACCCGCGTAGTCTAACTCCGCCCCAACTATGTTCTGTGCCTAATCCCGACAGAAACCCTCCCTACATGGGCACTATATTATGGTACGTAATTTTCCTTCCCATTATGCAGAGATTCTTCGAAAAAATCGGTGCCTATCCGAGGAATTTAATAAACCCAAAATGGACTAATAAATTTTAAGAGCCCGTATACCGCGCGCAGATCCAATTGACCCACGATCCCATAACAATTGAATCCAAAAGAGTTATCCCTTCGAACATAAAAGCGATGACAAAACTTCTTATCACCATTAACACACAACAGCGAGGATATCAATTACAACTGATTGTCACAATTCATTGCCAATAATAGCCCCACCCTGCGGCAGGACACATTCATTAAGGCACGTCAGATATCCAATAAAACCGAATCGTTGACTTGACTTAAATTACAGTAAAAACGAATTACACATCATAATGGGTCCTTGGTCGAAATGAACAAGCAAGCCAACGAAATGGCCATTGAAAGACGGCAACGAAAATGATTGTGACGACAATAGCCATGAAGATGTGGGCAATGTTCTGAAAAGAGGAGAGCAAAAACAAAAACAAAAATTCAATTGGATATTCCCACTAAGAAGAATATAAATAGATACCCAGCGCTTACGAGATACATATACTAGGACCATATACACAATTTGGCAATTTAGTCCCGAACACCATGTCTCAACAAAAAACTGTGTCACATCCACAATCGATTCGGTGCGAAATGCGAATTCTCTGGCTGGCAGGACAACGCGGCGACACAAACATGCGATATAAAAGCCTTGCTGGCCATGCCACCTTTAAAGCAATTGTCTACGCGGCGCACACTGGAAACACACAACAGAGAGATAGGGATTATCCATTACATTCCAAGCCATGGAAAAGCGTCCCTGTCCTGTACTATATGTGACAGTAAAATTGGTCCAGGGATATCCAAAAGTAAATTTAGGTTGCCGCCATAATGGCTCATAAAGTTTTCAACCCGTCTTTTTTTTTTTTGGGAATTATTTTGGGGAGCCTTTTAAGCGGACTATATGTATGCGTGTATATATGAAATTGTCCTCCCGGTCCCGGCATGCATGTGGTGGATGCTGGGTGGGGCATGTCCAATGTGCATCTCTAAGCCAGGAAGAAAAATTGCCATCAGTGTGCTACGTTCATCGTCCTCATTTCTTCCTTTGTTGTAATTGTGTGAGGTTTCTTTTTAATAATTTTTTTGCCTTGCTTTGTTTTGGTCTTTCTCCAACAGGGTTTTATGGCTGGTGTTCATCTGCATTGCGTTTTTTGGAATCGTATCGCTTAGCCACAGGACGTGGGAACGCTTTCAAACATCACCGATGGTTATCTCGATGGATCGCAATAAGCTCGTATGGAATACGAGTTTTCCCAGCCTCACTGTGTGTCCACACAAACGAATCGACGAGAATAAGGTCGAGGAGTTTTTAGAGTAAGTATAAATTGTTGGCAAGTGATCTAAGATGTATGAAGATATGATAAGGGCTAGGAGTGTTATACTATCCAGTTGCACATAGATTACTCTGCTAACCCACAAGGAAGCTACGTGTAAACACTGTGCTACAGTCCTATAAAATACTCAAAGCCAACTGGATTTAATGCCAAATTTGTAATGATCCTTCGAAAAAAAAGTACCCTGCCGGCTTTAGAAATTGCCTATTAGGCGAATATGAGTGAATATGCTGCACACTTTACAGTCCCAACAATTAAGGAAAATTATTCATAAATTAGTTTTATTGGAGATAAAACAGTCTATTTAGAGCTAGGCAAGATATACTGTCAAGTTCCAAGGTATTTCTTGCCCCTGATAGAGCTTTAGAAGAAATCTTCCTCTACTATGATGTTCATTGTGTAAATGTCCACAGGTTTAAGTTATTTTTTATAGGCTGTGCGCTCATCAAAATATGTAGACTATAACACCATAGTGAGCCCATCGATATCCCCGGAAAACCTTAACTGTCAGAACCTACAGCAATTTGGACTAATACTGAATTTCCCTACAGAGCCTACAAATTATTTAAGTTTTGTTTCAGAAACCAACCTTCAAAATAAGTATCTTTCAAGATACTTCCTTCTCTTCCGGTTCCGAGCAAGAGATTAACTTTAACAGACGAGATGGGTAATATCCTCTGCGTCCTCGCAATACCTACACCCATGCCTATTCGCTAAACCTTATTTCCTAGAGGGCTTCCTTGAAAGGCTATTCGTAACTTTGATCTTTGGAATTTCAATAATTCTCTCGATTTTTTTCTAATCCTTTTGGATTAGAATAAAAACCTCTTCGAGACTAAGCGTTTGTGTCCATTCGCCCTATAGCAATCTTCGGCGATTCGCACTTTTCCAACCGGACCCAAAGTCACTCGAGAAATTTTATGTTCAAAACTACAGTGTTTTCGCGCCATAAAGACAGTCTGATCAGAGCATTGTGCGCGCAGAACCAAGTCAGATTATGTTGGGTACCCGGACACTGTGATATTGAGGGTAACGAAAGGGCAGATGTTCTGGCCAAAACCGGAGCAGAGATTCAACTTAATGAAAGTATTGAGGACATAAGACCACCAATAGCCGTGGCCAAGAGAATCATTCTCGAGAAAATTAAAAATAGGGCAGATAAGAGATGGTTGGATATAGTAGGGCACATGGTCTCAAAGGCTCTGTGGCCTAAGCTAGATCGGAAAAAATATGCAGAATTACTAAAGATCAGCAAATCAAAGCTACGAAGAGCAATAGGGATACTCTCTCTGTCTTCTAAGGAAGCATATACGCTAGGAGATTATGTTTAACAGATACGGACGCATGCAGGTACTGCGAAGACTTACATTTTGCAGAGGATATAACTCATCTCCTCTGTGAATGTCAAGCTATTGCTCGGTACAGGAGGAAATAAATACTTTGGAAGGTACTTCTTAGACAATTTGGAGGAGGTTGGCCTCGCAAACAAAATTGAAGCCATTTTCAGGTTTTATAGGGAATTTAATTCTTTGGGCGAAGTGGTTTAGGTTTGTTGACCGTTGAGGTTCCCAGGGATGGCGATGGGCCCAATATGGTGCCTAGTCCAATGTGATGAACTCACACCCTACTCAACCTAACCTAACCTAATCTAGTGTTTATTGGACAAGGGTTTACGGCTCAATTGCTTTTTTAGATCAAAGAATCGGATGATACTATTCCCTTTGTTCTGTCAGAGTTTACAGAGCGGGCTGATGTAGACGAAGACCCTCAAGTTGTCTATAGTCAGGCTCTGTCGGATTCGTCGATGTTGTGTGCCTTTTTTTGTCGACAATATAAATTATACACATTTCGTTTTCCCCTTAGTCACAACTCACAACTAAATGGCCACTTCTTTGCTCCAATATTATCAAACGCTTCAATGACAGGTTGGTCTTCCGGTGTAGTGCGTTACCTACGACAAAGCACACAGCGTACAAAACCTTAAAATCAAACAAGAAAATATGTACTAAACATTAAAAGCTTGTCCACGCCAAACAAACTTTTAAGAAAACATGTTCGAAACGTTTTTAAAATGTTTCCATTTTCCAAATACGTTTCCCCAATTTTTTGACGAAGTCGAATGTTTTTCATTTATTCCGAAGTTTTACTGAATGTCTTCAAACGAGAATCGGAGAATCTAATTTTTTCAGATTGTTTTATCGTCATGAAAAGTATTTTACGAAAGATAGAGATAAGAAGAAGAACATTTTTACAAAACAAAAATAGTTATAGGGGATTGCATCTTTAAAATGATCTCAAGGACAAGAAAGACAGTTTATGTAAGTAATTTCCGAAATTTTTCTCGTATTTTAGGGCAATTTTCAGTATATTATAGACCGGGTAGGCGGGTATTCGTCACCAACTTCAGAAAGAGAAACATTTTACTTGCTCACTACAAGTGGAACATTTAAGAAACCTTTCGCGGGAAGCGGGAACAAGAAACAAAATTTACCATCCACACAAAAAAAAAAAAAACGTTCTGAAAATATTTTGGAAACATTTCCATTTTGCTAAAATGTTTCTGAAAGGTTTTCTTAAACGTTTCCTTGGTGTGGAACTCTAGAACGACTTGAACTATTAATTGAACCTATTGATCTCAAATTTTAAAGAAATTTTTGTTATTGGCCCAAAGGAATTTATGTGAATTTTAGTCAAAATTGAACAAAGGGGCGTGGCACCTCCCACACAAAAAATATATTTCAAAAGGTACATATTTCACGCGACAGTCATGGCAGCCAAAGTTTGTAAAATTTGTTACATTGATGATACATTTCCTGGGCACGAGCAAAGGCGAGCGGCTACAGCTAGTTGAAAATAGAAAGCTGATTAGCTCAACGACAAAATGGCGATTCTTTGAAGGCAAGAGGAAGCCAGTCTTTGGGAGGATTTTTAGATAAGGGTTATAGCCCCTCACTGTTGCAGAAAGTTCCCTTGCATATATTATATCTCTGCGGTGCCTTACGATCATTTTTTTTTCCACCGATCCAAAAAAAAGCGGCGAAGGTTAAATAGTGGGTCTAATCAACTTGAAAAGAATCTGTAGCCCGTTCTTACGATGAATTGGGTATTTGCAAATGTTCTTTAAATGTACATATGACTAATAATAATAATAATAATGGAGAGGGTTTATGCACTGCGACCTTGTGGTCTATTATTGTGCTCTCTGCTTATACCTTGGAAAGGTTCATGCCCTTTTCCAGAGCCCCATCGCATTACATTTCCGTTAAGAACCGTGTTTGAGGGTTTTTGCTCTGTCTTGGCAAGAATATCAATTTTAGAGTACTTCATCTAGTCCAGTTTCTTTTATGAATCTGAGAATGAGTAGCGGGTCCATAGTTTGTATATCCTTATCTGTTATCTGGTACTCGCCTAGATGTTTATCACAGGATTCCACAATGTGATCTAGGGTTTCTACGCAGAAGTTTCTTTGCTTGCCTTAGGCCCTGAATGTTTTTAAAAGATGTGGTTCTTTTTTCTCTTTCAATCCTCCTGAACTCTTCTCGTAGGTTGTGATCCCCTATGCCGCAGAACGGTTCAGGTCCTATGAAGGGCTCCGCTGCTCCCTGTCTTGGCTGCAATTGGGCATATGTACGCATTGCTCCGGTGATACATAGGTACGCCAATCTTTGCACTTTGTTGAGAATATCTCTTGTTGTGACTAGGCTGGTTCGTTTTGCCCATGCTACATCTCCGTATGTGATCATGGGTCTCACAATTGCAATGTACATCCATCGCAAGATGCTTGGGCTGCATCCCCACGATTTTCCTGTTAAACTCTTACATATCATAAGAGCGCGTGTTGCCTTCTTTGAAATCTCTTCCGTGTGTTTACGCCAGATGAGTTTACTATCTAGGTGTAGTCCTAGGTATTTTACTTCATTGACTGGTATCAGTGTCGTGCCTGATAGTCGTATTGCTTTCAGTCTCTGAAGTTTTCTTTTCCTTGTGAATGGTACTATGGTTGTTTTCGACGGATTGATGTTAAGTCCTGCAGTATGGCACCATCCTTGTGTTGTTCTCAATCCTCTCTGTATGATGTCACAGAGGGTTTCCTCAAACTTTCTCCTGGCAATCAGTACTATGTCGTCGGCATATGCCTGACAGCTGATGCCAAGGCTGGTTAATTTTTCCAGTAGCTCGTCCACGACTAGGCTCCACATTAAGGGTGATTATACCCCTCCTTGCGGACATCCTCTGATTGTGTTTACTGTGCTGTGATAGTCCCGGTTGACGTTTGAGTCTCCGCTGATCTAGTGCTCAGCAGTTCACACATCCACCTGGATATTGTACTGTTTACTACTTTTCTTTCCAAGGATCGTGGAAGGTATTGTCAAATGCACCTTCGATGTCAAGGAAGGCGCACAGTACCCTCTCTTTTGTGTTCAGAGCGCTTTGGATCTCCTCCGTTAGCTGATATAAGGCGGTCTCTGTTGGTCTGCCCGCTCTATATTCATGTTGACGATGGTGTAGGGGGGATGTGATTAGCACTTCCTCCCTCAAATAGTTGTCCACTGCTTTCTCTGTTGCCTTTAGCAGAAACGACGTTAGGCTAATGGATCTGTATGACTTTTGGTGTGATAGGGACATATGAGTAACTTGCCATGAAAGAGAAATATTCGTGTGACTCAGTTGATGATTTTTTATATTTCTAACTAGCCGGCTATGCCTGTGCCCAGGAATTTAATTGCTTGTTGCGTCTATCAGGATAATGCATAATGCATAATCATTATTTTAGCTCCCATGGGTTTGAAGTTTTTTTTTTGTATGGCAAATGTTAGGCCTCTTTGTCGCCGATCCCGACCACATTTTACTAAATACTTTCAACGGGCAGACCAATTTCAAAGCTATGCTGCTAAATGTAAAGATATAGTATATTTTTGAGACTTGAGTATTGAACGTCATCTATCGGAAAACTTTAAAAGTATTGAAATAAAACTAAGGCTTTCCGCACACGGCTCGTATCGTCATCGTATCGTCGTCTTCACATCATGAATTTGCCGTGCCGCTGCGTATTAAACCGCACACGACGCAATTTCCAATCGTCAAAATAAAATGTCGCCTGATATATTTTTTTAAATAAAATACGTACCTATAGGTATTGAAAAATGTAAACAAACTCCAAGCGTACTAGTACAAATACGATAAGCGGCCGACACTGCTTAACGATAGTCGTCATGTAGCATGCATGATGCGACGATTACGCGTAGCAGACGAGTCGTGTGCGGTTCTCCATTTAAATACAAGTGTGCAACAACAAATCGTATGCCTCTCGTACATCGCATCGCATACGCTACGATGACGATACGAGCCGTGTGCGGAAAGCCTAACTCAATGTTTCTTTAAAGTTAACGATCGAGTAGTTTTTAGATAGATACTACAACTAAACATTATAATTAATAAATATAATTAAAAGTTTTGAGTTGTAGTACACTTTTTTTATAGCAAATAAATATATTTTGTGAGATTCAGCTCAATGGACCGACTACTTTTCGAAGTGTCAAAGAAAATTGTTTACATTTTTTTGTATAGGAGTTGCCACCGCCCGTAAGTAACCTATAGTGGGAGTATGCCTACTCCCCCTTTACTTCGCTCTCATCATTAAGTAACATATACTGATCCGGAGTTTGTCATGTCACAATTACAACGCTGACCGAATTTTTAAAATAGGCTGAATAGTTGCAGAGATAGCCCATCTTGCCTTTTCCCCTCCCTCACCTCTCTAAAACCTAAATGGCCAACAAATATATGAATCAGGAAAAAAATCATGAAAATCGGATATATGGTTCTCAAGTTTTGGAAGGACAAACAGACAGACGCTGCATTTTGTATATACGCCATTCCATTTGCTTATCAATTTCTTACGACATAATATAACAAACGTAGGATGTTTTTTTTTTTACCTCCCTAACTAAACAACTTAATGCAAATCTTATACCGAACAAATTATTTCGTATTTCTCACTTGTCTTTATGTAGAGACCATGAGGAAAACTTTCCAACCGACCAGGATAAAGAAGATTTCCGTATTTTTATCGAGAGGCTCGCCAGTCTCTCCTATGACAATATCGAAAGTTTACCGATGAATAAAACTTTCAATATACCCAGTGCTAACTATCTGGATATGCTATTCGAATTGAAGTGGAACTTTGAACCGGAGTTGAGCAGCGGAACGAGTGCCAAGATGAACATTTACCAGACGATTACCGAGCTGGGCATCTGCAATTCGGTGAACACCCTTGTCGGGCAATATAGTTCCTATAAGTACGTAGAATCTTTTTGTTTCAATCTAGCTACATATATACAGTATATCTATCTTGAACTATTTGAGTTTAATTCTTATATGCCCGCAGCTACTGGCAGAGTAATGATTGGGGTTTGCTGGACCATGGCGATAGGGTGACAGTGCATCCCCTCGATGGGGAGATCTATGCACAGATAATAAACTTATCAACAGGATACGATGTGTACTTTCACAGTGCTAGTGATATTCCGAATATGTCGAAACAGAGATATACATTTCCCGAGAGCGACTATACGACTGTCGAGTTGATTGCGTTGGAAACTTTTACAACGCCCAGGGCAAAAGAGTAAGTTGGCTATATCAACCAAAGTGTTTATTTTTAGTGTGAAGATACCAGTAGCTTATGTTTGACTTTTAACAGAATGAAGATTAACCAAAGGAAGTGTCGTTTCCCGCATGAAGCTGAGGAAATGATGTCGGTGCCAATTTATAGCTATGGCTTGTGTTTGTCCGAGTGTCGCATGAAACTGTCGCTAAAGGTTTGCAAGTGTGTACCGCATTTTTATCGAACAAAAGGTAAGACAGTTTACAGTTTGCTGTAGGTCTATATTTGTCGTTGTCCATAATATGGTCTTATTGGCGACATGTCCTGTTTATTGACATCATATTACAAACTTAGAGAGACTATACCTCCCTAAGGGCGAAATTAGTTTTTCTTTAAAATGAAAGAGGACTTAACATACGTGTTGTTAGTAACTTAACAAGTAGGCTCTGTTATTTCTATAGTTGAGCATAAAGGTCTATTTGTCGTCTTTTTGTCTAAATCTACCAGCATCTCCATATCAAAAAAAAAAGCATCGTTGTTGAAATTGCATACATGGGGCTTCAGAATCTAGAGAATCCGCCTTTAGTGTCGTCCTCGTTATGGGCAAGCATCTTTCCGCAGCAGTAGAAGGTATGTCCCACTGAAGATGTAGGATTTCCAGTTGAACATATTCCGTAATGTAGGTATCTACAGTTCCCAACATTAGACTCTTGTTGATTTATGCTACTTTGGTGAGACCTTAGGAAGAGTCTAAATATTACACTTATTCAGTTTTGTAGCAGAATAAAATAAACGTTTACGAAGCAACCAAGAGCCTCGGATGTAGTATGGATTTACTGCTGGTGATCTAGCAAACCTAATGGGCTAGGCTTCTAGCTTTTCGAATAGTGCCGACAATCACAATCAGCAAAAAATGTGCCTACAAAGTGGCGCTGCAGAGAAGGATTAGATCAGCCTGTACAAGCAAAAATAGAAGAAGAAAGATCATCAGATTTACAGGAGGAAAAATAAAGAACACAAGCAGCACACGATCGATGAAATTTAGCCTTTCTACTTCTGGAGCTATTTTTTCGAAGTTTTCTAAAACGTAAAAATAACGTATCGGAGAAATAAAACCCGAACAGAGACCTAGAGGTAACCAGCAGATGTTGAGGATATTGGGAAATCACTGGCTTGGTAGGAACGAAGTTAATGGAACCTCTGCATTATTTGTCCGATTCACAAGAAAAGCAGACCCTCCAACTACATATTTAGTGGCATCAATCTGCAACATTATCTACATCTACAATAAAAAAATTAAATAGTTGACGCAACAGAGAAAAGGCGTGCAGACACCCTGACCCTAGGCCTAGCTTCTCACAACCATTCGTTTGTATTAGTTTTTTTTTTTTTTTTTTTTTGGGACGAATGGAAATGACCTACAATTTTATGCCGAGTTCGATCGGCTCAATTTAGAAGCTTTTTCAGGGCAGTTATACTCTCGGATGTTCGTCAGACGTTTGCGAGTGGTGGCGCAGTGGAAAAAAAACCTCATAAGATGTAATTTGCGTTTTTCAGGGGATCGAACCTGGGATCCCTCGCAATGCAGTCTAGAACACTAGCCACTGAGCCACTGCGTCCACAACATTATCTACAATGTGAACGCTTAAATCCATTAGCAGTGAACTGAAAGGCCTCTATCATCAGTGCGGTTTTGGCTCGTTAAGTCTACAACTGACCAAATATTCACACTACGACCGATCCGGAAGAAAACTAAAAAACTCAAAATCGATACCCACCACCTGTTTATCAATTTAAAGGCCGCATATGACAGCATTTATAGAGACCAGTTAATAGAGACATATCTAGTTTTGGCATCCCTGCCAAACTCTTCAGATTGTGCAGAGTGACGATGGAGAATCCTCGCAGCTCCGTAAAAGTCGGAAACATTCGATGGAGAATCCTCGCAGCTCCGTAAAGGTCGGAAACATTCTCACCGACCTTTGATGTTAAAAAAGGATTTAGACAAGGTGATGCGCTGTTATGTGACTTTTTCAATATCATACTTGAGAAAATTGTGCGAAACTCGCATAAGCAAACACCAGGGGCACAATTTTCCAAAAGTCTGTGCAACTACTTGCATACGCTGACGACATTGACATAATTGGTCCGTTTGCAAGTTAGTTCGGGACTTTGACTATACCTCGGCTCAGCTATTAACTCTGATAATGACACCGCAGCAGAAATCAAAAGGAGACTCTATATAAGACCCTCATCATCCCAGTCCTGTTTTATGGCGCAGAATCATGAACGTTGACGAAGGCGGGTGAAGATATTCTCGGTCGCTTTGAACTTAAAATTCTTCGAGTGATTTTTGGTCCCTTTTTCGTTGACGGGCTTTGGAGGAGGAGATTTAACAGCAAACTCTACGAGCTGTACAGCGACATCGATTTGGTCAGTATAGTACGCAGGGGCGTAGCGAGTGTTCGAGCCTCTTGGGGGTGACTTTCATTGAAATGCCGACTTATTTCAGGAACTTGCCGACTGTATAGAAATCATGAAAATCGGCCCAGCGGTTATCGAGTTATATCTAACGTCATCGAATTCCACCTTTGTCCATTTTTGACCAATTTTCACAGGAAATATCCCGGGCCAATACCTAAATTCACCTGTAATTTTGAGCTCAATCGATTCGGTGGTCTTCGGGATATATGATGAACGAAAACACCCTTTGCCGCGAATTGTCAAAGTTCGCAATCCACATCAATAAGCCGAGTTCCACAAACTAGCGAATAACATATTCCTTCGAATTTAACCTCAAATTAAAAATGCGGCCTGTTCTTTTTAAAATCAAATGGAAACTCGCTAAATTTTAAGGATTTCAGTTGGCATATTCACCGATGCCGACCGTCCTTAATTGAATCGAAACCAGATAAAATTTAAGGAGTTCATGTGGAACCTTTGAAAATGCCGACTTGTAGGTATAGGTACATTTACAAGTTTAAAACCTATACCTAATGAAAATCCAAACCTAAGACCTAATTTTTGAAAATTCCTCGTTGATTTGCCGACTCTTGAAAAGCTACCCCCTCGCTACGCCCCTGATAGTACGTATTACGCGACTAAGATGGCTAGGACCTAGGACGTCATGTAGAGCGAATGGACACCAACGCTGCGGCCCGAAGAGTCTTCGATTCCAAACCGGAATGACATCGCAGTAGAGGAAGGCCTTAGGTGGCCGTGGCGCGCACAAGTGCAAGGGGACCTCAACTTACTTGGACGGCGCAAATGGAGGCGGTTAGCCAAAGATCGTGCTAACTGAAGAAGCGTGTTGGTTGAGGACAAAGTCCACGCCGAACATCTAGGGCCAAATATAAATTATTTAATATCATACTTGAGGAAATAGTGCGAACTGAAGAGTCGAAAGGCAAAGTCAAAGGCAACATTTTTCAAACGTTTGCACAATTGCTTTCGGCTAGTAATAGAAGAGGAAGGGGATAAAGTGAGTTCAAGATAATAGGGGAAATTAAAAGAAGACGAGAATAGCTCTTACCAACCTCTGTTTCTTTGAATTTAGAAGACAATTAAGTATCAGAGCTTTACCCCAAAAGAACTAACAATATTCTATATAAGACCTGAATCATCCCGGTACAGTATTTATGGCGTTAAAACTTGGGCTCTATTAAAGTGGATTTCTTCGAAAAATATACCCGTCCCTGTCCTGTTTGCGTTGACAGTCTGTGGTAGTGAAAAATCAATGACGAACTGTACGAGTTGTATAGCGACATCGAGATCAAGAAATTGCTGATCAGTTGTATAAGATGGTGAGCACATTATATAGGAAATAGACACTAGCGCTTGGGCACGAGAAGTCATCGAATTCAACGCAGAGGGACAACGAATGCAGTGATAGACCTCGCCTTAGGTTGCGCGAACATGTGGAATGTGACCTCAACCACCAACTTGGAGTGTGCAATTGGAGGCAGTCAGCCAGTTAGCCGGGCTAACTGGGGAGTAGAGAGGATTGTTAGTTGAGGCCTCGGTTCACACATTGAAATATAGAGCCGCCTATGTAAATTTTTTCGCAAAATGTATCTACTCAAGACTTATTTTTGGGCCTTCATCTAAATAATACCATAGCTTTAAAAAAATCCACATGCAACGAGATGTGAAATAGCTTTGCAGCTAAGGAGGCGCGAACGTAGCACATTTGTCAACAAATAGAGAAAACTTTGTCAGTTCCTATAGCACAACTGTTATTAGTAAGCCAGCTACAGTATATGCATATGTATATCGCCGGAATATGTAGAGCCAATCGCATAATTGGCAATTATTATAATAAATATATATATTTTTCCGAACTCTTAACTTTTAACCGCAGCCAATCAATATATAATATGCGAACCATTTCATTGTAATAACTTTTGTTCTGAATTAATTAAAATTCTTTTATACAGTTAATTCATTACATTAACCACATAGCAGACCTCGGTAAATCCATTTTCCAATTTAAATATTCTAAAGCAGTTAAACAAATGTAATAAAAAAAATGTAGATATTTTCATTAACTAATTAAAAC
The DNA here is from genome assembly GCA_955612985.1 of Cheilosia scutellata. Classification (NCBI taxonomy): domain Eukaryota; kingdom Metazoa; phylum Arthropoda; class Insecta; order Diptera; family Syrphidae; genus Cheilosia; species Cheilosia scutellata. The sequence goes on from OY015311.1 coordinate 94,351,104, forward strand.
ATCGGTTCTTTATCGATTTAATAGACGGAATTTAATTACAAAATTTCATAAGACGCATTCGCTAACAAAATGAATTCATCTCTTTTACAAAATTTCACCAACAGTCATGTAATGTTTAACATTGGTTACAGACAAATTATAAAATGATTCCTTTCAACTGCCGGTTTTTGCATTTAAAACCAGTCGACTTGCCTCCCTCAATCCACAAAGTATATAACAGAGGCTCATCTGTGTTCGTCGCATGCATGTAGCAACAATATTAAACTCTTCATTATTATACAAGTTGTAAGAGCCATATCCACTCATATGTCACCATAATGAAAACACCATAGCCACACGCTGAACTAAAATTAATACACCAAAGTAATGCTCGCACTGTTTGATGGACTTTTCAATTATTTCCCACTGAACTGTGTTGAACAATAAATTAAACCTTAAGTGCGGGTATAAAATAAAAAATTACAATAAAAATGACACAAAAAAAAAATTAAAAGTCCTTTCATATTCCAATATTTTGACCAAACGGGAGTTTCGCCAATTATGGACCATTCCGGAGCACTCGTAAATATTAACACTACTTACCCGTACCAAGGAACAAGAATTAAAAACAAGAATGAGCCAGAGCCACCCATCGCAATTAATGCATCCCAATCATCAGCTGTACTTGATAGCCTGGAAAAACAAAATTCGCAATTTTAAAGAGGCCAAACGCAAGGACACAGACATCCACGAAAGCGATACATAAAATTTAAACAAGTTGTTAAACTTTAAAATATGGAATTTGCCATTTTTTGGTATGCATATAATTTTTTCATTTACGGCCTTTTATTGAAATGGTGGACAGTGTTATCAGATGAAAAAACTGAAAATCCTAATTTCCAAAATATAGAATGAACGAATTTAAGACATTTATAATAATTTATATATTATTTTTTTGACAAACTTATATGTGTTACCTACCTTACATAATGAAAAAAAAAAATGTAAACATTTTTATTGAAATTAAAATGACATAAAATTTGACAGATCAAGATCAAAGGAATTCGCTTTGCTAAAGTCCAAAAAATCGGTTGTACTGACTAAACGTTCAACTGTTCCATTACTCAAATCTTGTACAATTTGTTGTTGCGAAATTGTTCAACATTTTGGGTGTTCGTTTGGGAGAGGGTCATAATTCTGTATCGACAAAATTCTGTATATTTTTATTTTTTGAAAATACTGTATGAACAATATTCTGTATTTCAGAATTTTGTATTTCAAAATGCTGTACAGTCGAGAACGGCTAAGTGGAAAACGGATAAGTGGAAAAATCGCCTAAGTGGAAGGCGTTTCAATACCCCAAGACATTTCACTCGATTTCTATACAAATTTGTTCGTATAAGTGCAAAACGGATAAGTGAAAATTTCTTATAAGTGAACAATTTTTCGAACCACGGAATGAAGTTTTACACTGTTTTTAAAACGGATAAGTGCAAATATTTTTTTTCACATTTTTACATACCTACAAATTGCACCTGACAACACTTATCGTTATCATATATCTACGTACATAATAATATAATATGAATCAATGGCAAATCGCTCTTCCGGTCCGACTGACCGGATTAATTAATGTCGTTTTCCATTGGCTTCACTCGGTAATTCACTCATTCAAGTAAACTGTTTCTGGTCGATTCCACTCATGTATTGGTGAAATGGGAAAATTTCAGCTATAACTGCGGTGCATAAATTGAATTTGTCTAAGTGCTTCTTGAGTGAATTCTGACTTGAAATCGAGAAGATCATCCGAAGAGCATTCTTTGTGACAATGGAAAGGGTTCAGAAAAGATATTTTGATTCCGGAGGATCCGGGACGCTTATTTTTGCCCAAATAAATTATTCTTCCTCGTCGTCTGTGAATTTCGATTCTTCGTCGATATGATTATCCATACGAAGTTGATCTCAGAATCGAGAATCGAAATCCACACGACGAGGAAGAAGAATAAGATGACGAAGATGATAGCAATCGCCCCCAAATTAAGTCCATGTCCATTATTTACGTTTTTGTTCTGAATAATTGCTTTTCAAGAGGCTTTTAGTAATTGTGTTTTGAAAACAAATTCTAAATGACGTAAAACAGCTGTTCAAGGTACATATGTGTAAATCTCGAAAATGGAGATAGGAGAAAAGTGATCCGGATCAAAAAAAAAATTGATTTTTTTCCCAATGGAACATAAAAAGTGATCTAGATAAAAAAAATTGATTTTTTGTTCAAATGGAAAACCACATTAAATATTTAGAGTAACAGTTAAGCTTGAAATTATGCACCTTATTAAGTAAGCACGTACAAGTGCAAAAATTGTGCATTTACGGGTAAGTGCAAAAATGTGCACTTACGGATAAGTGCAAAGACCGTATAAGTGCACACAAAGTTGAGGTCCGGACGTTGTGCACTTATCCGTTCTCGACTGTATATCCAAAATGCTGTATGTCCAAAATGCTGTATTTCCAGAATGCTGTATGTCCAAAATGCTGTATTTCCAGAATGCTGTATTTCCAGAATGCTGTATATCCAAAAGGCTGTAAATGCAAAATTCTGTTTTTCGAAATGCTGTTTATGCACCAATTCTATATTTTGAAAAAGTGTTTGCATAACGAAAAGCAAGATTTGAAATAATTTTTAAAATTTAATGAGAAATAAAATATGTAAAATAGACAGAAATCAGTGGCAGTGGCATGGTGGTTGCGTGGTGACCAAGTGGCAGGTGGCATAGGAGTGGTGTAGGGTGCCGTGACATAAGGCCAAGCGTCATAAGGCCAAATCTCGAAATTTGGCTCTATGTAGCTTTTTGAAAGTGACATAAGGCCAAATTCTGCCATTTGGCATTATGACACTTAGATAAAGCGTCATAAGGCCAAATCGGGAAAGTGACATAAAGCCAAATTAAATAAATAAAATATGAAATAAATCCTAAATTCATATGAATGAAAAAAATCCTAATTAAGAACTATTTCACTCAATGTTATTAGGAGTTATTTAATTTTTCTTAAAATTACATTTCTTAAGCTATTTTGTATTTAAAATTAAAATACTGTTTTTTAAACTGCATACATATGTTTGTCCTCTTGGATAAGAAGTCAAAGAAGAGTTACACAACTATGTTCACATAATAATATATACATAATAATATAGTAAATTTGCAGATAAATTGTTGAAAACAGCAAAAGAATATTTTGTTAAAGATACTAACAATATACATTATACAAGCATATGAAATGTACAACACAAATTTTTTTTTATTTGTAAATACATACATAATGAAACATACCTACTAAATTCAATTTTGTCAAGACTTTTTAATAATTTGAAACTCTCAGAATGGCTACTGAATCGTATATACGTAAGGTACTAAGCAAAATCTAATATGCACTCGAAAGTGACATAAAGCCAAATTATGGCCTTATGACGCTTGGCCTTATGTCACGGCACCGTGGTGTAGCGATGGCGACGGAATGGAAGTGGTTGAGTTGATACCTACTAGTCATATGTATCATATTGTAGGGGCTGGTGACGACATGGATTTTTACATTCCAACTGGACATTTTTGTTTACCCGGAAACTAAAAACATGCGAAACGACCAAGATAATGACCAATTAACAAATACGACGTTTTAAGGTTTTAAGGACTGATGAATTCGTTTCACTATTCGTTGTTTGCGCCTAAATCACTTTCATACCACTTTGCCGCCATTCCATCGCCACACCATTCCTATGCCACCGCTACGCCCACCACTGCCTCACCACTTCGGTGCGCGCCTTGTCTAAGAGTAAACTTAATACTTCAATGAAATAATATGAGCAGTAAAAATAAAGATAGGTAACAACAAATTCTACAAACAAATTTTGAAAACAGAATTTTGGCCATACAGTATTTCAACCCGAACCCGTTCGTTTTTATGACAGCAATATAGGACTAAATAATAAGTGGAAATGTGTAAACAGTGGAATCTGCAATCTTCAGAATCTTCAATCCCCCCGATAAAGTCACTGTTTTATTTGGAGATGCGAGATTGTATGTGTATGGTATGTTTCCACGTACCGCATAGAAACCTTGCATATAGGTACACAATTTCCCACATACTCCAAATCCAACACTGACCCTAAGCAGGGGGTTACGGGGGTGCACCATGCCACATGACACACTGCGCCACTTCACGTCTGGCAAACGGCTCCATGGAAAAAAACAAAAAAAAAAAAAAATAAAAAATTATAATTAAAAAGACCCCAATGAATTATGTAGTAAGGAACAACAAACGCCTTGTAGTAGGAGTAGGGTGAATTGAAAATGCCCCTAACGAATGAAAAATGGCCCCAAACTCAATGAAAAACGCAAAAAATATGTTAAAACCGATTCTAAATAGTATTGGGATCTTTTTAAGAAATATCACCCTAAATGATTAAAATATCACCCCAAACTCAATGAATATCCCAAATTACAACAAATATTCAAGAAAATGTAAAAAACTGTTTGTAACTGTTTATAAAGCTTACCTACATTTTATAGCTTTAGCAAATGTGATAAAATAAAAGTTAAAAATTCACGGGAATAATTTAATATAATAAGAGTTATTTCAAAATTAAAAGTTATTTTGAAAAACGGAGCTGGCTTTTCTAAAGCTTAAATGAAAAGCTATTTCCAAATCTGAACCGGTTTTAGGGTTTAACAAATTTAAGAAAATACAAGTTAAGAATTCGCGTGCACTTTCGTCACTAAACTGATCGATGTGTACTCACAAATTCAATTGTCATTATAGTCTAAGTCTAAGAGCCCGCAGTAAATTTTGGATGTGAAAGGCAACCGGATGAATTTCACATAAATACGTTGCTCTGATATGTCCAAGATTTTAAATATGCCCGTCTGGCAGCGCTTAATGGCAGCTAAAGGGTGCAACTGCATATTAAAAATGCGTTATAATTCAAAACAGGAATAATTGGTGCACCCGCTTGAATCTACTACCAAATAATAGAGAATGGTCCCCTCAGTACAAATACATGTATCCAAGACGTTTTAGGTGTCGCCAAAGCCCTGCTACGTATTTATGTAAAATTCATCCGGTTGCCTTTCACGTCCAAAATTTACTGCTGGCTCTCAGTCTATTAAGTTATTTACTTTTTGAAACCTGTCATGTCCTACCCTTGTAATTAATAAAGGTATAATTCGCTTTTCTTCTAGTAGATTTTTGTTTTTATACCAAAATGAAAAATGCCTCAAATGATTTTCAAACAATTTGCATTAAATAAAAAATCACCCCAAATAAAATGAATGAGGCGCCAAAAAATGCAAAAATGCCCCAAAACTTGTTTTTGTTTGCCAATCATTATTTTGGGCCAATTTCTCATTTATTTGGGGCAATTTTGCATAAATGGAATGAGGCCATTTTTCATTATGAAAGCTTAATCTATGTTTGCCACTTCATAACCAATATGTACAGACACAGATTATGCAAAAGCTACATTGAATGATTGGTGTGTTCTGCCAATGCGGTTCTGCCAATGCGGTCCTGTCTACGTTTTCCGGGTATGCAAATTTGGTAGAAATTGTGCCCCCTATGCCTTGGTGTTGACTTGTAAGTTGCGCACAATTTTAGTACGATGTTAGGTAACTTCTATATGATAGCGCGTATCGGTAATATTGTTTCTAACCTTAATGGATCAACGGGTGTTGGCCATAGTCGTTTGGCACGAATGGCTTTAAAAATCTGTCATATTATGCGGACTTAATATAGATAAACGGATGGTGGTCGTCGAATATTGATCTGAACGTTTTGGGTATAAATATTTGATCGTTTGTGAACTTACCGGGCCTAAAATTGCACTTCGGGAGGTTAAAAGGTTCATTCTTGTAGACCTGTCAATGGCATTTGGCTTTCATCGTTCAGATTGAATTCTTCGTCTCGCCTAAAAGCAAAATGTTCTGCAAAAGTGGCTTTTCCATAAATTCACCACGTCGACTGTAACTATACATACTAAAGGGTCCGCCAAATAACTTGTTTTTTTTTTTTAAATGCCATGCAGTAGCCTACACGATCGGTCCAATTTTTAAGCACATTATCGATTGTGTGCAGCTGTATTTCACCAATGGCTTCACGAATATTGTTCTTTAAAGCGTCAATTATCTCTGGCATGTCGGCGTAACACTTATCTTTTACGGCACCCCAAAAATAATAGTCCAACGGTGTCAAATCGCAGCTCCGCGGTGGCCAAACGACATCAGCTCTGCGGCTGATAATGCGATCTTCAAAAACAGGGCGCAAAACATCGAGTGTAGCTTCGGCTGTGTGGCACGTAGCACAGTCCTGTTGAAACCAAATGTTGCCAATATCCTCCTCTTCAATTTTTGTGAACAAAAATTCGTTCAACATGGCCCGATAACGATCGCCATTGACTGTAACGGCCACTCCTTGCTCATTTTCGAAGAAAAATGGCCCAATTATGCCTCTGGACCAAAATCCGCACCAAAGAGTGACTCGTTTTGGGTATATCGGATTTTCAATGTATGCGTGCGGGTTTTCTGTGCCCCAAATGCGACAATTTTGCTTGTTTACATCCCGCCAAGATCAAAATGAGCTTCATCTGAAAAGATGATTTTTTTGGCAAAATCGGCATCTTCTCTAAGTCGATCGCAGGCCCACTTAGCGAAGCGAAAACACATTGGATGGTCAGTTGGCTTCAACTCCTGAACCAATTGGACTTTGTATGGCGTCATACCAAGGTCTTTATGCAAAATTCGTCTCAATGAAGTCTCCGAAATGTTCAATTGTTCAGAACGACCGACGGTGAATTGATGTTGATGGCGCTTCACGCACACTTTCTGCCACAGCAGCAATTTTCTCGGGTGTACGCACTGTTTTTGGCTTTTCACGCTTTGGTTTATCGATGAGGATGCCAGTTTCTTTCACTTTTTTCACAAGATAACGAATATACGGAGCTGACGGTGCTTCTCTTCTTCCAAAATCCGTACGCAATTTTCGCACACATTCTGCAACATTTCCATGATTTTCACAGCAATGTCGTAATATTTCCCAGCGTTGTTCAAAGCGTATACACAACCATATTCGTTCAGCGGAAGGATAAAACTAATTATCTGTCAAATCAGACATGAGCTAAGTGTTACCATTCGCGAAATAAGCCCTAGTTGAAAAAAAAAAACGTTAGATGGCGGACCCTTTATAAGGTTCCCTAGCTCATCTCTACAGTTTTTTGTTCAGGTCATGATAATTCCTTGATGCCTTTTGGTTAAACTTCCGAGCAATGCTCCTGGAGTAGCACCTCTCTAGTCTGTATTTCCCCGATTGTGCCCTTCTCGTTCTATTTCTTATTGGCCCTTAATCAACTTTTGCTCGTAGAGCTTACAGTCCGATCTTGTCGATTTCTGCAACCCAAAGCATATTGATTTATTTTATTTTGTTATACAGAAAGGTACACTCAGAGAAAAATCGCAAGCTAAAATCAAGTATGCTTAATGTGACCATTTCACCCGCTTTTGGCGGGTTTTACCCTCTTTTTTACCTAAAAACCCTCCACCCGCCACTACAACCATTTTCCCGCTTTTTGATAAAAAAAATCGGAATTTGATTCTCTTAAGAATTTTCTATTTTTTTTCACTAAATTTGAAAAAAATTTTAATTAAAAACATTATAACACCCTGATGGCAGATCTAAGCTGGGTAGACAACTTCAGTTGGCATAAGTGCGCGAAAATTGCAAATGTCATGAGTCAAAGAAACAAGCAATGTTATTCATTGACATTCTCTGTATATACGAGAGTAAAATTTATAAAGATAAAGAGAGACACACCAACTCCGAGATGCCGAAAAATCCAAAAATTAAAAAATATGTAACGCTTACGCAAGATTCGGAAGCCGTTTTTCCGTATAATAAAAAAACTGATGGCGTTTATTTTTAAAGAATTATATTAGATTTTACATGACAATTCGTGAAATAAACTGTTTTCTACTATTTTGGACGAAATTGTTCAGGTCAGAATCTACTTTTGGGAAACCCGCCAAAACACGCCCGCTTTTAGCTTCAAAAAACCCGCCGCTTTTTGCCAAAAAATAAATGGTCACGTTTATGCTCAAGCTTGATTTTAGATTTTTTCATTCTTACGTGCTAAATCTTAATATGACACCAATTGTTATTGAAATAAGCCGAAACAATCTTAAAAGAGGACATTGAAACACAAATGAGCTCTTGAGTTTGTTTTTTTGTTCTTGAAATAAGCCGAAACAATTTTATTTCAAGCTTGTTCATGATTGAAACAAGCGCAACAATACTTAAACTGCATGCGCATGTACTTTATTTTGATTTCTATTCGTTCCTAAAATTTTCACTCACTTACTGAGTGAATTCTCATAAGGCAACATTGAAAATTTAATATTATTACCTATGATATCTACTGATGTGTGTAGCGAATGCCTTGTAAATATAGCTCAATGTTAGTTCCTTGAAAATAAATGTTTACACTTTAGTTTGTCATTTTAATACTTTGGTATCACCTATCATGTACACCAACCCTGTAAGCCGCTGTACAAATCTATGGTTTAACATTTTTACACCACACTTCATCCACATAGATCTGTCCTAAGCCGCTAACTCGCGGGTATATAGGCAATGTACGGCTTGAGTCTAGTCTTTTTCGATTTTACAAGTGGCAGACAAAGCATCAACGAAGTAGTTAAAAAGTGCAGTGTAAAATTAAAAATTTGGCTTTATTTTATTTAATTGAAAAAGAACGATTATTCTAAGTCCATCAGTAAAAACAAAATCTGTTCACAAAGAAACAGATTTAGTGATCAGACACAAGTATCTTCCACGTATCTTCCGTGCGAAATCGATTTATATCGACCAAAAGGGTAAGATAGGCATTAATTATCTGTACAAAAAAAAAATGTGTTACACAAAGTCAATTATCCACCCCAATTAGGCTAACCTATATCTCCGTTGCACGTGCGATTCCAACATTTGCTTATATACTTGTTAGTACCTTCAAACCACGAGGTCCCATTAGTACTTCAGTTTGCAAAGTGTTGCGCCGACAAGTAGTTCACCAGTTCACTAATTGTGAGTTGTGATAGAAGTGACCAAAGTAAAAAAAAAAAAAAAAAAAAAAAAAACTAAGTGAGATTAATCCACATAACCCACAAAAGGCAAATTAAGCCGACATTCACCGATATCGTCATCGCCACCGACGTACCACGATAGGTGACCTTTCCCCACTGCACTCAGAATCTGCAATCGATCGCACGAGGTGATACAATTTTCTTTTTGTAATCGATCGATACGGCTTTCATCATCGACTTTATACAAGTAGCGTCCTCAGCATCAAGTGAAAAACGCCAGAATTAACCCATCAGTGACTATCCCCATTACCATCATAATCAGCATCATTTTAATCTACTCCTGCCTGAAATATCAACCACCAGAGTACTAAAAGACAACATCAGAGATATCGTCTCACTTTCATCCTAATTTCTCTATTATAATCAATAGAAATTGTAAATATTGTATGTACTGTGCTTTCATTTAAAATAAGTAGGTAAGAGGTAACACGAGGTAAGAATAGCCAAACGTTTTGCCTATCAGTGGTCGTATCCTTAATTAAAATTTCATTCACAACAGATTAATTCATATGAGTCTACAGAACGATGTGCGCACAACGGGTCTACAGACAGCGAAAACAAGAAAGTCATCAATAATACTCGGAACACCTAAATTATCAACTCAAAATCGAGTTAAACTGTAAGTTTTCTTTGTTTGGCATTTCGTTATCCCATATATTCATTTTATTTAAAAATTTATATACAAAATTATTAAAAATACCTATACATAAAAATAAGAGAAGATAAAAGAGATATAAAAGAAAAGATAAAGTCTAAAGATACATATACATAAAGCTAATAACATTCAATTCATTCTCTGACATATCATTTGTCCATTCATAAACATTTATACGAGTTCACACATGCATTGACTATTGAAATTAAGAAATTGAAAATAAGAAGAAATTTACTACACCTAAGTTAACGAAATTAAAATCCTACAGTGAACTAACTACATATCTCTAAACATTACACTAAAATTTGCTACCTACTCTGATTATCAATTAAAAAGCTAAAATCCATTTAGCTATTAACCTATACGAATACACTACGCTTAAATCTACATATACATTCATTCACATATATCTATTCATATCTAAAACATTTTTCATTTGTCTAAATTTTATTTTTTTGTTGATTATTTGAATTTTTTTTTATTTTTTTATGCAGTACATATCTATATATTAGGACCTTTATTTGTTAAATTACTTTTTATATCGAATTTTTGAGACGATTACTCTTCATACTGTGATCAAAGGCCACACAAAAAAAAACATAGGGGCACTGAGTAGAGTACATCTGATTAGTACAGCTTAATCGCCGATCATTGCGAAAGAGCATAGCTAATCATTCAGCACAGTTTTCAGAGATTATCCATGTTCCGTATAATTAACGATAACTCTCTTTTGTATAACTGCAATTCAGCATTTAATTTATGAACGACCTGTTTAGTAATAAGAATTGTTGAATAAATATTGATATTTTAATGAAATCCAAAATTAACTTCTATTTCAATATGGATTAAAGTGGTACCAATTGGCGAGAAGAGGGGATAAGGTGAAAGTTATGGAATTATCGAAGTGAGGGTGTGAGTCTCTTCGTGGACAGTGTCTTGGGACTATCTATAAATATATAGCAGGCACCAGATAGTCAAGGAGACGTGACATTAGTCATGTAATCGGGTGGGCTAGCCTGATGGCTCTGTGTCGTTGTGCCAAAACACGATCAACTTAGCTATGTGTCATCAACACCTGACACTTTTCATTATCTTTATAAGTTCCTTTATTATAAACATTTATTTTTGTTTTTCAATATAGTTTTTTTTTTTGCATGCATCTTGTATTCCCTTAAGGATATACAATACCCTGATGCGGTAGGTTAGAAAGTACACAGATCGGCAGTGTATCTTTAATACAAAAATATAAATCAAAACCGGCACGAAATCTATTTTGTAAGTAGGTTAGTAGCAGAATTACCCCCCCCGAATCCGACGAGCTGTCGCCGTGCGACCACCAGCGTGCCACCTCTGCTACCGGGTACAATTATACCTTACCACCCCCTACTTTACATGTGAAATGTGAATGAATGATGTGATGATATATTATAAGATGGTAGGTAATTAAGATCTTAGGTTTAGATCTTGAATACCCAAAATATTTTTTTTCAGGCATCGCATAATGTAAGAACCACATTCTTAAATCAATCCCGAAACAGGATTGAAGTAAGATTTTTTGGTCTTGTTTTAAGAATTTTCGAGCTTAAATCAATCCCGAAACAGGATTGAAGTAAGATTTTTTGGTCTTGAAAAAACGAGCTCAAAATAAGATTTTAGTACTTGAAATAAGATTTTCCGAGATTACCATACTTTCGTCAACGAACGAGCTTGATCTGTCACTGATATTCTTGATTTTAGCTCGTTTTTCCTCTGAGTGTAATTAATTAGTTTTTTGAGAAACGTTTTATCGACTTTATGATTCGTTTCTATCTATTCCTTTTCTCAATATTACCTGCAATTTTGTTTTTAGCGATGGAATATGGACTGGACATCTGCGAGTACAAAATTAAGAAGCATGTAGCTAAATACCGGACAAAATTCTTGACAATATCTACCTTAAGAAAGCAAATCCTTAGTGTAAAATCATTACTAATATTACAACAAATTCCAATTATATTTGTTCAGCAGGGCAAATATTTCTATGACCGCGTAAACATTTCCATAGACAAAAAACTAATATTAAGTAAAAAATATTGAAAACAATAATAACTTATTATCTGAGTTCCGGCTGCTGAAAGTCAAATTTTAACAAATCAATTTGGCCCGTCTGACTTTTGACAAAAATCAAATCGAATAGCTGTCCTTTTCCTCATTGCCATCCGGAAATCACTGTTCAGTGCCCTAATCTCTACTGCAGCTTACACTATCTATATTCTATACAATACCCAACCCATTCCCTACGAGACGACTGCATGCAATTGCATGTAATTTTCTCCCTAACGACGATGTTGTTAGTTTTTGTTAGCCATCGTTATACGAGTTTCTTCGTTTTTTCTTCTCGCTTGGATGAGTCCGGAAAGCATACTATTACTAAGGACCTAGATTAATCCAATTTTCACAAGCTAAGTAATAATGCCATTCTTTTCATTTTCTCGTTTCGCCCTTTTCTTCACATTCCATGCTTCATGCAATGCTGTCCGTGGTGCTATACGACGACGTTAAACTGGAAAATGGAAAAATAATAAAATAAAAATAAAACAAATCCTTGTAATGGCCAATAGTGAAAGGCGGGAGGATTTTGCCTGTTTGTGATTTCAATGGTCTTTCATGTTTGGCGCAAATAAAAAGTAAGTATCAGCTTCTTCTTTCTCCAGCAACATTGTATTCTTGTATCTGTTCGTCTTTTCTTCGTTTGCTCGTTTTATTTATCACAAATGCACCTATACACTAACAAAAAATATAATCATCTAGAAAGTAATTTATTTTTGTTTCATTTTTAGTGGGTATAGCGTTTAATAGCTGAGAACCATAGAATTTATATCCACATGTGTATACCAAAGGGAAAGATTTATTTGCTCAGGTTGTAGGAAATATTTTGTAGCTAGATACTTTCCCATTGTTTGGCTATAATGAGTTTATGAAAGCTACCGAAGTTTCCAATCCTTTTTTGGAAACCGAAACATGTAAGATATAGATATTAGATACCGGCTATAATTTTTACAAATGTCAATGGCCCCGCTCAATGTGCTTAGGTACCTAAATATTTAGGTGACAGTGTATTATAGAACTAGCTGACCCGGCAAACGTTGTTCTGCCTAAAATAGTTTTTTTTAAATATTTCAAGATTTATTTTGATATTTTTGTTCAATTATTTCTTTTAATAGGAATGAAGGCAGATAGCTTCAGTGGTTCAGCGGCCATTATCGGACTTACATACGCACCAACGTTTTTATATAGGTAATGTAATATAACTGTACCCGCCCGGCTTTGTCCGTGCACATAAAGTTGTATTGCTTAGGTCTTAGATAATAATGTTCTATCGTAAAATACGAAAAATGAGAATAAATCGATTTTCTGGAATTTTATTTCTGCGTAAACCTGAAATAAAGCAATACGAACAAAACAAAAAAAGAATCATGAGAATCGCCCCAGCGGTTATCGAGTTTCAACGTCATCGATTTTCACCCCATAGAAGATCATTTTTGTATGGGAGGTGCCACGCCCCTTTGTCTAATGTTGACCAATCTTCAGAGAAGCACTCCTGGGCCAATACCTAGGATTGTCTGTAAGTTTCAACTCAATTGATTGTTCGATTTTCGAGATATACGATTTTGAATGTTTTTTTTTGTATGGGAGGTGCCACGCCCCTTTGTCCAATTTTTCTTTTTCTTAAAACCCGTACTAAGAAAATACCTTTCCAACAAAGTACAAATCATCAAAATCGGTTCGGCCAATCTCGAGTTATGGGATTACATGGCTTCGGACACTTTCTTTATATAGAAGATTAGGCAGAAAATCTTGCCTAACACACGAAACTTGCCCAGTCAAATCGACCAATCAGAGGCTGTTGACAAACTAGGCAAAAGTGTATTGAACGCGGCCAATTCTACTTCGACATTTGTGAAGAGTAAACATATACAAAATACACCTCAACAAGACATGAATCGCTATAAAATTCCTAAAGAACGCGGAATAATTGTTTCGATTTTTTGGCGAAATAATTCGTCTGAATTTCTACGCAGATTTCCCAGTCGTCGGACACCACCTATGGACAAACAATACGACGCACGCACGTTCAACCGCTCGCCTAAAAGAGTAGGACACGAGCTGCTGCCAGGTCTATGGCCGGTCCCGGAGTAGCCGTTCTGCTGGGAGTGTCGTAGTTGTGGCTGAAGATGTCGCAGAGGACCCCGGAATATCGACCAGTCGACGTGCAACGAAATTGGGCAGGGGGTGGTCTAGAGAATTTTGGTGAAAGACTGTAAGATGTTCCCTTATAACGTACAGACAGTGCATCAACTGTTATTTCTGTTGACCGCCAACCAACCCATGCTGAATCGAACTTTTCATCGAAAATCATCATAAACGACGAGTCCCAATTTCATCTCTGCGGTTATATTTTTGAAGTCACGAGCGTTCGTCAACAAGCCTCAGTCTCTTGGAGACTTCAAGAGAATATCCGTCAAGAATGCGAGGATCTATAGCCGGAAGTTCTGGCAATAGTGATGGAAAATGCCAAAAATCAATTCCGACGGCACGCGGCAGGCACTTAGCCAATATCATTTTCTCGGTATAATGGAAAAAACATTCAAGACATCAGATAAACATAATTCAAAAATGTAGAACCAACGTTTTTCATTTATAAAGAAAATTACAACCAAAGAACATCGGGTGACTACTCTTGCGCCTCCTTGGATAACCACTCGTCAGAATTTACATAAAGTTCACGATCGCTTCATGTGTCACTCAGTAATAAATGCTTAAGATGCTTAAAATGCTTAAGTACACGACATGTAGCAAGCCATATACGTATGTAGCTCTGTCGTCAACAGAAAGTGCACAAAGAGAGCTTGTACACGGCATGTACCTACCCCCTACCCATTGGGGCCATGCGCTGAAGTAAAAATGACGTCAGTTAGCCAACATCCAACACCAAATCTGTATTGGGTTCTACTACTTCCACCTCTCGCAAACATATGACAAATATCCGGGAGAATTTTCTCAATTCAGTGGTTCGACTTCGGCCTCGGCTTAGAATTGCTCCCATTAGGTTAGGTTAGGCTAGTTTGGAATTAAAGTGCTTCTACGGGTGGCTTTTGAACCATTGTGATACCTTATGGTTTTAGTGGTATAACAAAACTTATTTTATAAAAAACAAAAACAATTGCATAACACTTTACCTCTGTGAATTTATTTCCTGATGGAGTTGCTCTAATGAAACCAACCCGTGCTTTTTTACAGACCTGATTGTACCTATCCCTCAACGGTGCCTGGGCCATGTCTTTTAGATATCTGAAAAGTTTGTTTCCAAGTAGCGGAATCGACTAGTTTGGAGGCTTTGGCGTTTGCAGAGCAGATGTTTGATGGTTTCCATTTCTTCTTTGATCGCCGCTTGACTGTCTACGAAGATTGTAATCTTAGAAGAGTCAAGACTCTACGCAGTTATTTGAGCGGTTTCTGCTGCCTTGTCCATGGCGACTATTTAGCCTTGAGAAACGCTGTAAAACCTACCTGTACCTACTTCCATTTGTACCACAAGCATGGAATCTTTGACTCTTCATCTTCGTCCAGTCGTCCCTTAAGGGACCTAGCCCGAACTTCAGCTATCTGTCTGTGGTCTGCCTGAGAAGACTGGTTAATTGCAAAGCAGAGTTTTATTTTGTCGCCACTTCTTCGTGAGAAGATTTTAACCCTTTAAAGGAATGCTATTATTTTGTCCTGTGAGGAGAGCATCAATGTTCCGGCTATCTTCTTTATCAAAGGGATGTAGTATCCACTCCTTGACTTCCTGTCTAAGTAGAAGTGCAGACTTTTGAATAACCCTTAGTTTCCCTTCCTCCCACAGCTCGGCAATACTGACGATTATTTTGGAGGGAAATTCAAGGATATTGCCTATCGCTGAATCCCCCTATTTTGACTCCTTGTGCCATCGGGCTTCGTTGAATCGAACCCATTCTGGTTCAATTTGTTGAATACTGACCATCATGGTCTTGAGGATGTTGAAACCTTGCTTCTTTTTTGTCGACTTTACTTTCTCTGAACTCTCTTGGATGAGTTTCCCGAGGTTCCGGCTTTCGTGCCTGTGAAAATTCTTCTGAAAGTCTGTCCCTTTCTTATGTCTTTCCAGGTGGTTTCGGACTGTTCCTTGGCGGCCTTGGATTTGTCCTGTACCAGGACAGGAAAATGGAAAATGCGCTTTCTTTTGTCTTTTCGAGAGCTAAAGTTTCTTTGTGCTTATAAGCCGTGAGGTCATAGCTCTTTACTGCTCTTTTGTGCTTTCTGATAAGCATCGTTGATAGAGGCTGGGGTCTTCTCAGCTGTTTTGTTATTATGAATCGTTTGGAGGCCCTCTATAGTTACTGCACTTTCTTGCATTCTAGGAAGACGCGCGTTGTTTCAGGGCGTGTTGTCCTCGGATACCGTGTCGTCCAGAAGTTTGTCCTCTGTCTTATATCCAATATTGGCAGGCGTAGATGAAGATTGAAATACTTTCTTCGCCTTTCAATATTGATGTTTTTGAAAATGGGGAGAGTTGACCTCAGTATAGGTCCTAAATGTGTTGGTTGTCGCGTATGTCCTATGTTTCTTCGTTTTGTCTTGTAAGTTTTAGTCTGTTTGGTTGGTAATCGTTTTGTGGTAGCATGTTTTGTGTAATTGAAATGTTGTTGCCAAGAGTAGGTTGGAAAATAGAAGTCCATACCGTCAGAGCTGATATATACCTTAATAAGGCAACAGGGATACGACAGACTTTGCTGGTCCTCTGAAGGAGTTCGTTAGAGACTGATTTCTAAAGGCTCAGCGATTCATTATTCGGCACGAATTTATGCACTACATACGCTCACGCCACCGCTATTCCTCTCATTCGTCGCAAATGACCCCGGACTCTTTTACGAGGCTTCGGTGGATGGGAACACTCTTTTTTCTTCCTAAATTACTTTCCTAGAAATATGTAACTTCTTAAGATATATATTTCTTTTTAATCTCCTCATTCGACTTGTAAAACTCGTCTTAAAAATTACCAAAACTTGCTTGCTTGGCGCCATCTTTAAACATTTATCTCCGTGTCTGTAATGACATAAGGGACCAGTATACACGCCAGGGAAACTCTTTAACTGACAAAAACGCAAATCAACGCATTAGAATTCATGTCCACAAGCACACATTAATTCGTGTCCTTAATTGCATCACATACACATAATCCGCACCATCTTGCGTTTCATCTTCAATTGAAATTGCGCTTCAAGGAAACCCAAGTAGAAAAACTAAAGAAGCATTTATCATCGAGTTCCGTGCCAGCTCTGGATACCATGGAATATACCTTTCAAACACCCCAAGGGACTGGTTAGTCTACCATTCTCAGCGCGCCAAGGTGATCCCTTTTGCCATATGGACGAAATGAAAAATATTATTTCGTGTGTGGCTGTGGATATCTATTTCAATAGCACCAAGGTGATAGCGGACAGGTGAATTGGAATCGCACACCTGCTGCACATGGCATCTATCCAAAATTGCAGCGCAGTTTTCATGTATTTGCTGCTCTGTTACCCATGTCAAGAGCGATGATTTCATCGCACTGGCCCTTAAGTCGCCCACCCTCTCATTCATGTGCGGCACTGGCAAGTGGCAATATGTGAAAACGCGCTCTTGTAGCAGTATGCCCATAGCATCATCATCCGGTATCCTGCTTCCTTCCTTCCTGGATGATACCGTATTCGTAGCACCTCAGCCCTAAGCGCCACCGCCGCCTGCTGTTGCAATTGCATCCATAAATATCACATTCATAATAATCGCACGGATTTCAGCTTGTTCACCTGTATATAGATATGTGTGCTGCTCTTGGTTCGTTCCAAAGCGAGATGGAGCACATCGCACATCACAGATCACATACACAGGTGTGCGCACCTGTTTGCCGTTCTACCTAATTTCATCATCTCGAGTGTGTAATATATAAAAATACATATCCACTTTCTCGTTCTTTTCTCTTCCGTTTTTTGTTTCTATATGCTTGCGATTGCGACACGGAATCCTTTTCATCATCGGGATAATGCTTCATTTCGTGAATGGCTATGCGGAACGGAATAAAATACATATCTTCATAACGGCACGTTATTGACAACTGCTGTGCTCTGTGGAAATGATGACAACCGGTGATGTTATTCATCCATTTGGCACCGGCACCCAGAGGAGATAATCTCTCTAAAATCTGACGCCATGAATATCGACTGCAAGTGCCTGGCGAATTGTGACGATTCCAACTTTTTTGTGCAGTCTTATGTAAGTGTTTTTTTTTTTTTTACGATTTTCTATATTTTAGTTTCACAGAATAGCTATGCAGATGGTACGGGAAATAAACCCTCGAATTATGACTTGGGAATTGGGGGGATTGCATAGGGTCGCGTTTCAGTTTGTCATACCAACACAATAAAATGAAAAATGATTCCTTTTGTTCATCTCTGTATATGTGTATATGTGTATGTTTTGGGACCGAGCTTCATATAATATTCAAGTCCTTGCCTAACATGTAATTTTTTAGAGAAGGCGGTGCTTCTTAGTTACACATATATGGGCTCTAAATAGGCAATTAAATTTTGGGGATGCAGATCTTGCGATAATGGAAACTGATCCTGGTATATTATTTCGGAATTTATTATAATAGGTGTTAAAAAGGTAGATATCAGTGGCATGGCGTGAATAATTTTAAATGGTAAGTCGAAGTCGAAAAATATCAAAATGTCAAAGGGAAGTAGGCATACAAAACCTTAGTTAATTGTTCAAAGCCATAATATCGAAAACTCCAGGAAGAAACTAAATTAATGAAGATATTTTTTCATCTTGATTCAATAGTGCACAACTTTCATATTTCGATTTGTTCAATAAATCCAAAAAATAATTTTTGTGGAGTTTTGTGGAGGTCCAGCAAAATCATCTACTTAATCTTTGAAACATTTCTTCAAACATATTTAGGTACCTACGAAGATCATAGCCAGCCAAGACTCAAAACACTTGATTTCTCACTTAGCGACTTGTTTATAAACTTTATAAACACATCAGTTTGTTTATTTTTTAAAAGATACTTACAAAATTCACCAAATAACTCGGAGAAAAGCGTGTTATTTTATTGCATAAGAAAGCGACATTTGAACAGAGGATACTCCCCTCAGAAAATCGTTAGGTAAAAAAGTACTATGACTACATCACAGCGACAGCGCAGCGATAGGAGATACACACACAATTCAAATTCACCAAATATGTCGGCGGTAAGCGTGTTATTTTTCAGATATACTCAAATACACCACAGCGCAGCGTTAAAAGATACACACAAAACCCACCAAATAACCCGAAGAAAAGCGTGTTATTTTTTTGCATAAGAAGGCGGGCGTTGAACAGAGAGGATCAAACTCAGATAATCGCAAGTGTACAAAAGAGAAAGGAGACAAATTTGTTCTATCCACTGAGAGATTTTATAACCCGACATATTTCGGGTTATTTTAGCTTTGGGCTATGCTCAGAGAGTGTGGGCAGTTCTCTAATACTAAACTAACGATCAGCGTTCCCACTTCAAATTTACGAAAGCGTAGTGCCGAGATGAAGAAAACGTAGTGTTTCGAACTAAATCGTAGTGAAATATGAAAAATTATTGCAATCTCCATAATGTTTTAGTTTTAAGCCAAGTACGACTTAACTGGGGGTCGATTATCGTTCTATGATACTGTGAAGTGAAAAGAGTTCTCACAAGTTGGCACTTAATTCGATTCTCGGTCTATGAAAAAATGAAAACAAATGTCAGATTTTTTTTCACATGTTAATTTTTTTTTATCACAGCCGTTTCATTTGTGAAGAAGTGTAAAAAACATAGACAAGGCTCTATGACTCACAATGGAAACGAAAAATAAGCGCGGACAAAGGGATTCAGAAACCCAAACCCATGTACATATTTAATCGAATAGTATTTGGAGAATAGTTTCGATTTGGTCAATGAAAAGTATTCTACATTGAAAAGCTCGCAAATTACAAATTAAATTAAATTATTTATCACTTCACAGTCACAGAACGGAAATCGACCCCTTGTAACCACCATTACTGCGCTGAAAAGTGAATTAGTTAAATTAATCACCCTGTTGTGAATGCGTTCAGACAACTTTTCCAAGAGAAAACATTTTAGAAATCAATATTAGGCGTATTTTTTTGGGAATCTATAGCTAGCTCACTTTTACTTTTGCATGCAAAACTGGTATAGTCACTTTTGGTTTTGGGGTTTTGGTATACTCACTTTTGGTTTTACATGCGAAACTGTTATACTCACTTTAGGTTTTGTTATACTCACTTCCCAAAAAAATACGCCTATTATTACTTACTGAAGGAATTTTATACAAGAAATATATGGATACGAGTTCGAACGGAAAATCGTAGTGTTTCCAAATTTTTCGTAGTGACGTAATGATTTTGTCGAACTAAGGCAAAATCGTAGTGAAACATTACGATCGTAGTGAAAGTGGGAACGCTGCTAACGATAATGATGGCGAAGGGGGTGTGTTTCCGTGTGTATAATGCTCAATTAAGTTGGTGGGGTCGGGGTATGTAGCTTGCGCAGATGAATAGATACATATTATTAAGTTTATCCCGTGGGTTTTATGTTGCTCGTTTTTAAGTAAACATTGTTGAGTAGCTGAACTGAAACTTGTAAAAGGTAACCCGGTAGGAATCGGGTTATATGGACGCCACGCCACTGGTAGATATAGATGCATTTTTAGTCCATTTTAATTTTTGGTAAAGCAGATGCAATTTTCTATGAAAAAGTGTGAGGCGAAGAGCAGAGACGTGAATCATTGAACGAATATGAACTGAGGGACCTAAGGAAAAGGGCGGGTACAGCTATGTAGTTTATTTTAAAAAAATTTAAATTTATCATGATTTTGTCTTCTTTATTCAACAATTTAGTTTTAAAATGTTATTGACAATTTCTTGCTATCGCAAGTATTTTAGTTCTAAACATTTTCTCTTATTGAAGCAACAATATTATTTTCAAATTGTTGAACATTTTATTGTTGGGGTAACAATATATTGATCTTAAGAGCCTGTTATTCTTAATTATTGACGTACGAACATGAATTGCTGACCTGTATAAACGACTCATTTTTGGTGCAACAACTAATGGCTCAGCCTCATATAAAAAAATTTTATTTTTACATTTCAAAATTTAGATTCTTACATCATTGCCAACACTTGATTTCTTAAATCAATAATTTTGATATTTTGGTTCATTTTAACCAACGAAAAGTGTTGACGTAAAATATAAACTTACAATGTTTTTTCTGAGTGCTCAAATATCAATTTCAGTAAAAACCATTACTGACTCTGTAACGCTCCCCACTTTTCTTATATTAAACTAGCTGAACCCCCGCCGGCTTCGCCAGGCCTTTTATTACTTTTTACAATTTTTATTTTTTAATTTTTTTGGCCGATCAATTGTTCTCCGTAATTACCGACATTTAAAAAAAATCAACTCAATTGGTTGAAAATTACGGGCGACAGAGGGAAACATATAGTTTTTTCCACTTTGTTTAATATATATAGAGATAGCTGTACCCGCCCGACTTTGCCCGTGCACAGATGTTCTTTCGTAAAATGCGAGAAATGAGAATAAACTGGAACTTTCTTTCTGCCTAAACCTGAAATACAGCAATACGAACAAAACAAAAAAAAGACTCATGAAAATCGGCCTAGCGGTTACAAAGATATAACGTCATCGAGTTTCACCCCATAGAAGGTGTTTTTTGTATAGGAGGTATACGATTTTGATTGTTTTTTTTTTGTATGGGCGGTGCCACGCCTCTTTGTCCAATTTTGACCAATCTTCACAAGAGCACTTCAGTGCCAATACCTAAGATTATCTGTAAGTTTGAGCTCAATCCATTCGGTGGTTTTCTAGATATACGATTTTGAATGTTTTTTTGTATGGGTGGTGCCACGCCCCTTTGTCCAACTTTAACCAATCTTCACGGAAGCACTCTAGAACCAATACCTAAGATTATCTGTAAGCTTGAGCTCAACCGATTCGGTGGTTTTCGAGATACACGATTTTTAATGTTTTTTTTTGTATGGGCGGTGCCACGCCCCTTTGTCCGATTTTGAATTTGTTTGGCCTATCGCCCGATCACCGTAATTACCGACATTGTAAAAAAAATCAAATGAATTGGTTGAAAATTAAGGGCGGCAGAGGGAAACATAATTTTGCCACTTTGTTTTATATGTATAGAGATAAAAAGTAGGCGGTGGGTATTTAAATAAATTTTCAAAATTTTAAAAATTTTAAGTTTTCCCATTATTCAAATACGCACCGCTTACTTTTCATATATTTAAGTTTTCTTCATGGTTCAAACTCAATGAAGCTGATGCTCGGCTATTGTTTTTCAAAAGAAAATTGTTGGCAAATAAAAGCAACCCTTTGCCCTAAAAACCTGAAATTTTGCACGGATATTTCGAAATTCAACCCATAAAGCGGTAAAATGACGAGTCAAAGGTTTTCATAGTTGCTTGCGGTTGTTGATTCGCAACTGTCACTCTGATTTTTAAAGACCGAAAGCTACTAGCTATTTCACATTGTCAAAAATTGTGTCAATAAGGTATGAAAAAGGATGATGATTTCTTATCACTGTAATCATCAAGAAGTTCTGTGCTGTAAAATTTTGAATTTTCCGCATGTTATTGATACATACATGCAATAAAATTGTTAGAAGGCTTCAAAAAAATACTTTCCATTTAGAAGAAAACGAGTCCGTTCATGGGGAACTGCAGTATTACACCGAAGTTCAATGGTTAAGGAATCTGTTTTTAAAAGGATCTCGGGACTAATTTGATGAAATAAAAGATTTTCTAACATCCAGAAATGAAACACATCACGAACTTGATAATAAAGGTTTACTTTTTTTTGTCACATATGTACATATAATTAAACACCTCAATGATTTTAATCTACAATTGCAATAAAAACCAGCGTTTAGGCTGCAGGACTATCACAGGCGGAAAGAAGTACGGACGACACGGACTGAATATCGTGATCCAAATTTTTGGGTTCCCGTATCATCGCAATATGAAATGATTAAAATTTTGAGTACGAAATTTTGTACAAAAACAATATCTATCTAGATTCTACTCCTTCAAAGTGATGTTCTCTGCAAGGCTCATAGTTCGGATTCCGAGGTAAGGTATGCTTCTGCAAGTTTATGAGCGAAGAAGAATCGTCGTTTTCAAAAATGAGCTGTTAAAACAAAACATCGTAACTGCATATCTGAAGATAACTTGGATGCCTGTTTGAGATTTACGAACTTAGTGGACAATTAGCAGTAGGTACATTGTAGTACATATCATGCTTCAACTTCTAAGAACTGCTGAATTTCTTAAATTTTTATTGTAGGAACAGCAGTAGGTAATGAATTTTTTTTTATTTGTTAAGTAAACTTTTTTCTTTTCGTTATTTTTTTTTGAATTCTTAAAAAAAAAATTCCAACTACAATTTTATTTCTAAAATAAAAAAATTTAATAAGGTATTGTGTCCAATAGTTAGTGGACCGGAAAGTTTTGTCCAAGGTTAGTAGTAGTCCGTCACAAGAAAAAGTTTACCCACCCATGCCAATAGCAACCACAAAAAATTTGAAATGACTGACATTTGGCGGGATTCGCAATAAAAGAGAAAGTTTCGTGCGACCCAGTCGTGCACTTTATTTTTTGTTGTAACAAATGTTGAATTTGGTATTTGCACTGGTATTTACGGGTATCACTGAATAGATCTCCGAATATCTAGAAAACGTAGAAGCCCGAGCAGAACACGAAATTGCGTAAAGGTGCTAGTACATGGCATGTAGCAAGCTCTGACGTCAAAAGAGAGTGCACAAAGAGAGATTGTACAAGGCATGTAGCCATTGTTACATAGGTACCTATGTGGCTTGCTACATGTCGTGTACTAGCACCGTAAGCCTTTTTAAAGTGTTTTAATTATCTATTCGATTGATGCAACTTTTCGATTTTTGCAACATTTTTTCATTAGTTGGAAAAATCTAAATTGCATTGTAGTTTCTAATCCATTGAATAAGAGACGCGTCGGTCCCAAAAGCACAAAAGCTCGATGCCAAACTCAGACAATTGCTTTCGAAATACTATGTAGATATTAAGCTCAAAAATATCCGCTTAACCAGAGTGGTGGAGAGATTGGTTCCAGTTTTGGGTGGGATAAGCCATCAAGTCACCAGTCGACCTGCTGCCACGAAAACTATTCTGGCGGTCTTTAATGAGATTTCTTGATTTAATATATTGCATAAGCTGGCGTTTACATGAACTTGGAAAGAAGAAACGTAGGTAGGTGCAATGGGTCGGTAGTTGTTGGGTGATGAAGAGACGTCTTTTTTGGGACGAACAAATGCATTTTATAGCACCAACTCGATGTCCAACAAGAGTCCAGAGGGATCATGACGAATCTCGAATGCCAAAAATCTCGAAGGCTAAAAATCTCGAAAAGTTTTTTTTTTAATCTCGAATGTACAAAAATCTCGGAAGACTATATCTCGAAAAAATCTCGAAAATAAAAAGTAAATTCGAGATTTTTTTTTTTTGCACCCATCCCATAGCCAGACAGTTAACCCAAGCTGGGGGGTTGCAGGGGGGCAGCATGCCCCCCCATACGTATCGAGATTTGTTTTCGAGATTTTTACATTCGAGATTTTTGCTTTCGAGATTTTTTTTTCGTGATATCGGGGTAGACCCGAGTCCAGAAGAATAGGGCAGGTGAAAAAGCCAGCTTATAAGTAAATCTATTAAGAATTATGTGTGATATTTATCTCAAGAAGTTTGCAATGCTCTTGAGAATTATAGGTGGGACGTGGTACAATGGCTTTTCTCGTAGGTATTGGGACATTGTAGTTTGGTCCGTGAATACCACCTCCTATACCCGATTCCTTTTTGGAACCATATCCGTATATCATTTTAGTATCACAAAAAAGTAAGAATCTTAAAAAAGGTAAACTCGAAAAAGAAACTCCTTTAGTACGACTTTAAAGTCATGTACTGATATATAAAATCAAGGAGTTCAAAGAAACACTTTTTGATAGTTTTCTCTTTGGCAGCGACTACCCATCTGTACGCAAAAAAGACGCCGCGCCGCGCCGTTTTCTGTTCTTTGTAGCAACCACTGTGGTAGGATATGCTCCAAATTATTGCTACTATATCTATCTATCTACCCATAAAAAGAATATCCGATACTTTTATTTTATTACAGATACTAAATAAATAAAAATAAACTCAAATATGTGTGTGTGCCTATTCTGACATGCACATATCGATAAGGATACGAGTAATCCATATCCAATCGCTATCATGCTTCGAAACAATTTCACAATGATTGCAAAAATCTTTTTATTACTCGAAGAACAATGTTTCGATCTGCTGTATTGTGTGTTGAAAGTTATGATAGCAGCAATTGCACTCGATTTGAACATCAGCAATATTATTTCCTCCTGGATAAAGTATATATCAGTTGCCAGTTGTCGTCACAATGCACGCTGAAGAGCGCTATGAAAACTTACTAAAAAGTTAAATGGATCTCAGTTACGTTGATGATTTTTATTTTTGCAAAGAAAAAACTGTCAATGGTAGCAGTTCCGTATGACAATCGATGTTTTTTGTTCCACACTCTACTTGGTCCTTTTTTTTATCTGCAACAATTGAGATAGTTTTTATGTGTTCGCATAAAATTCAATATAACGCCGAAGATGCTTCTTCGATATGAGATGATTTTTGGTTGATGCACACTTGACTTTTGTGTTCTGGATAAAAAGGAGTATACATCAGGAGATACCAGAGAGGATGCAGGATCTTTGAATTAAATGAGCAGAGTGAATTGCTTTTCTTTTCTTATATGTTTTTTTTTTTGTGTGTCCATTACAGAGATCAAGAGTTTGGTTCCTGGGAGCAAACCTACAGTGGGGAATTATTGATTACCCAAAAATGCAATTGCGAAGGGATGTGCTGTTTTCATTTGCCGATGTGTTGGGTATAGTATGACATATCTTATATATTTATGATGTTCGTTTTTATTGGTTCTCTTTTATTGATATCCTTATTGCAGTTTATATTGGCGGATTGGCAGGGTTCTTTCTTGGATGCAGTATTTTATCGTTCACGGAAATTATATACTTTTTTACGGCACGATTTTTTAGGAGACTATTTTGTAATTAATTGCAAGCAGTAATTGTGCAGCCAGTTTATGTGGAGATAAATGGAGTTTCACAAATGCACACAGACACACATACATTATTTAACTCAAATGCTTTTGAAATACATAGATACATACAATGTTGCACTAAAAAGTAGGTAGTATCTACTGATAAAATGTATTAATGTTATTGCCTCAAGAAGAAGTTTCTTGTATTCATCTATTATAATTATCTATTTATACATATAATAAAATTGTAGATTTTTTCTTTGTTCCACAATAACGTAAGAACTACTAACTCCATTGCTATGGTCTTTTTGGAAAAGGTAGGCCTTAACATATAGGCTTTATTTGTTCAAATTGCCCATACAAAAAAAAAAAAAAAAACACATTCAAAATCTTATACATATTTCGAAAACCGCCGTATCGAAGGATAGGACAGTAGTCCCATCGTTGAATTTTGAATGAAAATATTGCATATCTAATTGGAGTGGGATTTCTTTGCATCGCTGCCATAAATGGGCTGATAGGACTAAAGATCCTTTTACTTTTTTTTAAACCCTCTACACTTCTGCAGGAAGGGATATTCACTTCGCCATTATATTTGTAAGGCCAAGAAAGAGTCACTGGTTAGCCATGTCCGTCTGTCTGTCGATAGCATCCAAACGAATCGATCTAGGCGAATGCAATTTTGTAATTCTTCTCCTTTTTACCGTCGACAGGTTGGTATTGAAAATGGACTATGACGGTCAAGTATATGCAGTTCTGGTAGGTATCTCCCATACAAAACCGATGTTAACCTCGACAAAACATCGGCCCGTCCGATGATAATACTTTAACTTGTTTTTTTTTTACACTGTGTTTTATTATTTGGTGGCACGATGAGCGGAAAAGGAGGTTCAGAAAATGTCTAGTGAACTGGCCCATGAGATAGGTTGATGGCTTGATGCTCGGCACGGGCCGTAAAACGCCTTTACCCAGGTCAGGGGAAGCAATAGAAAAAAGGACGTCCGTCGGTTTCAGAACTCATCTAAATTAATTCTCAAGAATCTTTGACTTTACTCAGCCCATAAAGAACTCGTCATTTCTTATTTATTTATTTTTCCAAATAATGAAGCACTTAGAGACTCAGGCCAATCTCGGTCCATTGTACTACCAAACAGAAACCCCTTTTTTGGTGTAGTGTTGGAGAAACTATGATGGAATTCGTTTCTCTTTATGGTCGGTAGCAGAGTATAGCACTGTCCCCAGCCGGGCCTCGAACCTGCGCCGCTCGGGTTACTCCTAACCAATACACCATTGCCACCGACTCCATGACCATGACATCCATACATCCGATCGAATTGACGACAACCATTGGCTAGTTTCGTTTTACAGTACATATTCAATCAACACGTCGAGAAAATTAAAAAAAAAAAACAAAAGCTGTCGTGAATTTTTTCTTTGTTTTTAAGTTGCTCACAAAGAATAAGTCTTAAACTGGATCTCGAACTAGAACATACGAAATAGTAATAGGAAGCAGGAAGGGGATCGAAGCGTGCGAAAACCGCGGAATGATGAAGCTGCCAAGTCATTGCGATTGAATCGAAGTAGTCGATGTAAAAAAAATAATGTATGTTTTTAAAATATGTAGTTATTTATTTCTCAGCATGTAGGTAGGTAGGTACTATAAATAAAGAAAAATTAAAGGCATAAAAGTTGCGTAAGCGTATTGACTTCGGGCAGCAATTTTCATTTTTGTAATTTTTATGTATGTACTATAATTTAAAGTTAGGACAGAAGTGAACGTATAGGTCAGAAAATTAAAATCTTATATTTTCTATTAAACAAACCAAAAATATTTAGCCGGATTCAAATAGCTTAACTGAATTTTGTGAATGTTGAGAATATTATAAAATTTATTTTACGTCAATATGCTTATAAAAAAAATAGCAGAATTATATATGTACAGTTGCGTTGACGAAAATAGTAGCGCTGCTCTACACAAAACATGAACAAAATGAAACGGTACTTTTTCCGTTGAAAAATATAAGGATGCAAACTTTTAGTTTAGAATGCAGAGAAGAGAATACAAATTTGAAAATTCCGTTACTTTCGGTCAAAATTAATTTACTTTTGACTATTTTAGAGAGATGCACTACTATTTTCATGAACACAGCTGTACATATATTTATAGATATATTTTTTTTAAATATTTGTTTATTTGTATTAACTTGTCTTAAATTCAACAGAAAAAATCTAAAAAGAATTCAATTATAACAGAATATTGAAATAAAAATGTGACATATAGCATCGAAAATTAAGACAGCAAAAGTGTGGATACCCTTAAAATAAATAAAGAAACGTTTTAGATTGAGACTTTATTTTGAAGAAATAACTATTACTTAATATTTAGTTGGGTGATGGGTCTTAACTTCTTTTAAGCGATAGGGTATGGTCGTATGGAATGTGTAAGCTAATTTGGAGATATTCACTTCACATGATATTTCTTGCCACCCTGACAGAATTAAAACTTTGAGCTGAGACTTCGACTTTATCTCATGTTTTCGCAACCTCTTGTCTAAATGACCCCAGAGATGTTCGATTGGACTCAAATCGGGGCTCTGTGGTGGTGTTACAAGCAAGTGAGGAACTCTGAACCAACCACATCCTCTCGATGCGAGCGACATGTTTGGGGTCGTTGTCCTGTTGGAAGTAAAAATCGTCGACAATCCCCATTTGTTGTGCAGTTTGTAGCAACATTTTTATAGTTACTCTTCTTTCGTCATAATCTCATAAATTATGACCAAGTTACCAACCCCTTTACTGGACATACAGCCCCACACAATCGCTCCCTCACCTCAGTGATTGACTGTTTTCCGTATATTTTTTGGATTTAAAGCTTCGTTTGGTTTTGAAATGTTGAATTTCGACTCGTCAGGAAAAATTGCCAAAACCTTTGTTTTTGCAGTCATCGGCTTCTTCTTATTTACTTCACTAATAAAAGGTTTTTTCCTTGCCACGCATGATTTATACCCACCTCGTTTGATGCATCTACGCACAGTGTCTGCCGATACAGATGTATTCAAGGATTCTTTCAGCGTTGTAGCGATCTTTGGGGCACTTTTAAATACATCCTTTTTAATAATTCCCTGTATCTTTCTTTCATCTATAGAAGAAAGTTTCCGAGGGCGTCCAGACCTTCACTTGTTTTCAATGCGCTTCTCCGACTGGAATCTAGTTACATTTTGAATTGTCGCTTTGCTTTTTCCAACTAGTTGCTCAATTTTTGAATAAGATTCTCCATCTTCATGACACTTTAAAATGATTTTTCTCATTTTAATTTGAATATTCTGTTATAATTGAATTTTTTTTTTAATTTGTTTGTTGAATTTAAGACAAGTTAATACAAATAAACAAATATTTACAAAAATATATACCTATATAATTCTGCTTTATTTTTATAAGCATAAATCTTGGGGCAAGGAAAAAAAAATATCAACAATTTTGCTGCTCACTGTATGCATATATTCTTTCATTTCTGGGAGTTAGTTGTACAAATTTAAATTGGGCTTTTAACAGCGAAGTCGAAAAATGCCTCGCACTGATTATATTTGCCTTCCTCGGTCAGAATTATGTGCGCCTCTAGAGGAACTGAAAAGTTGTTCCATATTTGAAGTAGAAAACCCGAGTTTCGCAAGGAGTAACACGGTATCAATTATTATCGTTGGAGATTTATCTCGAGCAAAAAGTGTTACGAACTATCTCAGAAAAACGCGAACTCTGAAAGACATCGTTCCTATTCAAATACACACCCATCGAGCTGTGTTTTGCAGCTAACTATTAGAGCAGGAGAGATTTCCCTTTTAGGCACTGTTTTACAAAATATCAATAAGAGAATATTTCATGTGATTACATAAAATAGAAGTTACAAATCATGAGAAGTGACATGATTAGTACTTTGTATACGCTCAATCCCACAGCAGTGCATTCGACCAATTTTAAATAGCTTTCCATCATCGAGTAGGTAGGGATTGTAATTCCGGATGTAATCATCATATTTCCTGTGAATTACACTAACACCCCTTTTCTTTGGCATTCCACGGTTCGTTTACCAATGTATCGTAAACATTGTGTACATCTCCAAACGGTATACCAACGGTGGTACTTTGGGGGGGGTAGGAAATAAAGAAGCAAAGAAAAAACCGCTCTAAAAGGAAATTTAAAAATCCCCTCACGTACTTCACCGGTATACCATGACTATACCAGGACTGGGGGTGAAGACACTCAAAACAGAAAGGTTTTTCAGGTTTTCGCAGGATTTTCTGGAGACCAGTTGGGATATCCTAAGCATACCCCAGTTGTGCCCCGTTCTGCGAACCGTATTATATATTCGAATGAGTTATTTATATTCGCTTGAATATTCTATGGTTCGTTTTGTAAGCCCACTCCCGACATAAAACATCCTTCTTCCGATACCCGACTCTCGCAATAGTCGTACATGGGTGGGTGGCAAAATCGAAAAATGAAGTCGTAAGAATGTGATGAACAGCATGGATTTTTTTTTAAAGCGACACCATGCTCCGATTCTTTTCCTTTTTGCGGTAGACAGTCCTGATGGTGGTTACAGATTACACTTCGATCGTATGCTTTGGCAGGGTGGAGTGGGTGTGAGATGAGATAGTCTGTACGTGCGTGCACGCGTTCAAATATGTCACAAAACATTTATAAAATCGGCTCAAAGGGGTTGTAAAAATGTATAAAAATATAAATTGTGTATATTTATGCAAACAGGCGTTTTATGTAAAAAGTGTATTGTTTGTATAAGAGATGTTATAGTGCATACCTTCTTATAGTACGTTATATAGGTGTGCCACGTTTACCTACATATATAAGTTATGGTTTAATTTTAATTTTTTTTTGTAGGGGAAATTTTGTTTTTTAAATTATAAAATGCAAACTCGAACGAAATATATTAGCCATTTATTTTAATTTATTATCTACAAATCAGCGAGGATAATATTTTATTATATTATAATTTATCATATTGCATTGCCGCAAAATTCATCAGAAGTTCAAATATACTGACTGAAAAAAAAATTAATATTGTAGTTTATGCAACAGATTCATAACTAATAGCTATTCGATTGTGTGAGCTTTTATTATTGAATCGAATTGAAGGAACCAGCACAGCTGAATTGAAAATACTCTTCAAAGAGTTGGAGTACACAGGTAGAGTTCATGGCTAATAATAATTGGTAAGCTAGGTAGAGTTGAACAAGCTTGACAGTACCAGGGGGATTATACGGATATTTCCAATAAAGAGCGAAGGACATTAAAAAATATCAGTTTATTTCTATATAGAATTTATCCGCGACTTCGTTGTTGGAACAGAAGTACCTAATGTGATTTGCTACGCGCTCGACAGGATGAAAAAAAATGTTCCCCTTTTTCAGTGCGTAATAGCTAGGACGCAGTGGCTAAATGGTGTGTTGGACTACTGTGCGAGGGGTCCCAGATTCGATCCACGGAAATCCACTCAAATTACTTACATCTTTTTAAGGTTTTTCCTCTGCGCCACCTCTCGCAAACGTCTGACAAACACCCAAGAGTAAAACTGTCCTGAAAATACTTCTCAATTCAGCCGTTCGGTCTCGGCATAAAATTGTAGGTCCCTTCCATTCGTCTCAAAAATAAAAACTCACACAAAAGAATGGCTAGTTATAGAAGCTAGGCCTTTTGCGGCAACTGTTTATTTATTTATAGCTAGATTCTCAAAATCAGAGAAATTCATTTTCTGTGTTTCTTTTATAGAGTACACAAACCTAGTTTAAAGTTTCTCGGATAAAAAATAAGAATTTACCCATACAAACCGTGAACCCTACTTGGAGTTCGAATTTCTCCAAATCGCTTCTTAGTGCTCACCTACGGAATAAAAGGATCTTCGTTTTAAAATTTCAGCTTTCTAGCTCTACGATTTGGGCTGATCTTTGATCACTAGTCATCAATCAGTCAGAAGAAACTGTTTACAACTCTGAATTTTATTTAATTACATTTTATTATTAACAAGCTCTAAAACTAGATCAATACCAAGGTTCAAGACTAGTTCTATATTCTATTAAGCAATCGAGATTTGAGTTTTATCCAAATCGGTATTACTCACGTGTGTTTTCAATGCTAAGACTGGGATGTGTCCAAAAGAATTCTAATATCAAAAAAGGTTTTCGCAAAATAGAAAATAAAGTTTTTAAATTACCTAAGTTACAACAACAACACTATATAATATAAATAATATTTCGACTTTGTTCAGTCGAACTCAGTGTGAAGCAGAAATGAAAAAAAGTTTAATATAATATATTATACATGAATATATTTAAGGCAGGTTTTAGACAAGGCGATGCGCTGTCATGTGTCTTCTTCAAAATTGTTCTCCAAAGAATAGTGCAAAAATCAAACGCTAACACCAGAGGCACTATCATTCAAATGTCCGTCCATCTACTCGTCTACGCCGACGACATCGACATAATCGGCAGAAGGGCGAAGATGGGTTTGGCGGTCAATGAGGGCAAGACAAAGTATATAAAATCTCCGCCTGGAAGACAGTCGCATGGTTACCTAAAGGGTAGTGTAGTCTAATGTTCTCGCTGTCCACGAAGACTCCAGAACCAGACCCCTGTCCAGTTTTAGAGCCATCCGTGAATACACGATGGCATTCCTCCCTTGGCTCAGAGTCTGGCCGAAGCCATTCGGTTGCCTGAGGAAAGTTGACGTGGTAGTTTTGTCGCAGTAGGATTTCTGGTGTCATTGCGTCAGACGGCATATCCATAAGACAGGGGTCAAAGGATAATTCTCGCGCAAGTTCTTCAAAATTCCAATGCGCGTGGTACCAAAAGCCACCTCTCTTTAACAGGGAGATGGTTTTCAGCGTACAAACAATGGGGGGGGGGGGTATGTGGATGTTCATCATAGCATCTAGAGCAGAGCCCGGAGTGCTAGGGAAGGGCCCTGTACTTAACATTAATACAGTGAAAAAGTGAAAAACAAATTTTACTAATCCAAAAGAATGCTAAATTTCATAGTGTAAAATGTAACTCTGCTTGATCTAAAAACTCGTTCAAATGATATACACAGATCCAATAGGCTTGAAAAGGTTTTCGTGTTTATCCCTTCTGATTCAAAGACATGGATGAACTATATAAATTCTTTTCTTTGTTCCGGTAAGAGTATAGGTCTCGCCTTCTCCCCGTCAATGTTAGACGATAAAATGGTTCATCGCTGTTTCTTTAATCTGAGAAGACAACTTTGTATAAGGCTTTCCCCAAAACAACTTAGAAGACTCTGCCCATACAATACCTTGACAACCTAAGTCCTGCTCTACGGATATGGAGCAGGGACTTTTTTTTAAAAGCGGATGAATCTATCGTAGGTCATTTCGAGAGAAAAATATTTGCAAAATCTTCTATTCTATTTTATTCATGGGTCAATGAAGTAGATAAAATTCTCGACTAAATTGGCACGCACAATAATTAAAAAAAGGATCTCAAAAAGAGGCAGAAACCCATCTTCTCCAATTTTCAAATAAATACATAAGCCCAACTTCCTGTTGACTATGCTAAAATGTGTCAGTGCTACATCATAAAATAATATCTCCCAAAATGGCAGAACATGCAATATAAAACGATTGTGAAATTTTAGATGCAGGATAGACGTGCATCTGGTGTTTATTTGAAGTGATCTCAAAGCAATTCCGTCATAAAGCTGAATGAGACCACAAAAGCAATTAAAATCTAAATTGTGAAGTCACTGCAACCTCATTTTATGACAAGAAAATTAAACTGCAACCACAATGTCAGTGGGGAGGGGGTGGTTCAGTTGCAGTTGCAACTATCTCAATATTCGCTACTATTTGTATTTATGAAACTCTTTGGCCGTAATGTCATATATACACCTATTCGTAAATTATATTTCTATATTAATAAGTGAAGTTTACCCACTTGAAGAGTGATTGAATAATTTTCAAAGTACTCGTCGCTTAACCTAAACATCCTCAAGTATCACCAAATAACACAACCCTGCTGAGAGCGATATACTCAAAACGTGCCAAAGTGTCGAAACTAAAACACCAACTTAAGACATATACTTATGTTCAACTGCATCCTATTTGAGATTCATCCAAGCACTTGAAGATGAGTTGTAGCCCCCTCTCCTTATACTGTGCGTACCCTGCCATTTTAACGATTAGCGCATGAAAGACAGCAGTCGCATTATGGAGAGACGTTATTTTTTTTTAAGAAACTCTCAAATTGTGCTGACTTAACACGATAAGGGATAATAAAATTTAAAGGAAACGGTTATCCTTTTCCGGGTGAGGAATTTCCAATTTCTTCACAAACTGAAAACGCGTTAAACAATTTTAATGGCCCTAATGAAAATGTGTTTATGATCCTGTATCCGCGGTTGTCCCTCCATCAGAAGCTCTTCCAGTTATGACGAGCAGTAATTGGAAAAGGATACCTAATACCAATTTGTGCTAAAAGAGCGGTCCAAGTAACTTAGCTGCGAGATGTCTTATTTTTGAATGAATTTTATGGCTTTGGGATGGGACCGATTGCGGGATTTGCTGAATCGAATCTGCTTAATGGACATTTGGTAGACGACATAATAAAGGTCCATGACAGAGCGGTCGTCCTTATATAGACTATTCCTATTACCTGATTATTCAACAACAAACCTTTATCTAGTTGATTTAGGACGCGCCATCCATTTTTGGGTAATTCTTTCTGGAAACATCAACTTATCCCCGGATAATCTGCTTCACAATATTCCCGAAACTCATAAATAAACACCAAAAATACACTCCGTGTCTGAACTTTCTACCATACACCAGCACCAGCACCAGCACCAGGATACAGAAGGAGAACAAATTGTCTGACACAAGCAGAGCACTGGATTACATCACTGTATCATTCGGATACTTGCAATTTAATTACAAATATTCACAGAGCGCTCTAGAAAATCCAAATGACTGACCATTTTTTGTTCGCTATCCCCGGGGAAATAAGAGAAATCTCTGTAATATATCAGGAACGTTTGTCAGAGCGCTGAGCAAATGGGGGCACTCTTTGGGTGGCTACGCTTAATGGGGCCAACAACCAACACAACCAACAACAGTAAAGTGCCACCATCTCTCGGCATCTCTTCTTCAAAGGAGGATGTTTTCATTTTGATGAACTACTACCCTTTTTTTTTGAAGGGGGAGGCAAACGGTATGAGATCACTCCCAGTGCGGTTTTGGTGAAATGAATTAAATAGAACGACTTCATTTCTCGCTCCGGTTGTGACTTTCGTAATATGTCCGGTGTCAACTAATGTATATCAATAAATTATTATGGAGCCGGGGATAATTTATGTAATTCAAGGAGTGTGCCATACTGCCATTGCCATGTGCCATGTGCCGTTTGCCATTTGAAATTCATTATTTTTTGAGTGTCGTCAAGGGAGATCATAACTGTAATCACCATGGAATGTATAGTTCTGGTACTGATGGTATCCAGTGGATTAAGCGGTTAGCAAAGAGATACGAGTGCAAGAGAAAAGTTAAACGTATGCCCTTATTAAAAGAAGCTTAGCAGGAAGTTATAGATATTGTGGAGATTGACTGCAGGGATCTTTGCTCATTGAAGTGCAAGGTTAAACATAATCGCCTGGTCCAGGGCAATTTTATTATGAAAGTGCACGGATCAAGTCATCCCTGACTGGAGGTAGGGATGACAGTCTGTTTGCTTCAGAGAGAGGAGTATAGGCAAATCAAAGTCGTCTCTCACATTGAGGCAACAATCAATAAGCAACTGGCAACAGGAATGACCTTTTTCTTGTCACAGACTGATTTTTTTGGCTAATTGCATTACCATTGGTTCAGATGTTCAGTAGGGTGTCCCGTAAAAATTTGTTTTCTCGTATTTTAACAAAAGCCCCCAAAATGTTGCGTATTGCGGAACTTATTACGGGAAAAATAACAAAAAAAAATATTCAAGGGTACTTTTGGGCCTCTGCCGACCGTTGAAATTTCATAAAAAACATTGTTCTTTACATTTTTGTTTTCTTTTCAATCTTTTTTTAATAAAACTAAAATTTGTAAAGTTAGCGTATTTTACCAAATGAAAATTTTTTTGTTTGCATTAGAGGGCTTGCCTCCTTCCTGTAAATGTGATTCCTTTGATAACTGTCGTTGTACTAAGGAAAACAAATTCCTGTTAATGAAAGAAAGGTCTTCTCTATCGGATCAAAGAAACAACAGAAAAATGGTGATCGGTTCTGTTGAAAAGCCCGAAAGTCTAAAAATTCAAAAGCGATTAGATCGAAAAGAACGCATTGCATTGAATAATCTTGCCCGCCGAAGTTTAGTCGAGAGAGAAGGACCAATCAACAGAGTAGAATCAATGGAAACAGTTGAAACTTTGTTCATCAGAACCTTCAACGTCATCTTCCGATCCTTTCACGTCTTCAGATAAGCGCAACATGCTCGTTCTACCATTTCTATAGCTAGAATTTGTGATCGATATGGGCTATCAGTACGATCTGCCGCAGCAGTCGATACAGCGGTTCTACACTTCTTCAGGATGTTGGAATTGTAAACACCACTGACACAAGATTACACTGCTTTCTAAGTCGAGAAAGCGTCTAAGAAGCCAATATAATGATGTCATTCTCAAGAGTATTGACTTCGACGGACGGAAAGACAAAACCCTTGTTTCAGAACAAAAAGGGGCTTCATTCTCGCAAGGAGGTTCTAGAAGAACAACAATTCTTGCAAAACCAAAGTCTATCTACTTGGGTCATACTCCGAAATGTGGTACAGGGAAGGAAATATGCAAAACATTCTTTGTGTTGGATGTGACTGCTACTAACGCTGCGCTGGCTGGAAAGGAGGTGTAATTCGATACATGGAAATGGAATAAGATCGTCCATTACAGTGGGCAATATGACATCTGCATACAAATGAATTTGCCCTAGGACACCTTTTCACGACCTTAGACGAATCAACCTCGGGCCCTCGTGAATATTCTGGTCCGCTCGGTAAGGCTTTGATTGAATGTGAAAGGACCAATATTGCTCGGTTTCCTCCAGTGATTGGAAATGTACATGAAATTGAGGAAAGCATCGCAGATCTAATGAGTACAGAACAAAAATATCTCTGTGAAACGTGTCACAGGGAGCTTGCTTTAAAACGAACAATTAAATCAAGAAAAAATGATGTTTGCAACCGAATATTCAAGCCCCCGAAAATTTAATTTAATGTAACAGCCCTATTATGGCTATCAAATATCAATTAGTTGATACTTGATAAGATCTATCAATTCATTGATAGTTTGGTATTATGAGTATCAATCAGCGATGACACTTTACTTCAATTGGAGTAGATCTACTTCACTTTTTCAGAAATTTCAGAAATCTACTCCCTACTTCACTTATTTCTAATTTTCCATTATCTACTCCAATTTCAAATCTGTAATCCATTTCTTTCTGCTATGTAGCCACTTTATGGATTAATTTATTGGAATATGTATATCTGGAAAACTATTAGCCCCAGATAATAATATGTATGAGTATGCCCCATTAAAAAAAATAAATAAATAGGTGGCGGAACAGGCGGTAGACACCCTAGGCCTATCTTCTCACAACCATTCGTTTGTGTGAGTTTCAATTTTTGGGTCGAATAATGGAAGGGACCTACAATTATACCGGACAGTTATACTCTCGGATGTTTGTCAGACGTTCGTGAGAGGTGGCACAGTAGAAAAAACCTTAAGATGTAATTTGTGTTTTTCCCGACAAAATGATCAGATAAAATGAGAGAAATTCGAAACAGATGCAATATAAAATAGATATATATTTTAGGCTCTTAATGTTAAACCAAGAGTACCTTACGGTTACGATGACTTGCAGTCCTCGGGACTCGGGAGCTTTCTATTACAATGAACTAAACGATCTAACAAACCTAGACTTTCGTAATCGCCTATGCTTCATTACAAGCTCAAACGAGTAGGACGAAACTTGTTCTAGATTCATTTGGTATCACAAGACGGGACCTTATAATGGTCTAAGTGTCGGCAGCCATTTCAACCTAAACTATCCATGTATGAAATATGGGTTTTAGTTATAGGATAGAATAGTTTGGGGACCTAGTCCCGAGCCATACCCCATCATTATATTCGCAAATGCAAACATTTCGGCGTTCTACCTTGAAAAAGGTATATACAATGTACATTGACGCTTTTTGAAAATCTACTCCCGTTTTTTCCCATCTACTCCACTTTTTAGCCAATTCTACTCCAGAATTTTTTTCAGAAGTGGCATCGCTGGTATCAATTGATAAATTTTAGCCCATTGTGAATACTTATCGAAATTTCATTGAGAATGGGTTCTGTGTTGACGTTTGACGTTTCTGATTTGTAGTTGGTTTTTGTTGTATGGCTGACTACTAGTTTTGGTTAAATAATATTGTTGTTTTTTGTAATCAAAATTTGTTTTTTTTCGCAAATAAAAAGAACGATCAACACTGTTGATTGTGCAATGCAAATGCTGAAGTTATTCCCAACGCTCAGTTGATAGTTTCCTTATTGAGTAAATAATTTTAAAATCGCTGCTACCCCATGGTTTGAGTACATTTGGGATGTCTACCGAAGACATTTCGCTCTAAAGTCGTTATTTAACAATAAAAATTAGGATATACCTACATTTTTTTTGTGGTTGAAAGAAAATTTGATGAATATCAAATTTTTTGATAACCGTAATACCATTGAATAACTACAAATAGAAGTGGACACAGCTCATTTTGAAGCGACATACGGACCTTCATTGCGGAGGAAATTTGTATTAAGTTAGTATATGCATATACCACCTTTTTCTAGGTTCGTGCATTAAGTAAAATTAATTTCCCAAAATATTCCCAGGTTTATTTCATGACAGACTATGCACCTTTTCTTTTTTTATTCGTCTCATTGACAACATGCAAATGAAAGAGAAACAACAATTATTTTTGTTGTATTTTATTCTCCACCGATTGCATAATTGGTTGTGGAGTGGAAGTGGAATATGCAAAGGATAATGAACAGGGATGATAATGCTGAACCCAAAAAAAGTAGCAAATTGCCCGAAAAAACGAAGTAGATTTACAAAATACGAAGCAGACATTTGGCGAAATGCTCAAAATGATAAAGTTGGGTCTTCAATGGGATAATGGGATCTATAGAAGGATGTGTAGTGGGACAGAAGCACATAACTGATATTCTATAGTGCATTACATGACACATTTTTTTCCTAATATTTGTATTTCGTTGATTTTGCTGTCGTTGTTGATGTATTTAGAGTCAAATTGATCAATATTGTCTATTTTAAATGGTATTTTGAACCATAAATAAACGAAGTAGAAATAAGTTGCTACGTAGCAGATGAACAATAATTAAAAAATGAAGTAGATCTACTACATATGAAGTAAATTATCATCTCTGATAATGAAATCAATGATCGGGTATGTATTTTTCGCATATAGGTAGTTAGTGGTGGTTGGTATTGTAGGCAAAGGGTATTTTTAGCTTGAGGAGACTGATTGGGATTTTATGAGAATAACAATGTGGAAAGAAGGTATATGAAATAAAAGATCGGTTAGATACTTTTCGCATATAGTGGTGGTGTGTGGGGTGTGGTACTTTTAGCATGACAAGTGTAATGATGATTTAAATTGATATTTAAGAAAATAAAAATGTGGAAAGGGGATATATATGAAATCACAGATCGGATGCTTTACAATACATATTTTGTATTTCTTCGATATATGTGCAGCAGTGGTGTCATTGTGGTGGCTTTCGGACTTAGGTGTCAAGGTGTGGGTGGCTAACCCAGCCTTAGGTGTCAAGGGCCGGCTATATGGATTTGAAAGTTATGGGGTGGGTTAGCATGTGAGGTGCATGGTAGGTGTAGAAAAATCTCTGCATATAATAAAATTGTAAATTTTGAAATGTGTGTTCCACTATCACGTAAGAACTACTAACCAGATTGGTATGGATCTTTTTGGAAAATTTAGGCCTTAACAATGAGCACCATTCAGGTTCCATTATTTCATTGTAATCGGATTACTCATTCAAGAGATATACGAAAAATAACGGCAAATCAATACTAAGTCAATAATTTTCTGTTGTTGCTCTGGGGTGGTGGGCGTAAATCGCAGCATAATGTTATGTGGCCTATGTGCGAGTAGGATCTATTAATTATGTTATTAAGATGATATTCGAGCTCAAAAAGTGAGGCTCGCAATTGTGTCTGTCTGTCTGCGTATTTGTTGGTAGGTAGGAGTATTCTAGACGACAGGACGGATTTGTTTGTACCTATATGTAGTAGTTTGTTTTAAACTCTGCATAATTAGGTACCTATGCGGTTTGTACGCTGACAGTTCGAGTTCATTTGTTTAGGAATCTTTAGAAACATTGCAGCTCAGATTATATTCTTGCTATACGAAATTAAGTAGTCTGGTGTTTATTTTAAAATAACTTAATTATTAACGCACAGCCCAAAACGGATAATTAAGTCTGTTTTCTAACCACTGATCAACGATCACACGAAAGTGAGGAAAAATGAAAATCGAATAGAAATAGATATGTAAGAGAATTTGTTAACGACTTTTACATTGGAACACAAAACAATCATACCAGGTATACCTACTAAATAGCTGGTTCGGAATTTCCTACAATTACCCTCTATCTCCTTACAGAGGGTTTTTGAGCGAACTCAAGGAATGCGAATTGCTCATAATTATCTCCAGACCAGAAATGACGACATCTGGCGGTTAACCCCAAATAACGCAAGTAAGACCATCACGGGGCTACTATATGAAATAAAACCTAGCACTTTAAGGAACACCGTGCTTTTCTAAATGTACATAGTGAATATGTATGTATGTACCTATCTATCTAATATGTAGGTATAAATTCCGATATTTTCGGGACTAAAAAACAGGCGGGTCCACAAATCGCAGGATTGTACCTATTCGCTAGTAGTTTTATCGAAATGATTATTAGTGGTTATTGGAAAGATTAATAATTACTGTACCCGGCAGGCATTGCTCGTGCCTAGGAATTTTATTGCCCAGATACCTATATTTTGGTCTATCAGCATATAACGTTATCAGAATAGCGCTTTTTTTTAACCTTTGGGCCAATTTTAACCAATCTTCACAGGAGCATTCTCGGGCCAATACCTAAGATTGCCTGGAAATTTGAACTCAATCGATTTGGTGGTTTGATAGATTTAATATTTTTGAGTTAATTACAAAAAGAATCACTTAAATCGATGCATATTTGACAAAAATATAGGCAAAATAGTGAGACTCTAACATACATTTATGCATATCATAAAATCTTGTGTAATGTCAGCAAGAAAGCCAAACTCATTTTTATTCAATTTATACTTCCCAACTGATCACCCCTTGCATCGCCCTCCCTCTCTTAAACTCATAAATCCTACACATTGCTATTGATCCTTGTTTATAATATTGCATCTCCTTTCCTGTCTTCCAAACCAAACCAGTTTCCTACCCTGTTACGTCATTTCAGAAAGAATTTTATACTGACGGCACTACCTCAAACTGGTTTACAACAAAAAATTACCCATCCAGCATTCCTTAGAGGGATATTTTTGTTGGGATATTATACATTTTCTTGTTTTCGTTTTTATCCAATGTTCAATCCCAGATTATGCCCAGATCCATTTCACAAACCCGCACAAGCGATCACAGCGACGTATGGACCGCGTAGCGGATGTTTGCTTCGGTGCCGTTTCTATTTGTAGTTATTCAATGGTAATACCAAGTTTATCGATAAAACTATTCACAATAGATCTTAAATCTAATACAATTCACAATTCATCAAAAATGTTGATAGGTTACATACATACATACATACATACATACATACATACATTTTCAATGGCCCGCTTATCCATTAAGTGGGTCGCGGGTGTAGGTTGCTCAAGTGGACCCTCCATAGGGTTGATAGGTTCTACCCAGATACCCGGGTACCTGGGATTTGCGGGTATTTCCCGGGTACCAAAATTTCGGGTACCCGATTACACCGGGTACTCGTTTTTTCAGTTACCCGCTCCTTTTCGGTACCCACGTTTTTTCGGGTACCCGCATAGTTTTTTTTTTTATCTCCAAGCACGTTTACAAATAACATTTTAGTACGTATTTTTAGCATTTTCGTATACCGCAGTCAGAAGTCTAAAAAAGTGTGTCCCGCAATTGCGTATGTTGGTTCAAATTTGCGTGCATATGTACTTAAATTTAAAACAAATATGCATGCATAGCTACTTATATAAAAATGTTATGTTGGTTTGTGTATGCTTCAAAAACTCGAAAAGTTTTGCACCGATTTAGCTCAAATTTTCAGAGAATCTTTGATATTGGCTCGAGATGGTTGTAATGATGGTTTGATCTAAATTGGACAAAGGGGCCGGGCGTGGCACTGCCCATAATTTTGCACCACGAAGTGTGCACGGGCTATGCTAGTAAATTCTATAACTTTTGAACTTTCTCGTATACTTACGTATTAAGAGAAAGATAGATACCTACATGTACCTATGTATTCTTTTCGTACAAAATTTCGAACTCGCGATTTTAATCAATTCTGATATGTATATTACGATAATGGGGGAACTCAGAAAACTTGGTCTCGCAAATCTGTATGTCTGTCTGTCCCATAGGCCTGCAGCCTAAATGCTTTATCGGATTTGTTTCAAACTTCGTATTTAGAGTTGTTAGGTTCTCCGCTAGGAGGTTTTTTTTTTTTTTGGTTATGCTAGCCCGGGTCGGGAGCCCGATAAGTAAGTAAGCATAACCAAAAAACCATATACATATACAAATTTTACGAAACAATTTTAGAATTTCGATTTTTTGGAAAATGGTTTTAACGATTTGAACGAAAATTGATAGATAGTTGAGTTAATGTAAGCATGCTCAAAATGACTGCATACTATGTTTCTCGCTAAAATGTCCAACAACGGTACTTTTGAAAATTGGCCCTTTCTCGAAAACATTAGTAGATACCCACATATATGTATACGATTTTAACAAAACTCATTTTTGACCATTTTTGTCTGACAAAATATGGCTTTTTTCTATAACTTCTCTTGATCGTACGTAAAAAAGTTGCCATCATTTTTAGGAAATTTCTCAAGGATAAATATTGCATAAAAAAATAAAAATTTATAAAGTCAAAGTTTTGAGAAAAAGGCATTTTAAGTAAAAAATTGTAATAGCAAATTTTCAACATTTTGAGTTTAAGGAGCCATAACTTTTTTGTAGCTGCACAGATGTACCCGAAGTGCTTAGGACTTGTATGCGATACTAAATTGTCTTTTCAAAATAAACAATTTTTGTGCATATAATAGTTTAGAAGTTATAGCGTTTTAAGTGGTAACATCTCCAAATTAGAGGTCAACTACTTTGATGGGCTATACCTAACGGGAATACGATGAAAATACATCATACAATTTTTTGTTCAGATGGGTATTACCCGGGTAAAATCAAGAGCACTAGTTGATAACCATAATACCGATTCATTCATTTTGTTGATACGTATCAATTATTATCAAATATCGTGTTGATATTTGATAGCTATAATAGGGCTGTTAGACTACATAGACATTATTTTTTGTAATGAATGTCAAATAACTCCTTCAACAATCTTAAACGATTTGACTGATAAAGAACTTTCATTGCTTGTAAAATGCAACAGAGCTCAAAATAGCAGATTTCTCTTGTCATACACAAAGTGTCGAAAGGTGCAAAGAAACTGTGACTGAAGCTAGTCATCGTGTCATTGGCGAAATGCTGAAGCCTTAATAACTTCCTTTAAATTTATTATTTGGTTATGTCAATTTTTACTATATTTATGAAATACTAAAACATTTTTATGTGTGTAGATATGTATATATAAAATAATTATTTGAATATATATAGAAAAACGAGCAAATGTTAGTACCTTACTTACTTTTCCCTGTCCTTCAGTCGTCGTTAGAGGCCCAAAAGTCATGTCCTAATCAAGAAAATTCAGAACCTTCTCGTCATCCGTTGTTTTGCAATGTTTATGCTAAAGAGCGCGATGTAAACACATTTCTTCGGAGTTATTTGGGATGTCTCACTATTGGATATATGTAATATCTCACGTTAGCGCCTCTCCTTAGTTTCTCCAAAAAAAGTTGTAGATACATAACACTTATTGGGCCTTACCAATAATCATTTTTAATCTTCAACTTAAATATTTTGACGGTCACAGTGGATTATTTTATATGGAAATTTTTGCCATTTCGACTTCGTAAAAGTTAGCCTGGACGCTAAAAATGATTATTAGTACCGCGGATTGTTATTCACCGACTACTAACTATTTATGTCCAATCACCATTTAAATCGTATTGCTATTTCTGCAATTTTTTAAAATATGTATATGTACTATTAAATTTTACAAAAATATTGTTTTTCTCGAAAATTACCAAACAGGCTCTAATAACCAACGATAGGTAGTGTTGCAAATGATTAATATACCCTGCGAAGGCTAACTTATAAAGTACCGACACATTTTCAGTCGGAAGTGCTATACTATCCTGGAAGGAAATCACCGCACTTCCCAGCATCGAACATGTGCCTCCACATCCAGCAATTTATATTCTATCTTGTTATTTTCCATCTGCAAA
The DNA here is from genome assembly GCA_955612985.1 of Cheilosia scutellata. Classification (NCBI taxonomy): domain Eukaryota; kingdom Metazoa; phylum Arthropoda; class Insecta; order Diptera; family Syrphidae; genus Cheilosia; species Cheilosia scutellata. Next base: position 94,395,886 of record OY015311.1, read on the forward strand.
TTGCATTGTATATCCGCAATCCATTTGTTTCATCCCAATCCATTAGTTTCGTCTAGAAAAACGCTGAGTACAGTATACAAACTCAATGGACCATGTTATTCATAATTTCACTAAAGCAAATAGACCAACCATTACCCATCTCCGTTGAAACACTTACTACCACTTAAATTTACAAAAGTGAACTTTACAATCATTCAATCGTTTGTTCGTTCCATACCATCATCGCCACATACAACCCTCCGCATTTTATCAGTCCGCTCGCTCATTTCACTTCACCCATAGGAAAAACGTTAAGTAGATACAAAGTATCTGCAAGAAGATGGTAAGGGAAAAAAAAACTGCAGATACACAATATTAAATATTTGTTTAGAAATATTGAAAACGATGAAAGATTGATGTTTTTCTGTTTTCTTTGCCTTCACCATCACAACCACCCACTCAGACCCATTCATTCAGGAAAGAAAGGATCATCACTGAGCGAAGAAGAAACGTGGTAAAGTAACAAAGAAAATTTATTATCGCCAATCCATCCTCGAATAAAATGAGATGTGCCAAAGGAAGAGGGAGAGGTGGGTATAACAAAACGAACACCAATGTAAACATCTTAGTCATTCGGTTTGCCAACCACCCCCCATTCCGAAGAAAAGGGGGTGGATGAAAGTCAACATGCCCAAAGAGGGTTAAAAAAAAAAAAAATAAGCATCACGGACAGACGGAAGACGAAACCGACCCGTGAAAATGTGGAACGGAAAAGAAGAACGAACTTTTTATTGGTTTTCCCTGGGTCGGCAATGTTTGTCGTTTAGTCCTTTCAGCCCTTCAGGTCTGCTTCTGTGAGATATGTGCGTTTTGTGGGGAGTTTTTCGAGAAAATCACAGGATTTAGCCTTTGGACGCACTTTTTGTACATTGGCTTTTATTGGGGCAATGGTTACATGATGATTGATCTGCAAATTTACTACCAAACAGTGGGGCCAGTTGGTGTCGAGTGAACGGGTATTCCATTCAGAAGTTAATCTTAGCATACTGGAAAGGCAGATAGAAATTTATGTAAGTTTGGCTGGTTTGGAACCTGCTATAAGGACTACAATTGGTCGAGGACAGAAACTTGAAACTAGCAGTTTAAGACCAAGTTCAAGACTCTTTTCAGTTGAATTTCTCAGGGTAGTTAAAAATAAATGGATATATTTAAATTGCACCTTTGTAAAGTAGTAGGTAAGCACATTCAAAAAAGATTAGCACTCATACAAACGAATGATTATGAGAAGCTAGGTCTATACGCCTGTTGCGCCAACTATTTTATTTTTTATTAAGAAACAACTTTAAGCTATAAACTGCTTCATCCATTTGCAATAACTAACAAGCAAAAGAAGATGTTGCTGTATTCAGATGGCGATTCTACATCTTAGACACAAAGCTAGATCGTGAAAATGAAACTCACGAGCTATATCAGGGGTTCGCTAACTGTGAGTCGCGATGCCCTGGGGCGTGGTGGCGCTATACTAAGGGTGTCGCATGTTCTATTTTTTCACTGCTGTAACTCCGAACAAAGGAAAAGCATTACGTTTCTCTTTACGAATACCAGGATTAAGGTCGGAACGAAATCCAATAGTTACTTACATTACAGTCGAAGATTAAGCGCGTTTGTGTTTCCCGCATTTCCAGTCAGACTTGCTTCGTAGCTGGCGCTGCGCTCGTATATTTGCCTGGCACTTGTAGTATCCTGAACAAAAGACATCTGTCTAATTCTGTAGTCTCATATAAAGTGAGTTTTATTTTATTAAATCTGACATTTTATACAACGTTAACACTTAGCATACACTAAACTTCTGACAATTTATAAGAGTCGTTGCCAGCCAGGTTCGTCGGGAGCATTGCCGCGGTCGATTAGAGTGTACAGGAGAGGAGTACAGGAGCAGTCAATTCCTCGCCATGCACAAGAAATCGGCCTCTCGTAGATTCTAATCTCGGCGAATGGGGATCTTGCATGGGGACTTGGGCTTATGCCTGTACATTGTACAAGATCCAACTAATATAGGAGCTCAAAGTTAATGAACATAGACAAAGGGGTTTGTTCGCTGATTTGGCTTCGGAGCGTTTGGAAGAGGACCGCAATTTTGGCCGAAAAATTATCTTTAACGAAGAGGCGCATTTTTAAATGAATGCGGGTGTATCGAATCACTACACAATTGAATTTGTATAAGTATGAAAGTAGTATGTGTAAGAGCTTTAGCTCACTCATCAGTCATCATGTCAGAATTAGTTTTAGTTTAGTATAGTGCAGAACGTCAGTCAGATCGTACAGTCGGTACAGCGCGGCAGTGTTCATTATTGTGTAATTGTATAGTGTTCGAGAGTTAATAAATTATAGTCGGGTTCTTATTTTTTCCCGGCTCTAAAAAGTCTTTGTTTTATTTCGCCTCAACAATTCATACATAAATAAAAAACAAGTGAAAGTGTTATCATCGGCCTGGCCGATGCTTTGATACCCTCCACTGCATAAAAGTAATGCAAAATGTTTGCCAGTCTAATGTTGGTTTTGTATGGGAGGTACCAGAACTACCTGACCGACATAGCCCATTTTTAATACCAACCTGAGGAGAGTAAAAATAAGATCTTTCACAAAATTTCAGTCGCCTAAGTCGATTCGTTTGGACGCTATTGTGATTTCAACAGACGTAGAGACACATGGGTCTAATAGTGGTTTTGTATGGGAGGTACCAGAACTACCTGACCGACATAGCCCATTTTCAATACCAACCTGAGGACCGTACAAATAAGATCTCTCACAAAATTTCAGTTGACTAAGTCGATTCGTTTGGACGCTATCGTGATTTCAACAGACGTAGATACACATGGGTCTAATAGTGGTTTTGTATGGGAGGTACCAGAACTACCTGACCGACATATCCCATTTTCAATACCAACCTGAGGAGCGTAAAAATAAGATCTCTCACAAAATTTCAGTTGACTAAGTCGATTCATTTGGACGCTATCGTGATTTCAACAGACGTAGATACACATGGGTCTAATAGTGGTTTTGTATGGGAGGTACCAGAACTACTTGACCGACATAGCCCATTTTCAATACCAACCTGACGACGGTAAAAATAAGTCCTCTCACAAAATTTCATTCCCCTAGGTCAATTTGTTTGGACGCTATCGTGCTTTCAACAGACGGACAGACAGACAGACAGACAGACAGACAGACAGACAGACAGACAGACAGACGGACAGACAGACAGACGGACATGGCTAAATCGATTTAGAATGTGATCCTGATTCAGAATATATATACTTTATAGGGTCTCCGGTGAATCCTTCTTGGCGTTACAAATGTAATGACAAAGTGAATATACCTTCCTGTGGAGGGTATAATAAATAAATAAGTGGCGCAACAGGCGGTAGACACCCTAGGCCTAGCTTTTCGCAACCATTCGTTTTGTGTGAGTTTCAATTTTTGGGACGAATGGAAGGGACCTACAATTTTATGCCGATTCCGAACGGCTGAATTGAGAAGCTTTTTCAGGACAGTCATACTCTCGGATGTTTGTCAGACGTTCGCGAGAGGTGGCGCAGTAGAAAAAACCTTAAGATGTAATTTGTGTTTTCCGGGGATCGAACCTGGGATCCCTCGCACAGTAGTCCAGCACACTAACCACTGCGCTACTGCGCCCACAACAATTCATACAGTCCATAAAATACAGCGGGTATGTTAACGGTCAGTCAAAAGATGACGATATTTCAGCGTCGACCCGACCTTATTGAAAAACAATTTAGTGAATATTCAGTAAGATCAGCTTCTATTCACATATCTGTGCTTTCAGAAGGGCGTCGCAAAAATATGTCAACCTCTTTAGGGAGTCGCAGTATGAAAAAGATTGGGAACCCATGATCTATATTCTATAGGATATGTGCTAAATTCAGAAAGCAGGAAAAGACTGTAAAGAAAAGTAAGATGAGGAAGGTGGCGCATTGGAAAAAACCCCAAGATATAATATGTGTTTTTCGGGAATCTAAACTGACACCCCTTGCTCAATAGTCCAACACACAAACCACCGAGCCAATTCGCCCACAACACTATGCAACACAGTAACGAAGAAGGAATATAGGGTGTATAATGAAATTTCAGCTTAGAGACACAACTTTTTTGTGATCGCACTGAAGAACCTCAAAAAAGAGAAGTTACAGCACAGCTCAATCGTAGGACCCGACCTCTGAAATTTCCATTCAATTCCTATACGAATTAAATTGCCCCAAATACTTATCAAGGGGTCTCAGTCTCAAGTTCGATCGTCAGAAAAACAGCCATTACATCTTAGGGTCTTTTCGATTGCCCCACCTCTTGCAACCGACTAACAAACATCGGAGAGCACGAATGTCATGGAAAAGCTTTTCAATTCCGCCGTTCGGACTCGACATAAAATTGTAGGTCCCTTATATTCGTTAAAAAAATGTGTACACAAACGAATAAGTGTGAGAATACGGACCTGTCGAGCCAACTATATTTATTTTCTTTATAAATTCTGATAGCTGATCTTCTGGGTGAAGCGCTGAAGACGACCAAGGTCCAAATTTAATTAATCCGTAATTAATCAAATTATGGAAGCATTCTATGTTAAGCCCGTACATGGGGGGTTCTGAAATGTCAAGGTGATATCAACATTTTTGTATTAGCTCCAAAATTAACGGTAGGTACCTACTTCCCATAAGTCGATTTCACAAAATGTGTTGTTGTATTGTTAATTTTAAAACTATGTATAGGCGTAATTTTAGGCGCTCTAAATAATTCTAAGAAAACATATTTAAGTAGTTTATACAAATAACTTTTTATTCTCGTAGAAGTCAAAAGTCTTAAGATACTATTACACATGTTAAAAATTGTTTGAATTTTCGACATGCTGATGTCAATATGACGTAGCTTCAGTTTACTTTGCCTCTTTAAAATAGCGCCTTTTGCTTAAATTGCAGTGGCCCCTGTCAAATACGATTGGAAAATTATTGTCAAGCTTTTAAAATATTGATGAGAATAATTTGAATAATAAAGAAACACATTTAGGTGGTTCCGCGGAAAACAAAAATCAGTCTACGGATATGAAGTGTGTTTGTGTTTTCAATTTCATTATCCCTGTATCTGGCAAATATTATTTTGTTGCAAATACGTCTTGTTTTTTTTTTTTGTGTAGCCAAGTCATTCATGGGAGTGAAAGTCATGCCCAAGCCCATGACATGTGTGTCCATGCACTTAGTCGGCAAGAACGCATCACTGTCAATTTAGTCCATAAACCATGCCATCATTAAATTTCCCCTAATTGGAAAGGATCGAAATGGAAATTGTAAAACTATACCTAATTAAACCAATTATTAGTTCAAGACAAACATCACCTCCACAGTAAACTACACTTACCTCCATCCGTCTATGCAAATCCACCTAAATATTTACATTTCACAGTCTACCACTTTTTCGCACAGTCGACGCCACTGTTAAATTGACAATAACTACCACAAGGAAAGGACACGGTAGTTAGCCGGACTATTATATCTGCTTTATTGGCTTTTAAAGGAATTCCAGTGAAATAAAACAAATAAAGCAGGGACAAATCACACATACAAATCAATGGCAGAGGACAATACAATTGATACACGTACGCAGAAACAACATTCAAGGGACTTCTTGACGACACGCTACGCTAGATCAGGCTAGATTGTGTTGCATCGCGGAAGTATGTCGTTCTTGTTTTTTTTTTTGGGAGAATTTATTGCCAACAATACCCAAAAGGATATTTTATTGATGTTAATTCAATTCAAACTGCACCAGAGTATTGAACGGCAAGCAAAACGAATGAGAAATTTACATAAATCCTTTTCTTACTCTTCTACACCGACGGGCGGGCGGTGGCGGGGATTGTGATTCCTTTAAGGATTTATTTTTCTTAGCTAAATAGAAAGCTGCTAGTAAGATGAACGACTTTGTCTTGCCATAGTATAGTTGAGATTTAGCATATGTGTGTTTTATTTTATTTTTTTTTTCTAGCTCAAATAAGGATGGATTGCTTGGGGGAAGGAGGAAAGTAAATTGTACTTGACTGAAGAAGATAGAGTGAATATTTGGTTAAGAGCATTGATAAGTAATTGAAAAATTTAAATGTCAACTAGATATAGTAGGGTAGACTCAAGTTGAAGGGCATCAAGTTATATCGATGAATGTGTCTTTCAAATAAGATATATAGCATCGGATTAGCGGAATGAAATGGCGTGTACTTATAGTCGGATATCCGAAGATACTTATTTATAAAAGGAGTTTTAAGTAGATCGAAGGATACTGATGTCCACAAATGAAATATAGTGAATGGAGCCAAAGATGCCGTGTTATTTAATACAATTATTTAATACAATTATAGCCTACATAATTTTATTTCATGTCGGAATTACTCTAAGTCTAAGTAATAATGGAAAATTTTGCCATAAGGTACTCATTGGAAAAAGGATGACACTGATGAGCAGCTATAAGACTAATAGTACCATTAAATACTAATTACTTAACTGGCTCCCGACCCATGAAGAGTCTCTGCAGTCTTTCATCCTCTGCGATCTCGGTCACGCTGCTTCCAATTGTCCAAACCCAGCGCTCTGACATCCGCAATGGCTTGGTCTTTGAAACGGAGGTTCAGTCTTCTTTCTCTTCTCGAACCTGGGCGGGGGCTGGGTTTCGAAGAACCTCTTACCTGGAGCATAATTGTCCATTCGCTCGATGTAGCCGAGACAATGTAGTCGACGTGTTTTGGCTTTTTGGACCACATCCACATCTTGGTACCTACAGCTCATAGAGTTCGCGGTTATATCTTCTTCTCCATTCGCCCTCCTCGCACACAGGACCAAAAATCCGCCGAAGTATTTTTCTTTCGAAGGAGCCCAGTAAGCTCTCCCTTCCTGCTTATCGTCCAGCACTCGGCGACATAAAGCAGAACTGGCAGGATAAGGGTTTTGTAGAGCACACATTTCGTCTTTCGAGTTAGGAGTTTTGAACCCAGTTGTTTTGCCAAACCGAAGTAGCAACGGTTTCCTAGGGTAATTCTTCGCCGGATCTCCACTAGGGTGTCATTCGTGGAGTTCATATTTACTCCGAGGTAGGTGAACTCCTTAACTACCTCAAAGTTGTTGCTATCAATAGTGACGTTTTGTCCTAGGCGGTGGACAGATGCTTGTTTGTTGATAGCATGTATTTAGTCTTGTCCTCATTTACTTCAAGGCCAACGGATTTCGCCTGTTCTTCAATCGCCGTAAACGCTTCTATCACGGCACGCTGGCAGCGACCGATGATGTCAATATCGTCCGTATAGCCCAACAGCTGGACGGATCTGTTGCAAGTTCGAAATAGATCGGAGCAGCTGCTTCCAAACTGCACGTTGCAGCGCGTGTTTTCCAGCGTCACGCGACACAGCTGAATCAGTTTTGTCGGGATTCCGAATTCGGCCATCGCCATATAGAGCTCCTGACGATGTATGCTGTCATACGCGGCTTTGAAGTCGATGAATAGGTGGTGAGTTTCGACTTGAAATTCGTTGGTCTTTTCCAGGATTTGCCTCAGTGTGAAAATTTGGTCTATAGTCGATCTGCCGGGCCGGAAGCCACACTGGTACGTGCCGATTAGTGTGTTGCAGAACGGTTTAAGACGTTCACACAGTACGTTGGATAGGATCTTGTATGCGACATTAAGCAGGGATATGCCTCGATAGTTCTTGCAAGACATAGGATCGCCCTTTTTGTAGATGGGGCATATGGAGCTGATAGTCCAGTCATCGGGCATTTTTTCTTCCACCCATACTTGGTTGATGATTCGGTGCATGCTCCCTACCAAAACATCACCACCGTATTTAAAGAGCTCCGCTGGTAAACCATCAGAGCCTGCGGCCTTGTTGTTCTTAAGCTTTTTCCAACTTCTTCTATACTAGGTGGTGGAACTAGTTCTTTATTGACTGGACGTGGGCTATCTTCTTGCCCTATCACTCTCTCTACATGATGCCCATTAAGCAGCTGCTGGAAGTGCTGCCTGCTGCTTAGACACATCTACTATTCCATGAGCTTCGGTGACTAGGTTTCCTTCGCTGTCTCGATTTTAAAGCCGTATCGATTTTAAAGCCAGCAGCCAGTTGCTTAGCTTTTTTTATAGAACATCCGGATGTTGTTGCGATCGCAAGACCCTTCGATCTCCTTGAGCTGGGAAGCTGTGTAAGCCCTTCTTTTTCTACGCAGAATCTTCTATTCCTCCCTTCTCCTGGCTCGATACTCTTCTCTCGCTACCCTTGTTTTGCGCTGCAGCGCTTTCTTGTGTGCATCTTCTGTCACCTTTTTCCTGTGCACGCATTCATCATCATACCACGGGCTCTTTCTCTGGGGTAGTTGTAGCTCTACAGTGGTTTCGGCTACCTCCTTGATGATGTCGCGATACTGGCACCACTGATTGTTGGCGTTTGTGGCACAGAGGAGAGTTTCATAGTCAGGCGCACCCTGTAGGCTCTGGCTACTCCAGGTGTACTAAGGCGTCCAACGCCGAATTTCATCTTCTGGGCGGTTGGTAGCTTCTTCTCGTTGGACAGCCGAGCTCTGAATTTTGCTGCGTAAAATCGGGCAAGTTTCCGAAATCGGGCCATTGGAAATTGAAAAGGAAATTAAATGAATTAAATTTGGAACTAACTTCCTGATGGTGACATATTTCCAGAGGACTACAAATTATAACAATTTAAGTGCAGAAATAACACATATCTGCAAACATCTTAGGGCGCTATTGAAGGGCTATAGGTTCAGAAAGAAAAATAAAGAAGAAACAAGCCGAACGTCCACTTTGTCATGTTCACATTCAATTTTTGGTCGAACTTTATTTGTGACATTGAGATACGCATTCCAAAACATGACAGAGTCACAAACAAGCCGAGTATTATGACATTTTCTAACATATTCTGACGTCCAAGTGCCATTTATGCGTATGTTGGAGATTGCATGTCGACTGTCGTGTAGATACAAATTTTAAAATATTTGGTTTCATATTTATTTACTTTTTAAATTATCCTGCAAGTGTATTTAAAAACTTAGGCAATTCTTCAGGTTGTGTGATATATTTTTAATGAAATCTGTCAGAAACTTGCTACATAACATGGACGTCACCCCGGCCACAGCTACCTGCAGTTTTTCTTCATTACTTCTTGAAGTTGAGCAAAACTTTCGTTAAGGAAGATTAAAATAGAATTCCATGGAACAACTGCCATCAAGGATAGAAAAGGACAACAATTTGTAATATTTCCATAAACATGTATATTATATCCTTACCACCCTTGAACCGCTTAAATTGTACAACGTCGCCTATACCCTGGCAATGGTATATACAACCATCACGGGGGCTACCGCATTTTAGTGTCACCGTGCGCTTAGCAGCACAGGGTGTTAATTATTTAAAGAGCCTTTGGATTTAATTTTTCACCTCCCGCCCATTTATACAGTTGCTGCGGCGGCTTTGCGAAAGTTTCTTCCAAGTTTTTGCTTCTTCTTTTGTGAAAGTAAGGACATTAATTTCGAAAATTCATAAGGCAGAGGTGTGTGTCTGATCAAGACTCGCTTTGTGCCTTGAGAAAGTATAAGGAAAGTCATGTCTCTTAAGTCGATGATTTATTATGAATTTTTTTTTTCTTCTGAGCGAACGTTAGAGGCATTGTAAGGGATACTCTGAATATACCATGAAACTCCCGGAGGACATGACTTTGGTTAAGACAAAAAAAAAACGTTTATTTTTTGCGCTTCATCCTGATTTCATTCTTACCAGAGTTGGAGTGAATTAACTTTTCAACAATTTCCGAATGGGGAATGTTTTACTTTCTAGATCAACCCTTTGGTGTCAGTTTTTTGTCCCTGCTGCGGATGAGGCAGGTTTTTTGGCGAAATAATTTGACAAGAATTTGATGGGAATTTTTAAGTACGCACTTGTGTTTGGGTTTCGAGAGGCAGTAATAATTAAATTTCCAAATTTTTGTTGGCCTTTAGGACAGGGTTGTCTCAATTGAGTTCTAAACGGGGATATTTTAATGAATAATGTTGCTGGGGATATGTCACGGGATAATTATTTATATTGAATTTCATTCAGCGATATAGGCCACTTGAGAGGAATTGTACGAAATATTCGAGAATATGGGGCCAGAATGTTGGCAGATGCTAAAATAAGTCGAAAAATAAATAAATAAATAAATAGGTGGCGCAACAGGCGGTAGACACCCAAGGCCTAGCTTCTCGCAACCATTCGTGTTCGTGTGAGTTTTTATTTTTGGGGCTAATGGAAGGGACCTACCATTTTATGCCGACTCCGAACGGCTGAATTGAGAAGCTTTTTCAGTACATTTATACTCTCGGATGTTTGTCAGACGTTCGCGAGAGGTGGTGCAGTAGAAAAAACCTTAAGATGTAATTTGTGTTTTTCCGGGGATCAAACCTGGGTTCCCTTGTTGGGGATTCAACAAGCGAATTATCAGCTACTTATGACACAAAACAAGCAAGTCGACAGCGAACCACAAAGACCAAACACCATATGAGCAACAAATTAACTACGAACTTATGCAACATCCGGGGACTATAGGATCCGGTAATGTTAATGTCAACTGGGTACATCAACATCTGAAAGAAGTAAACCTGTCACTCTAGTCTTAACCGATGCACAAATATATTCATTACTTAACTGACCCGAATACGAACTGCATCCTCATTTTCGATTCAAGGGTTAGCATTGCCTATGTGCTTACTATATATACCGCTCGCCAAGCAATGGCCATCTGATAGAGATTAGACTTACCTACTTTATACAGGTTCACCATCCAACCGATGCCAAGAAGTTACAATTCGCCGCGACTTCAACACCCACAGGACGAATATTCCACGAAATTCTTTCTAATAGAGGATGTTTGGGAAAGATGCTGAAAATTTCTCAGATTGCGGTCATTTTGTTCAAATTCTATTTAGAATTTCTGACAATCCAAAATTGCAAGTGACAGCTAATTCTAAAAGATCCAATTTCTTGTAGACTACATTACAACTACACACCTACCAAGTTTTATTGTGAACAGTTTGAGTTAATTTCCAGTTTTTCTATTTCATCTTCCAATTTTTCATTTATTTTCCCAAAAGTTTGACAGCTTTTTCCCGTCACAAGAATTTAGTTTATTTTTTATACGCCAGCTATAGCTTTTGAGTGGAGCGAATCGCTTTTCGAAATACAAAGATACAATTCCGGCATGAAAAGCAATCCGCAGGGCTTTTAGGAATAAGCCCCCTTATTTATAGGTTTGTTGCTCATTTACCTTTAAGATCCTACGGATCTTATTACACGCGAGCAGAGGCGCGGACAGGACCATGACGTAATCTCGAATGACAAAAATCTCGAAAGGCTAAAAATCTCGTAAAGTTTTTTTTAATCTCGAATGCAAAAATTTCGAATGTATACAAAAATCTCGAATGTACGAAAATCTCGAAAGACTATAATCTCGAAAAAATCTCGAAAATAAAAAGTAAATTCGAGATTTTTTTTTGGGATCCCTACGTTATCCCATTTTCCAAAATCCCTTATCGGACATCTCCCACAAGCAAACTAAACTTTGCTTATACCCAACCTTGCACTTACTCCCAATCCTCACCTTTTAACACCATTTTTAAGGTTCCGTTTCCATATGGAGGAACCTTATTGGTTTTTGATATTAACTCTAGATTTTTTTTTCGAGATTTTTGTTATTCGAGATTATGTTTTCTAAATTCTTTTTTTCGAGATTTTTACATTCGAGATTTTTGCTTTCGAATTTTTTTTTTCGAGATATCGTGGTAGACCCGGCGGCGCGGGCATAGTCCATACTACTATATAAAATGGAACGTCTGTGTGTTTCTTTGTTGCTCGATAAATTCAAGAACCATATCCGATTTTCGTGATTTTTGAATAAGTTACATGATATGTATGTACATCTTATCGCTGTTCGAAAAGTTGACACCATTAACCCTTGCGCCAAAAAGTTATCCATAAAAAAACATAGAAAAGAGGGAAAGAGACTTCGGAAGACACTTTCAATATCGTTGTTTTTAGAAACACGGAAGTTTCATTGAACTGAATTTCGTCAAATTTCGAAATGACGACGTTTTAAAAGAAAACCTAGAAAAAAGTTTCGTTCTTCATATTGAATTCTTTCTCTCTGTTATTTAATTTGTTTATTTTGCATGCGCATATTCACATACTCAAGCCCAAAAACTATGGTCACGTTCGTCATGGACATGGGCAGAGACCAGAGAACACTGACTTGGCTGTGATCTGCAGATCTGCACTGATGGAAGATTTTTGGGTTATTTCTTTTGAACATTGTTCAGCTTCAGGACTATGCAGTGCTATAAGACTGATAGCTTAATTGGATCAACAATGAGTTTAATTAAAACCTGTTTTTTTTTTAATCCAATGAGCCATTGTGGAGTTAGAGCAGTGATTTTACATAAAATGGGGAAAATTTGATAAAGCTTAGCTCCTATGAGAAAAGCTAATCATATCAGTAAAAACCGCATCCAAAAACTGTTCATTGCATCTCGAGATTTGCTTAAAGATACAGACAGTCCAATTTTGGGGATAGTTTTACAGAATGTAGTGATTTTACAAATTTGGCTTCCATAAATTTGCCGTCTGATGCTATAACACCACAACTACCGCCGGCCGCTGTGAAAATTCAAGTCGATTTTCCATGCGATTATGACCAAAATAGGCTAAGGCCCATTTCACACATACCCGGCAGCCGGCTATGGCAGGTGTGAACGCGCCCATAACAATGTATTCCCAACGACCGGGTAGCCGGTACCGGTTAGCCGGCTGCCGGGTATTTGTGAAATGGGCCTAAGGGTGCGTTTATGTTGGAGCTGTGATAAGCAGCACTCGTCGATGAGAGCTGAGGAGATATACAACCGAATTATCGAAGCTCCAATCCTGACCTGCTCCAACATAAGCAGTTCTGTCTGAATCAATGTAAAGTTTTCTTCACTTTGGTAGAGTAGTCGCTCTAATCGGTAAACGCAACCTTAGCCAGGATTGGGATTCAGTCGAATCAACACAGATCCCTCCAAAATTAGTCAAGTGCATGTGTTTTTGAAACATACAACACTTGACTTCACTACTCCTTATGCAAGAATTTCTCTGTTTCAAGTGGTGATCTATGCTATCCTAATGGCTGCCGAATTTGGAATAGCTGACGGGGTCGGAGCTACGTTCAGGCTGCGCTTAAAACCTTGCTCAACCTTGTGATTCGTTCATTTTCATATACTTTCACATAGCCTAGTTATTCATTTAGTGGATCGCGGGTGTAGGTTGCTTAAGTGGAATCTCCATAATTTAGGCAATCTCCATAAGGGTAGAGCAGGACTTGATCTAACCATCTCATCTTGGGTATAGAGGACGCCTGCCTGATGGTACCGATTCCATAGCACGTCTTGTGATCATGTTTGGGGATATGTGTTTAAAACGTAACCAAACCATTGAAACCATGGTTCGCTCTGTTTGCAAAAGTAGTTACTTGACATTGAGTTCTTCACGTATTCTGGTGTTTCTAATACCATCTCTACGGATCACACCAGTAATACAGCGGGGGCATCTTGTATCCGCGATCGTAGGTACTCTTTCTGCATTTACTGTCTGCGATGCTAGTCTCGTCTGTAGGGCGACTATACTTCAGATGATTTCCTTTGTTATTGTCTTTGGTCATCATCACTTGGAACGATTGAACCCATTTTTTCATTAAGAATTTTAGCCCCACTCTCCCCTATTTCCGATTTGTTATGGGCCCTTGATTTCAGGACTTATAACCTTAACCTACGCAAGTCAGATACTGATACTATTTATAATTTTTCCTAATTTACATTTTTTCGAATGTCTATGTCATATATATTATTAGCAGCACTCGTAAATGAGTGGCAGTATTCAAAATGTGAGTAAACACTTCCCCCTCAAATATTCTTTAAAATTTATTTTAAAAAGTTCCAGCTACTGTATCCATAGTCCTTTTTGTTTAATTTGCTACAAATGCAATCCAATAATTTTAAAAATGCAATTGCATTCGATACAGGGTCTGCATTCTTCATCGTTCACACAAAAGCACTGATGGATATCGAACTTATTTGCATAACCACAACATGACTGTGCCATCAGAATCGTCAATTACCCACCGAAATTCGTATGCCGCAACTCATCTGAAAAATAAATAAAAACAAAATGCAATTCTTTTTAATATTTTGTTGTCTGTTGTTTTATTCTCTGCATATGTTCAGTCTTTGTATAAGAAATAACATTTTTTATACTTTATTATACCATTTAAATTTTTGTATTTTATTTTATTTTACTTTTCTTTTTTTTTTTATTAAATATACAAATATGCTTTTAGGGTTAATTCTTTATTATTCATTTCTCTGTTACTTTGTGTGGTGTGCTATATTTCATTAAAAAAAAAATATATATTTCGTAGGCATTTTGATCAATTTCCACTGATTAAGAGGTGGACATTAAAATAATTCTTTAAATATGTAAAATGTTTTTGATTAACAAAAATATTTTTTTTTTATATATACTTCAATGGTGTTACGTTTTTATTATCCGGTAGCTTAAGCATAAACCTTATTTTCAATATACATACATATTTTGTTGGGTGAGTTGTATGGAATTTTTTTTTTTCATATGGCACCAGCTATCGGTATATCAACTTGTTTTGTTTTAACTTACACAAGTACCTACTTAAATGTTATAATAATGTAAAATAATATTTTTCAAGATGATAATTAAATTTTAAATTATAGTATTTTCAGTGGTCAATAATTCATCCAATTAAGAATGCATACTCATTTTTGATTTTGGGTTCATGTTATATTTGAATAAATTTCATATTCAAAATAAATGTTTTTATAAATTCCTTTGAGTTATTAATGTAGACGAACATAAATTCGGGCGAGAAATTGTCTATATGAAACACTTTCAAATATTTTTTTATTTTATGATCAAATTATAGGAAAAAAAATCCCTACTTCTATATAAATATTTTTATATAAGAAAGAGTTTATTTAAAATTTCTAACTATGTATTTACAATTTTTTAAGTTTGCTGTTCTATTTACAAGGGTTTAATTTTCTTCAAGTTTTATTATATATTGTCACTTTTCCTTTAAAATTAAAATTGTTTGAAACAAAGAAATTTCTTATACAAAAAAAAATTATATTTAGTACTTAAAATTCAGTGAAGGGACAAAATATGGCGTGGATACATTTTGATTCGGAGTTTTTCGGAAGTCGAACTTTTGGTCACAACTGATTGAGAATTGATATTGAATGCGGAAATTAAAGGATACCTTCCAACTTTTTGCATAAATCCTGCTCGAATACGTAATATTTTTAGGATTGAATGATTGATTCAGATAAATTGTTAGTCATCCATTGAAAGGCCTTTTCATATCCAGACTTCTGTCGTTAAGAAAATCAGATAGATGTTGTACTTTGACTGACACCGAATTTACGAATTTGGTAATCGATCAGAATCCCGAAAGAATAAAATCGTGGAAGCTCAAAATCGCATATATTATAATTGGTTTTCTGAATTTTTTTTTCGACATTTTGACCTCAACCCATGTGGTTTTTCGACCATGGAAACAGTAATGAGCCTGTAATATTGACTATTTGACAGTGGTAAATATGAACACGATGAATTTACGCTTTAACAGTGCTGGGATATATTGAGAAATTAATTCCAAGATTCTGGAAATTCAGCTCCTGAGATTCAAAAGTATAGCTGTGGGTCTAATTTTCATAGTTGTATTCACAAAGTCAAAGTCACTCTTATCGTTAAATCGAAATTTTGCACTCAACAATAGAACGAATTACAACAGTGACAAGCTACCTAGAAGTACCCTAGAAGTACCCAAATAAGAGTACCTACGCTGTCGGGTCCAAAACGTATGTTGATAGCCACAGTTATATAAATGGTAGGTTAGAAGAAAGATATACTGAGAACACCTACAACTTTGGCAGATTAAGGGTTACTTGCCTACAAGCTGATGTTATTCTCTTACGCAAAGGTTAGGGGCGATGCTATTGTTGCATAGAAATTCGTATTGAGATTCACTCTCACAAAAACACACTTACCTAATTTTCACATATTTCATGGTATGGATAGAAAATTTAAAAGAAAAATTTCAACACGAATTGAGGGAACCAACGGCTAGAAGTTTGTGAGTTGGGAGTATACCTTCCCTCTGGGGCGGGTCGTCTGTTGGTTTCTTTTTAAAATTTGAGGCATATTTTATTTTGACAATGACAGCTCTTATTACCCTAATTCTAATAACAAATTGATAGAAATTCTGTATTATATTTAAGTTTGAATGCCGCTGGCCGGACACTGGACATAATTATAAACTGATAGCTAGCGACTCTGTCTACTCTCATCAAACATCAAGCGAAGAATTACACTTGCCAACCTCTGTTTCTTTGGTCTAAAAAGTATAAAGTCCTCATATCATCCCTTCTTTATATGTCGCAGAGGCATGGAAGTTGAGTATGCACAATGGACATATCCTTAGTATTTTTGAAAGCTTTAAATTCTTTAATATATTTTTGGTCCGTTTTTCTTTGTCGGATTATGGAGGAAAATTTAACGAGCATTTTAGTGACATGAGCCTTATTAGGAATAAGGTAGGTAGGTAGGTAGGTAATTGGGTGCTCTTGAGCTTCACGTAGACCATCAGTTGGGTCCATTGTATCCAGTCACGGGAACCTTCCATTTCATACCTGTTGGAGACAAAGAATACACCGCTTTTGTTTGAGTCACATAAAATCACTTGGTATTAATCACAGGCATTCACAGGCTCTTGTATCCGAATTTCCAGCTCGTCCTAAGAATAACCGAAGGGATGTGGAGTTTGTTGACCTACTGGAACCCACCCCGATTTGAGTACGAATCTCAGGAGTTCCTTAAGATCAACATTCTATAGATCTCCTGAGAATCCTTTGTCTATTGTTTTTAAGGGCTGAGAATTCGCAAAGCAGATGACGAACAGATTCTATTTCTTCAACGTCTCTGCAGCTTCTGCAAAAGTCATTATGAAGTATGCTCATCAGCGTTTCCGCATGTACCCCTATCGCACAGTGTCCAGTAATGACCCCCGTGAGTATGCGGATATCCTTTTGGCAAAGTCCGATCATGAATTTGGATCTCTTTTTGTTCACTTCTGGCCATAATTCTTTTGCATGCCTACAGGTGTTGAGATTGTTCCAGCGTAGATTTGTTCTACTCAAGGATTCAATGTCAATCTTTCTAGCAAGCGTGCTTAGCGGAGATCTTACAGATTACAGATTTTAGGGCCATTGATGAGTGCATCTTCGACCCGTTTCTTGCTATCTCATCCGCCTGTTCATTGCCCGGAATATCCATATGCCCCGGTAACAAAATTAGGGTCACCGTGTTGGCTTGTGATAGTTCGTCCAGGTATTTCTTGCAATGACTGCCCTCGAGCCTCTACTTTACCACGACTGACTCCATGGCTTTTATGGCCGCTTGGCTGTCAGAGTATATTGTGATTTGTTTGTCGGCAATGTGTCGTCTCTTTAGGTCCTTTGCCGCTAGGGTTAAAGCAGCAATTTCCGCTTGAAACACACTACAGTCATCGTTGATTCGGAATGATTCTCACAGGTTTAGTGTTTTGCTGAAGATGCCCGCGCCTGTTATTAGGAATAAGCAAATCAGTTCTCTAGGAGTGAATGGAAATCAACATTGCTTCGCAAAGTGCCCATAATTAGAAGTGGACCTAATGAAAGAAGTAAACCAAAACACTCTAATTGGAGAGACGTTTTTTAGGCCTAATTTCTACGTAATTCTCATATTGCATACCATACCGCTGCTGTCTTTTGGGCGGAGGTCCGATTGCCTACACGTGATCCTTCGCCAAGTTTTTAAATAGTACAAGTAGCTATTTGATAGTTTAAACCACGAGACGTCGCTTCTACTAAAAAATCTGTAGTCCTCCTCATCTAAATTCAGACATCAAACTTAACATAAGGTGACCAGCTACCCTCAAATAGTTATCCAGTCGTTTGTGTACTCTATACACTCTGACAATTTTGATCCAACCAAGACTACTTCCTCGATCAAGAGTAATCCCACTGACCATGCTTCAACAACCTGGCTCCAACTAGTGCTAAACGAAATCTCACAGAACCAACTCATATACAGACACCGCTTTTCAGAGGCTTATTAGAAAAGAATCTAGAGAATCACCTACGTAACGTATATATCTAAACACCTTCTGTACACAATTCTCACTTTAATATTTTACATATAAATATTGCTTCCAGAAGACTCTTCTTCATATACATACTACATACATTTGAATAATGTCTTGTGTTAGTGTCACCTTATTTCTGCTCTATTGTGCATGTCTGTCACTGTCAGAGGCAGATACAAATTTTTGTTATGAATATTTTTCTTTTATTCTGTTTGTAAATTAATAATTTCTATTTTTTTTTTAATTTTCATACTAAGTACGTTTTTTTTTTATATATATTTTATAATATTTGCACTTTTGTTTAAATTTTTTTTTATATAATTATAATTCTAACGAATATTATATTCGCATCCCTTGTTTCAATTTACTTTGTTTATTTTACAAATTGTTATCTTTTTTTTATGTTTTTCTTATGGCGAAACAAAAATTATATTATTTTTAGTATTAGATATAATCTATTTAATATATAAATTGTTTTTTTTTTAATATACCTACAGCTAGTTAACACCTGTAGTTGTAGTTTATTTTAGCAGTATAAAAAATTAACAATATTTCTCTCTCTCTCTTACTATCTCTTACATACGTCCCAATCGCATTTATACACAAAAAAAAGTTTGTTTGTCATGGTGTCATCAATAATTTGTTAGGCACCTTCTCCTTGTCTCCTTTGAACTGTGTTTATCCTAACTGTTTATAATTCTGATTAAAGCAATAACGAGTTTTATTATCCTTTAAGAGTCATACATAGACAACGTGTGGTTTTGTCATCGTATGTGTGTCTGGATACTCGTAATGGTCGAACTTTTCGTACAGATGTTCAGGTTCATCGAGGGCTTCCTTGACGGGCAACTCCCAGGGCTTTAAGGCACGATACTCATTGGCAATCGCTTGTGCGGCCAAATATCGTTCCAGTTCGAGTTTGTCCACCTGTGGATGCGATTGAAAGTGATGATGATGATGCGACGGGTGTGTTTGCATGATGCGATCATGGACATTCACCACCGCCTTGACAGAGCGACGATCTTGTAGGAGTTTTCGACGTCGCTTCACGAATCTAAGGTAGAAGACGATACTCGCTCCGGTCATAATGACAAGTAAACACGTTAGGATGGCGCACACAATGGTGACAATGTGCGCCGGGCATGTGATTTCACTTTCAGACATCGAGTGAAGGAGGCGTCTCGTTCGCTTGTTATCCTGCCAGATATCGCAACTTATACGATCGTTGTCCAGTTTGAGATAGCGCGAGGGGATTTCACTGTGATTGCTATTATCGGATGGCCCTTGTTGGGTGGTGGGCTCGTCAAAATTACCAGTTACCAGTCGCCACAGCCAGAGGAGGGAGCAATTGCATTGCAGTGGGTTGTCACCTAGATGGAGCCTTTGTATCCGATCGACAGGAAATTGAGCGGCATCCAGCGTTTGAAGGTTGTTACCCTGCATAGAGATGTCCATGATGTTGGGATTGCCTTGGAAGAGACGCATTGGAAGATCGGAAAATTGTGGATTGTAATTGAGATCGAAGCTTTGCAAATGCGTGTTGTCCACAAAAGCTCTAGAATGAAAAGAAAATTATAATTGCAATGTGTATAAAGTGTAATATATAAAAGATGTGGGAAGGCTGTTAAAATAGACAGGTGCTAATGGACCTACATTATGTAGGAATACATTAAGCCTCAATGTCAAACGGGAGAAGCTGTGGATTGTGTGTACACTAAAAATAAGCAACTGATGCAATTTTTGTCTCCAAGTTTAAAGACGGTCTAACCTTAGTCGCAAGTTAAAAATTGATTTGAAACACCAGTTCTGCTTAGTTTAAGCATAGCATTATTTGTGACTATGTGACTATGCATTATGAATTCTTTGGATTGGTTCAATTCACTTGAGAAGGAGTGCAGCTGAGCTGAAATGGAGGAACGCGTAATTTTTAACCCAAGATTATGGCAACATTTTGAAGCCCTTCTAGCTGCAACATTTTTATTTCAATTTTTATTTGAATAATTTGATAACATGACTAAGATTTAAACTTAAGTTTAGGGTTTAAAAATAATTTTTATGGAATTAACTAAAAGGGACTAGATTATAGTTTTAAATTTTCGTGCAGAATATTGGGTAGACCTAGGAGAGAGAGAAAAAACCCAGGAAGTCCAAATCGATACCCACCATCTTTTCATCGATTTTAAGGCCGCATATGACAGCATTTATAGAGACGAGCTATACAGAGCAATGTCTGGTTTTGGCATCCCTGCCAAACTCGTCCGTTTGTTCAGGATGACAATGGAGAATGGTCCATCAAGGTGGGTAAAGAACTCACCGAGACCTACTTCGATGTCAAAAAGGATTTAGACAAGGCGATGAGCTGTCATTCTTGAAAGAATAGTGCAAAACTAACATCAGAGGAACTATCTTTCAAAAGCCCGTCCATCTACTCGCCTACGCCGACGACGTGGACATAATCGGCATAACGCAGCGGAATGTTACTGGCGCTTTCGTGAGTATTGAGACAGGGGCGGCGAAGATGGGTTTGGTGGACAATGAGGGCAAGACAAAGTACATGCTGTCATCAAGAAAGGACACCCAACGCCGACGTCTTGGACAGAATGTCACTATAGACAGATATAACTTTGAGGTGGTAAAGGACTTTGTCTACATAGGCTCCACTATGAACTCAGGCAGTGACACCAGCGCTGAGATTAAACGAAGAATAACTCTTGCTAATCGGTGTTTTTTTGGACTGAGAAAGCAACTGAATAGCAAAGTCATATCTTGAACAACTATAAAGTGACCCTTTATAAGATCCTAATCATCCAAGTCCTTCTCTATGTTGCAGAGGCAGGGACTCCATCAAAAGTGGATGAGGTTATTCTTGGGTGTTTTGAGAGAGGAAAATTCTTCTTTCTTCGGTCTCGTGTGCATAGACGGTGAATGGAGGAGGAGATACAACGACGAGCTGTACGGGCTGTACAGCGAAATCGACCTAGCCTGAAGAGAAAAGGTCCAACGACTGAGGTTGCTGCGGTCATGCAGAGCGAATGGACGTGTATTCTCCGGCCCAGAAGATCTTCGAATCCACACCCGAAGGACGGCGCAGTAGAGGAAGACCGCGAATCAGGTGGCGCACGCAAGTGGAATGGGACCTTAACCAACTTAGAGTGCGAAACTGGAGACAGCTGGCGAAAGATCGTGCTGGCTGGAGACACTTGTTGGTTAAGGCCAGGTCCACCCCGGATTGTAGCGCCATCTTAAGTAAGTATAAGTAACTCCTTTCGTTTTTCCATACTGAAGACACAAAGCTTGCATGCAGTGCAAGCCATTATTGCCTTCAGAAATGGGATTTAGCTGTTGAAATAATCAAAAACGTCAATGATAAAGTTTTCGTTGTTTTCCTTTCGCGCATAACGAAAATGTCTTTCGTTTTTCGAGTTACATGAAGCAAAAAAAAAAAAACCAAAATGGCAATGAAAAAGCTTTCGTTCAATGGAATTCCTTTCGTTTTTGAAGTTACACGAAAAAAAAAACGTTCGTGCAAACGAAAACGATGGAATGTTTTTCATCTTAAAGAATATTTTAATAGAATGCAATGTTTTTATTTTATGTCTATAGTTTCCAGCTATATTTGTATTAAACTAGATTGAGAGTAATCAATTGATAACGAATATAATACTCAGCGGACTTTCTTTACTACATAACTCAAAATAAATTGCGATTACCAAAAATAGTTTCAATTTAGTTCATTCGTGTGAACTTATTTATTTGTTTTTGCAGGATTTTATTTTGTGATGGCACATTTTTTAAATTGAAAAAAAAAAAAAAAAAAATCTTATATCTTCCCAAAGAAAAACCGTTCTTATTCTGATGCCAGGAATGCAGAGTAGCTCTAGGTACCTAATACATTCCCCTGTAAATGAAAAAATGTTTCCTTGATTCTACACCGTATATCCAGTCCCAGTGACTTTTGTGCTCGTGTTGCGGAAGCTTTTAACTCTGCATACCATTGCCATAATTTTCTTTGATATAACCCTAAAACCACAGAGCCTGTGTGCCGTTTCCATAGTGAAGTGATTGAAGTGAGTAAGAAATCCAAATCCTTAACTGACAAGAACTCGTGTGTTATGATAGAGCTTGTTTATTTGTATGCATACACAAATGGAAATGGAAATATACGAATTAAGAAACTCTCCCGTGAGTGTGTGATCCACATCCTGTTCCACCTTTGGGGTTTTAGACGAGTCAACCGTAACAAGGATATATACATCAGCAACATAGCCAACAGCATGATGTTTGTGTTGCATTTTTTTTTTCCTGTGTGTGTTGTGTATTTGCATAACCTTGTCACGTATGTGAATTAATTAATTGAAAGGGTAGATAGCAGCTTTGCATGGAATTAGTCGAACTGTCACTGTGTTGTGGTGGGATGGGGTTTGCGTTTTTTTTTTCAATTGAAACATAAAGTTTTGGACGTACCTACTCATAATATATGTAGGACTAAAGGTACAGCTTGCCTTCTTAACATTGTCTGTTTATGCATATAACATTTTGTGTTCAATTCAATATGGGGAGGTTTGTTTTTTTTTTTGTTTTTAGGGTAAGCAAATTTGATTTTTGTTTAAAACCACTTCAGGAAACAGAAATTCTTGATTCTGTATTTATTTTAGAGGATATGGTTTTGGAATGTTTAAGGTAACAATGGATAAGCAACGAAACTAATTTTTCGGCGAAACACAAACAAGAAGCCATCAGAGAGAAGAAGAGGGCTTTCAAGGTGTGGATTCACTTGGGGGACTCGTCTTCTCGAAACCGGTACATTGAGGCGCGAAGAACTTGCAAATTGGCTGTTAAAGCAGCCAAAGAACAATCTTGGAAGGAGTTCGGCGAGAAATTGGACCATGATCACAGATCTGCAAGCAAGGTGTTCTGGCAGACCATCCGCCGCCTTAGAGGAAGGAAGTGGAACATCATTGAAGGAGTCAAATCCAAAGATGGTGCACTTCTTTCCAATGAGGAGGACATCTTGCGCAGGTGGAGCGAGCACTTTTCTGAATTGCTCAATCCAATCCAGGGCATTGAGGATGACAGATCCATCGCCTTGAGTAGGGCGGAAAATAGTCCCAGGGTAGAGGAAGTCACTTTTGCGATCAAATCGCTAAAAGCTGGCAAATCTGCCGGAGTGGATGAAATCCGGCCAGAAATGTTTAAGGCCTTAGGTGAAGAGGGAGTTAAATGGCTCTCTCGTGTCATTAAAGTGGCCTGGGATGGGAATGCGGCGAAACTCCCAGCGATTGGCAGATTGGGGTGATTGTGCCCCTTTTCAAGAAAGGGGATAAAAGGGATTGCTCAAATTACAGGGGTATATCACTTTTAAATCTTCCCGGTAAAGTCTTTGCCAAGGTGCTGGAAACGCGTTGCAGAGCTGTGGTCGAGGCACGATTAGGAGATGAGGAGTGCGGTTTTCGTCCCGGCAGAAGCACAACCGACCAGTTATTCACTCTCAGAATTGTGCTTGAGAAGGCTTGGGAGTATGCTACACCTGTTTACGCATGCTTCGTAGATTTGGAGAAAGCATACGACCGAGTCCCTCGAGGTAAACTCTGGAGTGTATTGCAGGAGTATGGAATTGACGGTTCTCTCTTGAGAGCCATTCAATCTCTTTACACAAACTGTAAAAGCTGTGTCCGGATAAACGGCGTTAAATCAATACCTTTCACCGTGGGCGTTGGACTTCGCCAGGGGTGCGTCTTGTCTCCTCTCCTTTTCATTACTTATATGGACTGGATGTTACAGCGCAGTCTTGGCGAAGAATGTTTCGAATTGGGAGATCTGAGGATAAGTCATTTGCTCTTCGCTGACGACTTGGTCATCCTTGGGTCCTCTCAGACTGAACTGCAGCGCGCACTCGATCGGTTTGTAGCCGTTTGTGTTGAAGCTGAGATGAAGGTTAACGTGAACAAATCTGAAGTGATGGTCGTCTCCAGAACGCCTGTTCAATGCACTCTGCATGTTAGTGGAGTCCCATTGAAACAGGTGGAGAAGTTTAAGTATCTCGGGGTCTTATTCACGAGTGATGGAAGGAACAATGCTGAGTTTTCCTGTAGGATTTTTCAGGCTGGGTCAATTTTGAGACAGCTTGGTCATTCTGTTATTAGGAGGACTGAACTTGGTGTCAAAGCTAAGTTGTCAGTCTTTAATTCGGTATTTGTTCCAACTCTTACCTATGGTCATGAGGTTTGGGTAATGACCGAAAGAATAAGATCGCGAATACAAGCTGCCGAAATGAGATTTCTCCGTTGTATTGCTGGTGTGACTCGTAGAGATCGCATTAGAAATACCAGAATACGTGAGGAACTCAATGTCGAGCAGTTACTTCTCCGGACGGAGCGGTCCATGCTTCGGTGGTTTGGTCATGTTAAACGCATGTCCCCGACCAGGATTCCACGACGTGCTATGGAATCCGTACCATCAGGCAGGCGTCCTCTAGGTAGACCTAGGATGAGATGGTTAGATCAAGTCCATAATCTCTCCTCTACCCGTATGGGGATTGCCCTTGATGATTTGGAGTCGATGGCGGAGGATCGAGAGCTTTGGAGGGTCCACTTGAGCAACCTACACCCGCGACCCACTTAATGGACAAGCGGACCATTTGAAAATGATGATGATGATGATGAAGGTAACAATGGATAAGCAACGAAACTAATTTTTCGGCGAAACACAAACACAGTTAATTATTTAATTTGATAGTTTATGTACCATGGCAGATAGGTATGTAGTGTTGAGCTAACGTTTCAACAGCGTTATAAGTTTGTTTTTTACATTTATGGAAACCCTTTTTGTGTAGGTATTAATCAAAAACACTGGGTTTGTGTTATTGAAAATCTATCTCTGTAAAGCATAGTAAAATGATGTTCAATGAAACCTTCTTGCTCCGAATCAGCCTTAAGGTTTGCAGGAATTGTGGATCATAGGACACTGCTTGTGCTAAATTTTAGTTCCATAGAAAATGTTCTCCAAAATGTATTTAAGCTAAGCAAATTCACGAGAGGGTTGACGAACTGGAAAGAAAAGGTTCTGCAATGGACCTAGACCAGGCACTTCAGTCGATCAAATCACCAATCTGCAGTCTCAGAGAGCGAGTAGAATACAAGATCCGAATGAAAGCCAATGTCAGGTGGAAATCACTAAGCACCTATGACATATCCCGGAAGATGTGGCCAGAGTACAACAGAAGCAGTACCAACAAACTCTTGCGATATGACAGAATATCGCTGTCCAAGTTGGTTGGCGCCCTCACCGGTCACAACCCTATGAAGCCATGCAATGAAACTAAATCTCAAGAATGACGACATTTGTAGAGGTTGCGGTGATGAAGAAGTCCAAGAGGACACACCTCAGTTTCTCTGTCACTGCCCAAGTCTCTGTCACGTGAGGAACAGAATACTTGGAAGTTACTACTTCCAGGAAATCCAAGAACTCTCTAATGTCTCAATTTCTAATCTTTACAGGTTTCTGAGGACAATGAGATGGCTGGACACAGTCGAGTAACCACGGGAAGGATGAAATAAAGCCATTACAACACGGCTAACAGCATCGAAGGGTATCACAATGGGTCCACGATGACCTGAGTGGGATGAAGAAGAGGCTACTCAGCTTCAGCAACCCGTAAACCTAACCTAACCATTTTTTCAAGCTAAATTTTGACAGAGCATGTTGGCTTTTTTTATTGTGTTTTTGTGTTGCGGAAATGTAAATAATATATCGATGAGGAATCCTTTGAAAATGATAAATTTGATATCAAGGAATAGCAGAAAAGAAAGTGCAACGAAAATATACCTACTTATATCCACAGCGCACTGTATGTCAAAATTTAGCTAGGATTTTAGCTAATGTTTGGAGAGAGACGCACGTCGTGCTGCGTACTAACCTATCTTAGGTAGGTAGGTGTGGCGGTTTGAAGAAAACCCAAGTAGCACTACGCGCCGTTTTGTTACCATAACTCATTTGACCTTGTTGTTAAGGTTTAACGGGGTGGAGAGTTTAGATCCAGCCTGTGGAATTCAGAAGGATTATCAGTTCTTTGATGCTATATATACACTTCGAGACTTCCTCGAGGGATGCGAAGAAGGGTTTTCCTAGACAGCGCTGTCTAGTCCTGGCTAGTGCCGGTTGCGTCCTTACAACTGCGACAGTGTGTATTATGTGCGGGATGCCTAATCTGGGTGCATGATCCCCTATAGAGCCCAGGGTTATTTTTTCCCCGCTATAATATGGCCACATCGTTCTGGGTATGGTACTGTTTGTTAGCCTCCACCATTGACTTGACTCTATCGACTCGACAGGGATTCTGAGGAAATGTTTGCTTTGACTGCTCCTATTGGAATGTTCATTGATTCCGCATGTGAGAAGTGCAGGATTGAACATTGCCTGGCTAGCTCGTCAGCCTGTTCTTTTCTGTAGTAGTTGCTATCTAAGCCTCGATAATTATCCGGGCTAAAGAAACCTATATAGGATTGGGTTGTACAAGATTATTTCGCAAAACCTTTATAGGATAGCAACAAAAAACAGGCCCAATATCAAGCATTTAATGAGCCTTAAAAATTTGGCGATTACAATTTCTTTATGACACAGTACACAGAACTATTATACAAATCGAGGATTCCCTTGGGTTTTTTAAGTATAGCCTCGTGGGAATACCTCTTGCCACCTACTTCCGTTTCCTGCTATATTAAAACCTTCTTAACAACAATTATAGAAACCTCAAAACATATTTAGAACCCATTAATCCATTTAAGAAAAAGACAAGACACTTGCTCTTATAATCTATTTTTATCTTAACGTATGCATAAATTCTAAAACTTTCTAAACGACCCTTTCAAATTACAAGCCCATTAGGAATTATAGCAAAAGATTCCATCGGAAAATTTTAATAAAGGATACTTTTAGCTAAAATAATTTGTGCAGAGAAAACACCCGCCCAGTCGCCATTTACAATATGTTCCCTTATACTTAAAAGCACACCATATGGAAAATCAAATGCCTACTTTAAAATAATTACAAAACCGGCAGATCCGCATGCCGATGTATATCCCTTTTGCAAAAGATTGAGACAAACGGAAACCCCTTTTCGCAGAGGATATAATGACAGCCGTAAAATGAATTTATTCGTTTAGCCCTAAAAAGGACTCATTCGCACCGAACACACATATTCCCCAGGAGAAACACCGCCTCATTTAGCAATTAGCATACACATATCTAGATCTACCGGAACTGATGTTGGGCTGTGCATAAATATTCAAAGGAATCTTTCGAAATTAAATTTTCGAAAATTTCCCAGCGAACAAGTTTTAAATTGTTTTCAAAATATACACCACCACTACGACTATGTGTGTATTTAAGAGTACCTAGGATTGAAATGGAGAGATCTGATGTTCTAAAAATATTTATCTATCTGAAAACCGAAACGAATCATCAAGTGGTAAGCTGCTGCGGGATGTGCGTTTGCGAAACATCATCACGTAACTATAAGTAATTAAGTGTCCATCTGACAGAAAACATAAACCCCATTAATTAGACATATGCAGATAGCAGATACATTTTATGTGGACATCATAAAGTAATATTTCATAAGTTTGAAACGACGCACCATGGTGCGCCACCGGCACGACTCCACGTCCTAAACAACCGTTTGACAGATGAACACGCCATGCTAAGTGGGGGAAATTTTTAATTATCTATTCTCAAAATTATTAATAACTCAAGTGGGGAACATAATGTATTATTTAATCAAAAATCACGAGGCCAGAGGCGGGGGATCCATCATAACTTTATGACGATGCTAATGGAGAGGTGTTTTGTGTGACAGATTTGTGCCACAATGTGGATACAATTATCAAGAGATATTGCGTAAATATTTTGATGGCGGCTATAGTGTTATAAATCTATTTAGAAATAGCTAGTGTTTTAATGTTCGTATATAGTTTTTAGTTCTGAAGAGATGAGGCTTTGGCAACAAACCTTTAGGTGTGTGTAAGTTTCGGTCTTATGGGGGTTGAACCGAGGAACCCTCACTCAGTTCCAGCGCAATAACCACTCATCCACTGCGCCCATATTATTATTTAAGAGATATGTATTAGGTTCTTTAACAGAAATTCATTTGAGTTCTTCTGCCTCCAATGCTAGTTAAGTATACGCAGCTTGAGCGAAACTAAATTTTAACTGCTCTCCAATTTTTCCCTCCAAACACTAGCTAAAAGCTAAAACGGTTGCTAAATTTTGGCATGGACTGCGTTGTGGAAATAAACAAATTTCACAGAAAACATCTGTTCGTTGAGAATAACTTTTTTCAAAAAATGGAACGACGGAAAAAAAATGTTTTATTTTTGTTGCACTTTCTTTTTTCCTTGTTTATCATTTTCAATGGATTTCTCATCGAGGTATTCATTGAAAAACGTTATCCTTATTTATTTTTCCGCAACACAAAAACACAACAGAAAAAAAAAACCAACAGATCTGTCAAAATTTAGCTTGAGAAAATGTGCCGAACCATTAATGGGCGCGCTAAATTTTGACAGATACATGGCAGATACAGCTGGAGCTGCGTACCGCTCGGCTAAATGGATATCTATGCTTAGATTTAGCTCAGCTAAATTTTGGAGAGAATTTTGTATGAAAGCTGCAATCTAGCTTGAGCAGCGTTCTAAGCTTTAACATTCCTGTTTTGTTACGTAATATGTTTGCGTGACTTTTAAATGTACCTAGTACCTCTACCTACATGTACCATACCAACTGGAAAACTGAAACGATTTATCACAAATCTATGGTTTGGGACCAAAGTGAAAAATAAGTGAACAAACGCTTTTTGGTATACCGCAGCGGGGTTATTCCCAAAGGTTAAAACATTTTCGTCTGACAACAAATAGTAATCGTCTGAAAAATATAAAAATCGTCTGACTTATTTTAAAGAATTAAAGACCGCAACGCCAATTCTCAATATTCATCTATGTTTTTATACCCTCCACAGGAAGGTATATTCACTTTGTCATTACATTTGTAACGCAAAGAAGGAGTCACCGGAGAGCGGAGACCATATAAAGTACATATGTATATATATTCTGAATCAGGATCTTGAGCATGTCCGTCTGTCTGTCCGTCTGTCTGTTGAAAACACGCTAGCGTCCAAACGAATCGACTTATAGGCGAATGAAATTTTTTGTGAGAGGACTTCTTTTTACCGTCAGGTTGGTATTGAAAATGGGCTATGTCGGTCAAGTAGTTCTGGTACCTCCCATACAAAACCACTATTAGACCCATGCGTGTACAGTACATACCAGCTCGCATGGCGAACGTTTTGCTTGATTTTTATGCAGTGGAAGGTGTTAAAGCATCGGCCAGGCCGATGATAACACTTTTACTTGTTTTTTTTTTTTTGTTTTATGGGCTTATTCTTTCCTTCCACTCCATTGTTGGTAGAAGGAACACCTTTTTCAGACGATTACTATTTGTTTTCAGACGTTTTAAAAATTGTTTCCAATATCTGATTT
The DNA here is from genome assembly GCA_955612985.1 of Cheilosia scutellata. Taxonomy (NCBI): domain Eukaryota; kingdom Metazoa; phylum Arthropoda; class Insecta; order Diptera; family Syrphidae; genus Cheilosia; species Cheilosia scutellata. The sequence goes on from OY015311.1 coordinate 94,425,727, forward strand.
TCTGATGATTTCTATTTATTTTCAGACGATTTCTATTAAATTTCAGACGTTTTTTCGATTTTTGCTGACGTTTCCAATTTGTTTTTTGACAAATACTATTTATTTGTAGACGAAAAAATTGTAGCCATTCCCAAATGGGCGGCGGATCGTATTGAAAGCGTTACTGCGATTTCGACCGTCTTCGCTTTTGCTTATTCTCAAATGCGAACTGTGCTTTCCAGTTTTTCTCAATTGCACTTCCAAATTTTCCATTTATTTTCCCAAAAGTTTGACGGCTTTTTCCCGTCACAAGAATTTAGTTTATTTTTTATCCGCAATAAATCCGCCAGCAATCCGTCACCTATTTTGAATGGACCGAATCGCTTTTGGAAATACAAAATAACCAATCCGCCATGAAAAACGATCCGCCGCGCATGTGGGAATAAGCCCCCAGGTAACGCTTTCGCTTTTCACACAAAGAAATAAATTATGCTTCGCGAAAATGTGCTTATATGTAATTTCTTTCGCTATTTTTTTCTTGGTCTTCACAAACGGTTAAGAAGAATTGCATACTTTTTGGGTAATTTTCACAGTTCGAGATATGTACCTCCTTTTGTTTTTGTCATTATTTTCCGTTTGTTACGGATGGCTTCCTTAACCTTCACCTTGACGGTATACACCCGGGTGTAGATCCCAGTTTTCACCTTTAAATATCTCAGGGGGCTTATTCCCAAATGCGCGGCGGATCGCTTTTCATTGCGGATTGGTATTTTTGTAATTCCAAAAGCGATTCGATCCATTCGTCACAAGAATTTAGTTTTTTTTTATCCACAATAAATCCGCCAGCAATCCGTCAACTAAATAGCTATCGCTTTTGAATGGATCGAATCGCTTTTTGGAAATACAAAAATACCAATCCGCCATGAAAATCGATCCGCCGCGCATTTGGGAATAAGCACCCAGTTATTTTTTTGCCAATTCTAAAATCGTTTTAGCTCAGTGACTGAATTTATCTGTATTCCCGGAAAAGAGATAATAATGAACATTTTTTGATATTATATTTTGCAGAAATTTCGAAATGTTTAGTATATTTTCGACTACATTGACTGTATACAACTGGGTGTAGATTTACATTTACCCGAAGTTGTATGTAGAATTCGTCTTCAAAGATTGTTAAATCCAAGGATAATATTGACAATATGCACGCACAAGTAGAATCTTGTGTTTGTTTGTATTGCAATCACTTGTTTCTGTAGTAGGTAAATACTGTAATGTTCAATAGTTCAATTAATGAAAGACAATTTCTACACCGGGGTGTTCGCTGTCAGGATAAGGAGTTTTTATTATGCGACAAAGTGAAGGTTAAAAAGAGCCAACATTTCAATTATTTATGGAGTACGAACTCATTCATGCGATTGGCAGTAGAGCATCCTGTAAACCAAATTTTCCAAGACCTCATTGACTATTTCTGGTTCTATCTCATGAATAACTCTAACGATATTTGCTTTAATCCTTTCTGGTTTGGCCGCTTAATATCGATCTTTAAGGGCACTCCAAGAGAATGGCATACTTTGACTGTCTCTCCGGTATTTCTCTTGGATATTTTTGTCAGACATCAGCAAGAGGGGTGGGTCTATGTAGTGCAGTGTAAAAGACGTTAGTTATAGTTTATATTTTGTTTCGGGACCCCACGCTGAGAAGTCCAACACGTTAACCACTAAGTCTCTGATTCGAGCACATTTCTCTGTCATATAGTTTTATGTAGGTACTGTTGAATGAAATTCAAAGGGACAAACCGAATGAAGGGACTAGTGGCCCAGTGATTAGGGTGCGGGGGGTCTGGGACTACTGTGAGGTGAGAGAGGTCTCAGCTAGCTTCGATCCCCGGACAATTAGAAATTACATCTTAAGGTTTTTTCTGACCAGCAAAAATGATAATAGAAAGTAGAGCTCTAATAGATAGTCGAACAGACAAACCATGCTAAGAAATTGTTTTCTTCTAATTTATCAACTTTCTCTTCGTTCACAGTTCTTTTTGAAAATAGCTATCTTATAGTAAAAAAAACCTGAACTGAATACAAGTTGAAGCTTTTATTGGTACAGTAAGAGTCTGTCAAGTACGCTGAACTGCAAAAATCAGAATAACATTCTTTCGTTACACCAAACCGTGAAAACCTCTTGAAAATCTCTTCGACAAGACCCCGCGAGTTTACAAAAAAATCCATTTCGCTGAAGTACCCTTTCACGAATAATATTTACTCCCATTCCCCACGTATCGACTGGCCCCACTCTGCTCCAAAAAATATAATTTCACACTCTGACAAAAAAAGGGATTGCTGCCAAACTTTACATCACACACTTAAGCAAACACTCAATACAAGTCACCATTATCCGCTTTTTTCACTCCCGAAAAACGGATGAAGCCAATTTTCTTTCCATTCACTTTCCGCTAATAATAGTCATTCCATCAGGTTCTAGTTAAAAACGTCCAACGTCAAACCCACTCCTTCGTGCATCGAGGAGGACTCGGAATTCAATTATTCGTGCAAATATTCGAAATAAATTTTCATTTCTGCGAAGGAGTGTAGTACATTCTGGTAACCACAGGATGTAGGACTTCACTCCAGCCACCATCACGGCACCACCACCACGTACTCCAATTCACTTATCGATAGTTAGGTGTACTTAGAACGAGGCTTACACCAAAAGGGTGGAGATTTGAGCGTCACGGCTGAGACGTGAAAGAATAACTTTCAGCCGAGACGTGCTAATCCAAATTCAAATTTGCAAAGCCTCCTCCTACTCATGCAAACAAGGGCCAACTATAGCTGATTGACTTGGCTCGTATATGTGGAGAAATTGACTGGCGCTTCCATATACAGACCCGTACTCATTCTAGTCATGTTCTTTGTCGTCGTCGTCGTTGGAGTCCTTTCCATCGTCATCCTTGCTGAGTATTTCGTTGTTTAAGTGCTTCCGGCGTGTAAGCATACTGTTGGCTTAACATTAAGGAACATACTCTGGTGCTGCCACTGAACCGAACACACGGTTTCCACCAGTCTGTTGGTTTAGGCCAAAAGTCTGTCTATAGGTATACTATACGTTCTCGTCACATAAAGGAGTACCGACATCCTGTTGGAGTAATTTCGAGGTTGACTAGAGCAAACATGAACTTCCGTATTTTGATTTTATTGTCAGTAGCGCAGGAGGTAAACTTGTCAAATATTTATTAGATGGAAGATGGTAACGAAGACAACCGACGACGACATCGACTGTGGCGGTGGCGGCGGCGGCGGTGACTTTGCAGCAGTCTGCTGTCTGATCCATAGACACACAAGCCCATCAGTATTTCTGTAGTCCTGGTGATTCTTCAACCGCATATCCTTCAGACCTTGTGCTATTTAACTCTTCCAAGGACCTCGCCGCACATATACTCTCGTATGCCCACAGCGCTGTGATGTGATTGATTTCATTGAAATCGAAAAGAAAATCAGATCTTTCGCTTGAGTGAATCCCGACCTCAAAAGGAAGAACCACAAAATGGTAGTAGAATTTTTCATTAATGCTTGGGATCGGTGTCGTCAAACATGGTGGTGCGGAACTGTATGCTCACTGAAATCAGCAATTGCAACGATATGAATGGAGTCAGTTTGTGGAGACCACAAACTTTCAGTCGCATCATCGCCAGACACTCAAGGCATGGGGTTGACGTTGAAAGAGGGTAAATCGATATAGGGTAGATTTATTTTGATGGTATACACTTCAAGAAATTATTGCATAAAGATCCTGGAAAGTTTTTTTTGTCTTGTTGCAATAACCACCTTCATTGTGCCGCAATTGCGGTTGAGAGGGAGTACTTTTGCCCGATTAAGTGTGCGGTTAGCCGTTTGAAGTAAAATTTAAAAATAAAACAAATACCTACCCCTTATGAATATTTCCGTCCAAAAATTATTAAGTTAATCAATTTTAAAGATTCTTTAAATAAATCGGACACTCAGATTGAAGTGGATATAAATTGTGAATATAGGAGGCAACGCTTCTAAGGTTCCTAGTCCTAAGGTTTCGTGGAAGAGGCTGTCGAAAGAGAGCAGAAATGGTCCTTTGTGATACCACATTAGTCTAGGGGTAGGCAATTTCTTCACCGTACCTACTCGTTGAGAAAGTTTGATCTCTAAAGAAGCGTCAGAGCGTCTGGTGTTTATTAAATCGTTGTAGTAGAAGGTTCCTAGTTCTAGGTGGAGTTTTTCTTTTTTTAGGAATTTTTTTATTAAATCGTTGTAGTAGAAGGCTCCTAGTTCTAGGTGGAGTTTTTCTTTTTTAGGAATTTTTTTATTAAATCGTTGTAGTAGAAGGCTCCTAGTTCTAGGTGGAGTTTTTCTTTTTTAGGAGAAGTGCATATATACCTACATAGGAAGTGGAAAATGGTCGCCTCCTCATCCTTCTCCATATACAGATTCTACAGAAATAATTTGACATCATACGCAAGCCTTGTTGAATGTTGGCATATACGACAGTATCCAGTGGTGGCACCATTGGATACTGTAGAAGTTTTGCCTAAACAATTTGAAGCTTTTTGTACTGCCTTAGATTAATAAATATAGTTCAGTACTTTCCAAAATTGCTGTCAATATAAAGAATATATTTAAGATTATTTTAACCACGCCCAAATTTTTTAAATTTTGAGCAAATCTGAAGGATTGCCTAAAATGTGAGCTTAATCCGTTCGGTGGTTTCGGTGTCCATAGAATAAATCTCTATATATACAAAACTGAATGGAAAAATTGTATGTCCGCTAAAATCTTACGAATTATTACCCCGATTTGCAAATTTCTTTTTTTATATATGAAAAATAAATATGTGCAGGTTATAGGCTAGTTTTGTTTTAAAAATACAGTATTCTTTCATTTAAAAAAATTATGTTTTCGCGCATATTAATGAACGAATCTGAAAATGAATTCGCTAACAGATTTTTTTTTCGCAGTTTTACAATTTTTCTTTCGAATTTTTCCAAATGATTTTATTCATATAAAGCTTTTTTCAGTGACACTTAATTCCAATCGCACACGCAATTATTTCGACTTGCGCTCACCGTCGCGTTTGCAGATCCATTAAGTTCTGTGCGTCGTTTGAGAAAGTTGGATGAGTAAGATGTTTGCAATGAAGCATTCAGAATTTCTGCACATGTTTGTGTTTTGAACATAAGGTCAAAAAGTACAAATCCAAATATTCGACATACGACCAACTTTCTGCAGTCTGAATAAAGTAGACATATAGGTAGTCTTGTATCCGAAACTACATAACAGCTTTAATGCTGTGAAATAGGTTTTACAAATTCAAGACGAAATTTAGAAGCGAGCCAAGAAAAGCGATGCCTTTAGATTTTTTTCCCCGTTGAAATGTAGAAACCTTGGTCCCAATGGTCACTGGCTATAACATGATAGCGTCATATTTTTAAATTAAATAATTATTCTCAGCAGCAACTATCGTTAAGAACTGAGCCAGATTAAAGTAAATACGTCATGTTTCCGTTCGATTCATATGTAGATCACTGTCATGAGACAATGGTTCCATCATTTGCAAGCTACCCGTCTCGCTCAGTTTTAATTTTTGTAATATTTTCAACAAGTATAATGTCTGACGTCTGTCAATAGAAACTTCCAATTGAAAATACAAACAGCCATAGCATCGTTCAAAACCAGTGGCGTAGCGATGGTTCGAGCCTTGGGGGGTGACTTTCATTGAAAAATACCGACTTATTTCAGGAACTTGCCGACTGTATACAAATCATGAAGATCAGTCCAGTGGCTATCGATTTATATCTAACGTCATCGAATTTCACCCCATAGAAGATGTTTTTTGTATGGGAGGTCCCACGCACCTTTGTCCAATTTTGATCAATTTTCATAGGAAAATTGGTGCACAGAACACAAGTCGCTGACCTATGCTTATTCTATAGGTACTTCCATGGTAGATGTTCCGAGGAACTCAAAGACATTATCCCTCGAAATGCAACTTTTGGGCGCCCCACAAGACAGGCTGCTAATGCTCATGACCATACAGTACACTTGTCAACCACGAGGACATCAACTTTCCAAAACTCCTTCTGTTACAGGACAATCAAACTTTGGAACTCGCTTCCTGGGGATATATTTCCAGAAGTATACAATTTGCAGCAATTTAAGTGCAGAACTAACATACATCTGCAAGCATCTCGGGGCGCTGTTGAAGCGTTATAGGTTCGCCTTTCCCGAGAGAAGTATTTAAAAAAAAAAAAATAGGAAATATCCCGGGTCAATACCTAAATTCACCGGTAAATTTGAGCTCAATCAATTCCGTGGTCTTTGGGATATAGGATTTTGATTGTTTTTGTTTATATGGGAGGCGCCATACAGGAATAACCCTGGGCCAATACCTAAAGGACCATTCACATGAGAGTCACCAACTGTCTACGAACGAACGAATATTCGCAAGTTTTGACAGTCCGTTCACATGAACACTTTTCTAGTTCGCGGCAGTTCGCGAATTTCAGCCGTTTAAATAACGAAATTTCGTTTTCCAAACTTTTTGCCGCGAACGAAAACACCCTTTGCCGCGAATTCTCAAAGTTCGCAATCCACATCAATAAGCCGAGTTCCACAAACTAGCGAATAACATATTCCTTCGAATTTAACCTCATATAAGAAATGCCGCCCGTTCTTTTTAAAATCGAATCGAAACTCGCTAAATTTTAAAGATTTCAGTCGGCAAATCCCACCTAAACTAGCTAAATGTTAAGAAGTTCATCGTGTGGAACCTTTGAAAATGCCTACTTGTAGGTATAAATTTATAAGTTTAAAACCTATACCTAATGAAAATCCAAACCTACGAATTTTTAAAAATTGTTCGTTGATTTGCCGACACCCCTCGCTACGTCCCTGTTCAAAAACATAGTGGTCCGCTAACCCGTTGATGGATTTGACCAACAAAAAAAAATAATTCCGCGGCATTAGTACAACTACAGCATTCCTATTCTGTTTCTGACTTTAAGTAGATAATGTGCTCATCAGCCTTGAAAGTGCGCTAAGAGTTTTTTTTTGTAGGATTCACATGTTGCTCAAACTTATAATAGCGTCAAATTCACTCCAAGATACAGTGAGCGTCAAAAGTGAGTGAACACCGATGATCTTTTGGCACTGAAATAGGTATAAAAAATCAACAATCTGTCAAAAGTTTGAAAGCGAAATAACAAACAATATTTAATTTCGGCAGCAAAAACACTTTACAGATATTAAAAAAAAAAAATGTTTCCAAACTCCAACGACAAAAAATGAAACCGCTTTAGTGTTCACTTACTTTTGACGCTCACTGTACATACTTACAACGTAATAAACGTTCTGCCCTCCGACTCTAAACGTCACAGCGCCTCGAGCTTGTTAACTCATAATAAGAATCGCATCTTACTCGTTACTCTGTAGTTTAGCTGGGTATTGATACAGATTTGTAAGTTTTACCCCAGACGCCATCTTTAAGTTAGTCCATAAGACCTCTAAACGAACGATTATTGTTGGATCTAGTAGCTTTGAATGGGGATGGGGAATACCAACGTTTAGCTACTTACATTGGAGAGAGGCTTTAAACGGATTGTCAATTGCGGGTTATCGTTATATTGAGTCCGGGAATGCTGTTTGCTAATTAAGTACCGTTTTGAATTTAGCAATTTCAGGCCCACATATTCCTGGCTTAGGTACCACACCAGGAGCACTACTAATGTACTGTACTTGTTGCGTTTATGAAATGCAAAAAACATTCACAGGTTCACAGTATGTCGATGGGAGTCTTTAGAGCCGCGTTGTATAGAGATAAGCCACTATAGAAATTGTCAATGTCCCGTCAATGCTAGGGTAGCGTATGTGGGAAGTCTAAATGGAATCTTTGTAGAGTTATAGTTCTTTCGTCTACTTGATGAAATAGATTTCATAGCGATAGCAAGTCTTTGGAGTCCAAGTTAGGGACATGTTTTAGACGTGGCCAAACTACCGAGACTTGGACCTTTCTATTCGATCAACTATCAGATCAACAATGAGTAGAGTAGGTATTCCATTTATTCTGGCGTTCCTTATGCAATCTATTCGAGTCACCCCAGCAATAGAAAAAAATAAATTTTTGACCTACAGTATTGAAAAATATTGGTCGGTCCACTAACTTACGTCATTTTGCAAATACCGTGTGAATTTGGTTTTGTGGAAGAGACCTCAGCCCCCAGGTAACTTCAAAGCAACATAAATAAATATAAGACCTTTTAGGGTTTTCCTCTGCCTTGCCTATATCAGTATTTCAAATAATCCTACTAAAAATACATTCCTTTCCTTAATTGAAGTCACAAATTTCTCTCAGTGCATCTGGCCCAGTTAAGAGAGATGTCTATCTTTAATAGGATAAAGTACGCCTTCCCCATATAAAGTTTGAAATTCACGAAGAACTTTGATGGTATGAGTGTGTATAACGAAACTTACCTTGAATCAATCTTTATTAGTCGATCCAATCGATTTAAGTGCAATTCCTTGAGATGAAACAAGTTAAGCAAGGCCACAGCTGGAATGTGTGTAAATCGATTTCCGCTTAATGATAGATACGTTAGGTTCGACAATTTCGATAGTTGCTGTGTTGGCACAATCTGCAAATAAAAATAAAATTTAACAATTCTTAGAAGAGAATATATTTTGAAAGCAAAGGACAAAAAAAAAAGAGAATAGAAAATGAGAGGAAACTCTAATAGAAATGTAATAAAAACAGGAAGATTCACTAACGACAACGATGACAGAATTCCTCCGATGACGAAAGGATGGCATTTAGATAACCTGATGATCAATTAAATGAACGTTGGCGTTCACGAAGGACCGCCAAGCGAATGATGATGACGAAGGCGAAGGATATACCCTATATACTATGGCATGATTCGAAAGGTGGAATCATGCAAATTGAATTGCAAAGGATGTGGAAATTAGTTTTTTTTTTTTTTGTTTTGTATGTTTCTTTTGGTATTTCTCTCCTGAATGTTGGGAATTTCACCAGATGGTGGAGTGCTTGTCTGTCCTGAGGGCCATGTGATAGAATGAGATTTAGAATTTTCTTAATAACGGTAGAGTGGCTGATGATGGGTGATTGCGACGTTGTTTCACTTTGCACTTTAAAGGGAACATAACTTATTCCTTGACGAGCACAACTACACGATGATTTTTGCGATCTACCTACCGCTACCATTTTCATTCATTTAGTTTTCGAAATTGAATATTCCATCAGTGTATTGATTGCTGTTTCTCTGTTAATTTGAATTGAAAACGTGTTTTTATAATGAAGTAAATAAAGCGGTGACTGATTTTTGAATTGTCAGCGAACAAGGTGAAGTTGTTTTAAACAATTTTTTTTCATTTTTTCACATATAGCTACCTACAGTGCTGGGAAACTAATTTAAAATACACACTTGTTTTATTAATAACAGCTGAATAGCATTTTGGCATATTAGCTACCAAGTCTTCACATATGGATGAGGCCTCCAAGTTTGTTAGATTTTTTTTTTCACAGGCTTTTCTATAGATCAGCCCAAAAGTTCGTTCGGACTTGGCGCTGGCACTTGGTTTATCCACTCGTGGTTTTTTTTGCATGCTTCCTGGTAAATTCGATTTGACGATTTAAATTCTTTCTTTTCCACAAAACATAATGGCTTTTGCGTGAAATGCATCTCCCATAGACCTGCTTGCTGCTTCTTAACGGTCCTAGGTGTAACTTGTGGATTTAGTTGACGCCAACGTTGCCGCATAAAATATTTTGTCCGTGCCATCACTGAAAGGTGCCATTTTGACCTATAGCATAACACCACATCAGAAATAGATAAAAGCGATGGGGTGTTCTTCGAAACTTTTGTAAATATGACAACAAGTCTTCAAAAATTGTAACATCAAAAATTTCAAGCGCACATCCAATAATTATAAAATAAACCGAACTTGAATGATAGTTTTCGCAAACAAAAATAATTCAATTTGCAAAAAAAAAAAAATATAATTATATATATATTTTGACATAGTGAAGTGACTTCTCAGTTCTGATTTTTGACTTATTCAAAAACATTGCTTTTTCCGCCTATGAATGTAAATTTGGTATATCCATAGAAGCCTTCTGCCAGTATCTACTTAATTGTGAATGAATTGCTTTCTAAACTCTGGTGTACCTATACAAGTATACAGCCCTTCTTTTTTCCCATTTTGTTAAACTAAAAAAACAAACATAAACAATAAAAGTTCTAACTCTCGAACGAACATCAGAGAGACCGAACCTGCGTATATGTCAAATCGGTGTTTTCGGAAAACAAATTATATTATAGAGGACTGCATCTTTTATCAACTAACTAAGATTGTATGTAAATTTGAACTCAATCGATTTGGTGGTTTTCGAGATAAAAGTTTTTTTTTGTATGGGAGGTACCACGCCCCTTTGTCCAATGTTCACCAATCTTCACAGGAATACTCCTGGGCCGATACCTAAGATTGTATGTAAATTTGAATTCAATCGATTCAGTGGTTTTCGAGGAATAAATTCGAAATTTTGAATGCATTTTTTGTATGGGAGCTGCCACGCCCCTATAACTCATGAACCAATACACCTACAAAGACCGTATGAACTTATAAACCATGGTATCAACGTCACCTTTCATGGGAAATTTCCAGAATCAAAATCGGTTCACGCATTACAGAGAACATTATCGACAAACACAATTGACCATGATTTTTATATATATAGATAGAAGATAGATGGATGGATATGGATATGTAAAGGGTGGGCCATCTAGAGGTTTCTTTTTAAATCATAGCTTATTTTGACACTGACGACAGTATCATACCTCCGCGGAATAAAATGAGTCGCTTTTCGCTTGAACAACTTTGGGAAATATTGAAAACTTATTTCCAAAGTGAGTGCTGTGTAGTCCAAACAGTGGCGTTTTTTGAAAAGAATCCACAAAAAACCTCAATCGATCTTTTGCGCACCAAATTCCCAAATCGTGTTATCAGCCGTCTTGCCGATGTCAATAATTGGCCTCGAAGCTGCGATTTAAGCCCTTTTTGGACTTCTTTTTGTGGGGAACCGTGAAGGACCGATGTTATGCCAACAATCCGGAAACGATTCAAGCACTTAAGGCCAATATCGTCCAACCAATCCGTGAGGAATAAATCAGCAAGGTTTTGGAAAATTGGAGTGACAGAATGCGCTACTGCGAAGCCAGCCGAGGCAGCCACTTGAACGACATTGTGTTCCATAATTAATGGAAAATTTTGCTCTTATACTAATAAAGCCATAATACATGGAAAAAATTTAATTTTGTTAATTTTATTGCATTTTTTAAAAAGAAACTTTTATTTGGCCCACCCTTTATATAGAAGATTTTTCCATTCTTCTTGCTTTTTCTAACGATTTACAGTTATAATACAAGGAAAGAGGAGACTGCAAAAAGTGAATAATGACGCATTGCACTGACATTTAGGTTTATTTTTGTTTGTCTTCTTTTGGTGGCTTATGGTATTGGAAGTTTGTGTATCGCCTTCGTAAAAATACAGAGCTATGGCTCCGACGAAGCAAAAACAACAGAAATTCCTTGCCAAAAGTTAATATTTTGTGAATATTGGAAACTGGATACTCAGAACTCAGGACTAGGTCTATCGCAGGAGGTCACAAAGCCCACACTAACCCAAATAAAAAAATGTTTGAGTTTATCGAAAATCAGAAACTGTAATCGGAAAGAGATACTCCAAGAACCTCAGAGAATCAGAAATGCCTCAAATGGAAACGGTCCTCTTTGAATAGGTCAAGAAAAAGCGTCATGCGTCATCAAAGATACGTGATTTTTTGCCTAATGCCTTCGAGCTATGTTTTACAGAACGTTCCAATTCCAACTGCTACCTGCTTTCAGAAAGCGGAAAAATGTTTCTTCTCTCCCCCGTAGACCTACCCCGAAGAACGGCCTCCGTACTTCCTCCAGAATAGGACATTTTCCATGAAATGGGAGACGTCTTCGCCTTTCCTAGGGTTGCCTAGGTATGGTATTAATTCCTCCCTAATCCATATACAATTATGCATAATACAGAAATAAATACACTATTATGACTAATTTACCTTTGTATGTAGATATATATCTAGAATGATTCTATAGATTTCGAAACTTTTCTGGTTCCTGACAGGTGTTCGATAAAACAAACCTAGTATTGCAAACTGTTCACAAAAAACTTTAAAACAAATACGAATATGTATCCTTTAATCCTTATAATTTTTGATGTTAATCTACATACAAATATCGCAGTGAAAAGGCTACAATACATGGATACAATTGTGAATACCTTTCACCTCTAATGTAGTCAAGTTTTTCCAACAACTTTTGCATAAAGTAAACTTTTTGATGGAGAGACAGCATTTCAGTTTTATTTACTTCACCTTCGGTCGGTCCTCATTACAGTCGGTCGTGTGCCAATTTCTGTTCCACCCCCAACCCAAAGCTAAAGTAAACTTTTTGTGTAAATCCGCCGCCGCCGCCATCAACTATTTTTGCATGGATTTCTTTTTTCCCTTTCTCCCGGCTTTAGCGGCTAAGGTACACATGATTTTCAGCTTCCACGAATACAAACAATATAGAAAGGGAAAATCTTCAAAGTGACCTAGTTATTGCACAAAGGCAAAGGAAAAAACCACCGGGAAGCCAGGAGTCGTGTCGGTGAAATTATGACCAACAATCCGAGCGAAATGTGAGAACAGTTCAGGGACCTCTTGTCCCATGAATATGTTTGTTAAAAGTAAAGTTCTCCCACCCATCATTTGAATGGCTGGAAACCCCCAGCTGAAAGGACAGGTTGCAGCCACCTGTTCTTCTATGGGCCTGGGCCTCCTGCTCTCAACTAAATCGAGCAAAGGATACTACTTGCACTAGTGAAATCAAAGCAAATATTTTCTTTGATAATTATGTTTGGCATATTTTAATTAGATTTTAATTTTGAGTGCTCGACAAATAGCGGGGGCTAATGCAAAAGGGTAGTAGTGGTGGTGCAGCTTACCGGCAACAGGACGGACCTTTATGTACGAAATGAATATCATAGTAGTTCAGTGTGTCTACTACTTGCAGTAAGTCATTGCAACTTTACTTTGGCAGATGCAACCATTTGCTGCGAGCTGTTGCAGCTTCTGGAAACAAAAATTAGATGAAACCGGTCGATAGGGTGGAGATTGCTTATGAAAACTGAATCCTTTGTGGTATTGTAAGAAATGGCTCTTCATTTGGTTTTTAGCTTTCATGTCCAAAGTGATGGTTGAAGGTGACGTTTGTGTAAATGAATGGAGGGAAGACGCAGATCTAAAATGCAAATAGTTTCGATGAAAACTGTGGAGATGTGTAAGCTTCTGAGAATCTTAACGGAAGGACATTCTTCAGAGCTGAAGGGTTCTTTGAAGCGTTTTACATAAATTGTGAAAAAAAGATAAGGATACTGTAATGGAGTAGTTGATGATTGCCTCAAGCTGTATAGAAGATTGAGACGGTAATTATGCACAATACAAGCCTTGAGGCTGATGAACCTGCTCAAGAAGGCATTCAAAGTACATCTTGACGTCTTCGCTGATATGCAATTTTGTGTCGTATTATTTGTGCTAGAATAAGGAAACCATTGTCTAGCGACGCTCTTGGAAACCAAAGAAAAAATGAAGCATCAAATCAGCTTTTGACGTATCGCCCCCTTTACAAAGTGGATATTTTAGGGAACACTAGTTCATGATCCTTTTCAGAAATGGGTTGATTGAACTTTTAAAAGGCAATAGGTTAGGTTAGCTTAGGCTATGATGGGGTGTGCGAATCAAGAGAATTAATCACGTCCACTCGGAGACATAAAAGATTGATTGTGAATCGCCTGTTGTGAGTTGAAACAGACCTATCAGACGATTTGGCTTGAGAGTAGGCGTCGTTCTTGCAGAAAGGGGCATAATGGCAGAGCAAATTTTGGATTGACTTCACCTCTACTCATCTCCTCAGCTTCTGCATCGATAGCAGGACTCTATTTTCCATTTAAGGAGCATCCCGTGATGATGTGGTTGGAGGATCTATTTAGGCCTTTTATTTTCTTTTTCTCTACTTTCGGAGGTGTGTTTTAATTCACTCTATATAACGATGGTGAATTGGCCTCCTTTGCTAGTATACGTCGTCGATTATGCTGTGCGATTTTGCAATCGTTTGTAGTATGAACGTGTCCACATTGCCGATCCCATTTTTGCCAAACCATCCGCCTTTTCGTTACCTTTTATATTATTTTGTCCGGGAACGCGAGAGAGTTTGACCGATTGTTAGTTAATAGCGATCAGTGAGTCGCGACATTTCCTAACCGCCTTTGATTGAATTGTGTTAGAAGTAGGCCCAATGTACATGAAGCAACTGGAAAAAAACTAAGCCGGTTGGTGACTCGGGTAACAGACTAGTTACGGACTCAGTGGTAACTTGACACCACAAACGAGGAAACTCATCACCAATCAAAATCTCTAGTTCGTTCACTGTCGTCATGTTTTTCAACCTCCCCCACCAGCAACAGGTTGGTCTGTTGTTCGCTCATCTTCGACAAACTAGAAACTGAAATCAATAGGCAACCCGACATGCAAATCAACAGACGACTGGTTACAAACTGGTTTTTGTGAATCGCAAACGAGTTTTCAACCAGTAGCGTCGCATGCGTCTTCCCATTTGATTACACAGGATATGACTCAAAGCAAACTATAGTTGGCAATTCGCATCGCTGATCAATTTTTTTTTTCAGTTGCTCCGTGTGCATTGGGCCTTAGTCAATTACGGAGCTATTTGGCTGTCAACAAAGATTCTTCGTTATATCCGAATCATTGGCAGGATATAACCTACACACTTCTGGTAACCTAAAAGAGGGAGGAAAATTCAGAAGGAGAATTTCAGAAAATGCCGGAAAAAATCAGTCAAAATTTGCATACGTCAACTGCTGTTGGGTGCGTTATTTACGTACGAAAACAAAACTGAACGAAACTGAGAAAACTGCAATCTGCAATCGCGCGTATATTAATTTGGCTACGCATCCGTCAATTATAGTTGGCCTTCTCCACACTTACAACAATTTAATTGCAGCGAACTATCTGCAAGCATATCGCGCGCTGGTGCTGTTGATACGTCATGAGTTCGCCTTTCCCGAGAGAATTAGAATGTACTTTGAAAACAGCTGACCTTACGGTGTCGTTCTAAATGCCAAAGATAGCGGACTATCTATATGCACCGTTATGTTACTTACAATGGACTAGAGTTTTCGTCATTCTAAAGCATATTCGCGATCCACCAATTTACTGGAGGTCGGTGATTTCCCGTTCCCAAAACGGACATTGATGTATATATTAAGGTCTGGTCAAACCAACGCGGAACTCGAAAACAGGAGCGGGACCGGAAAATAAATATTGTAAAAAAAATGGCGCAAAGTCCTCCAATACTCTAAACACCAGTTTGTTACCCTTTTGGATGAAGTGAATTTTTCATACCTACATATATGCTGAGGACAACTTCAGTGATCTTATTAACTTATTTGATACAAAAATTAAAATGTGTTGTGAAGGTATGTCTGTGGAAAGAGACATAAATAGAGATGGTGATTTTAATTGGTTCACAATAGGATTGCAGCAATTAAAACAGGAAAAAATTCTTGCTTATCGAACCGCAGTGTATAGTAACATTGAGGCCGATTGGGCAACATATAAAGGTATCCGAAATGAGTATAAAGCTAAATTAAAATTAGCAAAAATCAACTATATACTTTCCTAAATTGAAATATCTGGTGGTGACCAAAAGAGACTATGGAGGGAGAGTGCTTAAATCTATTATAACGAAAAATGAAAAAAGTAGAGACCTAGTGAATGTTAAGTTCGGAGAAAATTCTGAGAATAATCCGGTACATATTGCTGATAAGCTGAATTCTTACTTTGTTAATAGCGTCTGTGATACAAATAAGTCAATCCCAAATGTGCAATATAACCCACCAAATATATATGTCCTTTATAAATTTAAATACTGTGATACTAGAACGGTCTGTGATACAATCCAAAAGTGTAAAAGAAAGATATTAATGGAATAACTAGAGATATGATATTTAACTCAATTGAGATAGTAGGGCCCATTCTAATGAAGATAATAAACGTTTCCCTCCAGTCTGGAACGTTTTCCCATAATTGGAAGGAATCAGTTGTTATACCAGTAGAAAAGGTTAGCAACACAACTAACTGCGAAGAGTTTCGTCCTATCAATATGTTACCATTCTTCGAGAAAATAATGGAACGCTACGTTGCTGACCAATTACAAGATTACTTGGAAGGCAAAAAGTTACTAGCTGTTGAACAATCTGGATTTAGAGGACGCCACTCATGCGAGTCAACCATAAATTGGGTAATCTTTGACTGGAAGGAAGAGGTGGATACTGGTAACTCGGTGATAGCGGTATTTTTAGACTTAAAACGGGCGTTTGAAACAATTGACAGAAACATTTTAGTGCAAATATTAGAAATACTTGGTGAAAGAGACGTAGAACTTCAGTGGTTTAAGTCGTATTTGACGGTAAGAACTCAGAGGACAAAAATAAATGATGTGTGATCAAATTCGGTTGGTGTAAAATTGGGGGTACCCCAAGGATCAGTGTTGGGTGTAATTCTCTTCTTGATATATATAAATGACATTAAGAGCTGTATACGTTTTTGTAAAATTGTTTTGTTTGCTGATGACACTCTAATATATATTTGTGGAAAAAACATTGAGGAAATGTGCCGAAATTTAAATGCTGATCTCGAAAGTGTTAATAATTGGCTTAAGATGAACAAATTAAAATTGAAGGGGCAAATTGAAGTGCGAATGGATGGCGATATTATTGAATGCGTTGAAAATATTAAATAACTCGGAGTTATATTGGATAGTAAGCAAGATTTTAAAAAACATGCCGAAAGTGTTTGTGTTTCCAGTCGCCAAGAAAGTAAGATATTTAAAGAAAATAAGTTCGGTATTGACATTCCAAAGTACAATTTTAATATAGGTATAATTCTATAATTTTGCCTCATCTAAATTATTGTTCTACTCTTTTGTATGCTAACCAACAGGGAATCAAAGATCGTCTTCAACGTTTACAAAATAAAGCTATGAGAACGATATTGAGATGCAACAGGTATACCGATGCAATATATGCTGGGTGCTCTAAATTGGATGAGTATTGAGCAGAGGTTGACCCTTAATGCGATGATGTTCATTTTTAAAATTATGACTGGGATGCTGCCTGAATACCTGAGGTCAAATATTGTTCGAGTTGGTGATGTCCAGCGGTATAATTTGAGGAATGCTGATAACCTAAGGCCAATCAGATGTAATCTAACTAGTACGCAGAACTCGCTCATGTACAAGGGCTTACTCTTCTTCAACAACTTACCGAGTGAAATAAAGACAGAACAAATTTCAGTATTTAAGCACAAGGTCATAGAGTATGTTAAAAATAATTGTTAAAAAAAAACTTGTTGAAAATACTATTATTTAAAACTAACTTTTTATTCGATAAAAATTGTTAAAAATTGTAAATTGTAAACTTAAAGTTCA
Organism: Cheilosia scutellata; assembly: GCA_955612985.1. NCBI lineage: Eukaryota > Metazoa > Arthropoda > Insecta > Diptera > Syrphidae > Cheilosia > Cheilosia scutellata. Next base: position 94,443,338 of record OY015311.1, read on the forward strand.
ATTAACTAATAAACATTATTATTATATAAATAAATACATATTCCGATTGTGGTATATCCCACCGTTTCCCACGCGAAATTCGCTCCCGCTTTCTCAATTTGGCGTTGGTTTTTAGCAGACCTTAACACGTTCGAAAGCCCCCATGGGTTACGAACTCCCCGCACTTCTGGCTTTAATAAGACGAAGCTTAGAAGAAGTTAGTGTAAAAGTCAACACTGCGTTATCCGGTTAGAAAGGTTGCCTATAGTTCGGTGATGGCTTTGAATAAAGTAGCGTGGTGGTCACCAAGCGCGTATAATCACCATCATCTCGTAAGATGCTGTTACAGTCCCTCTATGATTTGAATATACCTATACGAACTGTCACATTACGAGGACCATACGTTAAAAATCTCCTGCGATTATGACGGCAGCGTAAGTAACTATACTTTATCTAAAACGACCTGGTTCGGCTAGGTTATTGGTTTGAAAAGATACAACTGCTGTAAATTACCGAGTTACTGTGCCTGTATTAAACTGTATCCATCATCTGATATGTCATTTCGTCGTAAATACAGTACCTATACCTACATAAAACTTTATTTCATTTAGAGGAAGAAGCTCATTTACATGGCGATGCAGCTGATTTTTCTACGAAGTAAAAGCTATCCAGCAGATATTCATTTATCAGAGCAGCTGGCATTATGAGTTAAACCCATTTTCAGGGAATAAAGCTTATCCACGGTTTTTTATTCTTTCTTCTTTTTTTCTTTTTTTAATGAAAACTTTTAGTTTTTCATTAGCAGGATAACTAATGTTCCGGGGGAAACTCTTTAATCCTTTCTCCGGTACGTGCAACACACTTGCAAAACCTTGTTAACGAACAACTTCCGCTTGCTTCGTCTTGTCAACACTTTTCATGGTTTTGTGTGTATACTTTATCCGAAAAGCAAATAAGCAAAGTTTTCTCGCCTTCCATAACAGATGAAGAAGAAGAAGAAGAAGCAGCAGCAGCAGGGCCAGAAAAAGCAGGGCAAATACACAACTTAAACTAACCTGGAAATCTTCGTTAATAAATGACGTCTACCGAACACATCCGACAGACCTTAAACACTGACAGCTGCAAGGGATTCATTAGAGGCAATAACATAGCTTCACTTTGGGTATAACGAGCAAACGTCGTCGTCGTCCTAGTCGTCGTTGTCGTGAGTTGGATACTGCTAAACTGCACACGTTCGGGACATGCAGCTCTTGTATAGTTTGTACTGCTTTTTTGCCTCCCTTATACATATACGGGCTATGTCCGTTGAAAATCCTTTAAAACTTTGAACGGATACAAAATCGGCAACGAGATTTATTCATTAAAATTTATTAGTACTCTGAGGGACGTTGGCGGTGCCGCCGGCAGTTAGTATGGCAACAGCAGCTATGCTACATATAAATAGATAAATCTATTCCTGTGCCCGTTCTAGTTACCTCTTTTGCCTTTTGGAGAAGGTTCTACCATCTACCCCCCATATATTTAGGAGAAGATTGTGTGCACACATATTTGAATGTATATATACATATACCGCTAGAATATGGCGGTGGTACATGTTTAAGTAAAGCATTTGCCTGTATCCAACAGGATAACACACATCAAACCTTAAGAAGGATACGAAAATGATAATCGCCTTATCCTGTTGCTATGACTGGTAAAATTAATAATCATAACGTTGCTATGGGTAGCAATAGCAACGCAACGGTATAGCAAGATTCAACCAATTTAAACGTATACAGATGGATGAGCGTTGCTTCCCGGATGCTGAGGTGATGATATAAATATAGGTACGAGCTTGTTCAAGGATGTTTTAGCGGAAAAAGCGCTATATGTTATGATCGAGATATGTATCTTAATAAACCAAATTGGTGGGGGATATCTACAATTCTACATATTCTGGACATTTGTCTTGTCATTTCTTGGTCAGTCGTTCAGTATTTTTTTATGGTCGGGTGTTATTATATTTGTTTGGCCAAGAATCCTTAAACTAGACGGAAACCATGAAATGTAAATTCACGATACAAAAAAGGAAAAAAATTGGCTATATTGCATCAGACAGCACCTCTGGAAACGAACTTAGGCTAATTGACTTTGCACCAGGCCAGGACGTAACCACCTCAATATTCACATGGCTGTTATTACCAGATGAACAAAATGGTAAGCCAAATTGATCATGTTGCGAAAGACGTAAGGCACTCCTCCAGTATTTTAGGTGCCTGAACATTTCTAGCTGCCAACATAGATCTCGAGTCGACCATTATCAGGCATGCATGAGGATTATCTCAGACTCCACAACAACGGAGAGATTCTGTGGGAAATTGAATGTTGATCGGCTGCAATCGCAACAAACCGTCAGAGCTTTTATCAGAAAGAAGGAATCATTCAATCTGGACAATAAAAGTTAAGATTTACGCCAAACCCGACCTAAATGGAGTAAGAATAGAAATATCTTTAACACAAGTCCTATAAGCCTACTCGATCAGCTGTCGGTGACGGCCCTACGAACTAAGACCCAACTGGAACTAACTCCCACTAGCCAAAACGAACTAAATCCGAGAAAATTTGGAATTTAATTCATATGAACTAACTCACCCGAAGCGCGGGAGGGGTACATTTACAACTGTGTCTACGGAAATTGATCTCCCATAAGGCAAAACCCTGCAACCCCTCTGCTTGGAGTCACTGTTGGATTTGGAATAAATGCGAGGTTGGGTGTATGTAAGAATTAATTTTCCGTCGAAACAAGTTAAATAAACTAATTCCCACTTTTCTCAAATTGGGACTTAATTCATTGGGAATTTGTTAATAATGATAATGAACTACGAACTTATCTCCCAAACATATTATGAACTAAATCCCACTGCATAATTGGTGGGACTTAGTTCATTTGGCTAGTGGGAATTAGTTCCAGTTGGGACTTAGTTCGTAGGGCCGTCGCATCGGTGACTGCGCAAGTAGATTTTTAAAGGCATCATGAATTCTGGCCTGTTTCCATCAGAATCATCGCATATTTGTCTGGCTAGACTATACCAATTTTTGGTCGAATAAACTGATGAGAGGAGGTTCTTAATATTTTTATTGCACTGGCAAGGCTTGAGGATACACATGGCTTTGGTTTTTTTTTTTGTTCGCTTCGATATAATTTTAGCTGCTTACCTTAAGATGATGTATTCTGAAACTTTGTAAGTACCTAAAAGCCTTCTATCTAGCGATGTTAATATCAAAATCAAACCAAAGGCTTCTTTATGTTCCAAACTTGCTTTCAGATGGCTCAAGTTGAAGATTTTATTTGCTTTATCAATACAATGCCACACATCTTGCTTTAACAGAGATGTCATTCATAGTTTCTATGTCTAAAAGTCTATGAACATTTAAGTAATACGAGAACTCTCAGACCACATTAGTCTTGTTAGAACACATCAAAGACAGTCCATAGTTAGGTCTTTTTTTTTTCTTCTACAAATCTGAAACACACAGCTAGCAGCATGTGGTCTGGAGAAATTTTGCATTTTACCTACAGAAAAGTCATCTATCAAAAGCATATGAATCATAAGAAAAAGAAGTGCAGCAGTGGTTGACGTTGAAAGTTCACTCCTGCCAGCAAAAAGTTCGACAATCAGTCCAGTAGATATCTAAAACTCGTATCTCAACTCGTATCTAGTTAGCTATCTTTAAGTTGACTTAAATTGCCTGCCTAATTGAGTCTGAAAGCAAAAACTAACTAGATTCGTCGTTATGTCACTTTTGAAATTTTGATTTTTAAAAAATCCTAAAATATGAGCTCCTAGAAAAGAAATTTGTCTAAAAAAAACCTCTAAAATTCAGAGTTTATTTGTTTAATGGACACTGAAAGCATTTAGTGCGCTTACAGACATTCAAACAGAGCTTAATGTGGTTTGTCGCTAAACTAAACCTAAGCCTCATAGAACCATTGTCCTACATTCAGTTCCCAGAATACAGAACCTTCATGCGTACGACGGAAATTCCCGCTTTCTGAAATCGCGTCGACAGCGACGAGTTGCGCAAAAATAACATTAAGTTGATGATTCCACGACGTGCCGACTCGCACTTCACCGCACTGGGCTTGGATTAATGGAGGGTGGTTTGGGTGCAATCAAAATTGCCCTATTCAGCAATCTGAGGCATCGAATTTTTAAGAACTATGTTGTCTGTCTATACCTCGACGATGATTTACCAGTTGGCCGATCAGTCGATAATGCAGGCATTACAGTGCACAGACTCAGACATCAATGGAGAAGTGTGTCCCGCTGGCTGGAAACCAAGCAGCCTACTCGGTTTGCAAAATCCTGGATAAATATCGTCTTCTTTCCAGATTACAGATTATCCGAAATTCAAAGGAAATGAGAAGTACTTTCAGAGGAATATCTGAGCGCCTTTAATTTTTAATATTAATATTTTGACTTTGATGACTGGCTGCGATGGTGTTCTTCTCCTTGCTTACCTACATTTGTTCAGCTGATTTCTGGGATCGTCATCGTATATAGACATTGAATTAATCGGAAACAATTTTGTGGAGACCTTTGGCCAACATTGACTCTGTTTATTCCAAGGTCCTAGCGGATTGCTTTGTAAGGATTCGATATTATGTAGTATTGTAGTGTCTTCGTTGTCGGTGTTTTGTTTAAGAACCTTAAGCTCTTTGCGGAAATTCAGGGTAAACTGCTTCATAGGAAAAAGGAGATTATTTCAAAATACAAGAAAGCTTATTCGTTACTTTCTGGTTCAAGCTATAGTGTATTTATTTTTATTTTGAATGTAGTCCTTGCACATTTCTTTGGAGGATTCTGGTATTAAGTAAACAAAATTGACACTTTTACACGTCAATCGCTTTGATTTTGATTGCTGGGTAGTGCACCAATTAATGCGTTAACCACTTTAAGATATATATTATGTTTATGACATCTTTTATGTGATAGAAGTCAACCGCTAGCCTTAAAAGATTCTCACCAGGACTTCTCTTCTGCTGCTAACCTAATTTCGGACTGATGCTTTAGGGCCGAGTTTCCCAAAGTGTGCTCCGCGGAGCACTTGCTGCTCCGCCAGGAAGATCCAAGTGCTCCGTGGAAAGATGGGGAAAAATATGAAAATTCCATCAGGCTAGCTAATTTTGTGCTTCTGAAACTTTGTCATTTCGTTCGCAACAATGAAATTTGTGTATTGATTATAGTCTAAGAGCCCGCAGTAAATTTTGGACGTGAAAGGCAACCGGATGAATTTTACATAAATACGTTGCTCTGATGCCCAAGATTTCAAATATGTCCGTCTGGCAGCGCTTAATGGCAGCTAAAGCATGCAACTGCATATTAAAAATGCGCTATGATTCACAAAAGGAATAAATTGGTGCAACCGCTTGAATCTACTACCAAATAATAGAGAATGGTCCCCTCAGTACAAATACATGTATCCAAGACGTTTTAAGTGTCGCCAAAGCCCTGCCAGACGCAGTGGAAATGCATTAAAAATTCCAATTTTGAATAATTAATGCAACCACTTAATTTTTATTTTAGAATTTAGAGAAAAACTCCTTGATAACGAATATATAATTCCAAGACGTTTCACGTGTCGCCAAGTCCTTGCCAGACGCATCAAAGGTTAGAGATCCGCTAAAAATGCCCTATTTATATTTACACAAAAAATCGCAACTGAACATTAAATAATTGACGCAACCACACAAAATTTCTTTTAATCGTAGACTGAAACACTAGAAACATAACTGCATAAGTCCAAGACGTTTCATTTGCCGCCAAGTCCTTGCCAGATGCATCCAAATGTTAAAAATCCGTTAAAAATGCCCTATATATACCCAAAAACTAACAATTGAACATTAACTAATTGACGCAACCACACAAAGTCTCTCCTAAGTATAGACTGAAATACCAGAAACATAACTGCATAAGTCCAAGACGTTTCATTTGTCGCCAAGTCCTTGCCAGACGCATCCAAAGGTTAGAAATTCGCTAAAAATGCCCTATTTATATACAAAAACTCGCAACTGAACATTAAGTAAATGATGCAACCACACAAAATCTCTCCTAAGCATAGACTGAAACACCAGAAACATAACTGCATAAGTGCAAGACATTTCACTTGTCGCCAAGTCCTTTCCAGACGCATCCAAAAAAAAATAATTCACACTGAAAAAGTATTAATACAAATGCATTTCATATTTGATTATATTTAATCAAGAACTTGGCGACAAATGTCTTGGACTTATGCAGTTATGTTTCTGGTGTTTCAGTCTATGCTTAGGAGAGATTTTGAGTGGTTGCGTCATTTACTTAATGTTCAGTTGCGAGTTTTTGTATATAAATAGGGCATTTTTAGCGAATTTCTAACCTTTGGATGCGTCTGGCAAGGACTTGGTGACAAATGAAACGTCTTGGACTTGTGCAGTTATGTTTAATTTATTTGGATCCGATGGAAAAATTTATGTAAGGCGTCCTCCTAATAAAGACTCGGAGGAAAAAAAGTAATGATCTGCGGTGCATTCTCTCGCTTCGGTGTTAGTCCATTGGTTGTATAAGGGTCGACCCTTGATCAACACGCTTATAAAAGCATATTAGAGAAACCCCTTTTTTTCATATACATGCCAAAAAAAATTATTTCTAACACCACAACGATCCTTAGCATACTCCGCGGAGAGTGAAGAAATAGCTTACAGATAACAAAATTATTATTTTGGATTGACTCGTGCAAAGTCCCGTACTGAACTCAAATCAAAACTTGTAGGTCCAAATCGAAAGAACAATAAAAGCCAAAAAATCAAGAAATGCTGAAGAGGTTTCCGAAAAGTTTAAGGAGATCTGGAACTATATAGCACCATATTTGGATGCCGGATGGGCGCAGTGGCTCAGTGGTCAGTATGCTGGACTACTGTGCTCGGGGTCCAAGGTTCGATCCCCAGAAAACAAAAATGGCATAGCTTTTTTTCCACTGCGCCATCTCTCGCAAACGTCGTACAAACATCCGAGACTGTCCTGAAAAAGCTTCTCAAATCAGCCGTTCGGACTCGGCAATCCTTCCATTCGTCCCAAAAATAAAAACCCACAAAACAAATGCTTGTTCTCACAAGCTAGACGTGCCTTTACGGACCTGTTGCGCCAAATATTTATTTATGTGTAAGATGCCGGATTTTTGTGGAAAATCTTCAGAAAAGATTGACTGCCGTTGTAAAAAAATGAAGGCTATTCCACGAAATATTGGCAATTTTTATAAGTTTCGGAAACTGTAATTTTAAAGTTTTTGTTATTCTGTGGCAAACTCGAAAATAAGTTAAAAATTGCGTTTTCCATAACTAGTAAAAACGGAATATGCGAGGTGCTCCGCGAGGAATTTCTCTCCAGAAAAGTGCTCCGGGATCAAAAAAGATTGGGAACCGCTGCTTTAGGGCAGAGCAAATCCAAATGTTTAACTGAGCTCTCCGATGACATAGTATCAACTTAGTACTCAGTCGAGAAATTCTTGACCTATCCCTAACCTACCATAAACGTCAACGGCGAGGAAACTGCTCATGTAAGCCGCAATCCAGAATATTGTCATCGTAAGTCAAATTTCCCTGAACGCGAAAACCAACTTGGATTGTCGCCTGTCGGTATGTCACTTATTGACAATTGTATTTTTTTTTCTCCTGGGTTTTGAGTTTCTGATTGGTGCTCTACGCGGCAGGGCAATCGAAATGTCAAAACTGAGTTCGCAGGTAGCTAGCATGTACAGTGGCCGGCATAAGTATTTTGACAAAACTAAAGTTAATTCTGCTCATAATTTGAACTTATGTACTTCATGTAAATTTTGGCATCAATGGAAAGGTCATTAAAATTCCGTTGGAATGATACAAAACTTTCCTTAACCCATTAAGTACCCATTGAAAATTTAGAACTTTTGTAAAAGTCTACTTTTTTGCCTTTTATCCTCGGTCCAAAAAAAAAATGTTTTGATGCAAAAAGTTTCTTCAAACAATTCTAATAGTGACTGCAAAAAATTATTTTCAAAAATCTCTTCGCTAATATTTTTTATGATTTTTTGAATGGGATGATCTCAGAAAAATTTTGTATGAAAAGGAGGAAAAAGTGGCTAAAATAGTAATTTTTAGCAATTTTCAAAAAATCATAAAAAATATTAGCGAAGAGATTTTTGAAATTTTTTTTTTGCAGACACTATTAGAATTGTTTGAAGAAACTTTTTGCATCAAAACATTTTTTTTTGATACCGAGGAAAAAAGTAAAAAAAATAGACATTCACAAAAGTTCTAAATTCTTAAATTTTTAAATGGGTACTTAGGGCCACTTGCACCAAGCTCATTTGACAGCAGTATTTATTGTTTTATTTATTGTTTAGCTCTATTCCGTTGATTAGGTAAAAATTGGGTTGCAGGTCTACACTTATTTATCTATCCATGGATAAATTCATAAAATATTTATCCAGTCTCGAAAGGCTGGATAGTCGTGCCCAAACGTCAAATAGTAAAACAAAGTTGTTTATAATCGAGGAATACTCGATACCTACTCTGGGAGATGGGGATTTTATTCGAAGATTTCTATTAACAAAATATGTATACTACTTTGCGCTTGCTGGAAGACATTGAAGTTAATTGGAGTTTCATTGTTTTCCTTTATTGTTGCTCCATCGTTTTTTTTTTTTTTTTCTATGACGTTGTTGTATGTATGTTTTAACTATGGAAAGCAACAATAAATTTTCAGCGGTGCGTCGTAAATTTGGATCCCTAGAGCGCCTTTTGGAATATGAATTATGTATCTGTTAACTTCATCCATTTCATGTGTTTATTTACCTAGGTCTGTAGCTTTTATTTGACAGTTAAATGTATTTTTTGCGTTTCTAATATTGGAAGTATTGTCAAATTTAAAATAATCAAAGGTTACTTATCCAGGCATAATTTTGCAATGGTGCAACACAAAGACGGGAAGTAATTATTTATTGGTTTATCTTTGGTTAGCTATTCAGAAGTTTATTTGGATATCCAATGATTTGGTGCAAGTGGCCCTTAATGGGTTAAGGAAAGTTTTGTATCATTCAAACGGAATATAATGACCTTTCCATTATTGGTGCCAAAATTTACATGAAGTAATTTTCAAATTATGAGCAGAATTAACTTTAGTTTTGTCAAAATACTTGTGCCCCCCACAGTAGAACTTAGTATAGTAAGTAGAGAAATTCTTAATTTGATTTGTCGGTGTTGCGGACATAAACGTAAACTGAGAAAGCTGTTCACGTGACCAGTTCGGCCCAATCAATAAACTACTAGATTCTTGAACAACCTCAAATTTAAACAAATCAAGCAGTCTTACTAAACTGAAGTTCTGAACGTGCTCTTTTGTTAAAAATATATTCAACAACGAATGAATATTTTCCTGATGTGAGTCAAGAAATGATCAAGACTGCTGTTTATAAAGAGAAGTGTTGAGAATAATAGCCGAAACTCCGTTTACTAAGACTTCTTCCGCCGCCATTGTGTGCGTACTTTTTTCTCGAAATGAAGTCATATCTTGTGCTGATTTTGTTTATGTTTTCACAACAAAGTATTCCATGCACTGCAGTTAAATTTACAATGTAATGCCTGTAATTTACGACTCATATAGAGTGTATTCGAATACTAGGCCACTCTGGCCTTGCGTGCAGTCATGGCATGAAATATTTATCGTCCATTACTTCGACGTTTCTTAAGGTAGCTATTGTTCTTAAAAATCGATGGCCGTAGTCCTGACATAAATCGCTCGAAGACAATCAAGCCTATATTATGCATAAACAAATAGGTATACCTTATGAGATGCATATGGGCACCTTATGCATAGATATTCCATAAACAATTTCTCAGAAAGAATCCTCCTTCCCCAAGTGTTCACAGTCAAACTTTCAAATATGTATAGGAATAGATCTGAAAATCTCAAGAGGGAATTACGGGTGACTTTGTGCAAGAGAACATTGGACTCATGGAAATTCCATTACCGACAGAAAATCACTTATCCCAATCTACCCATAGGTGCAAACGCATTCAGGCAATAAACTTTTGCCCACTATATGCAGGTACATGGTTAAACCTCAGCTAACCGAATATATCACAAAGGATATCAGTTTCTTATTTGAATCAAAGGAAATCAAATCTCCCAGGATAAGGCACAACCACAAGGCATGTGTGTGTACTGTGTACTGTGTACATGGACTGGAAGAATCTCCCTTACCGATGATAGATTCCTTGGCATCCATCCAAGGCGGCAAAACAAAGCTGCATGCGCTTTATACTGACATGTACACTGTACATTGTATAGTCTATTCCTGGACTTTATGGAGATTTTTGTATCCTTTCTTTTCTTCTCTGCATAGGATATAGGAATATTTCAAAATTTCACTCAAGCCGTAATTTACCATAAATCTTATCCAAAAACTTTCCAAATATGAGAAAGTTGTTAGATTTCACTCAACTAGGAGCAAATCCCGACGAAGGAGGAGAGCAACAAAAAATAAATTGCACTTCGGGAACGAGCGGAAAAAAATCCATCACTTGCGGACGTTTAAATGTAAATTTTGTGCACAACCGCAGCAGTATCTGGTTTATCTGACGTCTCTCCGTCATCAACAGGATGCGAAAAGCAGAATAAATGCAAGGACATCCTGTAAAAATGCTCACTTGTTGGGGTTGGCCGTTGGTGGCGGCATGCAGCAGAGATTGTACATTCATTTCTTGTTTGGCTTGTAAGCTTTTTTTTTTTTTAGTTTTTGAGGTCCTGCTCCTGCCGGACATTGGCGTTAATTTGAGAACATTCATTAAAAGTGGATGAGTTTTCGATTTTTTTTTTTGTTATTGATTTGGGTTTTTTTCATTTCCTGAAATCGACATTTGTGACCATCATAGCATAACGCATACAGTGCTGGTTGACATTGTGAGTATTGATGGGTGACTATGCGATACATTTAATCGATTGCAACAGTGAGAGCTTAATTTGAACGTTTGCAGCGGAACTAGAGTGGTGTGGAATTTTTCGAATTTTTCTGACACTGCAATTAGGATTGCGATTTTAATTGATGAATGTTTGTGATTTCGAAAATAAAAAAAAATACCTTAGAGGGGAATGCGGCTTTGGAATCATGAAGTCAGCGGATGTTTCGTATTAAATGTTGTTTGTCACAAGTTTTCAATTTTGTAATTGGTACCGCATTTTGTTTTGTTTCTCTGCTGTCACTTTATTCCTGATCAGCTAGTGATTGGATGGTGCAATTTTGTAGCTCAGTTTTCATATCAGACATGACATCGAACTGGTGAACAAATTGCGAATCAATCGTCTAAGAAGACTATATGACATGTAGAATTATGTAGGACATGAGCAGTAGATTATTCGAGTCTAATTCGGAGGGACACAACAGTAGAGGAAGACCTCGCCTTATTTTCTTTTTTTTTTTTCTTTTTGAAGGTTCCGTTCCCATAGGGAAAAAACGGAACCTTATTGTTTTCGCTACGATGTCTGTCCATCTGTCGAAATCCACTAAACCAATTTTGTTCCTAGGTCTATTCTGAAGAACTAATTGACGTAGAAGGCTGAAATTTGCACACAACATCAGGTATAACCTCTAGTTAATGGACAAATACCAATGACAGCGATACATTCACTGGTTTTGGCTGGGCAAGACATAGTCGGCACTCCGCTGAATCGACTAAATGCATTTTATTAAGGTGGTATAAAACCGTTTACGTATAGCCTACTAAATTTTTGATTTAGTATCTTTTTGGCATCGTTTTTTGAAGGCTGAATCGCTTTTTTTTTGGCATATCTGAGATCTTGGATGTCTTTACACTTGTTGTGTTCCCAGCTTTTTACAGCTGAATTTATAGATGATTTGTGGATTGGACAAAAGGTTCAGGTCTTAAAAAAGTGGTTTCCGATCCTCTTTTGTGGCTAGTTCATCAGCTTTTTTATTTCCTCAAGACCAGAAACTCACCATAAACTGGTTGTATTTCTAGTACTAAGTATTTGGATGGTATTAAAGCAGTGCAGTACCTACTGATTTAGAGTCAATTATGGGTGAGCTTTTAGGGCTTTTATGGCTGATTGACTATCCGTGAATATTATGTATGTTAGCGCCTTTAATCCCTGAATTGTAAATAAGGTTTGTACATTCTTAAATGACATACATCTCTGCCTGAAATACACTGGGGCTTTTCCATGTATTGATAGATTTCGGTTTGATCCATGAATACCAGCTCCCACACCCGAGTCCATTTTGGAACCATCCCTATACCAATTTAGGCCGATTTGGCAGTTAGGTGGGTTTTTGCTAACCCATATGCTATGAAGAATTTTTTGTTGAAGCACATAGTGTCTTTGGTAGGCGATCTTTGACCGCACAGATCTTGTCAAGTTCGGGAAGCTCTTAAACTAGCTATTTCCATTAGTTCAGGATGTTCGTTAATATTTAACTCTTTCGCTTGTGTCAAACTTGCTGAGCTGCGTATTGCCACTTTTCTGATATAAATGTGGAGGACAGGTACGCATGGCTCCTGAAGAGCCCAGACACGAGAGCGATTGTACCTTATTGAGCTTATTGATGGTTGTTTTTTGGGTGGCTTTGTTCCACCATACTATCGATATATTATGTTATAATGTTACTGGCCATGAATGTGTAGATCCAGTGTGTGATCTTTTGGAGAGATACCCCAGGTCCTACCATACAAGCTGCGGTAGACCCAGAAAGCCTTGATTGCTAATTCAATTTTGTTGTTTATATGGGAGTTCCAACTTAGTCTTTTATCTATATCACTCCAAGATACATACTTCAGTTCGTAGGAGTACCTACTCAATGACATTGATTGAAATTTGAATTAGGTTTAAATTTTTTCTCGTCCTGAGCGGAAATACCCAAGTAGAAATTTGTGACTTTGATTCAAATTTATTTTAAATTATGGTCACCCTTTTGGTATATTTGACTTGGTTTTGAGTAGATAAATGCGTTGCTATGAATATGGAAACAGTTTGACATTTTTGTAACTATTACGTGCCTTAAAGAGACAAATGTTCTTTAACGTAACATTTCAGTAAATGTTGTGTCTAAAAAATTACTGAATAGTGTCAAAACTAAAGTCTCAAAATCCGCAGAGTTACCATTTAATGTTACTACTACACAACTACACTAATAGACTACGCCCAGTCTGAATTGTGACCGTTGAATGTTACCATAAAGTGCATTATTCGCGTTTGGTTTTTATTTGCACACAATCTCCAAATACATTGCCTAAATAACTACTACACAATTTGAAGCATTAATATCTACACAAAATAGTTGAATGTTATTTCCACAGTTACTATATTGTACCAGGTATTGTATCAACACTAAGTACGAACTGAAGTGGATTTTTATGCACGTTTTATGTAATTTGTGTGTAAACGAACGGATAGTGTATCTTTTATGACATGGTGTTGCTCATAGGCGTAGAGTATAAAGGGGGCACAGAAAAAAAAAATATCATACATCGTTTCGAAATTATCTCATATACTGGTAGTTCTTTTATTGACACTGTCTTCCCATATTGTTTTTCCATAAAATAGAAATCATAGTTTTAACAAACTAATCGTAAAATCTTGGGAACATATCTGAAAATAATGGTGCAATTTTAGTAGCAAAGAATGCAGCGCTTTTATTAATAATTTCTTTTCTACTTTTACTACGTCCAACGCACATCTTTAGAAGGAAGAATGCAGTGTGTTTTTATTAAACAAAATATTTTACAATTACAAGAAAAATAAATGAGGTGTGAACAAATGTAATTTAAGTGTAAAATAGTGATAAGAGTTTGTATAAAATAGTAGTTTGCAACATCGTAGGAGATTCACGCCCCAATATCTCGAGAAATCTACCACATGGCACTAGTAGTAGTTCTACCTATACATGGCTAGGAAGTTATTTTTATAATGTTAAAATATATCAGTTTTTTTTTATTCTTAAAAATGACAACACTAAAGCGTTATACATTTTTAAAGTTAAGTTCATGCCTATCTACTCCTATTTCAATGAAACTTTTTTACCCATTGTCCTATTCCCCAATTTTCAGACCTATTGCAAGTAATAAACGCAAAAAACAACTTTATCAATTTGGGGAGCACATACACCCTTTGCCCCTACCAAGTGAAATGCACATGCATTAATACGAAAACTAATCGCCATTTTCGATCGTAAGTACTGGGCATCCATTTTTAATAAAATAATTTAACAATTGAAATTCGCAAACTCTTTATTCTTTATAAGTACGTATATGTATCACCTTGAAATATACCTTATAATTCTTTCAATTATAATTTTTGAAGCTATTAAGATAATTTTCGATGTCCCTGGAAAAAGTAGAATTTTTTGAAAATAAAATTGAATATTTAAATATTTAATATTTCTTGAGCGCGTGAGTTTTTTCCACTGCAACTTATTCACATTCGTGGTAAAACTGTCTTTCGTTTTAATATTTGGGCTTCGGATACGAAGAAATGCAATTACATAATATTAATTTAATGTTTCCATTTTGTTCCTTTAGGTACCTATGCCAATAATTCATTCCATATGTACTTATATACATTTTATTTGTACCTATCTGATTGTATTTGTGTAGCGATTTTATTATATTCTATTTGTGTGAATAAACCTACAAACACATTAAGACAAATTTGACAGCTCACTTTATGTGTTGCATGCAATACTTTGTTACCATTTTGTGTAGTTGCTGTACTGTAAATCGCAAGCTGTGACTGGCAAAAATCGGTAACGTTTCGGTTGCAAATCTTTGCCGATTATACCATATTGTGTATATCACGGAATGGTCAAATAAGTACGTTAAACTAATTCCCCACTTGATCACGGTTCCCTCCTATATGAGAAACAGATTGCACTTTTATAAATCAAAACACACTTTGGCCGTAATAGTAAACTTTCTGAATTGTGGTAACAGCGCTAGAACTTTAACCAACGATTTCTACTTGGGTATGACAGCCTGGCAGGGTTTATAGAGAGACTTTCCTTTCTAAACCAGTCTAGGACTATCTTAAGGGCGTTGAGCATATGTGTTGTGACATCGATTGGTTCTTTGCCCCTAATGATGATGACTAGGTCATTAGCGTATCCAACTATATTGAAGCCTGAATTACTTAGGTCTTGAAGTAGGTTATCGATAACCAGGGACCATAGTAGGGGTGAGAGTACCTGCTCCTCCCTGAGTGCAGCCTTTTATGGCTGTTACTGAAACCGAAGTCAGTGCTGACGAAGCAGTTATTTTCCGACTTTCAAGCATCGCTTTGAACCATTTGATTGTAGAATGTTCAAGCTCGCCTTAAGTGAGGCGTAAAAGGAGACCTCATCCGACTTAGATCACGCAACTGAAGCCAGAGAGCTAACGACCGTTATGATGAGGCTTGTTAGTTGAGCCCTCTGTTCACACCGATTTGTAGAGCCGCTTAAGTAAATATGTTCCAGATCAAAATAATCAACTTCGATGCCATGTTTTATCTGTGTGCTATTTCCCTGTGAATATTTCCTTGAACTCTCGAAGACACAGTCACTTTTGGTAGGATGGTTTCTCATAAAAACCCACCATTGTCAGATTTTCTGGAGCAATCCGCACACAACTGGCTGCATAGAAGAATCATCCATCTGACCATCTCTCAAAGCCATACCCCAATTATACCTTGCGGTTCATTTAAATAATAAGGGAATTGCATTCATTTCTGAAAAAAAGGAATTAATTCAACAACTGCTAGGCAGACAACCTAAAAGTCGGTTATTATTGGCTTGGAAAATACAAATCAAGATCATTAAATTTTCTAACCTCTATGGATTTGTCTATAACAGAAATATTTGTTTCTGGGACCTCAGGTCTTGGTCTCGTCTCAAAATACAGGTCCTAGCTATTTCTTTGAATACACAAATGTGGAAACACTAAATAAGGACGAGTGTAGAGCAATGAGATAACATTTGTTTCGTCCGCGGCTGAGTTTCGACAAGACCTGCGAATAATCTCATAAAATTTAGACAATGATTGGCCAGATCGGCTTAAATTTTGTCCTATTCCTATGGAGTTATTTGAAATCTTCGGCAATTGTAATAATTCTTATAGCGCTGGTGGCGTCGCAGTGTTTATTAAAAGTTCGATATTGGGTGATTGTACGACCCTAGAACAAGAAGGTTCTAAATGCACCAACACACCTTTCGAGAAAACAGAGGTTAAACATTGTAAATAGCTTTTCTGAATCTGTTTCAATTTAATTCAAAAACTGTTTTTGAATCACTTTAACTTAATCCTTTAAAATTAAAATGTTTTACAAAATATTTGAGCTACTATATTAGTTTTTCTAGAATTGAAGTTTTAAAATATTGATCGAACTATGTTGCCCAACGATAATGCACATAGACGTAGGACGATATGGTTCTAAGTACCTAATAGAACTTTGTGTCACGTTAAAATGTAATTCTTTTGTTAATAGAACTTTGTGATTTTCTGAAAATGTATATTCTTGAACTAAAAGTTCATTATCTTATCATAAAATGCTATAAAACATAACATGATACAAACTGGACCGAATATCGTCCGAAGATTCTTTCTCTTAAAACATCCAAGGAGGTATTCATCCGATTTTGACAGAGTCCATGCTTCTGCACCATACAAAAGGACCGGGATGATTAGAGTCTTATATACCTAATATCTCGATGCTGAGACTCCTTTCTCGTTGACAGTATATTTTGTTTTGTCATCATTTACAGCCAAGCATTTAGTGAATGCAATTCTATGATTGCATCCTCAAAAGAGAACACAGCTAGGGTTCGAACTGTCTTTTAATAAGTATGAAGAAAATGGATTTTTGTTCTATATTTTCACATTTCACCACACTAATGCTAATGCAGTGTCCTTTGTGAACATTATGTATGCTTTTGATTGGAAAATGTTTCCTTAAATATTTATTTTACTTTCAAAAACCCTAAACATAAACAAAATACACCAAAAACGATGAAACGATTGCAAAATAGCCATCGTTCAATCGAATCGTTTCGACGACGCCATTTGACAGTATAATTATTTACGTGAAGCAATAAAAAGCGATGATCGTCCTATCGATTCGACGATTATCGTTGTTTGGTTGTTACATGAAGTAGAAGTATGGTCGAGACGACGTCGTTCGATCGTTTTAGCCTTACGCGATTAGACCCCTGCTTGATGTTGTTTTTGTCGCACGTTTCGTTTCCAAGATTTTTAATTTATTACCCGTTTTCACGTTTTTTTTAAGCTGATGCTAAATTAGACTCACCCTATCAGCCGTATAGGCTTTTATTGATTTCATTGCATTGCAAATCACTACGATGTACCTACCTAAGTACCTACTCTACTTCATCAACGACTGCTGGTTCCAGAATATAATAATTTTGAATCACGACTGCCGAATCTAGATGAATGATACTGCCTGGGCAGACTGAAATTTCCTTTGGCTCCATTTTCCTATGGCCACCAATAATTATAATAAGCTTATTCATAGATATAAAAACATATTTTATTAAAAACATTTTATAATGTTTCATATTACAATTGGTTCTATTTGTGCAATTTCGAATTTTTTCATCTAAGCAACAAGGTTCTATTTTCAAAAAAAGTTTCCACATATGCAAAATAGTATGGGCTTTCTAGAGATACATGGTTCTATCAGTCAGTTAGAACCATGTTAACTGAATCTCAAACTGAAAACGTGCAGTTAGGACCTAGTTACAGTGAATATCTCATAAACTGTAAGAGATAGACAAAAAGTAAGAGCACCAATC
The DNA here is from genome assembly GCA_955612985.1 of Cheilosia scutellata. Classification (NCBI taxonomy): domain Eukaryota; kingdom Metazoa; phylum Arthropoda; class Insecta; order Diptera; family Syrphidae; genus Cheilosia; species Cheilosia scutellata. The sequence goes on from OY015311.1 coordinate 94,461,164, forward strand.
AAAAGAGCGTAGTCGTTTGAGTGCGATGCGATATGTAACTCATTTTTGAGGAAAATGTAAGTTAGAACCCTGTTGTCCTAAGGTCGCGGCTAGAACGCCTTAATTTGAGCAGTGCTGATGTTTTACAAATAAATTGTAATTTAGAAAATGAACAATTTTCAATTCTTTGTGTATACCGCCTGCATGAGAACAACTTGAGTAAAACCGTATTCATTGAAGAAATGGATAACGTTATTAGAAACATTAGGAGGAGAAATTTATTGATTTTAGGAGATATGAATATTGATATCCTAAGTAGCACCAATGACTCTGATAACTATTTGCTTTCAATGTCATCTCATGGGTTAGAATCAGTGATGCCATTCTGACCGGATTCCGGTCATATCTGACCGAAATCTCTTTACTCTGACCGCAGAAAATTTTGAAATCCGGCCTAACCGTTTTTTGACCGGAACGAAAAATGTTTTTAACCGGAAAACTCTTTTTTGACTTGAAAAATAAAGTTGCGCTACTGACTATAAATAGAGATAGATTTCTATAATTTGAATAAAACTTTGCCATAGATACATTACGAAAATGCTCGCAAGTTCAAACAGAAACCAATTTAATGCGAATAATGGGCTACAACATCACGCTCCGGGAGCAGGATAATCTTATAGGCTAATTTTTTGACGTTTTCTTTTGCTAGAATGTTGAAGAGGAAATTAAACAATGAATTTCAATTAACTAAAATGTGAAATTCGATAAATCTCAGATTGCATTTTAGTGAACTACTCTTTTCAAGTGTCAGAAAATTATCCGAGAATAATTATTTAGCCCAATTGAAACACGGCCTTATTACATGGCCTGGCCATACACGTCTTCTCATGACTTTCATTTTGTAGCGCGCGCCCTGAAAATACTTTTCGATTCACCACTGATTTCACGTCGCCTAAATTATTAAAATTGCACTGATGGTACTGACTTATCTGGTACATAAACCGCCACAACCGCTGTACATATCATTATGCGAATTTTACACCACACTTTGCCTACACATTTTCGCCTATTAGTTGATATATAGATCAAGTAACCCTGTTAGCTGCCTTTTCTTGGTTAGCAACTGGTAGTGCACGCATTGTACGGTGTCAATTGGTAAAAAAAAAAAAAAAAAAAATCTCTAAATTGCATTTTAATTGAGTAATCTCAAATTAAATAATTTTTTTTTAAAGATATACCTGCTAGCCTATTATAATTTAACAGTATTGTGAAGTACTAAAAGAGTGATTCAGCATTAAGCGTCTTCAGAACTAAGTACTAGCCATAGTAAAGAGAGCTAGGACTGATCACGTGGAGTAATTTTATCCGCAATTATTGAAATCGGTAAGAGTAATCCACCTAGTTAGATTATGTGAAGTGTGACTAAGAGTGTTTTCCTCCCCTATCGCAGGAATATTTCGTCAAAAAAGCACGAGTGACTTCCAATTTTTATCGCATAGCACGAGGCAGGTCAGTTCCCCATACGATCAAAGAAACTGCTGCCGCTAAATCGTCAAAGGAAGTATCGCTCGTGCTACATAATACCTAACCACACAAAAAAACTATAAGATTCCAAATATACATCTTTGTAAGTCTGGGAAAAGGTTTTTGTACGTCACCACACATAACCTAACCAGCCATCATCACCAGACACCGGCCCCAACCTATCAATTTAATTGCCTCAATAAATTGCACAGTATCATCAAATTGAACTGCGCGATTTGATCATTGAGCATCCTAAAAGCAACCCTGACAGAACACACCAAACGTAACACCAGCAACCGGACACATATACCGTACAGTGAAAAGATAATCGTCATCCATAATATATATTCACTTCCACCTGTATATCGCATGCAAGACTCAACAAAACATCAACATTTCAATAGCCCATCTTTAATAAAAGTACCAAATTTACAAAAACTAAAACAAAATAACATAAAATATCGTAACTACAGAATTGATAAATATAAAGCAAGTTGTAATAATAATAAGTATAGGTATATGTAACTAACTAATGTATAATAGTCTAACGAAGGTAAGAACTGCCAAAAGATTTACTTAATATTTACATCACATTTCCACTTGCATTTCTAAACACTTTTCTAAACCGTTACCTAGAAAGAATATAGTACGAGCTCCAGACCCAGATGTGCGCACAACTAGTCTGCAGACAACGGATCAACAAAAGCAAGAAACATTCATCATAAAGAAAAAGACAACATCGACAAAATAATATTGATAAAAAGAAAAGTTAAACCGTGAGTAATCTTTTGGCTAATAATACTTTTTATACATGCAATAAGACTATTGATAACATAGTCAAAATATTTTGCTAATTAGAGGTGCCTTCTGCACAGATCATACACACTATATCCAACTTACATTCGTTGCTTACAAAAATAAAGTAAAACATAAAGAAAATTTCAATCATATACCTAAACAAAGAATTGAATTACCATATATACCTATTTTACTATAAAAACTATTAGAATTTGCTACCTATATCTACATATTAAATTTACCTATGAATATATTTTCCTAATTTCTAAATACTTATCTTAAATTTACTATTACATAATCATAAAAATATACTTGCCATTTAGTTTAAAGTTAAAAATCTTGAATTAGCTATGCAATCTACTTGAATTTACTATTACTGGTACATATACAGATATCGTTAAATCACATTTAGATTTATATATTGATTAAGAATTTTCGGTTTTATTAGATAGATGAAGCTATTGAATTATCTCATCTATGTATTTATGTTGAAAAGTCTCTTGATATGGAGAGCTGAATAAGTGCAATGAATTCTCTAATAAAAAAGGCTCTTCGTACATTCGAATTATATAATATGTTCTCTTTCATTATGATCGTCTAAGTGATTTAGATTGGCGCAGGTGAGTGGTAGATAAGCGAGTGTTAATGGAGTTTATGGTGTGAGATCTCTTGTAGAACCATATAGGGATTATCTTAAACAATGACAGGCTGAGGATAATCATGGAGTTATGACTTCGGTCATACAAAGGGTGGGCTATAGCCTAACATAGAAGCGCATTCAGCTTCTTTCAAAGTCAACAACACCTGACTTCCTCTACTATTCTCCTTCTTCTTCTATTTTGCTATTCTCTCTTAAATTTTAGATTTTCTATTTCTAGCTTTTTCTCTTCGATTTTATTATATAACCTTACCATCCCTTAAGGGTGTGTAATATCAATCGGTGTGCAAGGTCAAATAGCACCTGTCCGTTGAGTTAAAGTAATGTCTATCTCGGCACGATAATTTATTTTGTGGGTAGGTTTGGTAGTACGAAGATCCCCCCCACCCGACGAGCTGTCGCCGTGCGACCACCAGCGTGCCACCAGTACTACCAGGGAAAAATATCATCCTCAAACCCCCTATCCTACAATTTCCATTAACGATTTGACTACACACAAAAACTAGGCGTCATTGCAATGAAATAAAATTTGGCAGGTAAAATAATAGTGAAATTGAAAACACAAACAAATTTTATTGTTAAGCCGAAGCGGACGTTTTCTTTAATTTTATTTTCTCTACACTCACACCTACAAACTTAATTTCTTTCGTAACTATTCTCCACTCACTGACGCCAAAATATTGATGAAATCTTACATCGTATAATCTACATTTTTGATAATAATCAAATCATTCATTCATAAAAAAAAAAAAAAACAAATTTCATATACCAACCTATCCTTTAAACAAACGATTTGTTATTGATTTCATAATTTTGCCACTCTTTCATACTGTTGATGATGGAGCCAAGCAAATCCAAAACCAACGGAACTATTCCGAAACAAGTCAAAACAAAAGATCTAAATAATTCAGTCCGAAGTAGTATGGTGACTCGAGGCAGAAAGGGGAACTCCGCTGTTCCGCTCTCTTTCGGTAACATAGAACCTTTACGTCATTCTCCCCCACTTGTCAATGCTGAACACTCCAATAGTTTAAATCGCTCCATTCATAGACAATTGCTTGCTAACATAAGCGGAAATGAGAGCCAGAACCAAACAATGCTACAGAGTCTAGTGACAACTACAGCTGTTGGCTTTGGAATGAATACTATATTTACAACTACTCCCGCTACTCTCGTCACCACGACATATTCATCTGTGTTTTCTTCTCGCCCAATTGCGACGACCTTTCAAAACCAAGGTGCTGCTGCAGCACCGGTGTCAGCCATTCGTGATGAGCCAATCATTTACAATAACCGTTTAGCGGCAGATGATATAACAGCTAAAGAGACTGAGCGAACACAACATTTGTCTAAGAGTTACCTTCACGGTCATATTAAGAGCGTAGTAGATGCAAGCTTGCTAGATTTTCAGAAAACGCTTCTGTATAATCTTCCCAATTTGATTCAGCAAAACATTGCAACCAGTATGGACACCGTTTTCAAACAAAACCCCCAGAAAAATGCATGTAACAATCCCGGTGGTAATATATTACCTACTGTTAGTGATCGTAACACCAGACATATTCCGCAACCTGAGATTTTCTCAGCAAACTCTACCAACTTATCTGCTAGTTCTCGCATTACTAGAACCAGATATAATGAAACAGCAGGTGAACAAGAAGTAGGCAGTATTTATGCGAATAGAAATACCATTAGACAGGTCCCCCATAGCGAAGGTCATCGATCTTCGAACCGACGACAATTCGAAATAGATCGTTGGGGTATAAGATACGATGAAACTTCAAAAGGAATTTCGATAGAGGATTTCGTATTCCGAGTTGAAATTCTCAAAAGCAATTATAATTGTCCTTGGAACGAAATAGTAAAAAATTTTCACCATTTACTTTCTGGCACAGCACTAGATTGGTACTGGCAGTACCTCAGGAGCAATCCTAGAGGAGATTGGTTTAGGTTACGATCAGCTTTGTTAAAACAGTTTAAAAGCTATGAAAGTGATTATGAGGTTTTAAGACAAATCATGGATCGACGGCAAATGCCGCATGAATCATTCGATGATTTTTATAAGACCATCATCCAGTTGAGAAGTCAACTAAGAGATCCAATCTCAGACCAAGATCTAATAAGGATTGTCAGAAATAATATAAGTAACAGGTTAATTAGCTTCATTTATCCCATGCAGATCAATTCAATTGAACGATTTAGAGATGAGTGCAGGCGTACCGAAAAGATGCTTCAGTCGAGGTATGGTCCGCAAGCTCGCTTCGGCAATGTTAGATCGGTGCATGAGGTAAATTTTTCCGTCGAAGACGATTCGAGTGAAGTTATGTCAGAACCAATTCATAATATTTCCGCTATTCGTTCTAATTACCGACACAACAATTCGAACTTCCAAGATATTTCCCGAAACAATAGTACAATATGCTTTAATTGCAAAAAGCCAGGTCATATCTTTGTTAATTGCCGCTTACCGATTCGTTCCCTATTCTGTTATCGATGTGGAACTGATAATTGTACTGTGTTGGATTGCCCCACATGTCATCAGAGTAAGGAAAACTTGTGCTCGAGCGAGACAGCTTCCGGAATGTCCCGTTCGACCCAAACAAATCCGGAATAAGTAAAGCTGATGCTTCGACAAATACAGATCCACAAGATAACAACACACACAACCCAAACCTTAATCAGAATACAAACGAATTTTCAACATCATCACAAATTCCACAATATAAAAAACCCTATCAACAAAGACTATTAGAATATAACGTTATAAGAAATCGTATTTTTAATTTGAATGAACTAACAAAAACAAATCTTCCTTCCAAAACATTGAAAATTAGAAAAAGGCATACCGAAGTGAAGCTTTATAGAAAGCTCATTGACGAAACTGTTTTTCAGGACAACTTAGATTCTCGTCCATACGCATTAATTAAGATACACGGCAAAGAGTTCAAAGGACTCTTAGACAGCGGTGCGTCTATTTCCTGTCTTGGACATGGTTGCCTGGAAATTGTCGATGAACTTAACATACCTGTAATAAAATTCAATTCAGAAGTAAAGACAGCTAGTGGAAAAAGTCAAAGTATTGTTGGACGAGTTAACTTATCGATTGAATATAATGGTATAGAAGACAAGATAGATTTTTATCTGGTGCCAAGTTTAATTCAATCTGTCTACCTTGGTGTCGATTTCTGGTCGAAATTTCAAGTCGCTCCAAACATAATAAGTGAAATGTTCAAAATTTCAAATAGTAACGACTTATCTGACTCTGCCACTGCAAAACAGAAACCGCCAATGCACGACTTATCTGCTGAACAAACACAAAAGCTTCAATCGGTAATCTCATCTTTCCCATGTTGTTCAAACCTAGGGCTAGGTAAAACTACTCTAGAACAACACATTATAGACACAAGTGATGCTGTCCCTATAAAGCAGCGCCATTATCCGGTGTCTCCTGCCATCCAAAATTTAGTATATGAGGAATTGGATCGTATGCTATCTCTCGGAGTTATCGAAGTAAGTCACAGCGCGTGGAGTTCACCTGTTGTCCTTATTAGGAAACCAGGTAAGAACAGGTTGTGTCTTGACTCCCGCAAGGTGAATTCGGTAACGAAGAGAGATGCATACCCATTACCTCATATCGAGGGTTTGCTAAGCCGTCTGAAGGATACACACTACATTAGTAGTGTGGACCTGAAAGACGCGTTTTGGCAAATCCCTCTTGAAGAGAAGTCGAGGGAAAAAACGGCATTCACTGTGCCAGGGAGGCCACTTTACCAGTTCACCGTCATGCCCTTTGGACTGTGTAATGCAGCCCAAAGGATGTGCCGGCTGATGGACAAGGTGGTCCCTGGTACACTTAGAGAATGCGTGTTTGTGTACCTCGACGACCTCTTAATTATTTCATCTGATTTCGACCAACATCTTGACACTCTAAGAAAAGTTGCTGAATGTTTACGCCGTGCTAATTTAACGATAAATGTCACCAAATCGTATTTTTGTTTCAAGGAACTTCGATATTTGGGGTATATTGTCGGACAAGGGCACGTAAAACCGGATCCTGATAAGGTCTCTGCGATCAAAGATTTTCCCACACCTACGACTCAGAGGCAAGTGCGAAGATTTTTGGGCCTCTGCGGGTGGTATCGCAGGTTTATCCGGAATTTTGCATCCATCGCTACACCCTTGACCGACACCCTAAAAAAATCGAAAACCTTTTCGCTATCACCTGAAGCAATACGTTCCTTTGAAGCACTAAAAGTAGCATTAACATCAGCTCCTCTTCTAAACAACCCAGATTTTTCCAAAAGCTTTATAATACAATGTGATGCATCCTCAAATGGTATTGGTGGAGTTTTATGTCAACGTGATGAAAACGAGACAGAAAAACCGATTGCATTCTTCTCCGAAAAGCTGAACTCCTGCCAAAAGAAATACAGCGTCACTGAACAAGAATGCTACGCGGCCGTAAAAGCAGTTGCGAAATTCAGGCCCTATATTGAAGGTACGACCTTCACAATTGTGACAGACCATGCCAGTTTAAAATGGTTAATGGGATTGAAAGACCTAAGCGGACGACTGGCTAGATGGTCCCTAAAATTGCAAGCGTTTTCTTTTAGTATAGAGCATCGCAAAGGTTCACAGAACATCGTACCTGACGTTTTATCCCGTGTACATCTCGAACAAATTACATTGCATGCAAATGAACTTGATTTGAATTCACCTGAATTTAAGTCAAAAGAATATTTGGAATTAGTGGCAACAGTTTTGAAGAACCAAAGTGTATGTACAGATTTGAAAGTTGAAAATGAGCTCGTATATAAACGAATGTACCCAGTAGATACTCACACGATTTCAAATGAACATCAGTGGAAATTGTGGTTACCCATTGAATTGACAAATTCTGTTATACAAAGAGCACATATACCACCAAATTGCGCACACGGAGGCATACGAAAAACCTTAGACCGTATTAAACAACATTATTACTGGCCCAACCTTACGACACAAGTAACTAATTTTATTCGCAGCTGTGAAAGTTGCAAACAAAACAAAGCTCCAAACCAAATTCTTAGACCACCAATGGGACTCAAACAAGAAATCGATAGACCATTTCAGAAGATTTATATAGATTTCTTGGGACCGTATGTTCGGACTAAGAAGGGAAATTTATTTATATTCGTCGCATTGGATGAATTTTCGAAGTTTGGCTTTTTAAAAGCTATGCGGCAACCGGAATTCGTTCATAGCGACAACGGGAAACAATTTGTATCAAAAGAGTTTCAAAAGTTTTTAGGACGGTATGAAACAGTGCATATCAAGAACGCCTTATACTCTCCACAGGCTAACTCTTCAGAAAGAGTTAATAGATCAATCTTGTCAGCCATAAGAATGTACATTAAGACTGATCAAAGAGAATGGGATGTTCATCTATCCGAGATCCAGCAAGCTTTATGCACTTCTACCCATCAATCGACAGGTATGTCACCATATTTCACCTTATTTGGCCACAACATGATAACCCATGCCAGCATGTATAAAATAGCAAGAGAATTGAATGCGTTGAGAGACAATGAGATTGACTACCTACCAATATCTAATAAGCTGCTCTTAATACGTGAAAAGGTGAAAGAGAATTTAAAACTAGCTATGCACAGAAATGAAAAATCCTACAACTTAAGATGCTCCGATAGAAAATTTAAGCCAGGAGATGAGATCTTCCGTAGAAATTTTATCCTTAGTAACGCTTCAAAACAACGTAGTTCAAAATTATGCCCAAAGTTCGTCAAAGGTCGGATCATAAGGCAAATTGGCAGTGCAATGTATGAGATAGAAGATATGCAAGGTAATGATAAAGGAGTTTATCATGCTAAAGATATACGCCGCTAACATCGCGACTTTAGTAAGTGATCTCAAGCTTGTGCAACCAGGGTCATGGGTCGATGCCTTTCGTTTACAGTATTTTCAAGCTCACCGTTTTCATGTCTTTTGAAACTACAAGAGTGTTCCAAAATAAATGATGTTGTAGCGCGCGCCCTGAAAATACTTTTCGATTCACCACTGATTTCACGTCGCCTAAATTATTAAAATTGCACTGATGGTACTGACTTATCTGGTACATAAACCGCCACAACCGCTGTACATATCATTATGCGAATTTTACACCACACTTTGCCTACACATTTTCGCCTATTAGTTGATATATAGATCAAGTAACCCTGTTAGCTGCCTTTTCTTGGTTAGCAACTGGTAGTGCACGCATTGTACGGTGTCAATTGGTAAAAAAAAAAAAAAAAAAATCTCTAAATTGCATTTTAATTGAGTAATCTCAAATTAAATAATTTTTTTTTAAAGATATACCTGCTAGCCTATTATAATTTAACAGTATTGTGAAGTACTAAAAGAGTGATTCAGCATTAAGCGTCTTCAGAACTAAGTACTAGCCATAGTAAAGAGAGCTAGGACTGATCACGTGGAGTAATTTTATCCGCAATTATTGAAATCGGTAAGAGTAATCCACCTAGTTAGATTATGTGAAGTGTGACTAAGAGTGTTTTCCTCCCCTATCGCAGGAATATTTCGTCAAAAAAGCACGAGTGACTTCCAATTTTTATCGCATAGCACGAGGCAGGTCAGTTCCCCATACGATCAAAGAAACTGCTGCCGCTAAATCGTCAAAGGAAGTATCGCTCGTGCTACATAATACCTAACCACACAAAAAAACTATAAGATTCCAAATATACATCTTTGTAAGTCTGGGAAAAGGTTTTTGTACGTCACCACACATAACCTAACCAGCCATCATCACCAGACACCGGCCCCAACCTATCAATTTAATTGCCTCAATAAATTGCACAGTATCATCAAATTGAACTGCGCGATTTGATCATTGAGCATCCTAAAAGCAACCCTGACAGAACACACCAAACGTAACACCAGCAACCGGACACATATACCGTACAGTGAAAAGATAATCGTCATCCATAATATATATTCACTTCCACCTGTATATCGCATGCAAGACTCAACAAAACATCAACATTTCAATAGCCCATCTTTAATAAAAGTACCAAATTTACAAAAACTAAAACAAAATAACATAAAATATCGTAACTACAGAATTGATAAATATAAAGCAAGTTGTAATAATAATAAGTATAGGTATATGTAACTAACTAATGTATAATAGTCTAACGAAGGTAAGAACTGCCAAAAGATTTACTTAATGTTTACATCACATTTCCACTTGCATTTCTAAACACTTTTCTAAACCGTTACCTAGAAAGAATATAGTACGAGCTCCAGACCCAGATGTGCGCACAACTAGTCTGCAGACAACGGATCAACAAAAGCAAGAAACATTCATCATAAAGAAAAAGACAACATCGACAAAATAATATTGATAAAAAGAAAAGTTAAACCGTGAGTAATCTTTTGGCTAATAATACTTTTTATACATGCAATAAGACTATTGATAACATAGTCAAAATATTTTGCTAATTAGAGGTGCCTTCTGCACAGATCATACACACTATATCCAACTTACATTCGTTGCTTACAAAAATAAAGTAAAACATAAAGAAAATTTCAATCATATACCTAAACAAAGAATTGAATTACCATATATACCTATTTTACTATAAAAACTATTAGAATTTGCTACCTATATCTACATATTAAATTTACCTATGAATATATTTTCCTAATTTCTAAATACTTATCTTAAATTTACTATTACATAATCATAAAAATATACTTGCCATTTAGTTTAAAGTTAAAAATCTTGAATTAGCTATGCAATCTACTTGAATTTACTATTACTGGTACATATACAGATATCGTTAAATCACATTTAGATTTATATATTGATTAAGAATTTTCGGTTTTATTAGATAGATGAAGCTATTGAATTATCTCATCTATGTATTTATGTTGAAAAGTCTCTTGATATGGAGAGCTGAATAAGTGCAATGAATTCTCTAATAAAAAAGGCTCTTCGTACATTCGAATTATATAATATGTTCTCTTTCATTATGATCGTCTAAGTGATTTAGATTGGCGCAGGTGAGTGGTAGATAAGCGAGTGTTAATGGAGTTTATGGTGTGAGATCTCTTGTAGAACCATATAGGGATTATCTTAAACAATGACAGGCTGAGGATAATCATGGAGTTATGACTTCGGTCATACAAAGGGTGGGCTATAGCCTAACATAGAAGCGCATTCAGCTTCTTTCAAAGTCAACAACACCTGACTTCCTCTACTATTCTCCTTCTTCTTCTATTTTGCTATTCTCTCTTAAATTTTAGATTTTCTATTTCTAGCTTTTTCTCTTCGATTTTATTATATAACCTTACCATCCCTTAAGGGTGTGTAATATCAATCGGTGTGCAAGGTCAAATAGCACCTGTCCGTTGAGTTAAAGTAATGTCTATCTCGGCACGATAATTTATTTTGTGGGTAGGTTTGGTAGTACGAAGATCCCCCCCACCCGACGAGCTGTCGCCGTGCGACCACCAGCGTGCCACCAGTACTACCAGGGAAAAATATCATCCTCAAACCCCCTATCCTACAATTTCCATTAACGATTTGACTACACACAAAAACTAGGCGTCATTGCAATGAAATAAAATTTGGCAGGTAAAATAATAGTGAAATTGAAAACACAAACAAATTTTATTGTTAAGCCGAAGCGGACGCCCGTTTCTGATGTCCTCACTCTATCAACGCAAATATCAAATGAAGATTTGTAGGTATCTTCTGAAAGTGGATTTTCTGTACATTTTCTATGCTATCTACCTTTCTCCTTTACTCACACAAAATCTACCTGTGTCGCTGGACACGATGTTCATTGGAAGGCGTGTATGGCCATGCACTAAAAGTGTATTTCAGAACTTAAAATATGTCATATAAAATGAACAATTAGTTTCAGTAAATTTTAAACAAACGAAATAAAAAACAAGCTCACAAACTCAAGATTCACATATTATAAAAACGTTTTCTAAACATCAATAATGCAGGTGAACATAAAAATTCGTAAATTGTATAGGTAGGTATAGGTATTTTCTCTTTTTGACCGGGTTTCAGGTCAAAAATTCTCATTTTAACTTTTGACCGGATTTTTTAACCGGATTTAGAAAATATAAATCCGGTCATTCGGTCAGATTTGACCGGATTCACTTTTTTTTAGTGGCAACACTGGTTAGAATCACTAGTAAATGAACCAACGCGTATAACACATAAATCCCAAACATGTATTGATCACATTTTTGTCAGATTTCACAAAAATTTTTCAAATCTAGTATCAAGTGATGTTCTAGATTTGAGAATTACTGATCATTGCATGGTACATCTGAGTATTGAACTTTTGATACCAGAAAAGATAAGTAAAACTAAGTACATACCGTTCCCCGTAAAACAAATAATAAATTTTGATAAACTATCTGAGGATCTAAAGTTTGAATTTTGGGATGAAGTTTATGGTGAGACCGATCCTTCATTAGCTTATGACTCATTTTTAAAAATCTTAAAAACCCACATTAAGAGTTCTACTAAAATTCAATCTCGGTCATCAAATAGCTCTAAATTAAAACGTCTCAAACCTTTGATTAGTGAGGGTTTACATAAAATGATAGCCATGAAAAATTCAATGTGGAGAAAATGTAAACGTAATCCACACGACCTATGACTGAAACACAATTATAATGAATTATGTCAGGATGTCAAGAAACATGTACTGGTGTACCGCAGGGGTCAGTTTTGGGTCCCATTTTGTTCCTGATATATGTGAACTCAATTTTTCTTCAAAAGTTTAATAGCAACCTTACAGCTTTTGCCGATCACTTGGTATTCACATACTCAAATAAATCCATATGTGAATCTTTAGTTAATTTGCAAACTGTCCTGCAAATCTTAAGACAATGGTTCGCAAACAATCAACTCTTGCTGAGCGAAAAAACTAAGCTTATGTTTTGTAGCTTAAAGTAGCTTACTGAGTCTATTCAATGTCACATACCCTTCCATTCAACTGAATGCGAACAACTTTTCTTGGCTTCTCACACTTGTGGTAAAAACAATTACAACTCAAATATTCCGTGTACTGCCAACTGTTTTAAAATAGAATCAGTTGATAGTTTTAAATATTTAGGAGTCTTAATTGACAAAAACATGAATTGGAAGCGCAACAGAACTAAAAAAATATATGATGTCCGTAACCCGAAACATGTACATGCTACGTTCATATATTGTAAATTGTGTTTGTGAATCTGCAAGGACATTGCTGAATGACCAAATATCATGTGGGATAAATTGTTTCAAAATTGAACTAGTCAATCAGTTTAAATATTTGGGTGTTACTTTTGACCAAAATATGAGCTGGTCTGAACATATTTCTAATTTGAAGCAATATTTTCGTTCTACTGTCCGAAGCTTTTATCGTCTGAAAAAATACTGTAATCATAGTACTTTAAAAACAGTTTATTTTGGATTATTTCAATCAAAATTGCAGTATGGAATAAGTTGCTGGGGAGGTGCCTATCAAACGAAACTGCAGCCATTGGTTGTTTTACAAAAGTCCGCTATCAGGATAGTTTGTGGGGCAAATCGCTTGGCTCGTTCCATGATTTTATTCAGAACATTAAAAATTCTACCGCTAAAACATTTGTATTACTTCAAAGTTTTAAAGATTTTTTTTATAAGAGGTGGCTATATGCAGAGTCCAATTTCTAACACCCGTGCTTTGCGTAGTAATTCAAGTAACTATGTCATTTTACCTACTTTTCGCGCTTTGTTCAAAAACTTCTACTGTGTTGTATCCCGTAAACTGTTTAATAGCCATCCTTCGAATATTCGTGTAATTAGATCTTTGCCCGATTTTATATACAAAGTCAAAATTTGGCTTCTCGGTTTCGATCATGAAGAAATCAAAGTTTTGTTGCGCTATGTTATTTGATTTATTTAATTTCTCTTTCTCTTTCTCCTTATGTATTTTGTTATTTTTTTTTCTTTTATTTCATTGATAAGTTTATATATATTTGTGAAGTATATTTGAATTTAATACTGTTCACCCCACTTCTAAACGATATTTTTCAAGATGTGACATTATCACTATTTTTATTTTCAAATAAAAATGTCACTACCTATTTTTAATTATAACTTTGTTAGATTAAGAATTTATAAAACAATTGTTAAATTAAAAATATTGAAATAAATAATAATAATAATAATAATAATAATAATAATAATAATAATAATAATAATAATAATAATAATAATAATAATAATAATAATAATAATAATAATAATAATAATAATAATAATAATAATAATAATAATAATAATAATAATAATAATAATAATAATAATAATAATAATAATAATAATAATATTGCTCAAAGAACCTTTTATTAACAAAATACTACGGGCTTATACAATCAAAGCTTCAGTATGGTTTGTCAAGTTGGGGAGGGGCCTTGAACCTATTATTCTAGCACAGAAGCATGTTATTAGGATTATTTTAAATAAAAATAGGTTAAGCAGTAGTTGGCCTCTGTTTCAGTGTCTTGGTGTTTTGCCTTTAAGACACCTTTATGTTTATAAGGTACTCAAGGTGTTCTTTATGCGCAGTGGTTATTCCTCTAATATCAGAAGCTCAACTGTGTATAGTTTAAGGGTAAATACTAAATCTCTAGTCAATGTGCCAACTTCAAATAAAACTCACGATTCGAACTTTTTTACTGTCTCAGCTCCAAAGTTTTTTAATAAATTGCCGCAAGACATACGAATTTTAAATATACGTAATTTATTCCTAGCTGAAGTTAAAAAATGGCTTTTGACCACGGATAGCTCACTCGTCAAAAACTTACTGCATTAATTAGATAAATTCACACTTTGTTTAAATGGTATTTATTCAGAAATTGTTGTAGGTACTACTTAACTTACCCCACAATTAATATCATTGCTAATTTTACTGAAAGGTCATTCGCCTCTAGTCAAATTTTGGCTACAGATTGACCCGTTCTTATTCTTTTATGAAAGTATTTAATGTATTATATTATTAACTTTATGTACTTATCTTTTTTCCGAAAAGAATAAAGAACTTAATTATGAAAAATTAAAAAAAAAAAAAAATTATTAGATCGTCTCACGAGAACTTTGCATATGGTATGATTAACAACTCTTCACAACTGAAATATATTATGTGTATTTGCTGAAAGCAGTTCACAATGAACCATTTTTTAAGACATCGAATAAGCTACATATTTGAGTACCCACTTTTGAACTGCTGATGCAACTGACACTAATCGCATTATGCGCATCACAATCCCTCTGCACTCACATTTGACAAAAATATCTGTTGGGCGAACTGCAACTGCTACTCTTTAGAATCCTGAACCTCATCTCTCTTAAGTATGTACCTACCCATTTATAGTCCACTAAGTAATTGAAATAATTAAAGTACACAACTATGCTCTGGAACGCACCAGCCGTAAAACCTCAAAATGCTAAACTGTCAACTTGTGAGAAATTATCAACCTTCAGAGGTCACACTGGCATACATCATGATGAAATCTTCTCACTGCTATATAGGACATCATCAACACTAAGAACAAATGTCCCATAGCCCAACTAACAAAATACAAACAAACGAAACCTCATTAGATATGTACTTTCATAGAACACACTTAATTCCTAGAAGAGCTTTTGTGCAGTCATGGGATACCTAGACCTCTACCATTCATTCATTCCAGGTTGAATTTAAATTCATGAGATTCCAAAGCACATGCAATGTGGATGACATTGGTTTCACATCAAATCTTAGTTCAAAAATTCCATTTCGACACGAAATGAAAAATAACCCAAGCACCGACAACACCAGCACCCACAAAACCAACACAACACAGCCAGAGCGCAAGGAAAAAGTGCATAAATCTCTTCCATCCTAGGTGGGTATACTCGACAGTCTACAACTACAACACTCGACAAAATCAGAAATTTAATGCGAGCATCAAAAGGATGCGCACACAAACATGTCCTTGTTCACATGTTGCCTTATAGTGGGACACGAAATGCACATTGCTGTTGAGCTCTCACTCGCATCATTCAAAATTGCGTGGCTGCTCATTCGTTGGTGGCACTCTGACTCTGGTTCTGGCACTCTGGCAATGGGCGGTGGAATATAAACCACCTCCAAAGCACAAACAACCATATATAGAGGAGACAAGAAATACGTTTTCGAAAATGGAAATTTATGACACCGTAAACTGACTGTGTCGACCACATTAGGATGCGGTGACTCGGTTGACCTGGGACTATACCACAGACGGGGCCTTGGACATAACATGGTTACTGCACAAATGTCCATACTATAGTACCTCGGCGGTATCCTATCCGATTGTTGGATTAAAAAATAATGAGGGGCTTTATGTCGAAGCGCATTGGAATGGAACTAGCTATATAAGGCTGCAAGACTGTAAGAGTATAATGCGGTACCCGGAAGTCATCAGAGATTTGAGTACTAACGGATTTGGTAAAGATATGCATGAGAGGAAGATCCAAGGTAATAGAAATTTAATAGGAACCCGACCATTTAAATAAAGATTCGAGTGTGGTTTTATTATGCACTTTGGTATAAGTGCGTTACGCCACTCTGCTCATCATCAGCATACCTACAGAGCTGTCAGGTTCATAGAAAAGTTTGTTGTATAACATGAAACTTGAACTCAACCATTTCCTAAAGTGAAAGAGGTACCTGTTACATACGGTCTGCCTTCTTTTCTTGGACATCGAAGGACCTTGCGATAACACATCGGATGAAGCAATTATATGAGCTCTAAAAGTAAAGTATCAAAAAGCTTCTCAGCACAAGATCAGCAGAGACTCACTTTCCCATACAACCTGTTTTGTGTTTTTTCGATTTCGCCTACCCTACCTGACAAAACGTCTTTCATTCCAATTGCGGCTTCTTTTTTGTGTAAGGTTTAGCCACGATTTTCATGGGAATGATAGTCATGCCAATAATCATGTTGTCAGTTGGCATAGATAAATTATTACTCGGGAGAGCCTTCATGATGCTCTGACACTCCCCGCCTCTTTTTGAGGAGCCTATTGTGCGTTCTCCGGTCAGGTCGTAGACCTAGGGTAATTTTTTCATAATGTAGCCGCGTGCTCTGATCATTTATCCACGCTCAGGAATGTTTGTAAACTAAAGAAAACTATAACAATATTGAAGGTAGTAGATTTATTTTTACGTTGAGTGCATTCAGTGTCAAAAAGTGTCTTAAATTTTCAAAAAATGGATCAATCTTGTTCTTGTCTATTTTAATGATATTTTGAACCTTAAATTATCGAAGTAAAATAATTTTCTACGCATTAGATGAACAATAAATATCTATAAAATTAAGTAGATCTACTACATTATGAGGTACCTAAATTGTCATCTCTGAACCATATGCGATATTATTTAGAGTGCGCCATCTGTTGGTTTCCTTAGATACTTGCCGTCGAAATAATAATACAATTCAATTGGTTTATTATTCCGACGGAAATTTCTGTTCAAAATTCGCACTGTTTATTCAACACACTTAAGAGCTGTCATTGCGTCAAAATGATATAATGATTCAAAAAGCAACCAATAGATGGCATAACTTTACAAAGGGGTTTTAAAATAACTCCGGAATGGTGCTTAACGACTGGGCTAAACCTAAATTCGACAGAAAGTAAAATAGTGTATCCATCACGAGGGAAATAAAATTTGAAAATTTGAGGAAAATAAGGCTCTCGGGTATAATACTGACACCAGTCAAAAAAGTTAAAAAATCTAGACAGCAAACTCATTTGGGAAAAAAAATATATACGAGTATAAAAAAATAGCCGGAGAAAAAAAGCGGGCTCTATTCGGGGGAATTGCCAGAGCCTAGCGGCAAAAACCTGGGAATGTAGTCCGACCATACTCAAATGGACGTAAATGGACTTTGTGAGACCAATGATGACATGGAAAAATTTCGTAACCAATTTGCCCGCCACGAGGAAGAACATTCGATGAAGTGCAAAGACTGGCTTTTCTATGTGTTATAGGTTATAGGTACCAGGTTATAGGCCATGGAGCTAGAGATAGATCTATACTAGAGACAAGAAGACTTCTTGACTCATCTAGTGTATGCGCGGCAGAGTTTCTGACCGTGCTCAAAGCTGCGGAACTACTTGAATTAGGATCAATATCCAACAGGAATATCGTGATCTATACATTGATATTCAGCCTGAGCTATAAGGGCACTCAGAGTGCTACATCATCAATTTTAAACTAGTCAGGACCTAGGAGCTGCCGCACAAATGCTCAGAACATTATGCTCGCAAAACAAGTACCCCAATACTAGCAACGGCCATTGGCAAAGAGAAATTTTGATGATAAAACCATCAAAAAGGCAGACCTCTAAGATGGTCACAAAGGCACTTGGTCACGCAAGCACTTTGGAAGGGGTACTTCTTCGACAACTTAGAAGAGGCTGGTTTCTCAAATAAAACTGAGACAATTATTAGGTTCTGACAGTGAAGGTTACGTAGGGGTGGCCATGGGCCCGCTATAATCACATTCGAAGCATGCATCGTCAGTATGATCAAGAACAACCATCGTATCCTAATTAACTTCTTAACATAGGCACTGAAGACTAAAGGAGCCCCTAAGGAAACTAAATATGGAGAATCTGAAGAAGGTCTCTGATTCTCTTATGAGTCCAGTAAAATTCGAAAACATGTTCTGAGATGCTGTGAGGCACTAACCCACAAGGCCACAAAAGACTGCAAAATGTGGGTAATTAGCAATGTAAGATGAGGCAGTACTGTCCTTAGATTCTTAAAGGAAACTGGATAAGAGAGATTGAGAGAGTCATACTGCTTCCCCCAACGCGAAGTAAGGGTAAGAGATCCTGAAAATTGATTTCGAAAGGAATATTAATAATAGGGGACTCTTATGACGGTACATACCTTCCCAAAGTAATTTTAGGAGTACTATAGAGCAACAGGTCGCAGTTAGGGGCGTATAGCGAGGATTCGAGCCTTGGGGGAGGACTTTCATTAAAATGCCGACTTATTTCAGGAACTTGCCGACTGCCGAGTTATATCTAACGTCATCGAATTTCACCCCATAGAAGATGTTTTTTGTATGGGAGGTCCCACGCCCCTTTGTCCAATTTTGACCAATTTTCACAGGAATATCCCGGGCCAATACCTAAGATCACCTCTAATTTGTGGTCAATCGATTCGGTGGTCTTCGAGATATAAGATTTTGATTGTTTTTGTTTGTATGGAAGGCACCATACAGGAACACCCCTGGGTCAATACCTAAAGGAGCATTCACATGAGGCGACCAAATATCACTTTTCTAGGTCGCAGCAGTTCGTGAATTTCAGCCATCAGCTGTATTAAGAAAACAAGTTTATAAACAGTTTAAATAAAGAAATTTCGTTTTCCAAGCTTTTTGGCGAAAACACCCTTGCCGCGAATCGCAATCCACATCAATAAGCCGAGTTTCACAAACTAGCGAATAACATATTTCTTCGAATTTAACCTCAAATTAGTAATGCCGCAAATTCAAAGATGCCGACCGTCTTTTTTAAAATCGAATCGAAACTATAGCTAAATTTTAAGGAGTTCATGTGGAACAATTGAAAACGTCGACTTGTAGGTATACATTTACAAGTTTAAAACCAATACCTAATAAAAATCCAAACCTAAGACTTAGTTTTTGAAAATTGCTCGTTGATTTGCCGACTCCTGAACCCTCCGACCCCCCCTCGCTACGCCCCTGGTCGCAGTACACAAAGCCCTACCTGAAACAATAACTACTTGCTTGGCAAGCCAGCAACAATCACGTCTATCTACAGGCGAAGAGTTGTAGGTCCCTCTAATCCTACAAATAAAAACCCATTCAAACGAGTGGTTGGGACTTATCGTTCTACGTGTCCCTGTTGCGCCAATTTTTTATTTTGCTTCAGCAATTCCAATATTGTTTCACAGGTGTAAAGTATATGTCAACCTCAGCCTCCATGTGAGACAAAGATCCTATAGTCAGAGGAATAATAATACAACAAGTGGTTTAAACTTACCGTTAAATTATTGTCCGCCATATCCATTTGCTTCAACGCCGATAGCCCATCAAAGGAACTTAGATCCAACTCTGAAATAACATTTCCACGTAGATTCACCATCATCAGGTCCTTTAGACCCTCAAAACTCTCATTACGCACAAACTCTATCAGATTATCGGACAAGTCCAATGACTTAAGTGCATGCAGATGGACCAAGTTACTTGCCGGCACATCCAACAATTGATTGTTCTTGAAAATCAAAATCTCCAAGGAGATCATGTTCCTAAAGACCCCATCCTCGAGGCTCATTACGTTATTGTTCGTCAGATCCAATTCGATGAGGCTCGTCAAGTCATTCATTGACGTTGGATGCACCACCTCGATGCGATTAAAACTCAAATCCAAGAGCAACAGATTGGTTAGACCCTTAAATGCGTCCTTATTCAAACTGGACACACTGTTGCGACTCAGATTCAGTGTTCGCATTTCACTCTGGTATTCAAAGTTCTTCGAGCCCAACGTTTCGATTATGTTCTGCGAGAGATCCAACACCTCCAGTTTCATGTAGAACGGCAGGGTGAACTCTAAATTTCGAATTTTGTTTAAAGTTAAATTTATGTACTTGGTCTCGGGATTCAACTGTATCGGTACATCTTCGAGGGCTGCGTCCACACAATACGCCTGTGAATTGGAGTCGCCTCCCATGCACTGACACTTTGACGGACAGAAGCTGTCCGCTTGTTTTAGCAGGATTAGCGTTAGCAGAAGCCATTGCCATGGTGGATGTTGCAGCATATTTGATGTGTGATGTTGGTGGTGTTAAAGTCGTATAGAGAAAGAGACCGTGCGTTATTTGTATCTCTCGGGTTGATGATCCTTGAACGTGATGGTGATTGATTGACTATTTTTTTTTTGTGTATGTTGTATGCCCAGTGTGTTAGCTTGTCCTCTGTATACGAATTGTGTTGTCGGTCAATGGCGTCGGAGGCGATGGTGAGTCATTTTCATGGGTATTCTGAAATGAGATACATAATAGAGAAAGAGATAAAGTTTTTGTACTGGTGTATCTCTGATGAATAGTAAATTTATTCGATGGAATACTTTTTTTTATGGAGAGTGACATGCGTTTGTGCGATCAAATCACTTGAGGGTTTATAGATAGAAAGCTACTAAAAGAAATCTTTGTTATAACAGTTGATGTACAACAATAGATACATAATATGTATATGTATATTACACAATTTTATTGTACTCGACAAATTAACTGGGTCCTATTTTGTTATAGTTTTAATAAGGTCTGGGGATTGACTCTTCTATAGATGATTTGAATACTGAAAAATTATTGGAAAAAAATGAATACTCAGGGTTTAATAAGGTCAGTCAGAGACTAACGTGTATTGGTATCACAGATGCCATTCGCTCCTGAAAAAAAGGAAGCTTTATAGGAACTTCTTGACTTTCCTCCACTACACATACGACTAAGAAATGCTTTGTTAGCCTATGCTATTAGACTTCACCTCGTCCAAAATTACAAACCGGAATATCTAGAAGGTCATATGAAGATATTAAGATAAAATCCCCCAATTCAAGTTACTGACTTCATGCTATCCAAAGTCAACTTCCGCCCAAGTTACAATATATTCATCCCGGACCGTTCTGCTTTGAGAACTGGTGGCCGCAGGCTAAACAAATCCCTTTCAGTATGATTACTTTGGTTCAAAAATTCCAACAGATGTTGGGGCAGTTTCAGCAGATCTCACTCACAGTATAAAAGTCCCCTTTTGGGCACACAACACCGATTTCCAATCCTGCTGAAGCCTATGCAACTGAACTCTGTGCCAGAAAATGCCAAAGACAACATTTTAGAAGAAGAAATAGCAACATGACAGAAACGGCTAAAGCTTTTGACTCATGTAAATTCAACTCCAACTAAATTCTATAGAGCAGCTTGTTGACCACAACTCTCCTATCCCATGTAAGTTCCAGAACACGAGCGATTCAAAGATGACGAAAGGGCAAGTGAGCTAGCTCAACAACTTTCTCCATTTGCCCAAGTATTTTTTGTGGCATACCAACCAGCAACACAAAAGGTAGAGCTGGATATTGAGAGCTCCAAATGAATGAATGGATAGAGCATGCTTACCAGCTGTGCTAATAAGAAACGTCCTCTTCAAATATTCTCAAAGAGCAAGAACTGATACCATCACCGGTGAATTTTCACGGATGCCTCCAAAACCAGTCAAGGGTCCGGTGCTGGTGTCTCCGTGGAAATCGACTCGAAATTACTCGTTATAGGCAAGCATGCCTCTGTTTTTGAAGCGAAGATCTATGCTATCCTAATGTCTTCCGAATATATTGTTAGGAAAAGGTGGCGGGGTCGGAGTATCTGCGTCTCTAGCGACAGTCAAGCTTCGCTTAAGGCCTTGCTCAACCCTGAAACTCGTCCCAAAATAGTTCGGGTATACATCAAGAACTCTTTTGAACTCGGTCGGAAAGCTGAACTCTTTGACTTGTTTTGGTCCCAGGCAATACTGATTGCAGGAAATGCGATATCCGTTTAGATTGCTAAGCAAGACTCAAAGGATAATTTCGCGGGATCAGAACCTGCACTGGATTTTCCTGCGTCCTCGGTCAGGGCCTCCATTGACGATTAGGGCTCTAACGAACACAAATGTTTATGGCAAGACTCTCCAGGATGTGTGCATACTGAACGCATGCCCAAGAAAGTCAATAAGACAAGACGGTGGTAGACAACTTATCGGTGTGTTACGGGACATTTTGATTTTGCTAATCATAAGTGTTACCACTCTCTGCGATGCTTGTGCATAGGGCAACGATACTTGGAATCATTTCCTTCGTTATTGTCCTGCCTTTGCTCGGATAAGGTGGCAGATGTTTGAGTGCTGATACTGTAAGCTCCTCATCGTTGCATTCCGAAATTCGAAGAAATTCCAGTAAAATGGGTAATACTGGATTTGCTTCCTGGTAGTACAATGGACCCAGTTGCGTCTGAGTGCTCCATTAAAGAGTTTCCTAACCCGAAAAAAAAATCATCTTCACAAAATCATCAGAACATTCTATAAAGTATAGAAGAGCCATTGAATTACTGGAAATTATACAAAGAGGATTAAAAAACTTCAATAGAGTCTTATATACAGACTCGAGAGTCAAGACATTTAATATCCAGTAGAGACAACAATCGTAAAGTTACCTACTTTTGGAATTTATCATAATGATTCCGAGGAAAGCACAAAAGAATAGACTTAGGTCGTAGTGTTATTTTTTACTATTATATGAACAACCCACCTCCACTAAAAAAATATGAATAGAGCTCTGCAAGCTGATTAGAAGCTTTTTCAATAAATGTCAAAAAACATTATTTTATACTCTACGAAAATCTATCTGAGTTCGTTCTGTCGTGCCCTACATTATAATCAGTTTGGACTGCAATTTATGGCAACCATTAGCAAAGTGTTCTACATTGCAGGTTTTTGAAATAGATAATTTCACTTGCACCGTTAATCGAAAAATCAATATTAGGCGTATTTTTTTGGGAAGTGAGTATAACAAAACCAAAAGTGAGTATAACAGTTTTGCATGTAAAATTAAAAGTGAGCTAGCTATAGATTCCCAAAAAAATACGCCTATTATTTTATTTTCAAATGTCAATTCTATATCCATGAGATGTAGCGGGTGTAAAACGTTTAAATTTCTATCTCCCACCACCGACTGTAAACTATCAGGGGCAATCCACTATCTCGAAGACGCCTTGAAATGGCACAGATTCCAAAGAAATCTGAGTGAGGGATGTGTTTAACTTTTAACATGACCAAACCTCATCGTACGGAGAAGAAGCTGCATGGAATTTAGTGCTTCACGTATTTTGGTATGTTCTTTATAACATTTCTGCGATTTACACTAGGGCAATACAACAAAATGGGGGCGCAGTAGCGCAGTGGTTAGTGTGCTGGACTGCTGTGCGAGGGATCCCAGGTTCGATCCCCGGAAAAACACAAATTACATCTTAGTGTTTTTTTCTACTGCGCCACCTCTCGCGAACGTCTGACAAACATCCGAGAGTATAACTGTCCTGAAAAAGCTTCTCAATTCAGCCGTTCGGAATCGGCATAAAATTGCAGGTCCCTTCCATTCGTCCCAAAAATAGAAACTCACACAAACGAATGGTTGCGAGAAGCTAGGCCTAGGGTGTCTACCGCCTGTTGCGCCACCTATTTTTTTTTTTTTTTTAATACAACAAAATAGTCTCATTTTGGCAGCTTGTATCTGGCGATCATATTCCTGCGACGACAAATTTATGCCCGATAAAGTAGCATTAACCTCAAAGCTGTCGATTTTTACATTAATGGGTTTTGGAGAAAGAGATTTAACTCTACGGGCTGTAGGCAGTGATAACTGGTCAGAAGTGAGAATAAATCATCTAAGATGATTAGGACATGTATAGCGGATAGACACAAGTGCTCCGGCACGTATGATCTTTTACTCCAACCCAGTGAGACAATTCATTAAAGGAAGACCTCTGCTTATGTTAGACGGTGGCCACAAGTTGAAGAAGACTTGGAGTACACAACTAGAGGCAGCTTTTTTCGTAATAGATTATTATGTATATTCTTTTTAGTGATTGGATCTATCAGATATCTTCACGGTCGCAATAATGACATTTTCAGATCACATGCCTCTGAAGATACTACATCCCTGTTAAAGTAAATGACAGTTACCTATTCTTTGGCTAAAGCTGATTTGGAAAGACTTTCTTACTACACTATTCCACAGGAATCTGAGCAAAAACTTAAGAGTCTAGAAGTATCAAACATGCCAATAATAATTGCTAACCTCACAAAACTAATCAAGAAATCTATACGGAAGGAGTCAAGAAGGAGCAAGGACTTTTGAAGCTCCTTCGACTTGTACCGAAACACAATACAAATGAACATAATGGACTTCAAGTGCACCCGTTCCAGGAAAAACGGATTATTGATGTAATCACCAGATCTGATGATGATGAAAGCTGATGTCTTTCAGAAGTCATAGTCCTCTCATTATAAAGTGCTACATGTAACCAAGGATTCGAACAGCGGATATTCCTAGCAGGTTCAATAAAGCAACTATTTTCCCATTGCATAAGAAAGGTGAAAGGTTAAAAGCATCATTCAGTGGATCTTTTATAAGAAAATTCTTCGAGAATTTTAAAGTGGTCTTTGAAAGTAACACTCAACTCAATGAATCACATCTTTTCGCTTACTAACATCGCTGACATTTTTCAACAGACAATACAAGAAGTTGTGTTTGCCTTCTTGGTCAATTTCCGTATATCCTTCGACTCAATACCACGCGACACACTGTATAGATTCCACGTAAGAGGAATGCCAAATAAAGTCACGAGCATTTTAAGTGGATTGTATGATAACAATTTAGCATGTGTCTGAAATGGCGAACTTATTTCTTAGCTCGGAACCAACTGAATGAAGAAAGGATGCATACTGAACACTCTTTTTCTATTTCTTCTATTTGTTAATGATAAATTTGATTTTGTGAGGGATGGAGCTAAACTCAACCAAGCTAAGATTTCTGAGCTTTCTCTCTATGACTGAACTTTGAATATGGAGTTAAAATTACCGTCACAAGGCCTAGGCTGCTGCTTCATCTAAAATTAACAACTGCGGATCAGGCTAAGATTTAAATTTTGCGCTCTATTGTCATCAATTGGATGAGATAGATACTTAAACGAAAATCTACTATACACGTAACTGAGTCGAAAAGTAATTTTTAAACGGCAAGTTAATCGACAAAATAAGCCTGAAAAAGAGAGATGAGCTGATTGCACTTAATTCTATTCCAAATCTTCCAGAGCTCACATAAACCATTGCGATCTATATGACACCAGTCCGCGCGGGGCCGTTTTCCACTTTAAAGCGACGTGACAAATTTTGATAGAATAGCCTGCGATACTTTGGGCGACTCGAATATGCTAAATGAGGAGAGATCGCTGAACATTTTAAAATGTGGAAACTATTAGGGCAACGCATTATAAAACCACACTTACTTTACTTTATTTTAGATGGCGCTCAACAGTCCAGGGTGGACCACGGCCTAAAACCACACTACGAAGGTGTTAATGCATAGAAAATATAGACGGTTTTGAATGCACTTACATATTCGTTAGATGCAAACAGTTTTGGATAAAAAGTTATTTTTATTTTGTGTCCTAGGTTCGATTTTTCTTTTTCTGATTTCTTTGTTTTTGTTAATACGATTAAAGGTTTAAGTAGGTTGCACTTAAAAAATGAAATGGTACACAAATTCAGATGAACACTCTTGTTCTGGCCTTCGGTCTTAACCTAAAAAAGACCTCTGGTATTGCCCCGTGTATACTCCCATATATCCCAGGTACTTGACAATATACAAATACTGACTAATAGGAGATCCTAACACTAACATCGAACCAACTACTGCTTGTGCGATATTTGAAAAACAAAAAACTAAAAGTAGACGGAAATGTGTGCGATGTCAGTGTCCCAAAAATAGAAGTCTCATTACAAGAATCCTTGTACGTGCATCCAACCCCCAGCAACAGATTTCTACAATACCTGTTATGATGAGGGTACCTACCCACCGAATATAGTTCCTAAAGTAAATTGAAGAACAATTGAAATAAAAAAAAACGAACCAATAATCAGCTCCCAATTCAACATCATTGAAAATCAGACAATCAAACGATTGACACAATCTAATGACGTAACCCGCTAACCTCGATTTTGACTTCATACACACCTCATACCAAATGAGATACACCACAGCCTTTGGCACCAATTGACACAGCCACAAGCAAATATTCTCTCTAACTTCATTCTTCAGACGACTTTGATTTTATTGCAGGTATTCGTGCAGGCAAACTCATGACAAAAAAGAACAGCTTACGGTTACGGGTGAATCGTGATTTTTTATGTGACATGATCCATTTTCATCGCCACATAAACATTCGAAAAGGAAATTCCATTTCACGAACCTCTTGACACTTATTCCAATGGAAAATAAAAGCTACCTTCTGCACATATACCTCAAGTCCTCCACCTTCAGTGGTAGACGAATGTCGCGTCGCCACTAAATAACTCCCAAAAGCTCTATCCCTGAGAACCGTTTTTTTTTTCGTCGGAGCAAAAAACATGAGTGAAGAACATTTGATATGCAAAATGAAAAAAAAAAAAATCAGAGAAAAAAACGAATGAATTCAACTAAGCACAGTGAAATGAGAATGATTTTTATTTCCCACCCACCAAATCGCAAGCAAAACCAACAACAACACAATTCCTTTTGATTTGTTCCGTTTCTCCAGTAGAGAACTCAGCTCAGTGTTTGCAAGGATTATTGATTTTATCTTTGGGCGAATTTGCAAATGAAATCGTGCACCAATAGACGACGGAAAGACTGAAACCCAGTTTGCCAGCAGAGATGGGGAAGAGAAGAATATATGAAGCTAAAAATTGGCACAAATATCGCACACACATCCCGAAGGATATTTGTGGATATTCTGAGTCTGAGCTGAGTGGCAACTGGGGCCCTGCTGCTGGCTGCCAGGCAAACGAGCGAAAGGATTGGAGTTTGATTGAATTTAAATTGGGCATAATGGGATGTGGGTTTAAGCCCTTCGAAATTGATTGAAAATCGGATATGATTTGTTGGCGGCATCGACGGAGCTTGATCTGTTTGGCATAGTATCTACACACGCGCGTATGCTGATTTTTATCCATTGATTGAATATTTTTCTATCTCATATATGTAGCTAGATTGTGTCTTTTGTATTTAAATGTATTCAATAGATATTCAGCGTTATTTATTGTTTCTCCTCATAGTAGATTGCTGTTGCTTTATCATCTTTTATAGGTATGAAAAGGTCCGAATGAATGACCAACTACGTATTTAAAAATCGAAGTGGAGGCTAATGGTCCTTTAAGCCGAAATCAATTTGTATCTTTGCTCTCGGGTATTACAATAAGCACCCTATTCTGGTCAAGAGAGCTATGGGGAAATGAAAGGTACTGACATATCTTTCCCACCGCCCTGTACCAAAAGCTGCCTCAACAGTCATTTAAGGAGAGATCAACTCTATATGCGTGCATTTAGGGCTGTTGCTTGTAATGAAGCAGCTTCTAAAGTAGATACCACTGCAAAACTAAGCTGCTGGACCGCCATATCATTCAATCATCAACAGATAGTTCTACTAGTCGAAAAAAAATCAAAAACGCTACTAAAGAAAGATGACCTATCACCAGTGAACAGAAGAATCGAGTTCTCGCATCACCAATACCAGAGAAAATATCCTTTTACAGGAGCTAGCAACATAAAAGAAGTATGAAGAACTGGTATGAATTGTTACACCGAGTGCATAGTAGAAGCGATTACATCAGAAGTTCAAGGAAGCCTGATCAATTTACAACTAATGAAACCGTAATGGATGAAGAGCTGCTTGGCCAAGAAATACATGGCACAGGACAGCTGAGATTGAGGAGGAGTCATTGCAATTGGTGATCTAATTCTTGCCGCGCTTTTTCCATTACTAAAACATTCATTCATTATTGGCAGTGCAGTTTAAGTGTAACCAAGCTTTCCATTTTTGACAGATATTTAAAGCCTCTGTATCTACATCGATAACTATGTCCATGTCCACATTTTTTAATGCCCGGGCTATGTTTATCGCTAGGGCATACAACTCAACCTACAATCCTCTTCAGATTGTCCGGTCCTTAGCCTTTCCCCATAGTTGCGCATCCAAAATTGCAATTGTAGGTTGTCCTCTACTGCGATGAGTCTCTAGAGTCCGAAGACCCTGCGGACTAGACCATTGATGATAATTTGCTCATATCTGTCCAAGCCATCCCTCAACGTTTTTTGGTCAGGATTATAATACTCTAGAGCTTGTTTAGATCTTCGTTGAGGTTGAATCGTTTCCCACAAAACCTGTCAATGCAAAAGGGACCAAATCTTTCGAAGAATTTGCTCTATAAAACCACCGTGGATACGGAGAACCAATCCGTAATTCATATCCGTAGAGCAGGATTAGGGTAAGTTCCTTTGAAATTTAGTACAACAAAAGCAACTGAGCAACAGGGGCCTGTAACACAAAACTACAAGTCTACAGGACTACAGTTACTTGTAGGAATATATTAGTTTCACAAGTGTAGATTATTTCTGTAACACAAAAAAAAACTTTACAGTTGTACGAAATAGAAATTTCCCTCGACTTGTAGACTCTCTGTACAAGTGTTCATATAAGCAAGCGAACGCATTAAAATGAATAAAAATCTGTTGTTAAAAATTGCCGTGCTTGTAAAAACCCATGAAAATAAAAAAATGCTATTTAAGGTATTGCATTTTCCGATGTAAAATTAAATAATGGAAGGGAATTAAATATTTGGAAAATTAAATATTACCAAAGCCTAAATATTGTTCAGCAAAATAAAGGGTGGGCGTACATGCGAGACGTTTTTTGTTTTTGGCAGAATTGTCGAAAAACTGCAGTTGTAAGAACCAGAGGTAAGGTAGACTGAGATACCCATCTCCGAATCCTCTTGCCGCTGCTGGGCCCCTCAATTTTTGCCAGGAATCCGCCATTTTGTTTTTCTATCCGTGTACGTCAATTCCTATCCGTGTGAAATTGAACAAAAAAAATTAACAAAAAAAATTTGGTGAATTTGGTTTGACAGAAGCCGATTGTCATAATTGTCAAAATCGGAAAACAAATTCTGAAACAAAATGTGATTTGCTGTGGAAAAGTGAAAAAAAGTAAGTTTTATAATATTTTAATTGCTAAAATTAATAAATAAATACATTCTCTTGGTAATAGCTAATCTCTTACAGGGTTACAGGGGTGGCTTATCGTTTTCTCTCTTACCTCTGGTAAGAACGATACAAAGTCTTATTAGACAAAGTCTTTAACTACTTCGAAGTTATTGTGGCGTTTTGCCAGAGTCGTCGATGAGAGTCTTAATAATAGCATAATATTATGTAGGTACATATTTCGATTTGTCCTCATTAACAGTAAGAATAAAAATTGTACTTTAGTAAGAATGATAAGCTGACTTCCGCATCATTACATCCGCAGCAATATGGATTCTAATTGCGCAACAATGAACATTTAACTCTCAAAGCCAAAATGAAGTAAAGGGTGATTCATTTAAATGTCGGGCATAATAAAGTTTCCACCAGCAAAATTCATTTTATGTGTTTTATTTAAAATCGTTATAACTTTAAAAATTGTTTGCTGCATTTTCCGAAGACTTAACAATTTTTCGAACGAAGTTCCATCAAAATTGACAATATTTATTCAGTAAAATAATAAAAATCTTAATGAATGGAAAATGAATGTCCTTTCTTAAAAAAATTGTTACTTTTGTTACTTTTTAACATCATAGGTATTATTCAAGCAGCAATGCATTTCCCTAAATAGGGATCATAAATATAGAGACATTGACGTTTGAAACTCTTTTTCCGGTTAAAAGAACGGATATAATCACGATGAAAAAATTTATTGAAATAATCCATTAAAAAGATTTAATATTCATGCCTAATTACAAGTGTGTATAGGTACTACTGTTTTGCACTTGTCCTGCATTCGCCAGAACACGGAAGAACAGGAAGTCACGATCTCAGCGATGTTAGCAATGTCAGTAGGTAAGGTATGAGGGTCATTTACAACAGCTTCATAAAAACAGCAATGAGTTCTAAAAGTGGAACGTCTAGCCCAGTCTAGCCCACTTGTCCTTCTCATCAGTTGCAGCACAATGGGCCGTTTTTGGTGTAAGCTTTCAAACGAATCAGGTCATCATCTCAATCCAATATCTCATCAAAATTTTTCTTCTTTTGACAACACGTCAATCTCTCTTCGAAGACGTCGTCTCCACATTTTATAAAGGCAGCGTTTAAAAGAAATTTTGTATAGGTAGTCTGCTAGGTAACCACCTGCAACGCTGTCTAATTTTGAATACCCTGAAAATATGAATAAAATCTACAAATTCTGGAAAAGTTTGTAGATACGTATATATTATAGACTAAGAGCTAGCAACTTTTTTTCTCAAGTCATTTTAGCAAGGCTGTAACTTTGTGAGCTTAGTTCGTGGTAACTACTGAACACGAGAATATATTTCTGGCAGCGCTGCGTTGGTTTATATAGGAATGCCATAACCTCAAAAGTGCAAGAAATGTACCTCTTTTTTTTAGCAAATTCAAGATGTTGGTATGTTAATTTAATGTAGACAGAAAATGCAATTGCCATATCAGTTTGCCGGTTTTCAAGTTGCACCAGACATCTTTAAAAGTGCAAGAAATGGCAAAATTGAAGTCATAATATGACTTAATTATGAATTAAATTATGACTTAAATTTTGCATTTTCTGTTTACATCAGTCGTAAATTAACCTATACCAAAATTTTAAGTTTGCTACAAAATGTGATACATTTCTTGCTCTTTTGAGGTTATGTCATTCCTACATAAACCAACGCAGCGCTGCCAGAAATATATTCTCGTGTTCAGTAGTTA
Organism: Cheilosia scutellata; assembly: GCA_955612985.1. Classification (NCBI taxonomy): domain Eukaryota; kingdom Metazoa; phylum Arthropoda; class Insecta; order Diptera; family Syrphidae; genus Cheilosia; species Cheilosia scutellata. Next base: position 94,492,749 of record OY015311.1, read on the forward strand.
CCACGAACTAAGCTCACAAAGTTACAACCTTGCTAAAATGACTTGAAAAAAAAAAAAAACGTTGCTAGCTCTTACTCTATAAGGATTTCGTTTATCCCAAGATCAAATGATTGTGGTTAGACTGTGACCTGCAATCGAGAAACATTACCGATTGTCGAGTTAGAACCGCAAGTTAGCTTAGCCCGATTTGTAGTGAGCCTTTTGGTAAATTCTGTAAAATTTTGTAAATAGAGATAAATGTTTGTTAAGCGAAAATATATGAAGCTAAAGCTACCTACTGAAAGGTTATGAAAATACACAAGAAGCTGATTTGAGAGTTGGACTCAGACAAAAATCAAAATCGAGAACTTAAGACCCATTTCGACGATCAGTTATTAGTTCAGTTGTCAGTTCAGTTAAAAATGGCAGTGCTTTTAAACGTCACACGTCAGTCCGGTATTCAGTTGAGCTTTCAATTTACTCGTGACTCGTGAGTAGCCAAAAGTGAGAAGATATATCTAATAAGACTCACAACTGGACTGAAAACTTATGGGAATTCCATCAGTTTCAGTCTCAGTTTCAGTTTCAGTTAGACGCTTCAATTTTTGCATTTAAACATCAGTTTAACTGAAAGCTTAACTGATAGCTCCACTGAAACTGAAATGATCATTTAAATGGGACTTAGACTTGACAAATGAACGTCTATAGATACAATAGTAATATAGTCAGTGATGTCATTCAAAATTCACTAGTAAGGGTTATCTGTTATGTCAGACAAACTCATTCGCCATTCATCATCTATATGTCCGTTCGTCCACATTGTAAATTAATTAAATAAAAATACAATCCAATCTCTGTGGGACTTTCCACTTGATAAAACTACCCTCCAAATATACCGCGCCGACAAAACAACTGTCGCATAACAGAAAACTGAAATCCAGTCAATGAAATATGTCACATTTTTTCTCGTCACAAATGTAGTGTCGCTGTCATCGTAAATGTCAACAAAAAATTCAAGAAAAAAAAAAAATAATAATAAACACATTTGGTACATACACCAAATAGCGGCACGGCGACGACGACGGCACATTCACAAGTTGTCATATATCCGATACGCCATGTCCGCCCACTCTTAACTAGCACCGCCCATTTGAAATCTGTTCCCTAAAGGGGCTAAACGGACAACCACTTATCTTGGATTTTTATTAATTACTTAATTGGATACTAAACACAACACCCTGCGCTATACAGGAGGAGGTATGTATGTATGTTTGTCTATAACCAAAGGCAATAAATGTCACAGGGACACCAGCAGCACACATATCTATACTAGCAACACACACTAAGTTATGCGTTGCTTGACTGAGGAGTGAGGCTGGTGGCGCGCACATTTCACTCAGAGAGGGCTAAATTCGTTGTGATTTCCTGAGAGATACTTTTGAAATGTTTCCCATTTCATGGCTGTTCCAGTTCAGACGACAACCAAATGGATACATAAATCTGTCCGGGAACAAGGAGGCGCGCGCTCGTCTCATAAGTTTTGTTCTTTTCATCTACTAACTGGTTACACAGCGAGGAATTCATTTGATCATCATCATCATCGTCAGCGTGAAGACTGAAAAGATACTTTTCAATTTCGGGAAAAAAAAAAAAAAATTAAATAAAACATGGCGCAGATGTTTTGCTTTTGAAGCGTTGCAAAACAAACAAATGGAAAATGTCTCGAGAATGAGAATCTGTCGGATAAATTTGTAAATCAAATTGTTGGGCGATCGTAGGATGGCCTAATCAACCTGTCGGTATAGTAATTCAGAGAAAAGAAGTTTAGATGTTTAGATCACGGGCTGAAATGAACTGACGCTATAGTCGAAATGACAATATTCGTTCAAAGTGCGTAGGTACCTAACATAGAACATCAAGTCTGTTACGTTGAACTTGCCAATTATTTTATAATTAGAACGGGCCGTGCCGCGCCTAGTATCCTTATCGTTTTATCTAGCTTGATGGGGTTTTAAGTCAACTTCTGATCGACATGCGCATGAGGGCCTTGTCGAATTTTTCAATGAGCTTCTCTATCCCTGACAAAGAAAATATGGGAGAATCAAAGTTATTATAATAGTCTAGGCTCTAGGATCTAGGTTATGTTAAGCAGGGTATGATGATGCACCTTCAAAACTGTGATTCAATTGAAATGAAAACCTTTACCTACCTTTTCCCTCGAAGATCATTCCTAATTTCCCTGCTGAATCTAAGTAACCTAGGTTCGTGGGCTGGTGAGCAAGTGTACTCAATGCCCCACACTCAGGTCAATAAACTAACCCAATGTATACTGCCCTTATATCAAAAACAACCTGTCTGGTTTTGCCCCTGCCCAGATATTGTATTCCTGTTCATGTTCAATGTTCATCTAAAAATCACGTAACACTGACTTGGGTACGAGGACACATAGGGATCGACGGCAATGAAAAGGCGGACTTCCTTGCAAAGCAGGGGTTAACTGAAAAGTTGCTGGGATCAGAACCATTCTTTTCAATTGGCAGAGGAATGGTGGAATAGCTGATTAACAAATGGATAAGGCAGTCAACAGTGGAACAATGTAGCCAAGCTAAAATGGCTTGCTCCTCTCAAAGAAGGGTTCTAAGCATGAGTCGAGGAACACTGAAATGGGTGGTGGTGGTGGCGTTAATTACAGGTCATGGTAATTTCGGGTATCATTTAAGGAAGATGAGCCTTAGAGAGGATGATACTTGTAAGCTATGCCTGGAGGAATCTGAGACAGCGGCACATATACTGTGTTAATATCCAGATTTGGCTGGCAGAAGAATGAGGATCCTGAGACAACATAGGAATCGAACACAGGGAAGAGCTCAGGAGTAGTCCAGAGAGTCTCTCTGGGTACGATTTATAGTGGTAGAGAGACAAAAAAGAGACCCGACAATGGTGGTCTGATTCGAATATCCCTCGAAATCTTATACACGTTTTTGTCTATCAGAACAAAACACAAAAATGCAGCTAATTTTACAACTTTAGCTCCCAAGAAAGTCGAGAAATAGCGTTTGTCGTGTTTTTTTTTCATGGTGGGAGACACCACGCGCTTTATCCAATCCCGCTCATATTTTGTAAAATGCTTCCAAAAGATAATTTACAAGGCAATAAAGAAATTGTTTCCTTACTTCTTTGACAAATACCTCTGAACTCTCCTTCGTCGTAGATACGTAGCTTAAGTCGCTTAAGTCCTTCTTCAGACTATATCTCTGTCAAATTAGATTACGATTGGTTCAGAGGCTTAGTCTTGGAAAGGTAACAAACAGACAGAGTAAGACATTAGTAAGGATAAGTGTTCCATGGTGATCCATCTCGCATTCGCTTTGTCTCGCTTTTCCCTGCATTGAACTTGAGCATGCGAGGCGGGATACGTACTAATAGAAGGTGAGCTCACTCAGCAGAGCAATACCCCGTGCGGTGTTCCAAGAGCCTTGAGCTATTCACGGTAGCATTTCATAAGCTTTAATTTTATTTCTGTCGCAGTGTTTACCTTGCCTGATGGGCGCAGTGGCCAGTGAATAGGTCTCAGGTTTGATGTCATATGAAAGTATAACTGTCCAGTTTGCCGTTCGGTATAAAATTGTAGGTCCCTTCTTTTCGTCCCAAAAAAATAAAAAGCTCACATAAAACGAATTGTTGTTATGAGAACTAGAACTAGGGTGCCTTATACGGACTTGTTGTGACAACCATTTTTTTCTTTTCGTTGCCTGTCTTCCAATCTCTATGCGGAAGATAATACCTTCGAGGTTTAAGCGGTATTGCCCCTATCGCAAACCCACGAGCTGCTATTGTCACTGCTAATGCCAAGACAACTGTTTAGACGAGACTGCTTCTGCTATAGTTATAGCCCGGGAGACAATAGAATTGTGAGACAATGCCTGCCCCTACACCTGTACCGTCCTATTCTATCATTCGTATAAGGGCTTGACGACTATCGGCCGCAGTACGAACCTGCCATAAGTCAGTTTACAAGTCTTATATCTTATACTATAGTCATGTCTTGTACATCCGGAATATTAATTTGGCAGATAGTTTCTAAATGTTTCCAATTAATCAACCTCTAAAACCGGACAGGGGGTCTGGTTCTGGAGTCTTCGTGGAAAGCGAGAACATTAGCCTACACTACCCTTAGGTAACCATGCGTCTATCTTCCAAGTGGAGATTTTCGCTATCCTTATGGCTATGCGCTATATTGTGACAAACAGGTGGAGGGCTAGAAGCATATGCGCTTGCAGTGATAGTCAAGCTGCACTAAAAGCGCTGCTCAACCCTCTCACCTCGTCCAAGTTAGTGCTCTAACTCAAGCTTAAAGCTTTCTCTGAACATGGTCGATAGGCTAAACAACAGTCAATCTTGTTTGGGTCCCAGGTCACACTGGTATCCAGGGAAATGAGATCGCTGATGAGCTTGCCAGGCTGGGTTCAGAAGAAGCTCTTTCAGGACCTGAACCTGCATTGGGTCTGCCTGCATCTGTGGTTAAGTCATCCATTGATACTTGGGTTTCTCGTGAACATGAGTGTCGGTGGCGTGACTGTGCTGGGTGTAGACAGACCAAACGACTGCGTCCGGACATCTGCAAAAGATCCGCGTCTTTCCTTGTGGGCCTTTTGCCCAATGTACACTTTAAACATCTGTCCTGCCTGTGGAGAGGATGACGATATAGGGGAACACTTCCTTTGTAACGGGTTTTTCAACAGGGACGCTACAAAAGTAGAGCGACAGGGACAGCAAACGACGCCGAATTTCTTGCCGCTCTTTTGACATTTCTCTTTAGTAAGGTTTGCCATTTCATGATGGAAAGATACGAGCCAACAACGAGTCGAAATTATTAAAATGTACTACCGAAATTCGGAGTCAGTGGCCTCAACGTTAAGAGCGCTACGTCCAATTTATGGTCGTCATAATCGTCCTAGCAGATCAACAATTGAGCGTCTAGTGGAAAAATTTAAATCCCCAGGCACAGTACAAAATGTTCCCGTGCCAGTGAGACAAAGAAGTGCCCGTAGTGTCGAGAATATTGCTGCCGCTGAGGCTTCAGTTGAAGAAAGCCCAAATGTGTCTCTCACACGTCGTTCTCAAGCGTTGGGCATCTCTGTGACGTCGTTGTGGCGAATTTTGCGAAAAGATCTTGGCCTACATCCTTACAACATTAAATTAGACTATTTCCTGTGGGGCTACGTCAAGTCTATGGTCTATGCCAACAAGCCAGCGAAGACTGATGAACTTCGTACGAATATCGAACGTGAAATTGCAGCAGTATCTGCCGACATGCTTGAAAACCGTCGAAAATTGGGTTCAGCGTCTGGACTTCTGCAAGCGTGCCCGTGGTGGCCATGCAAAAGAAATCGAGTTCCATACATAATGGCATCGAACGTACTTTCACAGGAATAAAGAATTTCATTGATATCCAAAGCCGTTTTTGTTTTATTTAAAAAAAAACTTTTGTAGCGCTCTTATTGATAAACCCTGTAGTTGTCCTGCCTTTGGTCGCAGCAGGTGGCAGATCTTTGGGGTTGACGTGGTGAGTGCCGAACATCTAAGCTCTTCATCACTGAAGCTCCTTCTCACCTTCGAAAGACAGGAAAACTAAGTACAGTAACGAAAGGTATCTGTTTGGCAGTACAATGGACCAGTAGTTGTGTCAAAGTGCTCCATCGAATAGTAGCAACCTCCGACAAAAAAAAAATAAACCTCAGGAATTGAAGGCTATTGTGGCTATTGTGTTTTTTTCCTACTCGAGTTATTGTCATTGACAAGTTCCAGATATTTTGGTCTGTCAAAAATTCTGAAGTATAGTCTTCCAACAGAAGGTGTGACAAACTGTGGTATCTTCCTTTTGTTTGTGAAAATTACTCGTTTGGTTCCTTAGTAGTTGAACGTAAGACCATAGTTCCGGGAAGCCGAGATTTATTTATCGAGGAATTACCACAACCCCTGATTGCGAGTTCACTGGAATGTAGTTTCTAGCACGTACCCGATTGCATCCCGAATAGGTCACTTAAAGTGGCCAGTCAAAAGAGACCGAACCTTTTTATTACAACAGTATGCAAAGGTGAGAATGTTTCCTAAATTATGGAAACTCTAACCCTACCTCATGCAGTTTTTGTCCAGGGATTGAGCTTTAAAAACTATCTTGGCCCCGATACCTCACTTTTCTGCCATAAATATCGAGATGAGCAAAAGAGGTGGAATACGCCATTGCAGGCGCCTTGCAGATGGTTCAAAAATAACCTGCGACGACAGCAGTTTCGAATAAGCCATATATGGAGGCCTGGCTGCTTCATAAGTAGCCTCAGTAGCCGACGCAAATCATATCGCATAAGTTATGTATTATTCAGTCCCTTGGAAGAAACCCTCCCTGAAACCAAGAAGCTATTGTCAAAGTTGATACTTGATTATTCTAGAATTCATCAAGCTGAATAAAATCAATATTTTTTTTATTCTACAGCACGTACGTCTCGGCAACAAAGGGCAACAAAAATACTTTCTCAGGAGGAAAAACAACAAAGAATTGGCTATCCACTGTACCAGACCAGTACTACCAACCAACCAGGCCGCATTTGCCGCTTGAGATCGCCCGGGAGGCAAATTGCGTTAGAACAAGATTCAAAGGGAGCAGTTTTCCATTCTTGTCGCGGTGTCCCCATTCCAACATGCCATGTCCCTACATCCTTAATGCCAACTGACATTCAAACACAATTCACTGCATGATTTACCATTTACGAAACCTTAACTTAGATACAAAAGCATTCGCATTTTTCCACCCGACTTCCCATTGTATAGTATAGCCAACCTTAACCCTGCTCCAACCCTCAGTAAGATACAACCTCGTGCAATGCTTCCACTCTTCTCAGACGGAAAACTGCATTTAAAGCATTTTCCTTCTGAATGACTTTCCCGAAACATTATTAAGTTGTCTTTAAGGAAGAAATGAAAATATATATAAATCCCAACATTGTCGTCGTCAGCCAAGTTGGCTCCTCTTCATCTTCTACTATACCAACTGGAAATCCAAGGCATAAATGAAATCTCAGTGTGATACGAAACGAATACAACCATCCGCATAAAGTACAACGCGCTAGCTTAATGTTTTGTTAGGAACTGCCAAAAGATTTTCCAGTTGTTTTCCCAAGCCCCCACCGACCGACCGCCCGCCACCTCATCTAACCCAGTTCAAGATCTTTTGACAAAGACAAAGTAGGAATAATGCTGCCAGGAGAGGGTAAGTCTCCAACATTATCCAGATCCAGATCCAGAACCAGAGCTCCTGAAACTATTATATTTCTGTTAATGTCCCATGCCATGACGCGAGACGGTCTCTGTCTGTTTGTGTGTATTTTTATATGGGAAGTGCCGTTCCTTTGATATGTACTTGTTAGCTCCTTTGCCAGGCCATTGTCTAGTTGTCAAAAATAACAAGCTATTCTCTTAGTTTTTGTGGAGTGCGAGGTGCGACGCGGGGATAAGGTTTGGGGTCTGCAAATAGTTGTGACAATTGGATGAATTTCTTTTCATTCCTTACACCATGATGACGAGCGACGACGACGACAATTTTGTCGGGGATGAGGACATGAGTACACATTGTGACTGCACTCGGTTCACACTACAGTAGCATTGTATCACTGTCGCACCATTTGACAGTTGAAAGGAGTATGAGGAGTGTGCATTGTATATGGTATGCATTTACAAAAGTATCTCAAATGGAGCATTGACGTCGGGCACAACAGTGAACAGTTGCAAGTGCAGCAAGTGTTCGTCACTGCAATGCATGGTGCAACGACTGTCGGTGGAGGTGATGGAAGTGCATGTTTTATGTGTGTTTTTTTTTTTTTTTTAATTTTATTGCATGTCTAGCTGTCTAGGGTTGTCTGGGCGAACGCATGCCGTGCCGCAATCATTTTATAATGGCTTCACTAAGTGTGGATACGTCGGGCGACTAATTTGCCTATAAGTGGAACTTTGTTGCTCGCCAGACGATTCTAAAACTGCTTTGGATGGTTGTGTTTGTAGCACTTTCGAAGGGATACACGCTAAATGTTTGTCTCTCTGTCATTCGCTGGATATTAATAGGCGATATATATATGTGGGATGGGTATTTTTAGAAATGTTTCCTTGGTTGGTTTTTTTTATAGTTCTGTCAAGTATAGACGTGACGTGAGTGCGCCGATTATGAAAGAGATGCACTTTTTTATCAAGAGCTTTGTTTTAAACTCAGTATGACAGGAACATTATAATTTATGAAAAAAAGACTAGAGTTAGTTTGTGACAGAAAATAGTTGCATGGACATTCAATGGAATTTTGAAGGAAAATATGTTGCATAGCTTCAAACGTCGAGATCTACAAAAGCTGTTTCAAAATGTACGAACTCAATGTCAAGTGTTTTTCCGCTGGAAATCAGCCTAAAAATAATTATTTTCGGCAACTATTCCTGACCTTGCGTTCGCGTAACCCGACAAATTTATGGTTTTTGCCTATATGCGAATAAGGTGGTAGTGGTAGACAGGGACCCATCTACCTGTCGCCCGGTGAGATACCACCACATCATGCTATAGGACTCCGTGAAGTAGTCTTGACTACGTTTCGGAATTTGGCAGATGGACCGGTGCAACACGGATGGGATACAAAAGCCACGATGCAACCTCCTGAGATAAAGAATTCTAGTAAACTAGTCACGCATTCGTATCTCCGGGGGGACTATCTCAGGGGCTTCAACATGCAAATAACCACTTGCAAGACGACAGGCAACAACGAACACAAGGACAAAAGAGAAATAAACACGGACACTAACAGAAGAAAGTTAGCAACAGATTTCTTCAACATTCGAGGTCTAGGATTCAACAATGTCAACGTCAGCTGCGTGCACCAGCATCTGCGTGCAAGAAAAAAAGCCAGACGTCCTAGTTTTAACCGAGAATCAAATAAATTCAAACACTGACAACACATACAGTGACGGCAAAAACATTCCGGATTTTTTCTTGATATACCTATGTAATATTTTTCTTAACATCAAGGAGAAATACTTTAACTTAATACAATTAATAATTTGAAGAATACCATTAGAAACCTTTATAGTTACCTTTAAAATATAATACCTTTAAAATATACCTAATATAAGAAAAATATTATAGAAAAAATCCGGAATGTTTTTGCCGTCACTGTATATCTTCGCTGTCCAGGATACGAACTACTTCCTCGTTTTCGATATAAGGGGGGACTATGTGTGTTTGCCCGAACAGATCTGGCGTGTGGAAGAAAAGAAGAGATGGAACCCGTGGATCTAGATATAATATGGCTAATAGGGCCCATACACGACACAGACTCGTCGCTGCAGACCTTAAGTCTGTGCAAACATGCCTTCGCCACACACGGTGCAGACAATCTGCACAGACATTAGTTTGTATCGTTTCGTCGTGGTCGTCGGGTCGGAAAAATGGCGAATACTGCCTGCCGACTTCCTCAAATTTTGCCGAATGGATGAATGAAATTTAATGAAGCTGCTACAAAAAATATCTCCATTAATAAATAAACAAAAAACTTTAACGAGGGAACAGATTTCTTCAAGCGAGAGGCTTTCAATTATGTTTACGCCGTGAATTTTCTCGCTCGTCTGTGCAAAATTCACCATACACGACACAGACATGTCGTTGCAGACCAAGAAAAATTCAAAAAATTTTGAATTCACGCAGACGGTCGCTGCAAACAGTCGACATGGATACACGCGACACAGACGATCTGCGCAAACATTTGCACAACAACAAAATATATTGGTCTGCAGCGACGTGTCTGTGTCGTGTATGGGCCCTATAAAGGTCGTCCTACAAAGTTGTACCAAATTCTTTTGCTGCCTGTACCGCTCGCCAAACGAAACCTAAATTATTTCGTAATTTTTCCGATAAGGTATACAAATTCATCATCCAACCGCTGAAATTATTATACTTGGTGACTTCAATGCCCATAACATGGATTGGCTAAGATATTCAAACCGAACGGACGAGGCAGGAAAACAAGCGGAAGACTTCGTCATTTGCTGCAATCTCACTCAGCTAGTCGATGAGCCCCCGAGAATTCTTGACAATCCATCAAATTACGGGAAAACTCTCGATCTGTTTCTCACAACAGAGCCCGATAATTATAAAATAAAAATATCTGCTTCCTTAGGGAATTCGGATCGTGCGCTAATATCTGCTATCATCTCTATACCGACTGCAATAGGTGCGAACCTGGATCGCCATCGTTAGATTTGGAATTATAGTAAATCTAACTGGGACGAGCTGCGTAATTTCTTCGCTTCGTTGCCATGGGCTGATATGTGCTATAGAGATACCGATGTCAATATGTGCGCAGAAGCCGTAACCGAAATGATTTTAGGCGGTATGTAACTTTATATTCCACATTGCATCAAAAAATTAGCTTCAAATAAACCCTGGTTTAACAATGAATGCAAGCGAGTTACCGTAGCGAAAAACAAGGCTTCCGTGAATGGCGGTCAAACCCTTCGGAGCAAAAAAGATCTGAATTTATAATTCTTCGAAATAGATGCAACCAAATTATTGAATCGGCGAAGACAACTTACAGCGAAAGAGTCACTAACAAAGTGATTGGATGTCCTAGCGGCTCACGAGCCTTCTGGTCCATGGCAAAGGCAATCAGTAATAACTTTAGTTGCTCTTCTTTTCCACCTCTAGTAAAAGAAGACGGCACTCTGGCAACAACACCTAAAGAAAAGGCTGATTCTCTTCGCTAGCATGTTTTCTGAGAATTCCACCCTAGATTCTGCACAACTAGAGCCACCAAATATCCCAAAGGTGCAATCATCGATGGCAGAAGTGAAATTTCGGCCTCGAATAATTCAACGCATCCTTAAAGAACTAGATTGCAATAAGGCAACGGGACCCGACGGAATCCCTGCTATAGTACTCAATAAGAGCTGTGCACCTGAATTTGCTCCTATACTATGTAAGCTGTTTAGCATGTCGTACTCCTAGAAGACGTTTCTTTCTTGCTGAAAGACCGCTCGCATTCAACCTATTCCAAAGAAAGGGAGGAAATGTCTGGCACAAAACTATTGTCCAGTCCAATAGCGTTACTTTCAATGCTCTCAAAAGTAATGCAAAAGGCAATAAATGTCGAAATAATCAAATATCTAGAAGGCCACCGATTAATAAGCGACAGGCAATACGGATTTCGGAGCCGTCGTTCCACTCGAGACCTGTTAAGCTACGTAACGCACTTATGGACGCAAGCAATTGAACAACACGGCGGATCCAGAGCTGTAGCCTTGGACATATCAAAGGCATTTGACCGAGACTGGCACTGGCATAGAGCCCTATTAGGCGAGTTAGCGGATGGATGCAAAATGTTCTTCTGGGAAGATCGATCCAAGTTGTTGTAGATATGGTGTATCATCCAATTCGTTTGCTATAAATGCAGGAGTGCCCCAAGGATCTATTCTTTCTCCAACTCTATTTCTTCTCCACATCAACGATTTGCTTGGATCGACAAATAATAATATCTATACACTTATACAGCTTTGCTGATGACAGCACTCTTATATCCTCCATCTCGAATAGTGGGCCTGTGAATGCGGCTATATTACACAGTCATAGATGTGAACAAATTATTCTCTAAATGATGATCTGGACAAAATCTTGAAGTGGGGAAAAGACAACTTGTTTGTATTTAATGCAAACACGACACAGCTCACAACATTTTCTAGGAAAAATGCATCAACAGTTCCTCAGATCCAAATGGATGACCATCCAATCCATCCCAAGGACTCAATGCTCCTTCTAGGAGTCACAGTCAATTCAGGAATCACATGGCAGGACCACATTTCCTATATCGCAAAATCGGCGTCCGCTAAGTTGAGCTACCTATTTAGAGCAAAGTGGTACTTTAGCCCCAAGCAATTTCTTCTTCTCTACAAAGCTCAGGTTAGACCAGGCCTGGAATATTGTTCCCATATAATATGGAGCTTGGCCCCAAAACATTCACTTAACCTACTTGACAGCATACAGTGACGAGCAGTTCGACTTATTAGAGACCCTACACTCACTTCGAATCTACACCCATTGGTGCACAGAAGACAAGTCGCTGACCTATATGCTTGTTCTATAGGTACGTCCATGGTAGATGTTCTGAGGAACTCAAAGACATTATCCCTCGAAATGCAACTTTTAAGCGCCCCACAAGACAGGCAGCTAATGCTCATGATCATACAGTACACCTGATAACCGCGAGGACATCAATTTTCCAAAACTCCTTCTGTTACAGGACAAGAAAACTCTGGAACTCGCTTCCTGGGGATATATTTCCTGAAGACTACAATTTGCTGCAATTTAAGTGCAGAACTAACATACATCTGCAAGCATTTCGGGGCGCTGTTGAAGCGTTAAAGGTTCGCCTTTCCCGGGAAAAGTATTTAAAAAAAAATAATGTAGTTTGAAACACAAATCTGTATCCACTGATAGACTGACAAGGGTTACTAAAAAGGGGGTAGTCATTCTCGATTGTGCCTAGCCTAAGACTATCTTCTCATAATAGTCACCTCGACCTCCATCGTCCCATCAATCCTATATTATAGTCTTCTGGCCACCATTCCCTTGTGCATCAATAAAAAGGTATAGTCGCACAGCTTTCGAAAATACAACTTGTAGCTCATTCTGAAAATGTCTCCTCGTGCGATTACTTATTTCAAGCTTCAGTTTTTTGTGACCCTCAAAATGTTTTAAGCGCTATAGAAACCGCAACTCTAGTCGAAAGAGCCTAGGACTTCATTTATCCATCAATTTTTGTTATAGGCTATTTATAAAAGTAACCTTTCTAGAGCTCCTTGCATGGAACATGTACAGCTGAGTGAATAAATCTCTGCCTCTATTGACTATATCTCTTTTATCTTCTTTTAATTTCCTTGTAACGGCTCAGTGTATAGATAAATCCTCATGTATTTGAATATTCCCAACTGCAGGATTATGTACTAATTTACCCACTGACACGACATATCCCTACGATGATGGACAACTTTGTAAGCTTCAATGGACAAGTAAATCTGCCCTATTTCTTCAACGACATTCACTGAGATGGAATTATTTCGATTCTTTGCTAAATGTATTTCTCTCACCCTGACAAAGGCACAAAATCTCATCCAACTTAACACCCATCCATCCTCCGCCCTAGATAATTATCTCTGTTTTTTTCTTTCTCTATCTCTCTCGTCCTCCACCCAGCCAAACTTCTTTTTTTAGCTCCACCAGATGTTGGAGGCAACTCAATAAATTATATCCGCTTAACGCCCACTAAACACAAAGCAAAAAAAAAAAATTGCTTCACATAAGATACAGCCCCACATCGAATATTTATACAACCTTAAGAGGAAGCAACAAGCGAGGCACAATACTCGTATCTTCTTCAAACTTTATTACAACACATGGGCAGCGGGCCAAGTCGCGTGGGAGTATAGGTTGTTCTAATCGAATTGAATCTACTAAAATACTCAATTTTCTAATTAGGACTTGGGGTCGTGTCGGTGAAAAAAAAATACAACGGCACCACCTGTTGCGCGGAAGAAACAACAAACAAGTCCTTAATTTTTTTTTCCTCTGCTCTGCTCAAATTTTTCTATTCTGGGTGCACACCGGGCGATGCTGCTTCCTTGTGCTATAATTAATTTGGATAAAAAGTCCTGGGAAAAAAGGACGGAGCAATTTTGCCAACAAAATAAAATCGATTCAACAAAACTCAGCATGGGTACATTAACCTGAAACGTTATGATGATAGAGAGAGGAACTTTTTTTTCGTATAGTCCTTTTTTTGAATGTTCGCTTTATGGAAAAACACAAAGGACTGGCATGCATTGGTGTGAAACCGCGGTAGGGATTTATTTTGAAACTCTGCCAAAAACATCCAGAAATAGAAGAGATGCACTCTTTTGGATCTCTTTGGGTTGGTGGCGTATATATTTGCAGTCATATAGGCTGTTCGCATTTGATGGTTTTGTTTTTGGCGCATAAAGGAGACCAACGACGACGACGACGAATATTAACGAAACAATATAATTATTTTCAAGGGTTGTGCCAATTTGTCATTTCCCCCGTAAATAACTCGAAATTAAACTGAAAATGACAGTGCAAATGAAAAGTGCCACTCGTTGTTGTGTTTGCAACTTTTTGGCAACAGCCATGCTATCATAATTAATTTTCATTTGAATAACATTTAAAGTTAGTTTTCCTGGGGAGTAGAGGAATAATTGCAATTTTTAGCATGGCACATGAAATATTGATACACTTCGCATGCGAATTAGAAAGTTGCGTACAATTTAAGGAGAAAGAACCTAGACGATATTTTATGGTCAATAGTGTGTGAATTAAGCTCGTTTTTTTATGCGAGAAGGACTTAATTGTGTCATACGGCCCTAGCGAGTTATCCGTCGGAACGGAAAATTCTCCGCAACGTATACTCCGTCGGAGACTCAAATTACATCCGAGGTATTCGCTTTCGGAAAGAATAATTAATGCGACAACGCATTGATTTGATGTTGTTTCGTGGTACATCGGGATTTTCCTATTTAGTGCTTGTTTTTTTGGTTTTTTTTTTTTTTGCCTTGCAAACACACATTGAAGCAACAAATACAACCAATTACTTTGCTAAAATGTTTTTTCTTTATTGCTCTCATTTATCAACACTTCACTGCAAATCGTAAACAAATTCCGCAACCAATTCCTGTCGGAGCATATCGGAAGAAAATTCGTATGAAGCTGTCAAAAATATCAGTAAAAACGCACTTCATCGCACTGAAACGCAAAACGCCAGTGTGCGTTACAGATTTGTCGGAACGAAGTTCCGAAAAGCTGTTCCGACGTATACCTCGCTGCAAAAATCCTCCGATTCGTACAAAATCGGAGAATTTTCCGTTCCGACGGATACTTCGCTAGGGCCGATTATTTATTGTTGGCTATATGAATATCGAATAGAGTGTTTTGAGGCACTCAAAAGTAAGTAAATCAGTTGAGTTAAGTAAATCACGGACTACATTACGCCTTATCTAGAGTTTACAAGACCCTTCTCGGGTGCTTATCTCAGCAGGGAAGAATGGAGAGACGGATTCGTACCTAACATAGTAACATGCAACCACTGTCGTATTTACAGACAGTTCTAAAATCGACACAGGGGTACCGCTACCGAGTCTGGTGTCTTCTCTGAATCGCTGGGTATATCAAAATCGATACGCCTCCCCGACCAAGTAGCGATCCTAGCAGTGACAACAGCAGCCCGTAAGTCTGTGGTGAGGGAAATACCAACTGGAGGTATTATCTTCATAACTGCACCAGAAATAAAATCTAAGTTTGTGAAGTGCTGTCGCAAAGAACTCGAGACTCTTGGGTACACAGTACAAGGTATCGCTCTACTGGGGTTCCGGGACATGAAGGCATTCCAGGCAATGAGAAAGCAGATGAATTAGCAAGACAAAGTTCGACATCTGTTTCAGAACAAGCTGATTCCTCTGTTAACATCGCGCATTGCACACTCAAGCTTGAAGCAGAGAGAGAAGAAGCTACAAGGAAGGTGAACGCTAGATGGGCCGCCTTAAATACTTGTAATACCACAAGAATGCTATGACCGTCATTCAATGAAACCAGAATCAAGGGCATTAGGCAATAACGCCCAAGGATATAGCGCCCAAATCGATTTGGAAATAACGCCCAAAAAAATGCATAGCGCCCAAAAATAAACAACAAGATGGAAATAAAGCCCAAAAATAATTTGCAGTTTAATACGTATGGGGGGCATGCTGCCCTCCTGCAACCCCCTGCTTGGGATTACTGTCAGATTTGGAGTATGTGCTAAATTGGATACATTGAAGGTTTTTTTTTACAGTACGAACTCCCACCTACTCCAAAATCTAGCAGAAAACCCAAGCAGGGGGTTGCAGGGGGCACCATGCCCCCCATTTTATTCCACTGTATATGTATTTCCACTTACTATTTTGGGCTTTACTGGTGTATCGGAAATTGGCACCGGTGCCAATTTGCATTATTACTTAGCACATTGGCACCGGGTGCCAATTTCCGATTTTCCACTAGGATTTCGGAAATTGGCACCTAAAAAAATTTTCCTCTTTTTTCAAAATCACACTTTTTTCAACAAATATCAAAAAAATTGTTCAAGTTACCACAAATACAGATAGTCTTAGGTATTGGCCGTAGAGTGCTCCTGTGAAGATTGGTCAAAGGGGCGTGGCACCTACCATTACAAAAAAAAACATTCAAAATCTTATATCTCGAAAACCACCAAATCGATTGAACTCAGACTTACAGATAATCTTACGTATTGTCCCTAGAGTGCTCCTGTGAAGATGGGTCAAAGTTGGACAAAGGAGCGTGGCACCTCCTTTACAAAAAGAAAACCACCGAATCGATTGAGCTCAAACATACATATAATCTTAGGTATTGGCTGTATAGTGCTCCTGTGGAGATTGGTCAAATTCTGACAAAGGGGCGTGGCAACGCCCATACAAAAAAACATTCAAAATTTGATACATATCTCGAAAACCACCGAATCGATTGAGCTCAAACTTACAGATAATCTTAGGTATTGACCGTAGTGGAAGATTGGTCAAAATTGGACAAAGGGGCGTGACACCTCCCTTACAAAAATAAACATTCAAAATCTTATACCTCCTATACAAAAAAACTCGATGATCTTATATCTCGATAACCGCTGGGTCGATTTTCATGAGTCTTTTTTTGTTTTGTTCGTAGATATGTAAAGATACCGATACTAGACTGGTGGCGGATCCAATAGTGAATACAAAATATTAGGTATTTCAACAGGGATGGTTTTTAAGCACATCAAAATTAATTTGCGCGCGCAAATTCATTTTGATGTGCTTAAAAATTGGGGGTGCCAATTTCTGATTTCCAGTGAGGATTCCGGAAATTGGCACCGGTGCCAATTTGCTATATTAGGTAGGACATTGGCACCTGGTGCCAATTTCCGAAATTCACACTGGGAATCGGAAATTGGCACCCCAGGTGCCAATGTCCAGTAAATCGCTTTACTGCTTGTCAAAAAAAAAAACGAACCCTGGAAAGGAAATAACACCCAAAATGACGAAATATTTTGCAACAACAAATTGTACGAGTTTTTTTTTTTGGCGTTATTTCCAAATCGATTTGGGCGCTATTTCCTAGGGCGTTATTGCCTAACGCCGTTTTTTAAACTGGGTATACGGTTGAAATGTGCATTTTTGCGGAATTGGGTCCTAGGCTAAGCTTAAAAGATAAGCTTATGTACATCCTACTAGCGCAATGAGAAGAGCTCCTACTGCAGCGCTGGAAGTTTTCCTTAACCTTTCACCCCTCTAACTTCAAATATAGAAAGACGCCATGGTTAAAGCCTTTATGCTCATATTTCCAAAGAACGACAACTATATGAGGTGGTCATTAAGACATTGCTATGGAATTGAGCAATTGAGATGAACTACTTGCAATTACCACTACAGAAAAATGTCCGTCTACCTACATACATAGATTCAATTTAAATCAAAATTTCATCGTATCGTGTGGGTAGTCCGGTAAAACCTAGCACATCAGTTGTGCCATTTCTAATGACCTCTTGGCAGGCATAGATATCTACCATTGGTCATCGACACCTGATGCTGAGCTGCAAGCCCTATACAGACACTTGATGCTGAGCTGCATAGGACTTGCAAGTGTCGATTATTTGCGGGAATGAAATCGGCAAACGTTCTGGCGATTTGTTGCGATTGCACCCGTCTAACCTTGAATCTCTTCACAGATGTGTTTAAGCAACATTTCCAGCAGCTGCTTAATGGGCATCATGTAGAGAGAGTGGTAGGGCAAGAAGATAGCCCACGTCCAGTCAATGAAGAACTAGTTCCACCACCTAGTATAGAAGTTGGCCTAGCTATAAAAAAGCTTAAGAACAACAAGGCCGCAGGTTCTGATGGTTTATCAGCGGAGCTCTTCAAATACGGTGGTGATGTTTTGGTAGGAAGCATGCACCGAATCATCAACCAAGTATGTCTTGCAAGAACTATCGAGGCATATCCCTGCTTAATGTCGCATACAAGATCCTATCCAACGTACTGTGTGAACGTCTTAAACCGTTCTGCAACACACTAATCGGCACGTACCAGTGTGGCTTCCGGCCCGGCAGATCGACTATAGACCAAATTTTCACACTGAGGCAAATCCTGGAAAAGACCAACGAATTTCAAGTCGAAACTCACCACCTATTCATCGACTTCAAAGCCGCGTATGACAGCATACATCGTCAGGAGCTCTATATGGCGATGGCCGAATTCGGAATCCCGACAAAACTGATTCAGCTGTGTCGCGTGACGCTGGAAAACACGCGCTGCAACGTGCATTTTGGTCCTGTGTGCGAGGAGGGCGAATGGAGAAGAAGATATAACCGCGAACTGTATGAGCTGTACCAAGATGTGGATGTAGTCCAAAAAGCCAAAACACGTCGACTACATTGGCTCGGCCACATCGAGCGAATGGACAATAATGCTCCAGCTAAGAGGATCTTCGAATCCCAGCCCCCAGGTTCGAGAAGACAAGGAAGACCGAACCTCCGTTTCAAAGACCAAGCCATCGCGGATGCCAGAGCACTTGGTCTGGACAACTGGAAGCAGCGTGCCCGGGATCGTAGAGGATGGAAGGCTGCAGTGTCTCAGGCAGAGACTCTTCACGGGTCGGGAGCCCGATAAGTAAGTAAGTAACCTTGAATCTCTTCACAGTTCTTCCTCGTTTTCGTGGCATCTGAGATGTCTACAGTCGTGCTGTCGCTACAGCAAGGCAATGGTCCACGTCTATGTTTGACAGCTCGGAATGTTCAGACATCTAAAATGTTGGAGGAGTGCCAACTCGCAATGTGATCAAATTGGTTAACGGTCTTTCTTATCTAATAAGAGCTTTGGTTTCTTTGTGAATATTGAGTGTAAGGAAATATTTTGCTGGATTTAGTAATACTCCTTTCCAGACGTGGTGCCATGTAGGCTATACTTTCCGATTGTACTATATGTACGGACGATGTCCTTGTATAATCAATTTTTATATGTTTGGTCTAGGAGTTCGTAGAAGCAACCTTTGTTAGCATCATATTTAGAGGATGTTGGCAAATTTATCCTTGGCGTTGATTTCCATAAGACGTTCACTAACACTTCGATAGACCAAGTCTTATTGCCAATGAGCAATCCACATCCACGATGCTGTCGCTGCTCTTTATAGCCCTCACCGCTTATTGTCCGCATTCACCCCTTCATACTTCCTGGATGGAAGTTCTGTCTGTTTTGTAGCAGTCAAAAGTCTCCACTAATTGTTTGGCTGCACGCGGCCTATTCAGATACGAACACTCTACGTCCACAACCGAGTTAGGTATTTAGCTGGAAAAAAACGTCAGTAGTTTGCGTCAATCTTCACCAACTGTAACAAATTTTCCTACTACCCCCAGCATTAACAAAAATTGCTGCACCTATATCCAATCAACCCCCACGATTGGTTTTATATTCTCCTTATGCACGATTTTGGTAAAACACAGTCATCAATATTATTTTGATTAATTCTATCTCCAGGCTGTTTTGCCTATGACAAAACTGCACACATTGCGTTAACGTTTTGCCTCGTATTACCCCCGACACCTTCGCGAGTAGAACTTTTGTCTATTAAGTGATTACAAGCTATATCGCTTCACGTCATAAACTCTTCAGCATTGCACAGGCGAAGAAGGAGATATAATAATTTAATAATTTTCCGCCACCCCTGCCATCACGAAGCCTTATCTAACGTTCTCTCACCAGGTAAGCCATAAAATGTAGATAAGGGTTGCTTGAGCTTGGCGTGCGGTTTCACCATTTGGGGTTGGAGAGTATATTCGTTAATGAAATTTTCATTTTTTGGCAATAACTCAACGGCGCGTACGATTCAAATCGTTTTTATCGGGACTAAAATAATGTTTTATGATTACGTTGTAAACCCTCCTCTCCTGCCATGTGAGTGAAACCAATTTCAACAGCACCCCTCGCTTACTCCACACTTTTTTTGGGGAATCAAATATGTTGTGTGTATGTCGTTGCCAGGGAATTAATGTACTTATTCTCGAATCACCAAAAAGATACGAATATGAAATAATACGTATACGCCCTGCGGTCCTCAATATGCTTCTTCGTTGAATGCTCAACATGATATCTATTAAATACCGATTTCTGGTGTCTACCATACACACGTATACTGAGGCAGTCAGTTTGACGACGCAAGGATGTGTGTTGCAGGGAAATTCAACAGCTGTGACGAGCTATAGGAGCACCGGGGGTGAGTGCAAGGGGGGGTTGGCAAGAATGAAATTAAAATATGTATTGTGAATGTAATGTTCCGTCGGTCGTCCTGTTTATACGAAGTGCCTGTGTAGATAGACTCTGGGGGAGTGTTATGGAATTTTATATCTTTTTCTCTTTCAAGTAAAAGCTTTTGGTTTTAATGCATTGTTGGTGCTTTGAGCCTGCTTAAGTATAGTGAAGTAAACGGAAAATATTATAATTCTTGAAGTTTTGCAAATGCGGGCCAGTGGCTCTTATTGATTTTGGTTTTTATTTTCACTATTTGGATTTTTAAATTTAATTTCAGGAAGAAAGGCATTTTCAGAAAAATTTAATAGATTTTTAAAGAGAAACTATTTTTGGACTTGATTGATTAGGGTAGGTTAAGTAACTGTTTTGATAGATAGAGTTTAGGTAGAACCAGCTCCAGGGGAATAAGTTTTTAAACACTTTAAGTGGAATTATGGACAATGCCTTAAGAAGAGTCAAATTCTGGGCAAAGGGTTGTGGACTTAACGTCAACCCCTCCACAACGGAACAGGTACTCTTCACCAGAAAACATAAGATACCAAACTTTAACCTCCCAAAACTGGAAGGAGAGGTTTTGCGTCTGTCTGACAAAGTATATCTTGGAGTTATTCTGGACAGCAAACTGAACTGGAATGCAAATGTAGGGAAAGAATTAAAAAGGCGTATGAAGCTATATTTATTTGTAAGAAAATAGTAGGCAGGACTTGGGGCCAAAAACCTGCTATGGTGCACTGGCTATATAGAGTGGTGGGCAGGCCCGTACTCACATATGGCGCACTGGTGTGGTGGAAGGCGACAAAGAAGAAAACAATACTCGGCAAACTAGGGTCGTTGCAGAGAGCGTCCAACGTAGCAATAACTGGTGCACTTCGTAGTACCCCTAAAACAGCGCTGGACACTTTTCTACACCTTACGCCACTTGACTTGCTTACAACTTGCGGGAAGCAGTGCGCTACGGCTCACAAATTTGGGCTACTTTAGAGAGGACAGTTTTGGGCACTATACAATACTAGCGGAGCTACTCCCGGGCGTAGAGATGCAAACTGATGAAATTCGCCCTCTGGTCGACTTCGACACTCTGTACGAGGTATCATACCCGGAAAGATATGAATAGCAAAGGGATAAAGTAATTAAACATTGCGAAATAGCAGTCTGCACAGACGGCTCAAAAACAGTGGAAGGTACGGGAGCTGGAATCTACTCCGTAGACCCAGACCTAAAAATGTCTATACGACTACCGGATACAAGCTGTGTCTTCCAATCAGAAGTTCTGGCTGTTCTGAAAGCGGCAGAGCTAATGCGGATGAGATCTATATCTGGAAGGGAAGGTATAGCCATCTACATCGATATCCAGGCTGCACTCAAGGCACTGGAATCTACGAACATCAATTCTGAATTAGTCAGGACCGGTCGCACAATGCTTGAGTCATTTTCAAAAAATACGGATCAGTGACGCCGTCGCTCTTCGCTAAAGTTGATTTTTCGGTTGAATCTTGGGTCCACTTCCAAACGCTCCGAAGCGTCAGTCAACAAACGTCGTTGTCTGTGGTCATTAATTTGAGAACTCGTGGGTCAGAAAATGAAATGGAGGGCTTAACGTGTACTCCTGCCTTGACGGCTCAAATAACACGGTGGGCCTTCCCACAGAAGGGGTCAAAAGGAAGGCGTTGACCACGCCCCAGGGCAGTACAAGTATTAACCCTTTAACGCAGTACAATTTCATAGTCATGTATAAGGTTATGGAGAGCGAGGCCTATCTAACACCTCTTATGTCCAAGAACACTTATGTTCTCGCGATTTTGGGCAACCACAGCCACCACGATACTCGCACTAGGGGCCTACTCCTCATACTGGCTGCCCTAAGCCTACTGATGACAAGTCATCAGAAAAGCGACCTAATACAAGGACTTCTGTCTCCCGTGGTACCAGAATATAGCTTCCGGTGGAGCTTCGCAGTCGTTAAGATTACTACCAGATGGACTCCTTATTGTTCGAGGCCTGGCAACCTCATGTATGAATGCCAACAATACACAACAAAAGAAATCAACTACTTAAACATCAACTACTCTTGTACGGGTCTAGCCCCAAGTTCCAACACAAAATTCGCCAAGATGAATTTTGTGAATGGCCGACTTCTTGTGCACGACGAGGAATTGTCCGCGACAATGTTCTCAGCTGATCTGGCGTTCCTTTGACGTACGGGTGTTGTCTGATTATTTACCAAACCAGTCCTCTCGAAATTAGCCACCAAATGTTGGAGAATCGACTTTGAATGGCCTTCGCGTCTGCCGTAAAATTAGCGCAAAGCGCGCAGCGTTTCCACTGATGAATACTTATTTTGATAATAAAGTTTTATCATTTAAACAGCAGCACTTAATCGTGTAGCTGCTCAGGGTGATTCGGCTTCAGTGACTGGATAATAAATACCTGTTTAAACAGACGCCATCGAAACAAGATGGTCCCCACAGGCTACCAGCATCGAACCTCCCGAATTGAAAAATCCTTTCGAATATTGATCGCTTGCAAGCGATTTGGCAATGCTAACTACTATAGCCAGTGGAAACCTTTATACCATAAGCGTTTTGGGCATTGGACAGGGAATTTGCTTTCAGGTTCCTTCGAATAAAATTGTCAATGTAGTCTTCCCTAGGATTTTTAGAGAAACGACGAGAGACTGATTGTACCGAAGTGCTTTGAATAGACATGGGAGACCTTGCCGCTCTTTGGTATGAAAACTATCCTGACCCTTTTCCACGAGGCAGGAGTGTAATCGACATTCAGGCATGTGCCTTTAAGGGTGATCCCCTTTTGAATCTCCACTGTTGTTATTTGATCAGGTCCAGGTGATGGAAGGAAGCTGTAGATGACCCAATATAGCGTATTATCTGGGCCCATTCTCTAGGATTTTCTAACTGAAAATCTCGACAAAATCTTGAAGTGATAAAAATAGAACTTGTTTGTATTTACTGCAAGACAAGACTCGCCACCTTTTCAAAAGAAAGATGTATGGACTGTACCAAAGATGTACCTCAGGTATTAAGCAACTACTCCGCCTCTATAAAAAACAGTGACCAGATTATGTAAGACGAAAACGATCGAACGTTTTCGTTTCGACAATAGCAGTCTCTGTCTATTGCCACAGGTATGATAGAGACAGGTTTAGTAAAAACGAAAGCGTTTTTCGTTTCGTTTTTTACAGAATCCCACCCTAGATTAGATTAGGGATCGTATATTGCTCCTAGCCCAAAAACCTTAACTTATTCCGTGGGGAGGACTCCTAACTGTGAATCTTTTAAATAAATCGGTTGAACTCCTCCGGCATTGTGGTGGAATACTTAAACAGAAAACCTAAACCGGATTGTATCTTATAAAGCAAACAAGTTGTGAATCTTTTTCAGACTCATAAGACGGATTAAAAAAAAATGTGTTCTTCTTCAAGATTCAAATATATAAACTGTAATGATGACAAAAGGAACTTTCTTGTTCCAATTTAAATACTTGCACAGCAAGCATAGATGGTACTTCTTCCCCATAACTACACATAGTTAGTTAGTTCTATGAAACTTTATATACAGAGCTTAAAACTATAGCAAACAAAAACCCAAAAAAAACTCTTCGAAACTTCTTTTCGAGTTTACACAAGAAGTACTTACATATAAATGTGAAACCATGATGGAGTACAGTGTACAGAGTGGCAATTAAGTTTCTCTTCTTTGGCAGTAACTTTTTCCATTTGTTAGAATTTTGTTTTAGGAAACATGGACTCACAAATGTATGGGAATTTTTTTTAAACTGAAACAAGTTATAATCATGCTATTGGAAATTAACCATACCATAGAGTTGTGAAGGAACTATTGCCTTTGATTTTCTTTTTTAAATGTTTCTCGCAGGAAAGTCTTTCGTCCTTGAAATGCTTGCAGATACATATATGTACATTCAGAACTTGAGTCGTTCTAAATCGTAGTTTCATTGTAAACTATCTCTACTATGAGAGTCCTAAATTTTGCTTGTCCCGCAACAAAAGGAGTTTGAGGAAAAGTATTGTTTATCGATATAAACCTAATACTAACATTTCTGCACAATGCTGCTTTTCAAAAACCCCTTAGAGCGCCTCTTTCTTTGTATAAACAACATCAGTGTTGGGTGTGAACAAGGAAACTCATCTTCTATACAAATTGCGGGTCAAAAGAGTAGATTAGGTTGGCCAAGAACTCGGTGATGGCAGGGAGGACTCACAAGAGTAATCACTGGTCACAATCAGTCACACCACAACCTATACTAATAAATCACACTATGAAACTAAAACTGAATGTCGACGACCTGTACAGAGGGTGCAGCGAAGCAGGCTACTCCACCATAATCCCCACTGTCTAATCAGTCTCTGTCAGCTGGAATATTATTTTAGGAAGTTACCTACTACTTTTTATATAGTTGGAGTGTGGAGCAGAAGCTTCAAAGACAAATTCTACAGGCAATACAGCTACGTTGACCAGATCAAAAACTTCAAATACAACGGCTGAGGTGGTTTGGTTAAGTCACGCGGAACATATGGACAACAACGCACCAGCCCATCGAGTGTTCGATTGAGCTCCTGAGGGACAACGGAGCAGATGAAACCCTCATATCAGGTGGAGCCCACAACACACTAGATGTGCATAATGGGATATGGGAGGCAGCTAGCCGAGCTGCCTGTATGAGCTTGTTCGTTGAGGCTGTGGTCCACCCCGGAGTGTAAACTCTAGCTCAACGCGATCGGAATCTTCAAAATATTTGTGTAGGTACCTACATTAAACTTATTGCGATTTTGCTTTTAGATTTAAGATGGAGTCATACGGTCTTAATATCTAAGAAACAAAACAAATTCCCTGAACTTTAATTTGGGTTTATATTAATCTCACAACTCTCACTATTGGCGAATACTTACTGTCAATATAATGCGTTTGTTTGTTTGTTTTTACTTCAGAGCAGAGCCTCAACTATCAAAAAAAAAGTTCGTGTTTCTTTTTTAGCTCAGACACACTTGAACTTCCTCAGAAATTGTGTTTCTTTTTTTGTTCAGCGAATAATCAGAGCGCGCTCTATGAGCTCAGAATAAATTGGCCACATTCAAGAATCTACTCACCGTAAGTCGACTTGAATTGACTGGACTCAAATTAACTAAACTAACTTGAATTGTCGGTATGTCACTTATTGACAATTGTACTTTTTTTTCCTCCAGGGATTTGAGTTTCTGATTGGTGCTCTACACGTCAGGGCAATCGAAATGTCAAACTGCGCTTTCGATGCACAACGATGACCCAATAGAAATGTCGAAACTGAGTTCTCCGGACACATGTTGACAAAAAATATAGATGTCAAGTTATGCCGTTTTCGATTGGTAATCCAGAACCGCCCGGAATCAATCCGAAGTTCCGAACGCTTCTGAAAGTGTTCGATTGGCACTCAACTGACAGTTCTTCTCCTGAAAAGAAGAGAATTTTGCTTCTGGATTTGAATTCAGAATCGAAATCAGAAGCACTAATACATTATAAACGTCAAAATTGTTTTATTTAATTTTTTTGTGTGGCATATGATAGTTTTGCATTTTAAATCCAATAAAAGTAATTAATTCGAAAAATAATATTGAAATGGATATTCCGATGGAGTTTTGTAATTAAATTCTATTGTATTCAGCATCTTCCTCGTCATCAAGTAGTGATGATGATGATGCAATTGCTCATGAATTTCACAAATACAACGATACATCGACTTCAAACTCAAATAAAAACTGTTTGCTTGTTCGATTGGCATCCCGAATCGGAGAGTTCTTCCGGACTGTTCTGGACGACGAATCAAAAACGGCAGCCCCATTAAAACTCTGTAACGTGAAGTTAGAAAGCTTTCAGGTCTTACTAAACTATAATCTTGAACGCCCTTATTGACTGAGCACGCTGAGTAAAAAGCTGATTACGCACTTACATTCATATTTGACAGAAAAAAAAAAATAGGATAAGCAAAATAGTTGAAATGGCGGACGAGGCTTGTTGTGCTGGCACAGAAGGTGAACCAAATTAATAAATAATAATTAATAAGTAACCATATATGACAGCAATGTACTCAAGTGTGTTTTATAAACAAATCAGAACGATCTAAGCGTAAGCACGCTTGGTTCAGAGCACGGTCAAAATGCTCAAGCTATATACACAGCTCAGATCTGAACAAAAAGGGGAAATATTTTTGTGTGGCCGAGAAGTGATTATTTTAAAGAAGCAAGACCGTTTCAATATTTTGCGAATACATACCTGTTTCCCACCAGACCAACATCGTTCGCATAAACTTTCACTATAGATGTTCGCATTTTGTTCATTCGCGAGGATTGTGGCGAATCACCAGCGATTCTTCCATCGACATTTGTATCGCCGCGGATTTCCAAATGATATCGCCAGCGAATGAACTTTTGTTCATGAAATTGAAATGTCAACAAAATGTTAAACACCTGGTTTCAGTTATTATGGATTTAAAAATTTACCGACACATACGATAATAAGTTCATTGAAAATCATACTTATAACCATAAAGGACCATTCACATGAGAGCGAACTAACGAATTGATGAAATACGAACAAACCACGTTTTAAGCATTTATAAACAGAAAATTGCTCATTTTACTATTCCAAGAGTACGATAATTAATTATCCCATCAAAATGTATTAAGAAAACAAGTTTAAAAACAGTTTAACCGACGAAATAAAGTTGTCGAATATAAAACTTTTTACCGCCACCGAAAACACCCTCAGTGCGAATTGTCAAAGTTTATTCGCAACCCGCGTTCCACAAACTAGCGAACATTCATTAGAATTCCAACTATCAAGACCTTCCAAAAAATGCTAGATATTAAAACTGCATTAAAACTGCTGAAAAGGCATCACTGCCGGCAGTTTCTGCACCCACCGCAATACGCAGTACTGCATGCAACATGTTTATACCCGGTACCACACTGTGGTGAGGGTATATTCACTTTGTCATTCCATTTGTAACGCCCATAAGGAGGCGTTGTAGGTATGTCAAACTATATATATTATTGATCAGCATCACTTTCTTAGTCGATCTAGCGATGTCCGTCTGTCTGTCCGTCTGTCCGTCTGTCTGACTGTCCGCACGATTACGGCCGTAATTTAAGAGCTATCGACTTGAAATTTGGTATGTAAGCTTTTATCCATCAAACTGAGGCTAAGTTCGAAGATGAGCAAGATCGGATGAAAACTACTACTACCTCCCATACAAAAATATCAGATTTATATAGCTTTTTATGTTAAAAATTAAATTTAAATAGCTACAGTAAAGATAGCAAGTTTAAACTTTGCACATATTGTTTTAATAATATTTAAAAATTTTTGACAAAAAATGAGCTTGGTCGAATAAAAAGTACCCATACCTCCCATACAAATATATAATTTTTTAATACTAAAATATTTTTTTTATTTTACAATAATATAGTACCGGGTATTTGAGCTTCGGCATAGTCGAAGATAATTGTCTTACTGGTTTTATCGAATTTTTAAATTCAGTTACTCATGCATACGAGGAAAAAAGAGACGGGCATTGTCGTCTGTGTTTCACTCTCGCATTGACAGCAACCGATGCAAATTGAATTCTGCGCATCTGATTCATCTGCAGTATTGCTTGCAGTAAATAGTTCAGAATTTCTGTACATGTGTTTTGGGCCTAAGGAAGCAGCTGCTCCAACCTATTGGTGAATACGAGCTGCATTTTTATCGTAGAAGTGGAAGCTGGGAGAGAACCAACAGTTTGATGTCATTATTTTGTTCGGTATGATAAAAAGTTGTTGTTACCGTACTTCATTCCAATTATTCGAAACCAGAAACGACTAATTTTCCAAATAAAATTATACTATACTTTAGTTGGTATTTATAGATACTGTTAGTAGTAATCTACTATCAATTAAAAAATTAAGAAATATTCAAAGTAATTATCATAACTTCCACCATAGTTTCCCGCTCAAAGTCAATAGATAAACGATAAACTAATAATAATTTAATGTAGGTACCTATCTACCATTTGTGGTAACAATTTAAGCTGATTTTCCACATTTTCCGTTTCCATTGCTAAGGCGGAAAATCCCCCATTATGTGCGTAGATTTGCTTCATTATCGATTTGCTTTTCCTTTCCCTGGGGTTGTATCTTCTCCAGCAGCCATTCGTTCATCAATGAATATTGCATTCAAGCAGAACAAGGACTAGGATAGGTAGAGAACTAGGATAGGCGAACATACATATATTTGGATAATCGTTTTCATATATTGAAGGGGTTCAGTTAAAGCAGATTTGCTTGACTACTAGGTATATAGCGAGGCACCCTTAACAAGATTCTAATTTGCAACCTGTCAGTGTAGCGTGTAGGGGATGTTGTGTCGAAGGGGTTCAGCAGTTAATTGATATTATAATTTGCCAAACTAGTGTCTGGAAATTAATTTCATTTTAATTACTGTCAACCAAGAAAGAGGGACGCGCTTTAGGAATTTCATCAATTATTTAAAATCCGTGAGAAAGGGGGTATCTGTGCTTAATGTGATTGACGTTAAGATGGTACAAGTAACTTGTTATGGATGATGAAGGTTTGGTACATTCTATATACTTTTTCCATTCCATTGCTATCTAATATTTTATATTCTTGTTGTATGACAATTCATTCACTTTAATCAACATTTTTTTCTAAGTTTTAATTTTAATTTTAATTTACAGATATTTATTTAATAAAATTTGTTAAAAATTAATATATACTATCCAAAATATTTAATAAGACGACTAATTAACTGGACTAATGTAATTATAGGGAATAAATTTGTCCACATAGAAAAACTTCCTTTTATAGTCTCTCAATGTCCGCCTAGAAATGTCAAAAAATGTATGACGATAAGTGACACAAGTGAGCGCAGTGGATCAGTGGTTAGTGTGCTGGACTACTGTGGGAAGGGTCTCAAGTTTAATCCCCGGAAAAACACAAATTATACAATTTTTCCACTGCGCCACCTACAAGAGTATATAACTGTCTTAAAAAAGCTTCTCAATTCAGCAATTCGGATTCGGCATAAAATTGTAGGTTTCTTCCATTCGTCCCATAAATAAATAAAAACTCTCACAATCGAATGGTTGTGGTTGTTATTTTAAGTCATGTTAAGTCAAGTTGTCGGAATTTGAATAAATTACTTAATGAAACACAGGTTAGACCAGGATTTGAATAATCCTCGAGCTGTGTCCCGAAATATTGGCCGCTCAATGTGCTTAGGCACCTAAATATTCAGGTGACTTATCATGTAACCTAAGCAGAAAATCTTGCCTAACGCACGAAACCTGCCTAGATTTTTAGCGACATTGAGAGCCATTCACTTCGACGATCAGTACATTTGATAACCATTAGGGAAACTTGTTCAAAAAGCATTTGGAACCAAAGCACAGAACGAACAAACATTGCAAACTTACGAGACGTATTTGAGAGGACGTGGAGGAACTCTTGTTCGAGTATGCGGAGCATCCGAAGTCAGTATAGATTACAAAAAATTGGTTTCAATACACTCTATTTTTCGAAACTGCTCTGACGGCCATTTTATATCGAGCTTAAATGAGTGCTCTATAAAGGCTTTTTAAGTTTGTAAACTGGTTCTCAAACTGTTGGCACAGATAAAGGGTGACCAGATAGCAATGATATACCTACTTTTCCAACTGTTACGTTTCAGTAGCTGTCAAAATTAACAATGACATCCAGCTGTGAAAATATTCAGTAAGGTTTGCCATTTTATCATTCATCGTTTCACGCTTGCCGAACGCGCTAAAAATATTGGCCAGAGATCCGGATTTTAGTAAAAAAATCATCCTCCCAGACAAGGTCCGTTTTTGACTCAGCGGCTTTGTCAGCAAGCAAAATTGTAGTTATGTGGAGCGAACACAATTCACAAGTGTTCGACCAAGAATCAACTTATCTACCTCCAAAGATTGACTGTTTGGTGCGGTTTAGGTATGTCAAGGTGTCCTCATCGGAACTTATTTCTTTTGAAATGAGAATGGAGACACCGTTGCCGTCAATGGACTCAGCTCAGGTATAGACAGAGCGAGGTTAACCGACTTTTAATGGCCAGAGCTCGACAACATCGATTTGTCCGATTTGTGGTTCCGACAAGACGGCACTCGGCGTCGAGTCTATACTAAAAAGCCAACTACTTTAGACGAGCTCGAGGCAATCATTCGAGACGCTATTGTCGGAATAACAACGCACATGTTAGACAAAGTCATCAAAAATTAGACCGACCACTTGAAGCATTACCACCGAAGGCGAGGTGGTCATTTTAATGATGTGCTATACCTAACATAATGACATGAACGTAGCTTCAAAATATAGCCAGAATCAATTTCATATCCCAAATCGTTTTTATTTTATTTAACTTTTTTTTGTTATCGTTTTTATCTTTATCTTTATATAATAATACTTCTGTCCGTGTTTGTTACCGTACTCCTCCTAAACGGCTGGACCGATTTTAATGAAACTTTGTGTGTGTGTTTGAATGGGTCTTGGGATGGTTTATATTCAGAATTGCACCCGGTAGGTGGCGCTTCGATTCCACAAAAGTTTAAATAATAACCACTTAACAATAAATAAAAAAATTAAAAAGCAAAAAGTTCATGAATAAAATTTCAAATAATAAACACTCAACAAAAAAAAACATGAATAAAATTTCAAATAATAAACAATCAACCAAAAAAAAAAAAAAATTAGAAAGCAAGAAGCTCATAAATTTCTCGACACCCGTGGGTGTATTGTCCAAATAAACAACCGCGCGAAGTGTGGGCGGGATTCCTGGGCACACGTCTAAGGAAATGACGGTCGAACGTCGAAGCACACGGAGTACAGAATCAGTCCGGACACATCGGTTAAATAAAACGGCCGCAGAACAATTGACGGACAATGAAAATGTACCTACGAGCAGGCAAAACAACGATTGCCGGGTCGGCTAGTACGTATATATAATTTTTCTGTGTGTGTTTGTAACCGAACTCCTCCTATACGGCTGGACCGATTTTAAAGAAATTCTGTGTGTGTGTTTGAATGGGCCTAAGGATGGTTTAGATTCACAATTGGAGCCGGTAGGTGGCGCTGCGATCCGATTCCACAAAATTTTAAATAATAAACACTCAACAATAAAAAAAAAATGAAAAAGCAAGAATAAGCTCATGAATAAAATTTCAAATAATATACACTCAACAAAAAAAAATTATGAATAAAATTTCAATATCTAATAAAACTGGTTCAGATATTTTTTTTATTCGCAAAACCCTCTTAGTCATTAAAGTATGTTCCTGAACAGTGCCAGTACTTACCGTATACTTCGCAATTGGTCATTTGTTAATCCACTGAAAATAAAAAAAGAAAAAAAACAAGTCAAATACTGTATCATAATCGAAAGACAATCAAATCAATCAATATCCTGGCTAAATACCCCCAAACGGTAGCAATTCAAAGCAAGTACCCTAAGTGAGCACCCTCAACACTATCATCAACTTTGCGTTAGTCACATTACACCATTTTTACAAAAGACAACAAGCCGCACAAAATATTATTATTCAAGAAATCTCGAATAAATTTTCATTTAAGTGCGCACTTGGAAATATCCGCACTTGAACGGCTCTATACCATTTGAACGAACTCAAAACCAAAGTAAACCGACAATAATGTGCCAAAAAATGAAAATGAAAACGAACCTCACAAACCTAAAGTGGTATAGTGTTTTGGCAATAGTCCTTCACACTGAAATAGCAAAAACCAGAACAATGCAAAAAGGACCAATAACTTTTCACTCCTCAAACGGAACTCAAAACCAATTGAAAATTTTCAAGTATCTATGCTCTCTAGAGCGCCACAGAAATAATACTCGGAGAAGAATGGATTTTTGGCTGCTATACTTGTCAGAAAAGAAGGACGCAGAGACAGGAGTCTTTTTTATTCCATTATCAACTAAATGTATTCCTATGCTAAGTGGGCGGTGGGCGGTTGGTGGTGGTAGGAGACAATCTTGACGTACTCCACTCGTAGTATATAAAAATCGGTTCAAGCATGTCACACTTAAGTATGTCATTCTTGGTGGAAAATAGGTTATTCACGTGGTGGTAGGAGGTCGAGGTAGCAGTTTATTTTTATTCACCCACTAAGTGGAGGAACATTAAATCGGAACGGTGCAGTAGATATTTTAAGAAAGAAAGTTAGAATGGCACGATTTAAAATCATAATCGACCAGTTTCACTTCAATTACTGTCTAACGAAATCCCGCCCGAGATAGGTAGCACTAGCACACTCATCAAAAAAGTAAATTCCTAGCCAAAGGCAAGCCAGAGCGACTTACGTTGTCGGCGGTCGTCGGTGTGCTCCCCCTTCAAGGCGCCGCCGGCCGCCACCATCTATCTTGGTTAACATTTCTGTAATTGAATTCCAAGGCAAAATTAAAAAGGACGAAAACCCCGTCGATTACGAACTTCTTTTGTCTTGCGTTCTTTTGTGGCTTCCACTCGGAGACGAAGACTTCCTACCTCCGATGTTGTTCGCAGGCCAGTGCCTCGCTATAAAGGATTCCCTCGATATCCCTTTATCCAGCTATACGAATACTTTTTCTCATAGTCCACTACAAAACTCAAACAAACACAAAAAAAAATTATAATCAAGGATGCAATAGAATTGTGCAACGAGTCTCTGCTCCTCTTACGAATCGAAGGATCCATCTCTTTGCGTGCAACGTGATAATGATTCAGCAGTTTAGAGTGAAATGCAAACTTAAATTTAATTATACTCCAAGAGAGTAGAAAAAAAAAAACATAAACAGTGTGCAAGGATATTTTAATTATTTTCCACTATTCTTACTAGTTTTTTTGTTTTTTTTTTTTTTGTACATCCTCTCGTTTCCGTTTCAAGAAATTGAGCACAGCAGAGAACATACAATGTGCGGTCAGAGTGCAGATAAACTTTTCGATTGCATTTGCATAAATCGCTGGCGAACGAAGAAAATTGCTTTGTGTACACTCCAAGACGAAAAACCGGAAGAAGAAGTCCTACTCGGGAGAAAAACTATCATTATCCGTTTAATATATATAAGTTAAGTATAAAGTTGTGGTTTGGAAGTATAGAAAATGAGACAAAAAAAATAAAAAAAACAAAAACTAAATGAACGGATGCAATATGTAGCACAGGATATAGATGGGACGATACTTCGAGGGGGAGGGGGAGAGAAAGTTTCGCTCCGATTGGAAGTTGTGCGATCGAAAGCAGATTCAATAATTCAACTCATTGCTGCGGGTGCCTCTGGATGATAGTGATAGTAAGGGTGGTTGGTATACGAATGATGCTGGGGGTACTTTCCAAATGATTTAAACTTCTTTTGAACGTGCGAATGGTTTCAAGTTTTTGAGGTTAGAGGATGAGATTGGAAAACTTGGCAAGCGGGTGTTCATTTAGTACGACGCGATGGTAGATATTTAATTAAAGTGCGGCCTAGGCGAGAATGAGATTTGAGATGCCATTGAGAAGGATTAAATGGAGAAAGATTGCCTATAGAGCGACAAAGGGTGTGGTTATATGGATGGAGGCGCTGTAGATACGCAAAGTGATTATATTGGAAACAAGATGAGTGCAATTCGCCCCAAAAATAGAAACTCACACAAACGAATGGTTGCGAGAAGCTAGGCCTAGGGTGCCTATGCCTACCCTACCCGCCTGTTGCGCCACCTATTTATTTATTTATTTATTTATTTAGATCAGTGCAACCTGAAGGACGACTTTAATCTATGAGCAGAGCGCACTGCAGCCTTTTTAGGAAATCAAAACTAGCGATACTCTCAGGAACTGACAATAGACAAGTCGACAATGTTCACCTTGCTATACTTAGTAGGTATAGAACTTTTAATTGGCTAAGATGCATTTTCAGCAAGACTATTATTATAGCCATTGCACTGCACATGTACACAAACCAACAAGTGGTTGCAATTATACATATTCGTATATATTCGACGCAACTTCTGCAGTTTAATAGGTCATCTGGGAGCGCTTTTTCCTTTGAATTCCAGTCCAAACACTTGTGGAATTGTAAAGTAAATTGGGAGATGACTTGATAAGGAGCATGCACCAACTTATCTGCAAAATTTGGTCGGAAGAAAGTATGCCCGATAAATGGAACCTCAACCCCATCCATAAGCAGGGAGACACTCTGAACTGCGGCACTTACAAAGGAATAACCAATAAGCCTCCTGAACGTTGCGTATAAGATCCTGTCGGCCATACTGTGTGAACGCCTAAAACCTTTCGTAAATAACCTGATCGGCCCATATCATTGCGGTTTTAGGCCCGGAAAGTCAACCATCGACCAAATCTTCATACTACGGAAGATATTAGAAAAAACACAGGCATTTCAGATCGATACACACCACCTCTTTATCGACTTCAAAGTCGCCTATGATAGCTTATGTAGGGACGCATCACACAAAGCCATGTTAAATTTCGGCATCCATGGAAAACTCGTCAGTCTGTGCAGGATGACGATGGAGAAATCTCGCTGCTCCGTCAAGGTGGGAAAGAACACCACGGAATAATTTGATGTCGAAAGAGGTTTAAGATAAGGTGACGCGCTATCATGTAGCTTCTTTAACATCATTCATGAAGCAATTGTACGGAACTCGCAAGCCAACATCAGAGGTACTCTTCTTCAAAAGTCCATTCAACTACTTGCATAAGCAGATTATATTGACATTATTGGGAGAACTCAGCGAGCTGTCAACTGCGCTTTTGCAAGCATTGAAACGAAGGCGGCAAAGATGGGTCTGGCTGTTAATGAGTACAAAACGAAGTATATGCTGTCATCATGAAGAGACTCTCAACATCGGCGACTCGGACAAAACGTCACAGTGGACGGATATAATTTAGAAGCAGTTAAAGACTTTGTCAACGTAGGCTCTACCGTTACCTCACAAAATCACTCTTGCCAATCGATGTTTATCTTCGGGCGAGAATGCATCTAAGAAGTAAAACCCTCTCTCGCAGAACCAAGGAAATATTGTACAAGACCGTAATCATCCCGGTCCTGGTGTAAGGTGTAGAAGCATGGACATTATCGACAGCTGATGAAAACCTCTTAATTTGAGAGAAAGATTCTTCGAGTGATTTTTGGCCCAGTTTGTATCGACTGAGTGTGGAGGAAGACATTCAGTGACGAACTTTACGGGCTATAACAACGTTGACCTAGTCAAAAAGCTCAAAATACAGCGACTGGGGTGGCTGGGTCACGTGGAGCGTATGGACAACAACAGACCAGCCCGACGGGTCTTTGAATCCACCCCTGAGGGACAACGAGGCAGAGGAAGACCCCACCTCAGGTGGCGCGCAAAATTATCGAGCGACTTCAACCAACTTGGTGTGCGTAACTGGAGGCAGCTAGCTAGGGACCGAGCTGGCTAGAATGGCTTGTTGGTTGAGGCCGTGGTCCATCCCGGACTGTGAGTGCCATCTAAAGTTAGTAAGTCTATTTCCAACAATTAAGGTGTCGAAAGGACAAACAAAAATTACCTTAGTGGGTTTGGACAGACGGACAGACATCATCGTAGGGAAAACAATAAGGTTCCCTTTTGGCCCTATGGGAACGGAAACCTTAAAAATGTGTTAGGTACCTACATAAAGCAATTTTTGCAGTAAGACCTTTTTAGCAAGGCGCGTATCTATAGGTCCAACAAAATGAAACGTAGATCAGAGTGAAACACTTATTTTCATCCTAAATGGATGGACCGATTTTGATTAAATTTTCTGTGTTTGAGTAGGTCCATGAATGGTTTAGATTCCCAATAGGACCCGTATCCCGATCACTATACCTATATCTACTAGAAAGTGATTTATAAGTGAAGTGATTTGAAGGAAGTTACACTTCAGTAGTGTATTTAAGCTTATGTGTAGGAGAGGCACATACCTACTAGTTGTTTTTTTCGCTTTCAAGTGAGTTCTTTCGTTTTGGAAAAGAGAACGCGTTTTTCGTTTCGTTTTTAACAGAATCCTCAACCTGGGGCCAGATTATGTAAGACGAAAACGATCGAACGCTATCGTTTTGACGATAGCAGTCTCTGTCTATTGCCACAGATATGATAGAGACAGGTTTAGTGAAAACGAAAGCGGTTTTCGTTTCGTTTTTTACAGAATCCCACCCCTGTTTTCGAACTCAAATCTGTTAATATTCATTCTATTTTATATATGTTTGAGAATTTTCTTACAAAGTTTGTTCAATAAAAGTTCAGACAAAAGAACCAAATCCAACGCCTCATCGTTCAAAGTGAATTCTTGTGGCAAAATTATAGTGAATGTCGAACGTTTCGCGATAAATTGAACCACATGGCAAGTCTATTGGAGATCTATAATAATCCTTCAATAGACACAAGAACTAGCTATGTACTTAGTTGTGCCACATCACACGAAAGTAATTTCCACTCCCCGATTGGGACAAACTTCTGACTTCCCAACTTGACACCAACCCTTGCGGGCTAATCCCTATTCATAGAGAGAGCTGCCATTTCCGCCACATCAATTAGAGTTAGCACTGCATTGCGTATCCATCCCCCTTTTTGTTGTTTCCATCAGATATTGCCTTTTAATTTGAAACAAATTAACGCATGTCCTGAATTCAATTAGACGCCTCCTGCGTCCGACCCGGTTTTTTTTTTTTTGTCCTCTGAACACAGACACGACAGTCGACAACATGATCTCATTCCATCACCTGGCGGCGCCCCTCGCATAATGTGTGTCCGGCCGGCAAAGACCCTCCAAATGCCTTCCATTTCACCTGGTGCAATCCACTCCTAGCACGTTTGTATATATCTCTGTCTTTCCTTTTTGCTGTTTAATTCATTTCCACTGTTTGTGTTATGAATTTTCTTTATTTCGTTTTGTCAAGTTTAGTTTTTTTATTTTTTTCCTTGGGGAGCACCATTTCAACACAGAGACGACCAGCACCAGAGTTTTAATGTTGGGTAAATATTAAAATTAAAAGAAAAGGAAGGAAACGCGCCAGAAGAGAGGAAGCAAAGCAAAAACACGCCAAAAGGAAACGGCACGCACGTTTTAATGGCAGGCTTCGTCATCATAACCATCAACCCAAGTATTCGCTCTACCTCTGTCTGTGTGTGTTGCTGCCGTGCCAACATCATCAGGCAGCAGCCCCAACATCAACATCCTCTGACAGAGTCGTCCCCGTCAACGTTGAACCTGATTTCTAATGGAGGAGCCCGTAAACGGAGCGGAGAGGGTGCTTGTGCTAGGTTATCATAATTACCAGGTGAGTGCGATAAGAGCATGAAATGGGATAATAATGGGTAAGAAAATTATCACGTTTTTTTCTCCACCTCCTGTGCTCCGCGCAACCGTTACGCTTTTATTTGCATAGTATAGGAAAACGGAATGTCAAACAACAACGCCGCCGCCCGAATAGTGGTGGTTGTGTGGGCTCACCCGCACATCCTGGATTGGGGGGATACTGGGACACACGATACCTGCACGAGCGAAGAAACAACGCTATGTCGAGTGTATGTGGTGCGTCAATCTAAAAACGAATTGCTCCCGGGTTACATTTATCCAGGTTTTGAAAGTTGACAGGTAGTGCGGTGCGGTGGGTGTGGGTGGGTCTGTGCGGAGACGGAGAGACCACAGCGTGTTTACCTTTGATTATCTTAATTACCACGGTTGGTAATGGCCTCTGGTTGAGGCATTGGCAGAAACTCAGATGTAACTGCAAAGGAATCGCACGGAATAATCATCACCGCTGGAACCAACATTTGGAGATTTTTTTATTTTTTTTGTAACAGGATTCTCTTCTTGATGGCTACGCGCTTAAGGAAAAATGATGGTTAATGGTGATTTGAAATGTCATTATGGCAGCCAGCGTATAGAATCAAGGGTCTAGCTTTTTCTTATGCGGTGTGTTCTTGCTGACGTTGATGCGAACACTAATGAAAATTAAATTTCAGTGACTTTAATTGAATAATAAGTAAAATGTTAAATGTTGCATGCGCAAATGGGAAATGAGTTTTTAATTAAAACCCAAGAAGCCAATGCATATAGGTATACAAATAGGTAGCAGAAAACCATCAGCTGAGGAGAGATCGTTTGAGATAACAGAACGGAAACGAGTAGGTATTGTTTTGGGAAGAATAATTAACAACATCAGTGGCAGGCAAGGTAATGGTTTGACGTTTTAAACAAGCACTGAAACCTGTCAACTGGTAGGAGTGGCCAAACTAAATTCAATTACCCTTTGGAACATGTAAGAAGAATATATATTTTTTTCCACTGGTTCAACGAGTAGAGAGAGAGTTCTCCAATGATCCGTTCTTCATGGTATCGCAATAGACCTATGCTGTTCTAAGTATGTTGGCGTCAAATCAGGTGTGCGGATTACAGCTGCCGTTCCGCCAACAAGGCGCCTTCATACATTGCGGATACCTAAAGTTTGGGAAATTTCAACCCTTTATTTTCATAGCCATATGCCATAACTAACATCTTCTCTTTATATACAGTCTGTCACGAAATTGTTTTTACAAATTTCTTGACAAGCTCATTTTTACGTATTTTTTATTACTTTCATAATGTAGTATTTTTTGTTACTGTTCGTTAGTAGATCTTAGATCTATATATATAAAAATGAGTTCTAAAATGTGTTCGGATACGTATAACTTGAAGACCACCGACTCTATTGAGCCCATATTTACAGATAATCTTAGGTATTAGCTCAGGAGTGCACTGAAGGAGATTGATTAAAATTGGACAAAGGGGCGTGGCACTTCCCATACAAAAAAAACACTCAAAATCGTATATCTCGAAAACTGCCAAATCGATTGAGCTCAAATTTACAGATAATCTTTGTTATTGGCCCAGGAGTGCTCCTCTGGAGATTGGTCAAAATTGGACAAAGGGCGTGGCACCTCCCATACGAAAAAAACATTCAAAATTTTTTATCTCGAAAACCACCGAATCGATTGAGTTGAAACTTACAGACAGTCCTAGGTATTGGCCCAGGAGTGTTGCTGTGAAGATTGGTTAAAATTGGATAAAGGGCGTGGCACCGCCCATACAAAAAAAAAAAAAAGAAATATTATATCTCGAAAACCACCGAATCAATTCAGTTCGAATTTGAAGACAATCAAAGGTATTGGCCCAGGAGTGGTCATTAACCAAAATTGGACAAAGGAGGCGCGACCAAATTGAATACTTTCTTCTACGGGTTTGTTCGTAATTGCCACCCGAAGGTTTAAGAAAAAAAAACGTAAAAGTAATCAATTTGTTTTGTTTCTAAAATTGATTTCCAAATTTCAATTGTATCTTTTTCGTTCGTTAACTTTCTTCACTGGCTATTTCAAAGGTAAATTATTGATAGTGAAATATTTATGTGCGATTTATACAAAGTGATGATCATTTACAGTTCGATATTTGTTACGATATGCCAAGAAGAGACAATGGTAACAGTAGCCGGCGTTCTCAGAATGGCCGCTGAACCAGTGAAGCTATCCGCCTTCATTTTTTATTAAAAAAAAAATTAAACTAGATCTTGAAATATTTAAAATATGTAACTATTTTAAGCAGAACAACGTTTGCCGGGTCAGCTAGTATATTAATAAAAATAAATTTATTAAAAAAATGAAGTAAAACATCAAAGAAGCTCTTTTGTTTTATAAATAAACTGTCTAAATTACCAGTTTTTTTCCTTTGTAAAAACAATTTCTTGACAAACTGTATATAAGTCTTCTGTACGTGTTTGTAACCGAACTCCTCCTAAACGGCTGGACCGATTTTAATGAAATTTTGTGTGTGTGTTTGAATGGGTATAAGGATGGTTGAGATTCACAATTGGATCCGGTAGGTGGCGCTTCCAAATTTCCAAATTTCAAATAATAAACACTCAACAATAAAAAAAATTTAAAAAGCAAGAATAACCTAATGAATAAAATTTCAAATAATAAAACGGCCGCAGAACAATTGACGGACAATGAAAATCCCGGGCTCGCTAGTTATTTTTATATATTTGCCCATATAGGGCCCTCATTCGCCCCAACTCAATCCCAATGTTAAAAACTGTATACCTACTGTTATAAAACAACAGCAACAGCGACAAGAACTTTGTTTTCATTGGTGGACTTTTAGGACCACTATAGTACCTACTTAACGCCGCCCTTGAACGCATGTTGTTGGCTAGTGTTGCACCACAAAGGCAATTTCAGCTTCAGCAAATGCGAGGATGGCGGAACGTGCACGTGGAGGCAAGAATATTATTTCCAGCCAAATGAAGGACAGAGAAGGGATTACTGCTTAGAAGAAAGAGGGTCTACCCAATCTCCCAGGTCAAGGAGGTCAAAGATTATAGCGATTGGAACAATATCTATAGATTTTATAAAAGAAAAGCCAGGCGATTGCGTCTGATGGTTTTAAGACCGAAACATAGGCTTTTCGAAACATCGAAGGAAACTAACTTACAGTCAACTTAGCACAGGTAATAGTATAGGTAGTCTTATAAGCAGCACTGTCATCAGTATAGCGGGAAACCCAAATCCATCAGCCAAGAAAAAACTAGCTCCACCACCCAGTATAGAAAAAGTTGGCTTAGCTATTAGAAAAGCTTAAAAACATTAAGACCGCCGGCTCTTGTTCTGGTGGTCTAACAGTATGGAACTCTTCAAATATGGAGTTTATAGGGGCATGCTTCAAATAATGAACCATGTAGCTATAGGTAGGATTGGCATAACCGAGGAGTAGGACTATCAGCTGAATAATGTCCCATCTACAAAAAAGACGGACCTATGTCCCTGATGGTTAGTGTCGTAAATCTACCAGTGCCAGTGCGATTCGCGGGCCGGCAGATCGCCATACTCAGCGTCAGCATTTTCAACCTTAAGACAAATCTAAGAAAAGACCAGCTAATTCCAAGACTAGATTCATCGCCTTTTAATCGGCTTCTAAGCCGCATAAGTGGTAGGTAGCATCCATTCATAGTCTAGGGCTCTATATGATTGGATTCAATTGTATGAAGCTGGAAGACATAGAGCGCAACATGCATTTTTGAATGTATAGCTCCTCCGAACTTTTCCATACACGAACTGAACCTCAGCAAGGAGATAGGCTGTCATGTGTCTCAGAGCTCTCGCTCTGCTGGACTATGCGGGCTACCAACAAACAAACAAATGTCTTCCTATAGTCAAAGGACATAACGTCACCATTTACAACCGCAACCTCGAAGTAGTTAAAGAGTTCATCTAGCTCGGACCCATAACTCCACAAATAGCAGTGAATCCTAATGAAGATCCGCTAAAAATACTCCTGACTTGAAGGACGAGATGTACGCATTAATCTGCCTGTTCTTTTTTATGGCGCCGAGTGCTCGACGATGAGTAGGACGATTCCTTTGACGGAAAATTCTTTCAGGCGTTCTAGAGGAAGGCGAGTGGAGCAGAGGAGAAGGTACATCAGCGAACTCTATCTACGAGCAGCGCAAATATGTCAATGTAGTCTAAAAGCTTAAACATACATATTGAGCCTGTATACCTACCGCTAATTAGATTATAATTTTCAATCTCAATCTTCTTGTCTTCTGAACTATTTTTCTAATCAGACTAAATGCAAATTGCTAGTCCCTCGCTTTACGGATTAATAACTCAACGACAAGTACAAGACCCATTTCAAAAGGCCGTTG
This sequence comes from Cheilosia scutellata, assembly GCA_955612985.1. Taxonomy (NCBI): domain Eukaryota; kingdom Metazoa; phylum Arthropoda; class Insecta; order Diptera; family Syrphidae; genus Cheilosia; species Cheilosia scutellata. The sequence continues at coordinate 94,534,888 of OY015311.1, forward strand.
ACTACTGTCAACATGATTGTAACATACCAAATGACGCAAAAAGTGACACCTGTCACAACTTCCAACCTTGACCTTAGTACAGTCATCACAGTTGGTTTTCATAAATTATTATTCTTTCATTCCAAATTCAAGTTTTCATCCAACAAATGAACAATTGAAGTTATTAAAAAAAAGGTAGGTATACCAGGTCCACAGTAATTCCCAAATCCCAATAGGAACTGACTTTTTGATATCCTAACAACATCACAATATCAAATGGCAGTACCAAGAATTGACGTCACAAAAAGAGCCATAACACAAAGTGGTTGCCCCAGAGGCGACAAAGTGGATCCTAATCAAATAATGTCGGATCCTTCCTTTCCCCCCATCGAATAGACGTATAGACCCTGAATACCCACTTAACAGAGGAAACATTCCAAATTAATATTCAAATTTCAAAAGTCTCTATCCATTCCATCGATGTCCAATTATCCGGAAATATATATCTGGGCAGGAATCGATATAAAAGGATTTCATTACACACGTCCAAGGTCCAGAGGTGGTGGATTGGAATGCCTAAGGTTCTTATACCACTTAAGACCGGTCGTCCAAAAACTTCTCTCAACAATAACAACAAAGGATCTAGACAGGATTTTGTAAGCACACAAAAAAAAACGAACTATTGATCAAAAGCATTAGACCAGAAAAAAGGGAAGAATCTTTGAAAATCCAAATTGGGGTTGCTTGGATTCCACCCCCCACAGTATAAATACAATCGGCCAACAAGTAACCAGTAACCACATGAGGTCGAAAAGGAGAATACAAAAAAAAAAACATCTCCAGACAATTATTGTGAAATTGGACCATCACATACCTAGAGGATGCGATGGGGTAAGAGAACGTTGCTGGTCCTGATCCTTAGTTAGCGAAAAAACAGCCACGATGTGTTTTTTTTTTTTTTTTTCAAGTCTATGTTTCATGGTTAACCTTCTTCTCTTTATCGTTGGTATTCTCCTTCTTTCTGCTGTCACAAAATAGTCAATTAGAAACTTTTATTGCATTTTATTTTCCACTCAGAAGGCGGTCCTTGGCATGCCCACCTACCACGGCCCACCCACCCCCACATATTCACTTTCAAAGGTTCCCGTTTCGTTTTTGGCTTTTCTGTGCAATTTTCACTTCTGTCCAAAACACTCCTTGTTACGAGTTTGGAAATGGGGTTTTAATCTGGTACTCCAGAGAATCAACACAACAAAAAAATAAAAGAAAATACGTACCTACATATATATATATAAAAATGAAAGGAAATGCAATTGTCCTGCTACTGATGTTGGCTTTGCGATTTCGGACAAAACTTGCCAGTTTAAGGGGCGGCGGACGGATTGTGTTCTGTTGTTGTTCTGCTTCGTGTCAGGCCTCCCCCAAGGGGAAAGGACTTTTGCCCCCCAATATTATGTCGGTTGTTAGAATTGTAATTTTCTGGTATTTATTCCGGTGTGGTTGACGTTTTTAATGAATCCATGTTGCGATGTGTTATTGTGAGGGATTGCGCTTTGTTCGCAACGACGAAACCGAATTGCAAATTGAAAGTTCAGAGAGTGGGGCGAGTGAAAGTGATGGGCTGTGACTTAGAGACGTGGAATGTGATGCCTGATGGACAGCATCCAGTAAGGGCAACAGCGATAGCAATTTGCGGAAAAAGAATTCAATTGCCGTAAATTGAATGACAGCAGCTGTCTGTTTTTGGTTGTTTTATATAGAAACTGATATTACTATTGGTTTGGGTTAGGAAACAGAAGCCTGCGAGTTTTAGACTTTGCCTATTACTTAGGTAGGTACGTGTGTATATTTTGCCAGAGAAACAGCTTCACTTGAGCTTATACTAACTTCTATTATGATGTGACAGCATCCCTTTAGTAATCACTACTAGGTATAGTATGATTGGTAAACAGGGAAGGTTTTTGGTGTCAGATGATGAAACAGGGGACCTTCTTCAAGCCATGTCACACTATTCAGTTGGGAATATCTACTCTAGAGTGTCATTTAGTACGCACCGACTTTTCGTCAAAAGTACTCCCGTTCGCTGTGTTTTATGAGTCCATGTCAAACTTTTTAAAGAAATAAGTCAAGCCCTGTTAGTAGGTATAGTTCGATTGAGCTCAACCTACATTTGTGGTTCACGGTGTGGATTAAAAAAATGCAATTTCAAAAGAGGAATCTTATTGCTCGATAGTTTACATGTTAAATTTGCCATTGCAACCAATTCAATTTGTTCGTATTGGCCGAGGAGAAGTTTGACAGAAGTGCGGGGGAGTTCGTGACCCAAGTATCACGGGCGACGCGTGTAATGCATCAATCTCCTTGACCTTGTTGCACCAACCATCAGTCGATTGAAGGACCCTAATATGTGTTACCAACGTTCTCGGACTCGTAACCTCAATGAAGACGAATTACAACTAACGCATAATGTTCATGGAATCTTAATAATGACATCCGGGAGCAAAGGTTACAAAATCGAGACTAAAAGGTTCCCGAATGCTATCGCCAACGTATCTGGTCTTTGTTACAACATATATCGATGTATAGTGGAGAACTAAGTAGGTTCTCAAGGAAAGGTAGGTTCTTCAAGGAAACACGAAAACAAATCATAGTGTCATAGCCTAGCAACATCAATGGAACGTATCGTTAAAGGAAAGATGGACCTTACTCAGATGGTAATGGCCCGTACCAGTGATGGATTAAACGGAAGCATGGCGAAAGATAGTTATTGACTGTCACTGAAAATATCTCTTTCAACGGGGACTTGAAACAATCCCAAACTATCTGTAAAAGAGTTTCCTCCGATACAAAACCGAGAAGAACGGCTTACGGGACAAATTTGGGGAATGACACACTCCTGATATATCGTAAACAACATGCTTCAGAATGACGAAACTATAGACCATTGTGAGTAATGAGGCCTTACAAATTTGGCACTATTAATGGACATCGGACAAGATTAACCCAATTACTACTTTTAAAATCAACTCGAGATCTGGTCGTGACTTTCGTTAGCCGGTTAATGTCGGAACGACCCATTTTAAAAGAATAGGAAGAAGATTCTATTGATGAAATGCGACTGACTTCTGACATCTCGCCGAATGACTTAAATATTTACGCCCCAGAAATTGAAGTTAAAGACGAAGACTGAACTGAAAGCTTTTATAATGTACGAAAAGACTACGTACATATAATACGAGCTTCATTAAAGAATGACCTGAGTTCTTGACTTATATGATTGTAGGGATGAGATACGCAAAAAGACGAAGAACATTTAACAACAGAAACAAGGTAGACTACCTTACCTCTGTTTAACAATACTGAAATGACGAAAATGAAAGCCCGTATTACACTAAATTTCTTTTGCATTTTTCATGGATTTAAAATGAAAATAGAGCACGAAAAATTATAACGAAAATTCCCGAATCCCGATAGGAGTGAAGTGAGTGCGTAGGGGTACACACCAACATGTAGACATGCAAAAAAAATTAATTGAAAATATTTATTCAAACTATTGAGAAATGGAGGGTGTAGATACCCCAGCGGCGATAATTTGAACCATTCTAGATACAAAAATTTGACAGATCAGCGAAAAAATATACGGAAAAGAAGACAAGCGGCATTAAATAATTAAATATTGTGAAAAATAAATGCATTTGGTAAGTAAAAACATTAGAACAAATTCCTAACTAGTTTGCAATATTGGAAAATAAAGAAAAAGTCTTGCATCGAGCGTCTCATTGTGGTGTACCTACCCCAATGCAACTCATAGAGACAAAATGGTATAACCATGTACAAAATGTCTTAGTTTGATTTCCTGGGGTTTTGAAGTCATCGAGGATGCATTTATGACCAGACCAGATACATTAATGTTTCCTGAATATGGTATCACCCATTCACACCTATAGCACAGACCCAACCAGCCTTGACGAGCTCTTTCCCTTCGCGAATGGATCGTTTTATGCCGCTAAAATAGGTGCAATAAAATAAAGTCTTATCCAAAAATGACCAAAACGTAATTTTGGTCTTAATTTGCACTTTTGAAAATGAAATAAAGTCCAAAACTCGTTTCGCATAAAACTTTATTTCATGGCACCCTAAAATATTCTGCAATATCACACATGGTTTATCGACAAAATCTGAGACAATTCTGGGTTAGTTGGGTCCGCTATTGGTATTTGGGATAATGCTGTACAATAAATGGAATATTACCAATAATTTAAATAATTTTAAACAGTTAAAAAAGAGTCTAATCCAAAAAAACGAAATTGTTTACACGAAACCAACACAAGTTTTTATTACCCTATTAAAAGACATTGTGGGCGCAGTAGAGCTGTGGTTAGTGTGCTGGACTACTGTGCGAGGGATCCCAGGTTCGAAAAACACAAATTACATCTTGAGATTTTTTTCTACTGCGCCACCTCTCGCGAACGTCCGACAAACATCCCAGAGTATGACTGTCCTGAAAAAAAGCTTCTCAATTCAGCCGTTCGGACGCATAAAATTGTAGGTCCCTTCCATTCGACCCAAAAATAGATACTCACCTACAGGCCTAGGGTGTCTACCTGGACCCGGGGTTAATTTATTTTTCATAAACAATAATTACATTTTAGATCGAAATACACGTACCTACCGCTTACCGATGACAGATTCCTGTATATCTGAGAAGTTTCTTTTTCTCGCCACCAGATATCGCAGGCTAACTTGTACATCCGTCAATCCATATTTCAGCTGGCTGGCAGCTTTTTTTTATATTTCAACATTATTTGGAATTTGCCTCCCGGCAATCTGAACCCTTTCATTGAAAAAATAATGTGTGTTGCTTTGCAAACAATTGCTACCCCTTTCGCAATACCTACACTTTTTGTCTCTTTTACACGCAGCTGACAACATAATTTAATGTGATAAAAGCGAGGAACAAATTAGAGAAAAATGTAGTGTCATACGGACTTAAAGTCCACTTCCTATCTCGACTTCGCCTCGTTCCATTTAGATGTTTTTATTTTTTGAAGTTGAGTACAGATCAAAAGGGCTTTCTGTTCTGTTTCTGTTTTTTGTAACTTGGTGGCACTTAGTGGCACTTAGTGGCGTAAAAATACTAGGTACCAAAAACTAACCTCTCATTATCAACGAACCTCAATCTCGATCAAGTTTCTGATCATCTGCCCATTAAGGAAGAGGGCATTCAATACGATCAACCGACATTTTTGTTGGACTGCCTTTCACATGGAAGGCGGCTAACCCACTTCAGGCAAGAAAAGTTCACTCTCTGAACGAATTAACGGTCGCCAAATAATTAAAATCGTGCCTTTAACACAAGTTGAAGTTAGCTGAAAGTTTGAAACATATAATATGTACTCGCAAGTAGCCACTAAAATGAGCAATAATAAAATTGCACACTCAAACACATATAGTCAATCACTTATCTAATGAACTTCCTCATACACACACAACCGGTGGGGTGCATTTCTATACTCGTCGTCGTCGTCGTCATCGTCAAACATCTATATCTAGATACACCATTAACAACTGTTGCTCTAATCAACGACTACTATAAAGCCAATCTCGAATTACAAATCAAATTAAACCGTTACTTATTGCAACCCCTCCGCCTCCGCTCCAGCTGCAAATCAGTTTGCTCGGGTTACACAATTAAATCCAATCAACCCCAGGTATTGGCTTGGCTTTGAACGTCTGAACTCTTAAACACCACAAAGGACGTAGTAATCCCCAAGTTATTTTCCACCGACAAACACTTCTCAGAGTTAGAGGTATCGGCGGGTCGGGATCGGGATCGGGAATCATATATGACTAACGGTATATCGTCCCAGTCCCATGCACATGCACAAGCACTTGTGAATTATTGATTTTGCTCTCATCCGATCAGATTACAGAAACTATTAAGTTTCCAGTCAACAACAGAATCCAGTTGCAGAAACAATTGCTCTGGTGTGTGCATCAGAAAAAAAGGCCATACCTAACCTATATGCGCTTTCGTCTCTACACAGAGTTGGAGCGATGAAAAAAAAATAAAATTGAGAAACAGAAACCACACCAACATCCACTTTCCCGGCGACTTTATTGATTGCAATATCCTGTTTCAGGTTGCAAAAGTAGTAACCAAGTGGCAATAGCGCAATAGTGCTGTTCCATCACAGCCAAACACGAACACCGACTACTGGTGTTGTAGCTTGTAGGTTGTATAGCTTGCAGAGCATTCGTCACCTCTTTTCTCATAGGAGAACCCTCCAGGGTGTAGGTAACCAATTCAAACCGTGTTCTTGTTTTTTTTTTTTTTTTTTGTGTGCAACTTTATAGGAACTCAGATTACAATAATCTTTCGTCGGCAAGAGGGATTGCTAGTTCGACTCAATTGCTCCCAAATCGCGAGACAATATATCACAACTCAGCAAGGAGCTACTTTAGCTACAAAAAAAAAAATATAAAGAAGCAAGCAAAAACAAACCACACTTCGATCACAGTGCGAGAAGAGGAGAAGAAATGTACGAGTATATACTGAGTAATTTTTGAAATTTGATATTCTGACAAAGTGTAGCGATAACGGAATATGCGCTCCGTCACGTCGTAGCACGACTTAGTTCCCATCCTTCAAGTTTCATCCTCGCCGTACCTACCTACCGCCCTCTCAATTTCAATGGCTGATGAGGATTTTTTTCCATAGAATGTCACGTTATGAGAAATGGTTCCCCAAAGTGACGAGCAAAACAAAAAAACAGCACCATACAGCCCATGGTTAAGAGGAGATACACTTGAGTTGAGTGTAAACATACAGAAGGACTTTACAAAAAAAAAATACATACACATAGCTCATAGCGATGTTGTAAGCATACTTTTGAAAGTACATACATACATAAAACAAAAAAAAATTAAAATAAAAACCGGGCGGCTGGAGAAGCAAAAAAATTGGTTCGTTGAATTTAAGTTTATTTTTTTGTGTTTGCCACTTGGTGTAATCATTTGACAGATCACATAAATATTATTCGAAATAAACGATACACCTACCCTACATCTACAGCCCGACACAACGTAGATAAATGAACCTATCTGCCTATAGGGAGATATAAGTGAAAATCACTGTCAACACGAAGTTTGGCACTTAATGAGTGCTTCAAGAGGACACAACAAGAGCGTTTGTCATTTATTTTCTTTTTCGCTTTTAGGAAATCCGTGGCTGTCACTTTGATGAGAGATGGCTTTTTTTCAGCGGATGGCAAGTAGAGTGTTTTATGTCAGAAACAGACATTTACTGGATCCTATAATATATAATTATGAAAACTATAATGCAAACGAATAGGAAGGAGTTCTGTAGTCTTTGACCTGTGTAACTCTATCCATCGTATCGGCGACCGTCTGAAAAGTTGGGTTATTCGGGACTGTTTTTAATAACAAATTGCAACTTTTTCATCACATTTTGTTTAAAAAATAAGTGAATTTAGTGAATGTCCAAAATGGCAATAATTATTACAGTCTATTCAATTGGGTTTCTATATATGCGGTCCCGTTGGATTTGCGCGTGCCACTCTTCCTCTAGTGCGTTGTCCCTCTGGGTAGGAATCGAAGACTCTTCATGCCGGAGCGTTGATGACCATTCTCTCTACATGTCCTTGCCTTGTTAGTCGACTGATACGTACTTTTCTGACCAGGTCGATGTCGCTGTATAACTCGTAAAGTTTACTATCAAATCTCCTCCTCCAAAGCCCGTCAACCCAAACGGGACCCAAAATCACGCGAAGAATTTTGCGTTCGAAAAAGATCTTGATCCGCCTTTGAATGTCCATGCTTCTGCACCATAGAGCACGACTGGAATGATGACGATGAGGGTCTTATGTAGAGTCTCCTTAGTGTTTTTTGACAAGACTATTACTATTACTAGTGAACATCCTGTCCTACGCGCGCCGCCTGCTCTCTGCTGTACCTGCGGATCAAGTCACAATTTATTTTCTATTTTATTATTTATTTGACTGACGTTTTACACTGCTGTTGCCAGGACAGTAGACACTACAACTATGTAGTCAGTTGCCTTCTTAGGCCAAAGAAACAGCGGTTGGCAAGTGTAACTCTTCGTTTGATTTCTGCTGTAGTGTCATTAGTTGCGTTTTTATGAAACATCCCCAGCCAGTGGTTGCCAGTAGTTGGCAGTAGTTGCCAGTTGAGGCACATTTCACATGCTAATTAAAACAACAACCTGCTGGCAACTGCTGGCAACAACTCTTGATTTCCTCCCCAGTTGGAGAGCGGCTGGCTGGCAGCTGGCTGGCAGCTGGCTAAATTCAATTCACAATGAACAAACAGATGGCGCCGAAAGTAACAAGTGGCTTAGAATTCCCGTACAATTTGCTTAAATCATATGGCGTTCTTATCTCATGCACACAATATTCCAGAGAAAAATGTTAGAATTTATCAAATATTTCAACCAAATGCATAATTTTATACGAAATGCTGGTATGCTTTTAGGCTTATTGCCTTAATTCATTCGGCTGGCTTCATCTTGCTGGCTATTGTGCTGGCAATTGTCCAAATGAACGGCTGGCTGGCGAGGTTTCAAAAAAACATGCCTATTATCAGAGTTTACAGCGGAGCCGAAATAGACAAAGTCCATAACCACCTGTAAGTTGTAACTGTCTATTGTGACATTCTGTCCGATTCGTCGATGTTGTGTGTCCCTTCTTGTTGACAGCAATCGAAAGTACCTTTCCCACTAGATTTTCATTTTCAAAATAAAAAACCTGATTCAGGTCGTTTTTTAAGATAAGTAGTTTCAGTCAGAAATGAAACCGGTGAGCGAATCACCACATCCGGGAATGAGTGATACCTTTGCGGAGTTATAAATTATTTGCATACGAAACAAAACCGAATTCCTTCACGTATTGATCGTTCACGGCCCAAATGGACCATGTGCAAAAACAGAAAGGGATTTGGTCAATCTCTTGATATAGGTACAACCACTCATTTCCCTATACCTACACTGGTCGGCACTGGACTGACAAAACTAAAGTTAATTCTTTTCCTCGGTCAAAAAAGAAATGTTTTGGTGCAAAAAGTTTCTTCAAACAATTCTAATAGTGACTGCAAAAAAAAATTTGCAAAAATCTCTTCGCTAAAATTTTTTATGATTTTTATTTTCCGAGTCCTTTTCGATTATCAGCAGATTTCAATATATATTTCTGTATACTGAACTACATGCCGCCCTCATACTTTTAACGTTTAGAACTCAGTTGGCTGAGTCTGGGGGTCCATCGTTTCGGCGGTCGTCCGAAAAGTTGCCATATTGTGGACAGCTTTTGATAAGAAATTAATGACCGAAATGACAATAATTATGACAGTCTCGTGCTAGTTAATAGGGGTCCTAAATGCAATCTCGTCCAGACAAATTTATTTAAATTTAAGATGACAAGACTTTTGAATGTGCACATTTATTGAATGCATCCACTTTAAACTGGGTCCATGCCTGACTTTAGTTTAATGTAAGATACAATATGTCATTATGTATATGTAGTGCAAACTACAAATTTCAGTGAAAATTTCTATTGTTTGGCATTTTGGCAGTATGTATGTAAATGATTACCTGACAGTCTTCTCCTGGCTATAGTATCTGATTGTTTGACAGTTTTTGAGTAATTGCTATACCCGATTTGATATACGAATGCGAAAAGATGACGAAGATCAGGGTTGTAGCGAGGGTTCGAGCCGTAGGGGGAGGGGGGTGACTTTCATTAAAATGCCGACTTATTTTAGGAACTTGTCGACTGTATAGAAATCATTAAAATCGGCCCAGCCATTATCGAATTATAACGTCATCGAATTTCACCTCGTAAAAGATGTTTTTTGTATGGGAGATGCCACGCCCCTTTGTCCAATTTTGACCAATCTTAACAGGAACACTCCTGTTATCTTACTCATGGAATAATAAAATGTGCAGATTTCTGTTTATAAATGCTTTTAAAAAGTGTTCGCATTTCATCAATTCTTTCGTTCGCTCTCATTTGAATGGGCCCCTAAAGTCCTTTTAATTAATTATCCCATTAAAATTCAAACTGCATTAAGAAAACAAGTTTATAAACAGTTTCAATAACGATATTTCGTTTTCCAAACATTTTTCCGCGAACGAAACGAAGGTTTATTCGCATTCCACATCATTAAGTCGCGTTCCACAACCTACCGAATAAAACATTCGTTCAAATTTAACCTCAAATTAAAATCAAATCGAAACTCGCTAAATTTGAAGGTGTTTAGTCGGCCTCGGCGAATTCACAGATGGCGATCGTCCTTTTGAAAATCGAAACTCAGAGAAGGTATATAAAAATAATCAAATATAAATTGGCATTTCCGAAAGGTGGAACGACTTGTATATACATTTTTACAAGTTAGAAAACCTATACCTAATGAAAATCCAAACTGACTTCTTATTTTTTAACATTTTGATCCGAGCTAATTTTTGAAAATTGCTCGTTTTTGTCGATTTTTATACCCTCCACAGGGAGGTATATTCACTTTGCCATTACATTTGTAACGCCAAGAAGGAGTCACCGGAGACCCCATAAAGTGTATATATTCTGAATCAGGATCACATTCTGAATTGATTTAGCCATGTCCGTCTGTCTGTCCGTCTGTCCGTCTGTCCGTCTGTTGAAAACACGATAGCGTCCAAATGAACCGACCTAGGCGAATGAAATTTTGTTAGAGGACTTCTATTTACCGTCGTTAGGTTGGTATTGAAAATGGGCTATGTCGGTCAAGTAGTTCTGGTACCTCCCATACAAAACCACTATTAGACCCATGTGTCTCTCTGTCTGTCGAAAACACGATAGTGTCCAAAGGAATCGACATAGGTGAATACAATTTTGTGAGAGGACTTCTTTTTATCGTCGTCAGGTTCGTATTGAAAATTGTCTATGTCGGTCAAGTAGTTCTGGTACCTCCCATACAAAACCCACATTAGACACATGCATGTACAATACATACTAACTCGCATGGCAAACATTTTGCTTGCCTTTTATGCAGTGGAGGGTACCAAAGCATCGGCCAGGCCGATGATAACACTTTTACTTGTTTTTTTTTTAAGTTGCTCAAGGTAATAAATGTAGCTTCCCTGACGAAGAGCTATATAAAAGATGCGAAAATTAATATGTTGAAGATTGTTATCATTTAGTGGGCATTATTAAACCAAAAGTTGATGTATATGACTGAAAAGCAATTATTGTAAACTATCTGTACCCGCCCAGCTTTGCTCGTGCATTACCTACATACATATGTTTTTGCCTATAAGGGCAATGCAATATACAAATAATAAATGTTCCAAATTTCAGAAACTTTAGCTCCCATGAGTGTCGACAAAAATAGTTGTTGAAATGCGCCACGCCTCCTTTCTCTAATTTTTACCAAACTTCACAGAAACACCTTTGAGTCAATAGCGAAGATTTTCTCAAAATTTGAGCTCAATCGGTCAGGTGGTTTTTGAGTTTTGCAATCATTGATAGTGGATTTTTAAATTTTTTTTTGGATTTTTCGGCTTCATTTGCGGTTTTCCATATTTTCTTTTTTGCTATACCACCACGAATCAAGACGAATAAATAAAAAAGAAGAATCATCCAATTCAGTCTAACCGAAAATTATGTAAATAAAGCTGTGAAAGATGTTCGCATTTAATTCTTTTGCCTGGATTTTGGCGGGTCACTTGCGATTCTTCCATCAACAATATTGCTGCAACGTCAACCATTTCACACGATATACAGTATCGAATGGGATCTTCTTTAGACGAATTCGGAGCGAAATGAAAATGGCTGGGAATTGGCCTATGTATAGGTATTATTGTATGTATACCCACCAAAAAGGCTGCATCAATTGCTATAGTGTGTAATTGAAAAAATCGGCAGAGGCAGTTATTTTATCTACATTGACAGTCCTCTTTATTGATAGGCCACCTGCAGAATTTCAAAACCGCACTGCGGTCTAATGGCTTAACATGGAAACGGCTACATTTTTGGTTGGTGGGTTTAAGGTGGTCCCCGATGAGGTCCACTCTTAGACCAAAATAGGTCCATTGTACTGCCAGATGGTTGTACTGGACAGTTGGTTCAAATTGTTTAATCGTGCAACCGCAATCATATTTTTTTAAATGAAGGTGTAAATGTTCGTCTTCGTAACACTGGCACCATTATGATTGTTCAGATCAAGATAATTTAGTTAGTAAGGTCTTTCAGATACTTGTGACAGCAGGGCAAGTGCATAAGGAGTGCAGAATTTTCTCCTCATATTTCTCGACTCTGCAGCTCTTACATAAATCTTTGTAGAGTTTTCGGTTATGAAGTTTAGTTTCGAAATGGTACCTCGTCCGGTCGAAATTTAATGACCCAGCTTTGGCTTATAGGTGTTGCATTAATCCAGACAAGATCATATCTAAGATTTGACTACTAAATAGTGTGGAAAAAGGTGTCTTTCTAGAATTCCCGTCCACTTTCATTTTGTCAAACTCAACGCTTCATAGATGAACTTAGAATTTTGCAAACTGTGGGTGGTCATTCGCGTGATTTCGCCATTAATTATTACGAATATACCATTAAAAAAAATATAATGAAAATGACACCCTTTTGTTCACTCATAATAAGCTGCGTGGCTTTCTAATCTCAAAAACACCCTTGTTTCCTCTTTAATGCCCATAATCAGATGCGGTTCATAAGGCGAATCCAAATCAAGGATATCTTAACCATTAAAATTCATATTTCCTTGGTCACCTTAATTCACTTCCGGTTTATTTAAAAAGTTTTCCACCCGCCATCCGCCATAAACATCATTACCGGCACAATCTTTCACAATTAATCATAACTGCTTATAATTTTTTTTTTTTGTTATGTTCCTTCTCAGGATATACACTCGCGCATGGGGGAGAATATTTTTGAATTAAAAATGAACAAAAATGGAAACCCCCAGAAGCATGCCCATCAAAAGCATTATTCAGCGGTTTCATTTCTTTTATGGTTTGAATAAAGGAAGCTGCTTTTTAGCCCTCTCTGTGTCCAAGATTCGCGTAATAAATCGATGATTAATGCGTTGGGCATCATCGCCACATTTGATCGACTTTGAGGCGGATTAATAATCATAATGACGTACCCCCTCGTGCTGCTGACCCCGCCGATCGACTTGAGCACAATGAGAGGGCTGTCTGTCAAATATTCCATAAATCTTTGAATCGAATTATTCTCTGCTTAGCTTATTAATGTGCGGTGGGGTCACCACACCAGCATAAACGCCAGAAATGAGGGATACGGATAATACCGTGGAAAACATTCCCAGCGCCGGAAATTAAATCTTTTAACTCGAAGAGAGAGATATTCTGTTCAACTACGGTCGGTTGATGTGGATGTCCTCGCACTCGCAGCCAGATGAGTTTGTGTGCCAGTGCCGATGCCTGTGCCGGTGGTGCCGGGATTTTTAATTGAATTTTTTATTCAACAGATGGAATAGCGTGACAGTCCGCTAATGGAGCCTATCTGTCGTAATGAGGCATTAAAAAATTGATGACCAAGGTAGGTATGCCATCTCAGCTCATACACAAACAAACTCAGAGGTATAGTCATAAATTAGATACATTTTGGAAATCCGCGTATACCCATTACTCTAAGTAAAAGGTTAAGATTATAGTAACCATACGATATATCTTCAACTGTCGTATAACTAAGTGCAGTCGTTTGCGGCTATTGTTCCATTATTCTTGTGGTGTTCGGAGTAAGGGCATATTATAAAAGGTAACAGTGCATGATGTCGGTTTATAAATGACTCACATCTTGGTACTGACACAAAACCAACGCAACGCCGGGTGGAGAGAGAACACCCAGGGTTTTGGGATAGGGATACGCTACGCTATACGCATCATGAATACAAAGCAGGCTTACCTGCAAGGTGCGGGAATATCACAAACAAATGAGGGTGATAGAAAAGCAGACTGCGGGTATTTGACACGCATATTTACACATCTGACATTGATTGACTGGTGCTAGTGATGGAGGTGGGTGGGTGCCATATTATAGTGCCGTCTATGGACTTGTTGTTTGTCATTTAGAGTGGGGGGAAATTGTACAACATTTCGTGATATCAAAAATAAACTGTTTGCATTTATTTAGAGTGTGTTAAAAAAATGCTTGATATGTGTATCGAATGATGAAAGACGGTAATTCTTAAAATGACTATACACCTATGAATTATGATTTATGAATTATGAATTCCTTGTGCGCTAATTTTTTGATCGTCGCAGATATTTCTTGGCTTAAAAAAATGATGTGCTGTTTAAGGGAACAACACTTCGGTTGAAAATATTGGTATTTTGAACTGCATCACTAATTCATCATCAGATTCCTACAGTTGCATTCTGACAGTCGATTCTCCGTATAAAAAAAATGAAAGAAGAGAATAAAACACAAGAAGACCCGGGGCCGAGAGCCCTAATGCATTAACATTGTCAAACTCGCTTGGACAATTGACGGCGATTTGAAATGCAAGCCGATTTCCTGTCACACGAAATGTATAACTAGGAATTTTTGTGTTTTTCATCCCATCGACTTCAAACTCGGTTTTTGTACTCTATATAAAAAATAGAGAAAATCAATTTCTCGGATCCTAGAAATTTTGCTTGGGGTCCGAGTTATTAGCGACGGGAAAAGTGGGATTCAAATTTAATGGAGCAAATATTTTTGATCCTATCGAGCGCGTATAGCAAAGCACACTAGGTGCTTCTGCAACAGAAGTGAAGCCGTGGATAAATGTTAGTCACACATTTAGGAAAGGAATATATTTTTTAAGCAACTGCTTAGAAAGGAAAGGTTTTTGAAAAGTTTACAGTCAAAATAAAATCCGGAAGTTTTATATGAAAAAGTACACAACTTGCTGCTGGCTTTAAGTCCAGAACATAAACCCTTAGCCACAGCGAAGCTAACCTAGTCACCGAAGCACAAAGAGTAGTAGATGTCTTTAAGCAGCATTTCTGGCAGCGGCCAAATCAGTATAATAAGGGAAGGGAACACATGACTATCAAGTCAATGAAGAACCATAGGTCCACTCTCAGTATGGAAGACGTTAGGCTAGAGCTATAGATAAATATTAAAAAAGCTTAAGCGTAACAAGGCCCTGAGGGGTAACAGCGAAGCTGCTTAAACAAAGAGCCGACTGTTTGGTATGGGGTATGCTCTGCTCATGCACCAAATCTTCTATCTTCTTCTTCTATATATAAAAATGAATTGCTGTTCGTTAGTCTCACTAAAACTCGAGAACGGCTGGACCGATTTGGCTAATTTTGGTCTTGAATTATTTGTGGAAGTCCAGGGAAGGTTTAAAAGGTGAGAAATTGGACAAAGGGGCGTGGCACCTCCCATAACATTCAAAATCTTATATCTAGAAAACCACTAAATCTATTGAGTTCAAATTTACATACAATCTTAGGTATCAGCCCAGGAGTATTCCTGTGAAGACTGGTCAAAATTGGACAAAGGGTCGTGGCTCCTACCATACAAAAAAAACATTCAAAATCGTATATCTTGAAAACCGCCGAAACGATTGAGTTTACATTTACAGACAATCTTAGGTATTGGCCCAGGAGTATTGCTATGAAGATTGGTAAAAATTGGACAAAGGGGCGTGGCACCGCCTAAACAAAAATATCTTAAAAACCGCCGAATCGATTGAGTTGAAACTTATGTACAGACAATTTTAGGTATTGGCTTAGGAGTGTTGCTGTAAGATTAGTCAAAATTGGACAAAAGGGCGTGGCACCGCCCATACAAAAAAAATCTTCTATGGGGTGAAACTCGATGACGTTATAACTCGATAACCGCTGAGCCGATTTTCATGATTCTTTTTTTGTTTTGTTCGTATTGCTCTATTTCAGGTTTACGCAGAAAGAAAATTCCAGAAAATCGATTTTTCTCATTTTTCGCATTTTACAAAAGAACATTATTATCTAAGAAGATAGAAGAAAAAGAAGAAGAAGGTGTTTCTGTGAAAGTTTGATCAAAATTGGACAAAGGAGCGTGGTACCTACCGTATACAAAAATATACATTTTAAATCCTATTTCTGGACACCCATGGGAGCTAAAGTGGGTGGGATTTGAAAACGGGCCATGGCGATGGCACCACCCTTAAAACAAAGTTATTTAAATCACGATATCTGAACATTGCCTCATTGAAGCATTTTACAAAACCTGGCAGGATCGGACAAAAGGGCGTGACACCCACACCTCTCATAACAAAAAAATAATTTTCAAACGTTATTCGTCGACAGTCATGGGAAAAAATTTGTCTAAACAATACAATTCGTGGGCACACGTCCGATGAAATATCGGTCGAAGCACACGGAGTACAGAATCAGTCTGGACACATCGGTTAAATAAAAATGAAATGAAAATGTAAGAGCAGACAAAACAACGTTTGCCGGGTCCGCTAGTCATCAATAAAATATGGAAGAAGAATACCCGAGTATTCCCAATGCTTTCCTATGCTTTGTTCGAAGTCTCGAAGCATATTTTTGTGTAATATTATATTTAAGATTTAACTTACCTACTGTGTGAATGTCTCAAACCATTCTACAAACTATATACAATAAATCGAAACATACTCGTACCAGTGTGGTTTTCGTCATGACAAAAGGCAAATCCTAGAAAAGAAATTTGAAGTCGCGACTCACTTCTTCATAAAAGCTGCATACCTATGTGACAGCATTCATGGTTAGTAGCTCTATATGGCGACGGCCGAATTCGGTTCGGACATGACTCCATGTGGTTATCTATTTCAGTAAGGACCTGACCAGATATAAGAATATGATATGATAAAATAAATAAATAGGCGGCGCAACAGGCGGTAGACACCCAAGGCCTAGCTTCTCGCAACCATTCGTTTTGTGTGAGTTTCTATTTTTGGAACGAATGGAAGGGACCTACACTTTTATGCCGAGTTCGAACGGCTGAATTGAGAAGCTTTTTCAGGACAGTCATACTCTCGGATGTTTGTCAGACGTTCGCGAGAGGTGGCGCAGTAGAAAAAACCTTAAGATGTAATTTGTGTTTTTCCGGGGATCGAACCTGGGATCCCTCGCACAGTAGTCCAGCACACTAACCACTGCGCTACTGCGCCCAAATGTTAAGAATATGATGGTAGAATAAAAAAAAAAAAAAAAAAAAGTAGAATAAAAATAACATTTTCCAATAAATATACCTACATATTTCAATTAAGTAAATAATAATGATTTTTTTTTTGAGATTTTTCTGTTGACCAAGTTCGTTTTTATTGTATTAATTTTTGGTATTAATTTTTTTTAATGCAAATATTAAACAAATTATTCCATTTTCTACGTTTTGTTGGTATTTTCCAATATCATTAGGGGTAGGTACATATTTTTTTCATAGATACATTCACAGCTATCTAAAATGCATACACATTGTCCAACCAACGTCATCTGAAACAATTATTTTCACACATTCGAGCATGCGTTTGTTATTGAGTTAATTCACTTTTTTTTTTGTTGACATAGTCATTAACGGCACATAACTGCATAGACAGTGATGATTAATTTAATGCTTTAATTTGTGCAAACAGATTCGTAATATGCATGCGAGCGTGAGCGTGTAAAATAGCGAAAATGTCAACAAGCGTGACGCGTTGTTAATATTTGCACGTTAAATGCATATTTTCTGGTAAATTGCGGTTAATTTGTAAATAACGCATTTTTATTTAAATTAATTCAGTTTTTTATATTTTTACACATTCCCTGTAGGTACCTACTGAAAAATCATCGTTTTTCACAAATTATTTATTTTAGATGAAAATAAGTCGGATTTTCTATGTTGAAAACAATACAATAAAGAACTAATGACATTAGATATCTACTGATAAGGTCTTAATCATCCCTGATTTGCTGAATGTGACAGAACTATGCATAACCCTATAGCAAGCAGATGAAAATTCTGGGTGCGTACGCTTTATACGTAGTATTCCGACCAGTTTGTACCGATGGAGCGTACATGAGTGCATTCAGCCACGAACTTTACGGGCTATTTTTAACGCAGTTGACCTTGTCAAAAAAGCTTAGAAAACTAGTATAACTAATAACGTGGCTAGTTCTACGCAGCGGTCCAATTTTTATTTTATTATATAGTACCTAATTTGTAGCTATGTATATCTATTTGTAATCCTTTGAAAACACTTGTGTCAACAAAGGTTAGATTAGCTAAAATAATAACATTTTAATAAAATGTTAACTTGGTTTGAACTGGTCAGCTGCCCTAGTGCGAACTGAGAAGTGTCAGTGCTCAGTGCATTTTCGTGTCTAAGAACAACCCAAGGAAACATATCGAACACGAAATGAAAGCCAAGACTTCCGTCCACCAAACCAAAATGAAGCAATATCCAAGCTTAAGTCCCACAAGTCTGCTGGCCCGGACAGCTTAACTGGCTGAAAACAGTCTCACCAAGACCTTTGATGTCAAAATAGAATTTAGACTTGAGAAGATTGTGCGAAACTCGCAAACCAAAAACAGGATCACAATTTTCCAAAAGTCTGCGCAACTTTGCATACGCTGACGACATCGACATTATTGGCAGAACAGAACGAGCTGTCACTGGTGCGTTTGCAAGTATAAGCACAGAAACGGCAAAAATGGGCTTAGCGGTGAATGAGGGCAAAACAAAATACATGCTGTCAACGAGAAGGGACACACAAGACACAACATTCACGAATCAGACAGCTATAACTTTGAGATAGCTCGGGACTTTGTCTACCTCGACTCCGCAACTAACTCTGAAAATGTCCTGACATCAGAAATCAAACTATTGAACTTTCCTTTAGCATTTGGAGGTCTATTTTGACAGATGACATTTTATGCACTTTCAGTCGAGTGCAAAGCATTGACGGCGTTCAAGAATCTGGTTTAGAAAGTACGACAGCTCTCTAACTTCATGTTGCTGAGTTTTCATTGGGCAAAACTGGTGACGTGAACAGTTTTTTTCAGTTGACGACTATGTCCGCAACACCGACAAATCAAGTAAAGATTTTCGACCTTATTTCCTTCTACTTTATTTCACGGCACCAACTAAGTTGACGTCTATTTGTGTCAACATGTGTGTCTGGGGAACTCAGTTTTGACATTTCTGTAGAGTTATCGGAGAGCATGGGAGAGCGCAGTTTGACATTTCGATTGCTCTGACGTGTAGAGCACCAATCAGAAATTCGGAACCCAGGAGAAAAAAAAATAAAATTTTGGATAAGTGACACATCGACAATTAAAGTTAGTTTTGCTTTTGGCATTCCGGTAAATTTAATTCCAGACAATTCAAGTCGTCTTAATATGTTGACTAGATTCTTGCATGCGGCCATTTTAGCGAATGTACTTTTTCGAAGCAAATTCGATTTAAAATTGAAAATTCAATCAAATGGTATGAAATGTGAAATGAAACAGGAAACACACCTCTGCTTTCGATGATATCGTTCTCGATCGATCATCGAAGCAAGAGTAATTGTTTTCCGTGACAGCACTCACAAAAAAATGTATCTACAATAAAATTGCATAGGTTAGGTTAGGTTAGGTTAAATAGGGGTATGAGAGAGATGTCTCATACGGCACTAGGCACCAAAAGGGCCCATCGCGATCCCTAGAGGGAACCAATTGCAGTGACCTACAATGGAAAAACACCTAAACACTTGCCCTTGAGAAAACCCCAATTTCCCTGCAAAAACCAACTAACCCCTTGTAGTTGGTATTGTCTATCTCCTCCAGATGTTGGAAGAAGTACCTGCCCAGAAATTTCCTTCTACTACGACATATTGCCTCACATTCACAAAGTATATGTGTTATGTCCTCTTCAGCTTGCAGGTCATCGCAGAATCTACAATTGTCCGAGTCTGCCAGCCTGAGCCTTTTGGTATGTTTTTTAAGAAGACAATGCCCTGATAATATGCCGATCAGTGTCCTGAGCAATAAAATTGCATACCGAGCCGGAAATTTATTTAGGCAGTTTATCTAAATAAATCAATTTTTTTGGATTCCAAAATCCTTATCAAATGTATCTACTGAATTAGAATTTGACATATATCTTAATATTATGTTGCCGTGGTTATACTATCGTCTGTGGGGATTGATATGAACAGAGTTTGAGAAACAGCATTAAAAATCACACGACAAATCTATGAATGATAAGCTTCAATTTGGTAAAAAAACATTTGAGTTGGTTAACATTAAGTAGGGTAAATATGTACCACAAGAAATAGCGTCGGCAATCTAGAAATCCATCGGGGTGAACGTGAAACTCGATAACCACTGGGCCGATTTTCATCATTCTTTTTTTGTTTTGTTCGTATTGCTGTATTCCAGAAATAAAACTACATAGCTATTCAAAAAAAATACAAATCTGACCATCCACACGATCGATGGTCAGATTTTTATATTTTCGCATGTCACAACTCACAATTGTCACAAAAACTGTAAAAAACTAAACGTCAGCGCTGCCGTCTGGTGGACAACTGTTGCGTGCAAAACGGAGCTATTATACATTTTCCTGACTTGCTCTTAGGTACTATGCGAAGAAGACAATGTTCGCAATGTTCATTTGAATATTGTTAAAAATCCTATAATTTTCCCACAGGGTTGATTTTTTTTTTAACAAAAAACAAGAAAAATATATTTATAAATAATATTCACCGGAGTTAGCCAACTTTACAGACCATTTTCAAACAGGAGTCCTAAGAGCATTTTTACGCTTTTTGTTCCCGAACTATTTTAACAACAAACTCATTTTGAAAAATGAATCGATGATACTTATAGTTTATAGATACCCGCGTGACGAGAGTGAATTTTTGTGGGTTCCTATTAAGTGAAATACATTTTGCTCGCCCACTAACTCGTTGAGTCAAATGAGTTTTGTCAATGAAAAGCATTTTTTCGATTACTATTTTCAAATCAAGTTATTGAAGCTTCAAGCTATAAAGTTTTATATAGTTTTAGCTATAAAAATTTCAACTTACCAATGGTACATATTCGTTTTATGGTTATGACTGTGAGCTTTGGAACTCGCCGCAATAAAAAAAATTCAAGGGAATTTCAATTAACAACAATTCAAAAACAGAAGCTAGTAGGTTGTAGGTTGTAGCTTGTAGGTAGTATCCGCAGGCATATCTTTATCGATACATTTTTACTGAGAATCGTATTTTTTGGTATCAAAATCGTAATCATAATTTACTTACAGAACAGCAACAGACCCACCTGGCTTTAATCGAGCGTTTCTTATAGAATAAAACAGGTACAAAAGAAAAGTGTACCCGAATGTACCTATACACAATTCAATTCACTTGTTTTATTTGAGGTTGTATTTCTCCGAAGCAAAAAGCCAGGAGCCTTGCCACATACCTAGGTATTCATTTAGCTGGCCACACAGTACAACAAAACAGTCATACATGTATAGGTAGGTACTCAAAACCACTTCAGCCATATTCAGTTATTGACCTCGACCTCGAGTCCTTTTTATAATAAAATAATGCTCCTTGAAAATAGAACCTACCTACATAAAACTTTCACTCATTTAAGAAGCCGAAGGAGTCAATGATTGTGCATAATAGTCCTTCAATTACACATCTAAGCAACCCTGGATAGAAGCTCCATTCGGGGTGTCCTGAAACTCTGTTGCTGGCGAGATGGGTCATAGGAGATGGGAGTTTCTATGTCAAATCTTTTCTGACACATTTGTCTCTTTTCCGCAATTAAATTTTCCACTCCGCTCATCAACATAGCATAGAAGATACATAATGTGTATCTGAATCTCATCAATATCTAAATATGACAGCCATTAGCAATTTAGTAGTAACTTTTAAAAACTACATCACGTCCGTTTCACGTGCGAAAAATTCTTCGAAAAGCACTTATTTACAAAACATAAACTCTTGTATTGCGCGCCCTGCTTAAGTGCCTTGCATTTTGAAGCAAACTCTTCCTAATGGATGCAATATGTGACAAGAAAGACATTGGGTGTTCCAGCACAGTACAACCACGCGCGTTTCTCGTTCGCTTCGATTTTAATGTCCGTGATCCATTTCCATGAATCCTATATAGCCAACGACCATCATTTTCTATGAAAATCAAAATCACTCTCGACATGACTTCCACCTATAAGTAGTAAGGATTTCCGTGCGCGTTTCCATGAATACGACACGCGTCGCTAGTGACTATTTTTCATGTCGTCTGCCCCAAGAGCAAATATACGAAAGAAATAAGAAGGAAAAATCAACCATGGAAGTTCCTTAATCCACTGAAAAACCAGAGAGTGTAGACACACAATCATTTGAATGACAGGCTCCCGCTAGAAAATAAATGCATTCCATCACTTCTGTCATATTATGTTCGACTATGGTATTAGGGGAGAGTGCGAGTGATATCTACAAAGTGGATGGGGTTTCGGTTTTTAAGACATTTCTTTGAAAATCCTATTTCTTTGTATTCTGTCAAAGAGGAACCAGAACCTGCTTCTGCCATGAGGGACGGTTATTTTATTTTCTGAATCACGACATGCGATTGCGAACAATGAAGTCAAAGGTCAGCGATCTGATAAGTATCATGAAAAAAGCGTTCAGTCAAAATCACATCTATTGAAGTTGAACATTGTTGCGATCTCGTGGTTTGTTTTGTAATTTGTTGCGCACACTTTCTATTGATACATAATGCCCAGTTTCACAGTGGGGCATAAAACTATTTAGTATACGATACTTTTGCTAAAGGCCCCCCAGTTATAGAAATACCTAAAACACAAGCGAAAAATATTTTTGGAGCACTTAAATTTAATGGGTGAACTAAATCTTGGTCTTAAAATGTTGCTTATGAATTACATTATAAATTTAGTTCACAAAAAAAAAATGTGCACGACTGGGTCGCACGAAACTTTCTCGTTTATTGCGAATCTCGCAGAATCTCAGAGTTATTTCAGCAAATTTTACGCTCAAAATCATACCCACTTAAGATGTACTCAGGTTTAGTAACTCAACCCTTGTTAATTAAAATATAAAAAGTAATACATACTACATAAACATACGTATTAACTACAACACTTTATTACTTACTTTCAAATTTCACCCCGAACAACTGACACTTAAAGGAGGCAGTAGGCGATGAATTTCGTATTCCCATTTTTGATTATTTAAAAAAGTGGTCTCAATTGTCGGAATTTGGGTAGTCATTTTTGAGAAATATTCATAAAACGGCTATATTCGAGTTTTCTGAGAAAAACTAAGTACGTGATCATGTTTAGAATGCTTATGTTGTCCTAAATATGTATTTTGATCAAAATCGTTAGAGCGGTTTTTTGTAAAATTATGCTGACAAATGTTACAAATTTGGATTCGAAAAGCACTGTTATTAAACTGTTTAGCGCAAAACTGAGTACGACGTATTATTCAGGATATAAACATTACATAGATTGGGGTGGAAATCGAAGGACGCATTCATGGTTCAAAAAACACTGTTTTGCAACTGTTTAGCTCAAAACTGACTATGGATTACTATGAATTTAAGCATTACCTGAAAGTAACATTTTTATCATAATCGAAAATGGCGTTTTTGAGATATGAGCAGTTTTTTAAAGTACTATTATTAGGGATTTGGGTGGATATCAAAGGACGCAGTCTTTTTAGGGAAAAACTGAGTATGCTATCAAGTTAAAAATGACAATAGTACCTTAAAAATAAGTTTTTTTTTAAATCGTTTTTTACCGTTTTCGAGAAAAAGCCAATTTTCAAAACTGCCGTTGCTGGAATTTCTAAATATGTCTAAATTTAGACATATTTCGTAATATTTCGTAAAATTTTTATATGGGAGGTACCGTTAATATTAGGGCTAGCATAAAAAAAAAACGTCCCTAGCGGGAAACCCACAAACTCTAAATACGAAGTTTGAAGCAAATCCGTCCAAGCGTTTAGATTCCCCAGGGGTGGGACAGACAGACATACGGACGGACAGAATTGCGAGACCCACTTTTTTGAGTTCCCCTATCATCGTAATATCAGAATTGATCAAAATCTTTTCGTTCGAAATTTTGTACGAAAACAATTACCTACCCCTATCGTAGAATCCGCCGGGGGGAATTATTCACTGAAAAAAACATTTTGGTATCGTCGAATCCGCAAAGTGAACAGTTCCCCGTGTGGGTAATGTGAATGAGTTTCACTGTATCGTTGAAAACGTTCAAAACGAATTTTTCCCGAACAAAATGACATTTCATACCCGCAACAAAATCATTGCGGATTTCATAGGTTTTCTTACTTGCTGCAGATTGTGAGAATTTTTTTAAGAAAATGTACATGTAAAAAAGCTGCATTATTAAGCCGAACATTTGTAATAAAACTGTGCAATATTGAACTTTATTAAAACCAAAAAAAAAAAAATCATTCTAAAAACACATTTCATCTGTTAGCTCCATGAAATCATTTACTGCTCCTCTTAACCTGTCTCGCACTCTTCTCTGAGAACACCGCTCATTTCGTTCTTCCTCTTATGCTTCCAAAAATAGAGCTATCGTATCAATTATTATATCAAACACTTTATTTATTATTAAAATCACTTTTAAAACACACTTTTTATATGCCTCCGGTGAATGCAGCTATACACAGATTTGTGTTAACAAATGAAAGACAGCTGTTTGACATTGGAACTACCATTCCCAAAAACGTGTCGATAAGGAAACGTTTCCGGCGGATTCCACGATAGCAGTAGAAAGTGAAAGGGAATCGAATAGGTAGGTGAAGTGAAACACAATTCCGACGGATTCCACGATAGGGGTGAATATCTTTCTCTTACTACGTATACGAGAAAGTTAAAAAATTAAGCATAATTATTGATGTCTAAATTTCCAAGAAAAAGAATTTACTCATTTTCCGTATGAAAAACTTTTTCTTTTCAACCTCTCAGTCAATTTCACAACACGTTCTACTGAATTCTTATGAAATGCTTATGTTAAATGTTTCAGTTTTGTTCCATTTCGTGTTTTTACGGACGCATTTTCCTGATAGCTAGCTACAACCGATGCCTAATCAAAAAGCTTGAAGAGCTATTTAGGTATAGGCCAGTTAGAGCAATCATTGAAATGTATCATTGGAACAAGTCAGTTAGAGTAATCATTGGAAAATTCCTGTCAGTGACAGGACCTGTCAGTGAGTTGCCAACAAACAAGTATAGGTTTTGAGGTTCGAGTTGATCATTGAAAGCAAAACTGACAGCTGATAATAGAAAGAGAATCGAACACTTCAGTACAACGATTGGGTTCCTAATTAGAGAAACCAAAATCAGTTGTTTATTTTGAAATCGATTTCAATCAGTGAAATAATAAAAGTGGATTTAAAGAAAAGTTTTAATCAGAATGACTTAATTTCTTTTCTAAAAAAAAATTCATAATTGATTAGCTTTATTTTGATATCAATTAAAGCCAATATTGTTTGATTAATCGACTTAAAATCGGAAATCAAAATTTTCAATGATGCATTTCAATAATAGCTAGTTATATTTGGGGTATTTTTTAGAAAGTGTGTTGTCATTAAATTTAAAAAAGTTTCGGAAAACGCACAATGCACGTTCCAAATGATAGATAATAAAAATGTTGGAAGTGTAACAGGATTAAACAACGTTTTTCATAAGCTATGTCGGAAAATATTGGATTGAAATTACTTGTCCAGGTTTCATCTCCATTATCATTGATTCATTTTCAATTTACATCGAGTTTATTGTAATAAAAATTGATGAATAATTATTATTTTTCTATAACTGAGTGTTTTTTCGTCTAGTTGGTTATAATTAAACTTTGATATTAATTAGGTACATACAGTTTTACATAATATGTTTCCAGCTCTAAAAGAATAGGTATATTTTTTTTATCTAAAGAAAATAATTTATTGTCCATCAGTTTTGGAAACATTTTTTTATTTAAATTTGGCAGAAGCTTTTTATACTATTTTTTTTTTTAAACCAAAGAGACGGAAGAAGGAAATAACTCACTCTTAGAAGTATTTTTTGCCTTAATGGACAAATTTTAACCTTCAACTTAAATATTTTGACGATTTTCACAATAGATAATTTTATCGGAAAATTTTTTCCACTGTGACTTTATAAAAGTTAACCTGGACTGGACACTAAAAATGATTATTATTAGTAGGTACGGCGCAATATCTCTAAAATCATTAATAAGGAGCAGATTGGACTTTCAATTCTTTAATATTTAACTCAGCTTGGCTTTCAAAGTAAAGTATTTTCAACGAGATGGCTTCAAATGCTATGAGATGTGCTAGATGTAAAATGTGTTTTTTAGAGATATAGAACTTTAAGTTGGCAACACTATTTTAAATGGCGGCCATTTTGTCAGCTGTCAAGTGATTTATTTTTAGTTTGGCATTTCAATATGAATAGATTGACGCCTCAATAACGCTTCCAAATTGTGCAAATTTTTTTTGAAAATCATGGTACTGTTCGAAATACGTATCGCGCACTACGCCCATTTTACGGTCAACATAATCGTCCATCAGAGCAATTAATTCGTTTAACTATGGAACGTTTTCGCACCACGTTTATTCTAAATGATAATACGCATCCACAGAGACGTCGTATACAGAAGAAGTCATTGCTGCTGTAGAGCGTAGCGTAGAGGAAGGCCCGAATCAGTCTATCCGCCATTGCAGTGTGCACAGGAATTGGATATGTTTCCATCCACTTTATGGAAGACATTGCGGAAAGATCTTGGTTTGCGTGCTTACAAAATCCAACTTGTGTAAGAATTGAAGCCACAGGATCACCTAGCAAGGCGTAGATTTAGTGAATGGAAATTTGGAGTGATGATAATCCTCAAGTATATGTTGAGACACCGTTACATCCACAAAAAACTGACTGTTTGGTGTGCTTTATGGGTTGGTGGAATAATTGGTCCGTACTTCTTTAAACACGATGCCGGCCAGAAAGTTACAGTCAGTCAATGGTGACCGCTATAGAGCCATGTTTACTGTCTTTATCGTTCATCTTGAACAACCATTATGTGCAATATGTCACACAGCTCGTGCCATACAATTGATTTATTGAAGGGATCGTTTGGCAACCGCATAGTTTCACGTTGCGGACCCATGAATTGGCCTCCGCTTGACTATTTTCTGTGGTGATATGTAAAGTCGCTAGTTTACGCCGATAAGCCCGAAACGATTGACCACTTGGAGGACAACATTCGCTGCGTTCTTGCCGATATATACGGCCACAAATCTTGGAAAAAGTCATCAAAAATAGGACCTCCAGATTAGACTACGTCCGAGTCAGCCGTGGCGGTCATATGCCAGAAATCATATTTAAATTATAATGCTAGAAGATTATCTTTCGAATAAAGTAAATTGCATGTTAATTTTAAAAAAATCATCTTTGTTTTAGTATTTCATTACATACTGAGAAATGGGCACTCCAATTCGAAATTCCTAAGTTTCCTTTAAAAAGATGATTAAAAAAAAAATAATACTAACTTAGACTGAAGTAGAAGGACATATACAACTAGCTATCTAACTTTAAAGGCTGTTGAGTTGGTCATAGGAAATGCATACTTGCATTTTAAATCCTCCGGATACAGAAAGCAAGAAAAACTAAACCGCCTTTTTCTATGCTATTGCTATCCTTTTTAATCCAGCATAATAATATTCATTATCCATGCAAAAATATATTTCCCGGATCATTAAAATCAAAAGCAATCCATCCCAGCCGTACCTACTTTTCCCACAAAACTCCCACAGTAAGCTCTCAATAATATAAAATAGGACTCTTCATTCGTAATGGCAATAATCGGGGAAGCACCCTACTCTATTACCCCCGTTAACATCTTCATAAAAACAATATTTACAATTCAATGGTAGCCAATGGTCCGACAGTAATGCGAGGTCCTTAAACAACTTTATGCTTTAGCTTCCGTACTCTCACTCATACACACGCATATGCAATAACCAATAACTAATTTCTATGTAAATTAGACAATTAAATGATGTTTTTCTCTCTCTTTCTTTCGCTGGCTCTGTTTCCCTTGGCAATTGTGTGGTGTTCCTCGACGGCCACAAAATCGCACTGAAAATGATGCATTCAAAGCGACGACGACGACTCGACGTAGCTAAAATGGACAAAACGAACGCCAAGCCAAACAATCCTTTCATTTCAACTCTTTGGCGGCAATAAAACCGAATAGAGATAAAACCGCCTTCGAACCGAACTCGTTCGGTTTGCATTTTTATTTCCCTTTATTGAACTATAAATCCACTTTTAAGTAGACCATAAACATGTGAGGGAGCGCATTCCGCTCTAGAGTGGCGCTGCGGCTGAGCGCCTTTACCAATTGCGTAAAGTGTACCTACCGGAACTCAGCTCCCGATGGTCGTCGCCACGTACAAAGAGACTTTAGGATTTTGGCCCACGATGATGTGCCAACGCGCGTAAATTTTGTTTAATGGAGGAGCCTTCAATCAAAGTAATTCCTGCAGGTTGTGTCGTTAAAATGATTCTCCATCAACGCTCTTTCAGAAGTCATACTCAAAATGTTCGGTTTTTACGAGGTAGACCTGGTTGACTGGCATATGGAATCCTAATTCCGTTCACAACCTGATTAACACATCTGTGCTCTAAACACCGCCATTGGATGCTACTATGCTACTGCTTGTGTTGTAAAGGTTGTGGGCGTTGTTGGCCTGATGCATCGGTGTCAGTTTAAAAATAATTTTCTGACACGAAACGTGCCACGACCACGAGTGGTGTCTGCGAAGCATGGAGCGAGGGGGGTTCAGAACTATTTGTTGCCCCAAAACTGATTTTGTCTGTTGCTGCTTCTTTTTCATTCTGTCTAAATAGCATTAGACCGCTGACACATTGTTGGCGGGACTTTGGATTCAAATATACCTACCTACACCGGGAAGACTTCATGTCAGCTTTAGTAGTTTTTTGTACTTGATAAGAACGTCTGGCATATGGAGACAACATGTTGTCAGGCTACTGTAAATGGGTATTCTATTCAATTAAGTGTTTTCCCGTATAGAAGTGTGGGCGAAATAAGGCGACTTTTGAGGTTAACACACTGAGACAAAGTGTGTAGATGAACGGATATACCTTTGGCTGTTGGAATGGAAAAATGTTTGTTTGTGTCTTCATTGAAAGCGATTAGTGAGTGATGTAGGTAGGTACCTACTCTTGTCTCTATATAATTTCATTGTCATGTAGGTCCTGAGATTTATCTATAGGCCGTGAGTGTTGGTAATGTCGATTTGGAGAAGTGTGTACTGGTAGTCGATCTATTCTATAATGGATGAAGAGCATTCGTTGGTGCTGTCCCTGTATACATCTATGTTATGTACTTAAAGAACAAATGTGTAGAATCCTGGGTAGGATTTTACTTCGTAGGTATAGTAAGGTTTTTTTTATTTCAAATTGACATCCAAAATTACAAGCAAATTTTGTAACTCACTTCCTGGAGACACAATATTTCCAGAGGACTCTAACATAAATTGAGTGCAGTGCGCTATTAATAGGCCTATTTAAAAAAGGGGCAACTTAACTCACAATACTCATCGTCATCGCAGCGCTTTCTAACGGTTCAGGAAATTGGAGTTGCTAACTAACCCTTTCACTGAAATATGACTCCTTTCCATGTTTTCTTTCGATATGAATGTTGATAAGGAGTCGAACCCTTAACTTAACTTCGACACTCCGTAGTCCGTACGAAGTATCTACTTTACTCAGATAGGGAGGACTGGCGAAAAATTAAAGTTGCGAATGAAAATGAATTTTCGATTTATATGGATGGTTCCAAAACTAAGGAGGGTAGGTACCTACAGGGTCAGGTATATACTCTAGCGATATAGACGTATATGCGCCATTAAGAATTCCTGACACATGGAGTGTTTTCCAGGCAGAGGTTTTGACCGTGATCAAAGCTATGGAGGTCTACTTGAAATGGGAACAATAGCCAACAAGAATATCGCTATCTACATTGCGATAATCAGGCTGCGCTAAAGGTGCTAGAGTCTTTCAAATCTGAACTAGTCTGAAGCAGCCGCACAATACTCCGAGCATTGTGCGCGCGGAGCCATGTCAGATAGTTTTGGTTACCTGGACACTGTAATATTGAGGGTAACGAAAGGGCCGAAGGCGACGTGCTGGTCAAAAACGAAGCAGAGCTTTTCACAACCATTCGTCTTGTGTGTGTTTTTATTTTTGGGACGAATGAAAGGGACCTACACAATTTTATGGCGAGTGCGCGAAAGGCTGAATTGGGAAGCTTTTTCAGGACAGTTATACTCTCGGATGTTTGTCAGGAGTTCGTGAGAGTTGGCGTAGTGGAGAAAATCTTAAGATGTAATTTGAGTTTTTCCGAGGATCGAACCAGCACACTAACTACTGAGCCACTGCGACCAGAATTCTTATAGAGAAAATTAAAAATAGGGCAAACCTAAGACGGTAACAACATATAGAAGGCTCTCAAAGGCTTTGTGGGCGGAGCTAGATCGGAAAAAAATTCTGTAAAATTATTAAAACTCAGCAGATGAAAGCTACGAATGGTTATATGTAGCTATAGGGATATTCTTTGGGCACTGCCTTCTTAGGAAACACGCTAAGAGATTACGTTTAACAAATACGAACATTACTCATCTTCTCTGTGAATGTCAAGCTATTGCTCGCCATAGAAGAAAACACTTTGGAATTAAAAACAATTTTGAGGAAGATGGCTTCTCAAACAAAATTGAAAGCATTTTTAGGTTCTAAAGGGAAATTAAGTGTTTGGGCGCCCAGGGATAGCGATGGGCCTGATGGTACTTAGTCTACTTTGATGAACTTACACCCTGTACAAACAAACCTAACGTAACCAACCTTCAACTGATGAAATGACCAACATTATTAAAATTTTGAAACCTTAAAAAAGGTTCATAATAAAGGGTGAATTTCTTCCTGTTTGGTTTTTCCCTCCTGATTTTTTTGACAGTTCACGCGTGATTCGTGACACGTGTCAAAATAAAAAATACTAAGTTAGCATTGCCATTTCATCATGGATAGACATACATTACATACGTCCAAACAACTTTTGCAAATTATTGAATTTAAAAAATGTGTTTAGAGCACTTCATCCATTGTATGGATGATCCTACTGAGCAGGCTACGTTAATAATCAAAATTGCCGTATATGGATCTGCTAAGCAACCAGAAGCATTGCAAGAACTGCCAATTCATCCACAAAAATGTACCGTTTGGTGTGGTTTATGGCATGGGCCGGTGGCATCGTATTTCTTCAAAGATGATCGCAACAACGTTACGGTCAATGGTGCTCGCTATCGTTGGATGATTTCGGACTTTTTCTTGCCCAAAATGGAAGAGCTGGGTTTGGTCGACATGTGGTTTCAACAGGACGGGCCGACATGCCACACAGTATGCGAATCCATAGACATATAGATATTGCAAGGCGAATTCCGCGAGCAATTCATCTCACGTTTTGGACCTGTGAATTGGCCGCCTAGATTGTGCGAATTGACGGCACTGGACTATTTTTTGTGGAGATATGTTAAGACTCTCTTCTATACGGATAAGCCAGCAACTATTGCTGCCTCGGAAGACAACATAACTTATGTTATTGATGAGATACCAGTCGATATGTTGGAAAAAAAGTGTGTCAAATTGGACAATCCAAAGATCGACAATTGCGTATAGTTAGCATTATTTTTCTTGAAGTGGGCCTACTAATTACAATAAGAATAAAAGCCTAGAAGTTGTCCAGTTCGTCCCTCCCACTATATAAAATGTTCTTTAACGCATTGCTTATGGTGGTGCTCGACTGCGTCTTGTGGTGCGATGGGGTGTCCGCTGCTTCGGTGGTGGATAGTCGGCGCTTACCAATTCTTCAAACGTAAAAGTTGTGTCAATGATGAACAATATCTGAGCTTAGCGGAACGATTTATGTAAAACAGTTCGCCAAAAATGCTTCGCTCTTGAATAGGTAATATACTGATGCTGCCCTATTCCTTAGGCTACACGTTAAAATTGTCAGTAACGACCACCGAATGCTGTTCTCTGTCATCAGATGTCAAACCAGTATATAAGGTACATTAAAGTGAACGTCATTTATGCCAGCAGTAACGAAGTAGTCCCCCGGAGTAGTCCTATGCAGGTGTATTGGTTAAGATTTGGCTAGACGAACCTTTATCATATTTTACTGATCAAGGGCTTTTTCCATTTGCCAGCGGCGTTCTTGCTTATAATGTGTCCTTTGCGCAAGTCTATATCGATGCTTGGGCTTCTTGCCGCCATCTTCTACACTGTTTGGATCGGTCATGTGTTCCCAAATTGTTAGTATCTACTTAAAGCTATGCGATATAGATATGATCGAATCACAATATCGCAGTTCCTTTGGGTGGTAACCTTGCCCTATAACTTAATTTCAATAGTGGTTCCGGTTCGTGGTGTATCTGGGCTTTTGAACCTCTGACTTAGGGCTGATCGTTTCACCGATTATACCCTTGAACTGCCCGGTTTTTTTCCCTCGGATGATAAAAGAGTATTCTCCTTTGGCATACCCACCACAATTACTTCAGGTCTCTTATTTTCCGATGATACCGAGATTAATCTGTCGACTTGCCACCATGGTGACGAATTTACACCTTGACATTTAAAATATTTCAATAAATTGTTGATAACCTGCCGCTCAATACAATTATGGCCAAATATCCATTTGTCGGCCAAGACATCATATAAAAATAATAATGAGTTGGCTTTTTTCAATCACCTATCTACTAAACGTCGCACTTGCTACCTTTTTTGATGACATACCTTAAGGTTTTAATTTCTTTATGACAGATGACAGTAGACACGCCTACTTGCCGATAAAAAGAAAAACCTCGTTATTGATGTATACAAACCTAAAACCTCACATAAAATATTCCAACTAATATAAATATCAAAAATAAAATCCGCGAAGCACTCTTAAACAATTATAACACCCGACACCCATATTAACTGTCAAAAATTAATTACCCACTTAAATCTGGCTAATAATCCGCCACAGCCTAAACCATAACGTTCGCACCACTCATAAGGCCTATAAAAACCCGACGAATAATCCTTGTTTTACAAGCCATAACAAAAGTTTCATAGTACTAAAGTGCCTGCCAGTCAAAAGCAGATGTTCACCGGAAAAAAAAAATACCACACGGCACACGACATAAAATCAAATGAAGCAAAAGACGAAACGAACATTTTAACATCCAACTCATTAAGCCATTAAAATTGTGGCTCAAAATATAATATTTTCGGATGAACTCATAAACGAGAGCAACCGCGCGAATTAAAACACTTGTTTCTTACTTTTAAAATTAAACAATATTTATTTGGAACTATGTCCTTTATTATTGAAATACTTTTTACTAATTCTAAAAGGAGCTTAAGGCTACTATGTAGTTACAATAAGACTATCGATAAATTCATCATACAGTCGTATTTATATATTTTTCTTATCTATCTACAAGGAGACCCAAGCGTACAATCGTCTTGCTTGATAATGAAGAAGAGATAATATTCCAACATTGTATACAAACGATATTATCTCTTGTACATATGTTATCATTGTAGCGTTGTGTGCAAGACTGTACTAGAGGCTAAAGATATCATTGAATACAAATAATGTTATCTTTTTTCTCAATATGTTTTGCTATGGATACTTAACTCCCCCCCTTGTTAAACGAAATCGTCCCGATTTTTCGACGCTATTTTTAACATTTCTCTTTCATAAGTTTTGTTATATGCGTCAATCTTTTTTTGTTTTTGACGATCTGTTATACATTGTATAGTTTTTATCATTACGTACGTAAATGCTAGAATAACAATCAGTGTTACAATTGTGTATATAGTTGATAATATCGGTTTTTCTTCAAAAGGAATAATTAGTTTTTTTAAAGTATCTATGTTATCGAATTTGTACATTGTATCTTCTTTAATTATTTGGTCGATGTAAGACTCTGAATTATGATTTCTTAATATAACTTCTTTAATTTGCTTATGCATGTTTTTGTATATTTTATCGTCTAGATTTATAGTATTTTCATAAGTAACTAAGTTTATACCATTAATTGTTTGATTATTTAACTTATGCTTACCGCTTAATAACATAACACCGGATTCAATTTCTAAGTCGTAATCGTATTCTTGTTTAATGTTGCATTTTGAAGTTATATTCTTTAAAAGTGGAATAAGACAATTTTCTTCTTCAAAGTTAATTTCACAAATGTTTTTACTTAGATGATTTTGACAATTTCTTGTTCTTAAATAAGTTTGGTTACATAAGGCAATTGTTTTATCTGTAATGATTTTTCCATGTTTTGAATTTAAAGGTGTTACTTTATACAATTTACATGATTTAATTAGAACTGGATATTTATATATTGTGATGAAGAATTCATCAGTTCTAGCTAAAAATATTTTAGAGTACTCAAGTATATTTATTATGGGTACTTGAATTATTTCATGTTGAATAATATTTTTAATGTCATCTAAGTCTAGGCTTTCTGATAAATATTCATTATTTTTTGCTGCATTAATTGTTCTGGTCAATAATAATAATTGTTCGTACACTTGTTCTATTACTAAATGTTCTTTAAGGCTCTGACCTTCGAATTGTTGCAAAATTTGTTCAAATCTAGAATTTATAGTTTTTTGTTTATTATTGTTTTCTATGAGATTATTTATACTCGTTTCTATGTTAACTAAGTCATAATGGTCAGGATTACCAAACACATATTTGAAAGCTGTTCCTAAAAAGTTAATTGATCTAGTATGCCTAGTATGTTCTTGTAATTGGTCTGCTAAATTCTTAATTTTACTTAACCAAATTTTTTCTTCCTGTGTAGGTTGATATTTACTAGTTACGATATTTACGTAAGGTTGAAATATCGAAGTCAGGTTGGTGGCATGTAACAAATAAGTTTGTTCTTTGAATAAATACACGTCATCTGTTTGCGTAAGTATAAACTTCTTGTTTAGTAACTCAGTTATTTGAACGTTTCCTTGCCCTTCTTGACTCTGTACAATTCCTAGTAATGTTAGGAATATTAATATTTTCGTCATCTGAAAAATGATAATTCTTTATGTTATCCTTGTGAATTTTTATTCCTTCTTTAGAGATTACCGTGTCTCCTTTATCTTCTTCTACTATTCTTGTTATGTATCTAGCGTTAGATTTCTTTCTAAGACCTGTGATTCTTACCATTATCTTATCTCCTTTTTTATACTCTCTGTGTCGAGTTCCTTTATTTAGACGTTCGATCACTTTTTTGGATGCTGAGTTTAGTTTATTTATTATAATTTCACTATTTCTATATTTATTTTGATTAAAGAAAATGTCTCTAGGTTTCAAACCGGTAACTGAGTGTATAGAATTATTTAATTCACGCACTGTTCTAAATATTTCTTCGATAAGTCTTGTTTTATTCTGAATTGTGAATATTCTAGACAGTTCAGTTATTGTACCGTTTACACGTTCTACCTGACCGTTAGCTGTCGATCTGTATACTGGAGTTTCTACTTTAGTTATGTTGTATTTCAAACACATTTGGTTCACCATTTCTGTTTTGAATCCCTTCTCGTTATCTGTCATGAGTCGTTCACATTTTGGGAAATAATTAGATAAGACCTCTTCCATAACGTCGTACAGTCTGTTTCGAGTTTCGATTTCCCGAAGGATTGTATATTTAGAATACTTATCTACTGTTACAAGGAAAGTATACTTGTCGTTGAAGTATATGTCCATATGAATGTGTGTTCCCACATGTGTTGGTATTTCTGAATTATTCAGAGGTTCTCTGATAGGTTTTCTTTCATATTTTCCAAATAGACATGCTATGCATTTTTTGTTGAAACTCTTTGCTTGTTTATTTAGATCGGGCCAGTAATATTTCTCTGAGATTTCTTGTATATTGTTACGTAACCCTCGGTGTGCTCTTTCATGAGTTACCCTTACAAGTTTTAGTTGTTCCTCCAAATTTGTCACGTCTTGAAGTTTTCTTGGTGTGAATATAAATCTTACTAGTGGGAATTCTTTTTTTATGTTTTCACCATATTTGTATATGTTTTCAAATTTCGTATGCAAAGCTACAATCTTTTGGGGTTGTATAACTTCTTTCATCTGCCTTAGTAAAGAGTCTTTGTCCTTAAACTTTATTATGAGTCTTATTTTGTTACCAAAATAGATTTGTGTTTCGATATTATTTGTTATATCTTCAATAAGTTCGAACTGTGCAGTGTATGCATTAAAAGGCTGATTCACAGTTTTTATTATATCATTAGAAGAACTTTCAGCTGAATGTGCTGTTTCTATGGTAGAAGTATTTATGCGTTGACGTGATAATGCGTCAGCTACAAGATTTAGGTTTCCTGGTTTATAAACTAATTTTGCTCCAAAGTCTTCAATGATTCCCTTCCAACGTTTCAGCTTTGTGTTGGGATTTTTTTC
The DNA here is from genome assembly GCA_955612985.1 of Cheilosia scutellata. Lineage (NCBI taxonomy): Eukaryota > Metazoa > Arthropoda > Insecta > Diptera > Syrphidae > Cheilosia > Cheilosia scutellata. The sequence goes on from OY015311.1 coordinate 94,571,422, forward strand.
TGATACAGAATATATAAGGCTCTGGTGATCGGTATATATGGTTAAGTCTGCTATACCATATATGTAGTTTCTGAGTTTTTGTAAGGACCATATGATCGCTAATAGCTCTTTCTCGTTTGTGCTATAGTTCTCTTCTGTCTTAATGTGGCTTTATTGAGTACGTCGAATACTTGACTTATGTGCTGTATATGTTCTTCCTCAGATGAAGAATATATCAATACGTCATCAATGTAAACGTGTACGAATTTACCTACAAAGTCTCTCAAAATGTCGTCCACGCATCTCTGAAATATGCTTGGTGCATTTTTGAGCCCGAAAGGCATTCGTTTAAATTGATATTTTGCGCCATTTATAGCAAAAGCTGTTTTTTCTTTATCATCTGTTTTGATTTTAATTTGGTGGAAACCTGACTCCAAATCTAACGTTGTAAAGTACTTGGCTTTACCTAAATTTTGAATTGTCATGTTGACATCCGGAATGGGGTATCTGTCTGTTACAGTGTGAGCGTTAAGTTTTTGGAAATCAACAACCATGCGCCGTTTTGGTTTTCCTTTTTCGTCCAAACCTTTTTTAGGTACTGTCCATATGGGACTGTTATAAGGACTATGGCTTTTTTCTATTATATCGTCATGTAAGAGTTTCTGTATTTCTTTGTTTACGAATTCGTTATCTGCTATGGGATATGGATATTGTTTAACATAAACCGGATTATCATTGGTCGTCCTAATGCTTGCTTCTATAGTATCTGTAAAGGGTAACGGTCCTATGCTGTTATTAATCTTCATCAGTCTATCTATGTCTGCTTTATAAATATTATTTTCCCCAATTATGTAATTAATTTTCTGAATAGATTCGACACTGCTTATGGTAGTTAGAGTCATATTACTGAAATTTATTTCCGCGTTTAGAACTTTAAGTCCTTCATATCCTAATATCATATCAAAAGACTGAATATCCTCTAATTCAAAAAATGTTATATTTTTCTTTAATATCCTAACTACTTTCTTTGTATCTACCATAGAATAACCATGCATTGTTTTTATTTTTATAGGTTTAATTTTAATTTTTTCGCTAGAATCGCATTTTCTATTAATGTAATTATGGGTTGCACCAGTATCAATAAGAATTTTGTAAATTTTCTTATGAATAGTACTAGTTAAATTTAAGCAGGGCAACCCGTCTACTAGTTTAAATGATCTATTCTTATGTTATTATTTACCATACATTCCGTTTCATCTGCTTCTGCATATGTACTGCTGACATCGTCTCTGCGTTGTTGTCGGGAGTTATTTACTCTCTGCTGCTTGAAGTTCTGCTGATAAGATCGTTGCGGTCTGTTGTGTGTGTTGAAACTCCCGCTGTGTTCACGTTTCGCTGGTGGATTATATACATCGGGTTTGCATTGATTCCAATTTTGTCGCTGTGCATGTACAATTTGTCTCGAGTTTATCTCCATCGGCTGTGGTCCTTGATTGTGTTGCTGCATATTATCGTATTGCTTCTGGGGTTGATAATTCGTTGTTTGGCTCGAATAATTTGGTCTTCTTTCGTTTCTGCGTTCATGTGGCATATTTTTGTGGTGCTTATCTTGAGTGAGATGTAAATGCCTGTGCACATTATCATGTTCTATTCTGCGAGCAATTGCGAATGCGTGTTCTAGATCATTTATTGTAGCTGAATATAATGATCCTCTTGTAAAGTTGTCACTCATACCATCAATGAATATACGAACTGCGTCGTCGTTAGCATTTTTAATTAGTCTGTCGATTATATTCGGCGGATCACCTGACATAGTGATTTTTGATATTATTAAATTGAGATTTTTATTTATCTCGTCGTGGTATTCAGACAGTGTGCTTCTTTTTTGCGTGATGGCTTTCATCATGTCTTGTAGCACGTATAGAGGTTCTTGATTAGAGTACGTATAATCTAATCTGTTACGTATCGCCTCAAAATTAAAAATTGTGTTATAATTAGTTAACACATTCGCGGCTGCACCCTGTATTTTACTTTTCACTATAGTCAATGCTGCTGCGTACTTACTGTGTGTTTTGAAGTTTTTAATGCTGTCCATTAATCTGGATGCTTCTTCGCGCCACGACCGATAATTTGATTGATCGCCGTTGAAAATAGGTAGGCTTTTAAATGCGTCTAACTGTATTTCACTACCATCTGTATATGTGGTTCTTATTTCCTCTAGCACAGGTATGTTTGGTACTATGCCTAATCCAGATTTTACTTCATTTAGTTTTGTTTCTAAATTAGTGTTTATTTGATTTTGGTTAGTTATTATTGCTGCTAACCTTGCATTCTCTGTGCGTGTGTGCTCTAGGGTTTGTGTTACTGTGTTGCACCTGGTTTCTAAAGCTTCTAATCTTGCCATTAATACTGCGAGTTGTTCCATTTTGAACTCGTGTCTGTTGTCGTCGAATTTGTGTGTTTTTTTTCTCCACATATACACTTTCACTGAATTGCTTAGCTGCTTCGTATGAAGAAGCTATATTTGTACCTGCTATGCTAGGTAATTCTTGTAACCGGTAACGCGAGTGTTCTGTTTATACTAGATTTCACTACTTGTTCCCGAGGTCCGCTCGATTGAAGTTAAAAAGTATATTTAACCTCCTGGCAGGATCGCCAATTAAAACACTTGTTTCTTACTTTTAAAATTAAACAATATTTATTTGGAACTATGTCCTTTATTATTGAAATACTTTTTACTAATTCTAAAAGGAGCTTAAGGCTACTATGTAGTTACAATAAGACTATCGATAAATTCATCATACAGTCGTATTTATATATTTTTCTTATCTATCTACAAGGAGACCCAAGCGTACAATCGTCTTGCTTGATAATGAAGAAGAGATAATATTCCAACATTGTATACAAACGATATTATCTCTTGTACATATGTTATCATTGTAGCGTTGTGTGCAAGACTGTACTAGAGGCTAAAGATATCATTGAATACAAATAATGTTATCTTTTTTCTCAATATGTTTTGCTATGGATACTTAACTCGCGCTAAGGCGCTGTATTAATCTGTTTGACGGCAAAACTTCTAACTGTTCTTGCTTTCAGTGTTATACTGTTTCTGGATGAAGACAAACCACAAAAGCCGCCATTAGGCAATTACAGTTAGTGGTTAACGAATAATAGGTTGTCGTAAATTGTGCCTCAAAGTCTATAAATGACTCCTAAAAGAGGCTGAGTTACGATTTTGAAAATTCTTATTCGCTTCCGCCATTGTTATTGTAATTTTGAATTATTCAATCAAGTAGCAAACAAGGCGTGAAGTATACGCACCACGCAGTGCGAGTGGCTGCGTGAAAAGTAGTATACGACCCCCTAGGTCGACTGTGTCCCATTGACACCTTCAACCAAGGGGATCTAATCTACCTACGAAGAATGTGTATTCTTTTTGGTCAAAAATGGATTATTTACGGTCCATGAATGAATGTTCGTCGGCAAGTGAATGGAGGGTAATTTATTAACTGCGAAAGGTGCGCGGTTAAAATGAAAAGGAAAACATTAACAAGCCTTTGATCGTTTCATGAATTAGTGGCCTCGCCTTTTCAAACTCCTGTGGTGACTAGAAGCGGTTAACTAGTGACATTTTGATTTACTGCCTATGAACTTTCTTAAAACTTGGTGTCTCATTTGATTGCAAAGTTCAGTGTTCATATTGCTGAGCGCTGATTCAAAAGGAGAAAGTGTCATTCGAATTGGAGATACATATTTAAAGAACAGAGTCACGGTAGGTTACCTTGCCAAAAGATATTTGTCAACTCATTTTATACCCACTCTAGCTACTGTCAAAGTTGACAATGACATCTTGAGATTTGAGATCTATTTGTTGCTAACTGAGGATGGCCGCACTGGTTTTTCTTTATAGGATTGCCGGCAACATCTCCGATTGAGAATTTGTAACCAAACTTGAACTGTCAAATTTATTTTACTTTTTCTTCACTTTTTCCTGTAGGTACCTCGACAGAACGAAGTTCTTTTTGGTAAAAGGTTAGGAAATAAAATATAACTCACTGAAAGTAGTCTTCAACAAGTGTGATTTTTCTTAAATGCTTGTTTTTCGAATTGGCAACACTTTTGCAGCGACAACCAATTTGACATTTGACAGCTGAATTCTGCTCACTTTAGTTTATCATTTCATCGACTTACTACTAATGCCGTTTTCGATTGGTAATCCAGAATCGTCCGGAAGAACTCTCCGCGATTCTGAATTCAAATCCAGAAGCAAATTTCTCTTCTTTTCAGTAGAAGAACTGTCATTTGAGTGCCAATCGCACGCTTTCAGAAGCGTTCGGTTTGCTTCCGGACGGTTCTGGATTACCAATCGAAAATGACATAAGTTGACATCTATTTGTGCCAACAATCCAACATTGTGTCCGGAGAACTCAGTTTTGACATTTCTATTGAGTCATCGGAGAGTATAGGGGGGCGCAGATTGTCATTTCAATTGCCCTGCCTGACGTGTAGAGCACCAAACAGAAACTCAGAATCCAGGAGAGAAAAAATACAATTGTCAAAAGTTGACATACCGACAATTGAAGTTAGTTTTCGTGTTCAGGTAAATTTGAGTCCCGAAAATTCAAGTCTACTTACGATGTCTAGATTCTGTCTAGAATGCGTCCATTGCTTGCCTATAACTTGTACTAAAAATGTGTCCGGAGACAAGATTGCTCTTGATCCTCTTTTTACCATCAAATTTTGTTCAGAGATTAGACTGATTTTTGTTCGAATGGCTACGTCTATTCTCGCATTTGACAAAACTCGAATAGTCATTATTAAGATGCCGCCGCGCCGATACTTAACTGGCATTAAGCAAGACTTGCTTTAGGGGCTAGTGGTATCGCATTGGTCCATATAAATTCAAGATGCCATTTGGAACGTTACGTTACAGATCCAGTCAAAGGAGAGCGCTGTATCTGACTCTTCTAGTTACCCAAGTGGGTAGCATTCTTGTGGCAGATGGTGCAACATGCCACTCGTTTTGGTGAGCTTTTATTTCTTTGACAACTGAAACGGGGGTGCGTGAACTTAGCACCCCAAAGTTTGAAAAGTATATATTTTTTTAGAGTTCTGGATAGCTGGACAAGAGTTCTAGAGTTCCTGATAAACATTTTGAAAAATTCTGTTCATTTAGTATTTTTTTTTTTTATTTTTTTTAATGTGGGGTGCTAAGTTCACGATGCACCCCATTTACAAAAATTTTGAATTTTTCTTTTTTTTTTGTATAGAATTAACATAGTTCTGGAGTTCCTGATAGTTTAAAAAAAAATTAAAATCCCAAATTATAGCAAAAAAATGTTTTTCCAAAATAAGCCAGCACCCCATTTTGATAAAAGTACATTTTTTAAAAAAATTCATGCACTACACCAAGAGTTCTGGAGTTCCCTAAACAAGAATTTTTTTTTTGGAACAAAAACAAAAAAGTTATAGAACAGTGAAAATTTTCAAAAATTGCGGAAAAATTTTTTCGGAGTTCCGAAGAGTTCTGATTAGAGTTCTGGAAAGTGCTCAAGAAACTCAACAAAAAATCCTTATAAAATAATCTTCTAAACCCAAACACAAAAAAGTTAGACAACATTACAAATTTCAAAATGTAGTTCCAGTGAGTTCTCATGAGTTCTGGTTACAGTTCCGAAAATGGTTCAAAAACTCAAGTGGGTAGCATTCTTGTGGCAGATGGTGGAACATGACACTCGTTTTGGTGAGCTTTTATTTCTTTGACAACTGAAACGGACGCTTCTATATTTCATACCGGCTCCAACCGAAAAAATTGTGCAACGTTCTCAAAAAATTCAAGTCAAAGGCTGTATGTACAGTGCGCGTCAAAAATAAGTGAACGCCAATGTTGTCTTTTGAGTATGGAAACCATTTTTTTAAATATCTATTTTAAAGTATTTTCGCTATCAAACATTTTACAGATTATTGTATTTTTTAGAGATCTTTCAAGACTCTAAGAACAACTTTAAAGAGCATTGGTGTTCACTTATTTTTGACAATCACTGTAGGCCTAGGCAGGTAGACGATTGCCCAGGCGACGATTGTCAAGGCTGGTTTATGTCAACAATTTTGATCTACAATTTTTATTTTGGATACAGATGAACAAAATTATACATATTGTCGGAGGTGCATGTATCTTAAATCCATTCTTGTAAGTTCACCTATTTTCTCGGCTCCCACCATAGGTCCACGGTGTTAGTAATTGTTTAACTATTCCCAGCCATATTCTCTTCTTTTACAGTCCTTGATTTTAAAATGAATGCATAGCTTTTATATAGAGGTTTGTCTATAGACGAAATTGCGTCTTCTAAGCTACTTGGGTTATAGCAGCTATATCTCTGAATGAAAAATACTTTACTCATCGGGGAACTCGGACTTTGACGCAAAGTTTCACAGAAGATGTATGCGCGTGCACCGATATCCATCTTTCAAACGTTTGTAATTTTTGTTTACTTTGTCTCGATTAGGCGATGAAAAGACACGTCGAGCTAGAATATTTATTGCAGCATAGGGGCCTGAAAGTCATTAAAGGTATGGGCCTCTACTTTTCTTCTACCAACGGAGAGTTACCGTCATATCTTCCCGACCTAATTAAACCCTGAATAAGATCTTGTTTCCTACTCAGATTTTTCGTATTCTTCAAGATATACCTAGCCGACAGTCTAGGTCTAGAGGGTCAACTAGATAAAAATGGAAATTAGAATTGATTAGAAATAGTATGCGTCTAAAAAGAAGGCAAATGCAAAACACATTACCTTATTAGATGAATCAGTTCGAAGTCATAGAAGCTGTTAGGTCTTTTTCAACGTTTGTTCTCGACAGTATAGAGCAATCGGTACCCAAAAAAGTCATTCGTTCGAATAATTCAAATTCCCTTCCAACTCATATACTTGATTGTATAAAACTGAGAAACTACGCTAGGGCTAGGTGGATGAGAACGCGAGTGCTACCTTACTGAAGCAAAAATTCTAACATCAGTGGAATCAGTAAACTTCAAAGTCTAGACAAAGCCAGTAAGCCTTTCTGAATTATAGTGAAAGTAAGACTTGATACTTGTAACATGACGTACTATGATCTTGATATAATGCCAACTTGAATTGAGGACCCCTTTGACTTTTTTTAAACAGATCTTTTGGTCTGTCGCAGACCTGGGATGTTCCTCAGCACCATTTACGTTATGAAGGCCTTTTAATACCAGTATGGTAAACAAAATTAGCCCCGTTTAATGTGCTTATCATAAAACTTAGGCAGAAAATCTTGCCCAACACACGAAACTTGCCTAGATTTCCAGGCAAATCGACCAATCAGAGACTGTTGACTAGCTAGGCAAAAGCGTATTGAACGCGGTCATTGGCTCATTTTTGCTGGTGTGTGTGAAACTATGAATGGAACTCATTCATTCATTCATTAAGGCTTTTCGTCATTAGTATTCAGACATTTGGTTTGGTCAGTTGAAATCAGCTCTTACTCCGAGCACTCCAACTTCATATATCTACCCCTTTTGTACAGTTTTGGTAGTTTAGTGGATTATGTCTAACCAAAGAATATAGAATTACCAAGAAGACGCATCTCATACAAATCTTTCTACTGAAAATTTTTGTATGGCGGGTTCCAACATTGCTGCCCGCTCTCATAGCTTTTGCTATTGCTTTTCTTTATCAAGAACTTTTTAATCTCACGCTCAGAGAATTTCATAAAGCGAGAAGTTACAATACACAGCGACACAGTCATCCACAGCACAGGATATACCACCTACGTACGATACCTCTTTATGCCTATAACCAGGTACACGCACATATTCCAACAGCATATTCTGCTTTCCGCATAACCGGTTCTTGATGAACGACGAGACGATGACGAGGATTGACGAAAGGCACACGATCCTTCTGCATAAGTGCACAGTAACGATTTTTTCGCTTCGTTGATGCAGATGCAGATGGTGGTGGAAAATATATTTATACCTAGGTACTACGTGTGGATCGAGGTTGTATGAGAAAGAGCTTTACTCTCAATTATTTTTCAATCGGCTCTCTTTTCATTATTTAAAAAAGAGCTTTCTGTGTTTGATTTCAATTTCAAAGTCAGATAATACTTCTTGGTAATTATATATTCTTTGGTCTAACCCATGCTTTTCTTCTGTTCCCAGATAACTGAAGCGAACCACTTGTTTAGACCATAATGTCTTTGGGAAGCGGTCTGGTAACTGCGCAGATTATGTGAAGCTCCAGAAGCTCAGAGAATTGGGTCCATTCACCCCTAGTGGTTCGCTCGGTATATACTGCCTGTCATCGATTGTTTTCGACTCCCCTCTAGCTTCGGAATTAAACTTATGAAAAGTTCTTAGTTTAAGAAGGTTTGATGTTAAAAAAATGTTAGCTTTATTTAGCAAGTTTTTTGTTTACAATTTATTTTATTTATATTGTTTAATGTATGAGAATTTGAAAACTTAACCAATGAACCTTCCAATTTTTTTTTTAATTGAACCTTCACTTTTTTTGTTCTATATAAGAGAACATGGCTCTTTTTTTACCTTTTTGCTTTTGGTCGGATTAATATGACAAGATTTCTGTCTTCGACTTGTTGATATCAAGCCCTCACTAGTCCAGTTCTAAGCTGTATAGCTAAGCCGCAAGGTGAGGCTGATAGATAGTATTATGGGGGACTACAGTGCTTACCACATTATCAGCGTAAGTAGTCACAATGAAGTCTTTCTATTTTCGAATACTTAATAGCTCCCCAATTACTAAGAGCCAGCTGAAACTTGGCCTGCTAATTTCGGGACAGAACCTGTGGCCTATTTGACCAATTTACAAATTTGTATTTAAAAGTACTTTTCAACAAAACTTTTAGAAAAAATGCAAATTTTGTTTCAGTTTCCACAAATACAAAAATTGTGGTACAATTATAAAAGTATATACAATTTTGAAAGTTGGTGAAATATTTCACTGGTATTCCTTCAATGCTGAGTTTTAGGTCACTTCGACATTCCATTTGTAACACACATAAGGAGGCATTGTATTTGTATGTATGACAAACTTTTGATCAGCATCACTTTCTTAGTCGATCTAGCGATATCCGTCTGTCTGTCCGTCTGTCCGCACGATTACGGCCGTAATTTAAGAGCTATCGACTTGAAATTTGGTACGTAAGCTTTTATCCACCAAACTGAGGCTAAGTTCGAAGATGAGCAAGATCGGAGGAAAACTACTACTACCTCCCATACAAAATATATAGCTATTTGATGTTAAAAATTAAATTTAAATAGCTACAGTAAAGATAGCAATTTTAAACTTTGCACATACCTATTGTTTTAATAATATTTAAAATTTTTTGACAAAAAATGAGCTTGGTCGAATAGAAACTACCCATACCTCCCATACAAATATATAACTTTTTAATACTAAAATATTTTTTTTTACAATAATATAGTACCGGGTATTTGAGCTTCGGCATAGTCGAAGATAATTGTCTTACCTACTGGTTTCACTTTATATTGATGTTGATTCTCAAAACTTACTGATGATAAATCGTTTTCGAAATGCTAACGACCATAATAAGTGATTTTCTAAGTGACTTCTGCTCGGTTATAGGAGGGTTTTGATATGTCACTAAAAATGTCGCTCTGAAAGTCTTTAGCATAGTTTTGCAAGCTGTGGATGGCTGGTTTCAATGATAAATCGTCTGAAAAGTTATGGGACTAAAGTCACACTATTAGCGCCTAACCGATGAGGTAATATTAAAATAAAAATGTTTAAACAAATTAAGGCTGTATTTATGACATCTGCATATACCTAATCAAAGCGTAGGCTTAACTTTTTTTCCGTGCCATAAATAATAAATCCAAAAGAAGGCGCGTTACCTTCCCTTTCCTCAATAAAAAAAAAACGCGTCTAAGAATTGTCACATGTAGAATACGGGCTCCGCCTCATCTTGTAGGTATTTAAAAAAAATATCCCTATAATTATATGACAATCTTAGAATAGCCAGAGCTCATATTTCACCCCTCCCTGATACTCACATATTAAGTCTTTTTGAAAACTATGCTCTGTTTTCTAAGTCTATACTCGTATATTAATTACCACGTCCATACCTGAAAATAAAACAAACGAAAGAGTTAGTTTAAAATTCAAATGAAATGTTTTTTTTTTTTTTTATTAATTTCTTTTTAGAACTTTACGGGCTGGCGTAATTATAGTGATCCAAAGGGCGTAGCCAGCCAAAGGGTATCCACATACATACTTTAGTATGCAAAATGAATAAATACCTCTTTCAACTACTTTCCAATGTAAATTAACCATTTGGAAAAAATAAATTCGAAAACCATACATCTCCAGTCACAGCACATGACGTGTTAAGGTTAAATTAATTTACAGCCTTGACCATTCGACATTTCACATAACATCTTCAGCGATGACTGCTCCTCAACACTGTGCGAAGAACTGTGTGCAGTCCACAGAGAGATGGCTTAAATTGGATTCAAATCGGTTTATGAGTTTCACTCTAAGGAGGTGTGCGGTAATTTGGGCATATTGTTAAAATGTTGCATTAACCGACCGCTTTTTGGGGTTGAGCAGAGCTCCGCATGTATATTTGCCAACTGTTGTAGGACTTGTTTGCCATGTGGCATGCTCAAAGTTTATGGCTTTTGTTTGGAACATGTGTTCAACCACAATGTTATGTATGGGTTTTCATGGTAATGATGGCGGAACTTTACTAAAATTACTACACTGGGTGAACAACATACCACAGCAACCAAACAACCGCACGAATAGTTGTTTGCCGTCCGCATGTACGCCTTGTTCCGACCATCCTAACCAACCATCTGAATCAACTATAACCAACCAAGCAGCCAACCTCCTTTTCAACTATTTGCGGTTTCGATCTAATTCCGAAAGTCAGTCAACTCAGTTCAGTTTCAGTTTGTTTATATATGTGTGAGAATGGAACGTTATAGTCCATAGGCATATGGCATATTAGGCATAACGTTTAAGGTATTGATTTTAATGCTTCCAAATGGGGGTTATTGATTTTATTGGCTCATATATATAGTTTTTGTAAGATATGTTATTGATATGGGATAAGATTGATGATGGGAAGTGGGTACCTAACCTATTGCTGTTCTTGAAGTCCTATAAATTGACGTTCCCTCTTTAATGGGGCTTGTGGTGTAGTCACTCACTGTATTGGTGTCTTAGTTTGCAAATATGTATATAACCTTTAAGATGAAGAGGAGAGCAACCACGGAATTTGATTTCTGGACAAGACATTTTTGATCTTTAATCGAACTCTGTGGACCTAAAATATTGCTGATTGCAGTCAATCTACAGTCACCGCTTTTAAAGTGGGTAAATGAAATGTCTACTCACAAAATTAAATGTGCCCGAAGCACAAAGTATATGAATAGATTGTGGGTTTTCCAAGAACTTTGGATTTTCAATTCAATTAGTCAGCACACTTCGATTTACTAATAATGACACTTTTCTCAGCTTATATGAAGGATACAATGCGCTCAGACTTACTATAGCTCAAGCCAATTTCATAATTATGACACCGCTCAGTAATGGGCTTTTAAATGAAAATATCCTTTTGCTGGACTTCGACATAGGTGCTATACAAAAGCCTTCCATGGATTTATTAGCAATCATGCACCAAAGAAACTACTATATCAGGACATACAGGGCCATAGGCAAACACAGATAGAGAAATCGGACACCTACCACCAGAGTGAAGGCAAAGTGTAGAAACTTGGTAGATGTTCCGAGGAACTCAAAGGCATTATCCCTCGAAATGTAACTTTTAGGCGCCCCACAGGAATGGCAGCGAATGCTCCAAATTTTCCAAAACTCTTTCTGTTACAGGACAAGCAAACTTTGGAACTCGCTTCCTGGGGATATATTTCCAGAAGGCTACAATTTGCTGCAATTTAAGTGCAGAACTAACATACATCTGCAAGCATCTCGGGGCTCCGATGAAGCGTTATAAGTTCGCCTTTCCCGAGAGAAGTATTTAAAAAAAAATAAGACTATATGACAAATACGCTGCATAGTGCCTCTACGAAAAAGGTAGATGAACCTACCGTCTTATTCCATAGATCGAAATTCGACTCGGAGAGGGAACATAACGTTTGAATCTATCTCGAACTTTTATAAGGGTAAACATGACAAAAGCTCTCAGACAGACAGAATGCTTAAACAAAATTTAACGACAAATGTTACAACTTTGGATTCGAAAAGCACTGTTATTAAACTGTTTAGATGAAAACTGAGTACGACGTATTCTTCAGAATATAAACAGTTACATTTTCATCCAAATCGAAAATGGCGTTTTCGAGATATGAACAGTTTTTAAAGTATACCATTTTTAGCGGATGGGGTGGAAATTGAAGGACGCATTAATGGTTCAAAAAACATTGGGTCGTATGAATAAAAACTAGCATTTGCTTTGAGTAAAAGGTGGTAGCAAAGTAAAAGCACTTAGCAATTGCTTTGAATCGGTATGAATAAAAACTTACTTTGCTAAAGTAAGTTCGAAAATTCGAACAAAGCATTTACTTCACTGCATGTGTCCTTCCCTTGCAGTTTCTGTCAAAATTTGAATTTGAATTTGAATTTTAGAATAAAAAAAACAATTTTTGAGGAAAAATAAACAAATGATAAACTAATTTAATAAAAAAAATTCACATAAATACGAAAAAAAAAAAGTTAAATCTATGATGAAGAAGAGTATTTGGAAGAGCTTACTGGTACGCATAAGTGCATAACCTATATTCGATTACAAATTAATTGCTCTGCAGCTGACGATGAGGAATTTCCATCTACTTCTATCTCCAATAGTGATCAAATAGTGGTATTCGTGCAAAAGTCAGAAGCAGTAGGAAAGATTTAATTTTCTGGATATTTGAAGGAGCACCACCCCGCGTCTCCAGATTTTCTTCTAAAAGTAATCTACATTTCGACGCGTGAAACGATACAGTTGCTTAAAGTTGTTATCGTAACCAATTCTTCTTAACTTATACTGTTTTTTTTCACGAACGTTAACAACAGTAGGTAAAACAGGTATAATGTGCCAACTTATTGCATAATTTTTTTGTTTTTTTTCACAAACAAAAATTAGTTTAACTATTTATAAAAAAATAACACCGAAAACTCACAAGGCTAGACTGTTTTTGTAGAAAACTGTGCGCGCAAAATATTTAGCAAATGCTCTGAGTCAACAAAATAGCAGACTCAGAATTTTCGTAGCAATTGCTTTGTCTTCCATGTTTTATTCATACCAATCTGAGTAAAAGGTCGGTGGCGCCGCTTTTCGAAGATGTCAAAAGTTGGAGTTAACTCAAATCAGTTTTTATTCATACGAATCTTAGCAATTGCTTCGATTTTGACATTTAGTCTGAGTAAAAGCAATTGCTACGTTTTATTCATACGACCCACTGTTTTGCAACTGTTAAGCTCATAGCAGAGAAAATGGTATTACTATGGATTTAAGCATTGCCTGCCAGTTACGTTTTATCATAATCGAAAATGGCGTTTTTGAGATATGAGCAGTTTTTTAAAGTACTATTATTAGGATTTGGGTGGATATCAAAGGACGTGGTTTTTTGAAGAAAAACTGAAATTGATATCAAGTTAAGAATGGCAATAGTACCTTAGAAATAAGTTTTTTTTTAAATCGTTTTTACCGTTTTCGAGAAAAAGCCAATTTTCAAAACTGCCGTTGCTGGACTTTTGAGCGTAAAACTGGGTATGCAGTCATGTTAAGCATGCCTACATTAACTCAACTATCAATTTTGGTTCAAATCGTTAGAGCCGTTTTTGAAAAAATCTGAATTGTTTAATATTTCCTAAAAATTGTATATAAAAATACCGTTAATATTAGGGCTAGCATGAAAAAAAATCCCACAAACTCTAAATACGAAGTTTGAAACAAATCCGTTCAAGCGTTTAGATTCCCCAGGGATGGGACAGACAGACATACGGACGGACAGAATTGCGAGACCCACTTTTTTGAGTTCCCCTAATTATCGTAATATCAGAATTGATCAAAATCTCGAGTTCGAAATTTTGTACGAAAACAATAACTTTCTCTTACTACGTATAAGAGAAAGTTAAAAAGGGTTTTGTGATGTTTTGTGATGACATTTGTACCAAAGGCGGTTCAATTGGGAAGTATGGGATTTAAAAATAAAAAATTTTTTTAACAAAGCGTTAATTAGACTTATCGTCTAAATTACGCAGGAAAATAAAATATCTTTCTCGGTGTCAACAAACCAGCAAGGTAGGTTCCTTTTCTATAGCTACATGCGTTCAGAAAAAAAAATTGTTGGCGCACTACGTCCGTAGGGCCATCAAGGTCTAACTCCTCAAAAAGTCACAAACATTCATGCATTCGCATTCGCTCTAAGTGGCCGACTCATAGAATAGTCAGGCTTTAGGATAGTTAGCCTTATACTCCGCGAGCCTTAGTTATTAGCAGTTGTATTTTAAGCATTTCTGGTCATGGTAACGTCGTCGCTATAAAGATCGTAAAGTTCGACATTAAATCTTCTCCTCCATATGACCTGGACCGACAATCAGCCCAAGAATATCTGACTCAAAACATATATCAAGGGGTTTTCGTGCACTTTCGACATCCAAAGCTTCGGCACTCTACACCATATTGATCGCTGCGCTGATGTCATTTTTCGAGGTACTTGTGGAACCTAGAGGTTGATAAAGTTTTATGAACGAAGTCATATCTGTTAATTTTGACTTTTGTCGATGGACTCATCTATGTTCCTTCCCAATACCTGCCAACGTGCTACTGACAGCTCGCTGCATTCTTACAATAATGTCAATATCATATGCATAGGTACATTCAATATAGTTGACTTTTGAAAAATGGTGGCTCTTCTGTTGGTTTATATGGGTTTTCATGCAACTGCTTTAAGAATGGTGTTAAAAAAGTTGCAGGCGATAGTCCGTCGAGTTGCCTCAAACGACCTCAAAGAGTTCGATGAAGTTCTTGCAAACCTTTACGGACCAGACCAGCAAGATTTTTGCATCGAAATTGCAAAGACGACCGAGTTTGGCAGGGATGCTGATTGCTGATACTTCTGGGATAGGATTCTGCAAGGCGAAAACATTTAAACACGAAGAAAACAAACGAGATTGATGTAAGTAATTTGATCAAACTAATTTTTAGAGTAGGTATAGGTAGATCCAATTTGTGGTTTTCCCGCCCAACCTGTCTTAACAATTGACCTGACAAAAGGAAGGGACAAATCTGCAGCAGCAATCTAGCGTATCGCACATTCGCACTGCAAAATATCTGTTTGTTTCCAATATGTCTCGGTGCGGTATCTGACTATTTTGCTTCGATAATCGCGTGGTCGATTTTCATGATTTCTATACAGTCGGCAAGTTCCTGAAATAAGTCGGCATTTCAATGAAAGTCACGCCCCCACGGCACGAACCTTACCTACTGCCTGGGCTCCAGACAGTTCAGGCACGTATGGCTATTTAAAACGCAGATAATTCAAAAGAAGTTATTCAAAAGCTACCATAGTATGATCGCTAAAATTTCTAAACGATTGAGAATGGTTTAGGTAAATTTAAACATCACCTGATAATCCGCCATAATTTCATTAGAAAATTAAGTACGCAATGGAGTTCCTAGAGGATTCTAAAAAGAAGACGGTTTCAAAACAAATGTGGCACAGAATATTGCGTCGGGACTTGGGCCTATACCCGTTCAAGATCCAACTGACCCAGGAACTCAAAGTTAATGATAATGTAATGACCATAGAAAAATCATCTTTAACGACGAGGCGCATTTTTGGATGAATGGCTATGTTAACAAGCCAAATTTCCGTATATGGGATAACGCCAACCAACACGAGGTGGTAATGCATCCATAAAAAGCTGTTTGGTGCGCATTTTAGACCGCTGGCGACGTCATTGCTCCGTACTTTTTCTTGAAAATGACGTTGGTAAGGCCATTACCATCAACGGCGAGTGCTACAGAACGATAGCGATGACATGTGGTTCCAGCAAGACGTGGCTTCGTATCACTCAGCAGAAGCTACGAGTCATTCTGCAGGGTATGGTTATCTCTATCGGAGGTGACGTGAATTGACCACCAAGATCGTGCGATTTAAACTCGGTAAATTTTTCTTCTGGCGTTGCCTGAAATCGCCGCTCAATGCGAATAAACCGCAATCGACCGATGTCTTTAAAACCCACATAAACAATTCCATCGCTCAAATTAAGGCGGATCTATGCGGCAGATTGGACCACTCGGATCTGTGACAACGTAAGAAGCTGAGGCAGACATTTGGGCATGGTGTTATATTCCATACAACAATGGCATACATGGGATTTGTTAATACCTTAAACACAGCTTGTTATCTTTAGTAAGCTCATAGCTTCTATTCACATATCTTTGTTCCTTTGTGTGATTTAGAAGGGCGTCGCAAAAATATTATAACCTGTATAGGGAGTCGCAGTATGGAAAAGATTGGGAACCCCTGCCCTATGGAATACGTTTGAATATCCTTAACAACTAACACACAGCGGAATAAAGTAACATCCTGAAATAAACGGAAATACATAAATTATAGACTTACACCAGCAAATTTATTATACGCTATTAACACAGAATCCACTAAAGACACAGCACTTTGTCAAACATAGCTTCCTCGCCTCCAGATGCGAGTGTAGTCAATTACAGCTCAGAAAGTGGTAATTAAGGCAAAGTTCATTACCCGCTACACTATACCAATCCATCGTTATATAACTTCATTGCCTGTCTAAGTTGCGTGAAATCCCTTTCCACGGGATCCGATAATTTATCTACTTAAAGTCAAAAAGTACTTCAACTACGGTAGGTATAGGTACCACACCCTGCTCTTATACTGTCTCCCTATCGTGCAACTCCATCGCACATTAAAGCGTCTTAATAACGTAATTAAACCGAACGTACAAACTTCTATCTGCCGCATCTTTCATCCTAAGGCCGAACGAACAATCGCTCGTTCTCCATCTCAAAAAACACTATACGCACGAATTAGCAAAGCAGCCCACCCAATGACGAGTAAGTTACCCCCCCAAAAAAAAAGAAAAGATAAAGCGACCACAATTATACGATTATCACACAAAGTGATTGAATACCTGAAGACGAAGATCATGTAATTAATTACAATTTGAGTGTGGCCGCTTTGTCTAGAATGCGGAAAAAGAACAGCCTCCTCTTTGTATCCTTTTGTAGCTGTCCGCCTTCTTAATCTCACATTAATACCCATTGTTCCATTCTGTTCAGCAGTTCTTTTCTGACTCACCGCAACTAGTCCATGATGGGTGCGCCCAGCAGCAAATCGATTAATAATTCCTTGTGATTCGATAGAGTGGTAACGACGAAATCCAGGAACGAGTGAGTGTCTATTCCAGATTACACTCCGAAGAGAGAAAATAAGAAAATCAACTCCAACCACTATTCTTCTTATTAAAATCCGATCACAATCTTATAAGCCTTGCAGTGGAGACTCAACTGTGACTACGTGTAGATAGAAGTTATCCACCGACTCAAACAACGCAACAGAAGCGGTAACAGCGTACAGCAGAAGTAGTAGTCGCAGAGACGAATAAGATTAATTACACATGGCCGCAGAAATGCACGACGTTGTTTCTAGAAGCGGCCCCATTCCCATTTGGAAATCTGAGCGCACAATAGAAGCTACAAGGTATACGAATACGAGTATCTGAAAGTATCCAACTACGGACAGCCATCGCGTATTATCTCTGTGCAAGTATCTTCCTATTCATTTATTTCATATGATCGACCATACAAGGGAATAAGGATCTAAGAATAGTCATTCTATGACTAGGATGGATGAAGCTTCTATATACCTACCCTCAGCGATTGGGAGCTGCAGATAGTCGCATACACAGAGAGGTAGAGTCTATCTCAGCATCTTCATCGCATTCATCAGCATCATCGCCATCATCATCTTCTTCATACTCTGAGGAAAGTTCGTCGCTTTTGCCAACCTTGCATCACTTTCCTTCCTAAATCGGAAAAAGATGGAACATTCACATCGAGATAATGCCGAGAGTCATTGGACTTTTTTTTGTTATTTGTTCGTTTGTCCGAAACTATACGTCTACGTGCGAGGACCAGGAAGGAAACGAATAAGGAAGGCAGTACAAACACAAATGTGTTCCATGGGCAGGGCATCTTCAACGTGTATAGCTTCGTCTTGAAAGGACTATTATAGGCACGCGGCAAGGGAATGCCAATGGGGGGTATAGTCAACGGGCACACTACTTAATGGTCATCGTTACGGAAGAAAGGGCTTACAGATATAGATACGAAACGATATCATAGTTTATTTAGCTGTGTTTTTAATATGAAAATTGAATGAGACTTGTTTTGGCCTTTTCCTTGGCAAAATAACGTTCAGGGATTTTAAATGAGAATTTTAAATCGTGCAAAAAAGGGGCAGGCCGCCAGTCCACCATAATCAATGAACTATATTAGGGAACACATGATTTTATGGGTTTATTATATAGGTAGACTGTGTGTGTGTGCTGTAGGGTCTATTATCTGTCAGAGGCCTTGTTTGTTTTAGAGAGGATTATAATCGGGGAAGCATATTTCGATTTTAATATTTAGTGGGCTCTTTGTGGCTTAGTACACGGCTTAGACCAGGCAGTATTGGTTCCGATTCACTGAGATCTATAAAGGATAGGTACGTACGTTATATCTTGGTCTTGGTGCATTAGCAAATTTACTTTTCCAGTTAGAGATGCCATAAGCGGTAATTGGTTCCTATTTCAGGTTTAAAGGACCATTCACATGAGAGCGCCCAACTATCTACGAACGAACAAATGTTCGTAAGTTTTGACAGTCCGATCATATAAATACTTTTCTTCGTCGCCACAGTTCGCGAATTTCAGCCATCAGGTTCTAGAAGTAATTTCTAATTTGAGGTTAAGTTCGAACGAATGTTTTTTCGGCTAGTTTGTGGAACGCGTTTAAATTATGTGGAGTGTGAGTATGTAAACTTTGAAAATTCGCAGCAAGAGTGTTTTCGTTCGCGGCAAAAAGTTTGGAAATCGAAATTTCGTTGTTTAAACGGTTTTAAAATTTATTTTCCTAATACATTTCGATGGGATAAATAATTATTCTGCTCCTGGAACAGTAAAATGTTCAATTTTCTCTTCATTAATGTATCAGATTCAGAAGTGGTTTGTTCGCATTTCATTAATTCGTTCGTTCGCTCTTATGTGAATTGTCCTTAAGAGATGTTTACCCGATTTAGACAAACAGTCATTAATATTGATGTTGTACAAATAATAAGTTGTCAAGTTGACCACCGATTATGCCTAAATATTTTACGCAGCAACTCCATATAAGTACCCTAACTTCAAGCCACATTTTTATGCCAAATTTCTCAGGATGTACTGTCGGATGTTTGTCAGAAGCACGAGAGAAGTGCCGCAGTGGAAAAAAAAACGACATAGATCTATGTGATATTATTAAGAATTGAACTTGAGACCCTTTCGGCACACTAAACACAGAGACAGCGCCCATAGTTCAGCCATTTCTTACGTGCTTAGATTAGAAAATATAGCATAAGGTTTTAAAGCAAGTTTTGTAAAATGAGTTTTCTCCGATTCATAAAAGAAACATTTGAATTTTCAAAAATTTCTTTATCCAATGACTTTATCCAATGAAAAATTGGGATCCGCTCGAAACTGATTCCCTTAGCGTCCTTAGCGCCCAAAATTTTAGGGGCGCTAAGGACGAACGCGAACGTCTGAAAAACATCCAAGAGTATAATTGTCCTGAAAGAGCTTATTTATTCAGCCGTTCGGCCTCGGCATAAAATTGTAGGTCCCTTCCATTCGTCCCGAAAATAAAACGAATGGTTGTGAGAAGCTATAGGCCTAGGGTTCTTATGACTTGATGCGCAGCTATTTATTTTTTTATTTAAGGACGAATCCAATTCGGTGCTTTGATTATGCTGAAACTTCGGCTATAGTTATTTGAAAAATATTACATAATCATTCCTGGAAATTGCTGTGGGTTGGTTGCTAAAACCAGAAGGATAGGGAAACAATATTGGGACAACTGGAGAAAGCCGAATCGAACCATCAGCGACAGTATTACGCTACGACCAACTTCCCGACTATGATGAGAGAGATTAAGTGTATCGGATAAAACCTTTCCGCCACTTTCTCCCTCCTTCATGTCTATTCGCCCAAAAGAGGGTGATATTGAAAAACAGGAAGCTTCAGTAGCGAGCACTGGACCCGGACCTGTTTATTGCCTGAAGAGACGAAGCTCGTTTTTTGTATGTTGGTTGGGCTCTCCAGAATCCTTATGCCGACAAAAGTCGAAAAGACCTCGGGTGGATTTTCAATATCGCGATTACCATCTGGAGTAATATCACTGTGACCTAAAAATATTTATTCTATCGAAGGGGGATAGAGTGAATATTACAGTCGGATGATCTCCTTAGTGAAAGCCAATAAATCCTTATAGTAGCGGAGTTCCTAAGCTCTGCTGGTAAACGTTTCTGCTTGTTAAAGACACGTATTCTTAACCAATGAAGTGCCGGGAAATCAAAGAAAATTTGCTTGGAGGATTCTTCATTCTGCATTCTGTCTCCGGATAAAAGTTAATTTTGTTAAGATGATATCTCAAGCCACAATGGGCTGTGAGAAAGCCCACCAGCTTTCTGATACTTACCTTATTGAGGATTTCCTTGTAGGATTAATTAATCTTTTGGATTGTCTTAAACCCGGAACATTTTTCCAGTGGTTTAGACGAATTTGATGTTCCCAATCGTTAATTAGACCTAAAGCTAAAGCAGTAGCCCATTGACTCTGCAATAAAGTTCTGGTCTATAGATTTAGATTCAGATCCACCCCTCGCTAGTTGGTACACCGATTCATTGCGCGCAATACCTTTATGGCCATCAGGTACCCATCCAAGTTTCACCTTCTTGGGTTTAGATAGGGTTTGCAAGGCATCGTGAAGCACTCTACTGTTTTTGAGCTCCGGCAAAACATATTCACCAGCAGAAATTTCAAATCAATACACATATAACCTCCATAGCAACCTACCGTATGAAGGGATAGATTATACAAAGTAATGTCAAATTGTAAATGACAGATATAACTGAAGTGACGTGCAATTACCTCGCAAAATGACATCGGCGCAGAGATCAAGTGAAGACAGACCACTGCTACCAATCGCTGTTTTTCGGCTAAGAAAATGGTTTTACTTCTTAGATGCAAGAAGTAAGGCCGTCACTCATAACATCAAGGATATATTGTGCAAGACTTTAATCATATCGGTTTTGGCTACATACTGCAGATTTCGTACCCGTTTCTATCTGGAGTAAAAAATTCAACGAAGTACTTTACGGGCTATACAGAGAAATCTTAAAATACAACGACACATGTGGCTACGTCACGTGGAACCTTTGCACAACAACGCATCAGACATCATACCGTCGAGTTTTTGAATCCACCACTGAAGGACAACGAAGTAGAACGTGACCCCACCTCATGTGGGATTGACAATATTATTGGAGAACGACCTCAACCAACCTCTAAATCAACATTTATAGAGTAAACTAGACAAGACACCCGTGTTTTTGACGGCTTTAGGCAAAAGCGCTCAAGAAAATATACTTGTCAAAAAAACGAGATCTGGCAAGGAAATAGCCCAAAATGAGGAACGATTTAGCAACATTTTCTTGGGCGTTATTCCCAAATTGCTTTGAGCGTTGTATCCCTGGGGATTATTGCCTAACGCCTGCCGTTTTCGACATTTTAGAGTCTTCGAATGTGGTATAGCCTCTTGACAATAGAGGGCAATTTCTTGCTGGATTTTGGCAAACATTTGCCTATTGTCTGTTTGACAGGCCTAACATTCTGGGCCTTACCTATAATCACTTTTAACCTTTAACTTAAATATTTTGACGGTCACAATAGATAATTTCATCTAGAAATGTTTACCATTTTGACTTCGTAAAAGTCAAAGACACTAAAAATGATTATTAGTACCGCGCTCTGTCAATTTAAATCGGTTTGTCACACCACATATTAGTACAGCTACATTTTTAGCACAGATTTGATAGACTACACTGGCAATGTAATCGCGCAACCCTGTAGCTTTGTAGGGTGCGTCATATCTGTTCTCCAACAGCGATAGACTGTTCTTTTTCCTCTTATTGCCTTCTGTGGCTCCTTTTGTGATATCGATTTATTTTTTTACCTGTGCGTCTCATCATGTTTGAGAATAATTTACTGCAAATTGAATGAACTTTCGATTGAAGAGCAAATAAAATAAAAGGAAGGCGAAATCCTTTTTCATATCATTGTGGATTGCGGAGGGAACTGAAGCGATTTCCTTTGCGATTTATTGGCAGTTAAGTCAAGGGTTAGATCATTGATGCGATATCTGATGGCTTGTGTTCTTAGTCGGTGGTAAATTTTTATCAACTGCATCTGTCCTGTCACCGGTGGGTTTTTTTTTTGGAAGTAGATAAAGATGTGAACATAAGGTGTAGAAGATAAATATATTTAAGGCTATTGCATCGTTATGAATAAGGAGTTTCTCTATAATTTCTGACAAGGTTCAGTAGCTTGAAGTGTGCATTAGAAGAGAATTTCGTGGAAAGTCGAATTTACATTTACATAACAACAATAACCCCTTAAACAAACACTGTTATCGAATGGAAAATGTATACCTAAAGTCACTTGTCTTCATCTTCTTTATGTAGGTATTTCATTGCAAATGAATTCGTGGCTCGTCTCATTCTGTTTTTTCCAATAAATCCTAACTTATTTGCATACTAATTTACTGGCGAATAACCAAGAATACCAATATCGCGCATACAGTGTTAACAGACTTTTTAAATGAAAATACCCACACTGAACGCTGAAATTTCCCTTTTTACCCATACAATGTTTTAACAACTTAAAAATTTACCATTCACTTAAGGCAATCATAAATCAGTGAAATTCAATTTTTGGTAACAACAAGAACAAGGATAAGGACATGGGCTGTGGAAGTGTTAAGCAAATAGTAGCATAAATAAATTCTAAAATATTTTTTTCGAAAACACAAGTTCTAAGAAGCGGGTGTATGATATTGGCTCTAACAAGGGCTGATTCTCTGCTCAAAAGCGAGAAAATGGTTTTTGCTTCTGTTTAAAGTTATGTTTGTTACCTCTTGTCTTACCTCTTTATGGAAATAGTAGAAGTCACGCCTCGAAAGCTTCTTTCGGCACCTTAAGAGCCTGAAATATCCCACTTTTAAAGGCGGAGGTGTCAATTTGACAAGTTTGATGAAAGGCCACGGAATAGAATGTGAAAAGGGTTAGTTCGACAGCTGCTTTGTGCCCTTTTTGGTTTACCATATCACTATGAATAAAACTTATACGTCAGACACTTGTCAAATGTGACGAATCAGTTGTTTTTGGAACGCGATCCTTATACATCATTGTTTAGTTTCACATATCCAAAGTGAGTTACTGACACTGGACTATTCGGCTTGCTGTCCTCTGGTGAAGCAAGTGCCTCGTTCTCTAATTTGGAGTTGTTTGTTGGGTTAACTACTATCTGATGGTTACGAAGCATTCAAGTGCCTCGCATAATGATGGATTTATTGTTGAGGACCCTACAAAAAGGAAATGCGGTGCCAAAAAGAAAGTGGTAAGCTCTACAAGCAAAAGTGGACGGAACAATATCGCCTTCTCCCAATGCAAGATGGAGAAAATAGAAAGATACTACACCAATATCAATATTCAACAGTTTTACAAAAAGGAGACCATATATTAATTGCGACAAGAGACATCAGACTATTTAACATCGCATAAAAGATACTGTCTGCTGTATACTGTGTGAGCAGAAGCACAGTTTTCGGCCGCATATGCCAGCATTTATAGAGACAAAGCTATGTCTAGATTTGAGACGGATGATCAGCAAAATCCATAGCTCCAACCTTCAGGTAATAAGGCCTTTGTCTACCTCGATTCTGCTATAAGTTCTGACAATAACATCTGAGCAAAAATTTAACGAATAAAAACTCTTGCTAACTGCTCTTTCCTTGGGCTGAGGAGGCAATTGAGTAGTTTAGCGCTATCCCGTATAATACCTTCGCAATCCTGCTTAAGACTTGGATTCTATATAAAGCGGACGAATATATCCTCTACAAAAATATTCTTCTGAAAATGTTCGGTCCTATTTACGTTGACAGGCATTGGCAAAGGAAATTCAACAACGAACTAGGAGCTGTACAGTGACAAGGACCTAGTCAAGAAATTATGTATCAGTCGTCTAAGATTGCTAGGACAAATAGAGCGGATTGAAACAAATCCTCCGGCCCGTAGAGTCTTCGAGTAACAGGGAGGGACAATGCAGTAGAGGAGGACCTCACCTTAGGTGGCACACAAAAGTGTAGGGCGAGTTCTTAAGTCGATTAACCAAAAACCAAGCTAATTGGAGAGGCATAGTTTAGGACCTGGTCCATGGTCTATATAAGTAGATAAGTACAATGCTCTTCAATGGCTTCTGGGTTCTAACTCTGCCCTCCCTAACGTAACCTAACCTAAACTAAGTGTCTATACCGTTTTTTTCTGTAGCTTTATGAAGATTGTCTCTAAAGTCGGATGTGTGGGTCAATGACGCAATTCGTTGGGCATATGAAAGCCCACGTGCGCAAAACAAACCCTTAACCAAGTGATTAACTTCAAAACCCACCCCATTCTGACTTTGATTTTATTTTTTTTTTGTCTTCTCAGGCATATAAAATAAAACTAATCAAATTTTGCAATCTTTTAAATGCCTCATGAAGCTTAACGCAAATCTTTCTTCTAAGTCACTGCGTATCTTTCTGACAAGGGATACTCGCAAATCATTTCTGAATTAGGTTACTGAATACCTCTCTGTATGACCGCTCTTTTTCCGACATTAGTCCCTCAGGATATAGTTTTATTTTCTCCTCAACTAACCAACAACAAAAAAAAAGGGATACTTGCCCAAAAGAAATATTTAGGCCCACAAAGTGACTTTATCGTTATTTATTGCTGGAGATATACTTTCGATAGATGTATGCCTACCAGCATAATATTTCATAAAATACAAACAAAAAAAAATATCCCCAAGGAACAAACAGCATCAACAAAAAATTATCCAGAGACCGCTACAGAGACAAGCAAAAAATGAGAAACAAGTGTCACATTCAGTTCCACTCGTATACGCATGTTGGGATAAGCCTCGGATTGAAACTTTGACATGGGTGACAGTACTGACAGTGCCCAGCTTTAAGGTCAAACTATATGCTGGTCATGCCATAAGCCATGGCAGGATTTTCCTTGCGGTTTACACTTGAAAATTAAATAAAAAATAAACCAAAACCAGAACGCATCACCAGGATTATAATATTCAAATTTTGTATCTTTCCCTCGACTAATGGAAATTGGATATTGGAGGGGTCAGATTCGGATCTCAGATGTGATGTATGTTTTCAATTTTTTTTTTTATCTCTCCTGGAGTGTGGTCATTTTGTTTGTCAGATTCATTTAACATGCCAAACGCGCCCTACGGCCATACCTACGATGTGTGGGATTTCGGTGTAAATTCGGAAATTCCCATGAATAGAAGGAGGTGGTTGACGCCTCTTTATTTGGTAATGACGTGCTGATTTTCATTTAACTGGAAATCATTTTCTGTTCAGTAGGTATACGAGTACATCTCCTCCGGGCAACTTGGCCTGGGCCTGGGAGTATAGGTATAATTGTTATGCTGGCGATATGGACAGCAAGCTCATATTTCATTGTTAATGTCCGATCATTAGAGGTAAGTATTAATTTTCTCGTTACCAGTATAATAGTGTAAGCCAGAAGAGGAAAATTAATTAGTTTTCCAGCGGTATAATCAAACAGAGAAACTTTGTATAGTGCGAGGGTTGTTTTTAGGAGATGCTATACATTCGTAATATTTGGAGGTCATTTTAGGCGGTCATATGGGACAGCAATTTGTATTTATAAAGTATCAACACTAGACATATGTAGGAAATTAATGACGAAGGTGGAGATGATGCTTAACTAATAGATAAGGCGGGACTTACTTCATATAACTCATGCACTCATGATTGATTGCTTTTGACCGATCTATTAGGGACATCTATTTTTATTCAGTATTTTATTCATCTTCAGGCCAAGTACTGAAGATGAAATTACACATTTTAAGAAAACGACAAAATACATCTAATAAGAAGAAAAATTTACGTGACACTACACAAACAATTTGCACCTCGTTCACATTTGTAGCACACTAACCATTGGATCAATGCATCCTCTACAGAGTGTGTAAAAATCCTTGAAGGAAATCAATTTTCTCTTCCACATTCCACTGACAGTTTTCCAGCAATACCCCAAACAAATTTTCTAAATACTCACTTACGTGGTCAGATTTCAGTCCCACAAGATCCATTCTCTACGTAATACTATCCTAATCAGTTCTATATCCCGCCCAGTTAATTTAAAACCTCAGCTTCCCACTCTACACACTCATTAACCACCCAAATAGCCAGATCCCCATTTCACCATCCAGTCCGTTTTGCTGTTATCAGACTCACTAAGTATTGTCAGTCTTCACGTTCACCTACACGGTCAGTTGTCAATCTTATAGAGTTGCATAAGCGAAATAACTCACAGAACTCCTTTTAAATGGACGCTGTATGTTAGTGGAGTCACATGGAAACATCATTCCAAGTTTTGTGATCCTTTTTACAAGGAAAGGAAGAACGAATGCTGTTTTTCTGTATAGTTTCCTAGTAGGTATAGGAATCGTAAGGCTGTGCCAATTTTATGATATGAGTCAATCCCTTATCAAGCTACCCAAGCTAGTATAGTCAGAGCTAAGTTTTTAATACATTTATTTTGGCGTTGCACTACTTGTAAAGCTTAATAACTGACAAAGCTCCTATTAGCGCGGTACAGATTTTGGCACCCTCCAAGAATTAAATTAGGATCAATTTTCATTTGTCTTTTTTAACGATCAGTCAAAACTTTCGTGAAGATTTTTAAAGTGAAGTTCGTTGGTTGGACAGAAATCAGAAATTCCAATGAAATGAAGTCATATGAAACCAAAAAGCGACATGTTGAAGTGTGACTTCTTATGACTCGTGGAGCATTAATTCCGAACTTCTCTGAAACGAAAAAGAGACAGGTCGAAGTGTGACTTCTAATGACTCGTTGGGCAGTATTTCAGATTTCCAATGAAACGAAAAATCGACAGCAAACGGAAGGAGGTAGCGCTCGTGGTGATGCAGATGTAAATGAATAAGATATGGAAGATGAGGGAAGTTGATAAAGGTATCAACGCTCCATCTTGTATCCGTACAGTTGAAGAAAAAAGGTGGACTTTTCGAATTGGACTTGGAATTCGTGTGTCGAAATAATTAAATAAACGACAGGCAATATGGTTGTTGCAATCGTCGTTGGGCTAGGGAACGGTTAAAATAGGTTTGTTTAGGATTTCGGGTAGGAAGAGCAGAGTGAATCATGCTTTACAGCATGTACCTAAATTTTAAACCCATTCCAAAATACCCTCTTATGGGGTTAGCCTTATTGGTGTTAGCGTTTATTTGGCTACATGTTCTTCCTTCTTCTTGTGGTAATCCGATGCTGTCTAGCATTTCTGATATCGTCAGAAACCTGTGAAGACTGCTGAACTATATGTGAATCACTTATGCAAGCAATCACACGATATAGAGACGTCTAGCATCCCAAAAGCCTCAGAGATGCCCAAAGAGAGAGCTACTAAACAAATAAACCTCTAAGCAAATAAACAAATAAGTCTGGATTACCACAATTCTGCAGATAAATGCCAAGGATCTTACATTTCCCAAACTCCATTCCTTCTCCATTTCATTTCGACCATGCTGGGATTGACACATAATAATATTTATAGCTTTTTTGATGACATCGCTCTTATAACTTCCTTTTCGAAGAGTTTACCTGTGAATGCAACCACATCACACTGTACCACAGGTTAAAACGGACAACCAATCCATTCTTCCCAAGGAATCCATGCACCCTCTTGGAGTCACAGTCAATTCTTTAAAAAACATATCAACACCACTTAGGTACCCAATATCGCAAAAGCAGCCTCCTCAAAGAGGTACGTCAGTCCGAAACCAGTCTATACTATAAAGACCCTCGAATATTGTTCCCATATTTGGAGTTGATCTCAAAAACATTCATCCTATACTTGACAGCATATACCAGAGACGAGTAGTTAGAGTAATTGGAGATCCTTCACTAACATCAAATCCAAAAAAAAACTATGACTATTCTATTAGTACTGCCATGAGAAATGTTAACGAAATTATTCCTCGAAATCCGACATACGGATACAGGGCCCTAAAGAACGGAAATGCTGCTTAAACTCATGCACCATTCCCTTCACTGATATGTGTCCATTTGATGATTAGGCTCAAAGCGAGTTATAGGTTAGGTTAAGTTAGTGGGTTGGCAAGACAGGTACATACATGAACCCAGCATAGTCTTACGTTGTGCTTCACGCCAAGAACCCATAGCTCTTCGCGACAGCGACTTACAAGCTTTGATTTTAACTCAACGGCAGAGATCGCTTTTATTTCCGCTTGAATGTCAATGAAAAAGATAATATCTTCATGAGGTATTGCCATCATTGCAACCTGTTTAGCAGCCGTTTTCACTGCCAGTACCTCAGCTTGGAATACGCTGCTGTAGTCTAATTAAACAGGATCGCCGATTCCTATCTTTGATCCATATCTACATATGTAGGTACGGTTGATCCGATGGATGTCGGTTGATCTTCGTAAAAAAAACACGTTAGTATGGTCTTGTGAAATCTAGCTGAGGAGTAGCGTAGTCCGTGTATACATTATTACCCATGCATTTATTCAGAATTTGTGCATGTCCCGTCAGGGTGTGTTTCCAGCTTTTAGTCTGACTTAACCGAAGGACCCTGTTTACAGCAGATTTCTATACGAAAAGGTCTAGGGATTTGAGATTGAGTGTAGGGACTTAAGTACTACGCGAACTCTTATATATGGCAGCTTATGCCCTATAAAAAGTTGCTCATAGGTAAATTGGAACTGGTTTCCTTTGCAGTTTTATATTCGTATATAGGTTTTTTCTGCAGGGCCACCTATCACGATCATCTGTCAAAAAACCGATAGTATATACTGCCGTCCATAGAAGATGTTTTTTGTATGGGCGGTGCCACGCCTTTTTGTCCAATTTTGACCAATCTTTACAATCCTGGGCAAATACCTATAGTATTGCCCGTAAGTTTCAACTCAATCGATTCGGCGGTTTTCGAGATAGGTATAAGATTTTGAATGTTTTTTTGTATGGGCGGTGATACGCCCCTTTGTCCAATTTTGACCAAATAAAGCCTACATGGTGCCCATTGTTAAGGCCTACGTTTTCCAACGAATCTGTCATTTACTATGTTAAAAAAGGCTAGCCCAAATTTTCTGCTTATGTGAATTTTTTGCTTAGTGTCATGCGATTTTTGTTGGTTTATGCGCCTTTTTTGCTACTTAACTATCATTTGCAAGAGCTGTGTATTATAACTGTCCTGGGAAATCTTCTCAATTCAGCCGTTCGGAATCGGCCTAAAATTGTAAGTCCCAAAAAATAAAAGAAACCCACAAACCAATGGTTGACAGAAGCTATTCCTAGGGTAACCATACGGACCTGTTGCTCCAAATATTTATTTTATGCGCCTATTAGGCACCTGTAAGCATAGGTACCTACATATTGATTGAATTGCATTTTTATTGGCAGCTTTTCAGGGTTCTTGCATTTATTGAGACTCCGTGTCTGTATAAACATAAAAATACATGTCAACTAAATTTTTTGTCTCTATAGACATTGAAGGTTGACATTAATTTTCTTCCATTTTCCATAAGGAATAGCTTCACAGAATCTAGAAACATCAAAGACTTAACTTATACCTCTTAACTTCTCCCTAGAGTCCCCTAAGGTCACCGATGAGGCGTTTTATTTAAAACAAAATATTTCTTCTTCATGTTTCACGCTTTTCAAATCGGGCGGCGTCTGCAATCCGCTTATAATCAATTAATAGCAGCACAGCATCGTATAGATATACAAATTTCTCGCACTTAATCTCCTTTACCTTATGCCGTGAAATTCTAATTTGCATATACAATATTTCCATTCAGGACTCAAACAAAACATCAGGTTGGGAGCTTAAAATAATCCACAGTAGCACAGTAAAGGTGCCAACATATATAACGTCATAATTGCCGGTGGAATTTCTCACTATAAGCCGCCCATAAATAAACTTCTTTGTGGTGTACGATATTTCGTCACTCGATGCGAGTATTTTGTGGAATCCGATTTTCTATCAAAAATCTATATGACTGTCTACTGTCTACGATACGAATCCTCTTTTGTATCAAAGTCCCAATCAATTGTGGTCTTAAAAATTGGTAAAAAAAAAATCATGTAAATATTTCCAATACCACATTCACCACAAGCGATCCGCTTCATTTAATATATCAGAATGCAATAATCCGACACTAAGCGCAGTAGTGGGTTGTTCAAACAATTTTGATTCTGACCATTTGTCAGATTTTTTTTTTTTTTTTTGGGTTACCTTCATTTCACCTGTGTGTCAAGTCGAGAGATACGAATTTCCGATTAGGAACGATCGAAATGTATTTATATGCAAATCAGTGACGTTGAGCCCCGACATCGAGTGTCAGACCAATGACTGGCTATATGTACCTTTTCGGACACCAATATTCCATCCAATATCCTGGCGATGAAAAAAAAAAAAAAAAAGTCGAAGGAAAATATGAAGATTAGAGAGATGGTGATGGACAGAAAATCGACGGCGAAAGACGGCTAGATTGGGATATAGTGGTAGTGGCCCGAAGGATATATCATTTTCATTCCAAAGAAATCTTTTCAAGTCCACCCTCATCACAATAAGTCAATATCCATCAGGATTTGATAGCCTTCGATGGTTGATATGGAAAGCTTGCAAATTTCTTTTGTATTCCAGCCCACTCTTTTAAGTGCACACTTGGAGTGCCCCCGAACTCGGGGTCTATGGGTCTATGGGTCCTACGTGTGGTAGATGTAGGTACACTCTTCGACGTCCGCCGCTTCGCTGGACTCGTTTTTTTCGGTTTTGTCGTTTCCTCTATTCTGTCGGTTTGACTTTATAATACCAATTTCAATCAACTGCGGGAGGCCATTATGCCCAGTACCTATCATTCCTTGTCCTCATCATTTTGATGATGATGATGGTCTTTCCTCATAGTTGCCGCTACTCTCTTGTGTCGCCACTAGAAATATGCCATCGTGGTGATGTGACGTCGCGTCGGTCGTCTCAAAACAGAAACCACGTCGGAAGGACACCGTGACCATGAAGAACCATAACTGGGATTTGAAATGCATGACTGTTTTTTTCGATTTCGGTCTATGGATGTGTATAATGGAATTCTCCATCTTTTCAATTTTGTGAATGATTTATTCCGCTCAATCATTCGCCATCGATCAAAGGCATCTTGACATTTAAGGAGGGAATCAAAATGAGCTACAGAATTTAATCATGGCCATAGCCAGTGGCAATATAGTGTCGAACGACCAGCGACGGCGCGCGGGGCAATCAAGTGTTAAATATTTTCCTCGCTTTGTTGATGTTTTACATTTCTGCTGTGTGTATAGATAGATATACGTTATGGAGTTTCTTTGCTTGCTCATTGTCTGTGGATGGGTTGTAAAATAAGTGGGAGCTGTGGCAAATGGGGATTGTGCACAGGAGCGGATTTGCGATGAAGGTGAAGTAAGGGCGACTTAATGGGGTTAATATTGGAAATAGCTAAAGTTTTAACATTAGAGAAATAAGACGTGAGTCTCAAAACACCTTCTGAAATTTTAATTTTAATTTTAGCGAGTATAAATTTGGTATTTAAAGGCTTAATGGCCCTAGACCATTGCAAATGTTTCAATAGCTCCTCGAAAGAGAATCACTGTAAGTCTTGAGCGTCCATTAATTTGTAGGTTTGGGAAGATTTCGAAATACCTATGTACCTACTATAAGTGTACAAAGAAAGCTGTTATATTATATTAAAAAAAATCTGAATGCGAAATTTTGTCAGAAAATACTAAACAAAATGTTATTAGCTACTACCACTGTATTGACAATAATACTGATTAATAACTTTGTTGAAGCTGTCAAAATTTTTCATTTACATTTTGCAGCTCAAAAATTACGAGTTAGGTAACTGGATTTGAGGTCAGTAAATTTAAAAATATGTTTTATTGTTTCCACTAAAATAATTCCAATAGAATAGAACCATACTGACGAAAACCTTTCTCTATTTGTTTCAGACCTATCAGCTCGCTTAATTTTTCGTAACTTGACGAATGTCAGCAGGTCTCGAAAGATCGAAGAATCGCTTACCAATGTTCAAAGAGGATTTCCAAAAGCCGATCCCCAACGCAAGGGCGGAAAAAAAGAACATTTTACTGTCAGGATCAGCTAAAGGAACTTCGCATTAACTTTATTCTACGGTTTGAAAATGGTAACATTTTAGCACTTTACGTCTTCTTAAACGGTTTCATTGAAGAAAATGAAGGCCTAAATATGAGGAAGAACTCACCAGAGATCCGTCCGGTTTATATATATATAAATCGGTATAGCCATGTTTGTCCGTCTGTCGTGTCTGTCTGCTGAAAACACGACAAAGTCCAAGCGAATCCACCTAAACGAATGAAATTTTATAAGAGGACTTCTTTTTACCGTCGTCGTGTCGTCAGGTTGGTATTGAAATTGGTTTAAACAAGACATTTTTCACTCTTTAAAAACGCTTAGAAACTTCCCAGAATAGTCACATATAGGACCAGAGACCTAGCTTTTCACATCCAATCACTGTCGAAAAAAGCCTTAGGGTGTAATTTGTATATTTCCGGGGGTTGAAACTGAAATCCCTCGATCAGTACCTAGTCCTAGACTCTACTCACTGCTATCACTGGATCTATGAATGAAGGTTTCAGCCGCCAAAGGTGGATTGAGGATAAACCAAACAAAGTATTAGAGCACAGGCTCACAGATGCGAGTAAAAGCCCATCATAAGAGTTGAAAGGAATAACAACCTGTTTGACGGAATATTAGAGAGTAAGCTGTGACCGGTATTCAATTTCTGAGAAATGATACATAACGGCTCCGGTGATAAAGAGATTCATGCGGAAATAGGATACTTGTAAGCTAGGTACTGTTAAGCTAGAAGACAAGAGACAAGTACGTAACACACTTATAGATCAACATAGATCTGTGATGCCCTATAGGGTTTTATGACTCCCACACACTGGAAACCTATGAAAAACCTCCGGATTGGTAAACCAATCCAATGTACTTACAAATTTAAGTAGGTCATTAATTGACTTGTCGGAAAGTTCTTCTAAATCCTCGAAAAAGTAGCCACCAAGGATTCTATTTCTTACGTGGCCGATCGCTGGACAGTGGCAAAGAAAGTGTGGGGTGTCCTCATGAACCGCATCCGCTGCACAGGTCATCTGATTCCCATTTTTTTAGACATGGTATTTTAGCATATTGTGCCCGATGATAATACCCACAATCGAAAATTCTCTACGGTTTCTGTTTGTTATAGATTGGCCTCATTTTCCGAGCTATGCCTCCAAAAGTTGAGCTTGCTCCATCTTTCATTTGTCGCCATTATTATTTCGTTCCCAATTCTAGGGAATCATTACTGTGGTAGTGTGGTATCGGCCTGGTTTAGATCAAGGGAGGACTATTTTTTGCCAGCTCAACAACTTTTTCGTTTCCAGACACACCTCTTTGCCCGGGAATCAAGCAAAAACTTACATTGTGCTGCGCGAATAACGATTCTAAACAATACTTTTTATTTGGAGGTCTTCTTTATTCAAGAGTTCACTTAAGACTAACTTACAATTCTAATATAACATAAACATAAAAACTAATCTGGAACTGGAGCTGTTGTTGATGCCGATGTTTGGTATGTTCTAGAACATTGATGGTATGATGTTGATAGCGGAGCATGGATGGTGTTACTTGCAATCAGCTCATTGGTAGGTATAGGTATACATTGTTGTTATGTGCTGATGTTTGAATGGCTCTCTATCATTGCTGGTATCGTATGTTATGAATAGATAGCGGACTATGGTTATCATGTAAATAGGTCATTGGTACATATTGTTATGTGCCAATGTTTGGATGGTTCTCGATCATTGGTGGTATGATGATAAAGAGTGTTGCTGAGTACGTAACTCCTCCCACCTAAATGTGAACTTTAACGAGGTAGTGTAAAAGTTCAACATTGATAAATTTTGATATGTTCATAAATATTGTTGTTAGTGAAGAAGTTTTCAGGATGTATTGGATGAATGCAGGTGCATATATTTTGATGATTCGACTTAGTTATTGGAGTCCGTCCAAATTTCTCAATTACATTATCGACTTTAGGTTGGGAAAGGAGGAAAATGTTTGTTTGTCCAAAATATGAAGATAGTAGTTCTTGCTTATTATTTTATATGTTTTTGTAATTTTAACTCTCAGATTTTAACAGCAAAAGTGGTAGTTCAGAATTGTTTTAGGTCTTGTTATGAATGCTTCGCCTATTGTTCACTAAATTTACGTTTTTTCTTAATTTTTTGTTTATGCACCTTTCTTTTGTTTGTATCTACTGTTATTTTATTGCTATTCCTAACATTATGACGAATGAATCTAGGAGCTAACTTGTTTCTCCTATCATCTGATTCGTATATGACTTCCATTGGTAAAAAATTTGGTGGATGTACACGTTTTTCATTTAATTTATTTATTATTTTTTCTTTATGGCCTAAACTTTTTTTATAAATTAATTTTGTCAAATTTTCGTAATTTTTTATATGATTTTGTAAGTATTCTTGCCCTGTTTGTGTATCTATTTTAGTGGGAAATGGTTTTTTTGTGTTAATATGACCAGTTATGAGTTCGAACGGTGTGAGTTTAGTGGTAGAATGAACTGAGTTATTGTAAGTTAACACGGCTTCATCTACAATTTCGCTAATCGGTTTGTCTTTACTTTCAAATTTGATTATTCGAATGAGCTCTGTCAGGGTGGAATGAAACCTTTCTATAGGTGAATTCCCTGTTGAGCTCTTTGCGCAAGTAGTATGCAGTTGAATATTATAAATATCTAAAAAGTCTTTAAATAGTGTTGACACGAACTCACTGCCATTATCTGTAATAATTTTGTCTGGTACTCCGTGATGGGAAAAGAAGTGTTTGAATGATTTTATGAGATTTATACTATTTCTAGCAGGTAACATGTATACAGAAGAGAACTTACTAAACTTATCAATAATCGTTAAAAAATTTTGCTTATGAATTGAGTATATGTCTGTGTGGAGAATTTGTAGAGGTTTTGATGGTGTTTCCGTTATTTCATACTCTAATTTTTCTCTATTTCGGTCATATTTGTTAATGTTGCATACCTCACAATTATTAATAATCTTCGTTATAGTGTGTTTCATATTCGGAAAGTATGAGTGTCTTTGTATGTGATATAAACTTTCAGTTATACCTCTATGATTAGATTTCGAATGGTATTCACGAACTAATTCTTCCTGTTTATCTTTTTCGGTAACGTCCTCTAATAAGATATTAGATCGAACTAATTTAAGGCAACTGTTGTTAAAATATTTTGAAAATACTGTCTGAATTGTTTTGAAAGTGGTGTCATCTGCCAAAATGGCTGTAATTCTTTTTGAATTCAAATAATTTTTAAAAACTGAAATTATAACGCTTTCGTTGCTGATGTCCCTATGTTCAATGATATATCTCTTTTTCCTTTTGAATAAAATTTGGAATTTGACAAAGAGCTTAGATTTATTATTATTTTTCCTAAGGATAATTTGATTTGCAAATTCATTAATAGAGCGTTCTGTTATTGGTATACCATCGTCTAAATTTTCTCTGGCTGAATGGACTGTGGACAGTTGTTCAGAGTCATCTACATTGTTCATCATGGACTCAAAATCAAAACAATCCGACGCTTGGCATTGGTCAGGCATAATGACATCGTTTATGTTAACCTCAACTCGGGATAGGGCATCGGCATTTAAATTAAGTTTCCCTTTTTTATAGGTTACATAGTAGTCATATTCTTCCAGTTTTAACCGCCATCGCACCAGCTTAGAATTCGGTTCTTTAAGAGAAAAAAGCCAAGTCAGTGGTTTGTGGTCTGTTATTATTTGGAAACGTCTACCAAAGAGATAAGGGCGAAAATATTTTGCACCCCAAACAATTGCTAACAGCTCTTTCTCTATGGTACTGTAGTTCTGCTCCGATACGGATAAAGTTCGACTTGCATAGCAAATTGGCTTATCCGATCCTATAGGACCTTGTGATAATATAGCACCTATTGCAACGTTACTAGCATCGGTAGTAAGATTGAAAGGTTTAGTAAAATCCGGATATTGAAGCAAAGGGTCATTACAAAGAAGTGATTTACAAACTTCAAAGCAATTTATGTACCTTGAGTCTAATTTTATTGCTCTTCCCTTGCGAAGGCATTCAGTCATTGGCTTAGTAAGATTGGCAAAATCTTTAATAAACTTCCTGTAATACCCCAGGAGCCCTAGGAACGATTTGATTTGTTTTACCGTTTTGGGTATTGGAAAGTTTTTTATGGCACTTATCTTGTCCGGATTAGGCTTTATTCCCTCGGACGTTATAATATGTCCTAGGAATGTCACTTCTTTTCTAAGAAACTCAGATTTTTCAATTCTTATTTTAAGATTAGCTTCCCTTAACTTCTCAAACACTTTACTAAGGTTTTCAATGTGTTCTTGAAGTGAAGTGGCGTACACTATGATATCGTCCATGTAGACCAAACACACTTTGCCTATAAGATCTCTTAATACGTTGTCCATAACACGTTGAAATGTTGATGGCGCATTTTTAAGGCCAAAAGGCATCCGGACAAATTCATAGTGTCCGTTGTCCACACAAAAAGCTGTTTTTTCGATATCCTCGGTACTGATCTCTATCTGATGGAATCCAGAGGCGAGATCTAGTGTACTAAAGTACATGCACTTCCCAAGTTTATCGTGGATCTCATTAACATTCGGAATAGGGTAGACATCACCAATGGTTTTCTCGTTAAGCTTACGGTAATCTATAACCAAACGCCACTTTTCTTTTCCACTAGCATCCTTTTTTTTGGGGACAATCCAGATCGGAGAGGACCATGGAGAATAGCTTGGGCGTATGATACCTTGTTTGAGCATATCTGCGATTTGATTTTGTATTTCGTTTTTGTGGACGTAAGGATAACGATAGGACCTAGAATATATCGGTATGTCATCCTTTGTTTTGATTTTGTGTTTTATTTGATTTGTGAACGTTAAGTTCTGTCCTTCTTTAAAAAAAATGTCCTCAAATTTTGTACAAAGTTTCCTAATATGATTTCCCTCCTCTTTATTTAAGTGATCCGTTCGTATTAAGCTACTGACTTTTTTTTCCAGAAAATTGTCGGCGCTATAAATATTAAAATTATGAGTTTCAAAATATGTTTTTTCAAATAAAGTAGCTTTAATTGGTTGCTCAACTACAAAGCTTTGCGAATAATCTACTGTATTTACAACTTCTATGTGGGAAAACCAATTTTTCGCTTGATAAATTCCTTCAGAAATGATTAGGTTACTTTGGACATAAGTTGGCTTAATGTAGATATTACCGGTTTCAATATCAACAGGGAGATAGCAAACCATCTTAGTTCTACCTGGAACTGTGAACCGCTCCGAAGTTACATTAGGCTTATATGATAATGGAATTTTAACATTTTCGCTTTCCAACAAAGATTTTCCTAAATCAATTTTCATACGCAAATTCTTCAAAATATCTGTGCCTAACAACCCATCAAAATAATTGTGAAATTTAAATACCAAAAAAGATAGAGGTTTATTTGTGTTTAGCTCTGGTAGGCCATTAAGAACAACTTTTGTATTTAAAGCGTGGGTGTTGAAGATTGTTTTGATTTCTACAGGTTCGATAGAGATGGATTGTAAGGTCTTAGCTAGGTTAGGGCTTACAAATGATTTATTGCTCCCTGTGTCAATTAAAAATTTAGTTTTTGTTTGGTTTATACTATTGATTGTAATGTAAGGCAAATGGTTGGTGGTAAAGTTATTTATATCTATGTACCCGATTGGTCTTTTGAGGCTTGTATATAAAAATTTGTATCATCTACTTCACATTCGATAAAATCATTTGGGGAAGATTGAAAGTCCAAATTTTGGCAGTAGTTTGGTGGATTGTGATTATATAAATTTAGGGAATTAGTAGTAGTACCATTACTGGCACAATTACAGCTATTACAATAATTCTCAACATTGAATAATTGACCTTGTCTTTGGTTCTGAGAAAAATTGTTTCTGTGAGGGAAATTGCTTCTGTTTGTATTACCACTGGTAACATCCATGGGTTCGGGGGGTGGAAGTCGCCGCAACGTGGAGTTATTGCCTTGATTTTGTCTAAAATGCATTTGGTTTTCTGTTATTGGCCTAAAAGATTGTTGGTAATAATTATCCTGGTTATAAGGGTGTTGGAATTGGTTACCGGATGTGAACGATGGATGGATTTGCCTGGGGGTTTGATGAAACTGTGCAGGGGATTTGGAAATATGCTGAGGGTTAAAATTTGCTTTAGGTTGGTAATTCGTTTTTTTGAAATAATGGGAATTTTGTTCTTCAAGACAGAAGTTAAAAGCATCTGTCAATTTGCTAGGTCTCATTGCTCTTATTGTCGATCCGAGAGGTTCTTTGAGTCCTGACAAAAACGTGTTAAGGCACATGTTATTATAAAGCTGTTGCTTTGCCTCGATTACATTTTTGTCTTCTTCGTGAACCCTTATATAATTAGTAAGTGTTGATAGAATTTCAATGATGTTGGAGTAATATTTCTCAATGGTATCATTGTTCTGCCTAAGCTCATGTAAATCTCTTATAAGGCTTGTTTCATTACGCTTATCAGAGTAGTGAATTATAAGATTTTGTTTTATATCTTTCCATTTTACAAGCGACCCATACATATTTAGGACCTCGTTAGCTTGTCCTATTATTTTATTTCGTATAGCTCGAAATATAATTGTTTCATAACTTTTGCCCTGAATTTGTGGTATAGAACCCAATATTTCGTCTACATTACTTAAAAAATCATACAACAAACGAGGATTGCCGTCAAAGGTTGGAATGTCCTTAACCGCATCAGGAATTCTGAGTGAGTTAAAGACATCGGAAGATATAGACGAATCATTCATAGTGATAAATTTATTTGTATTCAAGGGCTCAGAATTAATAACAAGACCTTTTAAATCTATTAAACCACTTTCGTCTATATTTTGTAATTTTAAGTTCACGGTATTCAAATTCCTTCGGATTGGACTATTTCTCAAAATAGAACTACTAACTTCACTGCACTCTTTATTAATTTTTTTCTGTGTTGATGGCATTGAAAAGGGATAAAGCCGATAATATAAAAGATCAAAAAGGACTTACCCCGTTAACTTCATCTGCTGCACACGTTCTTGAATTATTTCCACCACACAACGTTATATCGATTTCTTGTTCTTCTATTTTTTAAGGTTCTTTGAGTATTTACACTGATTGAATTGTCTTCATTCTTTTTTTTTCACTTAGATTTTCAACGATTGTTTACTGTTTTTTTTTTATTATTATTATCTATTTTTTATTCACTATTAATAGGCTCGTTCTGCTAAAGGGTTGAAACCCACCACTTCAATAAACCTTTGAAATGTGCAAACAAAATTAAGGATTTAAAGCACCACCGCTAAGCTACTGTTCAAATTTCACTTTCAGATGCTGGGCTTAATATTAATATCCCATCGACTGCGCCAATAACGATTCTAAACAATACTTTTTATTTGGAGGTCTTCTTTATTCAAGAGTTCACTTAAGACTAACTTACAATTCTAATATAACATAAACATAAAAACTAATCTGGAACTGGAGCTGTTGTTGATGCCGATGTTTGGTATGTTCTAGAACATTGATGGTATGATGTTGATAGCGGAGCATGGATGGTGTTACTTGCAATCAGCTCATTGGTAGGTATAGGTATACATTGTTGTTATGTGCTGATGTTTGAATGGCTCTCTATCATTGCTGGTATCGTATGTTATGAATAGATAGCGGACTATGGTTATCATGTAAATAGGTCATTGGTACATATTGTTATGTGCCAATGTTTGGATGGTTCTCGATCATTGGTGGTATGATGATAAAGAGTGTTGCTGAGTACGTAACTCGCGCCAAGAACCCTAGCTCTTCGCGACAGCGACTTGCAAGATACTGTTAAGCTAACTTTCTAATCTTTCTAATGTGTGACTATACAATCTTAACAGGTTTCTGATGACATCAAAATGACTGGATAGCGTTGAGTAACCATAGGCGGGAGGCGGAGGATAATCATGAACAATGGATTCACAAAAACCTTATTGCCTACTCCGCTTCACAAAACCAACAACCTAACCTAAACAAACTTATGTCCAGTTTCACAGTGTTTGTTCGCTAATGTTAGGTGTCATTGTTTACAAACCAATTTTGCAAATCAAATAAATTGTGAAATATTGGAAAACCAACTTTTTCACAAATTGCCATTTTTTGTGCCATTTGGGGTTAGTATATAGGAGTGACAATTATGTGCTTGATTCTACTTAAAAACACACTTAACTCTGCACCATGAAACCGGGCATTAAAATGCTAAACAGCAGTTCGAGGCTGGGCGAATTTGTATTGTACACCACTAATCTTTAGTAGGAATGACGCTTTGAAAACAGAACAGTAGAGGAATGAATTAGTTAGATAAAATTGTTCTTTACAGGTCCATGCCATACCAAGTCCATGCCATTTGTTAATCACGGACTGCTGGACTATATCACCCCAATTCCGACTTATGCCGCCCTAATTCGGAGAACAAAACTAAAGTTCTACATCTTCAGTATATACCCCAATGTTGGAGTAGGTATATTCTGCAAAGACAAGGAGCGGAGTTAAATTTTACAAGTCACTCAATAGATTAATATGGTTTTAACCAACGAAATAATGTTACGCCTCCCAGCACTCAGAAAAGAGGTTTCGTTTTGGACTCGAAAAGGTTTCAAAAGTAGTCCAGAAATGAAGCTCACACTATAAATGTATCCACACTTCTAATTTGTGTTAACCGCCCTTTAAAAGGCCAGCGCCGTTCACATTCCGTCCCTGAATTTTCTTCAACTGTGTGGCATTCCTCTCTAAACAATTGCTTCAGATGAACCCAAAAGAATGATTGAATACCGCAGCATAATAATAACAAAAAAAAAAAAAAAACATAATAAAACTCTGGAGAGGAGTACAATAAAAAACCATCCATTCTTCTCCACAGCTTTCAGTGCCTCATGAATTTATGGATATTCCGTCGTTCGAACTCCTCCTTATCTATTGTGTCGTGTACACTGGTCATGGCAATTGCCATGATTGCCATAAGTCTACTCTCCATCTTCTTCTCCATCTACGTCCATATTATGTAGGAACGCGCCATCAAAGCGCACAAAATCTTTCCAATTTCCAATTCAATGCTCCACAAAAGGACGCAATTGACCACATTAGGATACATTAACTGCTGTACATCTGAGCTCGTAAAAAGGCTCACTCTTTGTACTGCCCTATAGCTGATGCTTATGTTCGTATATGTATATAGATGGACGGTATACTAGGTGGCGGTTGTACTTTATATTCGGTACGGTTTAAGATGGTTTATACTTGCCCTCTGGCTCTTTAACGAGCCGCCACCTTTATCAAAGTCTCTGTGAACGGTCACGGCCAGAGTATAGGGAGCAACATTCATTTGGTCACGTCCGGTGATAAATTTTCAATTTAGTTTCGTTATTTCACTTGTTTTTCTCTCTTTTTCGTTGTTTCCAAAGCGATTTCTCATTTGGTGATGCGCCTTTAACGCAAAACCCTTGCCTATACCTTTATTACCAACAAAGATGCTCTTGATTTGTTAGACATGCTAACCTCACTGTTTCATCAGGTCCTTGCTTTCCCATTTTAATTTTCTACACAAAACATTTCAATATAGTAATTTATTGGCAGTACAGTCGTTGGCGGCTATAAATTTGTTCGATACAACAAAAAAACGAACATGAACACAAATTTGTTAATTTAAACAATTTGCATTCGCATCAGAAGATGCCCCCAGCAAAAGTTTCTGCCTTCACTTTGAATCATTTCTCACTTTCACAGTGCGCATCGTCAACATGGTTTTGGTGCGGAGTCTGTATCTTTTGATTGCTCCTTTTGGTTATACGGAAATTATATCATTAGTAGCAGAAGTGACACTATAGCGTGTCATAAATCCATTTCGCAGGGTGACGTTTTACACAAGATTTAAAACATGCGAAAAGAGAATAAATACAAATTTTGGTTGTGCCAAGAGCTTCCATTTAGACGGCTTCATACTCATAACATTACCCCAATCGAAAAAAACCTTTGCATTGGTATTGACTTAACCAGTCCCAGTCTATAGGTTGGGCTGGAAGTTCCTATTCCTGCCACATACTAAAATGAAAGGTTTAGGTATTCATTCCAAATGAATAGCAGTGGTCCACGGTTCACGCAGACTTTTGGCCATATAACAATTCGGGGATACAAAGGCAGATATCAACATTTTCTTAAGGATCAAACTTAGAACAGACTTCAAACTGGTTCTTTAAGCCGGTGGAGGATATTTTAATGATCCTTCGCTTAACTAAACCTTTTCTATTGATGCATACTTGGAATTGGAATATAGTTGTCATCCAGCAAGGAATTTATGTCATATCTGAAGGCTAACCTATACGTCAGAGAGTGATGAGCTAAACAAAGGAGTATTAACACTTTACTTTTATTTTACTTCGCTTAAAGTCAGGAGTGCATCAAAAAACAAACTTGGCCCCCAGTTATCTACTTCCGGTTACTCACACCAAGTTGATTGAAGTCGTTCTGGCTCTCCAATCGTGCTGGAATAAGGTTGTCCCACAGGTGAGGAATTAAAGACTCGTCGGTCGGGCTGGTATTTTGTTGTCAATATACGCTTCACGTTGATTTCAGCATTAAGGAAAGAGCGAATGATAGTCTACGCATATAATAGAATATTCGGACGAACATGGGGTCCTAGTCCTAAAATAGTCACGTGGCGCTACACGACGGTTGCAAGACGCATAGACTAACATATGGTTGCAAGCGCTCTCCGTGCCTATCAACCTTTGAAATATAACAAATATTCCAAGAATGACCTATATAAGCACTACGGACAATGAGAACCTCCCCCACAGAGGGACTGTAGGCTTTACTTAATCTTAAGTCCCTAGACATCTTCGAACAACCATACCCACCTATACCGATAATGGTTCAATGATGGAGGTCGGCGTTAGTGCATATTTTTATAAAGTTTCGGACTATCCAGTTCAATGGGATTTCCTGACTATACAGTAGCGCATTCCAAGGTGAGGTCCTGGCAGAGACAAAGGCTACTAAAATGGTGGAATAATGGCAATATCTACCTCATCAAATACAACTTTTTTCATAGACAGTCAAGAGGCAATAAAAAGCGATCTCTACCATTGAGTTAAAATCGAAGCACAACAAAGTAAGACTATACCTAGTCACCGGGCTCAAAGGTGTGTCTGGAAATGAAAAAGCTGGAGGTCCTCCCTTGAACTAAACTAGGCCGATATCAGAGTAATGATTCCCCCAACTCTTTCTTATTCACTTCCCAGCGCCCTGCCACATAAGAAATGGAATTCTTGGTAATAACTACTTTTCGAGGACTTATAAGAGCTTTCCAACAGGTCCATGACCTACTTAAATTTGAAAATGCA
Organism: Cheilosia scutellata; assembly: GCA_955612985.1. Taxonomy (NCBI): domain Eukaryota; kingdom Metazoa; phylum Arthropoda; class Insecta; order Diptera; family Syrphidae; genus Cheilosia; species Cheilosia scutellata. The sequence goes on from OY015311.1 coordinate 94,615,417, forward strand.
TGGTCGTTTTTGGTAGGTTTTTCATAGGTTTACATAGTGTGGGAGAGCATCACAATGGATCAACATTGGTCTAAATGTGGCAGGTACAAAAGGATTCTACTCTCTTTCCAAGACGCTAGCCCGTATTTTTTTTAAGATCTTTAACCAGATTACCGTAAATTTCGTCGTTCAAACTCAATGTTCTCCTCCACAATCTATCAAACAATCAACCAGAAAAATACTAATCTCAAAACGTGCCAAGAGGTCAGAAGTCGATGCTTTTTATTTGTAAGTACCTACGAGCAGTTTGTCCCTCAAGGTGACCACTTTGGGCCACTCCTGTTTTTGTTATTTTTGAACGATTTATGTCTTTTTGTTACGTACTCAAAGATTCTACCTAGTTTGAGAATGTTGAGGATTTATTGTATGCTGATTTATTTTTATAAAGGGTTATCCAATCTCCATCAGGGACGATTAGATTTTGGCAGTTCATGGCCGCCATGTGGTTTTATCTGTTGTTAATTTTCGCCGCTTTATTGTTTTTTTTCAGACACTAAATTCAAATCATCAAAATAAAAATAGGTGCCCTCTTGTGGCAACTATGTGCGCGTTGGGACTATTTTACTGTTTACATGATCGTCCTTTCCGCGCAAAAGAGGTGAACCTTTCGTAGAGAAGATTTTGGACCAAATTGAATGATATGGATTCAAAGACATGTGCGGTTCCAACGGGACGGGGCGCTATGTGCCACATATCTAATGATATGCACCAGAGTCATCAAATTGGATTTCTAGGATTTCTGAAAGAATTTCATCCACTAATCCAGGTTTTAAGATTTGTTATGAAAAACCTCTTTCAGGAATTGTGAACGACTTGCCGGCTTAAGGGAAGAAAGAGGTAATGCCGTGATGGTGGAGCCATATAATTCGTAAATAATAAATAAATAAATTTATGAATAAAACAGTTCCGTGACTAACTGAGATACAACACACAAAATCGCTAATCGTAGAGCCACGAAGAGTTGGTATCTTATTCCACAAGCAGTATGTAAGAATGAAATTTTGGATATGACCCCCTCTGCCACTTCGGGGAGATAACTACTCAGGACTCAGGAGCCGTATGTCGCATTAATTTGAAATAAATGAAAAACTATTAGACATATATTTCCTAATTTTTCTAAGTGACCCCCTTTGCCCCCTTTTTGAGGGGTAAATTTTCTTAAAGACAGTAACTTCCTTTCCGATAACTACAGAGATATACAATTTTATATAGTGATAGAGTATAGCAAATCTCGAAACATTGATTTCAGAATATTAGAATGTTTGCCCAAATTCCCATTTTTGGTGGTGGAACTCTCGGAATTGCTTAAAACACAAGAATAGTAGGTACTCTACAAGTCTACAATGATAATGATGAAAAGGTATCTCAAACATTTCGAAAATGCTTCCTCTATTAAGAGGTAACAGAGATCACTTTACAGCTTCGAAGGGCTTTAAGGAAAGGGAAATAACACATTTTTATATCCTCAGATATGTTGGCAGCATCTGGCGAACCGGCATCTAGGATGAGATAGATTCTAATTTTTTAAATAATTTCAGTTGAAATTCGCAAATTGATCTCTTCAGTGTTCGTGCCTACTCACTACTCTTTCTGTTCGTATGATCGACAAATTTAGAAAAAAAAATCCTTTCAGGTCACCCTGTACGTTGTGCTGTATGAGTGTATGACTGTTGCATAAAATGGCATGAGCAACGTTGATATGAGTTACGACTTCAGAGTATATATCGCTCTCGCAGTGTTACTTGTGCAGAGAACAAAATGCACCATGCTGCGACGGAAATCTGCATTACAACACGCTGTTTTGAAGTTATTTTAAATAATTTTTTATAATTGGATTGTATTTCAGGAATATTTAAAAAAAAAAAATAAAAAAAAATGTTCCCAACACCGAATGGTGTGATTCACAAACCAACTCCAAGTGGTTGTTCATTTTTATTTCTGTTTCCGAGTTGAACCAGAAAAGGGGTGAATAAAAAAAATCAACTAAAATTTATTGCTCGTTAAAATCATGTTATTTATATTTTGTACACAATTTGTGTTGTTTTGTTAAATTTACACTTATCTGTATCTGTATATGTCCTTAGGTGCAGCGTGCAGCAGCTTCAGAAGGAGGCAGTATTCATTCAGATGCATCTGTTGCATTTTATATGTGAGATGATTTGTGAGAACAATGAAAGCGAATATTTGTTCTCATGAATAGATTGTCACAATCATTTGGTGTACAGAGAGACAGTGAAATTATAACTCAACTGACAGGACAGTAGGTGGGAGAACGCCTCGACACGGTATATAAATGTTCGAGGTCGGTTTTTTTATTCATTACTATGGTGCGTGGATACAAGAAGAAAGGAAAAATTCTGTCGACATCCTCAGTTAATTAGAGGGACTAATGGAATCGTTGTGTAGGAGTCAACGTGAATTATTGACAAAGGGTAAAGATACATAACGTGAGAGTGAATAGGGAATAGTGTGACCTGGTTTTACATTGTTGAAGTGTTTTCATAATTAATAGAGTCGTGTGTCAATATGCGAATCGGGTTATGGAGACAAAAGAAAACATTATAACTGACTGACTGCCTGGAGATACTTTACAACTAACATTGGTTTTGCTGGCTGAAGAAGCACTCACAGTTCGCTTTTGGAGTTATCTTCTCGAGTTCTTTATACTTTAGCATTGGCCTTCATGTCATATCTATAGCAAATGTCATATCTACGAGTTTTTTTTGATATTTTGAAACAAAGCTCGACCATCCCCACGAAGCTCTTGGTTTGATGAAGAGTGACTTTAAGTATTTGCAGCAAAACAAATCGCCTAAAACTGACGATGGGTTGAAGGAGGAGAGCGGATCATAAGTTTTACGAGCAAAAATTAAGGAAAGAAAAGAACATCGGCTTCTCCGAAATAGAAAGAAATAGAAAGAGAATGAAAATCGGGTGGTCGAGAAACGAGAAGATAGGAAGGAGGCTGCTATTTCTGGAGCAATCTCTGGAAGTTTCACCAAAAGGTAAGAAGAATATATGAAGGCAACAAGACCCGGACAGAAACCTGTGGAGGCTGTGGAGATGGATAAAGAAACCTTGTAGAAGGCTCAATCTCGGGGTTGAGGATGTGGAAGGACCACTTTTGCAGACAGTTAAACGGTGAACATGACTCAAACTTCGCTATCAGGTATAATGAACCATTCCATCTATGGAAGTCAAAAGCCGGATTTACAGCATCTACCCGACCAAAATTAAGTGAGGGTAGCCATATCTAAACTCAAGTTTAACAAGGCTGCTCCACCAGATAGCCTACCAATCGATCTACATATTTAAATCAGCAAAAGACGACTTGGTGGAGAGCAGGTTAGGTTAGGTTGAATAGGGTGTGTGAGTTCATCGCATTGGACTAGGTACCATATTGGGCCCATCGCCATCCCTGGGGAACCTTAACGGTCAAAAAACCTAAACCATTTCGCCCAAACAATTGATTTCCCTACAGAACCTGAAAATTGTGTCAATTTTGTTTGCGATGCCAACTTTCTCCAAACTGACGAAGAAGTACCTACCAAGGTATCTCTTCCTGTCTCGAGCAATAGCTTGACATTCACAGAGGAGATGAGTTATATCCTCTGCGACATGTAGGTAAGTCCTCGAAATACGTGCACATGTTAGACGTAATCTCATAGTGTTCTTCCTTAGAAGACAGTGCCCGGGGAGTATCCCTATTGCTATTCGTAGTTTTGATCAGCTGAGCTTTAGTAATTCTACAGATTTTTTCCGATCTACCTTAGGCCACAAAGCCTTTGAGACCCTCTGCCCTACTATATCCAACCATCTCTGATCTGCTCTATTTTAAATATTCTTGAGAATAATTCTCTTTGCCACGACTATTGGTGGTCTTATGCCCTCAATTGTTTCATTAGGTGGAAGCTCTGCTCCGGTTTTGGCCAGAACTGAGAACATCAGCCCTTTCGTTACCCTCAATATCGCAGTGTCCGGGTACCCAACACAATCTGACTTGGTTCTGCGCGCATAATGCTACTGACTAGTTCAGATTCGATGATGAAGGACTCTAGTGCCTTTAGCGCAGCCTGACTATCCAGAATAGACCACCAGCTTCGGGCAAAAAAGAGAATTCCATAGAAATTGAGCTGTTTCGTTGGCCCAACAAGGCCAGGAGTATAGTAGGACCTTGTAAAGAAACAGTAAGCAAACTCTACTCAAGACCCTTCGAAGCCCTGTTATATGGTGCAGGAGCATGGATATTGGCAATGGCGGACGAACATATCATTGGTCTTTTTTAACCCAAATTTCTTTGAGCGATATTCATTCCGTTTGCGTTGACGGGACTTGAAGAAGGAGATTCAAGGGAAATTCTACAAGCTGTATAGAAGCATTGAACTCAGAAAAGGTCGAATCAATCATTTAAAATGACTTAGTCATGCAAATCGAATAGATTACGTCGTTACAGCTTGAATGACCGTCCATCGATTTAAACCCAGACGGACAAAGTAGATCTGACCATAGATCTCGCCTTTTGAGGAACGCAACTTTGAAAGGGAACCTGGACCATATTGGGATTGCGCATCGGAGGAAATTAGCCAAAGGGAATAGCTGACTAAAGAGACGGATTGGCAGCTGCTAAAATTCGCGGTTTTAACTCTTACTTGCCCTTCAAGTAGCAAACATTCAAAATTTCAATGCATTCCAGTTTGTCCCCACTGTTTCCTATATTCGAAGGGCAAACTCTGTTCCATCGATGAACCCACACTACACTGAAATTAGAACAAATGTCACTCATCAACTGGCACTTTGTCCTCCAATCCGAAAAGTGAAATGAATTCCTGGATCCCACAGGCCACTGTGTCGAATGTTATAACTTGAGTCCCTAAAGATAATTTATTTTCGTTTAGCTTTTTTCTTCGGTCTCTATCGAGCCGTGGGCCTGAGTCTGAGCACAACAAACTAGCATATCCCTATAACTTCCGTGAAAGTATTTTTTTTAGTTCTCGCCCTCCCACCAGCAGCATTAATCCGACAAACACGGTCCAAATGTAATCGCTATGCCCCAGCCCCAGTCAGGCACAAAATGTATCCGCAGGCAAATCTGTCACGTTAATTGAAAACAATTTTCGGCTTCAGAGCTCACTCACTCACCGCTTCGCTCGGAGCTGTGGCAATGGCAACGGCTACACGCCACCACACACGACACACGGTTGTGTGTTAGGTTAGACTGAATACCTGAGATCCCCTGCGTGCCCCAAACTTAATTACTCGCCATCGAACCGAACCGTATTTATCTTTCGTCTCGTTGTTGTTGGTTAAGTCTTTGAATAAAATTTTGCGGTCAAAAGACCTGGAGTGGGCCATTCAATATGCAATCCATATAGGAATACCAAAAAACCGTCTGATCGGTGATACCGCACTGTCGGGCGGTCTTAGTTTTGTATTATTAAAATACCTACCCATACCTACCGGGAATGTCGTCCTTTTTCGTAATCCATCTATATACATCTATCTCGCCGAGGAGGTATGGGGGTTCTTTGGGTTATTTTCAAATTGCCTTGATGGCTGTTGAATTCAAATTACAATTTTCGTTTTGAATCATTTAATTCGATGGCTTGTCTGTAAATCAAGCGCCTGTGAGCAGAGCTCACTAATGAAGTAATTTATTCCACGCGTGCAATTTATCTGGGGGTATACAAAAAAAAAAGTGAAATGTCTTTCTTGCTTTTGGTCTCGGTCTTGGTGATGATGTCCTTTTTGCCGGATTCTGGTTTTACGAAACGATGTCCCTCATGTTTCGCATGAGTGAATATCATTATTGGGACATTGGTATTTTAGTTTGCAGGGACAAGTCACAAGAGTAGTCATTGTGCATGAGACACGTAGCCAGTTTAGGAGTACTTAGGGAGAACGTTGTTTGCATAATTTTGTTCCTGGTATGGTTTTAATTTTTTTTTCGAATATTTCAGAGAAAATTTGAGAAAAGTACAATTGAAGAATGTCCTTTTAAGATGGATAGGTGAAGTCTCCTGGGTATAATGACTTAGCGGCTGTAATGAGGATTGATTGGGCACGTGGTTTCTGCGACCGACCTGAGTGGGCTGATTTGTTTTTTTTTTTTTTTTTTTTAAATTATGCTCATGGACATTCAGAAGAACTCTGTTGGGACCTACTTCAAAATTGAATTTCCATTTATTTTACGAACAACGAATATGTCCATGTTCTAGTCCTAGTGATTTATGGTTAGTTTGAAAAAAAAAGACAAAAAAAACATTATTCGTATTTGCTTTGTGGCCCTATTAAAAATGACCCGATAAAATCCCATCCTATTAGATGGGTTAGTGGAAATATAGAGCTTCTTTTAAATGAATGAATACAACAACTGAAACTGGTATCCTTGCGGCTATCAAAGTGATTCTGTGGTGTGGGTTTGGTTTGGGCTACAGAAAATTGAAGGGGGTACAGTAATTCTGAATTTTGAAGAAATGAAAAAGCGATAGGAAACGGATGGAGCCTGGTTTTTAGGCAGCTCGAGCAGAATGAGACACGGGATAGTGAAGCATTTTATGACTCATTGGCCAGTAATTCCGGTCTCTGAGGAAACGAAAAAGCGACAGGAAACGGGAGGAGATAGGAAGCCTGGTGTTGAGGCAGCTCGGGCAGAATGAGACACGGGAGAGTGAAACATTTTATGACTCGTTGGCCAGTAATTCCGGTCTCTGAGGAAACGAAAAAGCGACAGGAAACGGGAGGAGATAGGAAGTCTGGTGTTGAGGCAGCTCGGGCAGAATGAGACGCGAGAGAGTGAAGCATTTTATGACTCGTTGGCCAGTAATTCCGAACTCCGATGAAACGAAAAAGCGACAGGAAACGGGAGGAGATAGAAAGCCTAGTTTTTAGGCAGTTCGAGCAGAATGAGACGCGAGAGAGTGAAGCATTTTATGACTCGTTGGCCAATAATTCCGAACTCCGATGAAATGAAAAAGCGACAGGAAACGGGAGGAGATAGAAAGCCTGGTTTTTAGGCAGTTCGAGCAGAATGAGACGCGAGAGAGTTTAGCATTTTATGACTCGTTGGCCAGTAATTCCGAACTTCGATGAAACGAAAAAGCGACAGGAAATGGGAGGGAATAGGAAGCCTGGGGAGAGATGGAAACATCTTATGACTTATGAGATGACTACGATGACACGAAAAGGCAAGAGAATTATGTATGTTTTTGAGTATCCCTCCCTAGCGCTAACCTTGGCATAGGTATTCTGTCATCAGTTGTGCCCGTATTTGTCATTTCTCGAGAATGTCGAAGCTATTGAGTTATGTAATAAATAAGTCAGAAATACTGTTAAGCGTGGAGATTATGTGGAATTGTAAATCAAATGTGAAAAAATCGACTCCGCGAACGAGATCGACTGCTTATCTTAGAATAATTGTGCTCTTGTGTGAGCACTGAACATCCTTATTTAACTATTTACCGAGCCTCATAATTGTTTGCCTTATGAATTATTGGTTAGGTCCGCCCTCATTGAAACTCTTCTAGGTATGAAATTTCTACGAGTTAGATAGCTAGGTATGGAGAGCACACAACAACACATATGCCTCGATTCACAAGAAATGAGTCATTCTAAACAGGGCAAACTTCGGGTCCTCAGTGTACTTATACACGTAACATTGCATACAAGATCCTGTCGTAACCATTTGACAAGGAATGTATTGCCACCAGTGCGGTTTCAGGCTCAGTAAAGGCACCAAGAGTGACAAAGAACAGAAAGAGAAAGAGAAAGAGAGGAACAGAACATTTTTTTTTTTTTTTCAGCAACAAAATTTAGCGACATTTTGCATCTGTCATCTGGCTGCCTGGCTTTAGGTAGTTTAAGTTGCAAATTCGACGAAAAAAATGTTTTTAGTGTACATAATTTCATGATAGCGTTTGACAGAATAGACGGCACCCATGTTTTTCTGGATCTGTATCAGTTTTGTGTACCTAGCTGAGCGAGCAACGTAAACAGAACCAGAATTTACTACAGAACGAAAATGCTTCATGTTCTGCTTTCTGTTTCTCTTCTTTGTCACTCTTGATATATTAAGTCCACAACTAACCAAATATTCGAGTATTCGACAGATCCTAATGGAGAGAATACAAGAGGTCCAGACCAATACCCTCCATTTGTTTATCGTTTTTAAGGACGGATATGAAAACATTTATAGAGACGAGCTATATGTATATGGCCTGGCCATGTCTAGTTTTGGTATCCCTGACAAAGTCATTACATTTTGCAGAATGACGAACAGTCGCGGCTCCGCTAAGGTCGGAAGCTAGCTTAGGGAAACCTTTCACGGCGAAAAAGAATTTAGACTGTGAAGAGCTGCTGACTTCTTCGACAACAGCTACAGCTCAACCATGCGAATCTCGCAAGCTCATACCAGGGGCAGGGTTTTACAAAAGTCTTACAATTAATTGCATAGGTAGCGAGCTGTCACGACGAGTTTGAAAATATTTGAAGAAAAGCAGCAAAAACAACAAGAAGGGACACCCTACGTTGATGAATCTGCCGTGTCATAACAGAGAGCTATAATTTTGAGGTACATAGTTAAGATTCCTAACTTACTGATTACCTCGGCTCCGCTAAAAACTCTGAAAATTACATAACATCCATACTAGTAAATCAAATGCAACGTCCGTCTGTTCGTCCTTCCATAACTCGACAACCATTCGTCCGATGACTGATTTTCATGATTATTTTTCTGATTTATAGATGTGTGGCCAAATTAAGCCGTAGGGTGGGTGAGAATTGTTGAGGAGTAAAGGTGTCGCGAAAGGGGGATCTCACGAACCGTCAGCCGTATGAACTTGAAAGTTTGTATGTTGATAGATAAGTCAAAATTATTACATGTCTCATTCATCGTTTTTCAAAATTCTTCTTATAAGGATTGAAAAAAAGGGAAGCTGGCGGGCGGAGCCGCGGGCGTTACTGGTCAGAAATAAAGCGAATAATTATTAAATAAATTAAATCTACAAATCGATTTTTTCTTTGGCCTAAAAAGGGAACTGTTTGGTAATATAAGGTCATGTAAAGGAACACTTTGGCAGTTATATGTGGAACCCTTCTTAAGTTTGCTTGAAATGAATAAACTTAATTTTTGAAGACACAAGTTATCTCTGTGACCGTCAAATCTACCTCACCTTCGTATGGAATGTTTTGGAGCTTAGCTATATTGAGAACTGATATGATATCACACATTGTGCTAGTTCTTTCATTCAGGGCATAGGACCGCCTCTTTGATAAAGAGAAATTCTTTGCCATTATAACCGGTTAACATTCAACATAATTTTGAAAACACAAATATCACTTTTGCGTGCGGAGGCACCGTATTGCGGGTTCCTAACTATACCCTGCTAAATCAAATCGCATTTGCTGATATGCTTCTCATATAGTATAGCAAAAAAAGTAGTCACTCCTATACATCAAATCTAAATTTGAAAATAATGACCATATCTCACGAGGACAATGGAAAGACTATTATACGCGCGGGCCGACTCGTTCATCTCTTCTTATGTTTTGCGCGTAAGTCGTTAATGTTCCCCACCCTTGTCTACACCACTATGGCATAAAAGCAAACCATACATCATGCTGCATGAATTCTGTATTATTTATGAGCGAAAATAAGTGTCGAAAACACCCACGTACTTCACAGGCGAAACAAAGAATAAAACAAAATTTTAAAAAAAAACTCAAAGAGAAAAAAAATTCTATAACTAAATCCTCCCGCAGACAGACAGACAATACACAGGCTGATATACTATAGAGTATAGACTATATAGTCGTCCTTTTAAATCCCAAAACGAATTCAAAGCGGAAGAGCAACACAATGAGTTAAGCGCAATAAATAACAATTTAAAATGAGTACACTTATAATGGGCTTCACATATGCACGTTATGGTAGTTAACGTGCCCCAGGATAACAATTACGTACTTAAGGATATTTACATGTGCCGCTACATAGTAGAGTTTGCTCTCCTAGTCCTAGTCCTACCTCTGTTTGCTGCCTGCTCTCTGCTACTATATCTACTCGAGCTCCGTGTGTTAGAATTTAAATACCACAGATTGTGGTAAAGTGGGTGTAGGGGTTGTAGGGGGGGGGGGGGTTGGGTGAGAGTGGAGTTGTTGTGTCAGTCACTTGGGGATTTCAACCCCTCGGGCTTTACACGTACGGGCATACTTCGTTCGCATATTTTTTTAATTTTTTTTTTTTTTTGTATTTTTTTGTGGATAAATTACTCCATTAGGTGTGGCGCATAAGGATGGGCAACAACACTGTGCGATGTAAAACTCAAAAATGTAGAAAAGAAGTGACAAAGGGGTAGCTCGCTAAATACCTACTCTACTACCTACCTACTTATGAGGGGTAGTGTTGGTTTTATCAAAAAACCGAGTTTCTCATTTAGTATTTTAATTAAGTTACTAAAAACGTGCTTCATGTGTGAATGACGCCTGTCATCCTTTGGATGAAGAGTCCTTCTGGTATATAAAGTAAAGAGAAATTCTTGTCACAAAGGCAAATATAATGTATGTGTATTGTGTACTTGTAAATGATAATTATGGTTTATTTTTCAACGTCAACAAGTTATAGCAATTATTCCATTCACCCCACCTAGTGGGGGGTCCCCCTCCTTAACTGCCACCATAATGTGATTCCAACATGAAAGCGCTATTTCGTAAGAGTGAAAGCGAACTCTTGAAAAGGTCCTTTGTAATTGGAATTTAACACGATATCTTGTTGATGGTGGCTTGATTGTAATCGGTTGTTAGCCCGCCAGCACTGAGTATAGGGTAAGCCATCTCATGTGGATGAGGTGTATAACTGTCAAATGTTGTAGTTAAAGAAATCGTTATACTGTCGCGAGTTTGTCGTTTATACATATTTAAAGAGGAATGAAGGAGTGTATACCTTTATAGACGTTCTCAAGGGCATTCGGTGCGCTTTGTTTATGAAACAAAATACAACATTCTCATTTTACCTTCAGTCATGATCCTTTCGTAGATTAAAAAGAAGATTAGGCAACGTTTAGCAGTTAGAAGAGTTAACGTTGCTAAATTTTAAGCTTCTCTTGCGGTTTTCCAAACTAAAAACATTCATCAAAAATAAAAGTTTTCCAATAAATAGTTCGGGTTTCTAAAATGGTTATAGCTTTTCAAACGTTATAGGTTTTTGAAGGTAATAGACCTTGTGAAAGATTTAGAAAAATTGCTGATGGGATACCTACAACAGGGTGGCTCACAGACAGAGTGCTAATGTTTTTACTGTCGTGGACAAACATTTTTGTTTTCAAAATTGGAAATCCTTTATGTCTTTAGACCATAAACAAGAAATCTATGTTTGCGAATTTTAGAGGCAGCAATGAAATGTTGCAACTAAATGGGTATTGGTCCTTGCATTGACTCTAATCGTTGTTTGCGGTAGGTCGTAGGTACTCCGCACTCAGAATTTTTCAATGCATATTTTCGAAAACTCAGTTTTTGGCGCAGTTGGCTCTTTAAACCCCCAGCTGACCGGTGAATCGGTGATGAATGGCACTCGGCTAGAGTATGTTTGCCCCGCTTTTCAATCTTAAAAGGATGGTGGATCGTATGGCTGTTACACAGAAGTGCAACCTGTATCGCTGGAAAACGTAGGTACTCGGGAATTATTGGTCTTAGCTTATGAGTTTATCGCAAATGCCGAAAATACCAGGCGCATCTCTGAGCGATGGATAAGGGAGCCGCGGTGTAATTATTTCATATAATGAGGTCATTGTGGTGATGAAGCCAAAATTCCTATACGCTCATCATAAACTAACTCAAGATTTTTAGTTAGAGTACTTGATACCTAGTTCCATTAAGGTGCTCATTTACGCGTCGAGGCGAAGACTTGTACATATTGAATAGACTTATACCCAAGAATGGCGGCTCTACCTGGGCGGGTCTCTCTAATAGAAAATAAAATGGAAAACCAAATAAACACCAAATCGGAGTGAGGAGGATTCACTGCTCTCGTCTTCTAGATCTAGTATTTCCTTCTTGGAAAGGGAGTTGGATGAAAGGCTTTGCTAGCTTGCGATACTGACTAGGCAGGTAGTTGTAGATGAACAGGCAAGAAATCGCAGAACTGACAAACAGGGCAGTCAAATATGGTCGAATACTATGTGAAGACAGCTGGCGTAACCGGTACCAAGACCGGTCAACACGGTGCAAAAACGGGCACGCACAAAAGGACAAAAACTATGCTATACGCGGAGCTGAAAGGAAAATGGAAATGATTGAAAGTATCCATCCTGCCTAAGCTCCTAAGTGTGTAGAATAGGTTACAAATAAAAGAGCGAAGAGGATTCTTGAAGATACGACTTTAAATCAGCAACAAGCTCGGCAAATGTTAATGGTAGTAAAAACCACCTACAACAAATAAAAATCACCGAACCATAGGAAAGAAAGGAAGGTTTTCATACCAAGAAATGCCACGGAAAAGTAACAGCAATACGTCTTAAGCTTGGTGGCCTAAAAGACGAGCTACAAATTGATGTAGTAAACGAGCACGAAAAGTGAGATCGCCTGACTAGCGATCATGTGCCAAATACTACTGAGAACAGGCCATAAGAGCCATAGCCTGTGAAAACTAACCGACTGTTAAATTCCTAAAGCCCGATCAACCGGCTCTGTGGTCAGAAATGGACCCTAAGCGAATTAGAGAATTACTTCAATTACGCAGGAAACATTTGAAAAACATGAATAGAAATTATGTCTGGTCACTGTCTTCATAGAAAGCTTGCCAAAAGGCTTGGAACTGACAGACTGTCAATATGTGTCGACTGTCGAGGAACACATCACACATACCCCAGTGTTAACGTCATGGGAAGCTATTTCTTCAGCAACGTGGAAGAGATAGAGCTTAACGATCAAGTCAAGGGGACTTTACCAATAATCATTTTAAATCTTCAACTTAAATACATATTTTGACGGTCACAATGGAACATTTTATATGGAAACTATAGCTGTACCCGCCCGGCTTTGCCCGTGCACAGGAATTGTATTGCTTATAGGTCTTAGATAATAGCTAATGTTCTTTCGTAAAAATGCGAGAAATGAGAATAAATCGATTTGTTGGAATTTTCTGAAATACAGCAATACGAACAAAATATAAAGAGAAAGATGAAAATTGGCCCGGCGGTTATCGAAATATAACGTCATCGAATTTCACCCCATAGAAGATGTTTTTTCTTTAGGAGGTATAAGATTTTGATTGTTTTTTTTTGTATGGGAGGTGCCACGCCCCTTTGTCCAATTTTGACCAATCTTTACAGGAGCACCCCAGGGCAAATAACTAAGACTATCTGTCAGTTTGAGCTCAATAGATTTGGTGGTTTTCGAGATATGTATACGAATTTAAATGTCTTTTTGTATGGGCGGTGCCACGCCCCTTTGTTCAATCTTGACCAAACTTCACAGAATAGCCTTCGTACAGAAAACAAAGATTTTCTTAAAATTTTAGCTCAATCGGTTTTGTTGTTTTCGAGATATACCACGATTTTTGTATGGGCGGTGCCACGCCCCTTTGTCCAATTTTTTTCACATATAAACCTGCTACAAAAGAATACCTTTCCAGAAAAAAAAGAATCATCAAATTCAGTGTAGCCAAACTGGAGTTATAAACGGACAAACATAGATTTTCGCCTAAGGCGCCTAGTAATTTTTTGACATTCTTCTCACAACACTGCATTGCGCTTGAGTTTAACCTATCCTTGGGAGTTTAAAATGCTTCTTAAAAAATACATTTCAGGTGCAATAGGTAGGTTTGTAATTATGGATGGGCTAAATTTTCTTTTTTGAAACGAATGGGATAGTCGATAAGTATTCGAACGTCTGAGTTGAAAAGTTTTCCATTAAAATATTACCTACAGTCGTAGCAAATAGTTTTGGTTTGGACCCTGGAACCGTTTGATAAAGTAACCCGATCTAACATCTCCTTCTCAAGTTACAAAATCAAGGACATATCTGATAGGCACTCTGTTAAAGCAACCTATTATAAGACCTAATATAAAATAGATGGGTTGCTAAAAATACTATTTTGATGGAAATCGATAGTCCCACATCATTCCCCGACAATCTGATTTCCTGTGTCGTTTACAAACGCCTCCATAACTCACCAGCCTCTGTTGTAAATAAACTACTTTACAGTACTTGTGACAATAATTTACGGATGTCAAACAAAAAGCGCCAAGTGTCAGTCAAGTGATAAGGAAATATTTAACCACATCTCACCCTCTCAAGTGCCAGTCAGTGGTATTATAAGGGCACTCGCAGAAAGAAAAAAAAAACGAAAGAGGGCGTGACGGGTATACAAGCAGAGCATACCAGTCCATACCGATATGAGAAAGAGAAATCTCAGCAAATGCAACTTAAATTCACACTCAGATGCGGTTTCGACTATGACGCGTCCATATATAGAGAACCGAGATACTTTGATAAAAGATGAGATGCAGTGCTTGAGCTAGAAAATGCGAAAAGAAGAAGTGTAGAGTAAACACCATAGACAGTTCGTCACAGACACATCTACGAGCTTTTTTTTCCCTCAACCTCATACGGCATGTGGACAAATGCACATAAACTTGAAGCTGAAGCTCAAAAGGTCAAATATTTGACCGCACTATAGGGAACAATGGATTCTTCAATCTGTCATCGCATACATATCTATCCGCAGATGACAGGTCTGGATAATAAAACATTAACAATCATCTCAAGCACTGGCTTTTACACCGAGGCGTCATGATGTCAAATCCGATGACGGATGCCGCACTGATAAGTTGGACACATGAAATTGATTCCGATTGTCGCACTTGGATGTGTTTTTACGATATGGCTGAAGTAGGGGAGGGAAGTATAATAAGGCATTTTGTCATTGCAGTGTTCGATGGATTTATTTATTCTATGGGTCTCGGTTCCCGGTTTGTAATTTAGGTAATGTGTGTGTGGTCGCCAACGAAAAGAACACCCCCAACGAGAAAGGGAGATGACTTTAATAGATATACTAATTTAAATTACGAGATAGTACCTACGACCTTTGGAAGTTTTTTAAGTCACATTGCGCCTTACAATGTCATTTATTTATTGACAACTAAATGAGATAGTCAGGCGAAATGTCTCCCAATTGTCCCATGATAGAGGCCAAATTACCATAGCCTTGAACGAGTTCTATGCATGCGAAGTCCACATAATTTCGTAACGAATTGTTGGCTACCGCACATATGAGAGTTCTCTACGGTATTACCATTGGTGCTTTTGAGGCGTTATACCTTTTTAACTTGAATGTATTGAGGAATTCACCTTCCCTTGATTGCATGACACTTGATGTGTATAGGTATATCACACCCTGATGTTTGTAAGCTCTCCCAAAAAGGTTACTAATCCAATTAGAGAAATGACATCCGATTCAAATAAAATTGCAACTTGGCTTAAGCCGTGCAATAGCGAAATTTGGTTCTCCCTTTTATACAAGGCAAGGCACCATGGTACTACCATTGCAAGTTTAGACGGACTGGCAATTTAGGTGGCAAAATGCGGGAAAACACTAGATTTTAAGCACTCATAGTTGTCTATCGTCATCCCTCCAAGGGAAGACTGGAAAAAATACAAGCCTAATCCTTCGTGGACTTGACCTAGAGTGGTATACAGACAGTTCTAAGATGGGTTCAGGGATTTGGATCTGGCATTTATGCGGAGAATAGTCGCAAGAGAACTTTTCAGTCAGCTTAGGCAAACACTCGTTCATATTCCAGGCTGAAATTCTTACCATTAACCATTGCGTTAGAATAAATTTCAGTTCTAATACACGTGGTGAAACCGTATTCATCTTATGAGACAGTTAAGCTGCTCTTAAAGCTAGGGAAACTGGTTCTGGAAACTTATATGGCCATCTACGAACTTGCAAAGAAAAACCTAGTCATCCTACACTGGGTTCCAGCCCACAGGGGCTTTGCTGGAAACGAAACAGCTGGACTCATTGGCTAAAGTCGGCGCGACAATACCACTTGTCGGACCTGAACCCTTCTCTGGTATGGCAGCAAGGGATGTTTCAGGAAGTACATTAGGAGCTTAGCTCATATCGAATCTAATGAAGTCTGGCTTAAACCACTACACCAAACGGTTATCCCAAAATTCTCCCCCAGTAGACCCTATTTTCTTACTAATCTGGACAAAAACAGCCTAAAAATCCTGACATGCATAATTACTGGCAATGATCTTATGAAAAAGCATCTTCACCGAATTGGAGTTTCACCGAACCCCACATATTGACTTTGTCTGGAGACGGAGAGTGACGAATCCACTCTTCACATTCGCATGGAATGCCCGGCTCTCTTTCGTCTCAGAAAGAATGTCCTTGGCGAAGAAATCGTTACCACAGCAAAACATGCCGACCTATCCCCAGAAAAGATAATTGTGTTCCTGACTGTCTCCGGAGTAAAAAGATGGCTTTAGGATAGGCTCCTTTGGAGAGGCCGTAGTGCCAGGGCCCGATGAAGACTCTCCCGACCTTTTAATCTAATCTAATGTAGGTAAGCACTCATAGAGTCATAACAGCCACCAGCCGATCTGCACATGCGTAGCTTTTCAAACTCAGTAGCAGAAATGTATTGAACCATATAGACAGGCTATAGGGACCACACACGGACTGTAACGGTCATTAACCATATCATTGCAGATGGGTAATTAATTCGGGAAGCCACAAGTTCAGGGAAAAATTATTATTACACAATACACTGGTGGAGCGAAAAAATCTCAGAATCACCCCATTCAAGAGGCAAAGCAAGCGTTTCAGGGTCTTGATAATTCGGAGGAAATTCAGCAATCACTTTAAGTATAGCGCTAAGCGACTTGGTTTATCTATCTGTTTTGGGACCACAACTCATGCATGAGACCTGATGAAGATAAGAAGGAGAAGAGTGGAAGTAAATGTCAAGACCCGCCTGTAAAGTTGAGTAAATTATTACTGCACGCGTTCTTGGTAATAGGTTCTTTGTTTTAACACTCTCGTAAGTTAGGGCCCTAATGGTACCAATAGTATCCAATATTTTCAAAAACCGATTTTCAGTACTCTCTATTTCGAAAGCGGAATGAAATCTCCAAATGTTAAAGGCATTGATAATACGGAAAATCGAAAGTATTACAGAGTACGAATTAAAAAGCGGAATGAAAAGCAATTTCGAATAGGATTGACTTTCGGAACGAAATAGAGAGTAGGTAGAGTAGGTAGGGTCCCACATCCTCGAGATCAGGCAAGCACTTTTCAAAATCATTATTCATGCTGAAAATATTTGGAAATATATAGAAATTATAAGCGACAAGCTTTCGGTAGTAACAGACAGCACATCTGGGCTTCGGGAGTATCAATACAGTTTCCGGAATATCAAATATTATAGCTGTCCTGAACCATTGGAATATATTGAACCACGAAATATTTAGTTAGCTTGTTTATTTTACTGGTTGTCCCAAACTCCAAAGACCATAACTCTACACATATGTGTCCACGATAGCGTCCACTTTCTGCCCCAAATCCGAAGATGAAGGAGAAAATCCGGAGCCTGCGATGTTTCACTGGTAGGTGCTTTCAGTGAACTTACTAACCCGCAGCATTTTATAAACACACGCGACTGCTTGCAGATCCGTTCCTTCATATAATGGACCGAGCAGAACAAGCTGAGAAAAGTCGAATGACTGTAAGAATATAGCCGAAGTGCGCAAATCTATTTTTAAGACAGGCAAATTAATATAAACATGACAGCTGGACTTACCAAAGGCTCTGTGCTACGCGTCCTAGCTCTGCATATAATGTACGTATAATACTTAAGCTGAAGGCCCAAGCCATCTATAGGCTTTTTGTTTGACAAAACATGACTAAAGGTAGAATTGTCTGATTCCCCGTGGCAAACGGCTGTTGGTAATAGTCCAAGAATTCCAGTAACCTAACAAACAGTTTCTGAAAAGCCCAAGTGTTTGAAACATGACCCTCTATTATAGCCAACTAAGCCGGCACGAGGGTAATCGAAATCTGCACCTAAAATATCATCAGCTTTCGAAGAGAGAGTATTCCAGTGAAAGAGAGGTGTCCACAATATTTTTTATATATATAAAACTGTAGAAAGTTTCTTTGTTACATCAAAACTTAAAAAGTACTGAACAGATTTCAATGAAATTTAATGTTTCTTAAGATTGCGAGAAGGTTTTAGGCTATGTTTTTTATTGCAACATCCTTTAGGATCGCTTTTGACCAAAATGCCTTTTCATTTCTGCCTTCACTTTCTATTCTCAAATAACACTTATTCAATACAATTAAATGGCTCGAGTACGATAACTTAGGCGCCAAAAATTGATATCGGTTTTTTGTAGAGGGGTTAAATATAAGCATTTTTACTATGGGAGGGGGGGTCTATCTGGCTTCGTTTAGGCGGGAGGGGTAATTTAAATAAAAATGAAACATAAAATGAAAATAAAATATTAAAAAAACAATGGCAACACTTACAATAAAGGACTTTAGAATTTTTGAAAGCCAAGAGCCTGTTCTTTCAAATTATTTTTTAATCAAGTTATTTTTATTAACAGTTTTTGAATTTCAAACTTGAAATTTAAGGAAAAAAATTAAAAAAAAAATGTTGTATGCTGATTTTTTCAATATTGAGAATATAGATACAACCCTTCAATGCATACTGTAGCATATTTGCATCATACTCTTAAAAAACCCCTCTTAATAAGGTGATTGTAGATATCTTTTGGATTTGGTCAGTTTTTTATTTCCAATTAATTCCATGATGATATATCTCGTCCTTAAATTTATTTTTAAGCATATATATGCAATAAAATGGAACTTGAAGTCAAAATACCATGTTCTCTTATAGTGGATAATTCATATGTTTTGAATTTGGTATAAATATAAATAACTATGTGTTTTAATGCATATAAGTATTTTTTTAATAGTCTGTTATATGTTCATTTTGATATCTGTACAAAAAAAAGTTGAAAATATTGTATGAAACAGAGTGTTTCTGTGAAGGGAGTGTTTCTGTGAAGTTTGGTCAAAATTAGACAAAGGGGCGTGGCATCTCCTATACAAAAGAAAACATTCGAAACTGCATATCTCGAAAACCGCAAAGCCGACAGAGTTCAAATTTTCAGGCAATCCTCCGTATTAGCCTACAAGTGTTTCTGTGAAGTTTGGTCAAAAATTGGACAAAGGGGTGTGGCACCTCCCATATTTAAAATATTATAAATTATATAACCTTAATGCATGGTGTTGCAAATATGCATCATACTGAAAAACTCGGCTTTCCAGAAAAGCGGTTAACCGAATTTTTTTTTTTTTTTTTTTTTCGAGTTTAGATAGATTATTTACATAATAAAAAATTTAATTTGTAAAAAAATAAAAAAACATGCATTGAAGGGTTAGATTGAAAACTAGATTGATTTATGTCTTCTAATTTTTGAGAAAATGGAAAATTACTTTTATGTGTCAGAACGCTTAGAGTACAAATTGTTATCCTTGCACATTGAAATGGGTATGGGGGGGCATGCTGCCCCCCTCCAACCCCCCTGCTTGGGGTCACTGTTGGATTTTGGGACGGGTGCAAGGCTAAGTATATGCACACTTTCTTTAAATTATATTAGTTTACCCAATGTCAACAAGATTCTTCAGTAACAGACTCTGGCCTAAAAGTTCACATTATAGATAAAATTTTGCTGATTTGCACTATTGACAATTTAGAAGATATTCCTAGCTATGAAAAATGCTATAGTACTTTGTTGTTAGTGTTGCCATTGATTTTTAATATTTTATTTGCATTTTAAGTTTTATTTTTTTTTTAATTACCCCTCCCTCCTAAACGGAGCGAGATAGACCCCCCCCCCCTCCCATAGTAAAAAATGCTTATATTTAACCCCTCTACAAAAAACCGTTATCAATTTTTGGCGCCGAAGTTATCGTACTCTCCCCAATTAAATACTTAAGGGTTGTTATTGATCGTGGTTATGTTTTGCCCATTCCCTTTAACAGACGCATGTAATATAATCAACAGGGACGAAATGCGTAGGCTGGTGAGATGAAATGATACAACTGAAAGTGTTGGAGTTTGGATTTTGGAACAAACACTAGATTTAGGATGAGTAGGTAGGTAGAAAGCTGACATTAAAAAATGTATTTATTTATAGCCAAAAGTGAACACTTAAAAGCGATTTGCCAAAATTCAAACTCCAAAAGGGTATAAGTGTGTAGGGGAAAGTTCTTACTTTTCATCCTATTGACTTCAAACTCGGTTTGTATACTCTTTAAGAAATAGAGAAAATCAGTTTCTCTGATTTTGAAAATTTTACTTTGAGCCCGAGTTATTAGCGACGGGAAAAGGGCTGTTCAGTTTCTATGGGAACATTATTTGTTCATCCTATCCAGCGCTTAGCAAAGCAAGCTAGCTACATCGGGAGCGAAGCCGCGCGATAAATGCTAGTAAAGATATAAAATTCCTTAGTCAACTTGTTGTATAACATATACAATACATACCTACTTGTATATTTCAGTCGATCAAGAAAACGCAACAAGTTTCCCAAGAGACTCGTTCTCCTCTTCTTTAACACAATTCTGTTTATCTACTTACAGCAATGTTTCCCTTAAATTTCAAACTCACTCAGAAGTCAGAACAACGCGTCAATATCAAACGCCAAGCTGTTGACAATAATTTACACAAGCAAATTAAATTAGCTACAAAACAATGAGCTACCCACGTCTAAAGCATCAATGTGCGTTAGCGCTTCTCATGCAATGAACATAAATTTCAAACACACTTTCCAAATGAATACTTTTCAGGACTTTTTAAACCGCCACCGAGCGCCGCCACACTTCCCTAATCCTTATCATTCGCGAAGTGGGTGTAATATATGGCCCAATGCCTATTCAACTGGAAAACAAGAAGTATTGTGAATATTTGCGCAGATAATATGCTAATAATACGAGTACCCACCATAAGGCTCTCCATCATCTAGTCCATTAAATTTTTCAATTTTAATAAACAGTTATGATTTATTTCCCAATGAAAATGAATGACTTTATATCTATGACAGACGATTTGGTGTTGTGGCTTTGGCTTAGTGTGCCAATTATAAGCTCCACTAGGTGGAAAATCGAAAATCACTTCGATGACTTTGTCCTCACGAAGGACAATGGCAATGCCACTGATTTATTTCACCTTCTTCACGTACCTAAACGGTACGCAAGCGTATAGTTACAATAATTATAAAACCAATTGGATCCTGAGAGTTGAGTGTTTTCATCATCTCCATGGGGAGGTAATCACATTTGAGCACAATAGTTGGTCCTAGAAATTTCTTAAGGTCCTTTGGAGATATAGAAATTCACACTGACACTCACACAACAAAGAGACTATGATGACATTTGTGGGGGTGGTTGCCTTTATTCGATTAGGATCCCATGAAGTGGGGTATTTTTTGTTAGTTTTATAGAGCAATCTTGGGCTGGCTTTTGTTAATGGATCATTGAAAGTTTGGGGTCGTTGAGTAGAGAAACGCGCGTAGGCTTCAAAATGAAACGCCTATCGGGCAATAAACAGAATCGCTCTCATAAAGGATACGGGAAATTTGTTTTGAGATTTCTTTTATAGACCAAGAAGAGCTCTATTACAATGTTGTCGAGTGTTAAGGATGAGATATTTCACTCTATTGACCAGATGTGGGTTTTTTTTTTTCTCTGGAAAGGGAATATACGATTTGACCAGGGGAATCTACCCACAGCTCGAGTGTCCCCTAGAATTTTAACTTTTTTAATACTTTTTGATGATTCCAGTTGTCCAAACCAAACATCCGCTTTGGCATCCGCGATTGCTTGGTCTCTCTTTTGGGGTGTTTTTGGGGCGTTTGATTTTTGATTGCATTTTGGGATTGTTTATTTTGTGACGTTTTAGTACATTTTTTGCGTTTTTAGAGTATTTTTGAGCCGTTTTGGAGAAGTTTTGGGGGAAGTTATTGAAAACGTTTTGAGATATTTTTTGAAAATTTTTGAGCCGTTTTTAGGAAGTTTTTTGAATATTTTTCCGACGTTTTGGGGCGCTTTTTTTGGCTTTTTTCTCGACACTCATGGGAGCTAAAGTGGTAAAATGTGAAACATTGATTTCCATTGTCCTGAAAGGTAAGAACATATTTAATCAATATAATTCTTGGGGCGGGCAAAACCGGGGGTTTTCGCTGAAGAAAACCTGCTAAAGCTAAGTACACACGATTGTCATACATACATACATACATTTTCAATGGCCAGCTTATCCATTAAGTGGGTCGCGGGTGTAGGTTGCTCAAGTGGACCCTCCATAGCTCTCGATCCTCCGTCATCGACTCCAAATCATCAAGGGCAATCCCCATACGGGTAGAGGAGAGATTATGAATTTGATCTAACCATCTCATCCTGGGTCTACCTAGAGGACGCCTGCCCGATGGTACGGATTCCATAGCACGTCGTGGGATCCTGGTCGGGGACATGCGTTTAACATGACCAAACCACCGAAGCATGGACCGCTCCGTCCGGAGAAGTAGCTGCTCGACATTGAGCGATCTCTACGAGTCACACCAGCAATACAACGGAGAAATCTCATTTCGGAAGCTTGTATCCGCGATCTTATTCTTTCGGTCATTACCCAAACTTCATGACCATAGGTAAGAGTTGGAACAAATACCGAATTAAAGACTGACAACTTAGCTTTGACACCAAGTTCAGTCCTCCTAATAACAGAACGACCAAGCTGTCTCAAAATTGTCCCAGCCTGACCAATCCTACAGGAAAACTCAGCATTGCTCCTTCCATCACTGGTGAATAAGACCCCGAGATACTTAAACTTCTCCACCTGTTTCACTAACATGCAGAGTGCATTGAACAGGCGTTCTGGAGACGACCATTACTTCGGATTTGTTCACGTTTACCTTCATCTCAGCTTCAACACAAACGGCTACAAACCGATCGAGTGCGCGCTGGAGTTCAGTCTGAGAGGACCCAAGGATGACCAAGTCATCAGCGAAGAGCAAATGACTTATCCTAAGATCTCCCAATTCGAAACATTTTTCGCAAAGACTGCGCTAGCTATTTGAAATGGGAATTAAAATTTGGAATCAGTGAAGCAAATGCTTTTAGAATCAATTATAAAATTTCAGGTTTACCAGTAAATTGAGTCCTTTAGCTTTTCTTAAATAAAGCAAAATTGCTGATAAAACATATTTTAAGGTATAAATTATTCAAATCAAAAAGTCAAAGCCAAGTTCAAACATGGTGATGATGTTAATTAAAGCTCTCCAAAAGTGCACTGCTCATATTAATAGACTTCAACCTAAAGTTCTGTTAACGCAGACACAAAGCAAAAGCACAATATGGATGTAACCAGCAGGATGGCCATGTGAATCCACTTTGCTAATTATTTTTATTTTTAATCGATTTTTTTTTTTCCTTGTCATACTTTTTTATTTTCTGTTATTTATTATTTTTCCTAATTCAATAAAAATTTGTTTTAAAGTTTGGATCGTTTTTCTCTTGTTTAAAAGATTAAGATACCATTTCAGAGTATTATAGAAGCAAAATGAATAGTTATTTCAAGGCATTATAGAAGCAACGAAAGCAGGTAAATAAGTCCACAAGGCAATCTAAAGCAAGGCGCGCACTCAAGTGGTTGAGAAAGTTGCGTGACTGTGGCGTGGTGTCCAAGTGGCAGGTGGCATGAGAGTGGTGAACATTTGGTGGGGCGATGGAATGGCGGCGAAGTGGTACCTATATTCAAGTGATTTATCGAACACTGAAGTGGCACTGTTCTTATCAGCTTTTAAAATGTCGTCCAATGTTGAATTTTTGGTCACCTCGCATGGTTTTAGTTTGCTGGTAGACAAAAATACGTAGTTGTAATCCCAAAATCCACTTCGCCACCCTGAAAAGTGCCTCGTGGCCCCAACTCCGCTTTGATGCGCTTGTCTACATTTGTTTACATAGGCTGTAGCGATTCCACCTGCCACTTGGTCCTATCACGCCACTGCCACACCACTTGCAATGCGCGCCTTGCTTATAACTATTGAATATGATCAATTGACTCCACAGTCCACACTGCTACCGGACAATAAATAATTTAAAGTGAAAGTGATATCCTGCCCTGTTCCTGTTCGATTGTTCGAAATAAAATTCAAGAAGTTCGTACTTACTATGTCACTGTTTTCGTCAGTAACTGTGCTGAGGCTACAAATAAGAAGTATGATAGTTCCTCATGGATTCCCTCTTCTACACCACCATCGTTCTGTACTACATCTTGTGTTTGGTTCACTTAAGCATAGTACTCGCTACTTCCACAGATAATTTACCAGGCCCAGTGCTCATAAAGCAACTGAAAAAAAAAAAAATAAACCGGTTGGCAACTCGGGTTACAGACAAGTTACGGACTCAGCGGTGACTTGACTCCACATCCACGCACAAGGAAACTCATCACCAATCAAAATCTCTATTTCATTCAGTGTCGTCATGTTTTTCAACCTGCCCCACCAGCAACAGGTTGGTCTGTTGTTCGCTCATCTTTGACAAAATAGAAACTGAAATCAATAGGCAACCCTGAAAGCCAATCAACTGACGACTGGTTACAAACTGGTTTTTGTGAATCGCAAACGAGTTCAACCAGTAGCGTCGCGTCGTATGCGTCGTCCCATTTGATTACACAGGGTATGACTCAAAGGAAACTAGATGCCAATTCGCATCACTGATCAGTTTTTTTCCAGTTGCTCCGTGTGTATTTGGGCATTACTCATAAACTAATGTCTCAAGTAGCCAACTTTATTTGTTTTGATTAGTAAATACAAAAAATGTTTTCACTTTGGTAATTTTAATCAGGTACCTCAACCTCCACTCCTCTAGCTGCTGTATCTGTATAGTATCTGTGTATCTTTCTATTCTGCCCTCATTTCAAACATCTTATATCTTTTCTTCGGTATGTATAGGTACAAACAACACTTTTTCCAACAATCACCACAGCCATATAAAAAGAATACAATATGTACCTATGAAATTTATTAAGCATGAAACCAATTTTACGTACCTTTTAAGCAAGGATATGAGGAATTTGTTAAATCCACAAAATGATATCGATACTCGTTAAATAAACTAAAGAATACAGATTCAAATAATAAATTCCACCCACTCTTAGTTACCATATAGTTGACTCAACAAAGCCCCAATCGCACTTCCTAATTCATACAAATCGTCGACCAAATGATTCATAAACGCCATCATAGTCTTTCGAATCGTATTGCCGAAGTCGTTCCACACGAAAAACACACCTTCGACTATTTACAGAAATAATATCCACGACTTTATTGCTGTGGAAACTTACGATGAGGAGACAGAAAGCGATCCACAAACGAACCACCGTAAAATACTTTGCCACGATATCTTGGAATCATAAAACTGTCTGCGGTACAAGCTTGACATTCACGACCAAAGACGGCGGTGGCGGCGGTGCCAAGCTCCATGACAGACGGATCCGATATATCGAAGTAGAATTCTAAACTGAATCACAAACTAGGATAGAAATCGATTTTTACCATAACCACACATATACCTACCTACTCCCAGTCACAGTCACAGATATACTGGTACATGTGGGTTCTCTCGCACTTACGTGCCGTGCTCCCAAAACGAACTATTATCGTAATCTATGGGCACTTCAGAGGTGTTGCTGCAGCACTCTGCGGATACACATATACAAATCTGTATCTGTAAACTGTAATCCGATTCGAATTTTGTCCTAACAAATGTGGCAGTGCTATAATTTTGCAACGGTCGCCCGCCACAACCACCAAATGGAATTATTTAGCCCAGTTAAGTGGTTTTATTATTACGATGTCTGGTCTCGTGTGGTCTGGCTCTCTGGATGCCCTGCCCGCGCCTGGGCATGATGGTGAAAAATCTTGGTCCGCAACAATTATTGACGGCTATAGGTCAGATGGTTTTATCGTTTGCTATTTTATCTTCTTTTCTTTTTTTTTTTGGAAATGATTGCGGCCACTTTGGCATAAAGATGTTGAAATTATGATCATGAGGATTCACCTGGTGGATCAATGTTCTTGAATGGCTCGAACTTGTGTGTCTTAATCAAGAGGGGAATTTATTCGTCGTTATCTAGATATCCGCGGTCGAGAGGAACTTCTTACTGATTTTATAGATAACAGCCAAATGGAACAGGAAAGAAACGAGATGTAGGGCAATCAAACTCTGTGTAAATGGGTATCTAAAAGTGTAGTTGTTTGTAGCATGAGATATTGGGTAAAATCGAACAGCAACATTGAGTTCGTAGGTAATACTAATTGGCTAGATTTATGACAACACCAATAAGATGGGAATTTTTTTTAAGACTTTTATTCTTTAACTTGGTAGAAACAAAAAGATAGGTTGAATTCTTAAACCCTAACTTACAAGATCTTTGAGTAAAAATGTAGTATAGGAGGTGTGGATTTTGTTGCCTTGTCGAATGTGGTGTGTGGAGCCCATTAGTTTACGACGAAGGTCATGTGAAAGATTTCACTGATGTCACTCTTTAAGTCATGGAACGCACCCAAATTTAAGACCATGATGGAATTAATAGAAAAAATACTACGTTAACAAAGGGTTATAAAAGGGGAGCCTCAAATGTTGTCGAGAAGATTGAATGGGACTACACATAGCTATAACAATAAAGAGCCTAGGACCGCCACCAGAGATAGAAAATATTGGCAGATAGTTAATGTTAAAGTTAATTGTTAATAGCTTTTTTAAACGTTTTGTTGAATGTAGGTTGTGCTAGTTTTTAACTAAAATGGTATACTATACCCTTCAGGTATAGCTACCAGAAGCCAAGAATCACAACAAGTTTCAATATCGCCGGCATTGACGAGGACTGTTTTTATCAAATGATTGTTTGCCTTTTACGACCAAATATTATATTTGGTAGATCAAATGGATTCTATTTTGATTATCTAGTTTGTCTTAAGTCTTTTTCTGCATGAAAAGACCTCGCTATCATTAAGCGAGGAAACTACTTGCCTACCATAATTGCAGTATTTTTACGCACGTATCAATTTTAAATACCTATTTAATGTGTAAATCTTAAATCTTTGTTGTGTAAATTCAAACATAGATTTTAAATATAAATGCGTATTTGTACACTTTAGAAGTTCAATTTAAATGTACATCTACATAATTAATTTTTAAAATCCAACAGAATTTTAGAAAGAAATGTTTATAAATCAACATAAAATGTGTAAATTCAAACCTTTTATGTTTAAATTTGTAGCAAAATTCAACACACAATGTGTAAACAATATTTCTTACCAAAAATGTGAACAATTTTTAACACATATGTACCTGAAAAAAAAAAAACTCCATTAGAAATATTTTAATGATTAGGCTGACTTAAATTGTCTTTATATAAATGTATTATCTTATTGGATAAATAAAACATTTTCGTCTGAAAACAAATAGTAATCGTCTGAAAAATATAAAAATCGTCTGAAAACATTTATTTTAAAGAATTAAAGACCGCAACGCCGATTCTCAAAATGCATCTTTTTTTTTTTGTATGGACTTATTCTTTCTTTCTACTCCATTGTTGGTAGAAGGAAGACCTTTTTCAGACGATTACTATTTGTTTTCAGACGTTTTAAAAATTGTTTCAGACGTTTCCAATATCTGATTTTCTGATGATTTCTATTTATTTTCAGACGATTTCTATTAAATTTCAGACGTTTTTTCGATTTTTGCCGAAATTGTAGCCTTATCTTATTTATATATGTCTTCTTTTTGTCTTGTCTTGTCTAATTCTTCTGTACGTGTGTTGTAATCGAACTCCTCCTAAACGGCTGGATCGAATTTGATGAAATTTTATGTGTGTGTTGGAGTGGGTCCAAGGATGGTTTAGATTCACATTTGATGAAAATTGGACAAAAGGGCGTAGCATTTCCCACACGAAAGAAAACAAAAAAAACGTATAGATATCTAGAAAACTACCGAACTGAGTGAACTCAAATTTTAAGAACATATTTGTTATTGTGCGTGTGTGGGATTGGAAATCGGGCCATGGCACCACCCTTACAACAAAGTTATTTAAATCACTATATCTGAACATTGCCTGAAGCATTTTACAAAACCTGGCGGGATGGGACATGGGACAAAAGAGCGTGACACCTCTCAAAAAAATACATTTCAAACGCTATTCTTCGACAGTCATGGGAAAAAATACACACGTTTGAGGAAATATCGGTCGAGGCACATAGAGTATAAGGAATCAGTGCGGACACATATCGGTTAAATAAAACGGCCGCAGATCAATTGACGGACAATGTAAATGTACGAACAGGCAAAAGAACTTTAGCCGGGTCCGCTAGTGTATTATAAATTCAGCTTAAGTAGGTATGTGTGTCCTCGAAAAACTTGAAATTTAACTATCCGATTCATTTAAAGCTTACAGAATACTTATAACGATTTTCGTTTTCGAATCCTACATTCGACACAACTAACTTCTGAATCATAAGGATGCGGAGAACATTTTGCGCTCATTTTAATGTAAAAACCGAGGTAAAAACTGACCCGTCTTGAGTTGACATTACCACAAGATTTGTATCCAGTTTTTGGCGACAAAGTAATAAATCATACACCCCTATCGTGGAATCCGCCGGGGGGAATTATTCACGGAAAATAATATTTTGGTATCGTCAAAATCGCAAAGTGAACAGTTCCCCGTGTGGGTAATGTGAATAAGTTTCAATGTATCGTTAAAAAATCGATTTTTTCCCGAACGGGGAACTGCTCACTTTGCGATTTTGACGATACCAAAATATTCTTTTCCGTGAATAATTCCCCCCGGCGGATTCCACGATAGGGGTGATAGACAAACTGAGAGACGTACGTTCTGACGTTCACCAGACAGAGATATGCTGACTGAAGACCATTCTTTCCTTCAAGAAATGTTTCTTCAAAATTTGGAGTCACTCTAAAATTGGTAATTGGAAAAAAAATAAACCCATTACATAATATTTTGAAGACAAGTGTTGTCCTATGTATTTCCTATATGTGTAATGCATTTAAATATCTTAAATGAAGTTATTATATTTTGACTAGTGGGCGCAGTGGTTAATGTGCTGGACTATGTTATTCGAGGGTCCCAGGTTCCATCCCCGGAAAAACACAAATCACATCTGTTTTTTCCACTGCGACGCCTCTCGCAAACGTCTGACAAACATCCGAGAGTAGGGTCCTGAAAAAAGCTTCTCAATTCAGCCGTTCGGACTCGGTATAAAATTGTCCCAAAAATAAGAACTCACACAAACGAATGGTTGTGAGAACTCTTTATTTTATTTATTTATTTTTACATAGACACAGGTAGGTGGTATCTACTTAAATAAATATAAAAACGGGTTAATAAATATTTCCTATGCTCAATCTCAATGTGCAAGAGGAAAAAAACATTCCATGAGAGGGGCAAAAAGTAGGTTCAAAATTTCCATGTGATTTTTCAGCATTTTTCTTATTAGCTTCATTTTGATTGTGATTTGTAGAACACAAGCAAATTTTGCTTCGCATCTTCAGCCTACGAGTAGGTAATTCAATAACTTCTCATAAACCGTGTTCCGGGTATGTTTTTAATAATTATTATTTAAAATGGGGTTTATGACAACACAATTTCACCTAAATAAATGCAGATGTATTATACAAAAAAAAAAAACAGTTGAAGCGGAAAGGACTGAATAACGAACGATTTTAAAAAGTCTGTAAAAAAGATGAAAATATTTTTTTTTTGTAAATTAGTAGATATTTAGTTAAAAGACATAAAAATCATTAACGATTTATGTAGGTCCTTTTGCAAAATCCGTCTGACAGTTCTGTTTGAAATCAAATGTGCAGTGCTATTTCGACGAACTGAACGTCTTCCAGGCTTATTTCTTGTTGTTGATGAAGTATCCTATCAAAGTCGGGGGCTGTAGCTCCTTCGAATAAGTGGAGAAGTTCCTGCGATACTTCATTAGAAGAGTTTTTGGGTTTCCCAGAAGTTCTCCTAATTACATGCTCTACCTACCTGGCAGACGGGAGTTGCTCCCCTTTTCCTGGGCACTCTAAAGCTTCATCTTGATTATGTAGTGCGAGTTATATGAAGATGGAACAAGAAGGGATACCAAAGTTGGTGCTTTCTCAAATGCTGCAGCCAGCGGGGGAAAATGCGTTGAAGATTGGAAGGTCATATCGTCCGATTGCGGTTTTAAATGAGCACCTGATTGAGCACCTGATTTCGCTGAAGCAAAAATTTCACATCTTGCTGGAGAAGATAGGTCATAAAATTTATGACAGATATGTTAATGAGGCACAATCGTCACTATACCGCCTATATTACAGCAAATTGAACCATCACTTACGAGGCAAGACTTATTTTCTGGACAATATATTAACGCATAAACTGAGTACTATCTTCCAAATAAGAGGGGAACTGATTAGATTGCATTTTTTATCGCATAGACCGGATCTACCAATTTTGTGTAGCCTTTGCAATCTCAGAGAACGAGAGGATGTGTTCCACTTTATTGCGATTTGGGCTATATTAAAAGATTGCACGTGCTTGAGCTAGAGGGAACCTTGAGCATACTAAACGGGAACCGAGGCTGGGAGGTACTTTATAACTACGCTGTAAATGCACTACGCTACAGAAAGTCTATAGTAATCGAAGAAAACTTTTAAAGAAACCAGTAAATATTTCTACACAAAAGAAACTTTAAAATGTATTTATTAATTTGTCAATCTGGTAGGCGGCCTTCAGCCAAGCCATATACTTAGACTAAGTATCTAAGTAAGTATCCTCAAAGTTCCTAATAATCCTAAACCTAATCCACATTTTAATGGCACAGACAGACGGCACCGGTCATTTCCGATTGGTGTTGAAATGGTTGCGAAAAGGACGACGCGCTCGTATGAAAGATTACCATTTTAATAAAATGCCCTCATACCGTACGCGCTCTGCTCAGGGGTCCACTGCTCCATTATTACTAAATCCTAAAATGCAGGAAACTTGGCCGATAGCGTTCCTACCACCTCCCAACGATACGACCCAATTGCCGGGTTTTTTAAAAATCGTTCCTTATTCTGCCCCACTACAAATAGGCTATGGCTGGACTAATTTTCATATGAACTGGACAAATAAGCTTATATGTATTTTGAATAGTTATATGTACATTTTTTTTACAAATGTTGGTAACCTAATTTGTTTATGCCAAATCCGAACAGTTTAACTGAGAAGCTTTCTCAGGACAGCTACAAGTAGGTATTCTCTTAGGTGTCAGACATACTTTCGCGAGTAATGGCGCAGTGGAGAAAACCTTGAGCATAATTTTTATTTTCCCAGGGGTTGGTACTTGGTATAGTCCTGCACACTAACCACCGCGCCCACAAAATGTATTTTTTTTTTTAAATGTCCTATACAATATCACTTGAATATTTAGTTTTCTTTCATGCTTCGGTGAAACTGCAAAAGGATACGTGACTTAAATCCGCAAACAATTTAGTGCTCCTAAGTGATTCTCTGCATCATGCATGAGCATGATTCAATATGAAAAATATCGTTTTCATACATCAATGTCTTCATTGTTTAATTGAGTCCATTGTTGCGACTTCGCAATGCACCACAACACTCCCAAATTTCGTTTGAAAAATTTAAATTAAAGTCACGATGTGAAAGTAGATATTATCTGATGGATGCCTACTTACGAGTGTATCCCATAGCTGTTTGGAGGAGTGCAGTTTATATATATCTGATTATAAAATGAGACAGGCTGGGTGAGTCATATCCTGCGTTATATTTGCATTCATATCAATTATATATGATCTATATGACTGATGAGGATTGTGCTGTATAGAGACTGTGATTATGTTCCAAACTTTTGTTATTAATATTTACAGAAGCAATTATATGAGTTTGTAATGAGTGCTCTAATGCTAAACAGACACAACGATTTCTCATATTTTATTCACATATAGTTAGAGGATTAAAATAACGTCATTACAGAGCCCAGACAAAAGGCAAACTTTTATCTCGGCTTCTGCCTATATGGAAGAGCACTATACCCTGAACCATTATGCTCTATAATTCATGCATGCCAACATCAATATTTGAGAAATGACGTATGATTTTGAATTAAATAACAGTCAGCAATTCGGCACACTTTCGCCATTATTACTTATTTATTTAACTTTTTGCCATTCAAAACTAGGGCAGTTTAAATAAATCCATTATACCTACAGTAGATCCTCGACAAAGTGAATCTCGGTATACTCTATCCAAGATAGTGAACAGAAACAATTTTATAAATTTATGTTCATTTTCAATGGCCCGCTTATCCATTAAGTGGGTCACGGGTGTGGGATGCCCAAGTGAACCCTTCATAACCATCGACTCTAAATCATCAAAGGCAATCCCCATACGGGTAGACGAGAGATTTTGGACTTGATGTAACCATTACATACTAAGTCTACCTAGAGGAGGCCTGCCTGATGGTATGGATTCCATAGCACGTCTTGGGATCCTGGTTGGGGATATGCGTTTAACATGACCAAACTACCGAAGCACGGACCGTTCCGTCCGGAGAAGTAGCTGCTTCACGAGTTCCTTATATATTCTGTGGTGTTCTTTATACGATCTCTGCTGCGGGTCACACCAGCAATACAACGGAGGTATCTCATTTCGGCAGCTTGTATCCACAATCTTATTCTTTTATATTCTTCATTACCCAAACCTCATGTCTCATGACCATAAGTAAGAGTTGGGAGAAACACTCAATTAAATACTGACAACTTATAACTTTGACACTAAGTTCAGTCTTCCTAACAATAGATTGACCAAGCTATCTCTAAATTGACCCCGGCTGATCAATCCTACAGGAAAATTCAGCATTTATCCTTCCATCACTCGTGAATAAGGCCCGGGGTAAAGATGTTTAAACTTATCCACCTGTATGAATGGGACTCCAACTCCACTAACAAGCAGAGTGCATCGAAAAGGCGTTCTGCAGACGATTGAAGTTCAGTCTGAGAGGACCCCAGGATGAATAGGAAGAGCAAATGACTTATCCTCAGATCTCCAAATTCGAAACGTAGATAATTCACCAAGCAAGGAGAGTACACAAAACGCACCCCTGGCGAAGTCCAACGCGCACCAATGAACCCACGAAGATGATATCGATATCCATCTACACAGACGGATCGAATATTGACTGTGGAACCGGTGCCGGTACATATATTCTTGGAGGAATTAAATATACACTACTCAATCAGGCTTCCTGATAGCAGCAGTGTCTCCCAAGCCGAGTTACTGACATATTTGGAAATCGCGGAGGAGTAAAGTGTCATTGTTGGCAATACTACGAAACGATATTACCATTGTCATTGTCATCCATCAGGCGGCTTTTAGAGCAGTTTCTGCTATTGAAATTAAATCCAAGTTAGTTTATCGCTGCCGCGAAGAACTTAGGGTTCTTGACTCGCAGCACACCACGGTCCTCTGCTGGGTCCCTGGACACAGTGACAAAGACGGCAATGAGAGGGCTGACGAACTGGCGAGAAATAGGCCTGCATTGAATCATGATCGAGCACTACAGTCGATCAAGCCACCACTCTGTAATCTTAGAGAACGAGTGGAGAATAAGGTTCGCACGAAAACCAAAACAACAGGTGGAAAGGAATAACTACCCGGGAAGTACCACGGAAGCTTTGGCCAAAATATGACAGTGCCGACAGTGGCCATAAAACTTCTACAGTTTTACAGGTCATCGCTGTCTAAGTTGGTAGAGTCTCTAACGGGTCATAACTTCATAACCAATGAAACTAAATCTCAAAGATGACGATATATGTAGAGGCTGCGGAAACGAAGAGGTCCCAAGTCTCTGTCACTTGAGGAACAGAACACTTGGAAGTTATTACTTCCATGACCTGCAAGAACTTTTTGATGTCTCGCTTTCTGATCTTTACAGGCCTCTGATGAGTGTGTCAGGATGCTGGACGGCGCATCGAGTAATCACTAGAAGAATTGACATGAGGCTAACCATCCCTAACATCAACGGTTAACCCCCTTTTCAAAGAGCATCACAAAGTATGGTACAGCAGGGTTTACACTGCTCTAACTAACCTAACCTGACGCTGTTTATCCAAACACTGCTTGTGCAAACTACTCTTTATAACCCTTTCGTGCCCAGTGTAGTATCTGTACTACATGAACTTTGTGTATTTATATAGTTTTAAAAAAAAATCACGCTAGGCTTTCAAATATTAACTTAAGTTATTGCTAGAACCTTAAACTTCCAGTAAAAAAAACTCAACAGATGTAGAAGCAATAGAGGGATTTATTTTGTTTGTCTGTAACACCACTTTCAAAGATATGCGGTTTCCAAGAAAGGTATAAAATTATTACGTCTCTAAAATTGTGAAAAAACCCTTAAAAAGAGTGCAATTACTTCCACGGGCTTAGTGAAATATTAAATGTTTACAATATTTTGATAAATATATAAAAATGTGTTTCCAAGCTACTTATTTTTACTAATAAATATTCATGTCATTTTAAAATGACACCAGACACTTATGGAAGTTTTTAAATTTTTGACATGTCAGTTGTATACTACACCAAGCAACTGGAATAAAATATTTTAACTTTTTAAGGCAACATATTCCATGTTTAATGTTCCTTTTTGTTTACGTTCCTCTTTGATTAATTAATTTATAAATATAAATCAATGAATATAGACCCACTTTTATGTTTTAAGATTATTTTTTCTCGAAATTGAAAGTGACTGTTAAAATTAAAACAAGTAAAAGTGTTATCATAGGCCTGCCGATGCTTTGATAACGTTCACTGCATACAAGTCCAGCAAAATGTTAGGCATGTGAGTTAGTACCTATGTACGTACAAATGGGCTTAATATTAGTTTTGTATGTGAGATACTAAGAAGTAAGAACTACTTGACCGATATTGCCCGCTTTCAATACCAACCTGAGGAAGGATGAAAAAAAGTCTTCACAAAATATCATTCGCATAGGTCGATTGTTTGGACACTATCATGTTTTCAACAGACGGGCATCAGACATCTCCAATTCGATTCAGATCCCGATTTTGATCCTGGTTCAGAATATATGTATATACTTTATGGAGTCTCCGGTGATTCCTTCTAGGCTTTACAAATGTAATGACAAAATATATACCTTCCTGTGGAACGTTTACAAATTAAGAAAATATTGAAATTTTTACTACAATACATGACCAGTGTAGTATAGAAATGACATTCCTTATCTAGCAATCCAAAGGACATTTTTTATTTTTTTTTTCTTCTGTTGGTTTATTTCAATCCTAATAAGTCAGAATTTCACTAAATACATTTTTTCCTGGAGCTATAATGCAAAGCGGTCATGAAAGGGATAATATATACATTTCTCAAGAATATTCCTTTTGCAATGTAAGATTTTGTCCTTAAGTTTAAAATAGTTGTTTAAAAACACATCTTCAAATGCATTTCCAAAACTTTTTTTGGCCAAAGAATTTTTAGTATCCAAATCAATTATTGTAAGCTCCACAAATAAAAAGTGAGATAAAATCACAGCTACTGGCTCGGACTTATTGTGACGATGGAATAAGAAAAGCAAATCCGATCTTCTTCATTTGAAAAGTGACTGTATAAATGGACAACGTCGAAAAATTCGGATTTCTTTGCTGACTCAATTTATTAATTTTTATTTGTAAATTGTTGTTTTACGTTCTAATTTATTAAAAAAAAAACAGTGTTCACTTTCAATGAAATTCAACCTTGGAAAACCTTCTAAGCTTCCCGCTCAAAATAGTGCATAACCTCGATTTAGTGAACATCCATAGATTTTATTAGATCACTATTTCGAGTGCCTACTGTACAGTGTACAATGTACATACATGGAAAAAAGTTTATCCTGACTGGCAAACTCATCAACGTACAGCTCAAAATGCTAACTGTAGAGTCGTGAAACTTTGAGGATATATTACACTTTCTGTATAGACGGTTTTTTTGATATGAATCCTATTACTGCGATGGGAAAAAGGACTAGGGACTAAGGACTAAGTATACCTATAGTAGGTACTCAACAATATTAATAATGAAACGCATATCTCAACATATTCAAAGTTGATTTAGGTGCCTGCGTGGTCACATTAAAATGACCAGTACCCTGGCTTTGGAAGGTTACAGAACAAACTTTAAGTTATTTAGCTTTGCTTTGAAGGGTCAGATGTTCAATAAATGTTCAATAGCAAATAAAAAATACAAAATAAAATCCCTGCGTGGGAGTGCTAACATCCTGTAAGAATCTCTTCGCTCGGCCGACATACATACATATAATTTTAATAAATTAATATATACCTACAGCAGTTACAATTTCTCATATTTCATCAACGTCTCCTAAACCTATATTTCCAACCAACTCCTTGATCAGCATTTAGTCTACATATCTCAAAGACCTGCTCGTCCTCATCTCACATCTGTTCAAGATGAATATTTATTTCTTTTTATAGGTAGTTTTTACACACACAACATTATTCATTAATCGTACAAGCATCAACAGAACAACAAGAAGACAAAGACCGATCCTGATATTATTCTCCAACCAACTATGTCAAGTAGTTTCTGGCTTTCCTCGCCTTCGTCTTATTTTTCGCTTCACTTTCCATTCTCAATTTTCTCCTTCAACTTATCTTCTATGAAGCACTTGAGTAAACACATTGGTTTCGACACATAGCCATCCGAGCCGACTATACACTGTTACTCACTGTGTTTGTACAAGAGTCCTGATAAACAAAAAAAAAAATAAATAATGAAAATAACAAAAAAAAAAAGAAATTGCTACACTCTGCCTTAACACCGGGGACGGGAGCACCAGAAACACAATCATCAACATCTATAAGAGAGGTATCCTGGCTGTTATCCCCTGCACTCATCTCTGCCACTAAACGAGGGTGAATAAATAACCCAGCCAGCACAAAGCCAGCAGCACCAGCTCTGGA
Source organism: Cheilosia scutellata (assembly GCA_955612985.1). NCBI lineage: Eukaryota > Metazoa > Arthropoda > Insecta > Diptera > Syrphidae > Cheilosia > Cheilosia scutellata. The sequence goes on from OY015311.1 coordinate 94,652,559, forward strand.
GCAAGAGTAACCATAGAGATACCAACCAACACCAACCACCACCACCACCATCATCGGTAGTAGCATCTAGCATCCCTACCCTGGGGGAGATAAATGTCAAGTCAAAGTGCATTGAAATTTTCCTCAACACAAAAAAGATACTAAAAACATAGATACTTAGAGGTGCGGCAATCCAGGAGAGGGGGCGATTAAATGAAAGGTGAAGTGGACCAGGCAAACAGAAACACGAATTTCGAACCTCTATCTTTTGCCAGACATCAACTTCAACATTCAACATCACCCACACTATCCCGATGGTGGTCCTAGCATTTATCGCCTCTTACAGTTGGTGCGGTGTGCACATATTTAACTTTCCTTTACTTTCTTTTGTTTATCTTGAAGGAAAGTATAAGAATACGAGTATCTACATAATGCATGGTGTTCATGTGAGTTAAGGATGCGCCGCTAAGGAGTTTTAAATATACTCCATACAGCCGTACCATGTGTGGTGCTTGGTGCACACTTGGAGGACGAAAGAAATGTACACAAAAATATCTGGTGACATATTGCCTCCTAGGAAGTGTCACGTTAAAATTCACACCGAACCATCCGATGGGGGTTGTTAACCGTTATCTCGTTTTCTTCTTTGAATATTTTTCTTCGTCCCTTCAGTTGAGCTTTAAAAGTTACTTCTTTATAAGGGGCTGCGAATTTCTGCCTCTGAAGGTTATTTTTGTGTATCTGTGTGCGACTACCGGTTATTTTTAATTTACGGCCGGGTTCTTGTAGTTTGTTTTCGATTTATTAATCTTCAAGTTGAACCATTGCTGCCTTCCTATTCCGTATAATGGAACAATGCTTCTTCGGTAACATTGTGTCCGGGTAGTTGCTATGCCTTATTTCACCCAATTCCCAAAATTTCCATAAGTCACTCTGTTTAGGAATAGCAGACAATGGGTCACGGATTACACTTAAGGGGCTGTTGGCAAAGAGCAAATTCGAAATAACAAGTACGGTACATTGATGAGATTTTATTAACAGTTGTCTGACACCAAAATGGGCGGCGCGCATCAAATTTTAAAGTGTGAGGCCTTGTTGATGGTTGTAATATTGACTATAAGTATTTTCCAGTGGTATACAGATGGATTAGTTTTGGAGCGATACACATAGATACATATTTTAGTGTACGTTTGTTAGGGTTGAATTATAGGTAAAGGGATTTCGAAGGAGTTTTGACAATGGCAGGACTTTGTTGATTTTTAATTAAAATGTAAAACTTACCCGAGAGTGCAATCAGCTAGGCTTAAGTTTAAGAACCTTGCAAGCTGTCAAAACAATGGTAGATAGATAGATGGATTAAGATTCACGCAGTCGTTTTTGGGGTGCAACTTGGTGGTTTTCGAATCCACCAAGGTAGGTAGCAGTCCTGTTGGACATTTAACTTTTGTTTTCATATTTCAAGGTGGGAACTGGGAAGTTATTTTCGGGTAAATGTAAACGAATTCAGGTTAATATTCGTTAGATGCGATTATATTTATTTAAATACTTTAAATATTTAAGTGCGGTGAACAAGTATCAACATCCTTTTTTTTTTTTTCTTTAGACTCGGAGCTCGGACATTTGCAAACTCTGTAATGACCTGCAGGCTGAGGAAGGTATAACATATAAAGTGTGGGCCAAATACAATTTTCTTTTTCAACCGAAACGTTGTTCCCAGCCTCATTTTCAAAGCAAAATGGTCCAATGATGCCACCACTCCACAATCCTTCTTCTTGACAAAAAACGTGCGGGTTTTTTGAGTCCCAAATGCGGCAATTTTGTTTGTTAACGTAGCCGACGATATGAAAATGCGCCTCGTCAGAAATGATGATTTTTCGCCCAAAATCGTTGTCCAATTCAAGCTGGTCTAAGGCCCAAACTTCGGAGCGATAACGAAGCGCGCGGACCTTGTAAGTGAATAGTACGAGATCTTTGTGAAGAATTCTATGTTCGATCGATCGATAGCGAGTTGATGTTCGTGAATTGAGTCTCAGATTCTCGGCTACAGCAGCCACATTCTCGTCTGTGGGTACCGTAGCACCGACGATGTGGACCATGAGTATTGTCCACTAGCATTTTGCACAAACTTGGGTACAGGTTGTATCGAATCACTCATACATGGGTTATTATTATACTCGTATATGAGTCTGTTACTTTAAATATGTTATAATGAGCCAGCTGGCGACTCTCTTCTTTCGAACAAGAGGTCGTCAGGCAGGCTCAGTCACAATCTGACAGTACAGAAGTACAGGCCGTATAATCGTAAAGACCAGTAACGTAGAGACTCGTAGAGACATAGTTAATATCGTATAGTTAATAGTACAGTCATTTTTAGTACAGAATAAAGAATTAACAATAGTCGGGTTTTTATATATTTTCCCGACTTTAAACAAAAAGTCGCCGTGTTTTATTTCCGCGTTATACATTGGTCCACGTCGAGCCGGATTTAGAATCAGTGCAGTGAAAAAAAAAAAATATATATTCCATTAAAAAGTGTAATAAGAAATAAAACCTGCAATTCTGTGTTCGTGTAGAGATAATGTCAATGTTAGTACAGGTTATAAAAGGTGGTATAGAAAAAAATAAAGTGTACAGGCTCCCATCATCCATTAGTACAGAAACTACGAACTATACTCATGTATATGTATATTCCCTTTTGGCAAATAATATATCCAAAAGATGACGAACAAGATTTGCAAAGTGCGACGTTGCCGATATAGTTTGTGTGAGTTTGAACATGCCACACGACACGTCAACAAAACAACACAAACCAACAAAAGAAAACAGTACAGGCAGTGAGTGAATCTATTTTTAGCCTCACACAAAAAAAGAGTATCGTATAGGTTTGCTTGCAAGAGCAAAAGGGTAAAAACAAAAAGGTACAGTACAGAAAGTATATAGGTACAGAAATTTTCCACTGATCGCCGCAGCAACGGCAGCCAGTTGGCGAAAGAGAGAACAAAAAGGAATAAAACACAAACAAAAAAAAGTACAGGGTAAGTGATATGACATCATCGCATAGGCAAGGCATTATTAGTGGTGAACTCAACGTGAGCGGTGTTAAAAAAATAAATAAATATCAAAAATTAATTAAAGTATCTAGAAAATATCTTTTGTGCAAACAACTGGTAAGTACAGAATGTACAGAGTGTTTCATTAAATGAATTGTATAGATTGTACAGGAAATAGTTCTAGAAAGTGGTGCAAATTGTTTTAGTATAGAGAGTCAAAATAAAAACATATTGTTCAAGTGCAGTCAGTGTGCGTCGATGACGTTTAATGTCAATTACGTGCATAACTGCTGAGGCAGTGTGACACAGAAATATTGACATGTATAGATAAAGTGTACAGTGAATTCATAGAATTTGTATAGGAATATGTGTACAGTGAGCTCAAAGAATTTGTATAGGCACGCAGAAGAAATATAGTGATCACTATGAGGTAGTAGAGGAGTGTACAGTGTATAGTGTTTAGTGTACAGTGAAATTTATAGGTTTGTAGAGGAATTAAAAAGCATGCTTGTCAGGTAGTCATTAGATTAAAAGTGGCTAGTACAGGATGTTAGAATTCCACGCTCAATAAAGCTAGCACAAGATGCCAAAATGCTGAGCGATAGGAATAGGGTACAGGATATGACATGTCAGTATAGGTGTACAGGCAAAACAAACGTACAGAGTCAGAGCAATGAATGTATTCACATTGCAGTACAGGTTAAAGTATTGTGCAGATTGAAGCACATGCGGTCTCAATTAAGATGTCCGCAGCGAGTCAAATTTTGCAATTGTACAGGGAAGAATTGTAAAGAATAAAATAATAATTTGCATCCACTAGAACGAATTAGATTAACGTACAGATCGTACAGTACACGCTCCAATGAGGGGTGTTCTCTCATACAAGTACAGGTTATAATATAGTCATCTTTTCTTTCTTCCCAAGCTATTCGACGAATTAAGAATGGAAGCCATTCAAACAAAGGCAACGGCCCATACGATCAGCATGGCACGCAAGTTTGCGGAGGAGGGAGCAGCCGCAATTTCCTATAAAAATGCGGAGCTGCGCCTTAAAACTGTACAGGACGACTGGCAGAGCTTTTGCAAGCTACATGAAGTTCTGCTAGCCGAGGCGCAAGGTGATGCTGTGATCACATGCGTCGACTTCAAAGAGTCAGTAAAGGAGGATTATTTGTGGGCGTGCGCAGCGTTAGAGGATAGGATGGAGGAGCTGCGTCCTAAGGTACAGGACAACGTACAGGGTACAGGAGTACAGGAGGTACAGAGTACAGGGATAAGAGTACAGGTGGACATGCCATTCCAACAGCATGACCTGAAGAACACTTGGGGTGAGTTCGATGGGACTTACACCAAGTGGTTAGGATTCCACGATAAGTTTACTGCGGCCATTCACGACAACGACAAGGTCGCACCGGCCTATAAATTCGCGTACCTCCAGAAGTCGCTCACTGGAAGCGCCGCTAGGACCATGGGGGAGTGGCGGCTGACTGCCAACAACTACAACGAGGCTTGGGAGAGGCTCAATGAGATCTACGATCAAAAATATCTGATCGGGCGCGACCATCTGCGCCAGTTGCTACATCTTCCTAAGCTGAGTGGTCTGCCGTCAGCCAGTGACCTCCGAAGGATGGCAAATACGACGCATGAGGCTATGCGTCAGTTGAAGGCATTAGGATTGCCAGTAGAGAACTGGGACTTCTTCGTCGTTCATATTTTGTGCGAGAAGTTGGACCAGGAAATGGCTCGTCAATGGGAGCTCCAGCGCGACTCCGACCAGCCAAAGTTGTCGACGATGCTGCGGTTCATCGACAAACAGGCGGCTGCGTTAACCAACGTGACAGGCGCTCGTAAAGGAAGTACAGGTCGTACAGACGTAGAGGAGGCTGCTAGACAAGCTGCAGCCAGAGCAGGTCCAGCACCCAGAGGCAGGGTACAGGACAGGGCGACCACCTCCAAAGGTGCTTCTAGGAGCTCCGGTCATCCTCCATGTGAGGTATGTGGAGAGAACCACCAGATATGGGACTGTCCGGACTTTGCCGCTCTATCGTTCAGAGGCAGAAAGGACTTCGTAGAGAGGCGAGCAATTTGCCCAAATTGCCTAAAACATGGGCATAAAGATAACAATTGCTTCCAGAGAGGTTGTGCCCGCTGTCCAGGGGCTCCAAAGCACAACATCTATTTGTGCCCATCAAGGGAAGTAAATAAACATGTGCTACCAGCCATACGCGTACAGGCAAAGGAAGAAGGCGAAAGCCAGTACAGGGCTCCGGCACCAGCTCCAGCACCAGCTCCAGCTCAAGCTGCTACCAGGGGTAGGACAAGGCGAGCAACCAACAGGTTGAAACAGGATTGACTAGACAGGCAACAGTATAGGCACGTACAGAGGAGCAGTTATATAGACGTACAGGCAGATGATAAAGATGAAGAGGCAGCCGAGATTTTGTTTGCAGCCAAGCTGCAGACGCTGAACAGCAAAATTGGCGAGCTGAAGGTAGAGGAAGCAACGCTAAACCAGCAGTTGCAGAAATTATCAAAGAAAAGAAATGTACAGGAAAGTATAGGAGAAAGAGCCCAAAATGTAGTGCCAAGAAAATTACGCAAAATAAATGATAAAGCATATGTACAGTCTATTGATTTCTCGAAGCAGGAGGGTTCCTTGATCCCAACTGCTATGGTAAAGGTTGCATTTGAAGGCCTGATGCATGGTCCCTTTCGTGCAATGTTAGATACAGGGTCCCATCTGAACCTGATGGTGGACAAGCTGAGAAAGGAACTAAGGATTCCTACTAAGAATGCAACCGGGAAACTAGTTGGCATTGATGGCGCTCCCTTTGCAATTACACGCAAGGCCATGGTCAAGGTCTTTCCATGGTTTGCTTCAAGCGCTACGGAACCGCATACAGTGGTGCCAGTTTGGTTCATGCCAGAGGAAAGCCAATGGCAACCAATCCTGCCAACCGGCACAGTACAGGTAAATAGAAGCATGAAGTCTTCTCTAGTCAGGTATGCCGATCCAGACTATTATAAGCCGGGTCCAGTGAGTATTTTGTTGGGAGTAGATTTCTTTGCGAAGTCAGTTATATCGGTATCACCAAGAGATTCCGATGGTATTGCCCTGCTGGAGACATCTCTCGGTACAGTTGTTCTGGGCACCGATACTGGAAGTGGTGACAGTGAAGCCAATACCTGCACAGCTATCAGTTTAGCAAAGGCTGAGCAATTGGACCAACTCCTGAAAAGGTTGTGGCAAATGGATCAGGTAGATACGTGTTCCAGTCGTACAGAGGAAGAAGAACTTGTAGAGCAACATTTTGTACAGACGCATCAGCGTGACGAAGATGGTGTATTTGTGGTGAAGATGCCACTGAAAGAAGGGTTCGAGAAAATGGGTAGTTCAAGAGAAATCGCATTGCGCAGATTTATGTACCTGGAAAACAAGTTAGAGAAGAGCGTACAGTTGAAAGGAAACTATATCCAGAAAATGCGTGAGAGCATTCAGTTAGGTCATGTACAGGTTGTGAACAGAAAAGCAAACATAGGCGCCGTGGTATATCACATACCCCACCACTGTATAGAAAAGAAGTTCCGTATAGTCTATGATGCAAGTTGTCGTACAGATAAAGGTATATCCTTAAACGATGTACAGATGTTAGGTGAAAAGCTGCAGAGAGATCTGCATGAGGTAATAATGCGTTTTAGGAGGCATCGCATTGCAATATGCGGAGACATAAAGAAAATGTTCAATCAAGTTAGGCTCAGTACAGATCAATGGGACCTGCAACGCATCTTTTGGAGAGAAAACAGGCAAGAGCCGCTACGAGAATATTGGTTGACTGTCGTCACATTTGGATTGACGTCGTCAGCGCATCTAGCAGTCAGATCATTAGTACAGGCGGCAAGAGAAGCACAGTCAGAATTTCCAGAAGCAGCCAATGCAATCGAAAATGATTATTACATGGACGATTGCACCACAGGCGAGTCAGACGAGGCTAAGGCAATGAAATTAGCCAAAGAAATGTACAGGATATTAGAAGGCGCCGGTTTCGAGTTATGCAAATGGAAGTCAAACTCCTCTAAATTCATGGAAGAGATGAATGCTGGCACTGGTGAGGCGTCAATGGTGTTTTCGGGGGAGGAGAAATCATCCATTCTAGGACTAAAATGGCTAATTAGTTCGGATCAATTCACGTATGAAGTGAAAACACCAAAGTTAGACGGCATTCTCACCAAGAGGAAGATTGTTAGCTGCATAGCTCAGCTTTATGATCCAAATGGATATATATCTCCAGTCACGATCATAGGCAAGATCATGATCCAAGACATTTGGAGATTGAGTACAGGATGGGATGATCGCGTACCCATAGAAATAGAGTACAGGTGGAAAGAGTTATGGGAGGAGATAACTCTTTTAGAAAAATTCCGTATAGACAGATGGTTAGGTACTTTAAGAGAGTCAGACGTACAGATACATGGTTTTTGTGATGCTTCAAGCACAGCTTATGGAGCAGCCATTTACGTTCGTACAGTGCGTACAGATGGTACAGTTACATGCAAATTATTAGTGTCAAAGACACGTGTGGCGCCGTTGAAGACAGTATCCATTCCGAGGTTGGAATTGGCGGCTGCGGAGCTGCTGTCCAGACTACTAGTACAGGTGAGAGAATCAATGGGGTTGCAAGATGCATCCTACTTCCTATGGACCGATTCCATGGTCGTATGGTATTGGTTAAGGAGACTCCCATGTGATTTAAAAACATACGTAGCGAATCGGGTCTCGTCGATTCAGTCAAACACAGAGGTGAGATGCTGGCACTATGTCAACACGAAAGAGAATCCAGCCGATTTGCTGAGTAGAGGAGTAAAGCCGTCAGCGCTAATAAACAATAGATTATGGTTGGAAGGCCCAACATGGCTTCGATCACCACAGGCGGAGTGGCCAATAAGAAACGTAGTAGAGGGCACGTCAGTAGAGGTGCAGAGTGAGATGAAAGTGTTTGCTGTTATGACAGTTCAACCACCGTTGTGTATAGGTGCAAGGCATTCAACCAGTAGAGTATCGTTGTTCGAGTACACAAATAGATTGGAAAAGCTAGTAAACATAGTCAGCTATATGGTCCGGTTTATAAACAACTGGGCAGTTAGGCCGACCTTTAAGATAAGAGCGAGTAGAGGTGGTACAGGTGTAAAGGAACCAACATTAGAGGAAAAGGCGTATGCAATGACATACATCTTGCGTAAATCACAGGAAGAGGTGTACAGTAGAGAGATAGCAGCACTAAAGAACAGTACAGATCTACCCGAGAGAAGCAAGCTGGAGCCACTTAAACCATTGTTAGATGTTAGAGGCTTGCTGAGAGTAGGTGGAAGGCTGGACAGAAGCAACAATTCGTATGAAATGAAGCATCCAGCCATAGTTCCAGATGGATCCAGATTAGCATGGCTGATCATAGATCATTCACACCGTGCAACAAAGCATGGTGCAGTACAGGTTATGATGCAGTTCGTGAGGCAGAAGTATTGGATTCCAAAACTTCGTAGCGAGGCAAGGAAATATTTGCACAAATGCGTCATTTGCGCCAGATATAATTACAAGTTAGAATATCAGCTGATGTCAGAATTGCCAGCTGACAGAGTACAGACAGGGAAGCCGTTTCTACACTGCGGTGTGGATTATGCAGGTCCGTTAGAGATGAAAGTCATCAACAGGCAAGGAGATCAAGTCGCTAAATCCAAATGCTGGGTCGCAATCTTCGTGTGCTTGAAGACTAGAGCAGTACACATCGACCTAGTGACAGATTTGACATCGTTAGCTTTCATAGCTTGCTATGAACGCTTTATAGCACGTAGAGGCAGATGCGAACGCATGTACAGTGACAACGGGACTTCGTTTGTCGGAGCATACAAGGAGTTAAAGAGAGCTATAGAAAAATGGTCGGACAAGAGAGCAATGGCTCATCTTGGCAGTAAAGGTACAGAATGGCGCTTCATGATTCCAGCAGCACCCCATCAAGGAGGAATCTATGAAGCCGCAGTAAAGTCGATGAAATATCATCTAAAAAGGATAGTAGGGTTAAAGGTGCTCCCATATGAGCAGCTCTCAACACTACTGGTACAGGTAGAAGCGATACTGAACTCAAGGCCAATCCATCCCTTGAGTGATGATCCAGATGACGTACAGGCACTTACCCCTGGGCATTTCCTAGTGGGCGAACCGATGATTCTTCCAATTCCGTTTGATACCAGTCAGCAACCAAGTACAGTAGGCGTGAGACTTTGGAAAGACCGTCAGAAAATGTTAGGCCACTTTTGGGAAAGGTGGAGTACAGATTATTTGACCACTCTTCAGCAAAGGAAGAAGTGGCGTAGAGACAAGGAGCCGTTGAAAATTGGCCAGCTGGTCACATTGGCTAACGAAGGTTTCCCACCAGCACACTGGGCACTTGGTAGAGTATGCGAGCTCATCACCAGCAAGGATGGGCTGGTACGATCCGTAGTTGTACAGACCGAAACAGGAAGGCTGAAACGTCCAGTACAGAAGATCTGCATAGTTCCAGTGGAAAGCTGAAGTAATCAGTAGAATGTATAGTATAGTAATTCGAGTTTACTCATGTAAAAGATTGTAGAGAAAATTATGAATTTTGCTGGCACTGTATCGAATCACTCATACATGGGTTATTATTATACTCGTATATGAGTCTGTTACTTTAAATATGTTATAATGAGCCAGCTGGCGACTCTCTTCTTTCGAACAAGAGGTCGTCAGGCAGGCTCAGTCACAATCTGACAGTACAGAAGTACAGGCCGTATAATCGTAAAGACCAGTAACGTAGAGACTCGTAGAGACATAGTTAATATCGTATAGTTAATAGTACAGTCATTTTTAGTACAGAATAAAGAATTAACAATAGTCGGGTTTTTATATATTTTCCCGACTTTAAACAAAAAGTCGCCGTGTTTTATTTCCGCGTTATACACAGGTGGATGCCTCAGTCCGGTCATAACTTTCTTTTAAAAAACGCACTGTTTGGGATACACAGCACTCACTTTGGAAATAAGTTTTCAATATTTCCCTAAGCATAAAGCGACTCAATTCGTTTCGCGGAGGTATTTCGAGGGCGAAATAGCTGTCAGTGTCAAAATAGCCTATGATTTAAAAAGAAACCACTAGATGGCCTACCCGTTTACCTACTGTGTGAATGCGAAGAAATATGTCGCAGTAGAAAGGATATTTCTGGGCTTCTTCCAATATTTGGAGGAGATAGACCATACCAACTATTAAGAGCTACTTGGTTTTTGCAGGGATATTGGAGGGAGTTTTTCAAGAGCTAGCAATTGGTTCCGTGTAGGGATCGCGATGGGCCCTGATGGTGCCCTTATTTAACCTAACCTAACCTAACCTACGCAATAGCGTTCGTAAGAAACTCAATCGTCAATGTTAACCCTGACCGAGAACGTGGTAAGACATAACTCCATTGCTTAGTAATCTCATCAGAGATCTTAATAGTCGCAATAACAGAGTGATCTGCGACGCAGACAAGACTAACAAAGCTCAGCCATAGGATTGAAATAAATTAGTTCTTACCTTCCACGGTTACAGGGTTGAGCAAGACATTACTAAGTTTCCACTCGACATTTTATTTATATTATTCGAACACGTACACGAAACCTTACACGCAATTAGAAAATACTTTTTTAATGAGCTACATTACAGACTTTTTTAACTTCTTGTAACGAAACTTATCCGTTCGTCACACTTGTATGGCCCCAACTGTCTACTGCACAGCTAACCGCAGACACCCCACCGGCTGCTATTGCACAAACAACATAGACTGACAAGACTGTGACAAGAAATTTTCATTCGTCACTTATAAGTCACACTGACTAAGTGGACGAAATTGCATGAGTACCCGAATGAAATTTCCTTCGGTGAGACTTGTCTACGTGTTGATCGTACCAATCTAGTGTAGCAGTAGCAGATAAGGCTCCCGTGTAGAAGTTGACCTCGGTCAGTGTTCTAAATTTTTGGTGGCTAAGTTTCCTTTGGGAAGCCTCGCTTGCTGTAAGGTCGCATTCTGTAGTATGGAGCCACGCTTGTCGTTGGGCCGCTTCCTATAGCTAGCACGGAGCCACGTTTTGACGTTGGGCTGGCGAGCGAAACCTTGGCCTCAGAAAAAGCACATCACACATCACACTCTATCACATTCATCTGATTCATTTTTACGGCTTCGCTTTCGTATAACTTCCTTTATCACCATATTAATGTACGTAGGTATAGTGCAGATGAAAAATGTGTCAGGTGCTTCCAAATTGTTTTAAAAAATGCCGCCTAAATCGTTTAAAGGTCCATTATTGTGGCCTATACACAAACGATTACTCTTTCCACCTTCAATAGCTTAACATTTTCGAAAAACGTAGATACTATTTATTTCCAAATCGCTACCGCATTCCGCCAACCACAAGCACCTTTCCCCAATGTGACAGCGACTATTAAGAAAGTCCATAACTTTTCACTGCACATTGCACACACTCACAGTCACCATTACCATTATCAGAAGAGTGGCCAACCGAAAAACAAATAAAACTTTATCTTATTGTCACTCGGCTCGGCTGTATTATGCTTATGCAGTGCCAAATGCACTTAAACTCTATTACAGTCGACTTAAAACCACATTCGGCATGTTTCCACTTCCACGCGCATCTGTATTCTGTATCTGTGTATCTGAATAGTGCATTGTGCATATGTAATTCCCGCATTATCGTCACAAATTATCAACTCTCTTAAAGTCCCCAGAGACTGGCACTAGCGTGCCGGGCTGTTTATTGCCAGCTACTATGCTCTCTAGCCGCGCGTATCTAACAGTCTTAGTTTATCCTTTTCCCATAACACTATCTATGCACTGTGCCACTTTAGTAATCTGCCATGGCTCAGCATGTGTTTACATTTGGGTTTCCTATACCGTGCTGGCATTTGAGGTTTTTATTTACGCGATAGTGTGCTGCTGCTGGAAACATTCTCTTTCTTAGAAAGCGTAGATATTTTTATGCTCGAATCAAATCTTGTCTCCAGCTCCACCACACTAACAGTCGCAGTCACAGCTAATGTGGTTATTAAATGGTTAAATGCGAATTTGTCTTGAGAGTATCTTTAGATGTTTCTGCAGCCAGCAGATTTAGTGTCAGCTGGGAGTATCTATGATGCAGGTCTCTATGTGGTTCTGTGTCTTGCGGTGGCCAAGACTCAAATGGCACTTTATACAGATGTCGATGTTCTCATGTGGCACTTAGTTAAACAAATTTTCGCCATCCACAAAAGAATGCAATAGAAAAGCAAACACGCACACATAATTTATATACATATTCGGAACCCTTTTCAAAATCTTTCATTGTTTGACATTTTGATTCCTTGCACTTTGGATAAACTTATTATATTCTCCCTTCACTTTGGAGTGAGACGAATATAATGGAGTGTTATACGGGTTCGTTGATTGTGGACGATTTGATACATTAAGTCCATTAAATCATAATGGGAATGTGCACTTTTTGTTGAGTGGTGGTTAAACAGAGGGAAACGGGAACATAATACGTGTCGTATTAGTTTTCTGATTTATATTTGAAAAAGAAATATTCTTTTGTGGCCGCGGCGCATATGGTTAATGTATCTACATGAATCACAGTCGTTATGAGAATAAAAGATGCAAGGCGGTTATGAAAAACCAATAGATGCCTATACTTGCTTTTACAGATTTGCATTGTATATAGAATATGGGTCAAGGATCAGGCCATTAGGTATGCAAATAAAGTTATCTATAGTTGGGACAATGATGACAGAAATCAGTGTTAAGTCTTGTCGTCAAAATCATAACATAAAGTCCAAAACATTGCTAGGCAGTTTGTTGCTGTAAAATTAAAAAATAAATTGGACGACGTGACATTGATTTTGTTCGTAATGTCAATAGTGACCCCAGGCAGGGGGGTTGCAGAGGGAGCAGCGTGTATCCCCATATACATATTCCACTGTTTATGCTTTTCCACTTGCTATTTTTATTCCTTGTCATAATAGCGAACCCCGGCAAGGAAATAACACCCAAAATGACGAACCATTTTGCTACACCAAATTGTGGGAGATTTTTGTGGGCGCTATCGTCAGAAAAAAAACAAGATCTTACAACATTCATTCCGTATGTCAATATTTGTTTCGTTAGTAGCATTTCTCCTCATATTCATAGAAGTAGATACTGACAGTAACGAGCTACTAATTTTAAAAATGTATAATTTTACACTCAAAACGTGGAATGGATCTTAGCGCGTTCAATTTCCTGATACATTCTTTTTTTAATTTGAGGTTTCTGACTTAAAAATACGGCTAAATTTATATAAAATGTATTTAAGCTACGAGTTCATGGCATGCAAAACTTTAGTTAAATCGTCGGAGGCCTACAAATTGACAAATGACGGCAAATCATCATGAAGGCTTAAAATCGGCTGCAAATGACGATAAGTTTGCAAATATGACGTCGCTGCTCGGACTGCTAAGCGAAAGGTCGAGGTCCAAGTATGAATGGAACCTTTTTTTTTTTAAATATTCGTAGAAATACAAATTCTATCATCCGAATCATGAATTCCACAGCAAAATGGATTCTACTGATAACAATGAAAATGAACATGGGACCGCCAAGTTACTGGCTGACTTGTGAACCACTTGACTTATGTAAGAGATCCGATAGATATCTAAAAGCCTCTCTGGTGCTGGAACCGAGGCATAAATTCTATCATTTTTATTTAACTTACTAGCGAACCCCATGTACACTTCGTAGTGCAAAATAAAAGTTCATCTTTGTTCGTGAATCTTTGAGTCGGCGGGAGTTGACGGTGTCCCAAACGTCGTATTAAAACACCTGCCTCTAGAAGCGATTGAGATCTTCGCCACGCTATTTAACAATGCGCTGAATAATGCATATTATCCAGTGCAGTGGAAAATGGCGGTGGTACACCCTATCCCCAAACGGGATAAAGATAGGACCAACCCGGCTAATCTTCGGTCAATTAGTTTTCTCCCGAATGTTAGCAAGGTATTCGAGAAGGTCGTTAATTGAGCTCTTTTGAAGTGGGCTGAAGAAAATAAGATTATTCCGGACAATCAGTTAGGCTTTAGAGCGGGGCATGAAATGATTCATGCCGCGTCGAAATTGGTGTCCGACATTCAGTGGCACAAATGCAAGAACCAATGCACGGGTGCCTATCTGGTCGACTTTGAGAAGGCCTTCGACACCATATGGTTGGAGGGGCTCTTCTATAAGCTGACTAGGTTGGGTATGCAAAAACCATTGCTATATATGATTTATGACATGCTTATGGGAAAGAAGTTCGTAGTCAAATCTGGCAACGTGACTTCGAGCAAAGTCTTCGAAATTAAAAACGGCTTACAACAGGGAGCGGTGAATTCTCCGATCTTGTAATATTTACACGAGTGATCTGGTGGGTTCCCTCAGACATGCTATAGCTTACGCAGACGATTTAGTGGCGTACAGATCAGGTCCAAAAGTCGAGGTCATCAACATCCTATTGCAGCGTGACTTCGATCAAATTAAGAGGTATTGCGATGATTGGAAATTGAAAATCAATTTCCAAAAATCGGAAACAATCCTATTCAGAACTCCATTGGCTAGGGCCTCTAGGGATACCAGAAAAAACTGGCGAAAATTAGCCATTATTGGACAAAATGGACAACCATTGGCGGTGCGAAGCGTGGTCAGATATCTTGGCATCTGGCTCGACCAGTATCTATATTTTGACAAACATATAGATGCTTGTCATGCTGGGGCCAAGAGGGCCTACGCTCTGACAAGGAGACGGTTTCGCAGCAGTCAACTTGATTCCAGAGTAAAGGTCATATGCTACGTGGCCCTTATAAGGCCGATCATTGCTTATGTCTGTCCCATTTGGTTCAATATAGCGCCTTCCTATATGGAAAAGATTCGGGTGTTTGAGAGACAGTGTCTCAGGACCTGCCTATGGTTGTTTAGAACTCCCGAGTCTGAGTACATAAAATATTATCCCAACAAGACCCTATATGATGGGGCTCGATTGAATAGGATTGACAATTTCTTAATTAAGGTGATTCGAAGGCACGTTGCAAGGGCGATGGCCAACGCTAACAATGTGATCTCGGGTGGTTATTACCCGAATTTAATGTACCACAAGAGTACGCTCCGGTCTGGCTTTGTCCCGCCTGAGGCATTTCTTCATGTAGACATGAAAGGGATAGTCCAAAATAAAGATGGTGTGCCGGTATTGTACCACAGCCACCGCGGCGCGAGGGATAAGCGGCTCATCCACGACGGGTACGCCGCCAATGCTCAGGAGCTCCTCCGTTTTAATACCGCAATTGCGGATAGGGACATGGTTGATACCTTAAAGCAGTTCGCCGAATTTTGGTGGCTTGATGAAGCGGTGAGGGCAGACACGCTCTCCCGGGCCGGTGCGTTACCTACGTAACATCCTTCTTAGTTTTAAGCTAGTTTGTAAGTTAGTTAGGTGTATCTTAGGGGGGTCTTTGGGAGGGGCCGGGCTCGTCAACATGAATGAGTGCTACCGAGACTTGACCGACGCCTATAACCTCGCTCGGGTCCCGGCGGCGCGTGTGCACCGTGTTGGCGACTGCCAGGCGCTCATCGACGCAATCGGGATGGTGACCAATCGAGAGATTGCTCATCACCCTGATTATAGGTAATTTAGGTTAAGTAGCTTCGGCAGATTTAAGTAGTTTTAGGTAGTCTTAAGAAAAACCAATAATAAAGCGTCCAAGTTTTAGCCAGTTTTCTTGGAAATTAAATAAACAGTGCAATAGATTTAAAATAGATAGATTTAAGGCCGAAAGGCAATAGTTGTAAGGATATAGTTAAGATTAGAGTGCTCGTTAAGAGCCAGTAAGCTAGATTAAGATACATGTTAGTTTTTAATTAGTTTTAGTCATTTTTGTCTAGTATGTAAGTTAAATAATGGATTAATAAAAATGAATTTAAAAGTAAAACAAAAAAAATAAATAAATAAAAAAATTAAATCAATTTCAAATTCATTTAAATCAGTGATAAACAGATTTTATTGTAATGCTTGTTTGCAATGTTTTTTTTTTTTTTTTTTGTATGGTCCAATTTGACCAATCTTCACAGGAACACTCCCTGGCCAATATACCTAAGATTGTCCTTAAATTTGAACTCAATCGCATCGGTAGTTTTCAAGATATGTATATGATTTTTTGTGTATGGGAAGTGCTACGCCCATTTGTTCAATTTTGACCAATCTTCACAGGAACATTCCCGGGCCAATATATCGAAGATTGTCCGAAAGTTTGAGCTCAATCGATTCGGTGGTTTTCGAGAAATAAGATTTTGAATGCATTTTTTGTATGGGAGCTGCCACGCCCCTATAACTCAAGAAGCATGAACACCCTTAAAGACCGTATATACTTACAAACCATGGTATCAACGCCAACTTTCATGGGAAATTTCCAGAATCAAAATCGGTTCACGCATTACAGAGAACATTACAGAGAAGTTTGACCATATGCTTTTCCAGGGGTGTGATGCTGACTTGAACTTCTGACATTTTTCTTCCGGATTGGATTGTAGTTGAGTCCTGTGCAGATCTTTAAGAGTTTTCTCTTCAAAATGAACAGCTTTTTCATGTACGTGTTAGAACTGAGAAATGGTGTATCAAATGGGGAAACCATAAGTTACAATACCGGCCCTATAAGTTGTATGTAGGTAGCAACAGTTTGGATTTTTTACTGAGTCCGTTCTGCTTCTTCAATAGTGGGCAGAATCGATGATACGCGAATACAGGCTTTTTGAGAACAGTGCAGTGGGCACAGTGGTTAGTGTGCTGGACTACTGTGCCCCTCGCACATCCCATGGTTCGGTTTTTTCTACTGCGCCACCTCTCGCGAACGTCTGACAAACATCCGAGAGTATGACTGTCTTGCAAAAGCTTCCCAATTCAGACGTTCGGACTCGGCATAAAATTGTAGGTCCCTTCCATTCGTCCCAAAAATATAAACTCACACAAACGAATGGTTGCGAGAAGCTAGGCCTAGGGTGTCTAGGTCTACCGCCTGTTTATTTATTTATTTATTATGAGAACAGTGCTTAGGTGTGGGTTGAATCTAAGTCACTCGTTAAAGTTGACTCCAAGATATTTAATGTAGTTTGTGGTTGATGGCGCCGATCCGTCAGGTAGATTCTTTCCTTTCTTTTTTTCTAGTTTGTCTAATATCGTCAAATCGACAAACATTAGCCTTTAGGGTTAAAAATAGTTGCGCCCTCTATATCAACAAGTAGAAAAATGTTTAAATACCATCAAATATAAACCATAACCAAAAATCATTACATACATTTTACTGAAAAGTGGCAGCCTTGTGTACAAACAATTACCCAAATTGAAATCCATTGTTTTACTTCCCTCTGATACCAAGAACAGTAAAGTCAATAATAATATACTTCTGTGTCCTGCTCCTGCCTCCTGTGATGAATTCAGTAATTCTCAGGGCTGTGAAATAATTGAAAACTCTCTAAGTATTCATGCCTCGTATCGTGGTATATGGTATTGTGCGTGTACGTCTTTCGACATCGTATACTCGTATACCCTGGCAAACAACAACCATTGCATATCCTTTCGCTTACAATACGACATATCCTATATTGCTGCTGGCGTTACATGATTAATAGGTATCAATATTTGTTCTCTGCAACGTTCAAATAGATATACAGATGTATAGACCTTTCATTGTTGTGCCCTTTTGTCTGACTGTGCCTGGCATTGCGATAAATTGATTTCCATTTCATGCATACTACGATACTACTTACTATTGCGCTACTTCCAGGGGAAATCGTTCGCTTGAAATAGGACCTGCCGGGAGAGCGAATCGGAAGCTTTTAATGGTTGCATTTTGTAATTGCTATCAAATGCAGCTCTGTAGCTGATGTGCGGTATATGACTTTGAAAGGAGGAGTGATAGGCATACCTGTCTGGCGGCATTTATGACAACATTCAAATGCCCTATCTTATCATTCTGTATTGCTGTAAAATAATTTCAATTCAAATTGTATTGAAAGTAAATTCCAATTTATTTAATTTGTGTGAATATGTATATTGCAGATACATATAACCAAATTTACATTGCTCGAAAAAATGGAGCATAAAATTAAATAGGGAAGCCACATTTTTAATGGATACTAATATAAAAGCGAGCCACAAAAATGTTTACATGTACCTATTTTTCGATGCGAGAAGCTTAATCTGTTGACACAAAAATACAATTATAGTTATAATTATAAATATTATAATCTCCATTCTTAAGGTAGAGATGCTGTCCTCAGCAGTGGGTAGATGGACACATGACATCCGCCGCGAAACAGAGTGATGACACTATACCATGCGGTCTTAAGTTTCCGACATAATGTATCTATGCCTCGGATAAATACTTAAAACATTCAGAGGCTTGGCTTTGACACAAAATCACCAGGAGGAGCAAGAAGCATTGAAATTACTAAGTACTAAGTGTTAGCTGAGCAGTCAACTGCGAAGCTGAAGGAAGGGTAAGCAGAGGAATTTGCAAAGCCTTCAGAGGAACGTCAGCAATAACTGATTACAAAGAAGTAATGTAGGTACAGGAAGTGTCAACCCAACTAGACCTAGCTTCTTATAAGCATTGATTTTGTTTGTGTGAGTTTTAAGGCGGATGGGACCTCCAGTTTTATGTCACATTCGAACGGGTGAAATAATAACTAAGTTGACAAACACTTAGGTAGGTAAGGTGTTATTTGTGGTTCACTGTATCTAACTCCGATCGTTTAATAAAATCGAGAATTTCATAAGCACGAATTTTTCCACAATCTTAGGTTATAAAAAAAAATAAGCTGCGCAATGGGCGGTAGACACCCTAGGCCTAGCTTCTCGCAACCATTCGTTTGTGTGAGTTTCTATTTTTGGGACGAATGGAAGGGACCTAAAATTTTATGCCGAGTCCGAACGGCTGAATTAAGAAGATTTTTAAGGACAGTCATACTCTCGGATGTTTGCTAGACGTTTGCGAGAGGCGGCGCAGTAGAAAAAACCTTAAGATGACATTTTTGTTTTTCCAGGGATCGAACCTGGGATCCCTCTCATAGTAGTCCAGCACACTAACCACTGCGCTAATGCTAATTGGCGCATTATTCTATTCTGTTGACTATTTCAGAGAGAGTTCAGAGCATAAGACGCTCTGAACTCTGCATAACAATGTCAAATGTCAAAGAATTTTCAAATTAAATTACAACTAACTGCGAAGCTACTGAGAAAATTAGCAGAAGCAATAAAAATTGAAAGGGATACAACGTACAAGTAAAGGATAGCGATAGACTCACAATTATAGTGTCCATAGATTACCATCACTTCTATTAGAAGAACGCACACAAAAATTTAATATTTCGAGTAGCTTATTATAAATACAGTTGTGCTTATGTGAACCAAGTCCCGAATATTTTAACCTTAAAATACCAAACTCTCGTTTTTTACCCACGCTACCCAGGAAGCCAAGTCAAACTAAAATAATTTACAAACAACCCAATACCTAATAGAACTTCATTAATCTATCTATACAACTACGAGTACACTCACTGTCCGGACTCCCTATGGTGCTGACAGAAAATTCATCTATCAGCCTTGCAGTCACTGATAAAAATACAGCACCATTAGTGGCCACAAACTTCCATTACCCACATCATTTGTTATCTTGCTCGAAAAATCTCTATCTTTCCCGCATTTTGACTTTTATCACGCATATACAGCTCTACAACTGGAATTATTAAAAAAATGTATTTCTTTTTATTCTTCCGGATAAATATGTCCGTTCCCATTACATGTCTAGCCAATCTGTCTCCAAATGTCCTTTTTTAAATTAATGTATTCCACTTCTTCCATGGATTGTGTCGGTCCAACCCTATCGCAGCATTTCATCTCAGAGGAAACAAAAAAAAAATGATACTGAAACTGAAACCCCCTGCAAATGGAAGACTAAATGAGAGACTGCGCTAGATACCATCAGGCTTTTTCGGAAAAAAAAACAGTTCACGGAATGACAGAAAGTAATTAAAACCATGTTCATGAGGTCAGATGACACCGCTTGATACTGCGTGATATGGGTTAAGGTTGTCTCCGTGCGCCTCATGATGCTCGTACATCATCCTATCGGCGTTGCCTCTTTTTTGTATATACCAGACACACAGCTGAAAGGACCTGCTTTCTGTTATCTGCCCTGTGTATGTGCCACTTGTAAAAGTCGCAAAAAAGAAAAGATACAAAAGGCAAGAGATCTCAAAATGTCGATAAAAAAAGTTCAGATTTTTTTTTAGCCCTCCATCTCTTGACAGGGCTCGAGTTGGAGTTGCATGCATTCTGTGGGCCGCTTTATTGTGTCACGCAGCACAATCAACGGCGGCGCTATCGCGTGGCCATATCGAATTTAACACGATAACACTTAAGGCGCTGTGTTTTAAAGTGCACACAGCGTACAGTGTACAATGAACGTACGTGCCTTGTCACTTTGAATACTGGCTCTCCTTACATTTCATCCTTTTGCGGCCTAAAAATAGAACCACAAATAGCAATGCAAAGCAAAGTGCATGCAATTAATGTAAAGCGCGCAATGAAATTTGTTTTTTTTTTTTTTTAATATTATTATTAAATTTGCGCTTGATGTTGTGTTGACGATACGGCGATGGCGCAAAAATAGCGATAACGCATGTGAGAAGGAAATGTAAACTTCTTGCATGCCATGGTGTGGTGACTTGTGAGTGCATATACGTTTTACTTGGAAACTGACTGTTGAAGCACGATTGGAGAGGCCAATTACAATGTAAAACGAAGCACACTCCACTCTGTGATGAAGTTACAAATTTTTTTTTGTTAATTTATTTGCCATACACTGATTGAACGTCGCGTCGTGGAAGAGTTTTGAAATCGAAATCGTGCATGCAGCCATATTTATTCAAAAATGGTTTGCATGACAAAAGATTGCCATGCCATTGCTGTTGATTGATGACTGATGAGTGAGTGACGTCTGTGGGTTTGCGAAAGTTATTTGGGAGATGTACGAAGAGCTATGCGATAGATACATGCCACGTCACTTGAAATGATTCCAGAATTGAATACATGCAACGGAACATTTCGCTAGTAACCACTGATCCAAATTGCCAAAGCAAAGGCAGGACGAAAAGAATAACCCCAAAGGTCAGATATACAAAATCATGCGTAATGATCATGACTTACTCATCTGTCATTATGATTTAGCAAAACTAAAGAAAGATCCTTCAATATAGGCGCAGCATCGGCATATCTGGTATCTAGAGCTGCCATAAAAGCTTTCATTGGACTAACGCCAAGCCAGTTCAAATCTTCATCAAAAAGGGAGCAACTATCGCAGCAAAGTCAGATTTCTGCATGAGCGACGAATAATATGGAACCCATAGACCAGATAAATACCCTGAACTTGAAATAATCTGCGAGATAAATGACCGCTTAGCAGAAATATACCTATTGAAAACAATTGGTGTTCGTTTGTCTCGCAAAAACTCGAGAATGGCTAGACCGATTTGGATGGCTCTTCTTTTGTTTTGTTCGTCTTGAATCGGGGGTGGTTAAGCATGAAAGAAAATTTGGATAACAAAAGGCGGGAAATCGAAAAAATTAAATTTCCATTTTGTATGGGAATATACACCACCAATGATGGCAAAACTCGAAAACCATCAAACCGATTGAGCTCTGTGGAGTTTAGTAAAGATTGGACAAAGGGGCGTGGCATCACCCATACAAAAAAAAAATTTAAAAACTTTATATCTCGAAAACCACCGATTAGATTGAGTTCAAATCTACAATTGTTTGCTACTGGCCCAACGCCCAAAGGAGTTTTTGTAAACTTTGGTTAAGCATGGCACCTCCCACACAAAAAAAAATTCAAAATCGTATATCTCGAAAACCACTGACATGATTGAGCTATAATTTTCGAACATTTTTAAGGTACCTATTGTGAATTTATTTGAATTACGAATGAGTTTCATTTAATTACCAAACAAAACTGAAACTGTACACAGTGCGACCAATATTGCAGATTTCAATGAACTGCAGTTGGAAGGTTGATTGGGATTCATAATCGTTTATGAAGAGTTACAAACAAATCAATAATTTTAGGTGGTACGAAGTTAACCGGGTCATTTAGTCAGAGATATTTTACTATCAAAAGATTTTATAATTTTTTGGTAGACGGTGGTGGCGCAGCGTGAGCTTTGGTGCAGATTTCCCGGGCGTCCGATACCAACTGCGCGCGTAACTTACGCTGTCTGCACTGTCTGGGCAAAATCGCCTGATTTAATCGTTCCAGACTTCTTTTTGTGGGGTCTAGTCTCGAGGTTAGGTTTATCAAAAATTGAAGACTTCAAAGACAATGTCCATCAGAAATACGATGGCCTTTCGCCGGAAGTTCTAGCAAGAGTGATGGAAAATGTCATAAATAGGGCCCAATACTGGCGGGTCATGAATTCTGGCGGTAGCCACTTAGCCGATATAATTTTCCTAGTCAATGGAAACAAATTTAAGATATCAGATAAACATAATCCAAAAGCCGAACCAAAGTTTTTCATTCATAAAAAAATTACGGCCAAATGACAAATTTTGCGTCAAATGACAAAGGGTGACTTTTTAAGCGTTAAGCGAACAACGACGAAAATTTACAAAATTGAGTGACATTTTTATAAGGGTCTATAAATCAATTCTTTCCATTAATTTTTTGAATATTATTTCGTGTAAATGTTGACCGCGACTACGCCTCAAGTGGTCTATCTGGAATATCCAATTTTTGCATACTTTTTCCAACATATTGGCTTCCAAGGCGGCAATAGTTTTTGGCTTATTCGTATAGACGAGAGACTTCACATATCCCCATAAAAAATAGTCCAGCGGCGTTAAATCGCACGATCTAGGCGGCCAATTCACAGGTTCAAAACGTTGAATTATTCAACAAATTCGCATCCCAATATGTCCATGGATTCGCGTTGGAAATAAAATTCAATAATTTACAAGCGTTGTTAGGGCGTAAGTCTATCCATTGTGAAATTGTAATGCTAACTGAGCATTTTGTACTTTGACACGTGTCCTGAATCACGCGTAGAACTGTCAAAAAAATCAGGCTGAAAAACCAAGCAGCAAAAAAATCACCCTTTATATGGACCAAACTTCAAAGTCTCTACATTAATTGGTAAGAGTTTCAGTGTCTTTCAATTTGAACTTCATTATATCCATGATCAGGAATGTGGTGGCCTCATTATAAAATTTGGTATAAAATGTATCCGTCGCATAGCTAAGCTCTAAGCTCAAACCTGATTGATCCTAAATAATTTATCCACCCTCCTTCAACAAAATGCTAGATTTATGCCAAAAGAAAATAGTTGAACTCTGGTAAGGGTCAGGGCATGAGTGCGAGTGCGTTCAAGGAAATTAAGTAGCCGGTGAATTGCCTAGAAAAGGCTCTTCCCAGATCTTCACTGACTCAGAACTTTTCCGTTTTATCCCTTAATCAGTATTAATAGTAACAGCAAGAGAAATTATGTCCTTCTTGATTGGAATAACATCCAGGGCCAGAGGCACCGACCAGATAATTCGACTATCCTTCTACTAAAAATCAGTAGAAATCGCATAATCACTCAGTTAGCTTCGATATTACATATAGACAATTGGGCTAATTTCAAAGACCATGCATTATGGAGGGGGCTATACGAAATCGCGGTGACTCTACAAATTCAAGCCTCTATTAGAAAGGACTATGTTCTTTCTATTGGCAGTGTATGGACGTACAACTCACCCCAGTCAATGTAACATTAGCACTAGTAAAAGATAGAATTACCAAACTCAATGGCGATTACTCTCCTCGTCTGTAAAAAAAGTGTATACATCTGTCACTTCCTATTTCCTCCCCATTTAGACAGTTTAATTCAATAGTTCCTTTTTTTGAAAAAGGACACTTGCGATTTCAGCGATTCAGATTCATGCGTATGACTGTTGCTAAACTAGGGACTGGAAAATACACATTGGCTGGAATGAGCATAGACACACCTGACCTTGCACATAGCTATCTGTGCCCTCTCTATAGTTACAACAAAATCTAGGCGCAAATGGATATAAGAAGAACACTGGACTTAAAAAAATTGGATGGCACTGCTCAGTATGATATGTTGACAGTTCTGACATCAACGATGATGGTTAGTTATTTTCTGGCTAAATTTTAATTACAAAATACGTCCTAAACATTACCTAATCTTATTTCTCACGTCATTTTGTAGGCTTCGGAATTGGATCTACCTAAAAATAATTTCCGCAATATTTTCCCTCAACCCAAAGTTATAAAAAAAACCATAAGAAAAACCATTGCCACGAAACTTCTGTCTACGTCTGAGCATGTCTATAGATACAACTTTAGAAATAGCTCTGAATACGCTATACGTATAGATACCATCGGGGAATCTCAACATCGCGGATTGTATTCATAAAATATAAGGCGCTTTTTTTTTAAAACGCAGAATTAGTATTCTTTCATTACCTACGATACAAAACCGAGTATGGATTGTTTTACGGGACCATTTTGGGGCTATAAATTATATGAATGATGAAAATGTTACCATTGTAAAAAATGGGGGCTCATACTCAGCAATCGTAGCCTTTTAGTGCATCAAAGCAAAGCCAACAGTTCAAATAACAAAGTCAGTAAGCTAAGGCTTTACTGACACCCACGAAGTAATGCTTTACGGCGGTTCCGCGGGTGACAAATATTCGATCTGTTCGGGAAATCAGGTGGTTACACTTAGTAAAAATCCGGTACTACCAATAGACGTCGGATCATTGGTGTGTCATTCAAGGTTTTCACATTCCATTGTCAAAAAATAATCCCCTTCCAATCATCAAAATAAATAAGCCATGGCAGGCAAATCCCCAACCCGAGCTTGCAGCTTGGTGGTCGCTGATAGAAGTCACCTAAATCGGATTCACTTTCATCATTAAAAAAACACACATAAAACTGAATATCAAAACTAATCCACTCAAATAGTACCTATTCCATTTGCCAAACTAATATAAATATTCTCACCCAATCTAGGTCATATACCCAAAATTCAAACATCTATGCCGTTGAAATGCATCCATTCCGAGTTTATAACTATTTATGCATCTAATAATGTGTCCGATACGTGATTAATGGCCGCCGGTCTCTAATGTGCGGCTTTCTGGGGGCCTTACCCCCAACAGAAATGCCCATCATTCGGTACGGACCACACTATAGGGAAAATTTATTACTGGCGACGACAAATTTGAATTTTATTTGTTTTGTTAAAGATACACTAGAATTTTATCGAAACCAGACCCAGCAGTCATCATCATTCTCACCTACACTCTCTCCATAGTGTGTCTGAGTTAATTGCTTTACATCGCTGATATCCCTGGAAACAGATGGATTCCCCAAAAAGGATTGTACATCATTAGCCAGATAGGTAGATATAAATCACTCTGTGGATAGATAAATATGAGAATATTTTTCAAATACTCAACTCCGATACACAAGCAAACAAAAAGATACATTTTATATCGCAGCTCTACCATCATTTCCTTGCGCCTTCAGAATTGGTAGCATTAATGGGTGTAATGTGATTTCGATTCTGATTGACAGCCCCTTTGGTATACTCACTCATGTAAACACAACACAACACAACAGTATATCTAATGGATTCAGGGGAAAATAAAAGAAAACATCGCACACATCCCATGTGCGGTGTCTGAAAGCAAAGTCGATTGTTAATTGAAATCGAGATGGTGCGGTGGTTGGAAATGGGTATGATGAGGATGGGGACCATCAAACAAGCTGTATCGACGCATTACAGCGTATCGTTTGCATAACAAAGAATTCAACGCACAATCATTCAGGAGATAATTATCAGATTCTTTTGTCTACGACGATAGATACATGATGGATTGTTTCTTATTTGAAGGATTATTATGCTGGGGAAGACAGATTTTTTTATTGACGAACATGAATTGATTGTGAGGGGGGGGGGGGTACATGACGTTTTAAGCTGGATATGAGTGAAAAGCTGTACATCAGATGGTATAGATAATTTATTATAATTATTGTACTCATACTGGTAATACGGGTGTCAGTCGCAAATTGTATAGCTTTCCTATAACTAATGATTTCGAGAACGTGCCCGTTTATTTTACAAACCCTTCAGTCAAACCCCCACTTTTCCCTATTCAAATAGTTTATGGTTAAATTAACTTTCAAAGTATCTTTTCAATTTAATTTTAATATTCAAGAACATTCACCGATTGAGAAAAGTTCACACTGAAGCACCAACTTTATCAAGCCCACCCCCCCATCGAGACGGAATGCGACACTAAACAAGGAAATGCAACAACAAAACGAAAGCAACTCATGAAAGAAAATTTAACTCTCAATCAACTTTCTACAAATTTAAAAGCAAACACGAATGCACGCTCCCCTAATTTTTTTTCCTTAATTCCTTCCTAACACGAACCGTTTCATCGTTCCATCGTTCCATCGTTTTCCGCATGTGAAAGTTGATACAAAAAAAAAAGGAAAACCTTAAGGACGACGAAAGGAGAGAACAAATTCAACCAATTGACCCAGAAAACCTTCCTATGCCTTTTAGACTACTGCACTATTGACCTCTCAACCTTTAGATATACTTATACGAAGGTATTATTAGGAAAAACGTTATTTCTTGGCTCGGGGTTTTTTTTTTTTTTTTTTTTAGCTTGTTGTCATCATTTGATGTCCTGCTTCTAATAGCACAAAACTTTTCTAGTTGACAGGACGACACAATTTTTTCGTCGTCGTTGTCGTTCGGTTTCTTATGCCTCGGACGATCCCGGCTGTCTTCTTCTTGTACTTATGCAAAGGGCTACTTAGAATTTATGTACAGAGAACTTTCTGGGGATAATTAAATAAAGTCCTTGGCAAAAACGACGAAGATGCGAAGAAGAAAGGGGACCAAGAGGTGAGCCGTGAGCCGGCAGCCCATGGAACATCACCCGGCAGTTTTTGTTTTCTTCATTTTTTTTTTTTAAGAAGCATTTTGATGTCTGGTTAAACATTTAATTTTTAATTAGACAGCGCGTTGTAAAAAATAAGACAAAGATACAGCAGGCAAATGGAAGGATGCTTCTTCAGGAACTTAAGTGTTTCTCTCTGGTGATGATAGAGGTGCTTCTGGTTAAACTATGCGACGAAAAGTTTTTTCTTTCTTTTCAATTTTTCCCTTACTGGAGCTGGGTTAACTTTGGTTATATTCTTAATGATGTTGTGTTGGATAATAGATATGAAGGTAACGTTCACTGGGACGAAAATAGGGTAGTAGGCTACATCATTGTTGGGGAGTATTTCATTTTGAAAATATTAATTACATACTGTTGTAAGCGCTACAAGTCTTTATAACACATTCACATATCTAGATTTAATTGATTCCGACGAGGTCCATTTTTATAGTATCGACCAAAATAATATGAATCTGAATCCGTCGTTTTAGGGTAGAGTAGATGTCGAGATGGAATATAGGTGCAGGTTTTTCATGACGTTGATATGTGTCATATAATACTCCTTCCAAGCCAAAGAAACCAAGAAACAACTTGGCTGAAAATAAGGCCAAGTTTGGAAAAGTCTGGGATATCCGCCAGTGCATACATACTTGACTAAGGGAGGTGCCACGCCCTTTTGTCCAATTTTGACCAAACAAAGAACAAAAAGCCTCTTGGGGCAATATGAAAGATTTTCTGTAAATTTTAGCTAAATCGGTTTAATGGTTTTTGAGATAAACGATTTTTTTGTATGTGATGTGCCACGCCCCTTTTGACCAAACTTCACAAAAACCCTTTCGGGCCAATACCAAAGACTGTCTGAAAATATGAGCTAAATCTGTGAATTACTTTTCGAGTTTTTGAAGCACACACCAACCAACTTAACATCTTTATATATACTGTATAATTCTTCTGTACGTGTTTGTAACCGAACTCCTCCTAAATGGCTGTACCAATTTTAGTGAGATTTTGTGTGTGTATTTGAATGGTTCTAAGGATGGTTTAGATTCACAATTGGTCCCGGTAGGTGGAGCTGCGATCCGATTCCACAAAATCTCAAATAATAAACACTTAACAATAACAAAAATTAAAAAACAAGCATAAGCTCATGAATAAAATTTCAAATAATAAACACTCAAAAAAATCATAAATAAAATTGCAAATAATAAAACGGTTGCAGAACAATTGACGGACAATGAAAATATACGAGTATCACTAGTTTTTGTGTATAGAGATTTTAGTGATCAAACCAGCCTGCGATCATAGGCCAATTTATAGAGTTCCCAAGCTCTCTTATATTGTTGGTTGAATTTTTTTTATATAAACTGTCTTTCTGCTACCAATATTATTCATTTTGCATTATCAGCCCTCCCCTCCATCGGCTGCAAAAGTTGCAAAATTTGGACAGACCATTGCGTGCATTTGTCTTAAATTAAATTTTGATTTTGTCATCTCCTCCAGCATCATTTCCACACATCTTCAAAAGTTGTAGACAGCGATTGACTAAACAGAAAATCATGTCCCACAATTCACTTTTGATATATAGTCTTATTGACCGTCTTTCTCATATCTAAAAAAAAAGTCAGTTGTATCTATTCTGATTTTAATAAAAGAAATAGTTAGCACAGCAGGTTTCTATTGCATTTGCATCCCAGCCTATTCCTATCTTCTCATAGCCGTTCGGTTAAAATATTTTCACATTTTGAATTGATAAGATATCTTCACTCAGTTGGATTTAGTCAGTACCTATTCAAGTATTAGTTTCTTGACTCGATTTGCCGATTAGGTATAGAAGATTCTTCAAATGGTCCGACAGACTTAGGTAAAGGCTATTCCCATGACAGCGACCAACTGTCTACGAACGAACGCATATTCGCGAGTTTTGACAGTTCGTTCACATGAACACTTTCTTGGTCACGGTAGTTCGCGCTTTTCAGCAATCAGTTTCTACCAGCAATTCCTAATTTGTGGTTAAGTTCGAACGAATGTTTAATTCGCTAGTTTGTGGAACGCGTTTTATTTATGTGGATTGCGAATAAACTTTGACAGCTCGCACCAAGGGTGTTTTTGTTTGAGGCAAAAAGCTTGGAATTTGAAATTTCGTTGTTTAAACTGTTTTTAAACATGTTTTCTTAGGTATTGGCCCAGGAGTGTTCCTGTGAAGATTGGCCAAAATTCGACAAAGAGGCGTGGCACCTCCCATACAAAAAAAAAACATCCAAAATCTTATAATGTATCCCGAAAACCACCGAATCGATTGAGTTAAAATTTTGCGGACAATATTAGGTATTAGGAGTGTTTCAGTAAAGATTGGTAGAAATTAGTTTGACAAAGGGGCGTGGCGCCTCCCATACAAAAAAAAACACATTGCAAACGCAATTCTTCGACAGTCATCATGGAAGCCAAAGTTTTTAAATGAATTTGAAATAGATTTTTGTATTTTTTGCCAGTTATTTATAAAAACGACGTTATTAAGTAAGTTAATTTAATAATTTAGTTCTTTAGTAAATTTTGAGCAATCTTTCATATCAAATATTTAAACAACATTTTGATAAAAAAAAAACGTATATTCAGTGAAACAGACCTCTTGATACACAGCCTAAAGAAACTGTTCAATACCTGCTTAGTGCTTGCTCAGCAATGTCAAACATACCCAGAATACGTTGGATATCTTGTGTGGTTGTGTTCCCGGCAGATTTCTATAAGTAAAACCTTTTGAGACATTTTTTTTAAAGCCAAATATTTTTAAACTGATGGCTTCAAATCGCATTTTTCTTGTTTTAAAATTTGTTGTCCCGCTATCGAACTTGGGCAAGACTATATCTCCTTTGTTTTAAAGAATCAAAAAATACAACCTTTGCCCTTCAAAAAAAATAATGGAAAGCTAAGCTAGAACCACGTATACACGGAGAAGTCATTAAGGAAATTGAGATAAGGAATATAGGAGATTCCAATTTTTTTTTTCTTTACCAGAGTTCGAAAAGTTGACACCCTAAGGCCTTACGCCTAAACGTTTCCATAACAAACAAAGAAGAAGGAACGACACTTCTGAAATGACACCTTAAGGCTTTATTTATATAACTTATTATTTCTGTAAATTGGTAAACTGGTGCGGTATAAAATAGCTACCTACATTCAAACTTATCTCTGAAGAATAAAGTCAGAATACCAAAATACAGTTACCAAATCGGTGTAGCCATATTTCGTAAGTACCTAAGCTCACAAATTAAAATGGGAATACAAAATACCTAATACCTAATACTGTTTCATGATGACGTGTAAGTTTTGCCGGCTGCAAGGAGCTGTAATTGTCAAATGAGAATCTAAGGGTACGGTAGTGCCCCAGCCACCACGCTCTAACTTCGAAACCGATTAAGCTAAAAACTTTAAATTTATAGCATTTACCAAGCTCATTAAAAAGGTTCACCTCAACAAATTCCATCTCTGTAGCATTAGTTGTTATCAATTTACAGCACTTCAAAAATCACAAAAACCGTAACTGATTCACTCACTGATGATCATCAACATAATGAAGCACTTCCGGCCATCCTAGAATCGTGAGATTTGGCAGAATGCTAGATTTTGTGGTGCATACACTGAGAAACCTACCAATTTTTTAACATTTAACATTTTTAACATTCTTAAGCTAAGAACTTGGCGTACATTTCTCATTACTTTTCGTGGCTGACTATAGTTTATTTTACACTTTGTTCTTTTTTATATAAGAGAACTTGTCTCTTTTTTACATTTATGTTTTTGGTGTGTTAAACTTAAGGAATTGACACAATTATGTTAAACAGTTAGCTAAATATTCGGCGTGCGTAGCTCGGATGAAACATGCCATATTGGTCGTGTAATACAATTGGATGCTTGAAGAAAATTGTAATTAAACCCCGTTCTTGATGTTACTGACAAAAGCTGTGATAGGCAGTAGAAAACTGACAACTTTTGAGAAAAAATGGGAGGTAGGTATGTATCAATTTATGAAATGTCAATACGGATCAAAAACACAGCGTGCATCGCCTTTCTGGGTTCCAATAATGACTTGATCAAATTCGGGCATAAATCTCTTACAATAAGCCAAATACCTCTATAGAAACTTAGTTGGCGTTAAAAACTACTTATTGGTATGGCCGATACACAACCTGTCAGAAGGTGGCATTCCTGACGACGTATGAGCATTATGGAACCAACCAATATTTAAAATGTCAGCTTCCCAGACCTAATAAGCTCTGCGAGTTATTTACCACTCGGTTTAAATGCACGTTTATGTCTTCTCAAAACCGGCATATTATTATGAAACAAATATTACTCATTGATCTTTCTTAGATTGGTTCTAATGCAAGTCTGTAGGGTTAGAGTCTCACACAACTTTGGGTTTTTGCATTCCTTTTAGAGCATTCCTTTAAGCATTTTAAGATTTACATCATCTGTTGGTACATGAACGAATTTTAATTTTAAAAAGAACAGATTTCCTTTAAATGTTGGCGACCTATCACTCTATATATGATATATTGCCAATTTCCCAAAAGAATATCTTCCTCAATTTCCGTCTGGTCAACAAAGAGTCAGAAAGAAATCCGAAGCTACCAAAATAAAAAAACTACCTATATAAATACCAACAACTCGCTGAACAAAGCCGGAAGGGCCCTTGTCTCTGAACTAAAAGGAGACATAATGATTAAGGTAAAATTAAACTAAGTCAAATAAGAACGTTTTAAAAAGCATCAAAGAACAACTGCCTATCCTATATCAAATTGCTTCCCCATTGCGATAGCCATTAGTCCACTATATCGATACCCGGTATTATATGGCAGTTCTTATACCCACCTTAATTTTACGTATAGGTATATCCTAAGTACCTAGAACATTGCCACTTAGTTTATACATATTTACATACCTATGTACCATATATAAACCATCCTGAACCATCTATCTTTGTGCGTCCATATTAAGGGCTCAAAGTATCTACCTATCAGCAAACGAGCAATAAGTTCCTGGTGATGAGAATGAGAACTAAGAATCAAAATATGTAGATGCTTGTTTGTGTGGCTGAAGGATAATGGTAATATGAAGTTACGACGAGGACAAAAGGCACATAGTTAGTAGTTATAGGGTGGCACAAAAGAGTCATGAGTAAAGTACCAACTCAAAGATTGTTCAATATCTTCTATATACCTACATAAGTGCATTGTGCAAGTCAAGGGTAGAGGCTGTAGGGCCGTATGTCCCATTTAAAATTACATTTTGGACAACAAGATGCTGGTTTTCCTACTTAGGTATAGGTTGGAAGGAAAACCAGCCTCCTACAAATACAAAAGTTCTCCACATATGCTTAAGCAAAATTTAATACAAGACCCTAAGGACGCGCTCACCATTCTGTCGCAGCAAGTTAATCATGAAGGCAAGCCGGTCTAATTTTATATCGGCCTTACTGGAATTATTTGTCATAAACAATTTCCAGACTTAGGTTTCAAAGTTCTAAATAAAAAATCATCAACTCACCTTAATTCCAGAAGAAGCAAATGTAGTCTCAGCTGCAATATTGTTTCCCTCTGCTATTTATGTCTCTTTATAATCCCAAAGTTTTGATATTATTTATGTATAATATGCATCCACGTTATCCACTTGTGACTTTCAAAAAGCACATAATTCATGTGTAGAAAATTTCCACTTTACCTATTCTCGGATTTTCTATTTTCTATTTCCACTTGCACTATGACATACGCATGTCATTTAAAAGAAAGCATCGAATCAAAACATAATTTCTCTATCAATGGAAAATCAAAACACTATATGCTAATGCACACATCATTAGATACTCGCGTCTTATTTCAGTACAAAGATCGCGTTCAAATCACGGCACGACGACGCGACACGGTTGATATACCAAACGCGGGGAAAAACAAAAACAAAATAATGCATCCAATAATAATAATAATTTCTTTGCATGCAACAGCAGCAGAACTTTCATCCTCCAGGGGTTGTTGTTACACACACGACACTCTATGCCACTTAGTACATTACCGACCCACCAGCAATTTTCAACCTGTCGAACATTGTGACAGTCGACAAGCAACGACCAACCCACCCTTGAAGTCAGACTGATAAATTGTTGTGTGCAAGTGCAATTATCCTGAATTTCCTTTATATTGGATTTTTTTATTTTTTTTTTATTTTGTTTTGATTAGGTTTCGGTGGCGCTAAGCTAATCGTATACTACATCGACATTAAGGTGTCAAATGAACACAGCAAAACGCTCAGAGATAATAAGTCTGCACGCACCAAAACGACCGAACTGTATGGCACGTTAATCCTTTAATAGATTCATCATCGACCGAGATAATGGTTTCATCATACAAAATGAGTCAAGTGAAAGATTGCGCACACGATTTTTTGTCACTCGGACATAAAAGAAAACACACCCTATTCGGATAACGGTTGTTTTACAACTGCCACTGTTGTGCTATTCGAAATCAGGTGCCTGGTCTGGTGTTGGTGTGTTGCTCTTTCTTTCGTACTTTATTTCGTGAGAGATGGCTGCGTGAGAGTAAATTATATCGTAAATATCGTATCGCAGCAGAGGAATGGTAGCACTCTCTTGAATCAGTACGATATAAAATGTTTGATATTTCTGTGTTCTGTCTGTTGTGCTTCTTTCCATCAAGAAACAAAAATAACAAGAACGGAAAAAGAAATTGTTGAAGATTCTCATGTAATATATATCGCGATAAACGTTTTTTGGAATACATTTCGTACGTTGTGTCATACAATTTTATAGCAATAATGATGACATTGCTCCTGCTCTCACGAGAAAGAAATCCCAATTTCGTGGGAAAAAAAAATTACAAATAAACACTGAGATGAAATTGATTTGATATTTTGTTTGCATGATATATTTTACTATCAAACGATTAGCATGAGCATCATGAAAAAGGAAGATTTAGGTACCTATCAAATTTGGCTACAAAATCGCATGCAAGCAAATGTTACTGCAATTGCAATTTCAATTTAATGGAATTGATCAATTTCTTGCTAGTGATAGTTGGTCAACTAGATTTGCAGTTGTTGAGACGAATACATTAAACTGACGCAATTGACACGAGTATGATAACTTAGGCGGCAAAAAATGACAACGCATTTTTGATGAGGCAAAGCGTGGTTGAGACATTGAGACAAGTCTTTATTGATTGAGTATAATAGTTGTGTTTTAAAGGGCTCGTGTGATGATATGGATTGACAAGGTCTATATAGTCATATCAACCATGGGTGTATTTGCCGGTAAATAAATGAAAAAAAAAAAAAAAAAAAAATATTAAATTAAGAGCAGAGCGTGTTCCCAGATATTAAATTTATGTGACAAAAAAAAGAGAGATCCAGAAAGCCAGTCGCGTGATATATTGTTAGAGCCTTAGGGAAAAGGTGATGGGATTGCAGACCTATTTAGAAAACGCCGCCCTTCAAAAACGTCGTGGTCCAAAAGGAGTAGCATGACCTCAACCTCAACACATTTTCTGAATTATTACTTCAAGCCTAGAGTCCGAAGAAGGAAAAATTTAACTCTGATATGTTTGAAGATTCAAATAGATGCTGAACCCTTATACCCAATTCACAACGGCGCTTTGCCGCTTGCGTGCGTTGACAGGCGTTTTAGAAACTTTACCGTACTTTATGTCAACGCGCGCAAGCCGCACTTTTCCAAAACTAAATGGCGCTTCAGAGCGTTGGGGCGTTGAGAGATTAGAGTAGGAGAGATTGAAAGTTCTGTTTGGTTTATGTTGCGTACGTAAGTTATGTACGAATTCAGAGCAGAATGCAACTACTCCTTTTTTGCTTATAATTGTTATTTTAATGCACGAATTAAGAGGAAATTTGTACAAAATAGTAAAAAAAATGCATAAATAAATATCAATAAAATGTATTTTATTTTATTGTCGTGGAATATTTTTGTGGAAGAATTTCGTGTGCATTCAATGTACACAGGTGCATGCCTTCACATGAAAGGCGTTTCAGGCGAGACAGGTAGATTTTTAGTTTAGTTGAGAAAATATGGGTAAATTACATCGAAAATCCCTTCCCTTAAAATTGTGAATTGATTACTTTGTGGAATACCTCCTGTAAAACGATTTAAGTGAGCAATATTACCAAATGGACAGCATTTATCTGAGCTGTGGAAAGAAGTTCAGTCACTTAAATAGAGAAGTGCAATTTTGTTAAAAACTTGGTTTGGCTATTTAAAAAAAACCCTATTAATAAATTCTCAAATATGGATACCGACGATTTACTTGATTTTTCAATTTATATTTATATTTTATATCAATTATATGTATACATCTGGTGGTATGCTGGTCATTCGGACGATTGCGATCGCAGGTACTGCTTCTCGTCGCTCGCTTGGGTTTTTACCACATCCGGTCACCCATCGGACAATGCATATTGAAAGGATTTTATGACCTAATTAGGGTAATTTTTTTGCTATATTTCCGCGAAGATCTTCGCTGTCTTGTCCAGACATTTTTTTATGTTCTTATGTACGGACTTCAAACCCTACCAGCCGATTGAGTTCAAATTTACAGGGAATCTTCGATATCTATTGGCCAGAAAATTCCCGTGAAGTTGGGTCAAAGTCGGACTAAGGTGCGCATATTCATGTGCATTGTCCCGATGGACAATAAAAAATATATCTAAGCAATGCAATTCATTGGCACGGGCAAACCTGGGCGGGTAAACCAAGTATTAAAATAATACCTATCATTTGCACATCGCAGGAAATTAGATTTACCCTCAACTAGAAAAAGAAACTATAAATATTCTAAACAAAAATGTTTATCTCGTTAATAAATTGTATGAAGAATAGACAAAATTGAAATATCAAAAGCGTGTACATAACATTTGAGCACATATTTTTTTTATCAACAATCTAAAGAAATCACTAGTAGCATTACAACAAAAATAATATTCGTCATTTCCACACAGTAAAATAATTAATTTGTATTGAAAATACCTCATAGGCTACTAAAAACGAGTAGATCCGTATATACCTAAGTGAATCCATGCAACTCCAACAATGAACGGCATATGCTCTAACACTTTAAATATTATCAAATCGAACAAACCAAACCGAAAGAAAACGTCAAAGCCGCCCAACGCCACTGAAAGTAGAAAGTTGCTCTACTTGGGCGCCGCGTTGGACTTTACGATATTTACGATCACAACGCGACCCGAAGCCTGAAGCCGCATTCTGGCTTGCACCATATGAAAGCATTGGTTCTACTTTATCTGTCAACGCGCGCACGCCGCAAAGCGCCATTGTGGCTTGGGCATTACTCTTACTGGTTTTATCATCTTTAAAGAAATAAAGTTTATACAAACGAGTGGTTGTGAGAAGCTTGGCTTATTGGGTGCCCTATGGACCTGTTGCTACATCTTAGTGTTTTTTTCTACTGCGCCACCTCTCGCGAACGTCTGACAAACATCCGAGAGTATAACTGTCCTGAAAAAGCTTCTCAATTCAGCCGTTCGGAATCGGCATAAAATTGTAGGTCCCTTCCATTCGTCCCAAAAATAGAAACTCACACAAACGAATGGTTGCGAGAAGCTAGGCCTAGGGTGTCTACCGCCTGTTGCGCCACCTATTTATTTATTTATTTTTTATGGACCTGTTGCGGCAACTATTTATATTTTTATTACATGGCAGCACTTATAGAAAGGAGCTATACAGAGCCATGACTATAGTCATCCCTGTCAAACTCAAACTAGGTCCAATTCCAATGAACACGGAGTAACTGATAAAAAAACTAAATCGGTTGGCAACTCGAGTTACATACCAGTTACGAACTCAGTGACTTGACTCCACACACGAGGAAACTCATCATCACCAATCAAAATCTCTAGTTCGTTCAGTGCCGTCATGTTTTTCAACCTCCCCCACCAGCAACAGGTTGGTCTGTTGCTCGCTCATCTTCGACAAACCAGAAACTGAAATCAATAGGTAACCCGAAAAGAAAATCAACAGACGACTGGTTACAAACTGGTTTTTGTGAATCGCAAACGAGTTTTCAACCAGCAGCGTTGTCCCATTTGATTATACAGGGTATGACTCAACGCAAACTAGGTTCCAATTCGCATCGCTGATCAGTTTTATTTTTTCAGTTGCTCCGTGTGCATTGGGCCAAATCAGATTGTGCAGTAT
Source organism: Cheilosia scutellata (assembly GCA_955612985.1). Classification (NCBI taxonomy): domain Eukaryota; kingdom Metazoa; phylum Arthropoda; class Insecta; order Diptera; family Syrphidae; genus Cheilosia; species Cheilosia scutellata. The sequence goes on from OY015311.1 coordinate 94,689,945, forward strand.
GACGATGATGGAGAACGCTCGCTTCTCCGTAAAGGACAGAAACAATCTCAGAGAGACATTTGATGTCAAAAAAGGATTTAGACAAAGTGATGCCCTGTCATGTGATTTTTCAACTCATGTCATATACTTGAGAAAATTGTGTGAAACTCGCAAGCCACGCTGATAACACTGACATAATTGGCAGAACGCAGCGAGCTGTCACTGGTGCGTTTGCAAGTATTAGCACAGAAGCGGCGAAAATGGGTTTTCTGGTAATTGAGGGCAAAACAAAATACATGTGTTAAAAAGAAGGGACACAAAACATCGACGAATCGGACAGAAAGTCACAATAGACAGCTACATCTTTGAGGTGATTAGGGAATTAGTCTACCTCTGATAATGACACCAAAGCTGAAATCAAACGAAGAGTTTAACTTGTCAACCGCTGTAAGGTCTTAGTATAAGGACAAGAAACAGACCCTCAACAGCCCTATCCTGCTCTATGGCGCAGAAGCATGGACTTTAACAAAGGCGGATGAAGATCTTGGTCATTTCGAACGCCTAATTCTTCGAGTGAATTTCAGTCCCGTTTGCGTTGACGGGCTATGGAGGAGGAGATATAACAGCAAACTTTACGAACAGCGACATCGACCTGGTCAAAAAAGCACGTATCAGTCGACTAGGACATGTAGAGGGAATGAACACTATCGCTCCGCACCGCAGCCGCAGAGTCTTCGACTCCAACCTAGAGGGGAACCTCGTCTTATTTGGCGCACAAGTGAAAGGAGGTCTCAACCAAATTGGAGTGCGCAACCAGAGCTAGAACATCCAAGACATAAGTACGATTTGAATGAAGTTTATAAGTTGCTTATTGTGTTGTTGTAGCTGCCATAAAATTATTAAATGAAAGTCAGCATATCTTATGTATTTCCTTAAATTGTGTTTAAGGTTATATTTTGTCTTTTATTACAATAAACCTCAAATACTTACATCTTAGTTAACCACATAAGGTGTGGACGAACCGAGTTCACGAGGGATATACACCGAGGGCCATCATGACATTTTCACGTACAATATTCTGCGGCGCCTTTTAGACAGGGAGAACTCCTTCCGACGGCGAACTCAGCCGCGCTTTATGCCAAAAGCCAAATCTCCTGCCACCTTACATACCTCTCTCTCTCGAAATCCGGTCTATTGCTAGTATAGCGCTTGCGACTTGCGACAACACCGACAAATCAAGTCAAGAATTTCTCGACTTACTACTAATGTCGTTTTCGTTTGGTCGTCCAGAACCGTCTAGAAGCAATCCGAACGCTTCTGAAAGCGTTCGATTGGCACTCAACTGATAGTTCTTCTCCTGAAAAGAAGAGAAATTTGCTTCTGGATTTGAATTAAGAATCGCGGAGAGTTCTTCATGACGGTTCTGGACGATCAACCGAAAATGACATTAGTTGACGTCTATTTGTGTCAACATGAGTGTCTGGAGAACTCCCTTGTGACTCAGTTTGACATTTCTGTTGTAGAGCACCAATCAGAATCCCTTGAGAAAAAAATACAATTGTCAAGAAGTGACATAATGACATTTCAAGTTAGTTTTTTTGCGTTCAGGTAAATTTGAGTCCAGACTCAAGTCGCCTTACGATGACTAGATTCTTGAATGCGGCCAATCGAAATAAATATCTAAGTAAGTAATCAACAAAGATCAAGCAATTAAAACAATTTAGTTAGCCGCCAACTAAGTACCGTTATGTTAGCCAAAACAAATAGCATGTAAGTCTGATGAGACATCTTTGTCAAGGGTTTTTTCTCTCATCTCTATATAAATGTCGTGACTCTCCGAAATATGTCATGAGAACTTTTTTATGTCAACTGGAAAAATATCAAAGAAGAAAAAATATAATGAGTTACCAAATAGTTACATGATATAATACCTCTCAAATCAACAGCTTCTTATCTCATGATAGAAATAGGAAAATGTGAATTTTAAGAGAACATTGTGGTCTGGTCACTTCTTTTCTTTCTATAGCAGCATCAGTGTTCAGCATCAGCTTCAGACTTCAGAGGATTTATAAGAGCCTCAAATACTTTTACCCGTTAAACAGTTGCACATTCATTGATAGCGAGCGATGCGCATCAGCTCGTGTAATTGCCAATTATTCAGTGCTTGTTATCATCGTCAATACCATTCATTTGTGCATTATTTTGTATACGATGAGGGCGAGTGTTAGTTTTTCTCATTCTCTCTGTATTTATTCCAATATTTTTGTCCCATTTGAGTGACTTTGTTGTGCTGTGTTTACACACTTACACAGTCAATGGCCTCTCATTATCGAAATGGATGTCTGAACCGAACTTATGGTTTATTTATGCCTTTGGTGACCCGAATTAATTATAAAATAAAGTTAAATCGGGTGAAATCTGAATGAGTGACAACGAGAGGGTATAGCTTATCGGAAAAGGTCAGCAGCATGTTCGAGTTTTCGTTCAAATGAGTTAATTCAAATTAAACCACTTTATTACATGAACGGATGAAGCATACAAATAATTATGATTTCGATGTGTTATTTAGGACATGGACATAATTTGTAGCAGAGAGATAATTTTGCTTTTTGTTTAATATAGTTTTGGCCAACTGATGCGCTGCTAATGAGGAATCGAAAGATATCACAATTTAGTTGCAGGAGGTAGGGTTAAATTTATATAGCTTCTTGTAGGGTGGTAGTATATAGCGTTTGATTTGATATCAACCTTTTTATTGACGTAAAAGTTACATTACTCAGATATGGTACGTATTATTAGAGATAACTATGAGAGAAAAAGTTTTTTTAATATGGCAAACGGGCCGAGGCAATATGGTACGGATTGCAGTCTTAAGGGGTTCGAAGTGCAAAGAGTCCAAAGGGGTAGGTAAGCTAACAACAGATTTGTGCAACATTTCGCTTAGGGACTGAGTGCATTTTCATCCATCATTGAGAGGGCCTATACTTTCACCCACTTTTGCGTCTATTTTTGCCGACAATTCGGCAACTCTGCTGTATAAATGCTTTCAAAAGCAAAAATTATGCTATGCTGGTAGTACCTAGGTAGGTAGGTAATTGGGTGCTCTAGTGGCGGCTGCCACAGCTTCACATAGACCATCAGTTGGGTCCATTGTGTCCAGTCACGGGAACCTTCCATTTCATACCTGTTGGAGACAAAGATTAGATATACAGTGGAACTTCCATAAGTCGAACTCTCAAAATGAAAGAAAATTAGTTCGAGTTATGGAGGCCAAAAGTTGAACAGTTTAAAACGCAGAGTTCTCAATGAAATTTCGAGTAATAGAGAAATTCGACTTAAAGAAGTTCGAGTTATGGAAGTTTGACTGTACTGCTTTTATTGAGTCACCTAGATTTGGTATTAATCACAGGCATTCACAAGCTCTTGTATCCAGATTTTCAGCTTGTTCTTAGGAGCAACCGAAGGGATGTGGAGTTTGTTGACCTACTGGAGCCACCAGTATGAATCTCAGGACTTCCTTTAGATAATCATTCACCAGATCCTCTAGTATCTAGTTCATCGAAGAACAAGCTGTTGAGAATCCTTTGTCTACTGTTTTTAAGGGATGTGCATTCGCAAAGCAAATGACGAACAGACTCTATTTCTTCAACGTCTCTGCAGCTTCTGCAAATGTCGTTATGCAGCATGCTAAGCCTTTTCGCGTGTACCCCTATCGCACAGTGTCCAGTAATGACCCCCGTGACCGTGAGTATGCGGATATCCTTGGGGCTAAGTCCGATCATGAATTTGGATCTCTTTTTGCTCACTTCTGGTAGTACCTACCTACTTTTCAAGATTAGCCGTAGTGTGAATATTTAGGCGATCAATAGAAGCATTTTCCGTCCTAAATCCGAACTAACCAGCAACCAGGTTGCTGAAGATCGGCTTTAGGTGCTCTCAGATCATTGCAGATACATTCTCGCATGTGATGTTGTCGAAAATCCCCTTTCTTTAAGACTGAACAAACAATGCTGATTTTTAATTCGTCGGGCATAGTTCCATCCAACAAAATATTACATTTGATATGGTAGGTACAAGGTGGTCCAAAATCGGTCACCTGATTCTACTTTGGTTCTGCTTTTGGATTATATTTATTTGACGTCTTAAATTTGTTTCCATTCAGTCGAGAAAATGATATCGGCTAAGTGGCCGCTAAGGCTTGCTGACATAGATTCGTGACTTCAAAAAACCCTTACAAAAAGAATTCTGGAACGATTAAATCAGGTGATCTTTCAAGCCAGTGTAAATCCCCAAAACGAGATTTAAAGGCGACCCGGAAAAGCTAACTTATACTTACTTACTCAGGTGGCCCTACAATCCGAGGTGGGCCTGGGCCTCAACCAGTAGATACGCCTCTCCAATTAGCGCGATCTTCTTCTAACTGCCTCCAGTTGCGCACTCCAAGTTGGTTGAGGTCCCCTTCCACTTGCGAGCGCCACCTAAGGCGACGACGACGCGACGTCTTCCTCTAGTCGAATCGAAGACTTTTCGGGCTGGAGCGTTAGTGTCCATTCGCTCTACATGCCCTAGCCATCTTAGACAATACTGATACGTACTTTTCTGACCAGGTCGATGTCGCTGTACAGTTCATATAGAGTTCGCTGTTAAATCTCCTCCTCCAAAGCCCGTCAACGCAAACGGAACGAAAATCACTCGAAGAATTTTGCGTTCAAAGCGACCAAGGAGATCTTCATCCCGCCTTTGATAACGTCCATGATTCTGCGCCATAAAGTAGGACTGTGATGGTGAAGGTCTTATATAGAGTCTCCTTGGTGTATCTTGGCAAGGCCTTTCTAGTCAGTTGCCTTCTTAGGCCAAAGGAACAGCGGTTGGCAAGTGTAACTCTTCGTTTAATTTCTGATTTGATGTCCTTTTCATAGTCAATAGCGGAGCCGAGGTAGACAAAGTCCCGAACTACCTCAAAGCTATAGCTGTCTATCGTGACGTTCTGTCCGATTCGTCGATGTTGTGTGTCCCTTCTTGTTGACAGCATATATTTTGTTTTGCCCTCATTCACCACTAAACCCATTTTTGCCGCTTCTGTGTTAATACCTGCAAACGCACCAGTGACAGCTCGCTGTGTTCTGCCAATGATGTCGATATCGCCAGCGTATGCAAGTAATTGTAGTTGCACAGACTTTTGAAAAATTGTGCTCCTGGTTGGCTTGCGAGTTTCGCACAATTTTCTCAATAATGATGAAAAAGTCACATGACAGCGCATCACCTTGTCCAGATCCTTTTTTGACATCAAAGGCCTCGGTGAGATTGTTTCCGACTTAACGGGCCTTGTGGACTTAACGGGCCTAAACCGCACTTAGAGGGTCCAATCAGTTCGTTGACATATGGTTTCGGGCGTTCACACCATTCGAAAGACAGCATCTTGTAAGCGATGTTAAGGAGACTGGTGCCTCTATAGTTGGCGCAGTTTAGATGGTCTCCTTTCTTGTGGATCGGGCAAACAATGCTAAGGCTCCCTTCGTCTGGCATACTTTCCTCTGACCAAATCTTGGTAACGAGTTGGTGTATGCTCTCTACCAAGCCATCGCCCGCTGCCTTGAAAAGCTCACCAGTTAGGCCATCCGGTACAGCAGCCTACTTTGACTTCAGCTTGAATATTGCTATCCTCACTTCATTTTGGTCACGTGGACAGAATACTTGGCTTTCATCACCTATAGGTTGAATGGTTCATTCTGCCTGAAAGCTGAATTTGTGTCGTCTTCGCCGTTTAATAGTCCGCAGTAATGGTTTTTCCATGTCCTCAGCACTGACTGTGACTCCACTCCCGGAAATGCAACCCTCAGAATTTCGCTTGTGGATTAACAGCTAAGAACTGATGTACCTACTGCCTGCACTTGGGAAATCTTACAGTCTTTCACCAAAATTCTCTGTAAGACAGCCGCCGATTGATGCCCAATTACGTGGCACGTCCTCTGGTGCATACTCTGTGGGGTACTTTGCGACATCTTAAGGCACAGCTGCGATGGAATTCTTGTCTATCATATTAACCCCATTGAATGGCTCACACATCACCGTATGCCCGAGTGCAGGTCCTTTCAAATTTTCAGCACCGTCGGTAACTTAACTGCAATCTTGTCTTTTTCGCTTTGCAGGTTTAGATTCGATTTGTAAAAGCGTTGGCATGTTCTTTAACCTTTTTCTACATCTTAGTCGAACCTCACTTTGGTGAATTCACAATTTAAGAACTTTTCGTAAATTTCCCTCACAATATTAAAACTAAAACTCGTGTTTCCAGTTTCCAGATACAACTAGGCAGCCCGTAGCAACAGGTCAACCTGTTTTTCAAAACGCATCTCAATATCTTTTCTCTCTTGTAATAAAGTAGATGCGTAAGTATGCTATTAATTCAATTTCAAAACATAATTCTACACTTATAGAGCACCATCTGCTCCAAAATGGTTCTAATTGTCCACAGATCAACCGCAGCTGAAAATAGAAAAAAAAGGAAGTGTCTATTTCGTTTGCATTGCATTTGTATTATACTGTCATATGAATAACATCACCGAAACGTGTAACTCCTTCAAGTACACACACTGTCCCTTGTGGCGAAGAAACAAAGTGACTGACATAAATGGAATATCCTTGTCGCCTCTACCATCCTAAATTTTACATCTTTTTTTTTAAGTCAAATATCACACATCAGCATCAGCCAGGACAGGAAATGTGCATATGCGTGGAAGTGGTCTTCCCCGTGTGTAACTCACCCGTTTGTAACTCACCCGTAAAGGGGATGATACTTACTTTCAATCGAAGCGACAACGACCCAGTGAGTGAAAATGAAATTCTAAATTCAGAGTTTCTGAATATCCTGTCACCATCTGTTTGCTTGCAATAAATATGAGTATTTTTAATACGTTCAATGCATTGCTGAATGCTGACTGCGTATGAATGGTATATCTTCAAATTCAAATCGATGATAGGATGCGAATGCGACTCCGACCCCGTCATCGCCAGCAGCCAGCTGTGGTTTAAAAGTCAGCAGACTTGATAATTATATTCCGCTTGTACGAGTCGAGTAGATACTCTTAATTGATGCATTCTGCATCGAGCTGTCACAGTCAATAACACGGGAGGATGCAGCATGCAAGTGGTATTTAAAAGTATCTTATTTCTGTCTGACAGGGTAATGTGAGCAGGATCTGTACAAAACTCAACAAGTCATTGGCGGGGGAATTTCCATTCATATGTGACACGATATGTATCCTCTCACAACGGTATGGATAGTTTACATTAACGACTTTCTTTTTGAAATATGATCCAGTGAAAGGATCAGATATATGTAGGGAATATAGAATCCATTTCAAAGAAAGAATTTCTTTGTAGTGGTGTTGGTGGCTATTTAGATTGTTCACTTGAGCATTTTGTATTTTGAAGTATTAAGTGGAAGCGAGTAATTGAATTGAAATTGGAATCCTCTTATCTGCACCGCGTTTAAGGGAAATTTTTTTAGTTTACATTTTGTGTTGGTTTATTTTAAACACAAGAAGTGACTAGTGATTTATGAGCACTATATGGATGGGAAGGGAGCACAGTGTATAGATACTATATTCGAACAAGTTCTTAATTTAGTCATATTTACACCAAACGGGCAGTGTCAGAATTTAATATTTACAAGAACTTGAAAGTACTTTGGCGCTGCCAGGCCCATCTCCCACTGTGGAGCTGTTTTGAACTATTATTGTAACAACATCATAGATAGCTTAAATATTTACACAGCTAAATTATTTTCTAATGAGTTGGTTGATACCCTGGCCCTTTGTGCTTTCATAGGTGTTGAGAAATATATTTGACATTGTTTTATGTGGATGCGAGGGAGACTTATACAGCGACTAGAAATAATACATAGATAGGTTAGGTATACGTCTTTGCCGTTAGTGTCAGTGTCAGTTTCAGTAACAGATCAGTTTCATGATGTGCAGGTAGGTATAAAATGCCAAAAAAATGTTTGTACAAATTTCTCAAACAGACCTACGTAAATAGTTACTATAGGCGGGTATATGCCACTTACAGAAACCCCTTTTACAATATTAGCTGGAGAAACCACCTTTGCATTAAATTAAAAAAAATGCTGCAGGATTTAAGAAATCGTGAGAATTCTACTTACCTCGAGAGTTTGACTGTTGATAAGAGCTCGAACTACTCACTATGGAAAGCCTTGAAGTCCATAAAGAAACCCGTAATGCACTCGCCACCATTAAGAAAAGCTAACAGCGAATGGGCAAAAGAAGATAAAGAGAAAGCGGATTTATTTGCCGAGTATCTAGAAGAAACCTTCAAGCCGTTCGATGGACAACCATTGAACGAAGAACCGAATGATAATACGGCATTCGACAACTATAAAATAAAAGCTGTATCTCTATCCGAGCTTAGAATGACAATAAGAAATCTGAAAAATAAAAAGGCTCCAGGATATGATCTAATCACTGGCGAAATTTTGAAGGAGCTACCGAAAAAAACATTAGTTCAATTGCTCTACATTGTAAATGCCTCATTGACACTTTTATGCGTTCCAAGGCAATGGAAAGTCGCTGAAATTATTATGGTTCCGAAACCGGGGAAATGTGCAAACGATAAGAAATCATATAGACCCATTTCCCTTCTGCTGATAATATCTAAAAAACTTTTAATAAAACGAATACAACCAGTAATTGAAGATAAACGCTTGATCCCGGATCATCAATTGGGTTTTCGGGTAAATTGAAAAAGTCCTGGAAGGGAAAAAGATTTGCTCTAGCGCTTTTCTCGACGTATCGCAAGCCTTTGACAAAGTAGATATGGCACGAAGGTCTAAGGTATAAGCTAAGGATAATCCTATACCTGAGAAATTGTACAGAATACTAGAATCCTACCTTGAAAACAGACTCTTTTGTGTTAAACATGGGACTGAATTCTCAGAATTCAAAGAAATCTACGCCGGTGTTCCACAGAGAAGCGTTCTCGGTCCAATTTTATTCCTGCTCTACACAAGAGATATACCACAGGATGAAGGGACTATCGTAGCAATGTTCGCAGATGATACAGCTATCCTCGCAATGGATGAGTCAGTCGAATCATCAACGCGAAAACTCCAACGGGCTCTAAACAAAGTATGCAATTGGACAAAGACCTGGCGAATAATCCTTGACGAGACCAAGTCAACGCATGTCAATTTTACATACAAAAGGACCCTAGACGCAAAACTGAAGTGGAAAGCGCACGTTAAAAAAAGCGAGACGAGCTCGAAATCAGACTGAGAGAAAAGTATTGGCTACTCGGAAGATACTCGAAACTAAACATATACAACAAACTGCTCCTGTATAAGCAAGTGCTAAAACCGTCTTGGACATACGGTATAGAACTTTGGGGTTGTACCAAACCAAGCAATATGACTCTACTACAAACATTTCAAAAGAAAACGCTAAGAGCAATTGTGAATGCTCCATGACCATGGTATATAAGGAATAGTGATATTCACAGAGATTTAGGAATTGCTACCGTGAGTGACGTTCCCTGGACGTGACAAACATCGAGCGCCGACTACAAAGACTTAGCGCTGTGAGAAAAAACCGCGGTATTAGTAGGTGCGTTCGTTGGAAAGCTACCTACCTAACGCGATTAATATATACTACAGAAGCATAAACTACTTGTTAAGGTAACTTAGTCGTAGTCATCACAAAACGAAAAATTGAGAGGAACAAATTTCTACTACTATGGGCGCGCGCGGGCGGTCCACATAGTGCCTTTCTGAGGGGTGAGGTTTAGCTGTGTTTTTTTAAATGAGCTAGTACATCCGGAAAGATGTCGTTATTCATTCAACCACTGTCCGAAAGTAAACTAATAGAGTAGTAGACCAAGTCAGGAAGTTTGGATTTATGCGCTTCATAGGAAACACATAAACAGGTGGAGCATGATTTCCTGTGGCGCTAACAAGGCTATAGTAACTAAAGTACCTCTTTACGCAGATGTTACTTGGGAAACAGTGCTCTTTCCCTTTTCAGCAATAACCTGAATAATAGATAAATAAACAAAAAAATAAATAAACAAAATATAAATTTGTAATGTCAAAACAATGAATGTTCCAAAATCCCCAGAAGCAAGATAGAGGCAATCTTTGCTGACTCGGAATCGTATTTGCAATTTACAAAGGATCTGTGTGGACCTGACCTTAAGCTGAAAATTACAAAGCGCCTAGAAAGAAAAAAACAATAGCGACAAAAAAAAATACAAAACTACAAATAATTCCAGTGGATACCATGGGCCGTCGTCGTCGTCGGCGTCGTATGCAAAAAGATGAGTTCAACTTGTTTACTCACTTTTCTGATATTTTTCCGCGTTGCCATTTTGACTGTATTTGGCTGGAAGAGTTTTTTAAAACCCAACTGGCTGCTTTTTTAGCTGGATACGATTTTTGTTTGATACTTAAATAATAAATAAGTAATTAAATAAATAGTTGGACCCTAGGCCTAGCTTCTCACAACCATTCGTTTGTATGTGAGTTTTATTTTTGGGACGAATGGAAGGGACCTACAATTTTATGCCGAGTCCGAACGGCTGAATTGAGAAGCTTTTTAAAAGCCAGTCATACTCTCGGATGTTTGTCAGACGTTCGCGAAGGGTGGGACAATAAAAAACCTTAAGATGTATAATTTGTGTTTTTCCAGGGATCGAACCTAGGACCCTTCGCACTGTAGTCCAGCACACTAACAACTGCGCTTTTTTTTTTTGTTTTTAAATACTTCTCCCGCCTTTAACACTTCAACAGCGCCCCGAGATGCTTGCAAATGTATGTTAGTTCTGCACTTAAATTGCTGCAAATTGTAGTCCTCTGGAAATATATCCCCAGGAAGCGAGTTCCAAAGTTTGCTTGTCCTGTAAAAGAAGGAGTTTTGGAAAGTTGATGTCCTCGCGGTTGTCAAGTGTACTGTATGGTAGCAGCCTGTCTTGTGGGGCGCCCAAAAGTTGCATTTCGAGGGATAATGTCTTTGAGTTCCTCGGAACATGGCAGTAGCTATAGAACAAGCAAATGTCAGTGCACCAACGGTTGTAGATTCGGTGTGAGTGAAGGGTCTCCAATAAGTCGAACTGCTCGCCTTTGTATGCTGTCAAGTAGGTTAAATGAATGTTTTGGGGCCGAGCTCCAGGCCTGGTCTAACCTGTGCTTTGTAGAGAAGGAGAAGTTGCCTGAGGCTAAAGTACCTCTTTGCTCTAAATAGGTGGCTCAACTTGCGATATAGGGTATGTGGTCCTGCCATGTGATTTCTGCATTGACTGTGACTCCTAGAAGGTGCATTGAGTCATTGGGATGGATCGGATGGTCATCCATTTGGATCTGAGGAACTGTTGATGCATTTTTCTTGGAAAATGTTGTGAGCTGCGTCTTGTTTGCATTACAACCAAGTTGTCCTTTCCTAACTTATTGTTGTCCTTTAACTAACTGTCTGATAAGATTGGCTAAAAATCTCACAAATTCTCAGCGAAAAGTTGTCATTTATTTCTTCATCAACAGCTGAAAAAGGTCATCACTGTCATTGTCAATCAAATATGTCAAAATGCGACTCTAAAAAACTTGTGAATTCATTAAAACAATGCTGTAAATGTATGTTCTGAATTTTGATCATAAATATTCAAAACTCTCACTCAAATTGTTGTGGCCCTAAACCACTTGTGTCCATTTGAATTCGTTATGCTCCAGCACAGTCTTCAAAATAAGACAGCTCGGTTTTCTTTTAATTTATTCATTTGAAATTCCATGAAATTGAAAGTATATCCACAAAATGTATTTATCTCTGCAGACGGATAGACAGACGTACAGACGCAACGCACAAGACACAAATACAACTACAACTCGAGCTCCATGACAAATGTGCACCACACCATAAAAGAGTTTTACTGCTCTTCTACCCTAAAAGAACTGAAATCGAACACTTCCTTCGAGTGCTCAGCTCATTTCCATTGAGTTATGATGCAAGGTGCGCTCCAGAGTGAAGTAACTGACACTTCATTTGTCTGCCAAAACCTAAATGAAAAGACGGCGCGGCGGCGGCAAAGTTTTAACTTCTGATTAACACCGTAAATAATTAACATTATATTGCTCGTTTTCAAGGGGTTGCGTTGTATCCGCCCCTGACAGAGGGCTACAAAGAAAAGCAATAACACTTTGTCTAAGTTTAACTGAGGTATTGTGTTGCTACTTGACAATTTATTTAGACTATTACTCCCCAGTAAGTTGGGTTATCTGAAAGATGATATTTTTATGGGGAGGGGATCGAAAATAGATAAGCTGCTTAGCTTCCTCCCTACATGATGGGGTTGTGTATGTGTATTTGTATTTGTTTCCATGAATGGGTTAAGTTTATGTCGGCACTTTTAAATTTTATCAATCTGAGAATACAATATTAATATTAAAAGCGGTTTACGTCTCAAGGTAGTAGTGTAAAGTAAGGTGCTGTTAGATGAACAGGTAAGCAACTGCAGTTTAAATAAGTATACTGGTCCATAACCATAACAACCGAGACAATGCGAGGGCTTAGGCCTCATTTATTCTTAATAGCAAGAGAACCTTAACCCTAACAAGTGCAACTGTTGGTATTATTTGTATGTCTGCAGCTTAACTTTCTTTATAACAACATAAGACCCAAATATTAAGATATACGTCAAAGAGAATAATATGAAGCTTATTCAATTGACAGAGCAAAGATTTTTGTCGCATTTCCATGGGAAAAGTACAGGTTCAGTTTTGGTGATGTGGTGTTACACCCCATCTACAACGATTTGCCTATTTCGTTACCCTATTATAGGTTGGTTTAAAGTCGTCCTCGATAATGTGCACTTAGAACAAAGTAGGTTATTTATGTTGCTACAGGGAGTGGTAGGTGGGACAAGATATTAATTCTGATCATGAGAAATGTATTGACCTATATTGCAGTCTTCCGAATACTCAGCTGGGGAGTACCAGGACAAATAGACAAGTATCTACATACAGATAAGCGAACAATTGTCACCTCCATTTCCCTGTAGCTTCTAAAGAACTGACTATGCAGATTGCTTACCTAAGTGTTCCGGTCTACCGTTTGCAATATTCTTGATTTGTTCATTATTACCACTTTCTTTGATGCCATGTTGTACTGTATGTACTAAACCATTCACCTCTGTATTCTCCTACCTGCAATTATAAATTTTTTTTTTATATAAGTCGAACCCGCACGGCCGCACGTGGAAGTGGAATGCATTGCTTCACGCGGTTTTCCCCTCTCATTACAACCAACAACTGTTTAAAATCAATGTGCACCAGTTCCTCCTCTCTATCCTCCCTATTAACCCTTCTACTCGTGATGTGCATTAGCATTTTAAGGGAACAAAAACTCCTTGAGCACTAGTGAAATATATAACTAAAATAAAACCTTCTATTTACTACTAGGGACTGGTTAGTACCTTCGGCTCGATGTCTGTCCGAACCCACTAAGCCAATTTTTTTCCTATAGGTCTATCAAAAAACTACTTAATTGACGTAGAAGGCTGAAATTTGCACACAACATCAGGTACCTATAACCTTTAGTTAACGACAAATACCAATGGTAACAATACCTCAGCTGGTTTTGGAGTAATTAGAAAAAAAATATTTTTCTTCATACAAAAACTGTTTAATTGTACCTAGGTCTATCAAATCAAAGAACAACCAATACACTAACGTTTTCAAGACACCAACTCTTGCCAAGTACGGAACCTTCGGTGGGCGAGTGATAATCGCACTTGGCCGGTTTATATATATAAAAATCATTCTGTTTCACAACATCTAGGAGATGCAAACACAGAATTACATACTTGTATCCAACTCGCTGCAGACACTAGCCTCTGCTGTAGCGGAAACAAATGCGATTGAGTTTGTTAGCGAAATAGATATAAAACATTTAACTGATAATTGAATTGTTAAAAAAACTGGTGATCTTGACCATTTAATAAATATTTATTTAAAAAACCTACCTAAGATTGGTAATAAATTTTTAACTTATTTAATAAATGCGTGTCTGAAACTGCAATATTTTCCAACAATCCCGAAAGCTATACAGGCCTATAAGTTTGTTAAGTAACCTAAGCAAAATTTATGAAAAAGTACTTTAGGATAAATTGTTAAAAATAATTGATGACCGAAATATTTTTCCTAATGAACAATTTGGTTCTAGGCGTTATCATAGTACTTGCCACCAAATTCTCAGAATTTGCAATACTATAAAGGCAAATCGTGACGTAGGAAAATCGACGGGACTGATACTTTTCGATATTGAAAAGGCATTTAACACAGTTTGGCACAACGGCCTTTTATTCAAAATGCTTGATTTAAATTTTCCTATATTCCTTTGTAAAATTCTCCAAAGTTTTTTGTCTGGTCGTAGTTACAGAGTGTATGTCAATAATAGTCCGTCCAATTTACTAACTATTGCTGCAGGTGTTCCTCAAGGCTCAGTTCTTGGGCCAGTACTATATAACTTGTACACGTCAGATATCCCATCCTTACCGGAATGCGAAATCGCTGTATATGCCGACGACACTGCAATATATTCGTCGCATGAATTTGGTCTCACTATTGAGACGAATCTACAAAAAGCGGCAGAAATATTAAAAAGATATTATAGTAAATGGAAAATAAAAGTAAACGCGGAAAAGATCCAAGCTATTTTTTTTATAAAAAAAGAAAGTCTTGTTTCTTACCGTCGAACCATTTATTAATAAATGGCAATCAGATAAACTGGGTGCCGGTTGTCAGATATTTAGGCGTTTATCTTGATAGTAAACTAACCTTTAAGGAACATACTGCAAGGACATTATATAAAATAGGTATAGATATTGCAATTAAGATGTTGTATCCTTTTGTTAATAGGAATTCCTTATTGTCAAACGAGAATAAAATTTTGATACACAAAGTTATATTCCAGGCAATTTTATTATATGGCTACCAAGTTTGGGAAAAATGTGCTGATTCCCATATCAAAAAATTGTAGATACAGCAAAATAAGTTATTAAAAATGATGTTGAACCTCCCTTGGCACTACTCCACCTCTGCTCTACATAACAGAGCTGATGTTGAATTGATCTCCGATAGAATTCGAAAACTTATCGGAACGTTCTTGATCAGATGCAACTTCTCTGATAATCCTCTAATAAATGATTTGAATAACACTTACCAATAATAAGACTGATTTACGTATGTTTTTTTTTTCATCTAAATTATTTATTTGTGTATCTTTGTTAATTTATACTAATTTGTTAATTTATCTACTCGTCAATGTTACTTATTCGTTAAATTATTTATTTATTTATTTATTTAATTATTTATTTATTTTTTTATTTATTTATTTATTTGTTAATTTATAAACATATTTGCTAATATAGTCCTCATAAATACCTATTTGTTCATTAATTTATTTATTTATTTATATACATATATATTTGTTAAATTTTTGTTAATTTATTTATTTATTTGTTAATTTACTTAAATGTTAATTTATTTACTTACTGTGCGGGTGCTTTGTGGTAGACCCTATGATAGGCGCAGGGATGGAGATTTTTCCTCGTGGAGGGATTCAATGTAACAAAAAAAAAGACGCTTTAAGTTCTAATTTTATTACAGAGCGTTATAGTCTTACCTCGTGGAGGGTTAGATTAAGAAGAGTTCGATTTTGGGTTAGTAGGAAAAAAGGAAGTACAATTACTTTGACTACTAACAAGTAGCGACCTCTTACAGTAAACTTTATATTACGTTTAAAGTTATCGATTCTAAGTAACGAGTAGAAATTAGGTGCGGTTCACATGAACATTGCCGGCCGCCTTGCAGCAACACCGGTGCAAATGTAAAAGATTAAATACAAGGTTTAGATACATTGCAAATTCATAGGATATAACTTAAAACTATTGGGATCCTTTTGCTTTCGGAGGGAATCCACTCACTCCGTTGGGAAAGGATAAGTTAGTTTAGGAATTCAATATAACATTATAAACTTATATACAAAGATAATTAAATCGAATAAGAATATAGGCTACATTTTGAATGTAGAAATAGACAATAATATAAATTGTTTCAAATGCGTGAAATACTTTTCTAACAAGTGCAATCCAGATATTTAAATGTAAATAAGAAAACTAATTTATTTTTTCTTTTAATCGCAAGTATTCATGTATGAAGTTAAAGATAGATATGATAGATACATATGAAAGAAAAATACGGAGAGATAAAGGTTACGAACTGAATAGGACACATAGTTTGACAATAGGCCGTGTTAGAATGCCATATTGCGTTTTAATATCGGCAACACGAATTCGACCGTCAGAACCCGGATAAATTTTAACTACGCGTCCTAGACGCCATTCGTTAGGAGGGAGCTTTTCTTCTCGGATAACTACTAGGTCATCAACAGCAACATCTCGTTGTGGATTTTTCCATTTATACCGCTTATGCAGTTCGCACAGGTACTCTCGTTTCCATCGTGCGCAAAATTGTTGATGGAGCAATTTTACCTTTTCCCATCTACGAATACAGCTAAGAGATTTTTCAGAAATATCGGATTCAGGAGTAGATAAAAGAGGACCCCCACGAAGAAAATGTCCTGGGGTTAATGGTAACGGATCATTTATGTTTTCAGAAATCGGAGAAATCGGTCTTGAGTTCAAGCAAGCTTCAATCTTTGCCAGAAGAGTCGTGAACTCCTCGAAAGTAAATTTTTGGTCACCTACACACTTTCGGAAATGAACCTTAAAACTCTTAACTGCAGCTTCCCAGAGCCCACCCATATGCGGTGCCCCGGGGGGAATAAATTTCCACTGCAAGTTACGATCTTTATAGGTTTCTGCAGCATCAGCGGAAAGTTGCTTAAGAAAAACTTTAAATTCGTTGGCAATGATCTTGCTTGCCCCAACCAGATTTGTACCATTATCAGAATAAATGGTTGTAGGCAACCCACGTCTAGAAATAAATCGATTTAAGGCAGCAATAAAAGATTCAGTGGTTAGATCACTAGTTGGTTCAAGGTGTATAGCCTTAGTACCAAAACACACAAAGACACAAACATATCCCTTAGATACTCTACACCCTCTTCCAGCAAAGTTTTTAATTGCAAAGGGTCCTGCAAAGTCGAGCCCGGTATGCGCGAATGGTAGGGAAATGACGGTTCTTTCGATCGGTAAGGCCGCCATTATTTGAGTCCTTAGTTGCCTTTTGTGAATGGTGCAGATCTTGCATAAGCGAATGTGTTTTTTGACCAGAGTTTTGATTCGCGGGATCCAAAATTCACACCGAACTAAACGTATTACCAATTGATTGCCACCGTGGAGTGATAATAAATGATAAAATTGTACCAGAAGTGGAGCGATATAAGAGTTGTATGGTAATATAATAGGAAATTTTTCGTTATAAGAAAGCGTTGAAGAAGCTAGTCTTCCATTGGAACGTATAACACTATCAGAGTCTATCATTGGGTTGAGGTTAAGGAGAGAACTCTTCTTCGATACAGGCTCTCCTTGTCTCAAGAGTGCGTATTCACTCGAGTAATGAAGACGTTGAGTACTCGCAATAATAAAAGTTTTTGTACTATTGATTTCGGCTTGCGAAAGGGATTTTGACTTATGGAAAAAAACGATTTTATGCCGAGAGTGCGTTCTGTGGAAGAAACGTAAAACGTAGCACATCACATGAAGCAGCTTTGACCAAGATGAAAACCTCTTAATTATGCTTTCAATATCAGGGACGAGCATAGTCACATTGGATTTAATAGGTCTTTGCTCTATTTCCCGCGGCACCTGATATAGAGATTGTGGCCAAGAAGATTCTGATTGCTGTAACCATTTGGGTCCATTCCACCATAAGCGGTTATCTCGAAGGTCAACTGGAAGTACACCACGGGTAGCCAAGTCAGCAGGATTATCGGCTGAACGTACATGACGCCATTGGGAATTTGGAAGAAGGGTTTGTATTTTGGACACACGATTAGCAACAAATGTTTTCCATGTATATGGAGGTTTGCTAAGCCATGATAAGACAATTGTGCTATCCGTCCAAAGGAATAGCTCGTACTTTCCCAATTTTAAATGTGGTAGGATATGACAAACCAGGCTGGCTAAAAGAACCGCACCACACAGCTCGAGTCTAGGCAATGGGATTTGCTTCACTGGAGCGACCTTGCTCTTGGCGCATAATAAATATGAGGACCAGGTACCTGGACCCTGCTGGATACGCACATATAAGGCGGCCGAATAAGCCTGCTCCGAAGCGTCGCAAAATCCATGAACCTGGATCGAGCTATGAGGGGTATATTCAACCCACCGAGGAACTTGAATAAGCTCAATTTTTGGTAGGGCAGCAAAAAATGTTGTCCAGCGTTGACACGTGAGAGGCATAAGCGGCATGTCCCAACACGTCCCATCCCGCCAGATTTGCTGCAAAATTAGCTTAGCAGTTATAACTACTGGAGCTAACCATCCCGCTGGATCGAAAATCCGCGAAACAATTGACAATACTCCGCGCTTAGTCACTGGATTAATGCTTTCAAATTTATGCGAAAAGAATTGAAACGAGTCAAGCTTTGCATTCCATGAAATACCCAAAGCCTTTGTTAGACTTTTATCTTCAAATCTCAGAAAATCTTCGTTATAGAGAAATGGTTGAGGAAGGGTTTTTATGAAATCAACACTATTTGATGTCCACTTTCTTAATGAAAAGCCTGCAGAGTCTAGAGCAGATGTCAGCTCCTTTTGCGCGTGTAAACAGGATTCGATGTCATGAGCACCAGACAAAACGTCGTCGACGTAAAAATCATTTTTCAGAATAGCGGAAGCTACTGGGAATTCGGATTCGATGTCAGTAGAAAGTTGTTTAAGAGTGCGAATTGCCAGGTAAGGTGCGCAGTTCACACCAAAAGTGACTGTCTGCAATTCAAATTCATGACATTCATCTAAAACTGACTTTCGGAAAAGGATTCGTTGGTAGGATGTATGCTCAGGATGAACCCAAATCTGTCGATACATTTTTTCGACATCGGCGCTAAATACATATCGATAGAAGCGCCACCGTAATATGAGATTCATGAGATCAGATTGGAGTACTGGACCAACGTGAAGAATATCGTTAAGACTCACACCGTTACTAGAAGAACTTGAAGCGTTAAATACCACTCTAAGTTTAGTGGTAAGGCTTTCTGGTTTTACTACCGCGTGATGAGGCAGGTAGTAAATCGAGTTTCCCTGCCTTTCGGAAATATTAGTAGCTTGAACAACCTTCATGTGTCCGAGGGTAAGGTATTCTTCGAGCACATCGTTGTATCTCGAATACAAATCGATGTTTTTCGATAACGACTTTTCGTTGCGCGAAAATTGCTGAAAAGCAATCGCTCTCGAATCACCTAACCTTGGAGTAGGATTTTTAAATGGAAGCCTAACAATATAGCGACCATTACTATCCCGAGAGGTGGTCTCCGAATAGAGGTTCTCGCAGTACTCGTCCTCGACGGTAAGAGATTTGTGCGCTGGGAGCTCTTCAAGTTCCCAAAACTTAGAAACCTGTTTATCTAAAGAAATCTCAGAAAAATATGAAAGGATTGTATTGAAGCTTTTAACATTGCCTTGTTGCAATGGACCAGATAAGATCCACCCAAACACTGTGTTTTGTGCAATTAGTGAACCAAAAACGTTTGTTTTCACGCCATCAAGAATTATAGATGGATACAGGTCTGCTCCAATAATAAAATCGATGTTGCCACTTTGGTAAAAGAATGGATCGGCTAATTCGAAATCAACACGCCCTGATAGTTCATCGCAACTAATATTGAAAGATGGTAGATTGCCTGTAAGACGTTTTAGCACAATAGCATTAACGACTGCGGTAAACGACTCCATGTGTTTTGAAGCCAAAAGTAAAGTACATAATTTCGATGATGTTGTAGTAACGACGGTGCTCATACCTGAAATGTTGGCCTGAATGGGCTTTACAGGAAGACGTAGTCTTCGCTGTGCATCTTCGGAGATAAAACTGGCCTCCGATCCAGGATCGATAAGAGCACGTAAAGTAAATTTATTACCAAGATGAAAGATATCGATTAATGCAGTTGCAAGAATTACACGTTCACTGTTTTTGGAAAAAAAGGAATGTACTTGTAGATTTGGTGTAGGGCTGGTGGACTGTATATTTTGTGTAGAAATCTGTTGTGAACAACTGGGAGTGGACTGTGAGGTACTTGAATTAGAACTTGATTCTTGATTCATTTGTACTTGAGCGGGATTATGCAAGAGTGTGTGATGTCGTTGACGACACAGCTTACAAGTAAACTGGCTTTGGCAGTCATTCGCTAAGTGTTTCGATGAAAGGCAATTTCCACAATAGTTAAACATTGAAATCTTAGCAATCCTGTCGGGAATAGTGAGTTGCAAAAACTTCGGACAGAGTCGAAGTGGATGCGATGCTTTGCATAAACGGCAGCTGAAACTATTGGTTTTTGTGTGAAAGGCACGATGCTGTTGAGTTTGCCGTGGTTTATTGGCTTTAGAATTTGAATCTCTTATATCTGATACAGATTCTAGGATTTGATATTGTTTGGTTAGAAACGAATCCATTTCTGACCAATTTGGGAGGTCGCGTGGCTTTTGTATTGACTGTTCCCAGATGGATAGTGTCTTTTCGGGAAGGCGATTAGAACATAAATAAACCAGAATTGGATCCCACGATTTGGTATCAATCTTATAAGCTTTTAATATTGAGAGGCAATCATTGATTTCACTTTGAAGCCTCTTAAGATTTTTGCCAGAATCAACGGTGATGATAGGAAGATTAAAAAGCGTTTTTAGTTGGTTGTTTACCAAGATACGCTTGTTCTCATACTGTTCGGATAGAGCACTCCAAGCAAGATCAAAATTGTCAGCGGTTAGGGAAAATTTACAAACGATGTTATGAGCCTCTCCTTTGGTTTTTGAACGTAGATGAAATAGTTTTTGGACGGCACATAACTTCGGGTGATTTATGTAGATAGCCGTAAAAAGATCTCGGAAAGATGGCCAAGACAAGTAATCACCGTAAAATATGTCCGTGTCGCACGGAGGAACCTTTACACACATCGATGAATCAAGAGATTGCTCTCGGACACTTGTCACCACTTTATCTTTGGGGGGAGAATTCACTATTGAATTTTCCGAATCGGAATTTATTAATTTTAATCTCCGAATTGAATCGATTATATCACTTAAGCATGTGATGTAAATAGACGATATTGACTGGTATTTACCCTTAACAGCTTGTATATCTTCTTTAGAAGCAGAAACTTCAGATTGTAAACAAAATGAGTACGATTTCCCTATTTCTGTCCATAGATCCTTTAATTTAGCTTTATAATCCTCTAAAGATTGCACAGTTTGATCAACTATTGGGATTTCTTTATAACACTTACGAAAATCAGTTAATTGATCGGTAGCAAGCACAAAATCATCTAGCCCAATCATGATGATAATAAACAAATGTAATTAAAAATGCAAGCGTGAACTATCGAAAAGAAAATCTCACTCCAACTATCGAACAGACGAAGGCTCACGTTTCAGTAAAACACTGTTTTTTTTGCTTAAATTTTGTAAACAAATTATCTTTTCAACGTTAGATAGAAAAAGGGAAAAAAAATTAAAAATACCGTTTTTACTATTTAGCTGTTCATACACGAATTTTGCACTCGAATCAAGCGATTTATATATAATTTTTATATATTTTAGGAAAAAACTGGTTTGCACTTATTAAAATTGTTTCACGTACCTGTTTTACTTGATAAAGCTGAGTTTTCCTATTATGCTCAATTATGTAAAGATGATAAGTAGCGCACGTTTGTATAATTTGTTCGGCAATTTCGTAGGCCAGAGCTGAGTCGATGGGTTGAGTGTCACGGCGATGAATAGACTGGAGGCTGAAGTGTGTGCGTCCGCTGCTCTGCTCACTGCTGTTGAAGGACGAACGGTTGTCTTCTCTTATACTAAGAGCGAGTCGATAATACGGCTTGATGATAATGATGGATTTGATTGCTGAATTGCAATTGCAGGAGAGTATGGATATGAGACAATTAATATTGTGCAATTGACTCTCTATTTTTGGATGTGGATGGGCTGTGGTGATTTTGCGGGGTAAATATGAAGATCCTGTACGCTGATTTTTTGATATTATGATATTATGATCGTTTTGATATTATGACGACTTTGATTGAAGTTGATAATATGCGCGATGCGATTAGATATGGATGGATGTAGGTATTTGATGAATTGATGAATTGTGTGAATAGTCAGATTCAGGAGCTCGAATGCACATTTGAGTGATGAGTTATTGAGATTGACGTAATTTTCCAAAGCGAATTCTTTAATTCATCGATGAATATATTGATAATATCCGGCTCGAAGGACCAAAATGTGCGGGTGCTTTGTGGTAGACCCTATGATAGGCGCAGGGATGGAGATTTTTCCTCGTGGAGGGATTCAATGTAACAAAAAAAAAGACGCTTTAAGTTCTAATTTTATTACAGAGCGTTATAGTCTTACCTCGTGGAGGGTTAGATTAAGAAGAGTTCGATTTTGGGTTAGTAGGAAAAAAGGAAGTACAATTACTTTGACTACTAACAAGTAGCGACCTCTTACAGTAAACTTTATATTACGTTTAAAGTTATCGATTCTAAGTAACGAGTAGAAATTAGGTGCGGTTCACATGAACACTTACTTTCTAGTATCTGATATTAAATCATCAAATTATTGTTATTATTTATTTATATATGTATCTACTTATTATTATTATTACAATTTTTTTTTTTAAATGTTGGGTTTTCTCGTTGTTTCCCTTCAAAAAATCTGAATTTATAAAATAGTATTTAAAATATTTAAGATTATTTCAGTAGAAAGATATACATACCCTTATATATCATATCTCTGTATTTTAGATGGTGTGATGGCTTTCCTTTGTAATTTTATGACGAAATAAAAATCTATCTATCTATCTAATAAAGGGTATTTTTCTCAATGAACGAAACAAAGTAAAAAAAAAAAAACTATGTACTAACTACAGTACATCAGTATCAAATTCATTATTTACAAAATCCCCGCACTTGATGAGTCGATGGATTCTTAAATTTACTTCAAAGATAGCTAAACCAACTTTTGCACTGGTATACCTACTGTATATGGTATGAATGAGTCATTTCGTAAATGGTTTTCAACCGCCTGTGGTGCAGTGGCTATTAATGATGGTCAACCTATACAATTTGCATAAAAAAAAAACTTTTTTTTGCATGCTGCTCCAAAAATGTTGGTAAACATCTCAGTAAGTGTGTGACGTGGGTAGTTCGTTAACACGGCGGGCGACGTATTTTCCATTCACGTCGCAGAAACTAAAAATTAAATACATAGTTCCTTTCTTGGATCTTCATTCGCAACTGACGATTCGCAAATTGCATCACTATCTGGACCTTTAAAGGCAGCTTATAGCTTTCCTAAACGATAGGAGGAGCTTGTGCTTACCAGTTTTTTTGTTATTGTGAACTTATTTAATAATTCGGTTAGAAAATGATGCCCATTTTACCCTGATTGGACATGTCACTCCACTGAATTTGAAATACGTTATCAAACTGATCTGTATGCTCTGCTGCTGGCGATGTCAATTGTCATGCTCAACGCGACGCGAGCTCAAAGCTGCATCGGCAGGGCAATATAAACTTCGTCACCTAGATCCATGACCATTCCATCAAACTGATCACCCATTGACAGATATTGACGAAACGCTTTGCCATATTCAGCCCAATACTGATCAGCGTCTATAAATTTAGCCTTTTGGTTGAAATCCAGTGATCGATGAAGTAAAATCAGGTGCCTAATTCATTCTAGTAGGTATATTAGCCATGGTCAATAGTCTCATCAAAAGAGGTACTTAAAGGGTCAGTTTCTTATTAACGCAGCTGACACATACCCTGTTTGGAGTTCTAATTCGATACCCTTATTTGGAGCTTCCAAGAGTCCAGTTCTGCCTTGATGTTGCCGATTGGTACTATAAACAAATAAAAATATTTGGCGCAACAGGCACCATAGGCCTAGCTTCTCACAACAGTTCATTATTTTTTTTTTAATTTTTAGGGCGAATGGAATGGATCTACAATATTTGTCCGAACTGCTGAATCGAGAAGCTTTTTTATGGACGGTTATACTCTCGAATGTTTGTCAGACCTCAGATGGTATAGGCCACAAAATATACTGGGCCCACGAAGGAAGATATTGCGCCTTTGCGAGCTAATTCATCAGTCCTTTAGTTGCTTTCAATTCTTGTGGCACTGTTGTAAACTCAATATTGTGTTTATAGTTAGTATCAGACAAGTCCGGATTTTATTTCTATGAATCAAGAGCTCTTAGCGCTGCTAAGATTTTGTCTAAAGGATATCCATGGGGCACTGATATTATTTTACACGTTACAGTGAGGTCCATTGATTCCTGTCCTAACACTGAATATACATATACAGTAGTCCCTCGATAATGTGAATTACCGATAATGTGAAATTCTCTAAAATGTGAACCTCCCAAAATTTCTACCTCTAAAATGTGCATTTTTTTTTTAAGTTTTTATATTTCTCTTGTTTCTGTTGCTCGTTTTGCGTTCGATATTAAGGACTAAATAACTTTTATTTGTCTTTAAGCTGTAAATGCTGCTCGTGGTTATATATTTTTCAGTTAGCTATGTCTTGTGTGGCTCGTGTTTCTTTTTTTTTTGTGTGTTTTGTGTGTAAAATAAGCTCAGTTGGTACTTAATGCCATCTAAAAAAAAATTGCAACGATTTTTATCGATTAAAGATAAGTGACAAATTTACGCGATCTACAGGGGAATCGTGCTACCAAAACAAAACGTAATAACTTTTTTTCTGTGTGAGTAGGTATTCGGCTTTTCGCAGGTTATTTTTTAGATTTATTAAAATTATTAGGATGCCGAAAAGAGGATTTGGATTGTGCAGTCCTTCATTTACGTACAAAGTGAATTTAGGCGGGAGTTTGGCGGCACTCCCCCGAGTAGATGGACCATTATGAGGCTGGTAAACATGTTTTCTGAATCTGGAAGCGTCGCACGACGACCGTACCATCGAGATCCCTATGTTCGGGTTCAAGATATAATCGCGGCTGTAGCATCGTCAATTCAGGCAAATGCATGCGTTTCGACTCGAAACTTATCGGCGCAAATTGGAATTAGCAGACTGTTATTACAACGGATAATTCATGATGACTTAAACTTGTTTCCGTACGAAGTCTAAATTACAAGCAAGTTAAACCCTCTGGACTTGCCTATTCGCATGGAATTTTGCCAAAAAAATTATTGCAAATTAATATCCAGAAACTCCACTTTCCGCTCGCCCCCATAGTCACCTGACCAGACTGCACCAGACTTTTTTTATGGGATTATGTCAAGCAAGAAGAGTGTACAAAACGAAACCAAGGAATTTGACTGAATTGAAGCAGTCAATTAAAAAATAATTCAGGCGATCCCGATTTCCACCCTTTAGGCCGCAATAAATAATTTTCCGATCAGGAGGTGTCGTATATGCGTGGATGAGGATGGAGGTCATTTACGGTCTATCATCTTCAAAAACAATTAGTTATATAAAATTAAATTGAATTTTCTATACAATAAAACAAAAATAAATGAAATACATTGATTAAAAAAAAAGTTATTTGAATTTCTTATTGTAGCACATTTGGTGCGCCACCCTGTAGATGCTGAACATTCTGGATTTGCATTAGCTGAAAAGAATGGTGTGTCAAAGTCAACAATTACAGGAATAAAATTAAATTCGAAGAAGCTGTTGGACCTTTTCAAACAAACCGAATTTTAAACAAAATTTATCAAAAATTAAAAAAATAATTGATAATAATGTTTTTTTGTATGAATAAAATAATTTTATTTTCGTTTTTCTACTAAATTAATAAATATTGAAACTGTGCTTTAAAAAACCATGTTGTGTTGTTTTTAATGCATTTGAAAATCGTTTCAATCAGTTTAGTAAGTACCTACTGAAAAAAGTTCCAGTAATGTGAATCCCTCTAAAATCCGAAAACGCCTTGATGTTTTAATTAGTTCACATTATCGAGGGACTACTGTAGTTGGCATTTTTAAACCAATCATACTGAGGCGGAATCATCTAGCTTAGGCCAACATCCCGTAGTTGACTTTTAAGGGCATGAAGCTCGTGAAGTGAAATGAATAGTTTGACATAATAGTCATCAATCCTAGGACCACCATTTGAAACTTTGGATCACCAGGTTTATTGAATTTTTGTACAGCCTGAAATAATGTAGCGCAGGGTGTGACGGTCTTGTTAAGTCGTTTTTGTTGCAGTGGCTAAGTACATATATGTACTTCGCTATAGTTTCTAACTTTTAGGTTGTTTAACGTGGTGGTGGTGAGAAAAGAACCGCGTGGTTTAAAACGCCCGGAGTTCAAGAAGCCATCAGAGAGAAGAAGAAGGCTTTCAAGGTGTGGATTCACTTGGGGGACTCATCTTCTCGAAACCGGTACATTGAGGCGCGAAGAACTTGCAAATTGGCTGTTAAAGCAGCCAAAGAACAATCTTGGAAGGAGTTCGGCGAGAAATTGGACCGTGATCACAGATCTGCAAGCAAGGTGTTCTGGCAGACCATCCGCCGTCTTAGAGGAAGGAAGTGGAACATCATTGAAGGAGTCAAATCCAAAGATGGTGCACTTCTTTCTAATGAGGAGGACATCTTGCGCAGATGGAGCGAGCACTTTTCTGAATTGCTCAATCCAATCCAGGGCATTGAGGATGACAGATCCATCGCCATGAGCAGGGCGGAAAATAGTCCTACGGTAGAGGAAGTCACTTTTGCGATCAAATCGCTAAAAGCTGGCAAATCTGCCGGAGTGGATGAAATCCGGCCAGAAATGCTTAAGGCCTTAGGTGAAGTGGGAGTTAAATGGCTCTCTCGTGTCATTAAAGTGGCCTGGGAATGCGGCGAAACTCCCAGCGATTGGCAGATTGGGGTGATTGTGCCCCTTTTCAAGAAAGGGGATAAAAGGGATTGCTCCAATTACAGGGGTATATCACTTTTAAGTCTCCCCGGTAAAGTCTTTGCCAAGGTGCTGGAAACGCGTTGCAGAGCTGTGGTCGAGGCACGATTAGGAGATGAGCAGTGCGGTTTTCGTCCCGGCAGAAGCACAACCGACCAGTTATAAACTCTCAGAATGGTGCTTGAGAAGGCTTGGGAGTATGCTTCACCTGTTTACGCATGCTTCGTAGATTTGGAGAAAGCATACGACCGAGTCCCTCGAGGTAAACTCTAGAGTGTATTGCAGGAGTATGGAATTGACGGTTCTCTCTTGAGAGCCATTCAATCTCTTTACACAAACTGTAAAAGCTGTGTTCGGATAAACGGCGTTAAATCAATACCTTTCACTGTGGGCGTTGGACTTCGCCAGGGGTGCGTCTTGTCTCCTCTCCTTTTCATTACTTATATGGACTGGATGTTACAGCGCAGTCTTGGCGAAAAATGTTTCGAATTGGGAGATCTTAGGATAAGTCATTTGCTCTTCGCTGATGACTTGGTCATCCTTGGGTATAGTGACCATAATTTTTTGAAGACAATGCGGGACACAACTCAGATTTTGGATCTTAAAAAAATGTTTGTATATGGATTTAAACGGCTCAAATAATTTCAACAGACGTTCGATGGCGGGCAGTAGAGCTATGTAATCTTGGCAAGCCTGAGGAATCTATTATATTTGAGCTGCGTATAGCAGCAAAATTCTTTCAATTTTTCCTCTCTAACAGTGTAGTTAGAGTATATGAAAATGAGAGTATACATATTTTCACAATAATGTTTTCTATGTCAACCGGAAGCAAATTACTCTCCGTGCCACTTGATTACGAACAGGAATTTTTTTGTTTTAATTTTACGATATTTTTCAAATCCTTCGCTAATCTGGGAAAAACCGAATGCACAAGGAATGAAGGATATATTATGTTTATATTGTAGAAAAAAATATGGGATTAAGTTGATAAATGTAACTTTTATGACGCTTTTCCCCAAATAATAAATAAATAAGTGGCGCAACAGGCGGTAGACACCCTAGGCCTAGCTTCTCGCAACCATTCGTTTGTGTGAGTTTCTATTTTTGGGACGAATGGAAGGGACCTACAATTTTATGCCGATTCCGAACGGCTGAATTGAGAAGCTTTTTCAGGACAGTTATACTCTCGGATGTTTGTCAGACGTTCGCGAGAGGTGGCGCAGTAGAAAAAAACACTAAGATGTAATTTGGGTTTTTCCGGGGATCGAACCTGGGATCCCTCGCACAGCAGTCCAGCACACTAACCACTGCGCTACTGGGCTACTGCGCCCACAAAAGCTTTTCCCCAAAAGGTCATAAAATGTACCTGTTATTTTTGTTTCACTTAAGATTACGAACAGTGGCTTAATCTACCTGTTAGAAGCTTAAAAGGTAAAAAATAAAATAAAAAAATTGCTTGTATAATTAAATAATGTTTTTATTCAAAGAGTAGCAATAGTTTTTAGTAATAGGTAGATACTACCTCCTGATCGCTAAATCAGTTCAAGTAGCCTGCTGTGTAGAGATTCATAGAGTGCTGTCAAATAATCTAGCGAAACTACGGACCAGGCTCGTTTTATGGCTCCATAATTTCTTCCGTTTCATGATATTGCTTTCCTCCTTCGTAGACTTTTCTTTAAAGCCAACTCCACACGTTTTCCACGATATGCTCAGGTCAGGTGAATATGGGGGCCATGCAAGTAGGTTTACATTTTAGTTCTGAATCCAGGCTTTTTTTGTCCGTGCGGTGTGTATCGGTGCATTGTGTCTTGTTGAAAAGACCATCGCTGACCACGAAATATCTCCGAAAACTGCGGAAAAGCTCTTCCCAGTATCGATTTGTAAGTGATTGCCATCATTTTGGAGCTTTGGAAATCCATCTCCACAATTCTGTAATGGCTTATTGCTCCCTATACCATTACACCACCTCCTTTGATGTGCTGCTTTGCTGACTCTTCCTTTGCGGTTTTTTTTCCATACTTCTCCAGGGGCCTGTACCACAAAACTACAAGTATTGTACAACAGGCGAATTTTAACAATTAAAAACTGGTTTTGTACCAGAAAACCATTGTTAATTGTTAAAATTCGCCTGTTGTACAATACTTGTAGTTTTGTGGTACAGGCCCCAGGTCTTTAATAAAGTTGTGTACAACAGTGGCGCCTATTCCAATCTTGTTGGATATAAAACGGATGGATTTTCCTTGTTCCCGTTAAGCTCGAATTTGGCCTATTTCCTCCTTGGTTAATGTCTTTCCTTTACCTATAGTTGTGGATTAGGTATATGAAGTTATTTCTTAAACTAAGCTCCCTAATACTCCAAGTATCCTTTTATTTGATTTAAAACATGGTAATAGGTAGATTAAGTAATTGTTCGTAATCAAGTGAAACAAAAATAACAGGTAAATTTTATGACCTTTTTGGGATAAGCGTCATAAAAGTTACATTTATCAACTTAATCCCATTTTTTTTTTTGCAAAATTTTGTAAAATTAAAACAAACAAATTCCTGTTCGTAATCAAGTGGCACGGAGTGTAGTAGTGGTTTGAATTGATTTACACCAATTATGGATTGCTTAAGTTCTATATTTAGTACTAAAAACATTTTTGCTTTCCCTTCGTGTCAAGCCGCCAAAGTTCTTAAAATTTACAAAATAGACTCACTTATCATTTCGAACATTTTTATATTTATAATTTTGCGGGACTTTCCGGGACAAATCTGTAAATGAGGGACATTTTTCCGGCAGTTTATGATGCGGGACAGCTATGTGAAATGCGGGACTGTCCCGCAAAATGCGGGACGTCTGGTCACTATATCCTTGGGTCCTCTCAGACTGAACTCCAGCGCGCACTCGATCGGTTTGTAGCCGTTTGTGTTGAAGCTGAGATGAAGGTAAACGTGAACAAATCGTAGAGATCGCATTAGAAATACCAGAATACGTGAGGAACTCAATGTCGAGCAGCTACTTCTCCGGACGGAGCGGTCCATGCTTCTGTGGTTTGGTCATGTTAAACGCATGCCCCCGACCAGGATGCCACGACGCCGACGTGCTATGGAATCCGTACCATCGGGCAGGCGTCCTCTAGGTAGACCCAGGATGAGATGGTTAGATCAAATTCATAATCTCTCCTCTACCCGTATGGGGATTGCCCTTGATGATTTGGAGTCGATGGCGGAAGATCGAGAGCTATGGAGGGTCCACTTGAGCAACTACACCCGCGACCCACTTAATGGATAAGCGGGCCATTGAAAATGTATGTATGTATGTAGGTTGTTTAACGTAATATTTTGGTGATTAAGAATGATTCCTTCTTGCTGACAACAGTTCTATACTTTGTTTAAGGCAGATAACCTCGTCCTAGGTGTAAAAAAAGTGAAGTAGTCCTCCAAGTCGGGGTATGTCGGACAAGTATTTCCGGAGCAAGGGCAAGCATTAGAAAAAGATATTTACAGTCCTTCAAAAATAAATAAGGCAACACTTGGGTGTGGTGTACCTGGTTTCAACGCTTGAATTTGTTAAATAATGGCTTTCTCACTCATTTCCGAATAGTTTCCAGGCTCTCTTTTCACTCTAGTACACACCTATTATTCAGGTCTTGCATCACACAACCCAAACTATTTCGATGCTTAAGTTACAAAGGGTCTATGATCGAAGCCTCTTTACAAAAGCGTCATATCTATGATGTTTTATTGCGATATTTGAAAATTTAATAACTTGCCATTTATTCCGTCGCGTCGACCGTCGTCAAAAGAGACAGCACTCAGCTCTGATCATCAACGATCAACATGTTTCGAGATATACTCGTAGATACCACACCACAATATCTCGAGTGGTATCACGTCAGCCATTTAATTGTCTCTCATTTGTTAAGTTATCTATCACTCCAAGTCCAAGCTTCTTTGTGAGATCACATAGATTGATTTCGACAACAATGCTCAACAAAACGTTAACAAATTGAACTCATAACTCAAGTTAACTTTACAATATCTCAAAACATATGAAAGAAAGCCTAACCTGAGTGAGAGGACCGTGGAAAAAAATGACCTGTCAAATTATCCGAATTCGAATTCGAATTTAATTAATAATGACACTTCAATGTGAATCAAGAAGAAAGGCGAAGCAATTAATTGACTCCCAACAACAACCTAATGACTCCAAATGAGCCACAATGACCCATTGAATGGATATAGATACCCACAACAAAGACGCAACCCACAATGGAAAACCCCAAAACAAATAGGAATGAAACAAGCCCTGTTATTCAAATG
Source organism: Cheilosia scutellata (assembly GCA_955612985.1). NCBI lineage: Eukaryota > Metazoa > Arthropoda > Insecta > Diptera > Syrphidae > Cheilosia > Cheilosia scutellata. The sequence continues at coordinate 94,721,317 of OY015311.1, forward strand.
ACTTCTTATGGCTAAACAACTTGGAGCACACATTCATCGCATACACGACCAAACTGCAGGACCTATAGCTAAACATTATGGTATCCACAAATCTACAGGTTTTTACTCTGCTCCTAGGTTCTGTGCGATAGAAATGTGGTCGTTTATTCAAATTGTATGGTTTCGATAATTTATTGCGTCATGAAGAACACGATACGAAGTTAGACCCAGCAATAGACCTAGACCACAGAGACACCCCAGTGGAGCTGAAAAAAAAAGTGTACACAGATAACGGCATTTTGTTAACGTGACACTTTGCATTCTTGTAGAATGGAATCACCACTAACAAGGGTCAGCAGCTTTGTGACGGTTTTTGTATCTTCTTTTCCAATTCGATGAACATGACAAGAAATTGTTAATAAATTGCCTACGTGATATGTCACGTGTGATGTCAAATGAATTATGACATGATTTGGGAACGCTAAGAGCGTCCAATTGTGTCAGTTAACTCTCTTTTAAGGTTCAAACAAAATACACAGCCGTCAAATAAAATTGTTATTTCGATTGTGTGTTGTCGAAAGTCGTGATTTGGCTGAATCAGTGATGTTGTTGTGTTGTGGGTGCGTGTAAGCAAGCGGATATGGCGCGTGTGACGAATTTTTCAAGTTTTTTTCTATTCAAAGTTACATATAAAATGAGCCGCGCTTGGTCGTATTACACTCATCGTGGTGCGTGTTGAAGTCCAATATTTTTGCATACTAATTACGTGGAAAGCTTTGACATGTTACACGGTTTTTGTTAATAAATTTATTGGCTTCCTGCTCAGGAGGGAGGGTTTTTGTGGTGTGGAAGTTATGTTGTCATGAGTATTATAGGCATAGTAATATTTATTGTATTGCCATCGGAAGCAATGGCTACGACTACGATAATCGATACCGAACAAACAATTTAATCAATTTTTTGAGAAGTGATGAATTTTAGATAACAAAGAAGATCCGATTAGTGCCTCATATTGAGGTAGATAAAAGCATGCATTAATGGGCGATTGGATTTATACTTTTCAAAGCCACACGAGAACATTTTAGTCGGCTCTCACATTGAGGCAACAATCAATAAGCAACTGGCAATAGGAAACACGCAAAATGATCGCTCACAATTATTTTACATTGAATTAAATTAAAGGTCTCTTCTCACATCAAAGCTACTAAATATCGCTAGAACCATGATGGAATAAGTATAAGGTGGTCTCGTCGGCTGCCGACTCGTTCGTTTTTTGGTCCCTTAACGCTTCGTTAATGTACACTTACTACGCTGAATAAAGAGAAAAACGTGTCGTTAAGGGACTACTTTTTGCCGACGAGACCACCTTATACTTATTCCATCATGGCTAGAACGAAAAATGTTGCTGATTGCTTATTGGCAGTTGCTATAGCAACTATAGTTGCTTATTGCTTGTTGCCTCAATCTGAGAGCCGCCTTAGGGTGGTATTCACCGACCATACTCGTAAGTTAAGAGCTTCGTAAACCTATTCACCAACCGTTATTAGTGCAGATTTACGAGCGCTCGTAAGACTTACGAGTGGTCCCAACCATGATGGAATAAGTATAAGGTGGTCTCGTCGGCTACCGACTCGTTCGTTTTTTGGTCCCTTAACGCTTCGTTAACGTACACTTACTACGCTGAATAAAGAGAAAAACGTGTCGTTAAGGGACTACTTTTTGCCGACGAGACCACCTTATACTTATTGCATCATGGTCCCAACCAGTGCTGCCAGATATTTTTCCCCAGAAATCGTAATTACTAGCTTTCAAAATCGTGGAAATACGATTTTGTTGGAAATAAAAAAAATAAAAATATATATAGAAAATATACGTTCAACAGTAGCAGATGACTTCGGAAGTGATAAAACTTCAAAAATGAAATTTTTCATTAACGGAAATGGTAAACTTTTATTACCATGCTTTGTTTGTAAAACGTTTTTCCAAAAAATGTTACATCTATTGAAGATCGAGGTGCAGAAAAAAGATATTCAAAATTGAGGTTTCTTATCTCACGAAATTCGGCATCGGCGTCTTGAATATCTTTATTTAGAATTAAATTTGGAAAACTTTTGAATAATGGATAAAAATAATCTACTTTTTTTTCAATTATGTTTAGTGGACTTAGAATTTAGTGGACTTAGAAGGCAATTTAAATTCATCATTAAGGTATTTATGTTTACCACCTTTAAAATATCGGGTTTAAGAAAAAAAATCTAAAATTGTTAAAACTAATTGCTTGACTTCACAATACATTTTATGTATTTGTGGCTGCTCGTTCACCTTCATATTTTCAGAAGATATTTGGAAAATTGCAAATGAATTTTTGTATTCAATAAATTTGAAAAAAATCTTGGAATTTTATGCTTTTTTAGTTCAAAAATCTTGGAATAAGTTTTAAGCCCTAAAATCGTAAAAATACGATAAATCGTGGAATCTGGCACCGCTGGTCCCAACCACTCCTAAGTTAGGAGAGGTTCGTTGTTCGAATTCGAACATAAAGGCAGAGCGCGCGCTGTCATATTTAACGTAAACAATATGACAGCATTTTGAGATTTGGGTTTTATTATTATTTTTTTATAAATTCTAGTTTTATCTTTAGTTTATTAATTTTGTATTGTCAATAATGTTTTTACAAATTTGGAAGGCAATATTTTGAGCCATATTTGTTAGTTTCGCAAAATAATTTATTCGTAGTAGACCATTGTTATAGTTGGACAGTGTTCTAGTATCGTGGGATTTTTTTCCTTTCTAATAAAATTCCAGGCAAAAAAAATGTTATTCTAGAGAAAGAAGATACTGCAAAAGTCATCGAATGTAATATACATTGGACAATTATGCGTGAACTCTGAATGTCAATTATTTAATGAATAATATCTCGATATTCTGAAGATGTTACTAAATTAGTTGCTAAATTGATAAATATTTGGACATTTGGTTAATACAAAACGTTATGTTGAATAAAATAACAATTGTCTTTTCTTAGAAACAAATAATAAAACTAATAGAGTACCTAATCATATGGGATTTATTTTTAGAGGTTCTGGGTACAAAGGTAAAAATCGTAACTGCTCGAGGAAAAAATTATCCAATGGATATAGGAACACTGCACTTGTCGATGACAGTTGTCGCGAAAAAGAGCAAGTTCGAAAATGAGAGGAATTTCGAACATTCGAGCTAGCATCATAGACATAATATCGGATAACCCTAATATTATTAAAGTTACGAGCTTCGTAAGTTAATAATCGACTTACGAGTGGTTGGTGAATACCACCCTTAATGTCCATGCCCATAATTTCCAGAGCCGAGGTAGATAAAGTCCCTTACTCCAAGTTATAGCTGTCGATCGCGACGTTTTGTCCGATTCTACGATGTTGGGTGTCCCTTCTTGTTGACAGCATATACTTTGGTTTTACCGTCGTTGACTGCTAGACCCATTTTAGACGCTTCCGTTTCTATACTAGCAAACGTACCAGTGACAGCTCGCTGTTTTCTACCAATTATGTCAATATCATCGACGTATGCAAGTAATTGGACGGACTTTTGAAATATCGTCCCTTGTGTTTGTGTATCGGCCAATTCTTTCAAGTTTGATATTGAAGAAGTCGCAAGACAGCGCGTCACCTTGTCTAAATGACATCAAAGGTTTCGGTAAGATCGTTACCGACCTTGAAGCAGCAGCGAGCTTTCTCCATCGTCATGCTACACAATAGAACGGGTTTTGCAGGGATGCCGAAGTTAGACATGGCTCTGTATAGCTCGTCTCTATATGGATGTTATCATACGCAGCTTTGAAATCGATGAAAAGATGGTGGGTATCGATTTGGACTTCTTGGGTATTTTCTAGGATCTGCCTAAGCCGTGTTCCCACGTTGAGGGGAAAATCGGCATTTTTGCCGATTTTTTAAGACGAAATAGAAAAAAAGGGGAAATGGATAAAAACGGGTAAACAAATCCAAAAAGGGGAAAAATCTTAAAATCCTATCAAAAACAGTTTGCAAGAAAATCTTTTAAAATGAATAAATTTTAACAACCTACAAAAAACAACCATGCTGAAGAAATGTGCCATGCAACATCTCACTATCTTTTTGTTTCGTTCTGAATGCATTCATTTTGACATTTAATAAAACTATTACCATGGGCTGGCCATTCACTCTTTACCATGAACGTCGTATCCAGAGAGACAGGTCGATTTTGAGGGATTAGAGAGGAGGAAGGTAGATGGTACAGAAAATGGACCAAAATCCACTTTCAGAAACAATTCTCGCATGCTCATGATATGACGCATGATCATGAATGTTCTTTTTCGAAACCATAGCGCTTTCGATACAAATCTTCATTTGGTATTTGCGTTGGTATAGTGAGGACGTAAAAGAGACAGGTCGATTTTAAGTGAGTAGAAAAAAGAGAAGGAATATTTAGCTTCTTTTCTCAACTAACCTAAAAATCTAGCCGTCTCGACCGACACGACTTTCATGGGAAGGCATGTGATTCAAAAGATTAGGCGAATTTCTAGACAACGGTGGCACAACTTAATGGGTAAGTGAAAATAATCCTAATTTTATTTTGGATTTTGAAATGAAGGAAGAACCAACAAACAAAAAATACAAATATCTCAAGCAATTGTAAGATTTTGCCCGAGTTCAAAAGCTGGTTACGCTAAGATTTTTTCTTCGGAGACAAAAAAGGGATTTTTTTGTTTTTTTAGAGGGGAAAAGAAATTATTTTGGTGTTAAGAAAAGGGATCTTGTATGCGATGTTAAGAAGAATGATACCTACCCCTGTAGTTGGCGCATTCATTTGACCAAATTTTTTAAATGAATTGGTCATCTCCGGCTCCCGGAAATTACGCCAGAATTGTTTTTTGGAAAAAACGCCAGAAAATTTTTATTTAGTAAAAATTGGAAAAAGCACCAGAACATTATACGCCAGAAACGTTGGAAATTAGGCCAGACAGGTGTGGAAAAAGAGCCAGCAAGTAAAATGGAAATTAAGCCAGATAATAAAAATAGCCAACTCGTATTCTGGCCTAATTTCCAAACTAATTTTGGAAAAAAGATCAGAAAATGTTATTTATTTGAAAATTATCGAAGTTCACATAACGAAAAAACGCCAGAAAATTTTTGGAAAAAAGACCTGAAATTTCGGAAAGATAGCCAGAAAATTCTGGCTTTTCTTCCTAGGAAAAAAGGCCAGACTTTGTATAGAACATTTTCAGGTTTTTTTTCCAAAAAAAAAAATCTGGCGTAATTTCCTCTGGCGTAATTTCCAGGAGCCGTCATCTCCAGCTGCTCTAAAAAGCTCGGCAGGTAGACTGTCACGCGCCACAGTTTTGTTGTTCTTTTGCTTGGATATTGCTGTCCGTATTTCGTTTTGGTCAGGTGGATGGAATATATAGAATGATACGTTCTGCCTAACTGCGCGATTCTGGTCTTCGTCGCCATTCTAGAGTCTGCAGAAGTAATGGCCAATTCACAATACAGCGAGAGAGCGAGATCGAGTCTAGCGCGAGTTGTCAAATTATTTCCAATCAATGGAAATGCATGCAGCAATACACAATGAATTTAGAATTTCCAATCAATGGAAATGCATGCAGCAATACACAATGGCGCGACCATTTCGGAAATTTGGAAAAATCTCGCCCGAGACACCGATGACATTTACTCTCTGAGTGGGAAGTAGTGCTCTTGATTTTACCCGGGTAATACCCATCTGAACAACTACCCGGGTACCCGGGTACCTGGTAAATGCGGGTATTACCCAAGTTCGCGGGTACCCGGTAGTTTCGGGTAATGGGTACCCGGTAATTCCGGGTAATGGATATCCTAAATTCAGAAGTCCCTGGAATTGAATATCGAGGTGTTATGAATGTTTTTCGAGCTACATCTATGTATACATATAATAAAATTGTAGATTTTTTGTTTGTTCCACTATCACGTAAGAACTACTAACCCGATTGGTATGGATCTTTTTGGAAAAGGTAGGCCTTATCAATAGGCACCATATAGGGTTTATTTGGTTAAAATTGGACAAAGGTGCGTGGCACCGCCCAAACAAAAAAAACATTCAAAATCTTATATCTCGAAAACCGCCGAATTGATTGTGTTGAAACTTACAGACAATCTTAGGTATTGGCCCAGGAGTATTGCTGTGAAGATTGGCCAAATTGGACAAAAGGGCTCGGCACCGCCAATACAACAAAAACATTAAATGTCAATTAGTTCGACCACCACCTAATCGATTGAGTTACAATTTTTGGACAATCTTAGGTGTTGGCCTGGGAGTGTTCACTTTTCTTCGACAGTCATGGCCATGGGAGCCAAAGTTTCTAAAATTTGTAACATTGATATGCATTGTCCTGATAGACAAGAATACTATCTAGGCAATACGATTCCTGGAAAAATAAAAAAATGGAGTGTACAGATAATAAAACAATAACAATAAAAACTTTTTGTCACTGATTTAAATGAATTTGAAATTGATTTTTTAATTTTCTATTTTGCACTACGAAGTTTGAAGGGGGTTCGCTAGTATATTATATATGTAGGTAACGAAATTCATATAATTATGGCGGAAAACATAACCCAATAAATTAGATTTACTTCAAAACGTTTTACTTTTGGTTAACACTACAGAATAGCCTTGCAATTGCAACTAAACAAAACTAATACAGTTTACAAATATTTGGTCTTTAAGTAATTTAGTTTAAAATCGTACGGTGCATTATGCGAGAAGCACATTAAAAGTAATATTGCTTACAAGTTAACGGAAAGTTGCACATCGTGGACAGTGCACATTCCGATTTTCTTTTAACAATAATAATTGTTCTTATCTTACCAAATAGTTAGTTAACGGTAGTTAATATTAGGGCTTATTTACTTATCGGGCTCCCGGCCCGGGCTAGCATAACCAAAAAAAAAAGAGAGCCCAACAACTCTAAATACGAAGTTTGAAACAAATCCGATCAAGCATTTAGGCTGCAGGCCTATGGGACAGACAGACATACGGACGGACAGATTTGCGAGACCAACTTTTTTGAGTTCCGCCATCATCGTAATATCAGAATTGATTAAAATCGCGAGTTCGAAATTTTGTACGAAAAAGAATGTAGGTATCTATTTTTCTCTTAATACGTAAGTATACGAGAAAGTTCAAAAGTTATAGAATTTACTAGCGTAGCCCGTGCACACTTCGTGGTGCAAAATTATGGGCAGTGCCACGCCTCTTTGTCCAATTTAGATCATTACAATCATCTCGAGCAAATATCAAAGAATCTCTGAAAATTTGAGCCAAATCGGTGCAAAACTTTTCGAGTTTTTGAAGCATACACAAACCAACATAACATTTTTATATAAGTAGCTATGCATATTTGTTTTAAATTTAAGTACATATGCACGCATATTTGGACCAACATACGCAATTGCGGGACACACTTTTTTAGACTTCTGACCTACGGTATACGAAAATGCTAAAAATACGTACGAAAATGTTATTTGTAAACGTGCTTGGAGATAAAAAAAAAACTATGCGGGTACCCGAAATGGAGCGGGTACCCGAAAAAACGGGTACCCGGAGTAATCGGGTACCCGAAATTTTGGTACCCGGGAAATACCCGCAAATCTCGGGTACCCGGGTACCTGGGTAGAACCCGGGTATGCGGGTATCAAGAGCTCTAGTGGGAAGCGACGCCATTTTCATAGAAATGTACTTAAGGTTGCACTTTTATCGTTTTTTGTTATTATTTTGATACGGTTTCATTATTCTGAGAAATTTTTAAATAAGTCAGCGATAATGTTAGAACTTATTTTCCCATAATAATGAATGACGGTGAAAAGGGGAATTTCGTATTTCTTTAAACATCAGATCAAATAACACGTTTTTGATTCGAAAGTCAAAAAAACTTTTTTTATTTGAACACACACCAAGCGAAACAGAATGAAACAAAACAGAACGTATTGTTTTCTTGCTTCGTTTGGTGTGGAATTAGAGATTTTATTTTAGTGTTGGTCGGACTCAGACGATGAAGTTGTGCAAATCTTATTTACATTTTAAAAACAACGAAAATTAAATTTTGTTTCGCAAAAACAACAAGTTAACTATCGGCACCCAAACATGTTTTTCTGTTTTGCTTTGGTTTTTATGTTTTGTTTTCGTTGGCGAGTGTTGCAATTATCGTCAACGACGCTGGTTCGAAACAGTTTTGTTGCATTCGGTGTATTTTTGACAACCACCACCGAAACACTTAAAAACAAAAACATGTGTTTTGTTTCATTTGCTTTGGTGTGTGTTGGCTCATAAGAAACAATGTGCTCTTGTTTCACGAAACAAAAAAACACGTTTTGCTTTATCGGGTGAGTTTTCAACCTTAGACAGCAATTGCTTAATTTTTTTTTGAACTAACTTTATAATTCATAAGCAACATTTTAAGACCAAGATTGAGTTCAATCATTAAGGTTAAGTGCTCAAAAAAAGCAACAGAATTGTTTTCGGTTGCATTTTACTGATAGTTATAAAAGCGACGCCTAAAAACTGCGAATTGGTTGTTTTTAGAATATTCAAATTGCATGCAATAGTGCTAAAAAAGCAATAAAAGAGCAGCTCTCTTTTGTAAAAAAAATCGAAGTGGCAATATGGTTTGTAGTTTCAGTGGTCCCTCTATTCTTTGTCAGAAAAACTCGCCGACGTACCACGTTTCATTGTAAATTGCCGGACGAGGTTAAAGCGAGAACGAGGCGAGAGCGATTCTCGCCTCGTTCTCGTCTAGTTATCACGCCCGCATTGTGAACGAGGCATAATTTTTTCACATTCTCTTCATCGACGGTGATTCTACTACAAGGTTTCTCTCATTATCTCTACAGGTTTCTGTACGGAATCTATTTTTTTAATACAATGTAGTTATTTACAACACAGAAATTTAACTAATGTCCAACTGTCAGTTTATAAATTGTCAGCTGTCAACTGTGGCAAATGTCATTGAATAAAATAGGGTCCTGGTTTCATCTGATATTGCACCAAATCTAAATTGAAATTCGACGTGATTCACTTGAAACTAAAGAAAATAGCTCGTCTTTTACATTTCACTTTACAGTGACTATACCATCGGTATTTTCAAAAATAGGCTTAAGAACTCCTTTCAAAAAATTGTTTGGGACTATCCCTATTACATCCTGTCATTCTATCATTTCTTCCCGATTTTGTTGACCCCTCAACATATTTTACGCCAACTATAGCTCGATCTTTGACCGGCCGGCGGCGCCTGTACGCAACCGAGACTGGAATTTGCCTTTTTTTGCACATAAACAGTCATAAATTTTGCGACAACAACACATTTAATCTATTTGACGACTCCCAAAAAGGAAACACCTACCCAACTCCAACAAGCGCAATAATCTCCCGCTCACACATAAGTAACTATCTTCTTTCCTTTTGGCTTTTGCTCATGAGAAGCCCTACATTTTCCATGAAATGAATATCCTCAATCAAATAGTTTAGCAAACAATAGAACGTTACTCAGAGCAAATAAAAAATATATTAAATCTGCATAGTACGTTGGCAAAGAAAGATTTATTACACTCTTGAACGTTAGACTTAGAACCAAGGCGCAGTCCCCCAGCTACCATAAGGATCTACTTTCACTGATGTGATGCTCCACTTCTATTATATGACTCTCCTTTTCGGTATCCTTTGAAAAATGAGAAATACAATTTTTGCTGCTTTCATACGTACATAAATGTGCGTATCGCCCATGTAAATATTGATTAATATTTTCTCTGCAAAATTACATAGATACTATTTGTCACTTGGGTAAATATTTGTTGATGATTTTGTTCCAAACGCACCGAAACGAGTAAACAAATCCAAATATAAGTACAGTAACAAAAGACAAAGGATTAGAAACACTGTCACTGCTAAAATCTTCCTTTTTCTAGGACAAAAGCAAAGAATTAAATAAAAGACAAGACAGTGCGTGGCCAACATACCTACACGGCTACACATGGCAATTCAGAAATATGTAATAAAAGTAAACAGTGAGCACTTAATTTTAGGGTCCCTGATGGTTGGGATGTTGATTTTTTAAGGGGCGTCAAACGCTAACTTGCCCAATAGGGTTCTATACCAGACTCGGTCAAATGCCTTTGATATGTCCAAGGCTACGGCTCTGAATTCACCGTGTTGTTCAATTTCTTGCGTCCATAAGTGCGTTACGTAGCTAAACAGGTCTCCAGTGGAACGACGGCTCCGAAATCCGTATTGCCTGTCGCGTATTAAGCGGCCCATAGACACTACACTTGTGTCTGCACCGGTGTAGGTGTACGGAAATGTGTGCTGTGTATGGGCTGGTGCGCACACCGATTTTGGTGTCAGACACGGTGCGAGTAAAATCAAAAGTTTTTGATTTTTGGTGTAGGTGTCTCGATCGGTGTGATGTGTATGGCGGAATGCCACTCCGGTGTCAGTACACCGGTGCAGACACAAGTGTAGTGTCTATGGGCCGCTTTAATCGGTGGCCTTCTAGATATTTGATTATTTCGACATTTATTGCCTTTTCCATTACTTTTCCATTAGCATTGAAAGTAACGCTATTGGACGATAGTTTTGTGGCAGACATTTCCTCACTTTCTTTGTAATAGGTTGAATGCAAGCGGTCTTCCAGCAAGAAGGAAACTTCTTCTGGGAGTACGACATGCTAAACAGCTTACATAGTACAGGTGCAAGTTCAAGTGCACAGCTCTTGAGTACTATATTATTACAATCTAGTTCTTTAAGGATGCTTTGAATTGTTCGAGGCCGAAATTTCACTTCTGCCATCGATGATTGCACCCTCGGGATATTTGGTGGCTCTAGTTGTGCAGAATCTAGGGTGGAATTATCTGAAAACATGCTAGCGGAAAGATCCGCCTTTTCTTTATTGTTGTTGCTAGCGTGCCGTCTTCTTTTACTAGAGGTAGAAAAGAAGAGCAGCTTAAGTTATTACTGATTGCCTTTGCCATGGTCCAGAAGGCTCGTGAGCCGCTAGGACATCCAATCACCTTGTTAGTGGCTCTTTCACTGTAAGTTGTCTTCGCCGATTCAATAACTAGGTTGCATATACTATTTCGAAGAATTATAAATTCAAATCTTTTTTGCTCCGAAGGGTTTAACCGCCATTCACGGAAAGCCTTGTTTGTAGCTGCGGTAATTCGCTTGTGATCTTTGTTAAACCAGAGTTTATTTGAAGCCAGTTTTATGATGCAATATGGAAATCTATATGTATAAAAGAAAGTGTCCAAACCCATGTAATCCCATAACTCGAGATTGGCAGAACCAATTTTGATGATTTATACTTTGTTGGAAATGTATTTTCTCAGTACGGGTTTTAAAAAAAAGAAAAATTGGACAAAAAGGAGCGTGGCACCTCCCATACAAAAAAAAATCTTATATCTCGAAAACCACTGAATCGATTGAGTTCAAATTTACATACGATCTTAGGTATCGGCCCAGGAGTATTCCTGTGAAGATTGTTCAAAATTGGTCAAAGGGGCGTGGCACCTCCCATACAAAAAAACATTCAAAATCTTATATCTCGAAAACCGCGCAATAAATTTAGTTGAAACTTACAGAAAATCCTAGGTATTGGCCCAGGAGTGTTGCTGTGAAGATTGGTCAAAATGGCACAAATGGGACATGGCACCGCCATGCAAAAAACATCTTCTATGGGGTGAAACTCGATGACGTTAGGTATAACTCGATAACCGTTGGGCCGATTTTCATGATTCTTTTTTTGTTCTGTTCGTATTGCTGTATTTCATATATTTACGCAGATAGGCAATTCCAGAAAATCGATTTATTCTAATTTTTCGCATTTTACGAAAGAACATTATTATCTAAGATCTATAAGCAATACAATTTCTGTGCACGGGCAAAGCCGGGCGGGTACAGCTAGTGGAATATAAAATTCCATGCCGAGTAAAATCATTTCGGATACGGCGTCTGCGCACATATTGACATCTGTTTCTCTAAAGCACATATCAGCCCATGGCAATGAAGCGAATAAATAACGCAGCTCGTTCCAGTTAGATTTACTATAATTCCAAATCGAACGATAACGATCCTGGTTCGCTCCTATTGGTATCGGTATAGAGAGGATAGCAGATATTAGAGCATGATCCGAATTCCCTAAGGGAGCAGACACTTTTATTTCATAATTATCTGGCTCTGTTGTGAGAAACAGATCGAGAGTGTTCCCGTAATTTGATGGATTGTTTGGAATTCGTGTGGGCTCTTATAGGTCTTAGATAATAATGTTCTTTCGTAAAATGCGGAAAATGAGAATAAATCTATTTTCTGGAATTTTCATTCTGCCTAAACCTAAAATATACAACAATACGAAAAAAAAACAAAAAAAGAAAATCATAGATGTTTTTTGTATGGGAGGCGTCAACCCTGTTTGTCCAATTTTGGCGTGGCGATATCGATAACGGATGTAATGTATTGGATATTATAATGTTCACCCTCTGCATCGCCCTCCCTCTCCTTGATCATGCTACTTGTTTGTAATGCTGTATTTCCTTTCCTTTGTTTCCCTCTTCCTATGGAATCCAAACAACTACCTACCCCAACCCTACACTGTTACCATAAACCATATAGAATGAAATTAAACCTGTTTTGTATTATACGTCTCTTCTCTTGTGAAGATTATAAATATGTATACCCCATGCCATAATAGACATACCTACATAAATACAACTGACCATAGCAGTATAAACATCCATTTGTTGCAAGGTGTATGTGTATGTATATATTTTCACTTAAAAAAATACATTTTGGCTAAAAACTGTTCCTAAGGACGTGGCTATAAACGACATAGCCTATAGCAGTCTTACAGTCTTAAGGAACATTTTAAAAAAGTTTCATGGAAATCTGTCCAGTAGTTTTTGAGTTTTTAGCTGACAAAGAAAAGTCCTACAGTTTTATTATATGTATAGATTTCAGGTTTACACAAACCAAAATTCTAGAAAATCGATTTATTCTCATTTTTCGCATTTTACGAAAGAACATGATTATCAAAAACCGAAGTAATACGATTCCTGTGGACGGGCACCGGTAAAAACGTTGCGTATATAAGTCCGATAATGGCCGCTGAACCATTGAAGATATCCGCTTAATTCCTATTAAAAAAATTATTGTACAAAAATATCAAAATAAATCTTGAAATATAACTATTTTAGGCAGAACAACGATTGGACGTTTTTTTTCAATGATGTTATGGCATCTTTAAGGTAATCCGATGATATTCTGTAAAAATACGACGCTTAATAATTATAAATCATTGAAATGAGAAACACCTTACGGAATATCGTCGACTTCTTTGACATTCAGAACGCCGGCCTCTTCGTCGAGGCGATCAATCAACTCTAATGGTATAACATCGTATATATTGTTTACGTGTTTCCTACTAGCATCCTTGACAGGACTCTACTGTCAACAATTTGACAAGTTCATTCAATTTTTTTTTTTTTTTTTTTTTTCATTTTACGAGTTCAATTAAACAAAATAAATTCTTTTTCCCAAAACTTAGGGGTCATTTATCGTTCACCACAATCCTTTTTGAAAATCAAATAAATTATTAAAAATACTGCAAAATAAACCTTTCCTAAAGTGGTGCCAAGTTTTTCGAACCATTGCATTACTGGCTCCGTTAGTTGTTAAATATAAGTACGAAGATAACTTGGTTGCCATTCTCTTTGTCGGCTATACATTTAAAATTAATCACAATCAGGCTATAGATATTCAACATCATGCACCTTTCAGAAACATATCTTCTAGATAGAGAAAACTATTGAGGAGTCTTACATCTTCAACCATTCCGCTTAAAATTTCATCACTTGATAAACAAGCTCGATGAGGGCCGCTAAAATGTAACCCTCTATGCCTCATAGCATCTGTATAGATGCATGGAACTATCACTCATAGTGACTTTGATTAATTGCGGCTTTCAATTAACATGGCAGAGGATTTTTTTTTTCTGTATTCAAAAAAGCAAAATAGAAATGTCTGTTTGACAGATGTACATATGTAGCGTTTCGTTTTTACGAAAAACCTAAATGTTTCAGGTCTTCTCGGTCTCAGTATCAGTATAACGAAGGCACCTCTAAGAGCTATCACCATATGAGTGGGGTGCTCGGTGCGGTTTGGATGTATAATTAATATTTATCAAAATGAAACTGTTACGTGTTTGTCTTGGGCTAATTAAGTGAAGTTAATTAATAACGAGAGGTGGTTACATTTTGGACCACCTACGACGAGGGGAACCACTCTGAGAATTTATTGATATAATTTATTTTAGGCTCATTATCTCTGCTTAAGTGTGGGTAATGAGTTTTAATGTGTGGCGGTAGTCCCAAAAGTTTGTAGTATGTCACAAAGAGCTCTGATGGAACAAGTGAGGGCACAAGTATGGAAACAATCATAATTGGCGACTTGTGACCTTTAGGTCGACAGTTTTACAACAATATGCAGCAAGAGCTTTTATCTGTTTCAACTGACTGACAGAGGGACAGACCTGTGCGGTAGGGGGGCTATTATCACCTGTGCAGTTACTTGGCGAAAACTCCAGGTAAAGACAGTTCCCGAAATCCATTATTTTCAACCTAAATGTGAAAAACCATTATCCTTAACATGTTAATAGCTGCCCCATCCATCCATACCAGCCAACCAAAGCTAACCACTCCACGTCCACACTATACCCTCTGCCGGTCTGGTCTGGTGGTGGCCTGTGGACATACCACTTCACTGTGAATATATTTTTATGTCTCTGTTACGAAGTAAATGGGTCATATTAATGCAATTTTATTGCGGTTACTCTGCTGATGAGGATGTGGCCTCAGACTGTTTCACCTCAACAAGGGGGGGACTATTTATTTTTCCTTGAAGTTATATCCATATTTTGCAGGCAGGATGAAAACCAGTGTACTAGTCTAATTGAACGCGGAGGACCGTTGTCAGTCGGTATAGGTATGCGAATGCGAATGCGTCTCCCACTTAATTAGAAATGACACGTGTGTAACACAACTTTCCTAGACATTTTAATTGCCTGGTATGGTGAAATGAGTCCCATGACAGGCGCTAGAAGAATGTGTATTCCTACTTGTATCAATTTGTATATCAACAACTTATGTTGGACTCCATTCACCTTCTCATAAATAACTGATTCAGTTCTTTCGTCGAACACAGTCGCACTTCCTCTTGAATGTCAGTAACATTTCCATTTGTTACTGAAGAGATTTATGGCCAATTCCAAGTCGACAAATCAACGCCCCTTTTGGAAACAATTTCCTTCTTCGTATTAACCTGGCAGATAGAAAAAAGGCACACACACACAGAACTGAATGCGGTTTAGAGTGCCACCCAGCCGCAGCACCACAGTCGGGGATAGTTGGATTTGAAGCTGGAGCTGGACTATCTCTGGGCAAATAACAAGGCATTTAACTTGCTCCAAATTGGCATTTGGACAAAATTTGTGTGTGTTTTTTTTTTCATTGCCGGCACGAAAGAGGTATCATCGCTTGGTATCTATCATCAAATGGGGTTAACGCAATCGTGGAGTCTGAGTCTCCAGCTGCTGTTAGCAGTTGGAGGAGTTATAAGAACTTGTTGCTTCAATGGGAAGGTGTATGGACCACTCATTGCCTACTGCAGCATTGCAAAAATAAATCATTTCAATGGTTGTCTGCAGTTGGTAGAGAATATAGACCCGGAGTACACTTCGGTGGTGGATGTTGACTATTATATAGTATAACTGGGACCCAAAGTTCATGCGGACATTGCCTGAGTACCTGTGTTCTATTACAGTTTCATTTCAGTGCGGCGATAATATACTGTAGATACGGATTAGGTAGGTACATCTGATGGATTTATGATGCATGCTTGACACAGATGAGAGAACGAAAGATGCATAAATTGCAGTTTACCAGGGACACCATGTTGAAGTCGATTAATGTGCTTGAATTTGTTGAATGTTGTCACCAATCTGGTCAAAATGTGTCACTATGTGTGCAAACTTAATTTTTGATGAAAACACTTTCCATACATGATTCTATTATTCTAGATCTAACTGCTCCAGACTTTCTTAAATAGTTCCCAGCCTCTTTCATAAATGCCCGGATTGACAGTCCACAGTTCACTTAAGTTTCTGTAGAGACGAACATAAGTGTAACTTGTGTATATTTTGCGTTTCAAAGTCGACTCCCAATACTCATCCCAAATGGTATACAAAAAAAAACTTGGCAGCACTTATCAAAAGTTTTAATAATTTAAAAATAATGTGAAAATAATAATGATAATGAAAAAGAATTTTGTTAGTGCTCAGTGGTTAGTGCCCTGAACTACTAAACTAAGGATCTCAGGCAGGGGTGTAGTGATGGTTCGAGCCATGGGGGTGACTTTCATTGAAATTCCGACTTATTACAGGAACTTTCCGACTGCACACAAATCATGAAAATCGGCCCAGCGGTTATCGAATTATCAACCCTATCGTGGAATCCGCCGGGGGGAATTATTCACGGAAAAGAATATTTTGGTATCGTCAAAATCGCAAAGTGAACAGTTCCCCGTGTGGATAATGTGAATGAGTTTCAATGTATCGTTAAAAACGTTCAAATTCGAATTTTTCCCGAACGGGTAAATGCTCACTTTGCGATTTTGACGATACCAAAATATTCTTTTCCGTGAATAATTCCCCCCGGCGGATTCCACGATAGGGGTGTATATCTAACGTCAACGAGTTTCACTCCATAGAAGATGTTCTTTGTATGGGAGGCGCCACGCCCCTTTGTCCAAATTTGATCAATCTTAACAGGAACACCCCTGAGCTAATACCTAAAGGACCATTCACATAAGAGCGACCAACTACCTACGATCGAACGACTATTCACAAGTTTTGACAGTCCGTTCACATGAACACTTTTATAGGTCGCTTCAGTTCGCGAATTTCAGCCATCAGTTTCTACCCACAATGTTTGAGGTTAAGTTCGAACGGATGTTTTATTCGCTAGTTTATGGAACGCGAATTAAATGATGTGGATTGCGAATAAACTTTGACAATTCGCGCCAAGGGTGTTTTCGTTCGCGGCAAAAAGTTTGGAATTCGAAATTTCGTTATTTAAACTGTTTATAAACTTATTTTCTTAATACATTTTGATATGATAATTAATTATCCTCCTCTTTGCCCAAACACACGTGTGCCGCGAATTGTTAAAGTTCACAATCCACATCAATAAGCCGCGAACTAGCAAATAACACATTTCTTCGAATTTAACCTCAGATTAGAAATGCCAACCGTCTTTTTTAAAATCGGATCTAAACTCGCTAAATTTTAAGGATTTCAGTCGGCAGATTCACCAATGCCGACCGCCCTTTTTAAAATCGAATCTAAACTCGCTAAATTTTAAGGATTTCAGTCGACAAATTCACCGATGCCGACCGCCATTTTTAAAATCGAATCTAAACTCGCTAAATTTTAAGGATTTCAGTCGACAAATTCACCGATGCCGACCGCCATTTTTAAAATCGAATCTAAACTCGCTAAATTTTAAGGATTTCAGTCAACAAATTCACCGATGCCGACCGCCATTTTTAAAATCGAATCTAAACTCGCTAAATTTTAAGGATTTCAGTCGGCAAATTCACCGATGCCGACCGTCTATTTTAAAATTGAATAGAATCTCGATAAATTTTAAGGATTTCAGTCGACAAATTCACCGATGCCGACCGCCATTTTTAAAATCGAATCTAAACTCGCTAAATTTTAAGGATTTCAGTCGGCAAATTCACCGATGCCGATCGTCCTTTTTAAAATCACATCTAAACTCGCTAAATTTTAAGGATTTCAGTCGGCAAATTCACCGATGCCGATCGTCCTTTTTAAAATCGAATCCAAACTCGTTAAATTTTAAGGATTTCAGTCGACAAATTCACCTATGCCGACCGCCCTTTTTAAAATCGAATCCAAACTCGATAAATTTTAAGGATTTCAGTCGGCATATTCACCGATTCACCGATTTTAAGGAGTTCAAGTGGAACCTTTGAAAATGCCGACTTTTGTATAGATTTATAAGTTTAAAAACATATACCTATTGGAAATTCAAACATAAGACCTAATTTTTTAAAATTGATCGTTGATTTGCCGACTCTTGAAAAGCCCCCCCCCCCCCCCCCCCCCTCCTCGCTACGCCCCTGATCTCAGGCTCAACCCACTAAGAAAACACAAATTAGGTATACCTACCTATACCATAGGTTTTTTTGTTTTTTTTTTTGCATTGAGTCAATTTTCACGAACGTAATAATATATCTACCGACAACTTGCTAAACTTAAGACTCGTTCGTATGAAATGTGCATCCGCAAAAACCAATTTCACTATCAATAATTTCACTTGTTTTACGTGCAATAAAATACGTTAGTCCCACCCAGTGCGTCGTCTAATTGAAACCTGATCTAGCCTCACACCGGCAACTATTTGACCAACGCAACTAGTTTACTCTCTCTCCTAACATGTACCTCTTAATGAGCAATATTCATTCAGCAAAAAAAAAGTCCTAAACCCTGAATCAAAACCAGGATGCAAATTTGAATTGCCGGCGTGAGTAACACGAGAACATTTTTATTCATGTGTCTCTTCAAAACACTGCCCAATAAAATGTCCAATTTATACCTCATAAAAAAAATCAAACAGCGCCAGTAAACAGCAAACCCAATCAGCAATAAAACCAGCCACCAGACAAAAAAAA
The DNA here is from genome assembly GCA_955612985.1 of Cheilosia scutellata. Classification (NCBI taxonomy): domain Eukaryota; kingdom Metazoa; phylum Arthropoda; class Insecta; order Diptera; family Syrphidae; genus Cheilosia; species Cheilosia scutellata. Next base: position 94,740,100 of record OY015311.1, read on the forward strand.
AAACAAAACCGAAAACAAGGAATCAAAAAATCGAAACAACAGACACCCATTGAACCTGCAGGCAAGCAAGAGCTCTCTCTCATCCAACCCTAAAGCATCAGGCAACCCAGCAAGGGATCAGTGTAGTATTCAGCGGCGTGCACCGGCCAGCAAAATCCGGAGAACGGACAAGAGGAATTAATTTTTAATTACCTTGCGCTGGCCCCATGTCGCTTAATTAATTACCCGGCGATTGGCAGGAGGCCAGGATGGCGTGGGACACACTTGTGTGCCAATGTATCTATCTTCGATTGTTTGTGCGCGATCGCATCTCGAATGGGCATCATCGTGGCTATCGGATGCTGAGTTCGATGTAAAAAGATGTTTGCCATTTTTTATTTTTTTTTCGGTCGCCGTCATCGTTCTCCTATAAACAATGTCATCCGAAAACTTGTTGACTTTTGTGTATGGACCAGACGTTGTAGGTTGAGATTTCGATTGTGCGCTACTACACGGTGCTGCGGCAATAGTGAGATGGTGAGATTCTGGTTGATTCCATGTATACCATGGACTCATGGAGGCCAGGCAAAAGTATTGGACAACGATGAGGAATTTAATTTCATTTGGATGGTGATTTGCTCGACAAGATAAGAAACAACATTATAAACATGTTACAGGTTGCATACGTGTACACAGGGTAAGGTAACTAGGAAATGGAATCAGAGGTCATAAGGTGTAGTACATGCGAGCGTATACTGGGAATTCTGACCACGAGCTATGTTCGTATACAGAGGCAATTAAAATATTAGCTTGGAAACGAACCTGTTTTGGTTGACGACAGGATAGGTACCTACTTTGATCTACATTGCAGGGATGCACTTGGACATCAAATAATTTGAAGTTAGAAAGGGGATGAGACAGAGTGTTTCTCAATACAGCTGCAAGTTGTGTGTAGGTAGGCCTACTGCCTAAATGTGTTTCAAGATCTTCCTATTAAATTGTCTAATGTCTAATCTATCTATATGCAGTGAGCGTCGAAAGTGAGTGAACCTGAACACCAATGCTGTTTTCATTCGTTTTTGGATTTTGAAAGCAGCTTTGTTTAAATACTTATAAAAAATTGTTTGGTTTTCAAATGAACTACGTTTTGTTATTGTTACTATTTCGTTCTCAAACTTTTTCCAGATTCTTAGTTACTTAGACAGACCCTAAAGAAAACTCATAGGAGCAGCAGTGTTCACTCACTTTATATAAAAATCATGATCATCAACTCCCAGCCCAAACCCTTTGCTCTAGAAAGCTAAAATTTTTCACAGAGGTTCCCTTTATGATGTATACAAGGAATAAGAAGGGATATTTGGAAATTCAACCCCTATAAGGGTAAAAGGGGGGTCAAAATTTGAATGGGAACATTTTTATTTTTCATCCGATCGACTTCAAACTCGGTTTGTGTAGTCTATTATAAGAAATAAAGATAATCAATTATTCCGATTTTGGAAATTTTTCCTGAGTTATTGGAGATGATCCCTTTTAAGGGGGTACATTTCTTAACTCACGAACCGTTCGTCATATCAATTCGAATCCTTGTAATGCGTCCCAACCTCTGTCGCCGTTGAATATGCTTATCGCTTCATCCAACTCCAGGGTACGTACTCCAAAGATATTCAAGCGGAATTCTCTAAGAATGATCATACTGCTAGAAAGTGGTACACATCCTGACGATGGGAAAATGTGGGCGGTGGGGAATATAATTAAGGATTTGCTAGCTAAGAAATATGTTTCGTCCCGTAGACAGTGGCTCAGACTGCTGTAGTATGATCTGTGTTGAGATGACAGCGCTGTAAGATACTTACAAAAAGACCATACTCTTTGACCTGTTGTCTCGCATAAGATGTTAAACATATTTTTCAGAGATACTAACTACTCCTTAGGTACTTTCTTAGGTATGTTTTCTGCGTGATATATAAATATAAAAGAGGAAACTAACTGACTCTGTGTACCAAAACCGGAGGGCTACGGGAGCAAAACCGCGGGCAAAGGCTAGTAACGGATAAGACTTTATATACGAGGCTTTAAAAAATAGACCATCAAAGTGTTTAGTATTCAGCAGCTGAAAGAACACAGACGAAAAGACTCAAATAATTGCTGGTAGGTACCTACCTGCCTCTAGGAACTTTTAAAACACCCTATGTTGATGCTTCTCATCAGTAAAAGAATTTCTTGTTGTTTATTTTCTATTATTAAAATTAACTTGTATTATATTCTGATGCTTCACATCTTTAAAATGAATTAGAAAAGAATTTGAATATTTAGTACTATGTAGTTACATTATAAATTTCCGAAACTTGTCATCACTTGAATTGTTAATTCTATGAATTTTCTATGTATAGTAAATTTTGTGGAATCCAAGCTTGTATCTATGTTATACAAAAGGAAAAATAAACATAGAATTTTTCTCTTTGATCTTGAACTCGTGCCGACTACTTTACTTGCGCTCCTGCCGAATTAATAGTTGAAAGTTCAAAAAACACTTTGAACACCCTATATATGAGTGTTTGTTGACGGTATTTGTATCTTAAATGAGACCACTCTGTATAAACAATACTGTAGCAAATAGATTTTTTAAAGTGTTATTGAATTTGATTGCGATGTATCTAGACCGCCCAAATTTTGAGAAGTATGCTTGCTACATAATACTTTCTTGTTCTATAAAGCTGTAATGTATATAGGGTTTTAAATGTTTTCGTTAACTATGAGGTGCATCTATCCAAGGGCGTAAATTGATTCTAACAGCCAATTTATATCCATTTAAACAATTTTGAAGCAAAAACGGCCGTAAATGACATGTAGCATTTTGAATGACTTTGTTGTATGGGGAGTATCATGCCCAGTTCTACAATTCTGCCAACATTTTATAGACTGTTTGCTACATACAATGTGCATATACATCAATGTACCTACTAAAAATTCCGTACCTACGTATAGCTTCCACAAGTGATATGCCAAAATATGGAGTCTTATATGTTGTTTATATACATATCTACGTACTGGAAGTGCCACGCCTTGTTTAGGTTATCAAGATCGTTATTTAGCAGGATGTAATATTTGTAATTAAGCTGTTAATACATCGGAATAAATTAGAAGATGCGCCCAACCTTAGCCTTAGCGCCAGACATGACACTTAGTCAAGATAAAATATGGTGCTCCTCTGGCGGCTGGACTGGTCATTAGATCAAAATATAATCGCACGTCACCACGAGTATACAAATCAAATGTCAAGACCAAGATCGTTCGGTTAAATAAAGTTTTGATTGTGCAAATGTTATTGAGAGAAATATTGACAGATAGTACAGCGGTAGTGAGTAGTGACATTGCGTTGGTGGCATAATTTAGCGGTATGTTGCAGGCATGTCACATATATTTGTGAATTTTCTGATCTAGCCGGAAGCGGTAGGATTTTTATAATCATCGGAACACGCAATATGTCAATAAACTATTTGTATCTATCATTTAAGGCCATGTACGTTGTTAATAACATAGTTTAAATAGAGAGATGGAAGGCTGCATGATCGAACGCCTCGATCGAAATAAGGTCAAAAGGAAATGCGGTGATCCTGAAAATTGTAATCTCAACAGTGTATACCGGAACTCTAGCTTCAGGAACCCCATTTAGGCAAAGACCATAGTCCAAACTGACATGGTTCCAGACGTGGATTTGAAGATATCACGATTTTAAGGATCTGAAAACAATTTTGTTCTCTAAAACGCTAAGTGCGCACATTTCAGTGACAACAAATTCCAAAATAAATGCGAACGAATTCTGACAACAAGCGACCTTTTTAAAGGGTTTTGAAAAACGAAGTGTCTATTCGCACGTTCATTTTGACAGATTTTGTACTGAACTGACGTTTCCTATGTTCGGGACACGGGCACGGACAGATATACAATGTACTGCGAGCATTTAAAATGAATATGTATTTGTTTTTATACGGGAGGTACCACGTCCCTTTGTCCAATTTTGATCAACACAGAAACACCTTTGGGCCAACAACAAATATTTTCTTAAAATTTGAGTTCAATCAGTTCTAGTTCCGAATTTTTCTAGATACATATAAGATTTTTTCTGTGTATGTGAATCTAAACCACCCTTGGATCCACTCAAACCCACGAACAAAATTTCCTCAAAATTTTTTTATTTTTTATTTTATTATTTGAAATTTTATTTATGAATTTTTTTAGTGTTTATTATTTGAATTTTTATACATGATTTTTTTTTTTGTTGAGTGTGTATATTATTTGAAATTTTATTCATGAGCTTATTCTTGCTTTTTAAATTTTTTTTATTGTTGAGTGTTTGTTATTTGAAATTTTGTGGAATCGGATCGCAGCGCCACCTACCGGGTCCAATTGTAAGTATAATCCATCCCAAGATCCATTCAAACACACACACAAAATTTCATTTAAATCGGTCGAGCCGTTTAGGAGGAGTACGGTAACAAATGAGTAACTAGTTAACTAGTTTTTAAAATTAATGCTCAACTAAGACCTTTAGTTTTTGAGCATTAGATAAAGTACTAGTTATGTCCCACTTCAGTTTCAAAAATATCTGTAAGTCAAGCATACTATTGTAGCTGGTAAGTTCTGCTACGCATAACATTTTGCGTGTGCAGAATCGAAAGGCGTAGTCAAAAAAAAAAATAGAGCAAGGGAGTATCGATTTGGGGTTTGAAAATTAAAAATTCGCGTGAATTTGTGTTTGTGGTTTTTAGTTTTCAATTTTCACACTTCAAATCGATGCTCCCTTGCGAATTTTTTTTTTGGTTACGCTTTTAGGTTCTTTAAAAATCGATCCTCTTTTTCGTAATCACAAAACAATCCTTGGACCCAGTCAACCAAACACAAAAATTTTAATTTAAATCAGTCCAGCCGTTTAGAAGAAGTTCAGTGACAATACACTAAGAATTATATATAAAAAGCTAGACGTTCAGTGCAAACATATCGATCTAAGAAGAATCGAATCGAACCAAACGCATTTTGAAAGTATGAGCTCAACCAGACTGTCATCCAACACCACAATCTTTCGATTGAATTTTGCAAATAAACGAATATACGCAATAAGAATTTATGAACCTTTAAACAAAATTCGCACGTTAAATTTTATATTTCTGTGAAAAATCATTTTGTATCCGTAGGGTACATAAATATATAGAGCCACAGCCAATCCCACACAAACCAACGAGGCACACACCTAAGAAAAAATCAATAAAAAAGGTCTAAGCAAACAAGACCGTTGGAAACTTACCCCTAATACACAAGGAACTCCTTGAAAGCCTCTTAATTTTTCTAAATTTTAACCACAAACAAATGTAAGCACGAGAAGACCAAGAAGAACGCTTTAGATAAATATGTTATATTAAATGTTGACAAGCGCACTTTATACATAGCAGAAAATTGTTATCGAAAAGGACTTGCGGAGCACAGGTATAAAAAAGCTACATATTTCCTTTTCTTTGTGGCATCTCCTTTTTTTCTGGGAAACGAAAAACAGGAAGATAAACAGTAGCGAGGTATTTCGCTTAATAACTCCTATATCCGAGGACATCATTTGACATTTCTGGTAAATATTTATAGCAAACATAATCAAATTGATATTTTGAAAAGATAAATAAATAAGAACCTTTAGGACGAGTTGAACAGCGAACATTGAAAAGGCTCATTTGTTGTTGTTAAAAATATATTAAAAGTAGAGGGGAACATACTTTCTATGCATGGATTGGATGGGAATAGAAGATGTAATCGAGTACTCACTACACCATAATGTTGTATAATAATGTATAACTAGGCTGAAATAATTTAAGTAGGCATAATACATAATACATATGTAGGTAAGCATATATTGAAGGCATAATACCACCAATTGTCGTTGCTAAGAAAAGTATTCTCCAAAAAAATACCTATAAAGATTATAAGACTTGGAAGTTAGAAGGACACCGGGTTTCGTAGACCTTGTTGCCTGAATTAAATCGGAAAAGATTTGAAGAATTAATAAAATCCAGATGATCAAAATTAAGGCCGTGTGTCTATTATCCTCGCGGCTAATTTTCCGATGCTCCTACTTCGGGTAACAACGAAAAAACGATGATCGTCGAAACGATTGGAGGATCGTCGATTTTTATTGCTTTACTTGAATATTCACGTACGATAATTTATTATCTCGCTCCCGGAGCAGAAGATTGCGACTTCTTCAATCTCGTACTGGAGCAGATAGCGCGCAGGGCAGATGTCAACACGGAACGCACTATCTTCAACAGGTCCGTCCAGCTGCTGGGCTATGCGGACGATATTGACATCATCGATCGCTGCCGTGATGGAAGCGTTCAAGGGGATTGAAGAACAGGCGAAATCCGTTGGATTTGAAGTAAATGAGGACAAGACTAAGTATACATGCTATCAACAAACAAACAAGCATCTGTCCACCGCCTAGGACAAAACGTTGCTATATTGATAGCAAAAATTTCGAGGTAAGTAAGGAGTTCACCTACCTCGAAGTAAACATGAAGTCCACGAATGACACCCTACTGGAGATCTGGAGAAGAATTACCCTAGGAAACCGTTGTTACTTCGGTTTGCCAATTGGGTTCATTCAAAACTCCTAACTGGAAGGACGAAATGTGTGCTCTACAATATCCTTATCCTGCTAGTTCTGCTTTATGGCGCGAAAGTATTAGAACTGGACGATATCAAGAAGGGAGAGCTGATACTGGGCTCCTTCGAAAGAAAAAATACTTCGGCGGATTTTTGGTCCTGTGTGCGAGGAGGGCGAATCAGACGAGGATCAGACACAACCGCGAACTCTATGAGCTGTACCAAGATGTGAATGTAGTCCAAAAAGCCAAAACAAGTCGACTACATTGGCTCGACCACATCGAGCGAATGGACAATAATGCTCCAGCTAAGAGGGTCATCGAATCCCAGCCCCACGTTCGAGAAGACAGGGAAGACCGAACCTCCGTTTCAAAGTTCAAGCCATCAAGGATGCCAGAGCGCTTGGTCTTGACAACTGGAAGCAGCGTGTTCGGGATCGTAGAGGATGGAAGGCTGCAGTGTCTCAGGCAGAGACTCTTCACGGGTCGGGAGCCCGATAAGTAAGTAAGTAAGACAATTTTTTAGATTTGTCGGAGTATAACCGATAATTGATAATTATTTGTTTCATAAAAAATTGTCATGACAATGAATTTTCAGGAAATTTCCAAGAATTGGAATAAACAAATTTCTGAACTGAACCTTATATGACAGAGAAAGAAATATATTTCACAATTTTGTAGTATTGTAACACGGCAAATGAAAATTGTAATAATAATATGTATAATGTAATGATAATGTAAAGATTTTCTGTCTATATTTATTTTATTTTTAATAATTTTTTTAATTAATTTACTTTTTCACTAAAATATTAATATTGTAACTTGGTAATCCTAAGAGCAAGACAAATCAAAAGCATAAGCAAAAAGTTTTCGTTAAAAGTTCTATGAAAAGCTTTTGCTATTAAAAAAAGCTCAACTACGATCTATGAAAAGTTTTCTATTGAAAAGCTGAATTGCGTGCCCAGCAGAAGTGTATATAAACCGAGCTTATTTCAATTACAACTCACTCGAGTTTGGTATTTCGCAAGAATTGGTCGGGTTTCTTCCACTAATCAAGAAAAATACCACACTTGACTTGGCACACTTAGTCTCTAGTTTGCGCGCTTCGTACGACGCACGGTCGGGTTTTCCACTGTCTCCAAGCGCTCACATTCGATCGACACGATCTTTTTTTGCTCTCTTTACATATTATATTTTGCTCCTCATTTTTTTTTTTGCTCTTGCTTTTGATTTTAATTTTTTTTTTCTTATTACTACTTATTATTACTTTTACTTGCTTACCTTTTTTTTAAATTACATTTTTTTTGATTTTCTTTCTTCTTAATTTTCATACTTTTATTTTGTTTTCACATTTGTTAACGTTAAGACTGGGATTAATTTTTATAATAAACACATATAAACACATATTGACAAAAAAGTAGGTAGATTTGAAGAAATGGCGATCAATATAAGGTCTACACCTCCTGTCCGTTGTTTCGACAAATATTTTTGTTATATTTAATAAATATTGTCATTTTGAAAAAAATTCATAAAATTTTTCGTTGTGGTGTTAAATCCACAAAAATTTGTTATAGTGATAAAATTTCATCATTCTACCATGTTCTTCATTTTAAAAAAATATTCTTCAAATTGAAAAACATTCTTTAATTCGACGCATCGTACTCTTTAAATTGAAGAAATTTTCTTCATTTTTACGTATTCTTTCTTTAAATTGAAATTCAATTCTTCATTTCAACACTTCACTTTATTGATATTGAATAAATATCACAAATCAGAGAGATGGTTTGTGATAAATATTCTTACATTTTACGCATCGTTTTTCTTCAAATTAACTTACTTATTTATTCAAATTAATGCATTTTTTCGTCAGTTATCGTTTATTTTTTCCAAACTGACAATAAAACAAAAAAGAAACACTTTTTAAAGTCAAAAACAATTTTTTTTATTTTCTTAGCATTACGTAAATTATAAAGTTGAAATTTTTTTGTAACTTACATATACATATTTATAAGTGAATACACTTGAAGATGGTTCTTGTCATATTTGGAATTGATGAAAGCAGGTTTGGATAAAGGTCCTACAAGGTCCTAGCTATATTTGAAAAAATTAAACAAATTGAAAATATTGAAGTTTGGTATACTTTGTCATTGGAAAATACAACGACGTACTTACGGTTCATTTATGGTGATCATTGGCTGAATGATCTTTTTCTTGTTGCATCTCCTCCGCACAAACCCCACGGTTGACCCAACTAGGAGAAAAGCCTTTTGCTTTTTGGGAAACATAATATAATTAAAAGTGAATTTTTTTTAAACTCATTTAACTGCGATTAGGTATAGGTAAAAGGATCATAGACGAAATTTTGAAAAATATTTCTATATTAGCTACTTACGTTTTCCTTATCCAAGCGTTTGCAATTATTTAATTGCTTTACTTTAATTTATAAATTCCTTTTCCCGACTTAACTTTGGCAATTCACTTTCTAGAATAAAACTTATCACTTCGAGCGCAACAGCGAACAATAACATTTTAAAGAAATTTCTTCAAATTGATGAAAAACCCATAAGATTCTAAAAATATGTTATGAAAAATTGTTGATTTGAATAACTGATTCTTCTAAAAATGAATAAAATATTTTCTTCAATATCACCTACGGGATTTAGTTCAGTCAACGATTTCAGTTTGTCAATATGACGAAATTTCATTCGTTTGAATAAAATACTAAATCGGACAGGAGTTGAAGAAATTTACTGATTTTGAATATTAAATTTTCAATAAAACGAAAAGTTTTATAAAAAATTGTCGATTCGAATAATAAATTCTTCAAAGATTGACAAAATATTTTCGTCAATATCACCTACGCGATTTGGTTCAGTGAAGATAAGAGCTTTAATTAAAAATTGAAAAGCGTCAATTTTTATTTCTTTTTCGAGGAGAGAATTCTTTTTTTATTTTCTTTCATTTGTTTTACTGCCTGTTCAGCGTCTGCTGCAGTTTTCGAACAGCACAGAAAGCGACAGAGAGTGCAACAAAGCTGCGTTGTGTTTTTTGTATCTGCGATTCTGGATTCTGGGTGTTGCTGAGGGGACTTGCGACTCAACGATCCTGAGGTGACGTAAGGGTCACGTTACAGTATGTAATTGCCAGTTTTGACAGGCGATTGAGTTTCGGTCAAATATTGACAGCGAAGTGCCAAGGACGAGATAAAATGCTAAATATTCGCAGCAGAATTTCGATTACGATAGAATTCATTATAGGGAGCTGATTATTTCTTGAAGTGGAAGTGAGGAAGAATATCAAATGCAATTTAGTACGCATTCGACACGTTAAAAAAAAAGAATAAATCACACCGAAAAAAAGAACCTAAAGACAAGTAATGAGATCTTTTTGTTTGCCAGGTTCTTAGTTTAAGACATAAAAAACATTAAAAAAAATTGTAGGAGAATATAAAATTAGATTTGTTTTTGAAGCCCTGTATCTTAAGACCCACTAATGATTCAGAGTTAATATTTGAGATGAGCCATTTTAAATGTTCTAAGTTTCTTTTTAATTCCGAACTTATAGAAGGGAGTCGAACACAGCCTTAGTTGGTTCCTTTAAAAATGGTGAGCGCCTTTACTAAAGAGCTTGGCTGGGTCACACATCACACTGCTATGCCCTTTGATAATGATTTTATTGCATTCAAAGGATTTTCAATTTAAGGAAAATTTTCATGTCAGGAAAACAGGAGAGGAATATATTTTTATAAAAAATTTGGTACCTACACATTTACAATATCCCACAAAAAGGAATCAACCCAAGACCATCACGACAAAATATAACTACATAAAACAAAATTGTGCTAATCTGAGAATAAAAAATCAGTCATGGCAAATTTGACGTTATATTCAACTGACAATTATTTCACCTGTCAATATGTTTTGAAATAAAAATTTGCCAAACAAGTGCAACAAATTGTGTTGAAAACCCGCCAAAATTTATGAAATAGAGCCCGCTAACTGCCTTTCTGAGGAAGCATCCCATGAGATTTGACTTAACGAACATGGACACTTGCAGATATCGCGATGACATCTACACGTCGCAGATGATTTTACCCATCTAGTCTGTGAATCTTAAGCCATTGCTGTAAATAGACCTTATTCTCGAATGCATCTTCAGCAATTGAGAAGAGGTTGTAGTTCCGTTAACTAAAACGATGCCCTAAGTATTGTATAACTCTGAAAATGGCATCACATTAGAAATCAAGCGAAGAATTGCACTTGCCAACCGCTGTTACTTTGGCCTAAGAAGGCAATTGATTAGTAAGACCTTGTCGAGAAACACCAAGAAGACTCTATATAAGACCTTCATTATCCCAGTCCTGCTTTATGGCGCATAATCATGGATGTTATCAAAGGCGGATGTTGATCTCCTTAGTCGTTTCGAACGCAAAATTCTTCGAGTGATTTTCGGTCCCGTTTGCGTTGACGGGCTTTGGAGGAGGAGATTTAACAGCGAACTCTACGAGCTGTACAGCGACATCGACCTGGTCAGAAAAGTACGTATCAGTCGACTAAGTTGGCTAGGACATGTTGAGCGAATGGACACCAACGCTCCGGCCCGAAGAGTCTTCGATTCCAACCCGGAGGGACAACGCAGTAGAGGAAGACCTCGCCTTAGGTGGCGCGCACAAGTGGAAGGGGACCTCAACCAACTTGGAGTGCGCAACTGGAGGCGGTTAGCCAAAGATCGTGCTAACTGGAGAGGCGTGTTGGTTGAGGCCCAGGTCCACCCGGACTGTAGCGCCATCTAATATATATATAAGTATTGTATACGAAGTAAAGAATCTCATTTGATAAGAAACCATATAAACAACCCTCTACATTCTGCTTTTTGATACACTGAAAAAAATATTGGTTGTCATATTGACAATCGGTGGTTGTTAACTGGAAATTGTCAAATTGACGAACAAAATTGTCGATATGATGAACATTTATTGAAAATATCAAATGCATTTAACAACCGGATAGTCAATATGAAGAACGGGCGGTTGTCAATTCTTAGTACCAAAAATTATGAAAAAAGTTGTAAGATTAACAATCGCAGTTGTCAATATGACGTACGCACAGTGCCGGCATTAGGGGTGGGCGACCGGGGCGGTCGCCCGGGTGCGCCGGCACCTGGAGGGCGACGAAGTGTACGCGCGCTAGCTTAACTTCACTGAATTTGAATACCTATCTCTATCGATATAAAGAAAAACTAAACTAAACTAAATTCAGCGTTCCTATTACATTTTATGAACTTATATTGTAGGAGTGAGTATGAGTTGAGTACTCAGCATTTATCTACCACGACCTGTCATTGTGTTGCTTGTCTTGTCGTATTCCTTTCTAACTTATGTGGGCCGAAAGAGAGGCCCACTCATTAAGACTCATTAATAACGTAGACTTGAATGAAGAAGAATCTGTTGATGAACCAATAACTGATAAAAAACAATTTTTGAAGTCGATTTTTTAATGCTCTTTTGGACACCGTACTTATACCTATGCTATGAAGGAAAGATTTCAATAGATGCATGATTTTCCTGACGCATGGAATTTCTTGTTTTCTTGTTTAAATTAAAAAATAAAAATAAAGAAGAAGAAAAGTTAACGATCAACTTTAAATCTGATATTGTTGGAGATTTGTTGTGCGATGAAATCATGAAAAGCACAATCTTCAAGAGTTATATGATCCGGAACAGCTGCATATCGATACATATTCTGTTAACAATACCAGTGACAGTTGCAAGTGGCGAACGCAGTTTTTATTAAACCAAGGTTGATAAAAACGTATACTAACTTATGATCTACAATGTCTCAAAAAAAGATTAATTAGTTTGTTTGGCCTCACTGTCCATTGAAAATCAAATTGCAGAAAGCCTAGATTTTGACAGTCTTATCAGAGAATTTGGTGACAAAAATCTAAAACATAAGATTTTAGTTGTTTTTTAATTATTTTTTTTTTCTTTTCATGACTAACACAATTGAAAATAAGTTTTTTTATAGTCGCTCGTCAGGTTGGTATTGAAAATTGGATATGTCGGTCAAGTAGCTCTGGTACGGGTACCTCCCATACAGACCCAAAAATAGATCCATGCGAATCCGAGTACATTATACTAACCCACACGGAACACATTTTGCATGGCTTATATGTAGTGGAGGATATCAAATGATGACACTTTTCTTAAAATATAAAAGGGCGCCAAGTGCATGACTCGCCCGGGGCGCCCAGATCGTTAAGGCCGGCCCTGCGTACGCACTTTCATTGTAATCACATTGAAGAATGCGTTTGTTGAATTGAAAATCGGGGTTGTCAATATGACTACAACATAAGTGCAGTATTTAAAAATTTTAAACTTTTCACTTTTGACTGTGAAACACATGATAGTCTCGGTAAACGTGTGGTGGTGGTTTGTCTACTGATGAGCCCGATGTGTTGGGTCATCGGGGTGAAACGCATTCTGGAGTCTGTATATGTATGTGTATTATTATGTTGACTCTCCACTGTAAGTATAAATTCCTTAATCTAGCTAGCAGGTGTTTTAAATCATGTCGTTTTTATTTTGAAAATCGAATTCTTTAATTCATTTAGGTACTTCGTTCATTAGATTGAAAATTGCGATTTTCATTATGAAAATCGAGTTCTTCAGTTTAACAACTATGATTTTCATTATGAAAATCAATTCCTAAAATTTAACGACTGCGTTCATCAAATCAACAACGGCGATTGTCAATATGAACATTTAATTGATTCAATTTTAATTGACAACCCAAGTTCATCATATTGACAACTTCGGTTGTTGGCTCAAAAATAACAACTTTTTCTTCAATATGACGAACTTATGCCCAGTTGCACAGTTAGAGTTTAAACTCTCGTTTTCGTTTAAACCTTCGTTCAACAAATTTTCGGTTTCACAATGTTCGTTTAAACCCAAAGTGGAGTTCAACTCTCGGTTTAAGTTAAACGCCTGCATTCTGCCGTTTAAACTTTCCTTTCGCATTTTGAGGTTTATTTCGACAGCTGCTATTTCATACAGAGATATGAGAGAGAGAGAATAAAATAGATAAATTGTCTGGGTGCTACACTTCTTGAATTTATATGAGTGAAAACCAGAGTTATGATTAGTTTCAGCATTACTCCGGTAACTGTTAAAAAATGTCATCAGAATATTTCAATAGATTCCCAACCAATATACTTTTCAAGGAAAACCCCTTTTTTCAAGTGAACAATGAACATCAGGTAGATTTTTGCCCAAACAATGTAGACAAGCGTAAATTGTATTGAGGTTTTTTCAATACAAATTAATTATTTTAGTGTGTGGAAACGACGATAATTTTTTTTTTTTTTAATGCTACCAGTGATTTCTTTAGATTCTTAGCGAACAAAATATTCATATCTATACATACTCAAATCTTTCACATTTTGTTTTGGCTGAAACAAGACGCCACCTACTCTATGCTTTATACAATCCAATTTTGTTGTCCGATTTTGAACACACTTCTCGGGACAATGCCTGTAAATTTGATCTTCTTTAGTTAAAAGGTTTCGTAGTTCATACCATTTTTGTATACAGATCTAGATTACATTTTTGTTAAAAAAAAGTATAACCGGACCAAGATATAGCGCACATTTTCGCAGAAACACCAGCAAAAAACTTTGCGCGTACCTATTAACCAGACAATGACCCTAATTAGAGGCTCATAAAATCCTTTCAAAATTCATTAAGATCGGATGTGGTAAAAATCCATCGAGTGAAAAGAAGCAGTACCTGTGATCGCATCCGTCCGAATGCCCACTACATTTCAACCACTACATATTATTATTATTAAAAGAAAAATTAATTATGTGAAAGCAGATGACAGTTCAAACATATGTCAAGAATAAATCAATTCATTTTGTTAATACCTACCAAAATACACAATGTAATAATATTGCACACATTTTCTTTCATTTACAAATGGTAAAATAGATAAAGTAGAGAAAAGCAATTACCATTTATTTGATCAAAAGTGCGCTGGTAGAAAAATATCCCCTTAAGGGAAATTGTTCTGCGCTTCCACAATTGCGTTTAGTTAACTGGCAGATTATTTTGAACTGTGAAACTGAACGAGTTAAACCAAAAGTTTAAACTCTCGGTCAGGTTTAGTTAAACTTCAGTTTAAACTCTGACTGTGCAACTGGGCATTAGTTGTTAATATGACGTACCTTTTTGGTTCAGTGTACCCCTTTAAGAGTTGAATTTCCAAAATCGGAGAAATAAGTTTTCTTTATTTCTCATAGAGAGTACATAAACCGAGTTTGAAGTGAATCGGATGAAAAATAAAAATTTTCCCATACAAACTTTGACCTCCCCTTTTACCCCTTTAAGCCGCAATCTGAAGTGCCCCAATATCTTAAAATCATTTTCATATAATGTGCCCTCCGTGGTAAAAATTTCATGCTTTCATCACAAAGTGCACAATTTTTTTACTATACCGCCTCACTAAGATACATGCATACGAGAGAGTTGCTTATGATAAATTCATAACCCAGCATAACATAAACTATCCTATCCGCGGCACGTCCTAAGACGCCTTCATCTAAAATTGTTTGGTTCAAGGAAGCTTGCTATCCTCTGAATTACATTGAGTTTTCTATAACTTTTTTACAAATTATATAGTCGCATTTATTAGGGAACATTAGAGCTCCTAAAATAAAAAAAACTTCGAATACCTAGCTATTTGTGTTTTTCAATCAAAGACAACTTCCGAGTTATGATAGAATTGATGGGAGTTTTGGTCTGATTATGGTTTAAAAACTCCTTTTGTTTTCTACCGCAATTTGATACACTTCTTAGTCCATTAGTCACCTTAATGTTCCTACCCTATGTACGCCCAAACAACTGTCTCGTTTAAGCATCACATCATGCTCTCCCACCATTAAAGCTTAATCACGATCCTTGCCCAAAAATATTGAGGCAATAAAAAAGTAATTTTCAACAATTAGTCACATGCTGATGGTTTTCAATTTACGGTTCAATTATAAGAGTGGTGCCGCATTACTTGCATCTTGCATCACCCTATAAACACCACCACTCAAACAAATGACCCATAGAAACCATTCTCTCAAACGCATCTCGAGAAAGCAGCCGTGCCGTGCCTTTCTTTCTTCTATCACTGACACTGAGGCGTCATCAATAAATTCGAATTAAAATCCAGGTAAACTGTCACAAACTAAATGGGTTTGGATCACCCCACGCTTACGCCTTTAAACACACTCACATCGCTGCCGATCTGGAGTGATAATAAATTCCACTTAATGCTGTCAACGTTAGAATCACCGACGCGACGCATTGCGCTACATTCATTCACATTCACATTCGGTTGGATTCGATAGGAATCTACTGCACTCGCTGTCGCTGCTCTCTTGCTCTCTTTGGCAAAATGTTGTTTTTTTTTTTTTTTTTTGTTTTAGGGAACAAGGAACGTCCTCATTTAGAAACAGGGAACAGATTCGGTCTACACAAGCGATGTGCATGTGATATTAATGAGGCCCTTCCAGCCGAACCGCATCCAATCAATTTTATTGCGCGGGAGGGGACGTTTATTACCAATATGGTAGCTGATGGGTCTGCGTTCTGTGACCATCAAAGACAGTAAGAGGAGTCGTCGCTTGTTCGGTTTTGTTTTTATCCAAAAATTAAATCAAACCATTTGAAGTTGATTGGACTTGTTTTGTCGTCGATAGGAAATTGGTAAATTTTACGACACCCGTCCGGTGATTAGTTCCAAATCTTTGGACGTTTTTTCTAAAATGTTTTGAGAGGTATTTTTCTTCATTCGGTGTTTAAATGGGTGAGTCTTTCGTTTAGAGAAACTTAATTGAATATATAATTAAGTGTAATTACGGTCATAAAATATCAAATAAGAGTTTGTAATATGATAATAGGAGGAGACACGGTGCTTAACGGTATTCAATTTATATTAAAAATTTAAAATCAAGGAAGCGAAATATATGGGGTCGCATTTTAGAATTCTTAAAATAACTTCTATTGTCGAAAATAGGTCAGTCGGTAATCTCCTTACGATCAATATTTACGAGGTGGGAACACTGTGCTGCAGTTGTCCAAAGAGTGGTGTGAAGTGGAAGTTAACTGTTCGTGGAAGGTGATTTTACAAGCTCAAATATATTTATACATTATACTTAATACTTAATTTTGTTAGGTGATATTTACCATTTTTCTAAGTGATTTCTGTGACACTGAATTGCCATTCTAAATCATTGGACGCGTTTAAGAATCTTGTTATCTAAAGTCGACTTGAATTGTCTCAACTAGATTATAACTGAATGCGAAAACGTCGATATGTCACATTTTGACAATATGACGTGTTTTATTTTCTTTCGGGCTGAGTTCCAAGTTTTCGTTGCTGTTAACTAAACTTAACTCTATGACAAATTGCGCTCTCTGAAAACCATATGGAAATGTCAACTTGGAAGTACCTAAGTCGAGAAATTCTTGACTTGAATTATTGGCTACCTCTCCATAAACGTCAACTTAAAGAACTATTTACGTTACTAGTACCTACAAGCCAATGAAAATTTAGAGACATCAAGTGAGAGCTGTCAGACTTCCTAAACAATAGATTCTTAAACGTGCTAATTTATTAATCAAAAATTTGAAATATAAACCAAAATGCTCCTTTAGCGATTTGAAAAATTCAATTTAATTTACTTGGCGCCTTTATGGAACATTCCATGAAAACGACAGTAGGTAGTTGTCAATCAAAAATAAGCTCATTTGGTTTGGGGTGGATGGATACGTTCACCGTCGAAACTCGGTAGAGTCATTCCGCGGTACTAATAATCATTTTTAGTGTTCAGTCTAACTTTTACGAAGTCACAATGGCGAAAATTTCCATATAAAATTATCTATTGTGACCCTCAAAATATTTAAGTTGAAGGTTAAAAATGATTATTGGTAAGGCCCATTATCTTATCTTCAACAACCTATTTTTAGATATTCAAGCTATTCCCTGTAAAAATTAGAAAGGTCAAATTAAAACATAAAAAACCTAAAAATATAAGCATGCCAATATTCTTGGATTTTGTTTCTCTATAAGATGTTTTGTAATTTAAAAGTGTCTACACCCAGTGCTGCCAGATTGTGGGAAATTTCCCTTTTTGTGGGAATTTTTGTACTCGAAATGAGCTAAAAGGGAAAAAGGGAAACTTTCTGTTTTCCAGAACAAACAAAAGGGAAATTTTGTTCTTTGCAACTATACTTTAATTTGCTTGTTCAACTTCAGGAAGACAATTTATTTTATACACCTGACTGCTTTCATGAACAACCGCTTGTATTGACACATAAAGAAAGAAGACCTGGGGCCAAATAACGTAAAATGAAAACGACCGAATGATATCGTCTAAGTCTATTGCCACAGATATGATAGAGCCATGTTTACTGTTTAGTGAAAACGAAAGCGGTTTCCATTTCGTATTTTACAGGATCCCACCCCTGTTTTTTGCAATAACTAATGAAGACTGACTATCCTATCCTAGCCTTTTATCCTAGCCGATAAAAGCGGCACGTCGACCTGATTAAGATCTACATATTGTACCATACATGAGAAATAGGGTTAGGCTCTCCACTTTTTTTGTAAAGTTTATGATACTGCTGCAGAGGATTTTTCATCTCTTTGGGGTCCAGTTGGTCTCTGGAGAAGATCTTCCTTCCAAATTCGCATATAACGTTGTTTCGTCTTCTTCCATACATAGCCTGGTCTCCGCTAAGTTGGCTGGATTTATTTAGCTTAGGTGGTATTATAACACATGATGCCCTATAAGGAATCCTATACAAGGTTTCTAATATCATGTCTGATATGGGCCTTGTTAAACCTGGGATATTCTCCCATTATGAGATACATTTTGTATGTTCCCAGCTTTTTATGGCTAAGTTTTTAGCCAATTTGGGGGTATATCAGAAAGGTTCAAGTCCCGTGAAAGGGGTTTCGGAGCCTATTCTGGCCAATTCGTCTGCTTTTCGTTTCCTTCGAAGCCTTCGTGGCCAGGAACCCACCATAAATTGCAAAGGTCTCGGGTTGTGATATCTAACAGATAAAGTCAATAGTATAGTCTATCAGGCGGTTCAAGTGCCTGTTAAAACCCAAGCAAATATTTATTTGAAGTTCTATAGTTTCAGAGTTTTTCGTTGACGAGCGTAGATTGCAGCCACAACATGGATTTATTCGAATTTTTAGAAAACAAATTTCTACATCAGTCTCCATGTAAAAAGTAGTTGGAAACATTTTATCATGAACACTAATAAATATTCATAATATATTAACACTATTACAAGCAAGTTATACATATGTACATAAATAATTGACAGACAAGAATCTTAGAAACTAGTATCACAGAGATTTTATTGCCACACTCCATTATCTGTCGGATAGCGTTATGTGTCGGATGATATTATCCGAAACTTTTTCCGGAACCTTTGAAGCTGGCCCTAAGCCTTTAAAGGGTGTTGAAATAGTCATAGTGTGTTACTGATTTGGATCCAATGATAGGTGAGCTAAGGGCCTTTATTGATGCTTGACTGTCCGGGAATATATAGATGTGAACGGCTTTGATGCTAATTTTTTTGATGTGGTTGGCTCATTCTTTAGTGTAGCGTGGAGCTTTGCCAGTAATGCACTAAGGTTTTCCCCATAGTTATTGAGACTGTTTTTTTGTTTCGTTAATTTTTTGTTTTTCTTTCGTAAAATATGTGTGGGAAAATCTGAGGTACTTTTTCGAGCTAGGCGAGGGAAAAAAGGGATTTTTTTGGAACTTGCGTGGGAATTCTTATAACAAAACACTGGCAGCACTGTCTACACCTACACCCGCGACCCACATAATGGATAAGCGGGCCAAAGGTGGTAGACAGGGACCCATCCAGCTGTCGCCCGATGAGATACCACCACATCAAGCTATAGGCTTCGTGAAGTAGTCTTGACTACGTTTCGGAGTTTGGAACATGGACCGGTGCAACATGGATGGGACACAAAAGCCATGATGCAACTTCCTTAGATAAAGAATTCTAGTAAACTAGTCACGCATTCGGATCTCCGGGGGCGACTATCTCCGGGGGTTCAACATGAAAATATTCACCCACAGGACTTGCAAGACGACAGACAACAACGAACACAAGGACAAAAAGAGACAAAACACGGACACTAACAGAAGAAAGCTAGCAACAGCGGATCTCGACTTAATATGGCTAAAGGTCGTCCTACAAAGTTGTACCAAATTCTTTGGCTGCCTGTACCGCTCGCCAAACGATAAGGAACCATCTGAATTATTTCGTCATTTATCCGATTAGGTAGATTGGATACAAATTCATCATCCAACAGCTGCAGCTATTATACTTGGTGACTTCAATGCCCATAACATGGATTAGCTACGAGCAATTAGCCATTAGCCACTATATTGCCTGCATGGCCATGGGCAACTGGCATGGCTGAGGTCGAGGTCTGCACTGTTAGGCAATTTTTTCCTGCCTTGCTCAACTTCTCTCGTATGTTGTACATATATGTCTCCTGTTTGCCCTCCTAAGAGTTCTGCCTTTACTTACTTACCTACTTACTTAGGTGGCGCTATAGTCTGGGGAGGACATGGCCCTCGGCCTCAACCAACACGCCACTCCAGTTAGCACGATCTTTAGCTAACCGCATCCAGTTCCAGTTGCGCACTCCAAGTTGGTTGAGCTTGAGCTTTCCTTCCACTTGTATGCGGCACCTACGGCGAGGTCTTCTTCTACTGCATTGAACCTCCCGGTTGGAATCGAAGATTCTTCGGGCCGGAGCGTTGGTGTCCACATACATCTACAACATGTCCTAGCAATCTTAGTATAGACTGATACGTACTTTCTGGACATCAGGGCCCTGTTTCATATAAATTGACAGTAGCGACAGGTGACAGGTGACAATTGGACAATTCTCAAATTTGTGTTTCATAAATAATTAGACATTTTTGTAGAATTGTCGGAAAATAATCGACAATTGTCAACTTTTGGTTTCATAAAAAAATTGTCATGAATTTTCTGACAAAATTTATACTGACAATTTTTTTATGGAACAGATCAAATTTTTACAATTTACAATTTTGTCAGTATGTAATTGTCAATTCCGACAGGCGTTTGAGTTTCGGTGATGTATTGATAGTGAACTGACAAGTATGATTTAAAATGCTAAATATTGTCATTTTTTCAAGCGGAAGTGATGGAGAATCTTAAATCTAATTTCGTGGAGTACGCACTCGATACTTTAAAGAAAGAATAAATAATAATATTTTATTCAGTGATTTAAAATTTAAGAAAATATTCCCTATCCGGAAAACAGCACCAGCAAGTATATTTTGTTAAGAAATTGGTGGGCATCTTGAGCATAGGTACCTCAAAAAGCAATCACTCTCTTGATAAAAACCACGACAAATTTGTCAAAATATCTATAGTAACTATGAAAAAAATTGTCAGGAAAAATTTGTTAAAATATGACAATGACAAAACAGGCATGACAAATTAGTCATTGTATTTAACTGACAATTATGTCGACTGTCTATATTTTATTAAATGAAAATTTTTCAGACAAGTACGACAAATTTGTAGAATTGTCACCTGCCAATGTTTATGAAATATGTTATGTTATGAAATGCTGGTTTAAGGGTAGTGATGCGATTACATGAGAACACAAGCGTTCCCACTCTAGCCTCTCACTATCAACTCCTACTCTCACCTCCACGTTGGTGACTGGTGGGTGCCTAGTACCTCGACCTGAGATGGGGTAACCAACCCCTGTGGAAGATCGTTGGTGGCAGCGAACGAGAGAGGGGGGAGGAGTGTCTACGCACTAAGACATTTCCTCTTGTTTCAGGCGGCAGCGGATGAATTCCCTAGATGGAATCAACGGTGGCGTCTACAGTTCCAGTCAGGTCGAACTAAAGTGTAATCCCTATATGAGCTGCTTCGACTTATTTGGATAACAGGTCTATAGGGATCTCCAATACTGAGCCAGGGTGTTGGAAAAGAGTTGGTGGCGGATGCACCCTAAATGGGTCAACGGCAGCGTTCATATCCCAAAATTGGGTTACTGACATCGGAATGTCCGGCCCGCTGTCCTAGGGTCAAAACAGGGCCTGGCCCTCCAGGTTGGGGGTTGTGCCGTCGGGGTAACTTCCCGACCATGGAAAAAAAGACTAGTTATGAGAGAGACGCAACCAGCCTCGGATAACGAAACTCCTCAAATGGCAACCAGACCCGGAACGTCAATGGACTACGATATGAGAGTATGCACCTGGAATGTAAGAACACTCTACACCCCAGGTGCCACTCAAAAACTTGAGTCTGTCCTCACGCGGTACAAGGCAGACATCACCGCGATCCAGGAGATACGATGGATAGGATCAGGCATGATGAAAAGAAAAGATTGCGACATTTATTACAGCTGCAACAAAAGACTGCATGTATTAGGATGCGGATTCGTCGTGGGAAATCGGCTTAGGACAAAAGTTATTGACTTCAAGCCGATAAGTGATCGCCTTTCTGTGATCCGCATCAAAGCTACTTTCCAAAACATAAGCCTAATATGTGCACACGCCCCTACCGACGAGGCTGAAGATCCCATCAAGGAGGAGTTTTATGACCTCCTGGATGGAGCCTACGGAGCCTGTCCGGAGTACGATGTAAAAGTTGTACTCGGGGACTTCAATGCTAAAATCGGAAAGGAAAACATCTTTGGCGGGTTAGTTGGTAAGCACAGAATCCACGAAACGACAACAGACAACGGCTACCGACTAATAGATTTTGCAGCAGCTCGTAATACGGTGATAAGTAGCACTAGGTTTCCAAGGCTAAGGATCCACACAGCAACCTGGCGCTCTCCAGACGGTCGAACCGCCAACCAAATCGACCATGTGCTAATCGATGCGAGGCACGCATCCAACATCCTCGACGTGCACACATTCCGAGGGGCAAACGTCGACTCTGACCATTTTCTTGTCGCAGCAAAATTCAGAGCTCGGCTGTCCAACGAGAAGAAGCTGCGAACCGCCCAGAAGAAGAAATTCGACGTTGGACGCCTTAGCACACCTGGAGTAGCCAGAGCCTACAGCGAGCGCCTGAGCATGAAACTCTCCTCTGTGCGCTCACCTACCACAGACGCCAACAATCAGTGGTGCCAGTACCGCGACATCATCAAGGAGGTAGCCGAAACCACTGTAGGGTACCAGCCACCCCAGAGAAAGAGCCCGTGGTATGATGATGAATGCGTGTACAGGAAAAAGGTGACAGAAGATGCACACAAGAAAGCGCTGCAGCGCAAAACAAGGGCAGCGAGAGAAGAGTATCGAGCCAGGAGAAGAGAGGAAAAGAAGATCCTGCGTAGGAAGAAGAGGGCTTACGCAGCTTCCCAGCTCAAGGAGATCGAAGAGTCGCGCGATCGTAATAACATCCGGAGGTTTTATAAAAAAGCCAAGCAACTGGCTGCTGGCTACAAAACCGGAACGCAGGCTCTTCGAGACAGCGAAGGAAACCTAGTCACCGAAGCGCAGGGAATAGTAGATGTGTTTAAGCAGCATTTCCAGCAACTGCTAAATGGGCATCATGTAGAGAGAGTGATAGGGCAAGAAGAGAACCCGCGTCCAGTCAATGAAGAACTAGTTCCACCACCTAGTATAGAAGAAGTTGGCCTAGCTATAAAAAAGCTTAAGAACAACAAAGCCGCAGGCTCTGATGGTTTACCAGCGGAGCTCTTTAAATACGGTGGTGATGTTTTGGTAGGGAGCATGCACCGAATCATCAACCAAGTATGGCTGGAAGAAAACATGCCCGATGACTGGACTATCAGCTCCATATGCCCCATCTACAAAAAAGGCGATCCTATGTCTTGCAAGAACTATCGAGGCATATCCTTGCTTAATGTTGCATACAAGATCCTATCCAACGTACTGTGTGAACGTCTTAAACCGTTCTGCAACGCACTAATCGGCACGTACCAGTGTGGCTTCCGGCCCGGCAGATCGACTATAGACCAAATTTTCACACTGAGGCAAATCCTGGAAAAGACCAACGAATTTCAAGTCGAAACTCACCACCTATTCATCGACTTCAAAGCCGCGTATGATAGCATACATCGTCAGGAGCTCTATGTGGCGATGGCCGAATTCGGAATCCCGGCAAAACTGATTCAGCTGTGTCGCGTGACGCTGGAAAACACGCGCTGCAATGTGCAGTTTGGAAGCAGCTCCTCCGATCTATTTCAAACTTGCACCGGATTTCGGCAAGGAGACGCGCTGTCATGCGACTTCTTCAATCTCGTACTGGAGCAGATAGTGCGCAGGGCAGGTATCAACACGGAAGGCACTATCTTCAACAGATCCGTACAGCTACTGGGCTATGCGGACGATATTGACATCATCGGTCGCTCCCAGCGTGCCGTGGTAGAAGCGTTCACGGCGATTGAAGAACAGGCGAAGTCCGTTGGCCTTCAAGTAAATGAGGACAAGACTAAGTACATGCTATCAACAAACAAACAAGCATCTGTCCACCGCCTAGGACAAAACGTCACTATTGATAGCAACAACTTCGAGGTAGTTAAGGAGTTCACCTACCTCGGAGTAAACATGAACTCCACGAATGACACCCTAGTGGAGATCCGGCGAAGAATTACCCTAGGAAACCGTTGCTACTTCGGTTTGGCAAAACAACTGGGTTCAAAACTCCTAACTCGAAGGACGAAATGTGTGCTCTACAAACCCCTCATCCTACCAGTTCTGCTTTATGGCGCCGAGTGCTGGACGATAAGCAAGAAGGGAGAGCTGATACTGGGCTCCTTCGAAAGAAAAATACTTCGGCGGATTTTTGGTCCTGTGTGCGAGGAGGGCGAATGGAGGAGAAGATACAACCGCGAACTCTATGAGCTGTACCAAGATGTGGATGTAGTCCAAAAAGCCAAAACACGTCGACTACATTGGCTCGGCCACATCGAGCGAATGGACAATAATGCTCCAGCTAAGAGGATCTTCGAATCTCAGCCCCCAGGTTCGAGAAGACAAGGAAGACCGAACCTCCGTTTCAAAGACCAAGCCATCGCGGATGCCAGAGCGCTTGGTCTCGACAACTGGAAGCAGCGTGCCCGGGATCGTAGAGGATGGAAGGCTGCAGTGTCTCAGGCAGAGACTCTTCACGGGTCGGGAGCCCGATAAGTAAGTAAGTAATGTTTATGAAATAGGGCCCAGTGGCCTATTTCACCAATTACAAGTTAAAACCACAAATTTCTTATTGTATATTGCAACTACAAATTTGTAATGCCAATTTTTGTTTCAGCGAATACAAGTAAGTGTCTTAAAAATGTGTGATAAAAGCTATAGAAATTGTGGAAAAACAACTTATTTATCACAAGTCCTACAAAGAAATTCCGTTGACTTGTGATTTACAGATTTTTTCCACAAGTTTTGTGGGTGGCGTTCATCAAACCAAGTACTACATTGCTTAATTATGAACTATAGCAAATATATTGTTTGTATAGCATCTATAATCTTTATATATATAATTCATCTGTACGTGTTTGTAACCGAACTTCTCCTAAACGGCTGGACCGATTTTAATGAAATTTTGTGTGTGTGTTTGAATGGGTCTGAGAATGGTTTAGATTCACAATTGGATCCGGTAGGCGATTCCACAAAATTTCAAGTAATACACACTCAACAAAAAAAAAAATCATGAATAAAATTTCACATAATAAACACTCAAAAAAAAAAAATCATAAATAAAATTTAAAAAAATAAAACAGCCGCAAAACAATTGACGGACAATGAAAATGTACCAGCAGGCAAAAGAACGCTAGTTATTTATAAAATTAAAAGCTAAATATATTTCCGCACATAATTATCTACCTATATGTTTCAAAATATGTATTATCTTTCTATACCTTTTAGTCTTCAAGTATTTTTTTTTTCATCTGACACATTATAGCTTACAAAGGACAGAAGTGGTTATGAATATAGTGTTCTATAGATTATAACAATAAATTGATTATTATGTTTCTCTTTAATTCTGAACACATCATTCTATTGATTTTATATAGGTGCAAATTATTATTTTCTAAAACCATTGCAATTCGAGATTGTTTAAATGTCAGCTGCTCCCCCATTGGATGCTTATGGTAAGCCTAACTCTACCTGGACAATTCCATTAAGCACCAATGCTCCCGAGCATGCAGAAAATGCATATACGTATCCACACTCCCTATCCCTACCCAGCATCTCTGGAATGGTCTATTTGAACAATCGTTTTTCGAAACTTAGATCTCCCATCCTTAGATATACCATAGCCAGGATAGGTAAGGTACCTATGTTTATATTTAATTTTCGTGTAAACCTAGCCAGATGTGAAAGTAAAATGTACCTTTCCTTATATTATATATACAAACTCCATCTTCTATTATTTTGAACTGAAAATCATTACAGGCACTTGTACTGCAACTTTATCCAACAGATTTACATTGTTATATTATGAGATTGTGATTTCTACCAAAGTTTAAATTTTGCATTTTCAATTCTTAAAATAATTAATGACCGCCTGATTGAATATGACCAACATTTCAGTGGAAATTCATGCGTGTATTTGAGTTCTACATTCTGTGAATTTTCAGCACGTCATAATATCCTTGGAATTGGCCGCCCCGTCATACACTGACACACAAGACGCATATCTACACTGAAATTAATATTTGATCAATGCTGCATTCTTACCTGCCCGATGACTGACATGGGTGCCTGCTTGCCTTCGAAGCGGACTTGAATGTGAACATGTAGGCGCACATTAATAAATTATTTCATATCTACCAGATGGAAGCTGTTAAGGACTACAAAACTGTGAGACAAAGCGAATGTTAAATGCCTGATTGATTATCACTGTCAAAAAGGTCATGGTCGAATGCGATATACGTCTACGAGTATATGTGGGAATGGCAATGCCAGATGATGTAGGGCAGCATTGAACAACGAGAACAATAGAACAAATTAAAATTTAATTTCATATCGATAGCATTAAAAATGTAAACATAAATTTATTGAGAGATATTAAAATAGACCACTGGGAACCAATTAAAAACGAATGACCCACTACAGTGGAATGGAATGTCGTGAGCAGATGTTGGGAGATTTCTGTAAACTATTTTATCCCCTTTGTTTCTTAGGTTTAAGCAAACAGCGTATTATACTTTCTTATTTTTGAAAAATTTCAATGATCTGCAAGTGCTCAGATGTACTATATCCTTCTCATCCACATCATGAAGCTCAAAAGTTATTTTAGATCTTATAGATACTTGTTTTCTCAATACTGTCGCCTGACATGACCTACAATCTGCGAAATAATCGGCATTTGGTTAAAAATGACCTCAATTCTAGAGTAGAAATATAAAAAAAGGCTAAAGAAGCTTAAAACGTACTAAGAAGTCGTTCGATTTTTAAACCTCAATTGTTTTTTGTGCCGCGTAGTTGAAAGAATGAGCGGAGGGCTCATCAGCTGACCATCCGGCTTGTAAGTCTTCCCAGAGCTCGGTAACACGCCTGCGTATCAGTGGCGTGGCGTCCATATAACCCGATTCCTACCGGGTTACCTTTTAAAAGTTTCAGTTTCAGCTACACAACAATGTTTACTTAAAAACGAGCAACATAAAACCCACGGGATAAACTTAATAATATGTATCTATTCATCTGCGCAAGCTACATACCCCGACCCCACCAACTCAATTGAACTTTATACACACGGAAACACACACCCTTCGGGCCTTCTTCGCCTTCATTATTATTAGTATTATAACTGCCCACACTCTCTGAGCATAACCCAAATCTAAAATAACCCGAAATATGACGGGTTATAAAATCTCTCACTGGATAGAACAAATTTGTCTCCTTTCTCTTTTGTACACTTGCGTTTGTCTGAGTTTAGTCCTCTCTGTTCAACGCCCGCTTTCTTATGCAAAAAAATAACCCGCTTTTCTTCGGGTTATTTGGTGGGTTTTGTGTGTATCTTTTACCGCTGCTCTGTGGTGTAATGGAGTATATGTATCTGGAAAATAACACGCTTTTCTCCGACATATTTGGTGAATTTGAATTGTGTGTGAGTGTGTATCTCCTATCGCTGCGCTGTGATGAAGTCATAGTAATAGTCAGTTCCCTTTTTTACCTAATCATTTTCAGAGTTTTTCTGAGGGGAGTACCCTCTGTTCAAAGGCCGCTTTCTTATGCAACAAAATAACACGCTTTTCTCCGAGTTATTTGGTGAATTTTGTAGATATCTTTTAAAAAATAAACATACTGATGTGTTTATAAAGTTTATAAACAAGTCGCTAAGTGAGAAATCAAGTGTTTTGAGTCTTTGGTATGATCTTCGTACCTATATGTAAATACGTTTGAAGAAATGTTTCAAAGAGTAAGTAAGTACCTATAGACGATTTTGCTGAAGCTCCACAAAAACCCCAAATGCTCGATTTAAACACTCATTTAAAGAACCTTTATGTAGAAATAAAGGACAATATTATAAGACATGATATAAATCATGTTTACACGAAATACATATGAAAGTTTTGCACTCAAGATGGAAAAATATCTTCATTAATTTAATTTCTTCCTTGAGTTTTCGATTGTATGGCTTTAAAAAATAACTGAAGGTTTTGTATACATAGATGTACTACCTACATCTTCCCTTCGACATTTTGATATTTTTCGACTTCGACTTACCATTTAAAATTATTCACGCCACGCCACTGCTGCGTATGTATAAGGGTGGGCCAAATACAAGGTTCTTTTTAAAAAAGCAATAAAATGAACAAAACTAAATTTCTTTAATATATTATAGCTTATAGTGGCTGCCTCGGCTGGCTTCGCAGTAGCGCGTTCCGTCCCCCCAATATTCCAAGACCTTGTTGATGGTTTCGGGCTGTAGCTCACGGATTGCTTGGATGATATTGACCTTAAGTGCTTGAATCGTTTCCGGATTGTTGGCATATAACATCGTTCCTTCACGGTTCCCCATAAAAAAAAAAGTCAAAATGCGCCTCGTCAGAAAAGATGATTTTTCACCCAAAATCGTTGTCCAAATCAAGCTTCTCTAAGGCCAAACTGCGAAGCGATAACGAAGCAGATGTTCGTGCGCCTTGTAAGCGAATACTAATACGAGATCTTTGTGCAGAATTCTCCACAGGCTAGTGCTTGAAATGTTGAGCTGATGAGATCGATGGCGAGTTGATGTTCGTGAATTGAGTCTCACACTCTCGGCTATAGCAGCCACATTCTCGTCTGTGCGCACCGTACCAGGACGGGGACCTTGAGTGTTGTCCACTAGCATACCAGTCTCACGAACTTTTTGCACAAACTTGCGTACAACAGGCGCGGTGGGTGCTTAATTTCGGCCAAAACTTCTTTTCAAAAAACGCACTGTTTGGACTACACAGCACTCACTTTGGAAATAAGTTTTCAATATTTCCCAACGTTGTTCGAGCCAAGCGTAAAGCGACTCATTTCGTTCCGCGGAGGTTTGATACTGACTTTCTGTAAAGATATCGAGCGGGAAACAGCTGTCAGTGTCAAAATAACCTATGATTTAGAAAGAAACCACTAGATGGCCCACCCTGTATATGCAGCTATGCGGTTATTCTAGGGTTCCTACTACCTACCCAGTCTCCTCGAACAATCTTGACTTAAAATGCCTCTCCTGAACTGTGCTGATCGTAGCGAGCACACCAAACCTGATGGTGATAGAGCTATACATACACAGCTATAGACATGGCTGGTATATTAGAATTCTAGATAGATAGATATTTTATTTCGTTTACAAATTACATATGCTTGTTACCGCACAATTTACAATACAGAGATATGATAACTTAAGATATCTTTCTACTGCAACATTATTTAAAAGCTATTAAGTATTTTCATGTGATAAATTTATTTTAATTTTTGAGGGAAACAACGAGAAAAACCTACAATTTAATAGAAAAAAAAAAAAATAAAAAATTAATAATAATAATAATATATAATAATAAAAACTTACTAAATAAATAAAACCTAAGAAAGACCAATCTATGATTGACTATCTTCCCAACAAAAGAATAAATTAACAATAAAGAAATTAACAAATAAATAAATTAACAGATAAATAAATTAACAATTAAATGAATTAATAAATAAATAAATTAACAAATATGTATATAAATTAACAAATAAATAAATTGCTTAAAAAACAAATTAACAAATAAAAAAAAAATTAACAAAAACAAAAAAAAAATAATTTTCAAATAAATAAGATATTCATATAATAAATATGTATTAAAAACTTAATTAACAATAAGGAACAACAAATAACAAGTAATATTTATGATACAGCACAAGTAGGACGTTTATCAGTCTATTATCTGAAAAATTACATCTGGGGCCTGTACCACAAAACTACAAGTATTGTACAACAGGCGAATTTTAACAATTAAAAACTGGTTTTGTACCAGAAAGCCTTTGTTAATTGTTAAAATTCGCCTGTTGTACAATACTTGTAGTTTTGTGGTACAGGCCCCTGGTCATAAAAGTAGTTGTAAGCTTTTTGATTCTATCGGATATCAGTTCAACATTGGTTCGACTATGCAACTCCAATGTGGAGTGATGCCAAGGCAGATCGAGCATCATTTTTAATAATTTATTTTGGGATATCTGTAGCCTTTTTATATGGCAATCAGCAGCAAGACCCCAAACTTGGCATCCATAAAGTAAAAGAGCTTGGAAAATAACTTTGTAAATTAATATTTTGTTGTCGTTTGATAGAAGTGATTTTCGGTTTATAAATGGGTATAACATTATAACATGGGTAATAGCCAGTGTTGCCAGAAATTTTCTAAGAGAATATGCCAAATTAAGAAAAAAATATGCCAAATTGTATGGAGGAACTAAGCAAAATATGCTAACGTTTAAAAACAACTTTTTTATTACAAAAAAAAGGAATAAATATAAACACAACGTGATGTCTGATGTATAATAAGGTACAAAAAGGGAATTCAGTATTTTGTAATAAAATTTACATTTAGTTATTCAAAAGCACGTCAATTAGGTAGATACAGAACTAAAACTAAAGTCCGTATATGACTCTACATTTTTCTCTAAATTTTTCTTCATTTTTATCACATTAAATCATGTTAAAAAATCAGCTGCTTGTAAAAGAGACAAAAAGTGTAGGTATGTACATATTATGAAAGGGGTAGCAATTGTTTGCAAAGGAACACAAATTTTCAAACGAATTTATTTTCAAAAAGATAGACTTCAAAGTAACGGGAGGAGAAATGCCAAATAATGTTAAAATGTCAAACAAAAAAAAAACTCCCAGGTGAAAAATATAATTTGAATACATTTTCAATGCATTTTTTTATACATTACATTAATAAAGTTGTTGTATACGCAATCACACCTATCGGGAATTTTCTTTCTAATTTTTCGTACTGGGGTGGAATCGGCTAAGGTGATTTGTGATAAGTGATAGTCACAATCAACAAAATTGGTCTGCGTAAGGTGATTGTCACTGTTCTAGTTTCATTTTAAACGCGTGAAATATGCAAACAAAAAATCTAGTGTCATACGGGCTTAAGGTCATAATCTTCCCCGTCTTCGTCATTGTATACTGATATTTTGCCGAGTCTTTATTTTTTATTCAACAATTTTCTTGTAGTACCTAACAATTAAAAAACTGTCAGACACTTGACAATTGACAGCTGATTTGAAATTTGTCGACCTATTTGGCATTTTGGTATTATGATTTCATTAAAAGAAGTTACATTAATACCGAATAAATTTCATCCCTGGATGATTCAGCTAATATTGGTAATAAATTAGCAAACTCTTCGCGTTTATCACACATTTGAAATACCTACCTACTTTTTTACTACAGCAATTATTAATTATTGTTGTAGTGGTCTGTAGCCCTTAAGGAACTAAAGCCTATCACCAATAATTGAAAAACAAAAACGTCACATCGTATACTGTATAATTTATGGAAAAGAAAATGCATCTGTAATTTTGCATATAGTTTAGGTACTATAAAAGCGTTCCGTAACTTTTTCGCAAATTTCTCTCACTGTGAGAGAATAATTCAATCCCAGCACCGTCATTTTGAGAGTCTTTTCCATGTTTACTGCAAAAGTATAGGAATAGACCTCTAGGTACTATTGAGAAGCTTTGATTTCATTCAATTGAATAATTGTCATTCACATATTCAGTAATGCCAAATACAGACAATTTTGATGGATGCGCATATACCACGAATATGTTCATGATGGGTATAAAGTTTTTGATTTTTTTTTATGTTGAATGTTGAAAATATGCTAGATTGCATATAGCATATTTTATTTATACTAATATGCAATTTAAGGTTTAAATATGCTAGATCTAGCATAAAAAATGCTAAAATGGCACCACTGGTAATAGCAATGTTAACTTTTTTTATTGTCTGCGTGGTATGCTCTTTAAATGTCAGTTTACTGTCAAGATAAACGCCTAGATATTTTACGGAAGTCTGTCATGGTATCAGCCTTCCATTTAATATTAGTTGATTGGCGGGAAGAAAGCAAGCTTTTCTTTTTCTAGTGAAAAAATGGCTTGCATCTTTTCCGCGTTTATTTTAATTTTCCATTTATTGTAATATGTATTCAGCTAATATTTCAGCCGCATTTTTAAGATTCGTCTCAACATTAAGACCGAATTCATGCGATGAAAATATAGCCGTATCATCAGAATATATTGCAGCTTCACATTCTCGCAAGCTTGGGAAATTTGAAGTATACAGGTTGTATAAAATTGGCCCTAGAACAGATCTTTGAGGTACACCAGCATGAAAATTGATTAATGTGGAAGAACATTAATTAACATAAACTCTGAAACAACGACTTCACAAAAAATTTTGGACTATTTTGCAAAGAAACAGGGGAAAATTAAAACGTATCATTTTATAAATAAGGCCATTGTGCCACACAGAATCGAACGCCTTTTCAATGTCAAGAAGTAACATGCCGGTTGATTTTCCTATTGCACGGTTTCTTTTAATACTATTACATATCCTCATCACTTGATGTGAAGTGCTGTGAAAACGCCTAAACCCGAATTGCTCATCAGGATACAGTTTTGCATCATCAACAATCCTTAATATTTTTTCTTTTAAAACCCTTTCAAACATTTTGCTAAGGTTACTCAAAAGGCTGATTGGCCTGTAGCTTTCTGGACTATCGGCTATCTATAAAATATTTCATTTCAGAAACAAAAGCATCCGGCGGAGTTTCAGAATTATTTGCGTTGAAAACCTGAACAGCGTTATTTACAATATTATTTGTATTTATATTCCCTATATGTTGCGATGTAATGTGGTTATTTGCAAAATTTTCACTAAGCACATTGGCTTTATCAATGTCTGAAAAGTACATATTTACACTATTTTTAAGGCAGGGAATATGTTTGCTTTTATTTTTTACAATTTTGACTATGTTCCAAAAAGGCTTGGATGCTTTAACTAAAGAAGTTAGTTTGTTATTCCATTGGTCATTTCTTTGGCTTTGAAGGCATTTATAAATCAGTTTATTAAGATGAGCTATCTGGCTTCGAAAGATGGGTTGCCGATATCTTTGCCAGTTTCGCCTATGCATATTTCTCAACTTGATAAGTTCCAAGACGTGTGCGGGAATTTTCATAGAAAAGTTTTTCTTAACAACTTTTGGAATACTCGCATCAGCGGAACTTAGTATATGATCTGAAAAATTTTGAATAGCAGTGTCAACATCTTGTTTATTTAAAACACTCTCTATGTTTGTATGTAGGTTTTGCATTTTTCTTTTCACTTCTCTGCGAAAATTCGGCCAATTTGCATTTTTTATATCTTGAAAATATTGCACATTAGATTCAACCGAATTCGTTTCTATAAAAATGTTGTCATATGCGATATCGATAAACAGATGGTGTGTATAGTTCTGATGGACTTCTTGAGTTTTCTCCAAGATCTGATGTAAAATTGGATAAATTATGTGGACTTATCTACCTGACCTAAAACTGCACTCGTATAGGGGCCAATCTCTTTCCACGCAAATGGTTTCAGCCGTTCCCACAGTATAGCAATGGCTAACCGACTCTTATATGCGTTGTTAGGGAGACTGATGTCCTTTCTTGTGGACCAATGTTGATTAGAATATTAAAAATTAAAGTGAAACCACAATTTTGGAACACTCTTTCATATTCAAAGAACAATTCTGCTTGAAAATGACGACCAAATTTAATGCCAGGCAATATAGCTAAATATTGAAAATTATACCGAATCTAAATTGGTACAGCAGCATAATAGAATGTCGTATCGGGAGACCCATTACCACCAAGGTACCTTTAAAACTTTGTATAGGTAAATTATTGGAGTTATTTCCATTTCGTGGTAGATAAGATAAGATCATGCGGCTTTCGCTACGCTATCGCCTTCAAAAGGATTCTCCAATTTCAGAAAGCCAATCTCATCAGAATTATATAGAGAGTCAGCATCAGCATCATGCCTCAAATCAGCGCCACAAAAGAATCTTAAGTGTTGACAATTAATATCCCCTGAACACACAGAGAAACATCAAACAAGTTGCATGGCGTGCGCCATAAATTGCGCGTCGCATTACACCACTTCAAAAGGCGTCGCCGACCTTCCTTGCGATTCGCTTACAATTCACCTCTCCTGTTCTCCTAGTCCTAGTGGGAGAATGTGCCACACTCTTCTGATTTTCTGAGAACGATCGGGAAACAGTGGTACCGTCCCATAAATTACACTCGTCACAGATGTCGTGTTGTGTTGCAATAAAAAATACGCTCGTAATGAATTAACGACAAACCGACACATTAGTCACAACATAGCTGCTTTTGGAATTGAAAGGGCATGTTGTATAGCTCGACATCAGACCCTCTCCCTCTAAGGCTGCGACGGAAAACACAACCGATTGGATGTATCTAAAGTGTTCTAATTTGACAGTGCTTTTTAATTTTCTATGATGCTCTATGCGGAGCTGCCTTGATGTGATTCATTGCGGTCTCAACTCCCCAGCTAAGATGAAGTCGAAACATTTTAAAATTTACATTTTATTACCAATTTGAGTTAGTAAATTTGAAAATGGTGTCTTGTGATTGCGTTAGTGGTCCTCTTTTTGGGTGGGAGATGTGTTTCTGGTTTTGAAGATTTAGGTGTCGAAGTTGGGTCCATTAGTCAGTTCCTGGAATGTTTTAATGTTCGGATGGTTGTCTGCGTATGCGATTGTATGAGAACTTTATAGTTTTGAGAGGTGGAATGTGGTGTGTTCTTTATTTAATTAGCAAAGTATCTCGCTAATTGGATTTGGGATGTAGATTGCGATGGTTATGGGTTTTGTATCTAAATTGATTAATTACTTTTTTTTTTTCATAGGAACACATGTATTCGGTCTGTAATAATGATTGATAGGATTTGTTGTTGGTGGACTTCTCTTGTCCTTTATAGTTATGCATGATCGGTAACTCCACTCCACTTCTTCGTCTATACTTGATACTGGCGGCGAGCGTTATGGGAGCCTAAAGGATAAGTAGTTCATTGCGACATCAAATCTTCTACAGCAACGTTTGGATAATGTATTGGTCCGAGCCAATGTTGGCGGCTCGGAAAGTTAGGACGTCCAAGGGTATTTGTGACATCGATCGTTTATTTACTTTACTTACTTTAGGTGGCGCTACAGTCCGGGGTGGACCTGGGACTCAACCAACAAGCCAGCACGATCTTTGGCCAGCTGTCTCCGCAGTTTAGCACGCTAAGTTGGTTAAGGTCCCCTTCCACTTGCGTGCGTCACCTGAGTCGCGTTCTTCCTCTACTGCGCCGTCCATAGGGTGTGGATTCGAAGATCTTCCAGGCCGGAGCATTCACGTCCATTCGCTCTACATGACCCAGCCACCGCAGTCGTTGGACCTTCACTCGTCTGGCTAGGTCGATATCGTACAGTTCGTCGTTGTATCTCCTCCTCCATTCACCGTCTACACTGAAAATAAAACCTTGGTATATTTGATAAAAATGAGGCTTAATTCAACAAATTTTCTGTCAATATACGTCCAACAAAATCTTTCTATCAGATTGACAACATTTTGATAAGTTTTATCATGTTTCAAAACATTAGTTGTGATGACAAAAAAATTGTTATGGTAACAAAAATTGTTTGTTCGTACGTATAAAAATATTTTGTTAAACTAACCAAAATGCTCTTCATTTTACAGAGAAATTTATCATTTTGACCTTTATCTTTTTGTCAAATTAACAAAAAAATTGTTAATAATATCGAAGTCGTTTGTCAATTCAGCTATTGTATTTTGTTAAATCAACAGCAAATATTGTTGATTGTACAGAAATATTTTTTCAGTACTACCGTTGTGTTTTGTTGAATCTATAAACAGATTGTTGGTTACATAGCAACATTTTGTCAGCTCCAGCATTTTAATTTGTTGATTCAACAACAGAATTGTTGATTGAATAGAAATAATCTGACAAGTTTTTATTAATTGTTCTGTTGAATTAAATAAACTATTTTGTCGATATGATTAATACAGAATACTCACTTGCAGTTGTCCTTTAACCTCATTTTGAAGGTATGAGGTAAGTATTTATCTATAGATATAAAGAAATTATATCCAAAATATGTCTACAATACCCTTGTAAAATAAAGTAGGTGTTAATAAATGATACCCAAAGCAAATAAGTTTAGTAATTAGATTTATTTAAAGTAATTAAACAAATTAAATTCAATTCATTTTACTTAAAAACATTAAAGAAATATTTTTGTAGGAATCACCAAACGAATCGCCCATCTATTTAGAAAAAGAAAAAAATGCGTTTGTTGTAATATACCTACGAGCATATAAAAAAAAGTTTGGTCGATGAATCAGTTAACAATTTTTAAACTATTTAACACGTTCGCGGACAGTTGAAATCGCAAACGGTGGTGGAAAATGCACCAACCATAACTTTTGTTCCGATTGGAATAAATTAACGAAAAAACAACCAATACGATCCTGGTCATGATTTACATGCATTTCTTAATAAAAAAACAGGAGCGGCAAATGCCGCTCTGTCCCAGCAGATCAAATTTTACATATATATTTTACATGCTGGGACAGAGCGGGAAATGCCGCTCTCAAAAAAAAATGTTTTTGCACAAAAATACATTTTGAAACAGATATTTCATTTAAAAAAATCATTATAACTACAACATCATGCGTAACAACTCGAAGCGAGCCATATTATTTGCGTAAATCCTTTTTTTCTCTCCCGTTTCTCCATCACGAGAAAAGTATAATAAGCATCTACAATACAAAAAAAAAAACATTTCTAGCGGTCAGCTAGGACCATCGCCTAGTGATGTGCTGGGACATTTCACAAAATATTTTGTTTTCTGCTGGGACAGTAGGTTGTATTGTGTATATAATACAATGAAAAACTTGACGGCAGTTGCCGCTTTGCGTTAAAGAGTACAACAAAGTTGGACGGGATATGCCGCTTTGTCCCACTAAAAACCTCAAATTTGAGCGGCATATGCCGTCTTGTCCGCGAACGTGTTAATAAGGTATGTTATCATACTTACATACATTCCGATACAGATAGAGATTTATTCATCTCCTTCAATTTCGCTAAGTTCTATGCGTCTTTTAGTTTGGACTGAAGCATTTTCATGATTCGATCGTATTTTGCAGCGCATACGATTTCGAAATCTGCAGAATCAGGGAGCATAGTCTTGAAGTCAATGTTAATCTATTTAAATTATTATAAAAATAAACTTGCAAATTAAAAAATCGTACACATATCTATTATCAAATTCCTTGCAATTCTTACCAATTTGTATCCATCAAGAGGTTGTTTATAAGATCTCCATTTACCCATAATTTCGGTCGTTGAATTAAATTTTAACATTCCAGAAAGCCTGTTAGAGGTCGACGTCCAAAGATTTTCGAGTTCAGCCCATGAACAATTTTCGGCTAAAATTGCATTCAAATGGTCTTGAACATCTTCCTCTTGCACTATATAAAGATTTTATTAGAACATTATACTGTTTTAATTTCTTAATTTTACCTAAAGCAACAGCAACTCTTACTTCGCAATCTCGACCACGAGATGTGCTGGGCCTGGGTTCCTCAATTATGTACATTTATTTTAAACAGCCCACAGCTTTTAAGGACTCGAATTTTGTTAAAATATTTGGCATTTTACCCGAAGGCGATTTTCCAAGTTGCCTTATGAAGTATAGTTCCCAGGGGCGTAGCGAAGGGGGGGCGTGGGGGGGTGTCGCACCCCCCCACCCTTTTCAAGAGTCGGCAAATCTACCATCAATTTTCAAAAATTAGGTCTTAAATTTGAATTTCCATTAGGTATAGGTTTTTAAACTTGTAAATGGATACAAAAGTCGGCATTTTCAAAGGTTCCAGATGAACTCCTTAAAATCGGTAAATCGGTGAATTTGCCGACTGAAATCTTTAAAATTTAGCGAGTTTAGAGATTCGATTTTAAAAAGGGCGGTCAGCATCGGTGAATTTGCCGACTGAAATCCTTAAAATTTAGTGAGTTTCCACTTGATTTTAAAAAGGACGGTCGGCATCGGTGAATTTGCCGACTGAAATCCTTAAATTTTATCGAGTTTCGATTCGATTTTGAAAAGGACGGTTGGCATTTCTAATTTGAGGTTAAATTCGAAGGAATGTGTTATTCGCTAGTTCGCGGCTTATTGATGTGAACTTTAACAATTCGCGGCAAACGTGTGTTTGGGCAAAGAGGAGGATAATTAATTATCCCATAAACAGTTTAAATAACGAAATTTCGAATTCCAAACTTTTTGTCGCGAACGAAAACACCCGCGTGAACTATCAAAGTTTATTCGCAATCCACTTCCACATCATTTAATACGCGTTCCACAAACTAGCGAATTAAACATTCGTTCGAACTTAACCTCAAACTAGACATTGCGTGGGTAGAAACTGTTGGCTGAAATTCGCGAACTGCCGCGACCTATAAATGTGTTCATGTGAACGGACTGTCAAAGCTTGCGAATAGTCGTTCGATCGTAGGTAGTTGGTCGCTCTTATATGAATGGTCTTTTAGGTATTAGCCCAGGGGTGTTCCTGTTAAGATTGGTCAAAATTGGACAAAGGGGCGTGGCGCCTCCCATACAAAAAACATCTTCTATGGAGTGAAACTCGATAACCACTTGGCAGATTTTCATGATTTCTATACAGTCGGCAAGTTCCTGAAATATGTCGGCATTTCAATGAAAGTCACCCCCCCACGGCTCAAACCCTCGCTACGCCCCTGATAGTTCCTAAGATAATTTCCATTTAACAGGGGTTTTTTAAGAACTAATAATAAAGCGTTTGCATCTATAGATCTACCTCTAAGAAACTGTCATTTTGATATAATTTTTTATTAGATATTCTATACCTACACATTATCGTACTCATTTCACTTACCTTTTAAATATTTTCATATGCGGCTTTCTTTTATGGAAGAAAGTTTTAGTTCACTGACTATGTCCTCATCTATTTACTTGCAATGTTTTTTTTTTATCACTTTTCACTGATTATATTTGGCGCACAAACAAACTTGCTGCTTTACTTACTTGTTACTTAGCGTGTGAAAATGCGCCATTAATAGCATTGCATTCAAAGGATTACAATGTTTAAACTGTATTTTTATCGATTCAACACGTGTGTTATCAATTCGACAAACTTTTTGTCATATATCTACAATCCTTTTTATCATTCCAACAAAATGTTTGTATTATTGATAATCTGTATTTTGTTTGGCTAACAAACATTTTGCATAAGTTTTGTAAATTTTACAGACATTTACAAAAGTGATTTTTGGTTCTGTTTTTATGGATATAACAAAAACTTTGTTAATTCAACAATAAATATGTTAAATTGATAAACTATCGATTTATTAGACTGAAAATTGTGTTTTGTTAATCTGACAAAGTAGGTTTTTAGTAAATGTTTTATCCGTTTGACAAAATATCGTTCAAATTGATAAAACTTATGTTGTATTGATAATTTTCATTTATCATTACAACAATTTTTTTTCAGTTCAACAAAACTGCTTTTGTTGAAATTTTACAATGGAATTTTGTCAATATTACCTGGTATTTTATTTTCAGTGTATGCAGACGGGACCGAAAATGACTCGAAAAATTTTCCTCTCGAAGCAACCGAGAGTAGCCTCATCCGCGTTTGATAGAGTCCATGCCTCTGCACCATAAAGTAGGACTGGGATGATTAGGGTCTTATAAAAGCTCACTTTAGTTGTTCGAGAGAG
The DNA here is from genome assembly GCA_955612985.1 of Cheilosia scutellata. NCBI lineage: Eukaryota > Metazoa > Arthropoda > Insecta > Diptera > Syrphidae > Cheilosia > Cheilosia scutellata. The sequence continues at coordinate 94,780,123 of OY015311.1, forward strand.
GGCTTTGCTACTCAATTGCTTTCTTAGCCCAAAGAAACAGCGATTGGCAAGAGTTATTCTTCGCTTAATCTCAGCGCTGATGTCATTGTCTGAGTTCATAGCGGAGCCTAGGTAGACAAAGTCCTTAACTACCTCAAAGTTATATCTCTCTATAGTGGTGTTCTGTACGAGACGTCGGTGTTGTGTGTCCTTGTTGACAGAATATACTTTGGCTTGCCGCCAAACCCATCTTCGCCGCCTCCGAACGCGCCAGTGACATCACACTGCGTTCTGCCGATTATGTCAATGTCGTCGGCGTAGGCGAGTAGATGAACAGACTTTTAGTTTTGCTTGAGTTTTGCACTATTCTTTCAAGAACGATGTTGAAGAAGTCACATGACAGCGCATCGCCTTGTCTAAATCCTTTTTTGACATCGAAGGGGTCGGTGAGTTCTTTACCGACCTGGATGGAGCATTCTCCATTGTCATCCTGCACAGACGGACGAGTTTGGCAGGGATGCCAAAACTAGACATTGCTCTGTATAGCTCGTCTCTATAAATGCTGTCATACGCGGCCTTAAAATCGATGAAAAGATGGTGGGTATCGATTTGGACTTCCTGGATTTTCTCCCAGATCTGCCGCAGTGTGAATATTTGGTCGATGGTAGGTAGACTTTCCTAGCCTGAAACCAGCCTGATAGGGACCAATCAGGTTGTTGACGAAAGGATCCAGGCGTTCACGGCAGATAAGATCTTTTAGGCGACATGTTAAGAAGACTAATACCTCTGTAGTTGGCGCAGTTCAGAGTGTCTCCTTTCTTGAGGATCGAGCAAACAATGCTGAGGTTCCATTCATCGGGCATACTTTCCTCCGACCATATTTTACAGATGAATTGGTGCATGCTCCTAACCAAGTCATCGCCCGCCGCTTTGAATAGCTCGGCGGTTAGGCCATCTGCTCTAGCGGCTTTGTTGGACTTAGATATGGCTATCTTCACTTGGTACAGGTCGGGTGGACGGAATTGTTGGTCTTCATCGTCCAGGTTGAATGGTTCATTCTGCCTGACAGCGGGATTTAGTTCGTCATCGCCGTTAAATAGTCTGCAGAAGTAGTTCTTCCATATCCTCACCATCGACTGCCTTTCTTCTACCATGTGCTCTTGTTCGTTCTTGCAGGCTTCGGTTCGGGCTCTGTTGCCCTGGCAGGTTCTTTTTACCCTTTGGTAAAACTTCCGAACCTCATCCCTGCTGTAGCATCTCTCTATTTCCTTCAGCGTCGCCTTGAATGCCTCTTGTTTCGTTGCATGTGCTTGTCGGCACTCGTCGTCGAACAAGGGGTTTCGTTGTGGTGGTCGACTGAAACCAAGCACATCAGATGTGGCGTCTCTGATGGCTTTTTGGCAATGTTGCCACTGGTCTTCAATGCTTGATGCTGGCTGCAGAGAATCTCTTGAGAGATTGAGGGAGACTCGATCGGAGAATGATCTGGTGATCTCTTGCGATTTTAGCCGTCCGACGTAAAACTTCCTCACACACTTGATTTGGCGGTGTTCGGGATATCCGAAGTCGTACCTTAGCTACAGCAAGGTAGTGGTCCAAGTCAATGTTGGCCCTTTGGAAAGTTCGGACATCCATAATACTGGAGGAGTGCCTTACATCGATCGCAATGTGGTAGTACCTCCTCCATAAACGTCAACTGAAAAAAATGTTCACGTAAAAATCTAGGTCAATAAAGAATGAGACACACGAGGTTTCTCCGTGCCACACTCAGGTCAATACTGACCCATTGTGATGCCCGTAGGGGGAAAGAGGTTGTCCCTTACCCATTATAACCCTGTATTCAAATCACTTATTGTGCTGCTACATACAAACCATTTTGTTGAGTTGACGAAGTTCATTATCTTGTCTATTGATGTGCTGGAAAGCTCGTCTAGGTCGGTGAAGAAGTGACTCCCTAGGAATTTATACCTGGTGTGTTGGAGACCTGGGAAGTGACATTGGTAGTGGGTTGTATCCTCAAGAGCTCCCTTATCACCGCAGCCTCTGCAAAGTTTTTCTTCCGTTAATCGCATTTTCTTCATATGGTACCGCAGAGTGTTGTGCCTCGTTATGATACCTACGAGGGTGGACAGGGATTTCCTATCCTTCCGCATTATCTTTTCGGGTTTGAATTCGTTGAAGGACGGCCATAGCATTCTTGCGTTCGCCTCTCTTGTGGCTTTTCTCCCTGCTTCAAGCTTGAGTGTGCAAAGCAAGATGTTCACAGAGGGATCAGCTTGTTCTGAAACAGCTATCGAACCTTGTCTTGCTAATTCGTCTGCTTTCTCATTGCTTGGAATGCCTTCATGTCCCGGAACCCACCAGAGCGATACCTTGTGATGTGAACCAAGAGCCTTGAGTTATTCGCGACAACACTTCACAAGCTTCGATTTTATTTCTGGTGCAGTTATGGCTTTTATTGCTACCTGGCTGTCGATAAAGAAGGTAACACCTTCAGGTGGTATTGCCCTTACCACAGACTCACGGGCTGCTGTTGTCACTGACAGGAGCTCTGCTTGGAAAACGCTGCTATCACAGATACTATAGTTCCAACTCTATTATCTGTGCTGCTATGGTCGGGTAGGCGTATCGAAGACACATGACCCTACCCCAGTGTCCATTTTTGATCCGTCTGTAAGCATAAGTCTTAGTATTAATAAACTTATTTGTACATATATCTATGCTATTGTAAGGCCAGCGATGTCCTCCCTCCTGATTTTGTCGTTAAAGGAATTTTGAGTTTAGATTCGCTTGTAGTACCTACCTGCTTCTGACTGTATTACCTATATATCCTTCGTTTTTTCAAAAGTCTTGCCTAGAAACATCTTTACCCAATGCAACTATCATTTTATTTCAAAATTATTCTAAATAGCTAGATTATACAATGTTGTTTGTAGGTAAATCTAGCAGCTTCTGGAAAACCATGTTAAGAGCCCAAAATGCTACCAATGTACACTGTACAGTGTACAGTGCAACTACTTTAATGTAGTGTATTGTTTTTTTTTTCTGCTTCATATTTACTTGTACATTCTTTCGTGTCACTTCAGGCGTCTGTATGCCCACATTTAAAACCCACACTGCAACTAAATAAGAAATAAAAAAAAAAACAAAACAAATCCATCCTCTGGAAACCTCCTTCCAAAAGCACACGTTACACTCTGATATGGTCGGTCGACCCGGCCGGCAGTTGCTTATGAATTCGTTCCACGCAATCGAGTTAACACAACACCTCAAAATATTTATGCATGTCCGAATTAGCATAAATTTAAATTACACTACACTACATTCACTCAATGACCAGGCACCGGTGATGATGATGACAAGAGGAACAACGTATATATGTACGAGTACATCGTGGAGGCCCTGGCCTGCCTGAGCCTGATAGAGGCAAGTGGAAGGGAGCTATAGGAGCTGGGCCATACTTCAGCGTGTGTGACAAGGCGAACATTTCAAAAATGAAGAAGAACCCTTCAAGATGTGATTATGAGGATGTCTGCAGTTAGGAAAAGAGGGTAACTCTGATGTTCATGCGGGTTTCCCAATCCTACTACAGGAGGCGACGCGCACAACCCACGTTACACGGGTGTACAGCTAGCGTTAACTACATGCTTTGCATTGTCCTTGATACAGTCGTCGGTGGCTGAGCTGTAGTCAGGTGTAAAGAGGGTTGGCTTCCAGCTGACTGGACTTTGCCATTATTGGCTCCAAGGTTGGTTATGGTCGGTGTAAGTTGGTTAGTTAACCAAAGGATGGTGATGTTTGTGTTGTATTGTGCAGCGGCTTTTGCTGGTACTCAATCGATGAACGAACACCTACTGTGCTGATGCCATGGCGTAAGTCAACAAAGAAAAATATAAATCCACAAAGAGGACTATTTTTCGAAAATATTGATTTGCGCGCAGTTAATTTACTGCAAATTACTTTCAATCCCTGAAGGCAATTTACCAAAAAAGGTATTTTGTCGGTAATATGCATTTTTTTAAATGATTAATGTGATACAGGTAATTTTGGATTTAATTCAGAACACGAAGATGTCCAGAAATTGCATTAAGCGATTAAAAGTATCTTATAAGCCGACCACACTGATGATTATGTGCGTGTCAAGTGGTCATATAATGACAATTTTTAACAGTTCTCGCTGTCATAATAGGCTCACGAATTGTAAGTATCTATAATGGGCAAATCTCAAATGCTGTAATCAGATAAAAATTAACAAATTGCAAGTAACCTAATCGGATAATGATGACGAATGCCACCATAGTGACCTAATGACCATATGCGATTTAATAAAATCAACCGATTCCTTGTAACAGTGCACCTGCACATCTCTCTCATTTTTATAGCAAACAATTCAAAAATATCAAAATTCTAGAGTAGGTGAGATACAAAACTCAGATTGAGAATGTCAATATAGTACCTAGAGGGAAACTGACAGATCTTTACTGAAGTAATTGTTTCCTAAGAGGAATCTTAAATTTGTTATAAATATGTGTTCAATTTTAAGAGAATGCACGATATAGAAATCAGTCCACAGTCCACTCCATTCCTCAAATCCAAGGGCCTTAAATCATGGCAGAGCGCAAGTTGATTATATTTACGTGTTGGTGAAGCGTTGGTTCGAAGAAGAGACGCCGGTAACACTGGCGTAGCGAGGGGGGGCTAGGAGGACACTGGCCCCGGGCGGCACTTTGGTAGGGGCGGAAATTTGGAGCGGTTAACATTTTTTTTTAATACTATATAAAATTTACAAAACGGATTATTTTTTCTGTCCAAAGAATTTAATTATACAAAGTTTACCAGCATTAATATCTACTGCTTCACAGTAAGTAATCAGACATTCCTTGTGTTGCTTAACAACAAAATCCAATGAATGCTGCTCCCTAGTATGCAACTACAATTTTTCAGTGCTGAAATTCCAGCCAAACTCTTATAGATGAAAACTATGAAAGCAACTCAGATGTTGCACCTCATGAGGATGACATTGATAAGAATGAATTTGAGATCGAACGCGTACGGTTAAGAGCAATTATATCTTCTACAGGCAAAACAAATGAACTCGCCAATAAAAGCCCACTCGAACTATTAAAATATATATTACAGTTTAGACTGGAAGTTAGTCTGCCTAACATAACACAATTTTCTCACAATTGCAATAAGTAATGCCGGCTGTGAGAGGAGTGTCTCAAAATTCAATCTTATTACAAATTATTTAAGGTCCACAATGAGCACTCTAAGGCTATCTAATCTGGGTATCATGGCTATAGAGCAGGAAATCACAGAGCCCATCGATACTGAAGGAATAATAAGAGATTTTCTCTGATGAAAAGTAGGAAAATAAAATTTTAAAGAAGTTTTCTGTAAATAAATAAAAAAGTTTCTTGTAAATGAATTATACATATCTACGTACCCTTTTTCCCTTTTACTTAAAACTAAATTAAATGCTTTCATTCTTTTTTTTTAAATAATTTTTTTTAAACAAATTTTAGTTATGAATTTATTTATTTATTTATTAATGAATTTAATTAATTAATAAACAAACATAATTTAATGTAAGAAATTAAAAAAATTACTTTAATGTAATTAAATTGAATATGAACTCAGACAATGACACCAGCGCTGAGATTAAACGAAGAATAACTCCTGCTTATCGCTGTTTCTTTATGCTAAGAAAGCATCTGAGTATAGGACAATCATCCCAGTCCTTCTTGATGGTGCAGAGGCATAAACTCTATCAAAAGCAGATAATATTACTCTTGGCTCTTGGTCGCTTCGAGAGGAAAATTCTTCGAGTAATTTTCGGTCCCGTCTGCATAGAAGGTGAATGGAGGAGGAGATACAACGACGAAGTGTATGGGCTGTATGTGCAACGGGTCGTATGAATAAAACGTAGCAATTGCTTTTACTCAGAGTAAATGCCAAAATTGAATCAATTGCTACGCTTTTCGTATGAATAAAAAATGATTTGACTTAACTCCAACTTTTGACATCTTCGAAAAGCGGGCACCTACCTTTTACTCAGATTGGTACGAATAAAACGTGGAAGACAAAGTAATTGCTACGAAAATTCCAAGTTTGCTATTTTGTTGACTCAGAGCATTTGCTAAATATTTTGCGCGCAAATTTTTTTACAAAAACAGTCTAGTCTTGTGAATTTTCGGTGTTTTTTTTTTTATAAACAGTTAAATTAATTTTTGTTTGTGAAAGAAACAAAAAAAAAAATAAATGCGATAAGTTGGCAACCTGCAACCCCCATGCTTGTGCTTGTGGTCACTGTATGATTTGGAGTAGGTACAAGGTTGGGTATATGCAAAGTTTAGTTTGCTTGTGGGAGATTTTGGCATAGGGGATTTCGTACCGGGATCCGGGAGATTTTGGAAAAAGAGAAGGAAAAAAATGAGAGATTATGTCCAATAAGGCATTTTGGAAAAGGGGCGAGAACGTAGGGATCCCAATATTCCCAATAGACCCCCAGCTGAGAGCAATTGATAATTCCATAGAGCCAGTTTTGAAATAAGTAGCTTCGCCTCTTTTTCTATAATTATGTGAATACGTGTGTTACCACAGAAATAACTGTAAATGTTATTAGGTGCCAGTGTATGCGTGACCAAATTCACCCTTCATTTACTCTAACATGGCACACATACTTAACTACTTTTGTGAACGCCTTGACAAAAAAGAAGATTGATTTTAAAAAACATAGCGAAGTAAAAAGTGTATGAAGGTATTTACCTATATCTGTCATCGTTCGATCCGAAAGCGTATATTGTGACTCGTTAAATTGATTTCCACGCCACCTACCAAGATTTTTACGTACCCGAATCACAGGATAAGTTTTGTGACAGTTGATTTCATCACAGAAGTTCCTACTGAAATTATAAATTGGAAGTGCGCGCAAAACATTCTATTTTTAATTTATTGTATAGACATTAACAAATTTGATATCAGAATGCCTCTGCAAAATGTCGAAGTATATAAAACAAGTGAAATATTTGTGAAAAGCTAAGAGATGTGAATAAAATCATGGCTTAAAAAATTGTAAACTAAGCACTCGAAGTTACCAATTATAGAACAATTTTTTTATTGTGTTATGTGTTGCCCTTTAGGATTTACAAATAATATATGTATCCATGGGCGTCCACAGGGGGGGGGGGGGGGCAAAGGGGGCAGCTGCCCCCCCTAGAAATGCTAAGGATAAAATTAAAAAAAAAAAAAAAATGTTTAACAGTTCGATATAAACATTGTTTTCAGATCGGATTCCGTAGACGAAGAAATATTCTTGAGCATTTACACGATCGAGAACAAAGAAAGCTTATATTATTTCAACGAAATTAATTTAAACTAATGAATGGCGAACTTGATACTTGAACGTTATGAAGATTGAGACGTTTCAAAGCAATTTCACAATCCTTTGCGTTTTTATTTTTACTTTTAATGAAAATCTTTAATTTTTTTTTTTTTGGAGTGTATCTATATATTTCTAAATAACAATCTCTATTTTAGTATATATTCAATCATTCTGAAATAATTATCATTTCCTTATTGTGATAAAATCTTTGTCGTGTAGAGTAAGCCTTTCCTCTATATTTCTGAACTCATATTCATAAACCTGTTTCGAACACTACTTTAGATCCTTTTATAAAAGTATCAAGTGGAATGGATATTCGACATTTTTTTAAAAGGCCAAGGCTAGAAAATAACACTCAGTCTTTAACTGTTGCTGCTCCTTCTAGTTCTAGTGCAATTGTCAATGCATTCGGATCTGACGCAGCTCTTCTAGCTGATGCTAATACAGACCAGCTAGTGGCAGCTGAGACGGCTTCTGCAGATGAAGCTAGTGCTGGTCTTTCAGAGAACGCTGGAACAAGCACTGCTTCTCTGTCGGGAATTGTTGTTAACGCAGCAGTTAGAGAGTTCGATATTGGGCGATATGTCTATGTCTCAGACACAGACATTTCAATGTCAGCTGAACAAAATCTTGAAGTTTTTCGTAAAACATGGGTTCCGAATGAGGACCATGAATTCAAAAAAGTTAATGGAAGAAGCTTCCGATATGAATGGTTAAAGACGTATAACCCTTGGTTGGGATATTCTGAAATTTCTGAGGGAGGTCTTTGCAAATTTTGCGTTCTTTTCAAGCAAAAGGCTAAAAGAGGACTTCAGGGGGATCATTTATTTTGAAAGGGTTCTCTAATTATAAAAAATTTCACGATGCTGCACGTAACCATGTTAAATCTGAATGGCACATAAACTCTGTTTCGGAGGGATCCACTTTAATGGACATTGTAAATAACAAGAAGCAGAGTATTTCAAACGTTATTTCTCAAAATATATTGGACACAATTATTAAAAATCGTCAGATATTAGGATCAATAGTGCGCACGATTGTCTTCTGTGGAACTCATGATTTGGCACTTCGTGGGAAGAATTCAAATGACGGAAACTTCAAAGATCTATTACAGCTTCAAGTTCAATCAGGTGATTTGGTTTTGAGGAAGCATTTTGAGGAAGGTGCGAAAAATGCCCAATATACATCTGTTCGAACTGAACACGAAATTATCAAAATATGTGAAAACATAATAGCACATGATATCGTCTCAAGAGCTAATGCCTCAAAGAGTTTCTCGATTTTGGCAGATGAGACGAGTGACATCGCTGGGGTAGAGCAACTTTCCTTGGGCGTTAAATTTTGCGTTTTCGAGAATAAAAAGCTAACAATCTTTGAAGAGTTTCTAGGTTTTGTCCATTTAAGACAATTTGATGCTATGTCCATTGCCGAAGAAATTCTTTCAAAATGTGAAAGCTTAGGTCTGAATATGAAGGAATGTTTGGTAGGCCATGGTTATGACGGATGTTCTGCAATGTCGGGAAAGGAAAATGGTGTAAAAGCGATAATACAGAGAAAATATCCAAATGCCCATTTTGTTCATTGCGCATCGCACAGACTGAATTTGGTTGTTCACGATTTGAATAATGTGAGTGATGTCAGAAACACTATTGGTACAATAAAGGAAATAACTAATTTCTTCAGGGAGAGTAATATTCGAAGGCAATTGGTTCCCAAAATCCCTATGTTGTGTGAAACTCACTGGACCGAGAAACACAAATCTATTCGCTTATTCAAAAAACATGTTGAAACAATAATAGAGAAACTGCTTGAAATATCGGAAGGCTCCACAAATGGAAAACAAACAGCCCATTCCTTGTATTGTGCTGCAATAAATTCTAAATTTCTTGTATGCTTATTCGTTATGTCTAAGAAATATTAGAACCGATTACCTTGTTATTGCAGAAAAGGAAATAAACTTGCTTGAATGTCAAAATCATATCAAATCATTAATATCGGTTATTCAGGGCTATCGAGACAGAGGTGCATTTGACTCAATTTTTGAAGAATGCCAAAAATTCGGGGAGGAGATCGGTATCCAGATTAAAATGCCACGGACTGTAGGAATGCAAACCAAAAGAGCGAACTATCCCACAACAGATCCGAAAGAATATTATAAACTTAGCATTTTCTTACCATACATCGAATCTATAATAAGTTCTTTGAATATACGATTTTCTGAAGAAAATAAAAGTATTTTCAACTATTTTGCTCTATATCCTTCAACTTTCAAAACCTTGAATCATGATCAAGTTAAAGAATTGTTGTTGAAAATAGATGAAAGTGGAATCTTGATTAGTGAAGGCGTTGTATGGCATCAAATATTGCAGGACAAGGAGACAAATACTTTGGATGATATGCTTAGCGCTGCCGAGTTTGTGCCTAAGATTCAAGCAGCACTTCTCAGATGTTTATCGTTTCCAGTAACAACAGCAACGATAGAAAGATCTTTTAGTACATTGCGACGAGTAAAAACATGGTTACGCTCAACTATGTCGGAAAATAGAATCAGCGGACTTTGTATGTTGAGTGTTCACAGAGATATGATCAAAAAGGACGAGGAAGCGTTTATTCGAAAAGTCATCGATGAATTTGGACAGAGTGAACGAAGACTACTTTTCTTATTTTCTGGCGAAAATATAAATGAATAAAAAACACAAGATAACTAAAAAATACTAAACAAAAAACACAAAAGAACATTTAAAAAACAAAACAAAAAATAAAAAAACACAAAAAAAATTAAAAAAATAAAAACAAAAAAAAAGAACAAAAATTTAAAATCGCAAAAACAAAACAAAAGAAGTTACAAAAAAAAAATCAAAAAACCTTTCTCGATTTGCACCTTGTCGCGGTGAGGAAGCTTCTTACTAAAAGGTGCAGGACTTTTTTTACTCAAAGCAGAGTTCGGTAATTTTATTCATCATGGGAATTTCAAGTTGACTGTCCGACTAGTCGTATATTCGACTTTTTCTAGCTTTGCCCCTCCCTGGAAAAAAGTCTGCGGACGCCCATGTATGTATCTAATATTTGGATTTAATTTTCTCCACACGCAATGCAGAACTGCGGCAGGTTTTCAGTTGGGAATGCTTAGTCCAAAAGAAGATAATATAAGAAGGTATCCTTGTAAAAGAGGAGTTAAAATTTGTTCTTTTTCAAGTGGCGGCTACAAATAAGAAAATTCTTTGGATTGTTCCGATCGTTATGAACTTTTTTGGGAATTCGGTGCATAGCATAGATATACATATTTGGATTCCTGTACGATGTGCAATATTTAACTCCACAGAGTTCCCCAGTTTTTAATGAACCTATAGTTTCTTCTGCCATTATTCTTGCACTTTACCACAAAATCTATATTTATGAAAATATTAACTTCAACATATTTAATTTCAATTATCACGTACTATTCACAAATTGTTTTTACGAGGAGCAGGTACAATTAAATTTTTTTGACCGCAACATATTTAAAAGAATCAAAATCTATTTATTAGCTTGTTTTTATAGCTGTTTTTTGGTATAGATTTACTTTTTAATATTTCTTCTCTTAAATTCACTAATAAACTTGGTAAATAACAGTCTCTACTTATTAAATTTAATTTTTTTATTTTTCGAAATACAAATTTTCATACGATTTGACAGTTAATGGAGCGACTTATCCTGTGATTAGGGTTCCGCCGAAATCCGCTAGACGCGGTATGACCGAGTGTCAATTACCTTCCATAAAATATCGGACGACAGGAGAAAAATGGTTAAGCTCGTCACAAATGCGGACATTGAAAACCAAACCGGTCACATAAAACTCAGAAAATTACTTAGGTTGATACAACAACTAATTACAATGCGCTGGTGCAGGTTCCGGATCACAGATTACTAAGGAATCTGTAAGGAATCTCACATTCTACAGTGAGCAGATGTTCCTTGTACTCTGCATAGTTCATCAGAAAGTTAATAGTTAATGATAACTGACGTTATAACTTTTTGATGATGGCCTACCTTCTATATGGTAAAAGTAATAGGTACCTAACTTATCTCAAGTAGCACAAAAGTCAAAAATACACCAAAATATTTGGTGTATTTTTTGCATTTCCGTGATATGCATTTTCAATATAAAAAATACACCACTTTTTAGTGCATTTTTTGTACATTTAATTTCGATTCAGTGTAAATAATACCCTGTCTTCGTATATAATTAACACCGGCTGTACAAAAACTATACCGAATTTTCGGTACATAAATTGTGCTAGTGGTATAAAAATTGTTCTGGTTACTAGAATATAATATACTCCAGAGGTGTATATTATGTACTGATAATTAGCTCAAATTATACACCAAATGGTAAACAGTTTACACCACATTTTGGTGAAAAACTTTTCCCTTGAGTGTGAAAAATACACGATAATTCTATGGATAAAATACACCATTAGTGTATTAAAATCCTAAACTTAGAATTTATTCTGATTTAAAATTTAAACCGAAGTTTATTTTTTACATCGGAAACAGAGTTTGAACTAAAATTTACACCGTCTTTTATTTTTTGATGAATGTATGTGTCTGCTAGAATTATAAACTCATTTTATGATTCTAAGTATTCACATTCATAATATAGACGTAAGAAAATCATGAATAAATATCAATGTGAGTGCCTAATTTAAAAACGAAGACCAATCTGTCGATTTATTTTCTGTCCTACCCCGTCTAAAAATCGAGCGCCTCGAAAATTTTAATAATTAAAGATTTTTTATTCGATGCGTGAAAATTAGTTTTTCGAAAATTATAATTTTCTGGTTGTTTTTTAAATTTTTTAGAGACGTACTCTTAAAAACGAGTCAAAAATACAAAAAATGCGGCATGATTAAGTCGATATATATAGTAAAATATATAATCATTGTCTTCATTCTAAATATGGCGGCCAGCCGAATTTTATTTTTTCTTAATATTCCTTGAAAAATATGGCTGTCGTGCAAAATATACACCAATTCCTGAATTTGGATATAAAAATGCACCAATTTAAAAGAAGAAGGAGAAAAATACACAATTGTAGAAGTTATATACAATATTCTTGTTTTCGGTGCATTTATTTTGCTGGAAACTGTGTAAAATATTCACTGATTTGTATCATCTCGTGAAATTGATGCAAAAAATGCACCAAAGTTAAAGGAGAAATGAGAAAAATGCACCATTGTGAGAAATACAGTGCGGTTCACTTGTTTAGACGCACACGTTTTATTAAAATTAGGCAGGAAAAAAGTGTTGAATTTGCAGAAAAGGCAAAAGTTAAAGCTTACCTCTCGAAACGCTTTTCAAATCGTGAAATGGCTCATAAAATTGCTCAAAGTGAACACTTGATAAGAAACTTTATAAAAAATAGGGTATCTTATGGAAACAACTACAAAGCAAGGATCGTATAAGTTTTAACACCACAAAACAAGCGGAAAATTGAAAGTCTAGTGCCTTATGGCGCTCAATTTACAAACAAAATTATGGAATTTGCTGGTTTTTTTTGTAGCAAATCCATTTGCGTTGTGTTATTGTCTATGCTTTATACCCAAATTTTACAAAAAAAACCCATACGCATTGAATTTTCAAGGTCTCACATGGTATGGGATATGAACATTAAAGTGGTCTCCAGAAATTGAAGCAAAGACGACTTTTTGAACAAAAAGGAGTTTAACTTGGATGGTCCTGCAACTATAACTATTACTTTCATGATCTCCACAAAGAAAATATGTTTTGAACCGTTATCGTTCGAAACTAGGGGGAGTTATGGTATGGGGTGCAATTTCATTCTTCGGCGCTTTTAAATTGGAAATCGTTTCCAATAAGACTAGTATTTCTTGCAAAACTTTTTTGAAAGTAGCCTTTTCCGTAATAAAGAAGCTTTATGGATCTGTTCCATAAATGTTAAAGAAGGTTAACGTGCCTATACACAATTCACAATTGTTGAGGGAATATATCTTCGAATTACCTTAAAATATCACATGGCTCTTTGAAGAATAGAATTTTTGAGATTATATCCAATGGTTCTGCCTCACATTATTAAAATAACAGAAAATTTATTAAAATAAATAAATAACCAAAAAAATGCATACGTTTTTGCATGCTTTAGGAAAAAATTAATAAAACTACCGATGATAGACCCCATCAAGTGTATCAATGTACCTTTATGCCAAATAAGTTTTTTTTCTCTTTCTTCCACGATAATACGAAAAAACCAAGAAATAAAACTCTTGTGCGTCTTAACAAGTGAACCGCACTGTATATCGAACATTTATTTTGCTGTGTAAATAGTTTGCTGTAAATGGTGCAGGAAATGTTCAAAAGTTTGTTTAAAAATATGTATTTATTATAAATAGGTAGGCACACTTTATACATTTGTTTAAGAATGCAGAGCTCGTTAAGAATGAAATGGCGACTGAATAATTTCAATAACATTTTGTTGTTTATTTTTCACACTTATGTAGTTTGGTGTATTTAATTTCCACAGGGTGTAAATCATTCACCGAAATATAGTTAGCCATTTCAAATGGTGTATTTTATGTACAAAATATAGTGTACAAAATATGCCATGTTGGTTGGATTCAGAATCGAATAATTTTATGCACCATTAATGGTGTATTATAAAAATAGCTGAACATCGGTTTATTTTTTGCACCGAATTTCAAACGAAATGTTGAAATTTTGCACAGAAAAGACAATGGTGTAATTTTTATACCGATAATTTTGACAAATACACCAAAATTTTAAATTTTTCTTCAGTTTTCTCAATTTTGCACCAAAATTAATGAATTTACACCAATTTATACACCAGTGTGCTACTTGAGTTATTCTTCCAAATGGATCTCTTAAATATGTACTTCCAGTAATTTACTTTTGGATTCGCCGATACACTCATCAGCTCAGCTTTGTCCCTGTTTTATTGCAATAAAATACCAGCTTTTCCTTGGTTTGGAACAATCTAAGATTATGCTATCCCAATTCGGAAAAGCATGGCCCCCGACTTGCTAAGGTCTATGGAATATTATATCTCTATCATTTGACGAATTTCTCTCAAAAGTATTTGAAACAGTCGCTGATAGGCCAGTCGAGGCTTATATCGAAAACAAACAGCTTCCTTCACCTTTTTGGACTGGCTTTAGAGCTGGTCATAGCTGTTCTACTGCTTTACTAAAAATCACAATTGTAAAGTGAAAACGATAAGGTAACGTTAATGGCATTTATCGATTTTTCTAAAACTTTTAATAGCGTGGATCATGGCATCCTTTTGTCCAAATTAGTAAGTCTATTTAATTTTTCTGAAACCGCAAAAAAACTGGTGGCGTGTCAAGCTGCGTCTGTCACTAAGAAATTTTAGGAGTCAGAGTGCCTTAATGTCAATAGTGGTGTACGTGTACCTCAAGAATCCATCCTCAGTTTCTTACTTTTAATTTAATTTTTATAAATGACTTACAGCTCTACATACATTTTCCCCTGGAACAATCCATCGTAAGTTTGTGCTCGCAAAACTCGAAAACCACAAATCTGATTGAGGTCGAAACTGTAGGCAAACTTTGGAATTGACTCAACTCAAAGATGTTTTTGTAAAGTTTTGTGAAAATTTGACAAAGGCGCGTGGTACCTTCCATAAAAAAAGACATATTGAAAACGCATTTTTTCAACACGTCCATAAGTATGTAGATACATAGGTAGTCGGTCGCCGGTCGATTATGAAGTACGCGTTGATCAAATGTTTTCAAGTTATCCTAATCATAGTTTGAGTTGAATACATCTCAATCTCAATAGGAGATATATACCCAAATCTCAAAATTACACTATATTTTGACATTTATGTATTGCAGCTTTAGCCTTGAAATTTCATAAATACAAGATTATTGCCTTAAAACAGCATTTAATAAATTATCCGTTTGCCTTCGTAAAATAAGCCTGATTCTATATTAAGTATTGCGTAGTTAGCGTTGTCATACGTCCGAGTTTTCCGAACATGTAGGTACTCTTTTTCCCTATGTGGGGAACGTTCGGGCAGTTTTTCTAGATTGTCAGGATTATTCATTTTTTCATCGTCAAGAGAAAAGGAAACGAAATTAACAGAACTCAAAAGTGTAAATTTTATTCCCGCTATTTGGTAGTGATTACGATTCACTGAAAATATACCTACTTTTTTTTTTTTTTTTTTGTTGTTTAATGCTGCATTGCTTTTTTTCAATGAGAACAATTTTTCCAATATTTTGAAAATCTGTAAATGCCAAAATTCACGTAATTTATAACACAATCTTTTTGTTCGTAAAATACAAAATATATTTTGTCGCCAATAACTCGGGTCGCAAGCAAAATTTCCAAAATCCCAGAAATTGATTTTCTTTATGTATTGCCCCTTTTATAAGTTGGAAAAATATGGAGTAGCGTTCTGATTAATATATTTTAAGACTCGAGTTTAGTGAACTTCTTTTTTCAAGACTTTCATTATGTGTCAGAAAATCAGACGAGAATATCTAATTATTCAGCGTAATTGACAGAAGACCTTAAAACATGAAGTAATAGGTTGTAAACGCGCATTTTGATAATAGTGTTGTACTCATTTTTTAGATCCTATTTTGTCCGGGAAAGTGCGAGATTTTTATGCTCGAAAACTATTTGTAGGTGTAGGTGGAGGCCTAAAAATCCTCTTTGTATACTTTCAATTCGAAAAGCTCTGAAGTCAAGATTTTTTGATTTGGCTGTGAATATATTTAGATGATGCTTCAATATGCTTCAATTTGTTAATTTATGTAAATCAGATTCAGATCCGAATTACAAGATTTAGGGCGTCGTGAGTCCTATTCTCTAACGCATCTTATATTAACCCTAGAATGCATAAGGGTTTTTGAATTACGTTAACACATATGGGGTTCCTGAGCACTCCAGCACTTTAGGTTGAAAATACCAGCAACTTATAATACAATCTTATAAAATTTATTTATTTTATTTTAAAGTAATGTATTTATTGACTAAATTAACAAAAAAAATTACATTTCATTCACAGCCTTAGTAATTAAAAAAAAAATAATGACAGTGGTTATTAAGTGGTGTGACCATATAGTGTTTTAAAAAATGCAAGAAAATGTAGATTTTTAAGATTGAATCTTCCAAATTTTTTTTTGTTTCTGAAAGGAGACATATCTACATGGCAACATAAGCATATAAAAAAAGTTTTGATTTTGTAAGTCCTACCCGCATATTTTTAATCCTTTTTTTCAACATAATAAATACAGCTATGTATGTACAGTATGCCATACTTCGTAGCGGCGGTCTGGGCAAATGTGCCTTTGAGTACTGCACGCCATTTTTGTCTTTTTATCACGTGTACTAGGATATAAACAGCACCTTCCCTACTTTGGAATCTTCTTTTGAGGTTCTCTTAATAAAAATATCCTCGCAATGCTCACGCACCCCATATGCATTCTAGGGTTAAGGGTGGATATTGTGAGTGTGACTGAAACATGATTTTGCCCCGAAATAGAAGCATTTCTGGGTCTAATTGAAACTGATTATTGGTATACGTATAGAATGATAAAAGAAGACCTTAGTATAATAATACATAACTTTGCATTGGGCTCGATCAAATGTAGTTTTTTTTAATCCATCCAAGTCCAAATGCTTGATCATCTCCAGTGCTGTCGTTTTAGAAAATACCAAAGCAGTACATTCAAAAATGTTTTGCATTATTTTTAAGCAAAAGCAATACGCATATAATTTATTTTTTTTAAATACATACTGGGTGATTACAGAATCCGTCGTTTTCGGAATTTTGCTACGAACCCAGAAAGAACTATCACAGAATCCGTTGTAGTGGAAAATTTTGCTAGGAATTAAATTCGTAGCAAGACGGGAATACGCGGTTCTTCTGATTGGTACTCATTGTTAATTTTGCTTATTAATTTTAAGATACACTCCGCGCCACTTGAATAGCACACCCCCTAAGGTCGGTTTTCTATCGCCCACCAAGCATGCCTATTTCTTTTTTTAAAATAAAGTTCATTAATTTGTTGTGATTTGACCAGAAGGAAGATTTTAAACTAAAGCTTTAAGTATTAATAAAAATTTGTTAATTAAAAACCGGCAAAATAATATGGGGTCCTTCCTAATTTAGCGCCACCTAAACGAAAAAATCATTTTAGAGAATTCTGCTTCTTTTTTTTTTTTTTTTTAATACTTCTCTCGGAAAAGGGGAACCTAGCCCCGAGATGCTTGCAGTCGTATGTTAGTTCTGCACTTAAATTGCTGCAAATTGTATACTTCTGCAAATATACACCCAGGAAGTGAGTTCCAAAGTTTGCTTGTCCTATAACAAAAGGACTTTTGGATAGTTGATGTCCTCGCGATTGTCAAGTGTACTGTATGGTCATGAGCATTAGCATCATGTCTTGTGGGGCGCCCAAAAGTTGCATTTCGAGGGATAATGTCTTTGAGTTCCTCGAAACATCTACCATGGAAGTACCTATAGCACAAACATTTTTACTTACAAATAATGTAAGATAATTTGGAGTATTTTAGATTTAAACAAAATTGTTCAATTGTGTTTTGAGCCACCTTTCTGCTCCAAAGTTCACACATCTTGTTTGAAAGGGATGCATATACAAATTGGCCAAATAATTTAGCGAAATCGAGCTCCAAGCTAATTCGATGGCTTGGGCTAGTTTAGATACAGTCGAATATTGTTGTCCCGATCCATAAAGTTGACGTGTCAACCATTGCCAAACATTTTCGATAATATTCAAATCCGGAGTAGGCCGGTCAGCTCCATATTGTGGCTTTATGTATACGTTCTAACAACCCGTGCTGTATGTATTGGCGTATTATCATGTTAATGAATCCAAGCCAGAGGTCCAAAAAGGTCATGAAAGTATTCAAAGGCCTCTTTTAATATACCACTGTAAAACAACGCATTCATTGTGGTTAACAAGAATTGTAATTTGCAGGTGCCATAACATGAAAAGGCCCCCATAACATATCACACCTTCAAATCTGCTATGCAGCCGGTCCAAATGATGAGTTTCTTTGCGTAAGTTATAGAATTAGTAGATATAGCCATCGGGGCCTGCCAAATTAATTTGTTTTCCTCGGAGAAGACGGTGCCACTACGAAGTCAAGACCACATGTGCCAAAAACGGAGGTGTTGCGCTTTTCGAACCGGGTTAAGGGGTGACTTTTTTTGTTCTTTTTATATACTTGGCATTCGAAATAATACGACGCATAGTTGTGAAACTTGCTTTGATACCACATTTTTTCCTGATTTTTGGAAAAGAGTCGTTAAAATTTGACGCCTTTTTTAATAAAAGTCGCCTTTCCGCATTAGTAAGCACACAGTGTATGCGGCAATTTATGTTTATGTCCATAGTTAGACTCATTACTTAAAAATATGGATATAACGTTTCGGCTCCTCTCGATTTTCTTAGTCAATTTGGCAATAAATAGGCTAGCGTCCGGTACTTTAAGCTTTGATTTGTCCTTTTTCCGCCTTGTTTAAGGCTTTTTAGAAAAGGCAATACATAAGGGCAATATAAAAAGAAAATTGCAGTACAAAACAAAAGTGTGCAGTTCGACAGCACTGATCATCTCTAAAGCTATATTACGGGCACAACCTACTTCCGTCAAACACTACTCACAAATATACGCCTATTGAGTTTGTCAATTCTGCAAGGAAACTAGGAGTAGGTATTAATAAAACACTTTACTTGTAAAATTTACAATAGATACTGTCTATGGACGTTTTCTTTTGCTCTAGGCCACTCAACGATTTTTTCCAATTAACACAAGAACGATATCAACCTGCTAAGTTTATTGCAAAATTGTCAATTGTCTGCCGAGAATATTCGTATAACTTCAGCGGATATCTCGTTGTCAGTTAAGATAAGGACTTAATTTATGGCATTATTTTCGGATACAAGACCTAACACCTCCACTTACCCCGTCCGTATAGTTTTAAAACCATTTGTCTATATCGATGACTAAAACTCTTTCTTTTAAAATCTGACAAGTGAATGCATGAAATTCCAATTTTAAGAGTTCTAAGCGAAACATAACTTAAATTAACACTAACTAAAGTAGTTGTAGGTACGCACGCCAAATCACCGCAGGACTACTATACGCAACAATTTGTAAAATTTGTAGCCAAGTATCAACATCAACTGTCCCCCCTAGCCTGGCTATTATAAAACTAACAAACTAATTCTGAAACATTCTCCTCCCATCTATGAACATCGCTTCGGATGGTCGTTCGTCCAACAACACTCCAGCATCAGAGCTACTCTATTAAAAATTTGTAATTGCTAATCAACTGGTTTGTTTAACGATCGAGATCAAATGGCCAAGGAGTCGTAAATTTGTGACACTTTCAGTTGGTAGCCGCCTAGCTCCCTCATAAAACGTCGCTTGCACGCCTGGAACTTGTTTTGCATACGACATGCAATTAGCTCAGGGCGGCAACAAATAAATCATTTAGATTTAGACTCGATTGAACCGTGAAACGAACGCGCAGAAATTCGAACGTCTTGATGAACCAAATACCGGACTCATCGCAGAGGATAATGGATTAAGGATGTTCCTGAATTAATATTTAATGAGAGCAGGGCGGTAGGGGCTATTTTTGATGCCTCATGTGATACGGGTTAATGCGGGGTTAAATGAATTTAAAGTCTACGTTATGTACACTCTCCCCGGCAGAGTACGTTGGAATGTCTTAAGGATTCGTACAATCACGCACATTAAAGTCGTAATTTCAAAGGCAACCCCGAAATGTTATTATGTCCGTATAAAACCCAACTATGAACATTTCATTCGCCAAGGGATGAGGAACTGCTCCGCCACCGCCACCCACCCTCATTTAGTGCGCCTGTGTTTGCTCTCTGCCTTTTTCTGTTTTCATTTGTTTCAATTATACCTAAGGGTGCTGTAATCAAAATCCCCCGGATAAGATCAAAGTTAAATTCCTGCTCATTTCACTGTGTGTGGACGAGTACGACCATGGAGGGCGAGGCACACTGTCTCCGAGACAGTGCAACTATGTGTGTCATTGAATGCCTTAATTTCATGCTTACTTTAATGTCAACCTGAAGGGATGACGATGACGATGTCCTCAGTCGACACGGGATGAGTTGATGAGAATTTCTTCAAATAGCTATACCCAGTTTTTCTGTTTGTGTTTGTTTGGATAGAATCCGTTGTCAAATGATGGCAAACGCATTATTCCACCGAACACAGTTAAATGGAATAATGAATTTGCATAGTGTAACTGTCTTTGTTTGTTGAACAAATTATAAGATTCCGTATACGATATATGGGAATTTAAAATATTTTGATTATGCATAATTTTGCAATGAATAAATGCAGTCAGCGGTACAGAGATCAAAGCTAGATTTGAGGGGGAGCAGATATTTAATTCAATCCAGGAATTCTGCTGTTGGCAGAGTTCCTGAAGCATAAGCATTTTAAGCAATTCAAGTTCAATATTTGTGTTATGCCGATTCTGTAATATTAAGCCTACAAGTGTTGAATGAAAGGACTACAAGAGCTTACAAAGAATTAATTTTTGTTCAAACAAAACAAACGTAATTATTCCGTTTTTCCGGCCCGTCCGTTTTGTTATACATATATAAATGAATATTCCTATAAGCCACTTTGAAATTTGTTCTGTATATAGTAAATTAGTTTTTATTTTCACTTAAACAAATTATTTGTCATTCAAAACTAAAGCCAAAAGTTCGTAGATCAATTTTAAGATATGTTTTTCTAACTCAGTCCTATCGCCAACTTTTTTATGTTTTTCTCTTATTCTCAACCCAAACCTCTTTTCAATTTAGGCTAAGTAAACTAAATTTTATTGCTTTCGGAAGTAGTTCTAATAATTTGTGTTTCCTAACTTACATAATGAACGCCAGTTATTCAACCTTTCCCAATTCTGTATTTCAATAGCCTGTGTCGACTTCCTTTTTAAATAAGGGACGCAACATACAAATGTCCCGAATTTAACATTTAGTCCTGTATTTAGTCCATTTTTTTAGCGGTATTTATTTATTTTTTGTTATCACTAGGATAATGTGCAAGAGTCCCTTAATGACCACATAGGAATCTATACTATAACATCAATACACTTAGATATTACATTCCTTGACGTATTCATTCACGTTTATCCCACGGGTTGTTACAAAAATTTGCTTCAATCCCAGCAAACCAGGCAATTCGCATATCGTTCGCTTCGAGTTTCTCGGAAGAAGATTTCATTTGCCGGCAAGTTCATCTGAGACGAATCGAAGACGACGAAATAGTTGACGTCGCGTCGCAGCGAATGTTAATGAAAGACTCGCCGGCGATTTGTTAAAACCTATAGGTCACAGTAGAATTCAAACATCTCACTGAGAAAACTAATTTCGAAATTATGGGCAGTAAAACCAAAAGTTTTTTTGGTTGTACCTACCCACAAACTATAGCAAGATTAGCCATATCTTGGGTAGTCGTATCTTGCACGAAAGCGAGGCTATTGCAGATAACAAACATAGTTACAAAGCACTTGAAATTGGTTGTAGTAACCAACGAAAGTGTGGTTATTAACGGATTTAATTTGAGTCTGATAAGAATACCGAATACGAATTTCGGATACACTCTATACAAAAACTCATTTTAACTGCGTTACCTGGTCGTTTCGGTACAACAACTGCCATTCAGCAATGATAGCTCTTATTTATGTACTGCTACTGCAGTTCTGCTTAGGGTAAGATTGTTCAGGCTTCAGTTGAGTTAGCTAGGTCAGGCTATCGATTCGGTATAACCATTTCTACAGCTATAAATCGGCTAGAAGAAGTTCTTACAGATCTGTATTTGTATTACACTACTTTTAATGAGCTGTAAGAGCTTCCCATTTTGGTTCATTGCAAATATGAGTCACAGCTTTTCATCGTTCTGTATGTTAAAGGATTTTGATCGGGTCTGATATAGTGACCTGCTTGGGTCCGACAGACAATAATATTTATAGGTTTGCTGATGACAGCACTTTTATTATCTTCCTTCTCAAAAATTGTGCCTGTGAATGCAACTAAAGGGTGAGTTTGTAAGCGTTTGGTTTTTAAATTGGAAAAAATCAAAGAAAATTTGCAAAATTGTGTGAAATTTTGACTAGGGTCGATAAATCAATTCATGCCATTTACGTTTTGAATATCATTTGGTGTAAATGTTGACCGCGATTACGCCTCAAGTGGTCCATCTGGAATTTCCAATTTTGGCATAGTTTTTCCAACATATTGACTGATGGTAACTCACCAATAACACGAGCTATGTTGTCTTCCAAGGCGGCAATAGTTGCTGGCTTATCCGTATAGACGAGAGACTTCACATATTACTTACTTAAGGTGGCGCTACAGTCCGGGGTGGACCTGGGCCTCAACCAACAAGCGTCTCCAGCCAGCACGATCTTTGGCCAGCTGCCTCCAGTTTCGCACGCTAAGTTGGTTGAGGTCCCCTTCCACTTGCGTGCGCCACCTGAGTCGCGGTCTTCCTCTACTGCGCCGTCCCTCGGGTGTGGATTCGAAGATCTTCCGGGCCGGAGCATTCACGTCCATTCGCTCTACATGACCAAGCCACCGCAGTCGTTGGACCTTCACTCTTCTGGCTAGGTCGATGTCGCTGTACAGCCCGTACAGTTCGTCGTTGTATCTCCTCCTCCATTCACCGTCTATGCAGACGGGACCGAAAATTACTCGAAGAATTTTCCTCTCGAAGCAGCCAAGAGTAGCCTCATCCACTTTTGATAAAGTCCATGCCTCTGCACCATAAAGTAGGACAGGGATGATTAGGGTCTTATAAAGGGTCACTTTAGTTGTTCGAGAGAGGGCTTTGCTACTCAATTGCTTTCTTAGCCCAAAGAAACAGCGATTGGCAAGAGTTATTCTTCGTTTAATCTCAGCGCTGGTGTCATTGTCTGAGTTCATAGCGGAGCCTAGGTAGACAAAGTCCTTTACCACTTCAAAGTTATATCTGTCTATAGTGACGTTCTGTCCAAGACATCGGTGTTGGGTGTCCTTTCTTGATGACAGCATATACTTTGTCTTGCCCTCATTGACCGCCAAACCCATTTTCGCCGCTTCCGTCTCAATGCCCACGAACGCGCCAGTGACATCACGCTGCGTTCTGCCGATTATGTCGATGTCGTCGGCGTAGGCGAGTAGGTGGACGGACTTTTGAAAGATAGTGCCTCTGGTATTAGCGTTTGAGTTTTGCACTATTCTTTCAAGAACGATGTTGAAGAAGTCACATGACAGCGCATCGCCTTGTCTAAATCCTTTTTTGACATCGAAGGTCTCGGTGAGTTATTTACCGACCTTGATGGAGCAGCGTGCATTCTCCATTGTCATCCTGCACAAACGGACGAGTTTGGCAGGGATGCCAAAACTAGACATTGCTCTGTATAGCTCGTCTCTATAAATGCTGTCATAGGCGGCTTTAAAATCGATGAAAAGATGGTGGGTATCGATTTGGACTTCCTGGGTTTTTTCCAAGATCTGCCGCAGTGTGAATATTTGGTCGATGGTAGACTTTCCTGGCCTGAAGCCACACTGATAGGGACCAATCAGGTTGTTGACGAAAGGCTTCAGGCGTTCACACAACACGGCAGATAGGATCTTGTAGGCGATGTTAAGAAGACTAATCCCTCTGTAGTTGGCGCAGTTCAGAGGGTCTCCTTTCTTGAGGATCGGGCAAACAATGCTGAGGTTCCATTCATCGGGCATACTTTCCTCCGACCATATTTTACAGATGAGTTGGTGCATGCTCCTAACCAAGTCATCGCCTGCCGCTTTGAATAGTTCGGCGGTTAGGCCATCTGCTCCAGCGGCTTTGTTGGACTTAAGCTTAGATATAGCTATCTTGACTTCGTCCAGGTCGGGTGGGCGGAATTGTTGGTCTTCATCGTCCAGGTTGAATGGTTCATTCTGCCTGACAGCGGGATTTAGTTCGTCATCGCCGTTAAACAGTCTGCAGAAGTAATTCTTCCATATCCTCAGCATCGACTGCGATTCTACTATGATGTTCCCTTGTTCGTCCTTGCAGGCTTCGGTTCGGGCTCTGTAGCCTTGGCAGGTTCTTTTTACCCTTTGGTAAAACTTCCGCACCTCATTCCTGCTGTAGCATCTCTCTATTTCCTCGATCGCGCGCTTCTCGTGCTCTTTCTTTTTTCTCCTGAGAAGCCGGTGTTCATCTCTTCTTTTCTGCGCGTAGAGCTCACGAGCAGCTCTGGTCCTTCTTTGCAGCGCCGCTTTGTATGCCTCTTGTTTCGCTGCATGTGCTTGCCGGCACTCGTCGTCGAACCAGGGGTTTCGTTGTGGTGGTCGAGTGAAACCAAGCACATCAGAGGCGGCGTTGCCACTGGTCTTCAATAATTGATGCTGGCTGCATAGAACCTCTTGAGAGATTGAGAGAGACTCGATCGGAGAAGGATCTGGTGATCTCTTGCGATTTTAGCCGTCCGACGTCAAACTTCCTCACAGTATTTACTTGTCTTGGCGGTGTTCGGGATATCCGAAGGCGTACCTTGGCTACAACAAGGTAGTGGTCCGAGTCAATGTTGGCCCCTCGGAACGTTCGGACATCCATAATACTGGAGGAGTGCCTTGCGTCGATCGCAATGTGGTCAATCTGATTGACGGTTGATTGATCGGGAGATCTCCATGTGCCTTTATGAATATCGAGATGCGGGAACCGCGTACTTGCTATGACACCATTTCGCCCCGCCGCGAAGTCGATCAGCCTAAATCCGTTATCGGAGGTGGTGTCGTGTAGGCTGTACCTTCCGACAGTACTACCAAAGATGCCCTCTCTTCCTATCTTTGCATTAAAATCACCTAGGACGATTTTAATGTCATAGTTAGGGCATTGCTCGTACGTCTTGTCCAAGAGCTCGTAGAACCTCTCTTTGGTGTCGTCGTCTTTCTCCTCCGTGGGGGCATGGGCGCATATTAGGCTAATGTTGGCGAATTTAGCCTTGATGCGAATTGTTGTGAGGCGCTCGTTCACGCAGCTGAAACTTAAGACTTCTTGCCTAAGTCTGCCTCCAACGACGAATCCACATCCAAATAAGCGCTGTTTTTGTTGCCGATAGCAGTCGCCATAGTAAATGTCGCAGTTTTTCATTTTCTTCTTGCCCGGTCCATCCCATCGCACTTCTTGGATGGCGGTTAAGTCTGCTTTATAGCAGTTAAGGGCCTCCGCTAGCTGTTCGGCTGCACGCGGTCTGTTAAGGGACCTAACATTCCACGTGCAGATCCGAAATTCGTTGTCCTTTATTCGTTTGCCAGGTTCGTCAACAGTAAAATCATCCGTATCCGAGGCTTGTTGTTGCTTCGTAACTAGGTAGGTTTTCCGTAGTCGGGCAGTTACCCCGGCGTACAACCTCAAACCTGGAGGGCCAGGCCCTTTGTTGGACCCCTTGGACGAAAGGGGCCGGATTCATCCGGTGTCAGTAACCCACTTCGGGGATGTGAGAGCTGCCGTTGGCCCATAAAGGGTTCATCCGCCACCATCTCTATTTCAGGACCCTGACTAGTCATGAAAAATCCTCACTGACCTCAGCTTCAAATACGTCAAAGTAGCTCAAGTAAGGTAACTGTCATCTTGACTGTTGACGACACCGTTGATTCAGTCTAGTGAATTCATCCGCCGTACGTCCTCTTTCTGAGGAGCTCATGTAAGACTTCTGAGACTCGTTCAGTCAGTCTTTCCGACAGAGCATTATAGTGTTGCTATTTTCTTCGTGTTCAACACTCGCGCTTATAAGTTTAGCAAGCCAAGCCCGGAAGGGCGAGGCCAGTACCCGGTGGTTACCACGCGGAGGTAAAATAAGCACAATTGATGTGTATGAAAAAGTTACAACAGCTGGGCACCGCCAAGTTGATGCCAGTCAGCGCCTACCCGATTCATACACACCCAACCACACACACTTCACATATATCGACAAAAAATAGTCCAGCAGCGTCAAATCCCACGATCCCACAGGTCTAAAACGTGAGATGCGCCTCGCAATATGCCCATTACCCATGGATTCGCGTGCTGCTTTGCATGTCGCGCCGTCCTGTTGTAACCACATGTCGACCAAACCCAGTTCTTCCATTTTGGGCAAACAAAAGTCCGAAATCCATACCAAACGATAAATTTTTGTGGATGCATTGGCAGTTCTTGCAATGCTTCTGGTTGCTCAGCAGACCATATAGGGCAATTTTGATCTTGAATAGCCTGCTAAGTAGGACGGTTACGGCGACCATAAAATGGACGGAGTGCTCTAAGCACATTTTTTCCTGGAGCATGATTTTTGGTAATAAAATGTAATAATTTGCAAACGTTGTTCGGGCGTAAGTCTTTCCATGGTGAAATGAAATGCTAACTGAGTATTTTTTACTTTGACATTTGTCACGATTCACGAATCACGCGTGAACTGTCACAAAAATCTGTCTGAAAAACCAAACTCTGTTAGAGTGATCCTACCTAAGTGCTCCATTGATGGAGATGTATGCCGTTCTTTGAACACGACAAAGGTGAGTGTAGTGAATATCCTTTTCAAGGGCGGTCCACCAGACGACAACGTCATAATATGTAAGTATAGATTATTATGTAATGGCTAAAATTTGTTCGTCTACAAATAAATAGCATTTTTCAGAAAAGAAATTGGAAACGTCGACAAAAATCGAAAAAACGTCTGAAATTTAATAGAAATCGTCTGAAAATAAATATAAATCATCAGAAAATCAAATATTGGAGACGTCTGAAAACAAATAGGTAGTAATCGTCTGAAAAATATAAAAATCGTCTGAAAAATTTAAAAAGTTTGAGTGAAAGGGAATATTCATATTTTCAATATTTTTCAGACGAATATTTAAAAAAAGTTGACAAAAACGAGCAGATGAATATGAAAAAATTAGAAGATTTATTTAATTAATTTAATTCAGACGAAAATGTTTTAACCATTATGTAATTCGAGGCAGATGTCCCCATTCGCTATCGCAATTTTTGCAGCAGTAGCTGTGGTGGCTTTCTGAACGCTCTGCAGAATAGTGATGTGCGATATATATCGAATCACTCGATTCATCGATTTTTTCGTAAAAAAATATCGATTATTTCACTCGATAATTTATTTTCGATATTATCGATGCATCGATGTTTTCATCCCGATTTTTATGCACTCAAAAACCACTGTCTCCGCTACAATAACACGTCTCGTTACGATTCAAGAAACATAAAACATTTTCTTATAATTACCTACAATATCGGATTTTAATAATATTTGTACAATATACTGTTTCAAAT